>OY288284.1:22372355-23750855 GCA_958450335.1 Hibiscus tridactylites | reverse complement strand
CTTTTGCAACAACTTCGTCAAAGGGGCATCAATTTTTGAAAATCCCTCCATAAACCTCCGGTAGTATCCTGCCAACCCAAGGAAACTACGGACTTCATGAACAGACTTAGGAGGCTTCAAATTCATCACCGCCTCAACCTTCTAAGGATCAACACGAATCCCCTCAGCAGAAACCACATGACCAAGGAAAACAACTTCCTTATGCCAGAATTCGCATTTGCTCATCTTAGCACAAAGGTGATTCTCCAACAGCGCCTACAACACAATCCTTAAATGCCCCTCATGCTCCTCCTCAATACGAGAATACACAAGGATATCATCAATGAACACTACCACAAACTTATCCAAGTATTCATGGAACACTCTATTCATCATGTCCATAAAAGCTGCAGGAGCATTCGTCAAACCAAACGACTTTACAAGGAACTCATAATGCCCATACCTCGTTCTAAAGGCTGTGTTTGGCACATCCACATCTTTTACCTTAAGTTGATAGTACCCCGACCTTAAGTAAATCATGGAGAACACAGCCGCTCCCCGAAATTGATCAAAAAGATCATCAATCCTCAGCAAAGGATACCGATTCTTGATAGTCAACTTGTTCAGCAGACGATAATCAATTCACATTCTCATAGTGCCATCCTTCTTCTTCACAAACAAGACCGGTGCACCCCAAGGTGATACACTTGGTCGAATGAAACCACGGTCAAGCAACTCCTGAAGCTGCGTCTTCAATTCCTTCAACTCCTTAGGTGCCATGCGATAAGGAGCAATGGACACTGGAGTTGTGTTTTCATACAACTCAATTCCAAACTCCACCTCTCTACTAGGAGGCAACCCAGGTAACTCCTCCGGAAACACTCCAGGAAACTCTCGTACGGTTCTGATATCCTGAACTTGCACCTCCTTCGAACTTGGATTCATAACAAAGGCTAGGTAAGCCTCGCAACCCTGCCTCAGCATTCGGCTTGCTTCCAACGTAGACACCACATTGGCAAGAAACTTTACATTCTCACCAACCACCACTACTTCATAATCATCCGCAAGTCTCAACGAAACTCGCTTATTCTCAAAATCCACTACAGCTTGATGCTCAACAAGCCAATCCATACCAAGGATTACATCAAAGCCATCGAATGGAAACTCCATGAGACCAACAAGAAAGACATGGTTTTGCAATTTCAAAGGACATCTTCTATACAACTTTCGTGTTACAACTGTCTCACCAAAGGAACTAGTCACACGCATACCAACATCCAAAGACTCAACAGGTAAACCAAGCATTTGAGCATGTTCACGCAATATGTATTAGTGTGTAGATCCAGAATCAATCAAAGAAAGTAATGATAAGGATTGCAAAGTAAAGGTACCTGCGATCCCATCCGTATCATTCCTTCCCTCACGCTGAGCATACACTCGAGCTTGGCCACCACCCTTAGGTCGAATAGCCACAACATGCGCCACATTCCTCCCACCATCATCTCTGCGCTGAAAGTTACCATGGCCGTGCCCACGACCTCTCTGAGGTGCAACAATCCCAGGAGCACGTCCCTGACCACCACCGGCCAATAAAGGACACTCTCTCCTCATGTGGTCTGTCGAACCACAATTCCAACATGAGTTACCTGTCGCTGCAATAGGAGCCTGAACCTCCCTTGCTGCCCGAGGAGTAGGACAATCTCGCCTCAAATGGCCATGAGATCCACACGTCTAGCACGTGTTCTGATCAACCCTCACCCTATCTCCCTGAACAGGTGTACCATGTCCTCCATTACCACGCCTAGAAGAAGACTGATACTTCCTATCTCGTCCTCTCTTGTTTCGTCCACCACCAGAACTATGATCAACGACTCTTTTTCCTGAGCCATAACTAACGCCTCTGGAAGACAAACCCAAGTTCTGCTCGATGCCCTTCGTTCCAAGTATATAAGAACGAAACTTGTCAATGGAGAATACCACATCTAATAATTCCTTCTATGTGGTGGTGTAGTTCACTTGGGCGTCGTTCAGTGTTTTGCTGGCATAGTATATAACATGAAAAAGTTTGTCTCTCCGTTGCCCAAGTGCTGCCCCGACAGCATAGTCACTAGCATCACACATGATCTCAAATGGCTTTGTACAGTCTGGTTGCTGTACTATTGGGGCTGTTACCAGCTTTTCTTTCAGAACCTTGAATGCTTCAGTACATTTAGCGTTAAAGTCGAAGGGTCGGTTCTTCTCAGTAGTGTAGGTATTGCTAAGTTTAGGAAAATCTACTCTGTCGATGTCTGATAAAGGGGTACGTTGCCTCAGAAACAATGGTCCTTTGTTTGTAACGGATCTAGGATTGTAGCAAGCATGTTTCTGCAATAACACAATGTTATGGATGTTAGAATGATGTTAAAACAACAAGAACAAAAAAAAAACGAAAATAAAGAAAGAAATGAGAGAAAGGAATTTTCTGGCAGTTTCAGAATTCAAATGTTGATGAATGTTTCAAAGGGCTTTCATGGCAGCAAATGAACGACTAAAATGGCAGAAAATGGTTTTGAAGTTGCTTGAAATTAACAAGACGTTGAACTCGAAAGAACCCGAACAATATACTGAGCAGACCCGAATCGAATACGTTCTTCGCCAACGGACTTGGACCCTCTAGATAGCGATCTAGGAACCCGAAGTATCAAGGAGGATGACACAATCAAACAAAGTCTGAAAATGCCAAAGAAGTTCAATGAAGAACTGAAATTGAGAGAAAAACTCACAATAATTTTGTTTCATAAAAATTGTCTAACCTTTTACAAGTGATTTTTGTTCATATATATAGAGTAAAAGGGCTGCCAAATTCGTTTAAGTTGTGTGGCTGATATTAAAAGGAGTTTAAAAATTGAATTTGAGTGAAAATAACTCCTTTTGGGCGGACTCAATTGGCAGCCACAAGTTTAGGCGCCCAAAACACATGAAAATCACATTTAACATGTGATTTTTATGTTTGAAATTCAAACATAACCACTCGGGCTTATCCTTTCTTGCAAATGGCATATAATGAAGGAGAAAACAGGCTGATTCGGCTGCACATTCACACACATGTGTCAAGCTGCCACGTGGGTGCTGGAGATGACCGGATGCCACCTAGGCTGCCACATGTGCACTAGCACACTCCCCGATATGCAAGACGCTTTTCAGCTACTTCTGGACTTGTCAGCTGAAGTTGAGCTAGTGGAGCTAAAGTTGAGCTGACTGGAAATGAGCTGAGCTGAAACAAACTAGCTGAAAGTGTGATGAGCTGAAAATGAGCTGGTTGCACTCTCCTGAGCTGGATTTAAGCTGCATATGCTCACTTGAGCTGAAGTGGAGCTGCATATACTCACTTGAGCTAGTGTCCTCCTACGTACCTATGTCAAAAGGCAACAAACTTCCATCAAAGCATTGTAAACTTAATGGAAACAATAATACAAATCGTAAACAAGTGCACAATTATTTATTAACACACAAACAAATATAAACACACCATAAGTTATATCAAACTTATTCAAAACACACCAAACATACTATATACATAGTAAACACACTGATATAAATAATATAAGTATAAGAAATGTTACACATCAGTATGTAACAAATGAAAAAGCAAACTTCCTTGAAAGTTTGAAGTTGTATCGTTGGTAGGCATAAACGTGCTCACATCAATTTCCCTGTCGCAGCAACACCTGTCGCGGCGGCAGTCTATTGCTTGTCGTGGCAGCGATCACACAACTCAATATTTCAAGCTTGGCAAGTATCCCTGATGTGCCTTGGCCTATCCCTAGGTCCAAGTCTGTCGATGAGCACGTCTTTGATGATACCTCCCGGCGTGAATCGAAGGATGAACACCGATGTTGATGAATTCTTCTTTAGCCACTTAACCTCGTCCTATCCCTAGGTCCGAGATAGTTCAACTTTAAACTAGAGAACTCGCACTTATTCCTTTCGTATACTTAACTCTCCCAATATTAAGTAAATAGATAACCTCGCAATGCTCTCCCGATACTCTTGCAAGATGTGAATAACCAGAATAAGAGAACTTGAAGTTTATTTTATTGAACTGAAAATTCCTAAAACAAAAGCAACCCTTGCAACTATTTTACAAATCAACCTGTGGCCCTAAGGGGAATTTAGAACATGTTAAGAGGAGGAAAACGGCTAGGGTTTTGGGAAGAAGGCTAGAGATAGGTGATGTCCCCCCTTAGGTCGAATTACATGCCTTTATATAGGCTTTAGGTCCAAGTTTTCTAATATGGCAAGAATAGAAGTTTAAATTAAAGTACAACTCTAATAAAGACTAAATCTTCAGAGAATATATCTTTAACTCGTCCTTCCTTCTTGCTTGGAATTTCTCTCCTTGAACTTTGGGCTTGGCCTTCATTCTGATCTAGGGCTTCAAAAAATATAATGGTTTTCCATGACAGACGAGCTTAATTTTCTCTTTCTATCGAGGTCCACTTTGCCTTTTCTCCTCAAAACTGCCGTCGTCCTCTACTGTCACGACGACAACCATGGCAGCATCAGCCTCCTTGACTGCTCGTACAGTTCCAGCTCTGCTGCAATTCTGCCAGTGCCTGCCTCTCCATCTGCTACAGCAGCAACCTGCAAAAGAAACCAATTTCAGTAGAAATTGTGCCTTTTAATATAATTGTGATGTCTACCTGTAATCTAGCCTAAATGCAATGAATTATGCTTGAATGCAGCATAAATATGGGTTAAATAGGGGGTAAATAATAGAACTTTTACACACTCAACACACATCAAAGTCGGTATAATCAATTGCAAGCATATAAGTCTTCACGTCCGTCACCAATCCATAACGGAAACGTTCACACCTCTCCTGCTCATCAGGGATCAGCTCAGGTGCATACTGACTGAGGCGAATAAACTGAATCTCATACTTAGCGACCGTCATGTTGCCTTGCACAAGAGACATGAATTCTTTTTTCTTCTCATCTAGGTATCCCACACCCAAATACTTCCGCTTGAACACATTAAGGAAAAACGTCCAAGTTACATCATTGTTCTCCATCCCAGAGATAGTGGTCGTCCACCACGTATAAGCATCACCATGCAGCAGTGACACCACACATCCTAACTTATACACATTGTTACAGTTCATTTGCCCCAAAATCCTCTTGGTGCTTTCCAACCAAGACTCCGATCCCTCCGGAGACAGACCGTGGAACTCAGTCCCTCCCAGACTGCAAAGACGTTCTAAAGGCAATCTCACATTAGCATCATCCTGATGTGCAGCTCCATGAGCTCCAGCTACTGCTGCCTGAAAGGCTCCAGCAATAGCCTGAATCAGCACAGTCATGTCAGGAGCAGCATGCCCCTGCACACCTTCAGGTCCAGCGACCCCCGCATCAGCACTGGCATTACCAGCTTCAACACCACCATCACCACCAGGTGGTCCACCACCAGGAGGAGGAGGTAAATCCACAACATTCTCAGCATTCTCCTCAGTTTCATTCTGAGCCATAGCTCTTGTACTAATCATCGTTTCTCTACGTGGCCCCATTTACAAGAAAACAATGCACTGACACAAATGCAATGAACACAATTAGGCTCAACAAGGTAAGTAATCCAAGTACTCAAGCTCATTTTCCAAAAAACAATTCCTTTCATTAGTTTTGATATGGCAATGGGTTCCCCTAACACGCTTCTACATAGCATAACATCACAATTGCATCCATACATCACGATTCATAAAACATTCTTTCACCTAAAAGGCTCATCATGCAAAGACACATACATCACCCGCATAACAATTCCCAATCATACGAGAACCAGGCTCTGATACCAACAAATGTAACCCCTTAGCCCGGCCTAGACGGTTGACCCGAACTACGAAGATCACACGGGGAAAACCAAAGTCAACCCAAAAGTCAACCTTGATTCACAACCCTTTTTTTTCTTTTAATCTTATCTAGATGCACATTAACCCTAATCGAGATCCCATTAGACTTATTTTAGAAAGGCACAGCGATCGGATAACAATCAGGGACTCAATTGCACTTAATACAAAATTTAGGGACAAAATGTAAATTCTGTAAATTAGATGGTCATTACTGATTTTAATGTTACCAATATGAAATTAGTCATATTACATGTTTCCCTGTCAAATTTCACCTTAATTGGACATCTCGAACTCATACAATTGCAAATACAACTTTCGAGACTAAAACGTAAAGCTCGTAAACTTCAGCATCATTCAAATCAGTGCCCAACGATCACCTATTTCGAAACACCTACATTTCGTATCGAAACGCGGGGCATCACACATCTGTTTCGATATTGGTTCCGAAACATGGCTCTCTAGTAGCCAAATCGTATCGGAACGACCCCAATCGTTTCGAAACACGAAGGCCATTTCAGGCCCCCGTTTCGAAAGGCCAGTGGGTGTTTCGCTACGGTTTGCCCAGAAAGTGCAGATTTTGCTGGTTTTTCAAACATAAATCCATTCAAACTCATTCTAATGACTGCCCAAGCATACTAACAAGCCATCAAACATATAAGGTGCATGTTTAGAACTCCTAATCACATTCATAGCATCAAACATGAAATATGACATGTCTAGAGGCATGCTTCCTATTATTCAAAACCAAGTAAGCAAACAAACTTCAAATCAAGCATTTAAAGGCCATTTACAAATTCAAAACCAACAAAGGCAACATTCCACAACCTTAGGGAGTTCAACATACCTCCCAAAACAAAACTTAGGTTCCCATTGCAAATTTATCAAAGCTAATAGTGTATGAAAACATCACCGTACGTGAGCTTGGATTTCCTTGGATGTACTTAGCTTCCTTGATGTCCAAAGCACCTCAATTATCTGCATTATTGGTAAAAAGAGAGCGTGAGCACAAATTCTTAGTGAGGCATGCTCTAAAAAAAACCAATTCAACAATTCATTTTTAGAAAACACTTTCATCAAAGCTTTTAAACCACTTGCATATTTCTTTCTCATGCTACCTTGCATCTCTTTCAAGCATCTCATGCTTCATTACATTCAATTACAATATATTGGCTTTCAAGTGATAATTCATAACCATTTCAACACAAAAACACAATCGGATACGCGGACTACAAGCGTTGTCCCACACGCTTCATACACACTACCGGACTACATAAGGTTCACACTCAAGAGCAATTCCCTCCATTGATGTGACACTCGTGGTGGAGTATAACGGTACAATCACAACCCCTCAACAGCACTCACCGGTAGTTGTATAATTCCACTAACGAGAGTAAGGGACACATAACACAAGATCCACACATGGACTTTTAACCACCGTTGTGATCTTACCTCAATCATTAAGGTACTTGGATGGAGTTACAGTACAATCACAACCCCTCAACATCCAAGGCGACTTTACTTACGGTGCACCCAATCCTATAGCCGGCTACCTATATCCGATTCAAGTATTTAAAAACCATTACATCACTTGCCAGTATACATCAATTACCATCAACAATTCACTGTTTTAAAGCATTAATCAAAGCCACTTAACATCATGCATCACTATGCATCAAAACCATATTAATAACATGTCAAACCAAGGATCTCTTACCTTGAGCATCCTTCAATACATGGCTTTCAAAACCAGCAATAATCATGCTAAAACATGCTTTCAAAACAGTAATTAAACATGCATTTCATATCCAATGCATCAAACCACAATCTAGCACATCCGAGAGAGTTTTCTGAAAACTTACTCTTGAGCTTAGCTAAGTTGTTTAGACTTAAACTAAGCTCCCAAAACATCCAAATAATTGTTCCAAATCTGGAAACCAACTCCACTCACCAATTTCGTTTCGCTTGCTTGCCGAAACACCAATTAAGCTTCCGGATCAACTCCAAAAGTGTCCGAAGATGTCTCCCCTATTTTAAACACATAAAAGCAGAGGATTAATGCATCATCATGCATTGAAATCTTCAGCCAACACTCCTAAACTCGCTGCTCTACCCAAAACCAACTTTTCGGTTACCAAACACAACCGAAAACACCTCCAAACTCTTTCAAAACTTAACCCAGCCAAGATCCATCACTTCTAACCATTTTTAATCATCAATTAACATCGAAAATTAACCTAAACTCGTCATTATACCTCCAGCTATAACAAAACACCAAGAACACCTCAAAAACCACCATTTTCATAAGCAAAAACTTAGGAAATACAACCTATCCGGGATTGGATTGATAAAACCTCATTTTTAACATCATTAGACATCCAAAATACATTAAAGAATCATCTCAAAACAGAGCCCAATCCATTTCAACGAAAATCTTCAAGATTTCTTCCAAATCATCTCAAAATACATTAAAGAACTGAGTATTTAGAGGAGAAGAACATCCTTACCTCTAAATGGTGATTTCTCCTTGATTTGGGCCAAATTCCATGAAAATTCAATGTAGAAATCAAAAGGATTTGATGCAAGATTAATTAGGAACCAATAGATGATAGAAACCTCATCAATTGAAGTGAAAATCTATGTGAAAGTTGCCGGAGAAAAAGTGTTCGGATGATGGGATTTTGAGAGAAAAAGGAATGAGAGAAAATTAGGAAAAGGTAGTTATGAAATCCAAAAAGTAGTTTCCCTTTTCTTTTTATTTAATTAAAGCATTAACTAAATCACCCAAATTAAGGAAAAATCTAGAGAAAAACATTTTGGGTAAATTAGCTCCTTTAAGATTCAAAGTTTCAATCCTTTACAAAACAGTCACCACTAAACTTTGCAAAAATCGCATTTTGGTCACTACACCGAAATGTAGTATTTCCAAACCTAATTTTGTAAAATTGATTTCACCATTATCTTTTATATATTAAATGCGAATTTTTAGATATTTTCTATATTTTTAAAACATCCCGAACTAGCCTTTCCCTAAAACCTCCTTTTATATTCGAATCGCTTATCAGACCGGTCCGGTTCAGACCCTAAACTTCTAAGCCCAAAATTTGGGTGTTACAAGAGAAGTCATTATCTTCATTTTCTTTTTCAACATATTCCTTACTCGATTTAGATGCAAGGGAAGCCGAAGATCAGATGGGCTCAGAATGTTCAGTTAGCACATCGGATTCAGGCTTGGAATCTGCAGAAGCATCTAACTTTTGTTCATCAAAGATCTGGTCTATTGTATTAGTAACATCGAGCTCTGATTTTTGCAAATGCAAATGCTCATGAAGATCTTTCATCTCCTCTGCTACAGGAGATGAGCCAAAAATCTACTGGAAATGGTCGGCCACATCAGCAACCTTCCAACATTATTATCCACGTGGGAATACACGTGGATACTGCCATTTAATTAATTCCGCCACATCAGCAATCCGTTAGGGGATTAACGGACTATAACGTCGGAGTGACCAAGTCTTTACACATCGAAAACATAGATGACCACTTATTGGCACTTTTCAAAAGTGGTGACTAAATATGTACAAACGGAAAACGAAAGTGACCCCTGTAGTAGTTTACCCTAATTTAAATGATATTAAAATTAAAGTAATGGCATTTTTGTAAATAAGGTTAAAAAAAGAAGACAAGCTTTTTGAAACTAAAAGATCAAAAAAGGAAAGAAAGTCATCTTTCTCCCATTGTGCTTCTAACGTGGAAAAACCCCAAACCCCTCCCAAAGCCCTAAATCACTATTCCATTCCTTTTCACCATCAATTCAAGAGCTCCTTTGAAGGTAATTTCATTTTTTGAACTCTCCTTTCCATCCCAAGCATTCCCATGGTTTTAGATTTCAAAACCATCACCATTTTGATTTGCTGAGTTAGGTTTTGAGTTAAGCTCACTTTAATACACCTAATATCTTAAAATAGAGGGATTTTGGCAAAAATCCCGAAATGGGTATTGGGGGCATTTTTGAAAGTGTCAAAACATGAATTTTTGGTGTGTTTTTGTGTTGGGTTGAAGGGCTGATGGTATAGGGTTGTTAGGAAGGTGTTTTGGAAGCCTTTAGATGTCATTTGGGTGTTGGAAATGGTGGATTTCAGCTGGGTATTTGGGGAGCACGAAAATGTGAGTTTTGTGGTTAGTTTGGGTTTGAAACTATGAAGTTTTGGCTTGTGTTTGTGGGATGATATTGTGGATGAGTTTAGCATTGTTTTGGTTGAGTAATACTTGTCTTTTGATTGGTTAGAAGCAAGAGGAATCATCAGAGAAGGTTCAGGATCGAATCCGTAAATTGTGGAGGCTTGAGTAGCTTTGCTTGGTGTGCTTAAAGAAGGGTGGTGAGTGAAACTTTCAATTTTGTTTAAATTGGTTCAAGTGTGTGTAGTGGAGGTTTTGGAATGAGCTTGGTAGGCCATTTCAAGGGAGAAGTTAAATTGGTAGTTTAACTTCTTGTGTGTTAATAAGCTTTAGATGTTTATGCTTATACTGATCTTGTGAGGCATGAATTGATTATGTATGTATATACATTGATGTGTGTGATGATGGATGTGTTCTATAAATGATGGATGTATGATGTGGTTAAAGGTATAATTGGCACTAGTTAACTTACCGGGTATAAATGATCGATCATTAGGATTAGTGTGCACATGGTTGAGTCAAATTCGCGCGTGGCCTTGGTGGCGTTAAGTCATCAAGGAGGAGTACGGTGATGTAATATTCCACCGAAAATTGTTTATATTATACGTGATGATAAGTGGAATCCCATCCGTAGAGCATGTGATGATGAGTGGAATCCCATCCATGCGAGGTCCGGTGATGAGTGTAATCCCACCGAGGTAAAGTTGTTGTTGAGTGTAATCCGCGTATCCGAGTAAACTAATAGTGGCCAATGTACTTGCTCTTGTGGTTATGATGCTTAGATAAATGCTTTATCTTGATGAGCTTAATATGAAGTAAGATGCCATATTATTGTCTCTTGTGTTGCAAGTTAGAATGCTATTGATGCCTATGTATGTTTGTGTGTGTGGTTAAGGATTAAATGCTTGAACCCTGCATTGTCGTTGTTTGTGGTTTTAGAGCATCATCACTAAGCTTCTAGCTTACGCTCTCATTTTCGACAATGCAGATCAGTAACATGGAGTTACCAAGGAGCAAGGTGAAAGGGCATTTCCAAGCTTGTAGTTGCTCAAGTATGGTTTAGTAAATAAAGTAGGAGTTTAGCAATGAGGCTGCTATGTGTTTGTATGAGCGTTGTATGACTCATATATGTTGAATGATGTTTATATTATGCTTCGGCTTTGTAAACCATGTTATTTTGAATGCTTGTGATGAATGGTTATGCCTTGGATGCTATAGGTTGTTTTTGGATGAGCATGTAAACCTTATGTGAAGACATGTGCGTTTTGGCTTTTTGAGTATGCCTTGTTATGCAAAATCTATCTTTATATGAATGTCATGTTGGAAATGCGTTGTTGGTCATCTAAATTGTTCTACATTCTAGTTCTAGGTTGTGGAATGTTGTATGGATGCTTGTATGTGGCTAGGGAAGTCTTAGAATGCATTTAGTGTTGAGTCTTGTGTTGTTTTGCTGCCAATTGGTGTCTTGCAGTGTAGGGCGTATAGATACGCCTAATGGCTGTATCGATACGGTCCTACACTTTGGGACACGAAATTAGCTAGGGGTACCGATACTCGGGGGTGTATCGATACGCCCAAAGCTCACTGGAGTTCTGAGATTTTCATGAGTCTTTGGCGTATCGGTACGGGCTCTTAGCGTATCGGTACGGTTTTATCTCGTTAACCGCGAGATGTTGGCCGAGAAGGGCATATCGGTACGCCCAAGGGCTGTATCGATACGGTCTTCTTGTTTTGACTGCAGGCAGTTGACTTGGTCAAGGCGTGTCGATACCCTTGATTGGCGTATCGATACGGCCTGCTCTGTTTGTGTAAAATGGGCTGTTTAACATGTTGTTTTGTGTTCGGTTGTTTTTTTCTTGATGTTTTTCGCGGTCGCGATCACTTAGTAAATAATATGCCTTTAGAAAAGATCTAATTAAAAGAAATTTTCTAGGGTTTCTAACCGAGGTGGGACCTTAACGGGTTTCACATCGGTTTTCCCCGTGTAGCCTACTCGGACCGGTCAGCCGACCAGACCGAGACGAGGGGGTTACATTTGTTGGTATCAGAGCCTGAGGTTACTGAGACCTCGGACAGGTAAGTGAGGTAAGTTTGATGTGTTAAGCAATTGTTATGTTTCAGTGTATGCTATGCCATGTATGCTTGTTGTTGTTCATTCGTATGGTGTTTGGATGCATGATTGTTGCGTTGGGTGTAGTGTCGAGGGAGGCCTATGATGCTTAAAGGTTACTTGAGCACAGTTGGACCCTTGCCTTTGCTAATTTAATCCTTATATGTTTGTTATTTTAGTTGTTGTCTTGCTAGTTGTGATATGAGACCACGAGGGAGGCCTAGGATGGTTCAACCAGAACCACGGGCACAAGCTCTGGGAGTTGAGCAAATTGGTGGGGCGTGGGCTCCTCAACCTCCTCCTCATCAAGAGGGAGGCGAGGTGGGAGCCGAGGGTATAGAACCTCAAGTTGGCCAAGGACCGGCCGAAATAGATTTAGCTCCCCTAGTTCAGGCGATAGCCGGGGCATTTCAGGCTGCAGTAGCTGGGGGTCAGGTAGTGGCACAACCCCAGAGAGAGGGTACTGGTTTACCTTTAGAGAGGCTCCGCAGTTTGGGAGGTGAAGAGTTCAGAGGATCTACACCGGAGAGGTCTGAGATGTGGTTAGAGAAGACTCTCCGTATTTTGGCACAGATGGGGTGTATCGGGGAACGCAAGCTAGGGTGTGTTATATCTTACTTCAGGGTGATGCCTACACTTGGTGGGTCACCATCACTACGAGTATGGAAGAGGCTGAGATTACTTGTGAGTTTTTTGAGTCAGCTTTCCGTAAGAAATATATGGGTCCTCGATATCTCGATGAGAAGAAGATGGAATTTATGGCTTTGCTTCAGGGGAGTATGGTTGTGATAGACTATGAGATCATATTTGTCAGGTTGAGTCAGTATGCGCCTGAGCTTGTTCCTACTGAAGTGGAACGTTGTAACTGTTGCGTGTAAAAGAGTCTATCGCAATTGAGTGCAAGTGTACACGTCGCAAGTAATAAAGTGATACTAGAGTATCGGATATCGTCTCCACAGGGACTGGGCTAACCCTTTCCTTTGCTATCTGCACAAGGGGAAAAGAATAGATTAAGATATTGTCACGAAAATAATAAAGAATACTGGAAAATAAAAGTAGAGAAATCAAGATAGAGAGAATGGGCTGGTATTGAATTGATCAGTAGTGCAGGTATTGCAGAGTTTAGGAAATCCAGTCCTGTCGTTGCGCCTGTCACCGACAGCACCTGTCGCGGCAGCTGTCCGTTGGCTGTCGCAGCAGCAAACACACCAACTCCGTACTTCAAGTTTGGCAAGAATCCCAGATCTGCCTTGGCCTATCCCTAGGTCCAAGTCTGTCGATGATCACGTCTTTGATGATACCTCCCGGCGTGAATCGAAGGATGAACACTGATGTGTATGAATTCTTCTTTAGCCACTTAACCTTGCCCTATCCCTAGGCACAAGATAGTTCAACTATAAACTAGAGAACTTGCTCTTACTTCTTTCGTATACTTAACTCTCCCGATGCTAAGTAAATGGATAACCTCACAATGCTCTCCCGATGCTCTTGCAAGATATTAATAACCAAAATAAGAGAACTTGAAGTTCATTTTATTGAACTGAAAATTCCTAAAACAAAACAACCCTTGCAACTACTTTACAAAACAACCCGTGGCCCTGGGGGGAATTTAGAACATGTCGGTGACAAGTAAACGACGGGTAAACGGCGGAGGAGTTTTAGATGTCGGTTATGGGGTATGATGTGTGGATTCTCTCCTAGGTTAAAATACATGCCCTTATATAAGCTTTGGGCTCAAGTTATCTAAGGTAACAAGGATTACAACTTTAATTAAAAGTATTATTCTAATAAAGACTTAATCTTCAAGGATCCTACTTTTCAGCCGTCCTCCTTGTTTCTTGGGATTTTCTCTCCTTGAACTTTGCTTGACATATCTTTTGATCCGGGGCTTGGAAAAATATTTGGCTTTCACACGACAGACGAGCAGATTTTTCTCTATCTATCGAGGTCCACTTTACTTTTCCTCTTCATAAGGTTGCTGTCACCTTGCTGTCACGACAGGTCCATGGCAGCTTCGTCCTCATCGTCTGCTTGTCCAGTTCAGCTCTTCTGCTTCTCTGCCCTGCGCCTGCCTTCTCCGTCTACTATGGCAGCAACTTGCTGTCATCCTCTGTTGTCACGACAGCTCCATGGCAGCATTGTCCTCTTCGTCTGCTTGTCCAGTTCAGCTCTTCTGCTTTTCTGTCCCACGCTTGCCTTCACCGTCTACGACGGCGACAACCTGCCAAAAACAACCATTTTTAGTAGAATTTGTGCCTTTTATATATTTGTGATGTTTTGCTGTAAACTGACTTAAATGCAATGAAATGGTGCTTGAATGCAGCAGAAATATAGGTAAAAAGGGTGTAAATAATAGAACTTTTATACACTCAACACACCCCCAAACTCAAGTTTTTGCTTGTCCTCAAGCAACTAAGAACTAAAAGAAAAAGAAATTTTTGTTTTGGCTTTCAAACAGTGAGCTTTCCCTTACCCGTCGTTCGTTCTCTGTGGCGGCAGCAACCTGTCGGATAATTTAGGATCTGTCCGGAATCTCCCTATAGTCCTTGTGTAGTGTGTGCATGCTTGTGAACAGTTATATGCCAAGACTCTCTTAGTTTCACTAGAATATTATACTTTAGCTTGTTTAGAGTTTTTCTTACGAGACCTTTTTCTTTCTTTTTCTTACTAGAGCCAGAATCGGGCACCTCTAGTTATTTCCTTTTTTATCTAATTTCTTCTCTTTTCTACTAGAGCCAGTATTTCAGGCACCTCTAGTTAACTCTCTAGAGCCGGTGATAGGCACCTCTAGAAATTTTTCTCTGGTTATCTGCCTAGAGCCAGTGGTAGGCACCTCTAGGTTTCCTGAGATTCTAGTCTCTTTTCTACTCTAAGTGCTAAGTTTTCTATTCTAGTTTGGCTAAAAGAAGTCTAAGCAGTATAACAGTCACAAAGGTGTTTAAGTTTTCAGAACTATAGAAAGGCTCTAAACTTCTCCTTAAACTGTCCTAAAGATGCTGCCACGACAGAGCTGTCATGGCAGGTAAGTTCAGTTCACAATTTTCAGCCAAAATTTTTAATTTTCGTTTTTTTTAGAAAAGTACTAAGTAAAGGACACAATTTAACTAAGGTGTACTCCATGAATATGGAGGGTTGCCACCCCCAAACTCGAGGGTTGCATTGCCATCAATGCAAATGACAAAATAAAAATGAAATCATATGAAGGCAGTACATCACAAAATATATATGACAGGCAGCAATAAGAAGATAAGAAACTTAAATTTTAATCACTGTCTTCACTGCTGCTGCTGAGGCGGATCTGGCGGCGGGTTCTGGTTTGCGGGGCAGGTTGGGGTGGTTGCTGTAAAACCTGAATATCAGAGCTGTTGCTGCTGCTGTCACTGCTGTTGTTGGCCCTTGGCAGAGTTCTCTTATCTGCCATTCTTTTCTGCCTCTTTACCGGTGTAAATTCCTTCGACAGGTTCCTCTGAATAGAGGGTTTAATGTCACTGTCTGCTCAGACGAAGGAGCAAGAGAACCAAGCAACAAAGGCAGCAAGGTCATCCGAGGGCACTGGTCAGTTTGTTCCTCGAGCAGATGTTTCGACATGGGTGCTACCGGCTGCCGTCGGGGCAGGTGATGGTATGGAGGCGGCAGGTGATGAAAGGCTTGAGGCCCAGATTCTTTGCCTTTGGAGTATAAATGAGGCCTCATTCTTCCCACAGATCTTTGGTTGCAAAGGACTGTGGGGGAGTTGCTGCCGGTGAGGAAGTAGAGGCAGCATTGCGGCGGGTTTTTTCTGGACGACATATTAGTTGCAAGGGTTGTGAAAATAAGGAAAGCAAAGAAAAACAAGAGGAGGAAGCAAGTAAGAATAAGCAGAAGTGATGAAAAATGAAAATGAAAATAGGGTTTTATAGCGGTCGAGTTGCTGCCCATTTAATGCTGTAACAGCACGCGTGAATAACGGGGCGGCTGTTTAGAGTTGGCGTGTCTGACGCGTCTGCCACGCATTATTGCATCTGTTATGCGTCTGTCACACGCTTCTGCGTCTGCCATGTCAGTCTGTTGAAAACCTGTCTTATCCGTATGCGGCGGCAGCTGAAACGACATGCTTCAACAAATGGGCTTTGTTGGGCTGATGGATGGGTGGTGGGCTTGGTTCACTTCTTCTTTTCTTCTTGACTCCTTTACTTCCTAAAAACATTATTCGAATAAAATAAACCTTATTTCCTAATAAATAATAAATGATAAAAATAAAAATAAAATTTAGGTTAAATTAGGGATGCCAGGTGGGGCATCTGCTAAGGTAACCACTTCCTGCATTCATGGGGCTTCAGTCCCTTGATAATGCTTGAGGCGTCGTTTCCGGTACTTCTTGAAGTCCATCCGTACCCTTCATCTGGTGATTATTCTCATGGTGGGGGCTCCTTTCTTTCTCTTCCCTTTGTAGTCCATGAAGTCCTCTCTTCTTGGTAATGTTTCTGAGGGCATGAATATATGATTAGAAAAAATCAAATTGACATTCGACCATAAACTTACCTTGTTTTCATTGAATGTTGTTGTGGTTGAATGTATCCCTTGCTGTCGTGCCCGATGCTGCGGCAGGTAGTTATTTTGACAGTTTTTTATCAGGTTACTTTGCAGGTCAATGGGACATTGGTAGGTGCCATCACTCTCTATACCAAATTCTGTTGACCACTCGTAGATCTTCATCAGTAGAGATTTTGATGATTCTGTATCCACCGGCTTTGGTTCCTCAAATACCTGCAATGAAATTGGCGAGTTTTCATATAATTCAAAAGGTTCGTTTATTACCTGCTCATATTCCATCGGTGAGGCATTGTCATTGGGTAGCTCTTCTAGGTGGTCGTGCGAGTGCCATGACAGGGATGGATGTGTGCAATCTTGGTCAGGCATAATCGAGGTGGTGGGTTGAGAATTTGCCTCTGATGTGGTTGCTGCTTCAGCATCAGTTGCTGTCGAGGTGGCAGTTGCTGTCGAGGCGGCAGTTGCTGTCGAGGCGGCAGTTGCTGTCAAGGCGGCAGTTGCTGTCGAGGCGGCAGTTGCTGTCGAGGCGGCAGTTGCTGTCGAGGCGGCAGTTTCTGCCGAGGCGGCAGTTTCTGTCGAGACAGCAGTTTCCGCTTTGACTGGAGTTTCTGCCTCAAAAGTTGTTGCTGCCGTGACATTCTCTTGAATTTCACTCAGCGTTGTCGCGGTGTTGCTCCATTCCGGCTCCTCGATCATTGTCATGGCAAGTTGTTGCTCAGACTCATCATATGTTGGGTATTCCTTCACATGGGCGTCCTCGTCATCTTGCCTCGGGATTTCAGGTTCAGTCGTGGCATGAATGAGGACAGGTCTGCTCAAGAGTTCATCCATCTTGGCGATACTTGCGTTCGTAGAAGCCGACACTTTTTGAATGAGTGCCATGAAGGCTTGCAGTGTGTCATCTAAGGATTTTGACTGCTCTTGAGGATGATGACATTGCCAGGGCAGGTCGGGTTCTGCAGCAAAACTGTTATGGTATAAAAAATTTTGTGGGTTTTGATCGTACCATATAAAATTTTGCTGCTGCGGCATCGACATTTGCTGCCCCTGTTGCTGTCGTGGCAGCATGTCTTTACGGTAATTGCAAGAACTTTCCCACATCAACTCTCGAATGGTTTTTCCTGGCATGTTGATGCCCTTGAACCTGTATTTTCACCTGAGTTTTTTTTTTAAAATAATAATAATAATAAAAAAAATAAAAAAAATAAAAGAAAAGTGCAGAAGCTAGGGTAAGAGTGTGTTGCCAGTCCCCGGCAACGGCGCCAAAAACTTGTTGCGTGTAAAAGAGTCTATCGCAATTGAGTGCAAGTGTACACGTCGCAAGTAATAAAGTGATACTAGAGTATCGGATATCGTCTCCACAGGGACTGGGCTAACACTTTCCTTTGCTATCTGCACAAGGGGAAAAGAATAGATTAAGATATTGTCACGAAAATAATAAAGAATACTGGAAAATAAAAGTAGAGAAATCAAGATAGAGAGAATGGGCTGGTATTGAATTGATCAGTAGTGCAGGTATTGCAGAGTTTAGGAAATCCAGTCCTGTCGTTGCGCCTGTCGCCGACAGCACCTGTCGCGGCAGCTGTCCGTTGGCTGTCGCGGCAGCAAACACACCAACTCCGTACTTCAAGTTTGGCAAGAATCCCAGATCTGCCTTGGCCTATCCCTAGGTCCAAGTCTGTCGATGATCACGTCTTTGATGATACCTCCCGGCGTGAATCGAAGGATGAACACCGATGTGTATGAATTCTTCTTTAGCCACTTAACCTTGCCCTATCCCTAGGCACAAGATAGTTCAACTATAAACTAGAGAACTTGCTCTTACTTCTTTCGTATACTTAACTCTCCCGATGCTAAGTAAATGGATAACCTCACAATGCTCTCCCGATGCTCTTGCAAGATATTAATAACCAAAATAAGAGAACTTGAAGTTCATTTTATTGAACTGAAAATTCCTAAAACAAAACAACCCTTGCAACTACTTTACAAAACAACCCGTGGCCCTGGGGGGAATTTAGAACATGTCGGTGACAGGTAAACGACGGGTAAACGGCGGAGGAGTTTTAGATGTCGGTTATGGGGTATGATGTGTGGATTCTCTCCTAGGTTAAAATACATGCCCTTATATAAGCTTTGGGCTCAAGTTATCTAAGGTAACAAGGATTACAACTTTAGTTAAAAGTATGATTCTAATGAAGACTTAATCTTCAAGGATCCTACTTTTCAGCCGTCCTCCTTGTTTCTTGGGATTTTCTCTCCTTGAACTTTGGCTTGACATATCTTTTGATCCGGGGCTTGGAAAAATATTTGGCTTTCACACGACAGACGAGCAGATTTTTCTCTATCTATCGAGGTCCACTTTACTTTTCCTCTTCATAAGGTTGCTGTCACCTTACTGTCACGACAGGTCCATGGCAGCTTCGTCCTCATCGTCTGCTTGTCCAGTTCAGCTCTTCTGCTTCTCTGCCCTGCGCCTGCCTTCTCCGTCTACTATGGCAGCAACTTGCTGTCATCCTCTATTGTCACGGCTGCTCCATGGCATCATTGTCCTCTTCGTCTACTTGTCCAGTTCAGCTCTTCTGCTTTTCTGCCCCGCGCCTGCCTTCACCGTCTACGACGGCGGCAACCTGCCAAAAACAACCATTTTTAGTAGAATTTGTGCCTTTTATATATTTGTGATGTTTTGCTGTAAACTGACCTAAATGCAATGAAATGGTGCTTGAATGCAGCAGAAATATGGGTAAAAAGGGTGTAAATAATAGAACTTTTATACACTCAACAGTAACCGTTTTCGCTATGGGTTGAATGAAGAGATCAAGAGGTACACTTTAGCTTCGGACTACAAAGATCTTGATGTCTTGGTCGCGAGGGCCAAGGACTTAGAGCATAGTTTGGGCTTTACCAAACGATCTGGTGGTTCAAGTTCTGGGAAGAGATCTAGTGACTTTGATAGAGTTATGCCAAGATGCGTCGGGACAACAGGCAGCACTGTGACCATAGATGTGGTGGAGGTAACCACGGTAGGGGCCATCAGGGCCAGAGGGCTGGTGGGCGGTTGCCCACATGTGCTAGTTGCGGGAGGAATCACACCGGTGAGTGTTGGGGAAATTTTCACTCGTGTTGGAGCTGTGGAGCTAGGAATCATATTAGGCGTGACTGTCCACATCAGGTGGGGCAGACACAAGTTTAGGCTCCTGCTAGAGAAAATGACTTTTAGAGAGGCCGTCGGGGCGGTAGAGTTAACTTCCAGTCGAGAAATGATGGCCAGAGGAACATAGCGCATGTAGTTGCAGTCCAGCCAGAGGGCGGAGGCCAGGTCAGAGTTTACGCTCAGCATGAGGATCAACATGACACAGATGTGATTGCAGGTAACTTCTCGATACAGTCTTTGGGTTTGCTTTCTTTGATTGACTCCGGGTCTACACATTCTTATATTCTGAGTGAGAATGCAAAGTTGTTGAAATTGCCTTGTGAAATATTAGAGGTAGGAGTTAGTGTTACTAGTTCCTTCGGGGATACGGTAATAGTTAGGAGGATGTACAGAAGATGTCCGCTTATGGTTCAGGGACATGTGTTTCCAGTGGATATGATGGAGCTACCATTTTATGGCTTTGATGTGATTCTGGGTATGGACTGGCTCACTGAGCATAGAGCTAGGATAGACTTTGAGACTAAGAGGATTTCTTTGAGACTCGCAGATGATTATGAGATTGTGGTGGTAGGTGAGAACGTGAAGTTCTTATTGAATGTAGTTTCATTTCTAGAGGCTAAGAGGTTAGTTGAGATGAGTTGCGAAGTGTATTTGGCCTATGTGATGAATCCAAACATGAGTGAGGTTAGACCTTAAGACATCCGGACAGTGTGTTTCTGGAAGAGTTGCAAGGTTTACCACCTGATAGAGAGGTAGAGTTTGCGATAGAGACTTATTCAGATTTAGCTTCTGTTTCGATTGCTCCGTATCGCATGGCACCGAAAGAACTGAAAGAGTTGAAGACTCAGTTGCAAGAGTTGACAGATAGAGGCTTCATTCGACCGAGTTCTTTGCCTTGGGGTGCTCCAGTTTTGTTTGTAAAGAAGAAAGACGGAAGCATGAGAATGTGTATAATTTACAGACAACTGAATCAGTTAACAGTGAAGAACAAGTATCCGTTGCCGAGAATTGATGACTTGTTTGACCAGTTGAGAGGGGCATCAGTCTTTTCGAAGATCGACTTGAGATCCGGTTACTACCAATTGAAGGTAAGAGAGGTTGATGTACCGAATACGACCTTTAGAACTAGATATGGTCACTATGAGTTTTTAGTCATGCTTTTTGGGTTGACTAACGCACCGGCTGCTTTCATGGATATGATGAATAGGATCTTCCATCAGTACCTATATCAATTTGTAGTTGTCTTCATAGATGACATCTTCGTGTATTCACGTACCGAGGAAGACCACGACCGACACTTGAGATTAGTTTTGCAGACTTTGTTGGATAATCAGTTGTATGCAAAGTTGAGCAAGTGTGAGTTCTGGATCCGAGAGGCAGTCTTCTTAGGGCACGTAGTGTCAGCCGATGGGATTAGGGTTGATCCGAAGAAAATAGAGGCTATTGTTGAGTGGAAGCAACCAAAGTCAGTAATAGAGGTTCGTAGCTTTCTAGGCTTAGCTGGATACTATAGAAGGTTCGTAGAAGGTTTCTCGAAGTTAGCCGCTCCATTGACACTGTTACTTTAGAAGAGTGTTCAGTTTGAGTGGTCAGATGCAAGACAACGAGCCTTTGAGAAGTTGAAAAAAGCTTTAACCCAAGCACCGATCTTGATTCAGCTAGAGTCAGGGAAGGAATATGTAGTCTACAATGATGCTTCCTATGTAGGCCTAGGATGTGTTCTCATGCAAGACAAGAGGGTAGTGGCTTATGCCTCAAAACAGTTGAAGACTCACGAGCGTAACTATCCGACCCATGACATAGAGCTAGCTCCAGTCGTGTTTGCTCTGAAGATTTGGAGGCATTATTTGTACGGTGAGAAGTGCACAGTGTACACAGATCACAAGAGTTTGAAGTACATCATGACTCAGCGAGAGTTGAATCTCAGACAACGTAGGTGGTTAAAGTTGCTAAAGGACTATGATCTTACGATTGAGTACCATCCAGGTAAGGCCAATGTAGTGGCCGATGCTTTGAGTAGAAAGGTAGCTGTAGATTTGAGAGCCATGTTTGCTAGATTGAGCTTGTTCGGAGATGGTGGCTTGGTAGCCGAGCTTCAGGTTAGACCTACTCTAGGTCGGTTGATTAGGGAGAAGCAGCTCTTAGATAGATCTTTGGCACCACACGTGCAAGACATAGCCGAGGGTAGACCTTCAGACTACAGTTTCAGTACCGATGAGGTCTTGTGTTTTAGGAATAGGATAGTTGTGCCAGAAGACAGTGACTTGAGACGTACAATCTTGACTGAAGCGCACAGTAGTCTGTTTGCTATGTATTCTGGAAGTACGAAGATGTACCGCCATTTGAAGAATGAGTACTTTTGGGTTGTTTTAAAGAGAGATGTAGCCGACTTCGTGAGTAAGTGTATGGTGTGTTAGAGAGTGAAGGCGGAACATCAGGTTCCCTCATGTTTGTTGCAACCGTTGAGAATTCCGGAATGGAAATGGGAGAATATCACCATGGATTTTGTTTCGGGCTTGCCTTTGACTCCTACGAAGAAGAACTCAGTTTGGGTTATAGTAGATCGTTTCACGAAGTGTGTTCACTTCTTGGCAGTCAATACGACTTATACCTTAGATAGATTGGCCGATCTGTACATTGGTGAGATTATTAGACTGCATGGTGTGCCGAAGTCTATTGTGTCCGATAGAGATCCGAGGTTTACAACTCGATTTTGGGAGTGTCTGCATACAGCTTTGGGTACCGGTTTGAATTTCAGCACGTCTTATCATCCTCAGACAGATGGTTAGTCAGAGAGGGCTATACAGATTTTAGAGGATATGTTGCGTTGTTGCATCATTGATTTTCAGGGTACTTGGGAGAAGCACTTGCCTCTAGTTGAGTTTTCTTATAATAACAGTTTTCAGTCGAGCATTCAGATGGCTCCGTATGAGGCCTTGTATGGTAGAAAGTGTAGAACTCCAGTTTGTTGGGCTGAAGTGGGACATAAGTTGTTACCTATGCCAGATTTTCTTATGAGGACAACTGATAAAGTGAAATTGATTTGTGATCGCTTGAAGGCTGCTTCGGATAGGCAGAAGTCCTATGCCGTCTTGAAGAGGAAGGAAGTTGAATTTTCAGTGGGTGAGAAGGTGTTCTTAAAAGTGTCTCCGTGGAAGAAGGTAATGAGATTTGGCATAAAAGGGAAGTTGAGTCCGAGGTACATAGGACCGTATGAGATTGTGAAGAGGGTTGGTCCAGTTGCTTATCAGTTGCGTTTTCCATCCGAGCTAGAGAAGATACACGACGTGTTTCATATTTCGATGCTCCGTAAGTATAGGTCAGATCCATCACATGTTATGCTTGTAGAGGAGATTGAATTTAATCCGGATTTGACTTATGAAGAAGAACCAGTTGAGATCTTAGCTTCTGCCAGCAAGGTGTTGCGGGGTAGATCGATTGAGTTAGTAAAAGTGTGGTGGCAACATCGAGGGGTGGACGAGGCCACTTGGGAGAGGAAGGAGGATATGGTAAGGCAGTTTCCTTATCTCTTTCAGTCAGGTAATTTCGGGGACGAAATTCCTTAAGTGGGGGAGAGTTGTAACACCCGTGTTTTGGGGTTGGGAGTTTGGCATGCGTGTTGGGTTTGAGTCATCCAAATCGGTTTAATTTAATTAGACCTTAGTTTTAATTTAAATAAGATTAAAATTAAAGTAATGACATTTTTGTAAATAAGTTGAAAAAAAGAAGACAAGCTTTTTGAAACTAAAAGATAAAAAAAAAGAAAGTCATCTTCCTCCCATTGTGCTTCTAACGTGGAAAAACCCCAAACCCCTCCCAAAGCCCTAAATCGCTATTCCATTCCTTTTCACCATCAATTCAAGAGCTCCTTTGAAGGTAATTTCATTTTTGAACTCTCCTTTCCATCCCAAGCATTCCCATGGTTTTAGATTTCAAAACCATCACCAATTTTGTTTTTCAAGTTTTTCAAGTTTGATGAAAGTATGAATTTTTAATGGGTTTTCAACTTGTATTTGGTTTGTTGAGTTAGATTTTGAGTTAAGCTCACTTTAATACACCTAATATCTTAAAATGGAGGGATTTTGGCAAAAATCCCGAAATGGGTATTGGGGGCATTTTTGAAAGTGTCAAAACATGAATTTTTGGTGTGTTTTTGTGTTGGGTTGAAGGGCTGATGGTATAGGGTTGTTAGGAAGGTGTTTTGGAAGCCTTTAGATGTTATTTGGGTGTTGGAAATGGTGGATTTCAGCTGGGTATTTGGGGAGCACGAAAATGTGAGTTTCGTGGTTAGTTTGGGTTTGAAACTATGAAGTTTTGGCTTGTGTTTGTGGGATGATATTGTGGCTGACTTTAGCATTGTTTTGGTTGAGTAATACTTGTCTTTTGATTGGTTAGAAGCAAGAGGAATCATCAGAGAAGGTTCAGGATCGAATCCGTAAATTGTGGAGGCTTGAGTAGCTTTGCTTGGTGTGCTTAAAGAAGGGTGGTGAGTGAAACTTTCAATTTTGTTTAAATTGGTTCAAGTGTGTGTAGTGGAGGTTTTGAAATGAGCTTGGTAGGCCATTTCAAGGTAGAATTTAAATTGGTAGTTTAACCTCTTGTGTGTTAATAAGCTTTAGATGTTTATGCTTATACTGATCTCGTGAGGCATGAATTGATTATGTATGTATTTACATTGATGTGTGTGATGATGGATGTGTTCTATAAATGATGGATGTATGATGTGGTTAATGGTATAATTGGCACTAGTTAACTTACCGGGTATAAATGATCGATCATTAGGATTAGTGTGCACACGGTTGAGTCAAATTCGCGCGTGGCCTTGGTGGCGTTAAGTCATCAAGGAGGAGTACGGTGATGTAATATTTCACCGAAAATTGTTTATATTATACGTGATGATGAGTGGAATCCCATCCGTAGGGCATGTGATGATGAGTGGAATCCCATCCATGCGAGGTCCGGTGATGAGTGTAATCCCACCGAGGTAAAGTTGTTGTTGAGTGTAATCCGCGTATCCGAGTAAACTAATAGTGGCCAATGTACTTGCTCTTGTGGTTATGATGCTTAGATAAATGCTTTATCTTGATGAGCTTAATATGAAGTAAGATGCCATATTATTGTCTCTTGTGTTGCAAGTTAGAATGCTATTGATGCCTATGTATGTTTGTGTGTGTGGTTAAGGATTAAATGCTTGAACCCTGCATTGTCGTTGTTTGTGGTTTTAGAGCATCATCACTAAGCTTCTAGCTTACGCTCTCATTTTCGACAATGCATATCAGTAGCATGGAGTTACCAAGGAGCAAGGTGAAAGGGCATTTCCAAGCTTGTAGTTGCTCAAGTATGGTTTAGTAAATAAAGTAGTAGTTTAGCAATGAGGCTGCTATGTGTTTGTATGAGCGTTGTATGACTCATATATGTTGAATGATGTTTATATTATGCTTCGGCTTTGTAAACCATGTTATTTTGAATGCTTGTGATGAATGGTTATGCCTTGGATGCTATAGGTTGTTTTTGGATGAGCATGTAAACCTTATGTGAAGACATGTGCCTTTTGGCTTTTTGAGTAAACCATATTATACGTGATGATGAGTGGAATCCCATCCATGCGAGGTCCGGTGATGAGTGTAATCCCACCGAGGTAAAGTTGTTGTTGAGTGTAATCCGCGTATCCGAGTAAACTAATAGTGGCCAATGTACTTGCTCTTGTGGTTATGATGCTTAGATAAATGCTTTATCTTGTTGAGCTTAATATGAAGTAAGATGCCATATTATTGTCTCTTGTGTTGCAAGTTAGAATGCTATTGATGCCTATGTATGTTTATGTGTGTGGTTAAGGATTAAATGCTTGAACCCTGCATTGTCGTTGTTTGTGGTTTTAGAGCATCCTCACTAAGCTTCTAGCTTACGCTCTCATTTTCGACAATGCAGGTCAGTAGCGTGGAGTTAGCAAGGAGCAAGGTAAAAGGGCATTTCCAAGCTTGTAGTTACTCAAGTATGGTTTAGTAAATAAAGTAGCAGTTTAGCAATGGGGCTGCTATGTGTTTGTATGAGCGTTGTATGACTCATATATGTTGAATGATGTTTATGTTATGCTTCGGCTTTGTAAACCATGTTATTTTGAATGCTTGTGATGAATGGTTATGCCTTGGATGCTATAGGTTGTTTTTGGATGAGCATGTAAACCTTATGTGAAGACATGTGCCTTTTTGCTTTTTGAGTATGCCTTGTTATGTAAAATCTATCTTTATGTGAATGCCATGTTGGAAATATCTTGTTGGTCATCTAAATTGTTCTACATGCTAGTTCTAGGTTGTGGAGTGTTGTATGGATGCTTTTATGTGGATAGGGAAGCCTTAGAATGCATTTAGTGTTGAGTCTTGTGTTGTTTTGCTGCCAATTGGTGTCTTGCAGTGCAGGACGTATCGATACGCCTAAGGGCCGTATCCATACTGTCCTACACTTTGGGACACAGAATTGGCTAGGGGTACCGATACTCGGGGGTGTATCGATATGCCAAAAGCTCACTGGAATTCTGAGATTTTCATGAGTCTTTCGCGTATCGGTACGGGCTCTTAGCGTATTGGTACGGTTTTATCTTGTTGAGCGCGAGATGTTGACGGAGAAGGGCGTATCGGTACGCCCAAGGGCTGTCCAGATATGGTCTTCCTGTGTTGATTGAAGGCAGTTGACTTGGTCAAGGTGTATCAATACCCTTGATTGGCGTATCGATACAGCGTGCTTTTTATGTGTAAAATGGGTTGTTTAACATGTTGTTTTGGGTTCGGTTGTTTTTCGTTCTTGATGTTTTCCGATGTCGTGATCACTTAGGAAATAATATGCCATTAGACAAGATCTAATTAAAAGAAATTTTCTAGGGTTGCTAACTGAGGTGGGACCTTAACGGGTTTCACATCAGTTTTCCCCGTGTAGCCTACTCGGACCGGTCAACCGACCAGACCGGGACGAGGGGGTTACAGTTTTGGAGCTTGTGGGGGTGACTGAGAAGACTAATGTATGTGGCGCTATGGCTGAGAGGCCATAGATTCCCCTAAATTCGTAGTCACCCCATGTGCTCGTAGCTAACCCCTGGCTAAGAAGCCATTTTTCTTTTGGGCATCTCTCTGTTAATCATGACTTCTCCATTAGTTTTCATAACCACACTACTCACCCTTAGCCAAAAACTAAATCCACTACAATGCACAATCCATGGCTCTCACACACTACCATAGTCTCTATAACAACCGCCCAGCTCGATGCACCACTTGTTGCACTTAACCGAGCATCTCTCCACTCAAGCCTCACAGCCCCTAAACCAATTTATAGTTTACCATTCACAAACAACCATTCATACCCACACTAAACCCGAGGCCCACGACCCCTTTGTGCACTTGCACCACAAGACAATAGCTCTCTCGCACCGAGTGATTATCACCACACACATTGTCGATCCATCTCACACACGCACCTATTGCATGCCTCAGCTCATTGCTGCAATGCTATCACCATGATTCGACTAACAACTCCTTAAATCGTCACTTGATTCAACCCAATATTGACGTGGGTGTTGAGCTTTGATTTAGTACCAATATTGAAGCGAATGGTGGTTGAAATACAATGGTTATACGATGGCGCAAGAGTTTTGGCTTGTTTGGGTAGATTCAACCAATGAAGAAGATGAATACGATAAAAGGGTTTGTTTGGGACCGACGTTTCTCGGAGAAGGCGATTAGAGAATTATGGCAGCAAACGTGGCTCATGAAGATAGGGTTCCAGGCTTTAAGAGTGTTTTCTCGACGATTCCGGACTAATACAATGGTTATGTGGCTCATGAAGATGAGGTTATCATTTAACAACAATAAATATTCGTGTGACCATAAGTCGACACAACAAAAACGTAAGCGACCATAACATTCAGTTTTTATAATCGGTGACAAAAAGTATACACTTACTAAACATAAATGACCATTTCAGTGTTTACCCTATTTTTTACCCCTGCCAGATCAACTTCCTGTTAAAGTTTAACGACAAGAAACGTTCGAGTGACCATAAGTTCCCACAACGAAAATGTAAGTGAACAAAAGTGTACAATTACTAAACGTAAGTGACCATTTAAGTAGTTTACCCTTTTTCTTTTAGTCTTTAAACTGTTATCAAACTAAACTTACTGGTAAAAAAATCAATTATTTTACCCTTTTATCAATGTTGACATTAGTTATTTTGTAAGAAACAAAATAAAGAAAATTTGTAATATATATATATTTATTTTTTTTAAATTATATATAATTAAACATGTAAAATGACTATAGAAGTTATTAAAAAAAATACAAAATAATTGACTATTAACTTAACTTGTAACGACCTTAATTTTTGAGTCAACAAATGGATATTGACCCGGATTATGGACCTTCGTGTTAGATTGGGTAATCGGGCCCCTTGGGCCAAGTTTGTGCCCTATTGGATGAGGTTTGCGCTATATGAGCTTGGGAAGTGACTATTTTCTAAAATGGAAGAATCTTGGGGGTTTTTATGTTGAGATTTGACCCTTTTTTAAATAAAGGGCTGACCACCCTTTATTGTTTTGTCTTTCACATGGGGAAAAGGAGAGAGACATAGTGATATCACCATCTTTTCTTCTTCTCTTTCTTTCCTATCATCTTCTCCATGAAAACCTTAGTCCCCCAAAGTCTAAAATTCAAATCTTTACCCAAAAAAGTTTTATTTTGGGATTTATGGTTGAAAGAGAAATTAATCACCATTTGAAGAGCTTCAAGAAAAAGTATAGTATTGTGGTAAAAAAGGTAAGATGCCATTTTATGGGGTTTTGGGTTCAAAGCTTGATGGAGCTTTTCCTTGATGTTTAAGGTTATAAATTTGTAGCTAAGCTTACCCCTACCTGTTATCTCAAGTATTGTTTCATTTTTCACGTTGGTATGTCAAGATGAGGTGATTTGGGGGCTTCTTCAAGCTTGAGTCAAGAGAGTAAGTTGAGTGGTTTTTCTTTGGAGCTTAAATATGAGATTTCTTGCTAAGGTCAGTACATCTCTGACTCCTATGTATTCTTGAAGATCATAAAGTGATTGCCTTGCTTGATTTTATGGTTTTATGAGTGTTGTATGGGTGAACTTATGTAACACCCTCTACCTGATCCAGAAGGAAATTAGGATTGAAGATGCCAACAGAACAAAACACAGAAATAAAAAGCAGAAATCACATGATTAAAATGTAAAACTCTCACTAGTACAAAAGGATTACAAATTTTTTCTTAAATCAACTTAAGATATACAACATTATTATAACATTCCGAACATTTAACTTGCTACATTTTACCAACTAAGTCATTATTAATCTAGCATAAAATCATTTTCACTAATCAAGCATATATGTAATACATATATTATCCATTTAAAAAGAACTTTATTGAATTATGCCTAGTAAAATTTCCCTTTATTCTTAAAACATCTTAAATCTATTTTATCCATTCGGAAGATCTTAAAAGCATGTATGTATTCTCAATCAGATTTTAGCTAGACATGTCTTTATCATGTAGTTTTAGTTATCCAAGACAAATCAAAATCTTTCAAACGACATCATTAAACTCTAAGCATTTCTCTGAATAAGTCTTATTACAGATTTCAAGTTAGCTTCTAAACAACAGCTCTTTAAACTATTAGTTATACCTTAAAATCAAATTAGCTAAGGAAAGCAAGTATACTTGTAACGCCCTACTTTTGGGCCTAGATGTTTTAGACATCGGATCGGACCGGCCGGAAACGGTTTAAATCGTATTAGGAGGTTTAGGGAAATAAAGGATCGGGAAAGGATAAAAATATGGTAAAAATCGCTAAAATCCTCTAAAATCACGATTAAGGGGTTGGTCAAATCAATTATACAAAATGAGCTTTGGAAGCGGTACATTTTGGGTAGTGACCAAAATGTAAAGTTTCAAAACTGTGGAAAAATGTGATATTAAAAAGGAGTCAAAATCTTAGAATATTTAGAGAGCTATGGTGCAATTACACCTTCCTTAAATTGACATGTGTTTTAAAAGGATTTTTAGATGATTAAAATAAAAAGGATTTTGTTTAATTAAATTGTTAAAATAGAATAATGAGAAGTTTTTGACGTAACTAACTTGCATTTAAGCAAAACCATTTTCTCAAATCTTTTCTCCAGATTTCTTTTCTCCCAGACATACTCTCTTTGATTCCTAAACCATTTTCAAGAGTTCCCTTCAAATTCTTCAAGATTTGTGAAGGAAAAACTTGTCAATCATTAAGGAAGGCAAGGATTGGAGGTAAATCCCGTTCTCAACCTTCAATCCAGGTTCTTTATTGAAATTCCAAAGATCTTTGACTTCTAAATGTTGTTTTTGGCTGTGTTTTGATAATAGTTTTGATTTAAGATCAAAATCTTGATTTTCGGATTGGTATTGATGAGCTCTTTTTAGATTGGTTTTAATTGAGTTTTGAGTTGATTATTATGTTGAAAGAGGGCTTTGATGATATAAATCTCGAAATCCTTGAGATCCTTGAGTTTCTTGATGGTTTTAGTTGGGTTTTTGAGGTGAAATGATGAAGTTATGCTTGCTGGAGGTATAAGGAAGGGTTTAGGCTGTTATTAGACGTGTTTGGATGTTTAATAATGATTGAAAGTGATGTATATTAGCTGGGCCTGGTTTAGGAAGGAATCGATTGAGTTTTCAGTTGTTTCAGATGGGTAAATTGGTGTAGTTTTGGTGAGCAACGAGTTTGTGTTTAGTTGTTGGTGTTGAAATGCATTTTAATGCATTTGGATCTCTATTTTGATGCTCTAAAAAACAGGGGATCTTGATCTCGAAGCAAATGAAGCACTTTTGGAGGCTTCAGAAGGGTGATTTTCGTGTCGGTGAGCAAAGTTTCGCGTATCTGGAGTGGAAATGGATTTTTTTGCTTTGTAATGCTTTGAGCGTGGTCTTGGGAGCTTAGTGTAAGTTTGAAACACTTAGCTAAGCTCAAGAGTAAGCGATTCGAAAGTCTCTCTCGGAATTTGCTATGTTTTTGTTGGAAAATGCACTTGAATTAAATGTGGTTTAATTTACTGTTTTAAAGCATGTTTTGAGCATTGATAATGCTAGTGTTTAACGCCATTTTGTTAAGGATGCACTTGGTAGGTGATCCTTGGATTTATGAGATGTATGCATTTGGGTTTAAGTATGTTTATGCTTGTGAAAATGGCATTGTGATTTATGCTTGTAAAACATTGGAATAATGATGTTAAATGATTATATTGGCAAGGGATGGAAATGATTTTTAGTTACTTTAATCAGAAATAGTTAACCGGCTATAGGATTGGGTGCACTGTGAATAAAGTCGCCTTGGATGTCGAGGGGTTGTGATTGTACCGTATACTCCATCCAAGTACCCTAACGATTGAGGCTATGATCACAACGGTGGATGGTTTAATCCTATATGTGGATCTTGTGGTTTGTGTCCAGTGCTCTCGTTAGTGGAATTATACAACTACCGATGAGTGGTCTTGAGGGGTTTGATTGTACCATTAAACTCCACCACGGGTGTCACAACGGTTGATGGTCTAATCCCATGTGTGAGCCTTGTGTAGTCTGGTAGTGTGTATGAAGTGTGTGGGAAAATGCTTGTAATCCGCATATCAGATTGTGTCTTTTGTGTTGGTTTGAAATGGTTTGAGAATTAATCACTTGTGAGCCAATATAATGTTGTTGACTAATGATTTAAGCATGTGATGCTTGGGAATTATGCTAGAATGAATGTGATGCTTGATTCAAGCATGAGCAAAGGATTTTGTTGTTATTTTAATAATGCTATGAGCATGTGGTTTAAAAAGTGCATTGATGCTTTAAAGAGCATGTTTAAAAGAAAGGCATGAGTTGGTGAATGATGATATTTCAGTTTTGTAAAATGCATTGATGAATGTTAGGTTTTAGCGATCCTCACTAAGCTTCGTGCTTACGCTCATTTGTTTCATCAATGCATAGAATTAAGCAATTGAGGAAGCAAGAAAGCAAGTGGATTCCAAGTATCTTTGACTAAGCAATGTATGTGGTTTTACCTTAGTGTAATAAGAGACAATGGGAGGGATTTCTACTCTTGGTTATGTTGGTGATGTTAAACATCTTGAGCATGTTTGGTTTGCTTATTCAGATTTTTAAATGACCTTTGAGTGTTGGTTTGAGCTTGAATATGGTTTATAGCCTTTTTGTTGTTATGACATCTAGGAAGCATGCCTATAGTCCTATAGCTTGTATGAATGATGCCATGATATAGCTTGTGCTTCGTATGGGTGGTCTTTGATGTTTATCCATGTTGTATGTGTGTTGGGACAAGTGTCGGAATGGTTCCGGAGATGAAAACTTGTTTAAAACCAGCAATTTTGGAAAGTTGCAGGCTCAAGCGTTTCGGAACGCCCTTGTTCGTTTCGGAATTGAGGCCTGTAATGACCATGGTGTCTTGGAACAGGAGGGCACGTTCCGGAATATTTCACCACTGTGAACCAATGTATCGAAACAGGTTTCTTGGGGTTTCGGAATGTCCCCGCGTATCAAAATGATCATCCTTGTTTCGAAACGACCGTTCCGATACGAAGTTCCTTGTTCCAAAACACTTGACCGTTGGATGTTGAATTTGAATTGATTTGAGTTTCTATTTCTTACGTTTCGGTCCCTGAGTTGTGATTGTTCAATTGAATGGGTTTGGATGGTCCGTTTGAGATGAGTTTTGACATGCTGGTACATTATATGACTAATTTTGGATTGGTAACTTTAAAATCTGAATAGTTCTTGTAATTCCTGAAATTTACAAATTAGTCCCTAAAATTCAAATGAATGCAATTGAACCCCTTCTTGAACTCCAATGTCTGTGCTGTTTTGTCTAATCACTTCGCTAATCATATAGGATAATAATGTGCATCTAAAAATGATAAAAGAAAAAAAGGGTCGTTAATCGAGACTGACATTTACGAGTTGACTTTGGTTTTCCCCATGTAATCTTCTTAGTTTGGGTCGGGCGTTCAGGCCGGGCTAAGGGGGTTAGATTTGTTGGTATTAGAGCCGTGTTACTAAAGAATTGGGGATGATGGTAAGTGAAATTGGTATGCTTTAATGCATGATTGTTTGAAAATGCATGTTTTGATTGAATGTTGGAGCTTATGCTATGTTTGATTGTTATAAATCATATTTATGATAAATATGAATGTATGATGATAATGTGATAGGAATGTATGCTGATTTTGGATGGTGTAAAGCATGTTTATTATGAAATGCTATTGTACGCTATGTTTTGCTTGAGGGAAATCGGGGTGCCCATTACCTTATTACACTAGTTAAATGTTTTTTTGAACTTGGATCCTTGCTTGAGGCTGGCCTAAATCATAGATTGATTTGCTTTTATTGTTATGCCTTGTTAAAAAAAACACAATGGGTCCGAGGAGAGATCTTAGGTCGAACACGATTGTGCCTGCGACTGAGCAAGGCAATCAGGGTAATTAGGGGTTTGAGAACCTAGCCGATGAGACTTTACCTCCACCACCACCACCTGGACGTGGAGAGCCAGAGCAACAAGCTGGTCCATTCTTGTGTGATCTAATGCCATTGGTTCAGGCAATCACCGGAGCGTTTCAGGCTGTGGTAGCTGGAGCGCATGTTTAGGCCCTTACAGCTGGGCAGACGGGTTTGCCTTTGGAAAGGTTGGCGAGTTTAAGAGCTGTGGAGTTCTTTGGAATGTCTCTTGATGTGTCGGAAGCCTAGTTGGCTAGAAGGATCCGTATCATGGATCATATGGGATGTAATGATTGCGCAAGCTGAGATGCGCAATTTCTTTGCCCCAGGGTGACGCTTATAGTTGGTGGATGACTATCACCAATGGTATGGAACCCAATAAGGTAGATTGGGAGTTCTTTCGAGGTGACTTTAAGAGGAAGTATCTTGGTGTGAGATACTTGGATGAGAAGAAGCGTGAATTCATGTCGCTTGTTCAGAGAAATCTCTCGGTGGCTGAGTACGAGGCCCAGTTTGTACGCCTGAGCCAGTACGCCCATTAGTTGATGCCGAGTGAGAGGCATCGTTGTGATCGCTTCCGGTATGGGCTGGTGTAGGAAGTCAAGACCTATATGTTGGCTACAGACTACAGAGATTTTGATGTGCTTGTATGTCGAGCTAATGACATCGAGCAGAACTTGGGTCTGTCATCTCGCCGAGGTGGTTCTAGCTCTAGTAAGAGAGCAACTGAGTCTAGTTCCGGTGATTAACAGAACAAGAGAGGCCGAGATAGGAGATACCAGCCTGCTGCTAGGCGAGGTACTGTTGGACATGGTGCACCCGCTTAGGGAGACATGATGAGGGTGTAACAGAACACGTCCTGGACGTGTGGTTCTCGGAGTCATCTGCAGCGAGATTTTCCTCGTGCGGCTAGGGAGGCACATGCTCCTGTTGTGGTGGCAGGGAATTTGTAACGCCCCGGTTTTGGGCTTGGAAGTCTTGGGCGTTGACCGGTTGGTCAAAGTGCTGTTCGAATCGTAAGAGGTTAAATTAGGAAAGCCTAGTTCGGGTTGCATTAAAAATATGGAAAAATGTTCTAAAATCCTCTTTTAATATAATTAAGTGAACTGTGAAATCAATTTTGGAAAATGAGTTTCGGAAGTGTGACATTTTGGCTAGTGACCAAAATGTAATTTTTGAAAGTTTGGTGGCTATTTTATAAAGGGTTGAAACTTTGAATCTTTAAGGAGCTATTTACCCAAAGGGAGTTTCTCCAGATTTTTCTAAGATATTTTAACACATAATTCTGATTTTTAAAGAAATCAAAAAGGAGGGAAACTCATTTTTAGCATTTTCTCATCTAACTTCCAATTTTCTTTCTCTCTTTTTCTCTCAACCCAAACACTCAATTTCCAGAGATCTCATTCTGATTTTCTCACCTAAAATCCTTCTTTCAACTCTAAATTGATTGCAAATCATTGTGTCTTCAAATCCTCTTCAATTGCTTCAAGTTTCATCAAGTTTTTCTATTCCAAAAAGAGGAGAAACTCAAGTTTGGAGGTAAGAACGTCCTTCTCCTCTGAACTTCAAGTTCTTTAATGAAATTCCTAAAGTTTTCAATCCTAATTTGATAATTGATTAAAGGTTTTAAGGTTGATTTATGGATCTTGGCTAATTATGCAAGATTTTGATGATTTCACAAGATTTTCGTTTGATCTGTTAAATCTGTGTTTTGAGGAGTGTTTTTGATGTTAATTGATCATTAAATTGATGTGGAAATGAGTCTTGATTGATGCAATCCCGGATAGGTTGGATTTCCTAAGTTTAGCTTGTGTTTTAAGGTAGCTTTTGTGGTGATCTTGTGGATCTGGTGTTGCTGGAGGTATAAGGATGGTTGTAGGTTGTTTTTAGATGTTAAATGATGTTAATGGAAGTAAGGTTTTGCTGGTTTATGGCTGGGCTTTGTTTAGAAGTGTTTCGGATGCATTTTCGGTTGTGTTTGGTGGCCGAAAATGGAGGTTTTGTGAGAGCAGCGAGTTTAGGTGCTTTCATTGAAGCAATTAATGCATGATGATGCATTAATCCTCTGCTTTAATGTGTTGAAACAGGGGAGGCATCCTTGGATCCAAGAATTGTTGATCCGGAGGCTTGATTTTGGTGCTTGGCTTGAAGCGAAGTGGAAATCGGTGAGTGGATTTGTGAAAATGGTTTTCGGCTTTGAAACCAAGGTTATGGGAGCTTAGTTTAAGTCTAAACAACTTTGCTAAGCTCAAGTGTAAGTTTTCGGATTACTCTCTTTAAGTGGTGGCCATGTTTTGGTGCAATGTAAAATGATGATTTTGCATGATTTGTTTACTGTTTTTGAAAGCATGTTTAAGCATGATAATTGCTGATGTTTTAGCATGATATATGCTGATGTTTAAAGCCATGTGTTGAAGGTGTCTCTAGGTAAGAGTACCTTGTTTTAATGCATTGTTAAATGATGATTTAATGCCTTGAAATGCATGATGAAATGGCTTGGTTTAATGCTTTAAAATAGTGGATTATGTGATGTATAAAGTGTGTATTGGCAAGTGATGGTTTGTAAAAGTGAAGGTCACTAAGGTGGTTAAAAGTCCTTGAGTGAGCCTTGTTACCTAAGATCATCAAGGTGGTTAAAAGTCCTTGGATGAATCTTGTTGCGGACACTAAGGTGGTTAAAAGTCCTTAGGTGCTCCTTTCCATGGTGTTTAAAAGTCCATGGGGCCAAGGTGTTTAAAAGTCCTTGGGGTCAAGGTGTTTAAAAGTCCTTGGGGTAATTCAAGTTACGGACACAAAGGTGGTTAAAAGTCCTTGTGTGGTCCTTTCATGGTGTTTAAAAGTCCTTGGGACCAAGGTGTTTAAAAGTCCTTGGGACCAAGGTGTTTAAAAGTCCTTGGGGAAAGTTATTGAACTTGATTTCATAAATGAAATGTATCACTTGAGCCAATATGACATGTATAGTACATTGAGATGCATGAGATGCATGATTTAATGGTAATGTGGAAGCATGAGATGCTTGTTTAAATGTTATTTGAAGCATGGAATTGCTTGATTTAGAGTATGCTTTGAGCATGTACAATGGTTGATTATAAGCATGTTTTATAAATGGTTTTTAATGGCATTATTGAATGGTTTTTAAAGAGCATTCCTCACTAAACTTTGGCTTACGCTCTCTCGTTTTCTTGATTCAATAATGCAGAGCATTAGAGTACATTGAGGGCAGCAAGAGAAGGCAAGCAAACAAGTTCAAGTAAAGCTCAATGTATGGAAGGTTTTGTTAAACATTTTAGCTTTTGGTTGATTTGGCAATGGGGGACCAATGTGTATGTTTTGGGAGGTGTTTGAGACTCCCTAGGGATGTTAATTGTTGTTTGAATTGCTGGATTTTGGATTGATTTTCTATTGCTTGCTTATGAAGGTTTATTGCTTGAATGATAGTTTAAGTAGGAAGCATGCTATATGAATTAGGGTTTTTCATATGTGTTATTTAAATGTTGAATTGTTGATGCAATTGAAGTCCTTGCATGTTGTATGATTAAATGATATGGTTTGGTGATGTTAATTTGGTGCTTAATGCATGTTTGATGCTGTTTTCGAGTTGTTTCCAGGCAGGGGTATCGATACTCGGGCTTGGGTATCGATACACCTGAGCCAAATATGCATGTTTCTGCCCAGGGGTATCGATACCTCTGAACAAGTATCGATACCATATGAATGGGGTATCGATACTGGAGGGAAGGTATCGATACCTTTGCTAGAGTTTGGTTTCTGCCTTCCCCGAGTATCGATACGACACGTGGCGTATCGATACCCGACCGTTAAAATCAGTTAAAAGTATCTTTGGATGTTTCGTTTTGCTTACGTTTTGGTCCTGAATCTTGTTTGATCAATTGCATGAGCTGTGGATGTCCTTTTGAGCTGAAATTTCACAGAGAAGCATGAAACCTGACTAATTTCAAGATGGTAACTTTAATTTGGGTTAAGTCCCTTAATTTATCAGAATTTACAATTTGGTCCCTAAAGTTGTAATTTGTTCAATTGGGTCCCTGTTTGATCTCTGATGTTTGTGATCTTTTGATATGCTGTTTGTATGATCACAATTAAGGTTAATGAGCATCTAGACAAGATTAAAAAGAAAAAAAAAGGGTCGTTAATCAAGGTTGACTTTCGGGTTGACTTTGGTTTTCCCCGTGTGACTTTCTTAATTCGGGTCAACCGTCTAGACCGGGTTAAGGGGGTTAAATTTGGTGGTATCAGAGCTGAGTTCTCGAGTAATTGGGAATGTGTGTATGCATGATTGAAGCATGGTTTGGTTTGTATGCTTGTTGAGTGAAAGCATGTTCAGTGATATGATATGATGATGTGTATGTGATGCATGTTGTGATGATGCATGATGAGGGTACCCATTGCCAAACAAAAGCTAAAGAGATGATGTTGTTTTGAAAGAAATTGAGCTTGAGTACTTGGAATTTGCTTACCTTGCTGGTCCTGACTTGTTTTATTTTGTATTGTTGTGCATGGTAAAAGTATGGCACCACGTAGAGAGTTAAGGAGTAGCGCGAGAGCTACGACCCCGGAGGGGAATGTGAATGATGAGCACACTGGTAGTGCTGTGATACCTCCTCCTCCACCTGGTGGTGGTGGTGCGGAGAGGGAAAGAGCTGGAGCTGAGGCAGCTGGTGCTGGAGCTGCAGGACCTGAAGTTGGTCAGGGGCAGGCGATGCCTGACATGTCTGTGCTGGTACAAGCTATTGCGGGTGCTTTTCGAGCAGCAGTAGCTGGAGCTCAAGGAGCTGGGCATCAGGGAGATGCTGGAGTGAGACTACCCTTGGAACGTTTGCGCAGTCTTGGTGGGACTGAGTTTAGGGGTATGTCAGCTGAGAGGTCTGAAGCATGGCTGGAGAGTACCAAGCGTGTCTTGGGACAGATGAGTTGCACTGATGTGCAAAAGCTGGGATGTGTGGTGTCACTGCTGCAAGGTGATGCTTATACGTGGTGGACGACCACAATCTCTGGGATGGCTGATGCTGATGTTACTTGGACGTTCTTTCAGCATGCATTCAAGAGGAGATATCTGGGAGTTAGATATCTGGACGAGAAGAAACGTGAATTCATGTCTCTGACCCAAGGGAGCATGAGTGTGGCTGAGTATGAAGTACAGTTCGTACGTCTTAGCCAGTATGCACCGGAGCTGATACCTGATGAGCGCGAGAGGTGCGAAAGGTTCTGTTATGGCTTGGTGACGGAAGTTAAGACCTATATGTTGGTTGCTGAGTATAATGATTTCGATGTGTTGGTTAGTCGATCAAAGGACATTGAGATGAATCTGAGTTTGTCTGCTAAGGGTGCTGGAGCTAGTTCTGGAAAGAGAACTGCAGAGTATAGTTCCGGTGGACGGAACAAGAGAGGGCGTGATCAGAGGTTTCAGCCATCATCTAAGAGAGGTGGAGGTGCACCTGCTAGGGGTGGCAATGCTAGAGCTGACCCTAGTGCTTGTTGGATTTGTGGTTCTCGTGGTCACTTGAAGCGTGACTGTCCTCGTGCTGGGAGGGAGGTGCAAGCTCCTGTTGTGGCAGCTGGTTATGAGTGCTGGAACTGTGGTTCTGCTGACCATTTGAGACGTGATTGTCCGAGGATGGCTGGTGGCCAAGAGCGTGCTCCTGTTGTTGCAGCACCGCAGAGAGGTCGTGGGCGCGGCCGTGGTAATTGTCAGAGGCGAGAGGAAGGTGGTCGCGGTGTAGCTCATGTTGTGGCTATTCAACCTGAGGGTGGAGGCCAAGCGAGGGTGTATGCTCAGCGCGAGGGAAGGAATGATGCTGATGTGATTACAGGTACCTTTACTTTGCAATCCTTGTCATTGCTTTCTTTGATTGATTCTGGATCTACGCATTCATACATTCTTCGTGAGCATGCTGAGTTGCTTGGTTTGCCTGTTGAGTCTTTGGATGTTGGTGTTAGAGTCATTAGTTCTTTTGGTGAAACTGTTGTGACTCGTAAGCTTTATAGAAGGTGTCCTTTGGTTGTTCAAGAGCATGTCTTTCATGTTGATCTTATGGAGTTGCCCTTTTATGGTTTTGATGTGATCCTTGGTATGGATTGGCTTGCTGAGCATCGTGCTGTTGTGGATTGTGAGAATAAGCGGGTTTCGCTTAAGCTTGCGGATGATTATGAAGTGGTGGTGGTTGGTGAGAACGTGAAGTTTCTTGCCAATGTTGTTTCTACCTTGGAGGCGAGCAGGATGTTGAGGCAAGGTTGTGAAGCTTTTCTAGCTTTTGTGATGAATCCTAGTTCGAAGGAGCTGAGGGTGCAGGATATCAGGGTTGTGAAGGAGTTTCCTGATGTTTTTCCTGAGGAGTTGCCTGGTTTACCTCCTAATCGCGAGGTGGAGTTTGGTATTGAGCTGTATGAGAATACCACTCCTGTGTCCATTACTCCCTATAGAATGGCACCTAAGGAGCTGAAGGAGCTGAAGACGCAGTTGCAAGAGCTGCTTGATCGTGGTTTCATCCGGCCGAGTGTTTCGCCTTGGGGTGCTCCTGTCTTGTTTGTGAAGAAGAAAGATGGCATGATGAGGATGTGCATTGATTACCGTCAGCTGAACAAGTTGACTATCAAGAATCGGTATCCTTTGCCGAGGATTGATGATCTCTTTGATCAATTTCGGGGAGCTGCTGTGTTCTCTAAGATTGACTTGAGGTCAGGGTATTACCAGTTGAAGGTGAAGGATGTGGATGTGCCTAAGACAGCTTTCAGGACAAGGTATGGGCATTATGAGTTCCTTGTGATGCCGTTTGGTTTGACAAATGCTCCTGCTGCTTTCATGGACATGATGAATCGTGTTTTTCATGAATACCTGGACAAGTTCGTTGTGGTGTTCATTGATGATATCCTTGTGTACTCGCGTACTGAGGAAGAGCACGAAGAGCATTTGAGGATTGTGCTGCAGGCTTTGTTGGAGAATCAGCTTTATGCTAAGTTGAGCAAGTGTGAGTTCTGGCTTAGAGAGGTGGTTTTTCTTGGGCATGTGGTCTCAGCCGAGGGGATTCGTGTTGATCCTCAGAAGATTGAAGCAGTGATGAACTGGAAAGTTCCTAAGTCTGTTCAGGAGGTTCGTAGTTTCCTTAGTTTGGCAGGATACTACCGAAGGTTTGTGGATGGTTTTTCCAAGATTGCTGCTCCTTTGACGAAGTTGCTGCAGAAAGATGTTAAGTATGAGTGGACAGAAGCGAGGCAGCAAGCTTTTGAGAAGCTGAAGATGGCTTTGACGCAGGCTCCTATCTTGATTCAGCCTGAATCAGGGAAAGAGTTTGTAGTCTACAGTGATGCATCCTATGTTGGTTTGGGGTGTGTGCTGATGCAAGAGGGTAAGGTTGTGGCTTATGCGTCGCGGCAGTTGAAGGTGCATGAGCGCAATTATCCTACGCATGATATTGAGCTGGCTGCAGTGGTTTTTGCTCTGAAGATCTGGAGGCATTATCTGTACGGTGAGAAGTGTACTGTGTACACGGATCACAAGAGTTTGAGGTATCTGATGTCTCAGAAGGAGTTGAATCTCAGGCAGCGACGTTGGTTGGAGTTGCTCAAGGATTATGATCTGACGATAGAGTATCATCCTGGAAAGGCTAATGTTGTTGCGGATGCCTTGAGTAGAAAGGTAGCTGTTGAGCTGAGAGCTATGTTTGCTAGCTTGAGCATATCGCAGGATGGTGGTCTTGTTGCTGAGTTGCAAGTGAAACCTTCGTTGGTTCAGTTGATCAAGGAAAAGCAGTTGTTGGATGATTCTTTGGTGTCTCATGTTCAGGATATCGCGGAGGGTAGACCTTCGGATTTCTGTTTTAATGAGGATGGAGTGTTGTGTTTTGGTAGTCGGATAGTAGTGCCTGCAGATGCTGAGTTGAGGCATGCTATTCTGGCTGAAGGTCATAGTAGTCCTTTTGCTATGCATCCTGGTAGTACAAAGATGTATCGCGATCTTCGTGATGAGTACTTTTGGGTAGGTCTGAAGAAGGATGTTGCAGAGTTCGTGAGCAAGTGTTTGGTGTGTCAGCGAGTCAAGGCTGAACATCAGGTTCCTTCTGGTTTGTTGCAACCGCTGAAAATCCCTGAATGGAAGTGGGAGAGGGTTACCATGGATTTTGTATCTGGTTTGCCTTTGTCTCCATCAAAGAAGAATTCTGTTTGGGTGATTGTGGATCGCCTGACGAAGTGTGCGCATTTCTTGCCTGTGCATACTACGTTTTCTTTGGATAAGCTGGCAGAGCTGTACATTGCTGAGGTTGTGAGGTTGCATGGTGTGCCTAAGTCGATCGTGTCGGATAGGGATCCGAGGTTCACATCGCGTTTTTGGCAGTGTTTGCATCAAGCTCTAGGTACAAGGTTGCATTTCAGTACATCCTATCATCCTCAGTCGGATGGCCAGTCTGAGTGAGTTATTCAGATTTTGGAGGATATGTTGAGATGCTGCGTGATAGAGTTCCAAGGTTCTTGGGAGAAGCATCTGCCTTTGGTTGAGTTCGCTTACAACAACAGTTATCAGGCGAGTATACAGATGGCACCTTATGAGGCTCTGTATGGGAGGAAGTGTAGGACTCCTCTGTGTTGGGCTGAAACTGGTCAAAAGTTGGTTTCGATGCCTGCTTTGTTGAAAGGGACCACCGAGAAGGTGAAGCTCATTTGTGAGCGGTTGAAGGCTGCTTCTGATCGGCAGAAGTCTTACGCGGATTTGAAGCGTAAGGAGATAGAGTTTGCGGTGGGTGATCGCGTGTTCTTGAAGGTTTCGCCTTGGAAGAAGGTGATGAGGTTTGGTAGGAAGCGTAAGCTGAGCCCTAGATACATTGGACCGTATGAGGTTGTTGAGCGTGTGGGTCCTGTTGCGTATCGGTTGAGGTTACCTCAGGAGCTGGAGAAGATTCATGATGTGTTCCATGTTTTTATGCTCCGGAGGTATAGATCTGATCCTTCGCATGTGATGCCTGTGGAGGAAGTGGAATTGAATCCGGATTTGACCTATGATGAGGAACCGGTGAAGATTCTGGATTCAGATAGCAAGGTTCTTCGTGGCAAGACCATTGAGTTGGTGAAGGTGCTGTGGAAGCATCGCGGTGTTGAGGAAGCCACGTGGGAGCGGAAGGAAGATATGCTGAAGCAGTTTCCTTATCTCTTTCCTTCAGGTAAATTTCGAGGACGAAATTTCTTAAGGGGGGGAGAGTTGTAACGCCCCGGTTTTGGGCTTGGAAGTCTTGGGCGTTGACCGGTTGGTCAAAGTGCTGTTCGAATCGTAAGAGGTTAAATTAGGAAAGCCTAGTTCGGGTTGCATTAAAAATATGGAAAAATGTTCTAAAATCCTCTTTTAATATAATTAAGTGAACTGTGAAATCAATTTTGGAAAATGAGTTTCGGAAGTGTGACATTTTGGCTAGTGACCAAAATGTAATTTTTGAAAGTTTGGTGGCTATTTTATAAAGGGTTGAAACTTTGAATCTTTAAGGAGCTATTTACCCAAAGGGAGTTTCTCCAGATTTTTCTAAGATATTTTAACACATAATTCTGATTTTTAAAGAAATCAAAAAGGAGGGAAACTCATTTTTAGCATTTTCTCATCTAACTTCCAATTTTCTTTCTCTCTTTTTCTCTCAACCCAAACACTCAATTTCCAGAGATCTCATTCTGATTTTCTCACCTAAAATCCTTCTTTCAACTCTAAATTGATTGCAAATCATTGTGTCTTCAAATCCTCTTCAATTGCTTCAAGTTTCATCAAGTTTTTCTATTCCAAAAAGAGGAGAAACTCAAGTTTGGAGGTAAGAACGTCCTTCTCCTCTGAACTTCAAGTTCTTTAATGAAATTCCTAAAGTTTTCAATCCTAATTTGATAATTGATTAAAGGTTTTAAGGTTGATTTATGGATCTTGGCTAATTATGCAAGATTTTGATGATTTCACAAGATTTTCGTTTGATCTGTTAAATCTGTGTTTTGAGGAGTGTTTTTGATGTTAATTGATCATTAAATTGATGTGGAAATGAGTCTTGATTGATGCAATCCCGGATAGGTTGGATTTCCTAAGTTTAGCTTGTGTTTTAAGGTAGCTTTTGTGGTGATCTTGTGGATCTGGTGTTGCTGGAGGTATAAGGATGGTTGTAGGTTGTTTTTAGATGTTAAATGATGTTAATGGAAGTAAGGTTTTGCTGGTTTATGGCTGGGCTTTGTTTAGAAGTGTTTCGGATGCATTTTCGGTTGTGTTTGGTGGCCGAAAATGGAGGTTTTGTGAGAGCAGCGAGTTTAGGTGCTTTCATTGAAGCAATTAATGCATGATGATGCATTAATCCTCTGCTTTAATGTGTTGAAACAGGGGAGGCATCCTTGGATCCAAGAATTGTTGATCCGGAGGCTTGATTTTGGTGCTTGGCTTGAAGCGAAGTGGAAATCGGTGAGTGGATTTGTGAAAATGGTTTTCGGCTTTGAAACCAAGGTTATGGGAGCTTAGTTTAAGTCTAAACAACTTTGCTAAGCTCAAGTGTAAGTTTTCGGATTACTCTCTTTAAGTGGTGGCCATGTTTTGGTGCAATGTAAAATGATGATTTTGCATGATTTGTTTACTGTTTTTGAAAGCATGTTTAAGCATGATAATTGCTGATGTTTTAGCATGATATATGCTGATGTTTAAAGCCATGTGTTGAAGGTGTCTCTAGGTAAGAGTACCTTGTTTTAATGCATTGTTAAATGATGATTTAATGCCTTGAAATGCATGATGAAATGGCTTGGTTTAATGCTTTAAAATAGTGGATTATGTGATGTATAAAGTGTGTATTGGCAAATGATGGTTTGTAAAAGTGAAGGTCACTAAGGTGGTTAAAAGTCCTTGAGTGAGCCTTGTTACCTAAGATCATCAAGGTGGTTAAAAGTCCTTGGATGAATCTTGTTGCGGACACTAAGGTGGTTAAAAGTCCTTAGGTGCTCCTTTCCATGGTGTTTAAAAGTCCATGGGGCCAAGGTGTTTAAAAGTCCTTGGGGTCAAGGTGTTTAAAAGTCCTTGGGGTAATTCAAGTTACGGACACAAAGGTGGTTAAAAGTCCTTGTGTGGTCCTTTCATGGTGCTTAAAAGTCCATGGCCAAGGTGTTTAAAAGTCCTTGGGACCAAGGTGTTTAAAAGTCCTTGGGGAAAGTTATTGAACTTGATTTCATAAATGAAATGTATCACTTGAGCCAATATGACATGTATAGTACATTGAGATGCATGAGATGCATGATTTAATGGTAATGTGGAAGCATGAGATGCTTGTTTAAATGTTATTTGAAGCATGGAATTGCTTGATTTAGAGTATGCTTTGAGCATGTACAATGGTTGATTATAAGCATGTTTTATAAATGGTTTTTAATGGCATTATTGAATGGTTTTTAAAGAGCATTCCTCACTAAGCTTTGGCTTACGCTCTCTCGTTTTCTTGATTCAATAATGCAGAGCATTAGAGTACATTGAGGGCAGCAAGAGAAGGCAAGCAAACAAGTTCAAGTAAAGCTCAATGTATGGAAGGTTTTGTTAAACATTTTAGCTTTTGGTTGATTTGGCAATGGGGGACCAATGTGTATGTTTTGGGAGGTGTTTGAGACTCCCTAGGGATGTTAATTGTTGTTTGAATTGCTGGATTTTTGATTGATTTTCTATTGCTTGCTTATGAAGGTTTATTGCTTGAATGATAGTTTAAGTAGGAAGCATGCTATATGAATTAGGGTTTTTCATATGTGTTATTTAAATGTTGAATTGTTGATGCAATTGAAGTCCTTGCATGTTGTATGATTAAATGATATGGTTTGGTGATGTTAATTTGGTGCTTAATGCATGTTTGATGCTGTTTTCGAGTTGTTTCCAGGCAGGGGTATCGATACTCGGGCTTGGGTATCGATACACCTGAGCCAAATATGCATGTTTCTGCCCAGGGGTATCGATACCTCTGAACAAGTATCGATACCATATGAATGGGGTATCGATAATGGAGGGAAGGTATCGATACCTTTGCTAGAGTTTGGTTTCTGCCTTCCCCGAGTATCGATACGACACGTGGCGTATCGATACCCGACCGTTAAAATCAGTTAAAAGTATCTTTGGATGTTTCGTTTTGCTTACGTTTTGGTCCTGAATCTTGTTTGATCAATTGCATGAGCTGTGGATGTCCTTTTGAGCTGAAATTTCACAGAGAAGCATGAAACCTGACTAATTTCAAGATGGTAACTTTAATTTGGGTTAAGTCCCTTAATTTATCAGAATTTACAATTTGGTCCCTAAAGTTGTAATTTGTTCAATTGGGTCCCTGTTTGATCTCTGATGTTTGTGATCTTTTGATATGCTGTTTGTATGATCACAATTAAGGTTAATGAGCATCTAGACAAGATTAAAAAGAAAAAAAAGGGTCGTTAATCAAGGTTGACTTTCGGGTTGACTTTGGTTTTCCCCGTGTGACTTTCTTAATTCGGGTCAACCGTCTAGACCGGGTTAAGGGGGTTACAGAATTCTTGATGGAACTGTGGTTCATCAGACCATTTGAGGCGTGAGTGTCCTCTGTTGGCTGGTGGAGGTCAGGGACATGCACCTGTTGTGGCTGCACCTTAGAGAGGCCGTGGGCGCGGACGAGGGAATTTCCAGAGGAGAGATGAGGGTCAGTGTGGTATTGGTCACGTTGTAGCAATTCGTCCTGAGGGAGGCGGTCAAGCGAGAGTCTATACTCAGCGCGAGAAGCGCAAGGATACCGATGTCATAGTAGGTACCTTTGTTCTTTAGTCTTTATCATTGTTGGCTTTGATTGATTCTGGATCCACACATTCTTATATCTTGAGTGAGCATGCGCATTTTCTTGATATACCTATTGAGTTGCTTGAGGTAGGAATGCAAGTGACTAGTTCGTTTGGTGAGACTGTAGTCACTAGGAAGTTTTATCCGAGGGTTCCCTTGTCTGTTCAGGGCCATGTGTTTCTTGTGGATTTGATGGAGTTACCCTTTTATGGTTTTGATATGGATTGGTTGTCTGAGCATAGAGCAGTAGTTGACTTTGATGTTAAGCGAGTAACCTTAATGCTTACCGATGATAGTAGGCGAGAATGTGAAGTTCTTGTCTAATGCGATTTCAGCTCTAGAAGCAAGCCGTATGCTAAGGTTGGGATGTGAGGCTTATCTTGCGTATGTGATGAATCCTGGTACAAAGGATGTACGTGTGCAGGACATTAGAACCGTTTGCGATTTTCCGAGTGTCTTTCTAGAAGAATTGCCTGGGTTGCCACCAAACAGAGAAGTTGAGTTTGGTATCGAGATGTATTAGAATACGACTCCAGTGTCCATTTCTCCTTATCGTATGACACCTAAAGAGCTGAAAGATTTGAAGACGCAACTTCAGGAGTTGCTGGATCAAGGGTTCATCTGGCCGAGTGTGTCACCTTGGGGTGCGCCGGTGTTGTTTGTAAAGAAGAAAGATGGGACAATGCAGATGTGTATAGATTATCAGCAGTTGAATAAGTTGACGATCAAGAACAAATACCCTTTGCCAAGGATTGATGATCTCTTTGATCAGTTTCGAGGAGCCTCGACGTTTTCTAAGATAGACTTGAGGTCAGGGTATTACCAGTTGAAGGTAAATGATGTGGACGTACCTAAGATGGATTTTCGGAAAAGGTACAGACATTATGAGTTTTTAGTAATGCCATTCCAAAATGAAGTTCATTGTTCCAAAACACTTGACCGTTGGATGTTGAATTTGAATTGATCCGAGTTTCTATTTCTTACGTTTGGATGGTCCGTTTGAGATGAGTTTTGACATGCTCGTAGGTTATATGAATAATTTTTGATTGGTAACTTTAAAATCTGAATAGTTCTTGTAATTCTTGAAATTTACAAATTAGTCCCTAATATTCAAATGAATGCAATTGACCCCCTTCTTGAACTCCGATGTCTGTGCCATTTTCGTCTAATCACTTCGCTAATCATATAGGATAATAATGTGCATCTAGAAAAGATAAAAGAAAAAAGGATCGTTAATCGGGACTGACTTTTACGAGTTGACTTTGGTTTTCCCCATTTAATCTTCTTAGCTTGGGTCGGGCGTCCAGGCCGGGCTAAGGGGGTTAGATTTGTTGGTATCAGAGCCAAGTTACTAAAGAATTGAGGATGATGGTAAGTGAAATTGGTATGCTTTAATGCATGATTGTTTGAAAAAGCATGTTTTGATTGAATGTTGGAGCTTATGCTATGTTTGATTGTTATAAATCATATTTATGATAAATATGTTTGTATGTTGATAATGTGATAGGAATGTATGCTGATTTTTGACGGTGTAAAGCATGTTTATTATGAAATGCTATTGTACGCTATGTTTTGCTTGAGGGAAATCGGGGTGCCCATTGCCTTATTACACTAGTTAAATGTTTTTGTGAACTTGGATCCTTGCTTGAGGCTGGCCTAAATCATAGATTGATTTGCTTTTATTGTTATGCCTTGTTAAAAGTAACACAATGGGTCCGAGGAGAGATCTTAGGTCGAACACGATTGTGCCTGCGACTGAGCAAGGCAATCAGGGTAATTAGGGGGTTGAGAACCTAGCTGATGATACTTTACCTCCACCACCACCACCTGGAGGTGGAGAGCCAGAGCAACAAGGACAAGCTGGTCCATTTTTGGGTGATCTAACGCCATTGGTTCAGGCAATCACGGGAGCGTTTTAGGCTGTGGTAGTTGGAGCGCATATTCAGGCCCTTACAGCTGGGAAGGCGAGTTTGCCTTTGGTAAGGTTGAGGAGTTTAGGAGCTGTGGAGTTCTTTGGAATGTCTCTTGAGGTGTGGAAGCCTGGTTGGCTAGTAGGATCCGTATCATGGATCATATGGGATGTAATGATTGCGCAAGCTGAGATGCGCATTTTCTTTGCTCTAGGGTGACGCTTATAGTTGGTGGATGACTATTACCAATGGTATGGAACCCAATGAGGTAGATTGGAAGTTCTTTTGAGGTGACTTTAATAGGAAGTATCTTGGTGTGAGATACTTGGATGAGAAGAAGCGTGAATTCATGTCGCTTGTTCAGAGAAATCTCTCGGTGGCTGAGTACGAGGCCTAGTTCATACGCCTGAGCCAGTAGGCCCATGAGTTGATGCTGAGTGAGAGGCATCAATGTGATCGCTTCCGGTATGGGCTGGTGCAGGAAGTCAAGATCTATATGTTGGCTACAGACTACACAGATTTTGATGTGCTTGTATATCGAGCTAAGGACATCGAGCAGAACTTGGGTCTGTCATCTCGTCGAGGTGGTTCTAGCTCTAGTAAGAGAGCAACTGAGTCTAGTTCTGATGATGGACAGAACAAGAGAGGCCGAGATAAGAGATACCAGCATGCTGCTAGGCGAGGTAATGTTGGATATGGTGCACCGGCTTAGGGATACAGGATGAGGGTGTAACAGAACACGTGTTGGACGTGTGGTTCTCGGAGTCATCTGCAGCGAGATTTTCCTCGTGCGGCTAGGGAGGCACATGCTCCTATTGTGGTGGCAGGGAATTCTTGATGGAACTGTGGTTCATTAGACCATTTGAGGCGTGAGTGTCCTCTGTTGGCTGGTGGAGGCCAGGGACATGAACCTGTTGTGGCTGCACCTCAAAGAGGTCGTAGGCGCAGCCGAGGGAATTTCCAGAAGAGAGATGAGGGTCAGCATGGTATTGGTCACGTTGTAGCAGTTCAGCCTGACGGAGGCGGTCATGCGAGGGTCTATGCTCAGCGCGAGAAGCGCAAGGATACCGATGTCATAGCAGGTACCTTTGTTCTTCGGTCTTTATCATTGTTGGCTTTGATTGATTCTGGATCCACACGCATTCTTATATCTTGAGTGAGCATGCGCATTTGCTTTATATACCTATTGAGTTGCTTGAGGTAGGAATGCAAGTGACTAGTTCGTTTGGTGAGACTGTAGTCACTAGGAAGTTTTATCGGAGGTGTCCCTTGTCTGTTCAGGGCCATGTGTTTCTTGTGGATTTGATGGAGTTACCCTTTTATAGTTTTAATATGGATTGGTTGTCTGAGCATAGAGCAGTAGTTGAATTTGATGTTAAGCGAGTCACCTTAAAGCTTACCGATGATTATGAGGTTGTGATAGTAGGCGAGAATGTGAACTTCTTGTCTAATGCGATTTTAGCTCTAGAAGCAAGCCGTTTGCTAAGGTTGGGATTTGAGGCTTATCTTGTGTACGTGATGAATCCTGGTACAAAGGATGTACGTGTGCAGGACATCAGAACCGTTTGCGATTTTCTGGGTGTCTTTCCGGAAGAATTGCCTGGGTTGCCACCAAACAGAGAAGTTGAGTTTGGTATCGAGTTGTATGAGCATACGAATCCGGTGTCCATTGCTCCTTATCGCATGACACCTAAAGAATTGAAAGATTTGAAGATGCAACTTCAGGAGTTGTTGGGTCAAGGGTTTATCCGGCCGAGTGTGTCACCTTGGGGTGCGCCGGTGTTGTTTGTAAAGAAGAAGGATGGGACAATGCAGATGTGTATAGATTATCTGCAGTTGAATAAGTTGACGATCAAGAACAAATACCCTTTGCCAAAGATTGATGATCTCTTTGATCAGTTTCGAGGAGCCTCGGTGTTTTCTAAGATAGACTTGAGGTCAGGAGTATTACCAGTTGAAGGTAAATGATGTGGACGTACCTAAGATGGATTTTTGGACAAGGTACATACATTATGAGTTTTTAGTAATGCCATTTGGTTTGACCAACGCACATGTTGCTTTCATGGACATGATGAATCGTGTGTTCCATGAGTTCTTGGATCAGTTTGTGGTGGTGTTCATCGATGATATCCTTGTGTACTCTCGTACCGAGGAAGATCATGATAGACACTTGAGGATAGTTTTGCAAGAGTTGTTGGAGAACCAGTTGTATGTTAAGCTAAGTAAGTGTGAGTTTTGGCTTAAAGAGGTGATCTTCCTTGGGCGTGTTGTATCAGCTGAGGGTATTCACGTTGATCCGCATAAAGTAGAGGCTATGATGAGTTGGAAGATGCCTAAGTTGGTGACAGAGGTATGAAGTTTTTTTGGTTTAGCTGGGTATTACCATAGGTTTGTCGAGGGTTTCTCGAAGATTGCTGCACCTTTGACCAAGTTGTTGCAGAAGAATGTTCGCTTTGAGTGGACAAATGCGAGGCAGCAAGCTTTAGAGAAGTTGAAGGAAGCTTTTACGCAAGCTCATGTCCTGATTCAACCTGAGTCTGGTAAGGAGTTTGTGGTCTATAGTGATGCCTCCATTGTTGGTTTGGGCTGTGTATTGATGCAGGAGGGTAAGGTAGTAGCCTATGCATCTAGGTAGTTGAAGGTGCATGATCGTAACTACCCTACTCACGATCTTGAGCTTGCGACTGTTGTTTTTGCCTTAAAGATTTGGAGGCATTATCTGTATGGCAAAAGTGTGTGGTGTTCACGGATCATAAGATCTTGAAGTATCTTATGTCTTAGAAGGAGTTGAATCTTAGGCAACGTCGTTGGGTGGAGTTGCTTAAGGATTATGATCGGTCGATCGAGTATCACCTGGGAAAGGCCAATGTTGTGGTTGATGCTTTGAGCAGAAAAGTGGCTGTGGAGTTGAGGGCGGCGTTTGCTCGCTTGAGCATATCGCAAGATGGTGGTCTTGTTGCTGAATTGCAAGTGAAACCATCACTAGTTCAGTTGATCAACGATAATTAGTTGTTCGATGATTCTCTTGTTTCCCATGTTCAGGATATTGTGGAGGGTAAGCCTTCAGATTTCAGTTTTAATGATGATGGTGTTCTGTGTTTTAGGAGTCGAATAGTGGTGCTAGATGATGTTGAGTTGAGGCGCACTATTCTGACTGAAGCTCATAGCAGTCCTTTCGCTATGCACCATGGTAGTTCAAAGATGTATCGTGATTTGAAGGATGAGTACTACTGGGTGGGGTTGAAAAAGGATGTTGTCGAGTTCGTTAGCAAGTGCATGGTGTGTCAGTGAGTAAAGGTTAAACATCAGGTTCCCTCTGGGTTGTTGCAACCTTTGAGAATTCCAAAATGGAAGTGGGAAAGGATTACCATGGATTTTGTGTCCGGTTTGCCGTTGTCACCATCAAAGAAGAATTATTGCTGAGATGGTGTGCACATTTCTTGCCTGTGCATACTACGTATACCTTGGATAAGTTGGCAATGCTATATATTGCTGAGATTGTGCGGTTGTACGGTGTGAAAAAGTCCATACTGTCGGATAGGGATCTGAGGTTTACATCACGGTTTTGGGAATGTTTGCATCAAGCCTTGGGTACACAGTTGAATTTCAGTACTTCTTATCATACTCAGACGGATGGACAGTCGGAACGTGTTATCCAGGTGTTTGAGAACATGTTGAGATGTTGTGTTATTGATTTTCATGGTTTATGGGAGAAGCAGTTGTCTTTGGTTGAGTTTTCTTACAACACTAGTTACCAGGAAAGCATTCAAATGGCTCCATACGAGGCTTTGTATGGGAGAAAGTGCAGAACGCCTCTTTGTTTGGCGGAGACGGAGCAGAAGTTGATTTCGATGCCAGCTATGTGGAAAGGAACCACAGAGAAGGTGAAGCTCATTTATGAGCGTTTGAAGGCAGCATCGGATCAGAAAAAGTCTTTCGCGGATCTGAAGCGTAAGGAGATTGAGTTCGCGGTTGGCAAACGTGTGTTCATGAAAGTATCGCCTTGGAAGAAGGTGATGAGATTTGGGCGTAAGGGTAAGCTTAGCTCGAGGATTATTGTACCATATGAGGTTGTGGAGCGTATTGGTCCTGTGGCATATCGGTTGAGGTTGCCTCTCGAGCTAGAAAATATTCATGATGTGTTTCATGTCTCGGTGTTGCGGAGGTATAGATTGGATCCTTCGAATGTGATGATTGTTAAGAGATAGAGTTGAAGCCGGATTTGTCTTATGATGAGGAACCGGTGAGGATTCTGGATGTTAGCAACAAATTTCTTCGTAACAAGACGATAGAGCTTGTGAAGGTGTTGTGGTGACACAAAGGAGTTGAGGAGGCTACTTGGGAAAGCAAGGCGGACATGCTGAAGCAGTTTCCGCGCCTTTTTCCTTCAGGTAAAATTTCGGAGACGAAATTTCCTAAGTGGGGGAGAGTTGTAACGCCCTGGTTTTGGGCCTAGATGTTTTAGACATCAGATCCGACCGGTCAGAAATGGCTCGAATCGTATTAGGAGGTTTAGGGAAATCAAGGATCGGGAAAGGATAAAAATATGGTAAACATTGCTAAAATCCTCTAAAATCATGTTTAAGGGGTTGGTATAATCAATTTTATAAAATGAGCTTTGGAAGTGGTACATTTTAGGTAGTGACCAAAATGTAAAGTTTCAAAACTATGAAAAATGTAATTTTAAAAAGGAGTCAAAATCTTAGAATCTTTAGAGAGCTATGGTTCAATTACACCTTCCTTAAATTGACATGTGTTTTAAAAGGATTTTTAGATGATTAAAGTAAAAAGGATTTTGTTTAATTAAATTGTTAAAATAGAATAATGAGAAGTTTTTGGCGTAACTAACTTTCATTTCAGCAAAACCATTTTCTCAACTCTTTTCTCCAGATTTCTTTTCTCCTAAACACTATCTCTTTGATTTCTAAACCATTTTCTAGAGTTCTCTTCATATTCTTCAAGATTTGTGAAGGAAAAACTTGCCAGTCATTAAGAAAGGCAAGGATTGGAGGTAAATCTCGTTCTCAACCTTCAATCTAGGTTCCTTATTGAAATTCCAAAGATCTTCGACTTCTAAATGTTGTTTTTGCTGAGTTTTGATTTAAGATCAAAATCTTGCAAAATTATGATTTAAATCTTGATTTTCGTATTGGAATTGATGAACTCTATTTTGGATTGATTGTAATTTTGTTTTGAGATGATTATAATGTTGAAAGAGGAATTTGAAGATATAAATCCCGAAATCCTTGAGATCCTTGAGTTTCTTGATGGTTTTAGTTGGGTTTTTGAGGTGAAATGATGAAGTTATGCTTGCTGGAGGTATAAGGAAGGGTTTAGGCTGTTTTTAGACGTGTTTGGATGTTTAATAATGGTTGAAAGTGATGTATGTTGGCTGGGCTTGGTTTAGGAAGCAATCAATTGAGTGTTTGGTTGTTTCAGATGGGTAAATTGGTGTAGTTTTGGTGAGCAACGAGTTTGTGTTTAGTTGCTGATGTTGAAATGCATTTTAATGCATTTGGATCTCTATTTTGATGATCTAAAAAACAGGGGATCTTGATCCGGAAGCAAATGAAGCACTTTTGGAGGCTTCGGAAGGGTGATTTTCGTGTCGACGAGAAAGGTTTCACGTATCGGTGAGTGAAAATGGATTTTTCTGCTTTGTAACGCTTTGAGCGTGGTCTTGGGAGCTTAGTGTAAGTTTGAAACACTTAGCTACGCTCAAGAGTAAGCGATTCAAAAGTCTTTGTCGGAATGTGCTATGTTTTTGTTGGAAAATGCACTTGAATTAAATGTGGTTTAATTTACTGTTTTAAAGCATGTTTTGAGCATTGATAATGCTAGTGTTTAACGCCATTTTGTTAAGGATGCATTGTTGGGGTATGCCCAAAGACCAATCATATGATGATTGAATATACATACTATTTTACTAGATTTATCAAGTAATGTCATTGTCGTTATTATCATTTGTTATGTTTCTATGCATCAAACTAACCATTGGATAATAATGTCCATACAATGATACGATTATTGTTAAATAGGATCCTTAGTCGAATATTATTATCGGTATGGACAATGATAATATATAAAGACTAATATGTGGTTGATTGATAACAAGTGTTGTCATTGGCATATAGATGTCAAAATCAACACATAAGTATTTGTTAGAGAATAACATACTGGATTGACTCGCTATGAGCATGTTTCTTGGGTAATTATGTGACAGTCACAACATTGCTCATGATAAACATATGTATAATCCTCAGACTTGAGATCAACATGATTTCAACATAAAGATTTACGTATTTTGAAATAGTCAAACGTGTGTCGTAACTGACTACATTATAAAGACTGATGATTGGATACGTGATGACCTATGTAGTAAAATATGGTTGATCAAGAAAGGATTTGTCCCTCCTACAAAATGGGATAAATATCTTCGGCCACTTGATTGAGTGAGATTAGAAAATGCATGGCCATGCTCGAATATTATGATATGAGATATCATAGAGATTCGTTTATCATAATCTACTCAAGACATCAAGAAACACTATATGGACAACGCAAGTGTGACTAACCCATGACTTGTGTTCATCTAAGATATAAAGGACAAAGGGATGAAATACATAAAGAAAGTTTATTCAGGAATTAGGAAAGTCAAACCATGACTTCATGCAACTTAGGTAGCACTGATGTATTGCTAGATGCCACTCATTGTTTGTAAAATTAGAACAGTTCTAATTTTGCGGCTAACGTTGCATGAACCTACAAGGGTCACACCCTTCGAATGAAACAAACAAAAATTGGACACCATACTCCCTATTTTAGGGAGGTTGCCGAAAATCCCCTATGGGATAGGGGAAATCGGCAACTCCCTTAAATGGGAATAATATTGGATAAATATTGTATTTATCAAATATTATTTAGAGTATGCAAAATATTTAGAGACTTAAATATTATAGAATAAGATTCTAGAAATTTAAATATATATTTGGAATTTATATAATGTATATTTAATTCCAAGTTTATGTAGAATTAGATTCCACATAATTAAAAATATATATTTAAATATATTTAAACCCAAGTAAAGATAGAATGAGATTCTATATAATAAATATATATATATATATTTGGATTAAATATAATGTATCTTTAATTTCATGTTTTATGTAGAATAAGATTCTACATAATTAAATATATATATTTTATTTAATATTATTAAATATAATGTATATTTAATATAAACCAATTTCAAGTAGAATTAGATTCTATGAATTTTGGTTGAACTTGGATTTAAGGAATTCAACTATAATTAAGTCTTTGAATACTATTTAATGGGACAAGGGCTAGCAACCAAATCATCCCTCTTCCTCCTCTTGAAGATTTCGACAACACCCCTTCGGATTCCCCACTGGAATTCGACATATCCATAAAGCTCTCTGAGAAGCTGTTCGATATTTTTCTGGTGTTCTACTTGCCCCCTGGCAAATCCCTGAAGGTTCCCTTGCTCGATTGCAAGTCCCGGTTGAACTCCTAGTCGATTTTAGACTCCTCAAGAATCCCTGGAGGGATTTCGACTTCTCCCTGGAAGGTGTTCAAACCTGTCGAAATTTATCCCTAAGTGTTAGGGAGGCAGAAACTTTGTTCATTTTGTTTGGGTGGACTTCGTAGAGGTCGTTGCGAACCTGTGACGATTCTGGTTTTACTTGACGTGGTTATTCCGACATATCGTCGGCTTTCCAGTTTCTAGAGTTTTAAAAGGTAACTCTTCATCTTTTCACTCCGGATTCATTCCTGTACATGGATCCGGGTTGGATTACGTCGGATTAATTTTTTCGTTGCGCCATGGGGCGTGCCGACGTGACCCAATAGTGGTATTAGAGCCACTTGTATCATACGAATTTGGACTTATATTCTTGGGTGATGTTTATGTATGAGATGCATGCTGTTTGATTCGATTTAGATATTTATCGTTTATCGTATCACACCTAATAGAGACTTATTTCGATTATCACTGAATGATTAAGAGTTAATCATAATTATGTTAGGTTGCTTCAATGTTAAATGTTAACATGTTGAGACTAATAGTTAGTCTAGAGAACAAGTAGTTGTTCGTAGTTTCATAGATTTATGAAATCTTTGAAAGGGCTTCTAATTTGTTAAAAGTTATCAAACTATCTTTCACGGTGAATACATAAGAGTTATGGTTAGACGTTATGAAAAATGCATGTCTTGGATTGGCATCATTAAAGACCTGGTACTTAAGTGTTCCTAGTGCGCCACCTCTCTTTCATGTTGACCTACCTGGTGCATTTGTTCGTTAACGCAAATGGTTTATGAAACCTCGTGATCCTTATTTAGCCCATTAACCGCAACATAGGGATAATCAGTTTAAAACTCCGTAAACACGTCGTTACTTTGTCCGCACGATGTTTGAAATGCATGTTAGATTGCACGGTGTTTGTTTTGCATGGTTATAGCCCATAGCCTTTATAGTTTTGGTTTTTATAAATACGGCCTGCGTGTCGTGCCTTTCTCTATCTTCTATTGTACTTCTCTTCTTATCTCACTCCCTCACATGTAACGCGAGTTTCTGAAAATTGTAAATACTCATGGAGATAAAGCAATGACCATGGTAGCAGCGTGGTGGGCCTTCCCTGGTGGACCGGGTGTTTCAGAAGTAGATTCTATCTTCAGTAGAATGGTCCTCCCATTGGCTTGGGACAGGTCGCCTTAGGTTAAGAAGGGCTATAATCATTGCATATTTATTTACCGCTTATATTTACCTTGTATGTGATGCAATGGATGTTTTATAAGCATGATTAAACATAGTTCTATTGATAGGATCAATGTTAAAATGATGAGATAATTAAGTAAACCCCTCACTATAATTCTAAGTCTGGTTTAACCATCCAATATTTACCCTCGTTAAAGCTTCAATCTATATAATGCGAGCTTTGCGAAAGCAATGTCACATTTATCTATCTTAGTTAAACGCGAAGAATAAGCTAGTGATATTCGCCGGTTGAATTATTGTATTGACTTAGCTGGGTTGTTCTAATAGGATTAGAAAACCTAGTGGTTAAAAGTTTTGGATAATCATAAGATGATGTAAAGAACAAGAGTTGTTCGCCAAAAGATGAGGAATTACATGAGATGTAATTAGTAAGGTGTTACTTACCTAGATAACCATTTCCTAAAAGACTGGCCAAAGCTGATTTAGGAATGGTGAAATATGGATCCTCACTAACTAGAAAAACTATCGAAACGTTTTTCCAAAATTAAAACAAGAGGGTTTTTAATTTTGAAAAAAATAGTGGGAGTAAATTTATAGTAAAGACCTATCTATAAATTTTAAAATTTAGTAAAACTTATGTAGCATATTTTCTTTGTTGTAGAATTAATGGCAAATAATACTCTATCTCTGCGATCTATCCTTCAAAAGGATAAGCTCAATGGCATAAACTTCCTTGACTGGTTCCGCAATTTGAGAATTGTTCTCAAACAGGAAAAGAAGGAATATTTCATTGAAGAACCTGTTCCTAATGAATCGGTTGCCACTGCTTCCAGAGCTGACAAAGACAAGTTTAAAAAACACATGGACGGCGTGCTGGATGTCGGTTATCTTATGCTTGCCTCCATGACCCCTGAGCTTCAGAAGCAACATGAGGACATGGTAGCTTATGATATGATTCAAAATCTCAAGAAGATTTATGAAGGGCAAGCTCGTCAAGAGAGGTACGAGACCTCTAAAGCTCTGTTTCAATGCAAGATGAGTGAGGGATCTCCCGTAGGAGCTCACGTCATCAAAATGATGGGCTACATCCAAACATTGGAGAAGCTCGACTTTCAGCTGAAAGACAAATTAGCTACTGATGTCATCCTGCAATCGTTGCAGGATAGTCTCAATCAGTTCGTCCTTAATTTCAATATGAATGAAATTAACAAGACGTTGCCACAGTTGCTCGACATGTTGAGAACTGCTGAGATCAACCTTAAGAAGGTAGGACCTAAACCTGTTCTGATGGTCCGCAAGGGCAAGAAGAAAGGTAGATCGGCAGGGAAGTCTAAAGGTGATGGTAAGACCAAAACCGATGGAAAGGAGGCATTGAAACCTAAGAAGGGAATCAAGAAGGATGGAAAATGTTTCCATTGCGGCAAGACCGAACATTGGAAGAGAAATTTCCCCACACACCTACAAGAAGTCAAGAAAGCAAAAACGTGTGAGGCATCAACCTCGGAGGTTCTAAAGAGAAGGCATCAAAATAGACATGGACCTGCGAATGGAAATAAATGTTTGGTTTATCTAGAAACAAAGGGGAGTCTTGTTTTCAAAAGAGCTAGTGGGAGCATTGTTACTTTCCTAAGTATTGTATGTAGATGACATACTCATCAAAAGGAACTAAAGATCACAATCCGTTTTGCATTAATAAAAGATACTGCAAGTTAGCAACATGAGACACTATCTAACACTACAACATAGGCTGAATGTATTACAGTCGACATAGCAATAAAGAAGGATGTTTGGATCTAAAGGGTTCACTTCTGAACTAAGGGTTGTTCCAAGCATATTAGATGCTACATAACTCTGTTATGATGGAACCTTTGCGTAAGCAAATAAAACCCAGAACTCATCAATAAATCCAAACATATTCTAAAGTGCTTACATCTTGGAGATGTGAAAGTATGCAACATACGCACAAATTTGATAACTTTGTCAACTCCCTGACAAAGCTTTTGACACAACATAAGCATGTCAGTTACACTAAGCCATATCGTATTAGATAAGAGAATGATTGGTCTTAGTGCTAGTGGGAGATTGTTGGAGTATGCCCAAAGACCAATCATATCATGATTGAATAGACATACTATTTTACTAGATTTATCAAGTAATGGCATTGCCGTTATTATCATTTGGTATGTTTCTGTGCATCAAACTAACCATTGGATAATAATGTCCATACAATAATATGATTATTATTAAATAGGATCCTTAGTCAAATATTGTTGAGTTGATCACACAATTGCAAATGGCCAAGAGGGGGCTGAATTGGCAATTAAAAATTTGGTGGCAGGAATGAGTGAAAAATATAAGGTGACACAAGTAGTTAGAGTGGTTCAAGTTCTCCAAATGAACTCTACATCCACTACCTTAGTTCCCACTAAGGATTTCAACCAATTCACTACTTCAATTCTTCCCATTTTCTTGGATGAGGAGGTAACCTTACAAATTGATTAAGCTTTCTACCCAAAGCTTAATCCACTCAATTTACAAAGAGAAGGTTTTGGTAAACTCAAACAATTCCTCTCAAAGGATAAATGTTTACCCAAATACAATTTTCAAACTCCCCAAACTCACAATACAAGATAACAAATGAAATCACTAGAGTTGGGTACAAGAATTTGACTTTGAATAGCACTAGGGTTTGGATTTTTGCTTTGATGTTGCTTGTGGTTCAATAATTGTTGCTTGGTCAATTGAAGCTTGTTTTGATACCCTTGTATTGATTTCTAGCCGTTTGGGTAGTTGGGATCATCAATAGAGCCATTGTGCACATTTTTCCCTCAATAAATGCATCTTTGCAGCCTGCCGTATCGGTACTCGGGAAGGGCGTATCGATACCTGCATCAAAGAGGGAAGAGCCGTTGTGCCTGAAAACAGAGCGTATCGATACGCATAGAAGGCGTACCAGTACGATTTTAAGGGGCGTATCGATACGGAAGGTCGTATCGATACGGTCTTTGGTCACTGGAATCCCAAGCTATGTTCACACAAAAAGCGTATCGATACGTATACCACGCGTATCAGTATGATATAACGGACTTTTGAAAATTGGGAAACCAACCAACTGACAAGTAACGGTTGAATAATTAAATGCTCAGATTTTTCAAAGATATACTTATCGTATCGATACGGTTGCAAGGCGTATCGGTACAGTTTCATGAAAACAGTTGCCCAGATGAATATCGTATCGATACGGTTGCAAGGTGTATCAGTATGGTAAGTGCAATAAAATTCTAGTGGCAAAAGAGGGTATCGATACGCTAAGGGTATCGATACGCCTGAGCGATTTTGTGAACTTTGGTTTGAAAATAAAATTCCAGTAGCCAAAGAGGGTATCGATACGCATAAGGGTATAGATACTCCTAGGCGTTTTGCATACTTAGGCTTGAAAAACATAGGAAAAGACTTAAAGAATTTTATATGTTTAAGAGAAGGCCTTTAGAAATTATTTTGTTTAAAAATACTTGTCAATTTGTGAGACTTTAAAGAGTACTTAATATTTTATTGTTTTACAAATTGGTCCTTAAGTTTATATGTTTTATCAAAATCAATTTTGGTTTCACAATCTCCCCTTTTTGATATAACAAAACCATAAATAAATTTTTAAGGTTCGAAATTTTGAAAAGCTTTCTCCCCCTTAGTTTAAGATAGATTTTCAAAAATAAAACATTGACTCTATGATCCTTCTCCCCCTTTTTGTTAGATCAAATAAAATACAAGGATAGTAGCAACATAATAGCAACAATAATTCATTAAACTTAAAGCAATCATAAGAGTTCAAATGCATAAACTTCAAATTAAACATAATAGTTCAAATGCATAAACTTCAAAGCAACCATCATAATCCAAACTTTAAAATCCTAAAAACATAGATAATAGGCATAAACTTCAAATCCTAAAAACAAAAGTGCAATAACATATATAAAAGACTAAATGCCCTAAGATGAGATGCATGATCTACTCGTCCCCTTCTTTATCATCATCGTCCTCGTCATCTTCTTCTTCATCTTCTTGAGAGGGTTGATTCCTTCGGTTTTTATTGATCCAAGCACCATGGAAGGCGGTAAGAGAAATATCCATGGAGTTTTGGCGAGTAGCCATGGTGTCCACTTTCTTCTCTATCCCTTTGACGCGATCTTCTAACGATGTGAAACGAGTGTCCATCGCATTAAATCCGGCTTCCATAGAGGTAAACTTTTTATTTAGGAAAGTCATAAGAGTACCCATGGAAGATGAATCAACCGGAGCACGGTGAGAGCTCGAAGAAGCACGAGAGGCATCGACCGGAGCATCTTGTGAAGGATCTTGAGCATTGCGAACCCAATTATTATCAACATAAGTGAAACCGGAGCGAGCTAGAGAGCGCTCATCTATGGGTAGGCCAAGGGTTTCGGGAAAGTCATGTGAGCAATCAATGCCAAGGGATTGAAGGAGATGACTCAAAGCCGTTGAGTAGTAAAAGGATGAGACTTGTTTGGTGTGACGATGTTGAACTAAAAAGACAAGGTCGGCAAACATAATTTGATAAAGATTTGGACGATGACCTTCTCTAAAACACCTAAGCCAAAAATCATCCGTTTAACGAATAGTTGAATATTTCCCACCCGATGGACGTAGGAACCAAGAGATAAGAAGATGAAGGATACGGTCATGAGCATTTAAAACTTTTGCTGAGCCAAAAGGACCGGTACCCAAGGATTGTTCATCATCAATACCAACATTTTCAAAACCAAAAACATTACATAAAACTTTTTTATCAATTTGAAAGGGTTTGCCCATGACAGAAGATTCAATGGCAATGACATTCTCCCTAGCTTCATCATGAATGCATACGGCATTAGAAAAGAATACGATGATTGGGTTCCTATATAGGATATGAGGAATGCTAAAAAAAATGTAAAAACTTTCATTGCTTAATTAAAGGTAGGTATTGGAATTTAAAACGGGGAGAACTTAAGAATAGGATTGACACAACACATTCTTCCCTAAGGTTCATACTTTGAAAATGTTTATATCGTTCTATATCACCATCATCGGGAAAACTCAATTGGATAATATAAGGAAGGTTAGGTGTAGGATTACCCTCGACATCCTCATGAGGATTGGAAGTAGAAGGATGACGCTTAGTTCCCTTTTTCGGTGCCATAACCCTGAAAATACATCAAAAACGATTCGAATATGTATGCAATTAACATCCTATTCAATCCAATAAACTCTAATAATTCAATGTAATTGTTAAAAGAATTTTAATTTTAAAAGAACATTTACAAAGAAAATTAAAAGAAAACAGTTTTAAAAAAATCGAATAAAGAATATATTCGAATGAAAAATTTTGATTTTTTGAAAATTTTTTATGAAAAAGTTGAAACCCATAACAATCAAACATGTTTTGTACAAAAATTCTGTTGAAACAAAAATAAAAATCAAACGAAAATTAAAGAAAATAGAAAAGAGAAATTTTATACCTTGAATCTTAGATTGGATGAAAGAGGTGATGTGAATGAACTAGATTTGATGACAAAGCTTAGCCTTGATACGCTTTAGCCGTATCGATACCCCTTTACCAGATTAGGCATTTTTGACAGCTTTAAGTGCAAAAATTCAATTTGAAACGTCCCTAAATGCATGTACATGTCCTATGAACAAGTTTTTATGGCTAAACTTAGTGCATACTTTCCCTAGCAACATGTATAGAAGCAAAAAGAACAAAATTAACACAAGCATGAATCACATACAATTTCAAGCAAATTTTTGACATTTTTGGACCTAAAAGGGTTCAAGTAAGGCTAGTTAAACCTAACTCTCTCCTAAGGGTCCAAAAGCGCTCTTTATCTAAAGGTTTTGTAAATATATCCGCTAATTGGTTCAAGGTGTCCACAAACTCTATAACAACATCATTTTTCAAAACATGATCTCTAATGAAATGATGTCTAATTTCTATGTGTTTAGTTCTAGAGTGTTGGATGGGATTCTTAGTGAGACAAATGGCACTAGTGTTGTCACACCTAAGGGGTATGGTTTCTATTTCAACACCATAATCTAAGAGTTGTTGCTTCATCCAAAGGACTTGAGCACAACAACTCCCTAAGGATATGTACTCCGCTTCGGTGGTAGATAAGGCTACGCTATTTTGTTTCTTAGAGAACCAAGATACGAGCATACTACCTAAGAATTGGCATGTCCCGGAAGTACTTTTCCTATCTATCTTACATCCCCCATAATTCGCATCCGAATAAGCATGAAGACTAAAGGAAGAATCTTTAGGATACCAAAGGCCTAAGGTAGGTGTGTCTCTAAGGTATCTGAAAATTCTCTTAATGGCAACTAAGTGTGATTCTCTAGGACTAGCTTGAAACCTAGCACACAAGCAAACACTAAACATAATATTCGGTCTACTTGTGGTAAGGTAAAGCAAAGAACCTATCATGGATCTATAAAGCTTAGAATCAACACACTTACCTCCTTCATCTTTGTCAAGCTTTATGGAAGAACTCATAGGTGTGGCTTGAGGTTTTGCATTCTCCAAGCCGAACTTTTTGAGCATATCATTCACGTACTTAGCTTGATTTATGAAGGTTCCATCTTTCTTTTGTTTGATTTGGAGTCCCAAAAAGAATGAGAGATCCCCCATCATGTTCATCTCGAACTCACCTTGCATTAGCTTAGAAAATTCTTTACAATAACACTCATTAGTAGAACCAAAAATGATATCATCAACATAGATTTGTACTACTAAGATGTCATTGTTATATCTTTTTATGAAGAGTGTATTATCCACCTTTCCTTTTTCAAAACCCTTTCAATTAAGAAATTTGAAAGTCTCTCATACCAAGCTCTAGGAGCTTGTTTTAAACCATAGAGAGCTTTTGTTAGTTTAAACACATGGTTTGGAAATTTTGAATCCTCAAAACCCGATGGTTGTTCAACATACACTTCTTCATTTATAAAACCATTTAAAAAGGCATTTTTCATATCCATTTGAAAAAGCTTGAAACTATTATAACATGCAAATGCTAAGAGCATCCTAATGGCTTCCATCCTAGCTACGAGTGCATATGTCTCATCAAAATCAATTCCCTCTTCTTGGGTATAGCCTTGAGCAACAAGCCTAGCCTTGTTTCTCACTATATTACCACTTTCATCTAATTTATTCCTAAATACCCATTTAGTTCCTATAGTAGATTGATTATTAGGCCTTTCAACTAATGTCCAAACTTTACTTCTCTCAAATTGATTTAATTCCTCTTGCATGGCCAAAATCCAAAAATCATCTTTTCAAGCTTCTTTAATATTTTTAGGCTCAATTCATGAAAGAAATGCAACATGGTTCATTAATTTGAGAGAGGATCTAGTAGTTACCCCCTTGGATGGATCACCCAAGATTTCACCACCTTTGACATAGTTGAGCTCTCTTGGGTAAGACGCCTCCTTTTCCTCAAGAGCCAAGTCCTTCAAGGCTTCAAGAGGTGGATCTTGTGTATCCTCATCTTTAGTTGGAACCTCATCCACCTTTGACGTTTGTCCTCCATCAATGGCATCAAGGATTCCTACATCATCATCATCACAAGATTCCTTCCTCGGAAGGAGGTTATCATCGAAAACAACATGTATAGACTCTTCAGCTACTAGAGTTCTTTTATTAAATACACGATAGGCTTTAGAGTTTAAAGAGTACCCTAAGAAAATAGCTTCATCACTTTTAGCATCAAATTTACCTAAGTTTTCTTTACCATTATTCAAAACAAAACACTTGCAACCAAAAGGATGAAAATAGCTAATGTTAGGCTTCTTAGATTTTAAAATCTCATAAGGTGTTTTCTTCAAAATCGGCCTAATCATTACTCGATTTATAATATAGCAAGTGGTATTTGTGGCTTCCACCCAAAAATATTTAGGTAAATTATTTTCGCAAAGCATGGTTCTAGCCATTACTTCTAAAGTTCGATTTTTCCTCTCAACTATCCCATTTTGTTGAGGAGTGCGAGGTGCGGAAAAATTGTGGCTAATCCCATTTTTATTTAAAAACTCATCGAAACCTAGATTTTGAAATTCGGTTCCATGATCACTTCTAATGTGAGAAATTTTAAGTTCAAGATCATTTTGAGTTATTTTAGAAAATGTGATGAATTTTTCTAAAGCCCCATCCTTTGTACTTAAGAATAGAACCCAAGTAAACCTAGAATCGTCATCTACAAGCACAAAAGCATATGATTTTCCACCCAAGCTCATTGTTCTAATAGGCCCAAAAAAATCCATATGAATTAATTGTAAACATCTACTAGTAGAAACATCATTAATGGATTTAAATGAAGTTCTATGTTGTTTACCCTTTGAACATGCATCACAAATTTTATCATTAGAAAATTTAAGTTTGGGTAAACCTCTAACTAGATCAAGGGAGATTAATTTCTCTAAGACACTCATACTAGCATGTCCTAATTTTCTATGCCAAAGCCATGAGTCATGTTCATCATGTGCAACTAAGCATGTATGGGATAAATGGATGTCATCTAAATGCACCATGTATATGTTGCCTATTCTATGTCCTATGAGCATTAGTTGATTTGTTTTAATGCTTACAATTTTGCAACCACTTTTATCAAATAAAACATTAAAACCCTTATCACATAATTGACTAATGCTCAATAAATTATGTTTAGGACCGTTGACATACACAACATTTTCAATGAAAATAGAAGAGTGGTTACCAATGGAGCCTATTCCTTCAATGTGGCCTTTGGGGTTGTCACCGAAAGTTACCACTCCACCACTCTTTGGCTTTAGTTCCACAAATCTACTCTTGTCACCGGTCATATGTCTTGAGCATCCACTATCAAGGTACCAAGAATTTTGGCTTGAAGCTTTAGCCTTGTAGCAATGCTCCCCCTACAAACAAAGAAATTAGGCCTTGATTTTTGGTACCCAAATCATTTTGGGTCCAATGTGTGTTAGCCTTCAAAATTTTGGTTCCCTTAGGAATCCAAGAAGCAATAGCATTCATATTATTAGAAATAATGAGTTCCTTAGGAACCCAAACACTCCTAACTCTTTGACCTCTAGATTGCTTATTAAAATTTCTTTGTTTAGGAATAAAGGGTTTTCTTTTTACATATTGGGGTTTAGAATGATTTCCTTTTTCAAAATTGTTTTTCCCAATAGCAATTGATGTTTTAAGATTATCCACTTCCTTTGTTTGATAATCTTGAAAATCAGAAAGAAGTTTTTCAAGTTCAAGATTTTTTGTTTTAAGATCATTTGAAAGATTTACTAAAATCAAAACTTTCTTTTCCAATTCTGAGTTAGTTTTTGAAAATGTCTCATTTTGATTTTTCAAATCGGAAATGGTTTTCTTGTTTTTCAAAATGGATTCTTTATATTTTCCTACTAACTCATCGTAAACCTCTTGTATTTCATCATAAGCATCTTGAAGCTCATCAAAAGTAAAATCAAAATTAGATAAGTTAGAATTTACCTTTGGTTCATCATCAATGGCCATGAGACATAGATTGGCCACTTCCTCCTCTTCCTCGGATGACTCATCGTCACTCCAAGTTGCTATTTGAGATTTGAGCTTGTTTTTCTTCCCAAAGCTCTTCCTCTTCAATTGAGGACATTCGGAACGGATGTGACCGGGCTTTTTGCATTCATAGCAAGTGATTTGGTCCTTCTCCTATTCCTTACTCTTGCTCTTGAAGTCTCCCTTTCTAATAAACTTTCTCCCACGATTGGACTTCATGAAGCGAGTAAATCGTTTGGTCAACATGGCCATCTCCTCATCTTCATCTTCACTTGAATCGCTTTCTTGACATGAAGCTTTAATAACGATTCCAACTTTCTTCTTCTCAACATCCTTCTTCTCAACCATTTTCTTCTCTTCTTCTCTTCCCTTCCTCATGATCTCATGGGTGAGTAGAGATCCAACAAGAGCATCAAGCTTGAGAGTCTTCAAATCTCGAGCTTCAATAATAGCCGTTCTCTTGCCATCCCATGACTCTGGAAGAGAGTACAACAATTTCCTCACTAGTTTGTCTCCGGGGATAATTTCACCGAACCCCTTCAATCCGTTGACAATGACCGAGAATCGATCAAACATCTTGGAGACACTTTAATCGGGATCCATCTTGAAATTTTCATAGCTTAGATTGAGTAGCCCAATCTTTGTCTCCTTGACATCACTAGTTCCCTCATATGTTGTCTCGAGGGTATCCCAAACCTCCTTGGCATTTTCGATTAAAGACACCTTGGAGTAGATATCTGGACCAAGTGCACAAAATATCACATGGAGAGCTTTGTCATTCACTTTCATCCTTCTTCTTTCATCATCCATCATTTCGGCTTTCACTTTTGGGACAAGTCTTGCTTCTCCATCTCTCTTCATAGGAATATATGGACCTTCTTCAACCACATCCCACACCATGTAGTCGGTAGACTTGATGAAGAGCCTCATTCTATTCTTCCAATATGGGTAGCTATCCCCATTGAAGAATGGTGGCTTGGTGGTAGATTGGGACTCATAGAGGTTGGAGTTGGAAGTGGATGCCATTGCTTGACTAGTTGTTGATCAAACTCTCCTAGAATCGACTCAAGAGGGTTGTAATCCTTCCAATGAGTGTAGCTCTGATACCAATTGTTGAGTTGATCACACAAATGCAAATGGCCAAGAGGGGGGTGAATTGGCAATTAAAAATTTGGTAGGAGGAATGAGTGAAAAATAAAAGGTGACACAAGTAGTTAGAGTTATTCAAGTTCTCCAAATAAACTCTACATCCACTACCTTAGTTCCCACTAAGGATTTTCAACCAATTCACTACTTGAATTTTTCTCCTTTTCTTGGATGAGGAGGTAACCTTACAAATTGATTAAGCTTTCTACCCAAAGCTTAATCCACTCAATTTAAAAAGAGAAGGTTTTGGTAAACTCAAACAATTCCTCTCAAAGGATAAATGTTTACCCATATACAATTTTCAAACTCCCCAAACTCACAATACGAGATAACAAATGAAATCACTAGAGTTGGGTACAAGCATTTGACTTTGAATAGCATTAGGGTTTGGATTTTTGCTTTGATGTTGCTTGTGGGTTCAATAGTTGTTGCTTGGTCAATTGAAGCTTGTTTTTATACCCTTGCATTGATTTCTAGCCGTTTGGGTAGTTAGGATCATCAATAGAGCCGTTGTGGACATTTTTCCCGCAATAAATACAGCTCTACAGCCTACCGTATCGGTACTCGGAAAGGGCGTATCGATACCTGCATCAAAGAGGAAAGAGTTGTTGTGCCTGAAAACAGAGCGTATCGATACGCATAGAAGGTGTATCGATACGATTTTAAGGGGTGCATCGATACCGAAGGCTGTATCGATATTGTCTATGCTCACTGGATTCCCAAGCTATGTTTACACAAAAAGCGTATCGATACGCATACCACGCGTACCCGTACGGTATAACGGTCTTTTAAAAATTGGGAAACCAACCAATTGACAAGTAACGATCGAATAATTAAATGCTCAGATTTTTCAAAGATATGATTATCGTATCGATACAGTTGCAAGGCGTATCGGCACGGTTTCATGAAAACAGTTGCCCAGATGCATATCGTATCGATACGGTTGCAAGGCGTATCGGTACGGTAAGTCCAATAAAATTCCAGTGGCAAAAGAGGGTATCGATACGCTAAAGGTATCGATACGCCTGAGCGATTTTGTGAACTTTGGTTTGAAAATAAAATTCAAGTAGCCAAAGAGGGTATCGATACGCATAAGGGTATCGATACTCCTGGGCGTTTTTGCATACTTAGGCTTGAAAAACATAGGAAAAGACTTAAAGAATTTTATATGTTTAAGAGCAGGTCTTTAGAAATTATTTTGTTTAAAAATACTTGTCAATTTGTGAGACTTTAGAGAGTACTTAAAAATTTATTGTTTTGCAAATTGGTCCATAAGTTTATATGTTTTATCAAAATCAATTTTGGTTTTACAAATATTATTACCAGTATGGACAGTGATAATACATAAAGACTAATATGTGGTTGATTGATAACAAGTGTCGTCATTGACATAGAGATGTCAAAATCAATAAGTATTTGTTAGAGAACAACATACTGGATTGACCCACTATGAGCATGTTTATTGGGTAATTATGTGACAGTCACAACATTGCTCATGATAAACATATGTATAATCCTCAGACTTGATTGAGTGAGATTAGAAAATGCATGGCCATGCTCGAATATTATGATATGAGATATCATAGAGATTCGTTTATCATAACTACTCAAGACATCAAGAAACACTAGATGGACAACGCAAGTGTGACTAACCCATGACTTGTATTCATCTAAGATATAAAGGGAAAAAGGATGAAATACATAAAGAAAGTTTATTCAGGAATTAGGAAAGTCAAACCATGACTTCATGGAACTTACGTAGCAATGATGTATTGCTAGATGCCACTCATTGTTTGTAAAATTAGAACAGTTCTAATTTTGCTGCTAACGTTGCATGAACCTACAAGAGTCACACCCTTTGAATGAAACGAACAAAAATTGGAAACCATACTCCCTATTTTAGGGAGGTTGCCGAATATCCCCTATGGGATAGGAGAAATCGGCAACTCCCTTAAATGAGAATAATATTGGATAAATATTGTATTTATCAAATATTATTTAGAGTATGGAAAATATTTAGAGACTTAAAAATTATAGAATAAGATTCTAGAAATTTAAATATATATTTGGAATTTATACAATGTATATTTAATTCCAAGTTTATGTAGAATTAGATTCCACATAATTAAAAATATATATTTAAATCCAAGTAAAGATAGAATAAGATTCTATATAATAAAAATATATATATTTGGATTAAATATAATGTATATTTAAATCCATGTTTTATGTAGAATAAGATTCTACATAATTAAATATATATATATTTCATTTAATATTATTAAATATAATGTATATTTAATATAAACCAATTTCAAGTAGAATTAGATTCTATGAATTTTGGTTGAACTTGGATTTAAGGAATTCAACTATAATTAAGTCTCTGAATACTATTTAAAGGGACAAGGGCTATCAACCAAATCATCCCTCTTCCTCCTCTTGAAGATTTCGACAACACCTCTAGGGATTCCCCATTGGAATTCGACATATCCCAGAAAGCTCTCTGAGAAGATGTTCGATATTTTTCTTGTGTTCTACTTGCCCCCTGGCAAATCCCTGAAGGTTCCCTTGCTCTATTGCAAGTCCCGGTTGAACTCCTGGCCTATTTCAGACTCCCTCGGGAATCCCTGGAGGGATTTCGACTTCTCCCTGGAAGGTGTTCAAACCTGTCGAAATTTATCCCTAAGTGTTAGGGAGGCAGAAACTTTGTTCGTTTTGTTCAGGTGGACTCCGTAGAGGTCGTTGCGAACCTGTGACGATTCCGATTTTACTTAACGTGGTTATTCCGACATACCGTCAGTTTTTCAGTTTTTAGAGTTTTAAAAGGTAACTCTTCATCTTTTCACCCCGGATTCGTTCCTGTACATGGATCTTGGCTGGATTACGTCGGATTAATTTTTCCGCTGCACCATGAGGCGTGCCGACGTGACCCAACATGTACTTGGTAGGTGATCCTTGGATTTATGAGATGTATGCATTTTGGTTTAAGCATGTTTATGCTTGTGAAAATGGCATTGTGATTTATGCTTGTAAAAAAGTGGAATAATGATGTTAAATGATTATATTGGCAAGTGATGGAAATGATTTGTGGTTACTTTAATCGGAAATAGTTATCTGGCTATAGGATTGGGTGCATCGTGAATAAAGTCGCCTTGGATGTCGAGGGGTTGTGATTATACCATATACTCCATCCAAGTACCCTAACGATTGAGGCTAAGATCACAACGGTGGATGGTTTAATCCTATATGTGGATCTTGTGGTTTGTGTCAAGTGCTCTCGTTAGTGGAATTATACAACTACCGATGAGTGGTGTTGAGGGGTTGTGATTGTACCGTTAAAATCCACCACGGGTGTCACAACGGTTGATGGTCTAATCCCGCGTGTGAGCCTTGTGTAGTCTGGTTGTGTGTATGAAGCGTGTGGGACAATGTTTGTAATCTACGTATCCGATTGTGTCTTTTGTGTTGGTTTGAAATGGTTTGAGAATTGATCACTTGCGAGCCAATATAATGTTGTTGACTAATGATTTAAGCATGTGATGCTTGGGAATTATGCTAGAATGCATGTGATGCTTGGTTTAAGCATGAGCAAAGGATTTTGCTGTTATTTTAATAATGCTATGAGCATGTGGTTTAAAAAAGTGCATTGATGCTTTAAAGAGCATGTTTAAAAGAAAGGCATGAGTTGGCGAATGATGATATTTCAGTTTTGTAAAATGCATTGATGAATGTTAGGTTTTAGCGATCCTCACTAAGCTTTGTGCTTACGCTCATTTGTTTCATCAATGCAGAGAATTAAGCAATTGAGGCAGCAAGAAAGCAAGTGGATTCCAAGTATCTTTGACTAAGCAATGTATGTGGTTTTACCTTAGTGTAATAAGAGACAATGGGAGGGATTTCTACTCTTGGTTATTTTGGTGATGTTAAACATCTTGAGCATGTTTGGTTTGCTTATTCGGATTTGTAAATGACTTTTGAGTGTTGGGTTGAGCTTGAATATGGTTTATAGCCTTTTTGTTGTTTTGACATCTAGGAAGCATGCCTATAGTCCTATAGCTTGTAAGAAGGATGCCATGATATAGCTTGTGCTTCGTATGGGTGGTCTTTGATGTTTATCCATGTTGTATGTGTGTTGGGACAAGTGTCGGAATGGTTCCGGAGATGAAAACTTGTTTAAAACCAGCAATTTTGGAAAGTTGAAGGCCCAAGCATTTTAGAATGCCCTTGTTCGTTTCGGAATAAAGGCCTGTAATGACCATGGTGTCTTGGAACAGGAGGGCACGTTCCGGAATATTTCACCATTGTGAACCAATGTATCGAAACAGGTTTCTTGGGGTTTCGGAATGTCCCCGCGTATCAAAACGGTCATCCTTGTTTCGAAATGACCGTTCCGATACGAATTTCCTTGTTCCAAAACACTTGACCGTTGGATGTTGAATTTGAATTGATCCGAGTTTCTGTTTCTTACGTTTCTGTCCCTGAGTTGTGATTGTTTAATTGGATGAGTTTGGATGGTCCGTTTGAGATGAGTTTTGACATGTTGGTACGTTATATGACTAATTTTGGATTGGTAACTTTAAAATCTAAATAGTTCTTGTAATTCCTGAAATTTACAAATTAGTCCCTAAAATTCAAATGAATGCAATTGAACCCCTTCTTGAACTCTGATGTATGTGCCGTTTTCGTCTAATCGCTTCGCTAATCATATAGGATAATAATCTGCATCTAAAAATATAAAAGAAAAAAAGGTCGTTAATTGGGATTGACTTTTACGAGTTGACTTCGGTTTTCCCCATGTAATCTTCTTAGTTTGGGTCGGGCATCCAGGCCGGGCTAAGGGGGTTAGATTTGTTGGTATCAAAGCCAGGTTACTAAAGAATTGGGGATGATGGTAAGTGAAATTGGTATGCTTTAATGCATGATTGTTTGAAAAAGCATGTTTTTATTGAATGTTGGAGCTTATGCTATGTTTGATTGTTATAAATCATATTTATGATAAATATGAATGTATGTTGATAATGTGATAGGAATGTATGCTGATTTTGGATGGTGTAAAGCATGTTTATTATGAAATTCTATTGTACGCTAGGTTTTGCCTGAGGGAAATCGGGGTGCCCATTGCCTTATTACACTAGTTAAATGTTTTTGTGAACTTGGATCCTTGCTTGAGGCTGGCCTAAATCATAGATTGGTTTGCTTTTATTGTTATGCCTTGTTAAAAATAACACAATGGGTCCGAGGAGAGATCTTAGGTCGAACACGATTGTGCCTGCGGCTGAGCAAGGCAATCATGGTAATTAGGGGGTTGAGAACCTAGCTGATGAGACTTTACCTCCACCACCACCACCTGGAGGTGGAGAGCCAAAGCAACAAGGACAAGCTGGTCCATTCTTGGGTGACCTAATGCCATTGGTTCAGGAAATCACCGGAGCATTTCAGGCTGTGGTAGCTGGAGCGCATGTTTAGGCCCCTACAGCTGGGCAGACGGGTTTGCCTTTGGAAAGGTTGAGGAGTTTAGGAGCTGTGGAGTTCTTTGGAATGTCTCTTGAGGTGTCAGAAGCCTAGTTGGCTAGCAGGATCCGTATCATGGATCATATGGGATGTAATGATTGCGCAAGCTGAGATGCACAGTTTCTTTGTTCCAGGGTGACGCTTATAGTTGGTGGATGACTATCACCAATGGTATGGAACCCAATGAGGTAGATTGGGAGTTCTTTCGCGGTGACTTTAAGAGGAAGTATCTTGGTGTGAGATACTTGGATGAGAAGAAGCGTGAATTCATGTCGCTTGTTCAGATAAATCTCTCGGTGGCTGAGTACGAGGCCCAGTTTGTACGCCTGAGCCAGTACGCCCATGAGTTGATGCCGAGTGAGAGGCATCGTTGTGATCGCTTTCGGTATGGGCTGGTGCAGGAAGTCAAGACCTATATGTTGGCTACAGACTACACAGATTTTGATGTGCTTGTATGTCGAGCTAATGACATCGAGTAGAACTTGGGTCTGTCATCTCGTCGAGGTGGTTCTAGCTCTAGTAAGAGAGCACCTGAGTCTAGTTCCGGTGATGGACAGAACAAGAGAGACCAAGTTAGGAGATACCAGCCTGCTACTAGGCGAGGTAATGTTGGACATGGTGCACTGGCTTAGGGAGACAGGATAAGGGTGTAACAGAACACGTGTTGGACGTGTGGTTCTCGGAGTCATCTGCGGCGAGATTTTCCTCGTGCGGCTAGGGAGGCACATGCTCTTGTTGTGGTGGCAGGGAATTCTTGATTGAACTGTGGTTCATCAGACCATTTGAGGCGTGAGTGTCCTATGTTGGCTGGTGGAGGCCAGGGACATGCACCTGTTCTTCAGTCTTTATCATTGTTGGCTTTGATTGATTCTGGATCCACCCATTCTTATATCTTGAGTGAGCATGCGCATTTTCTTGATATACCAATTGAGTTGCTTGAGGTAGGAATGCAAGTGACTAGTTCGTTTGGTGAGACTGTAGTCACTAGGAAGTTTTATCGGAGGTGTCCCTTGTATATTCAGGGCCATGTGTTTCTTGTGGATTTGATGGAGTTCCCCTTTTATAGTTTTGATATGGATTGGTTGTCTGAGCATAGAGCAGTAGTTGACTTTGATGTTAAGCAAGTCACCTTAAAGCTTGCCGATGATTATGAGGTTGTGATAGTAGGCGAGAATGTGAAATTCTTGTCTAATGCGATTTCAGCTCTGGAAGCAAGCCGTATGCTAAGGTTGGGATGTGAGGCTTATCTTGCGTATGTGATGAATCCCGGTACAAAGGATGTACATGTGCAGGACATCAGAACCATTCGCGATTTTCCGGGTGTCTTTCTGGAAGAATTGCCTGGGTTGCCACCAAACAGAGAAGTTGAGTTTGGTATCGAGTTGTATGAGAATACCACTCTAGTGTCCATTGCTCCTTATCGTATGACACCTAAAGAGCTGAAAGATTTGAAGATGCAACTTCAGGAGTTGCTGGATCGAGGGTTCATCTGGCCGAGTGTGTCACCTTGGGTGCGCCGGTGTTGTTTGTAAAGAAGAAAGATGGGACAATGCAGATGTGTATAGATTATCGACAGTTGAATAAGTTGACGATCAAGAACAAATACCCTTTGCCAAGGATTGATGATCTCTTTGATCAGTTTCGAGGAGCCTCGATGTTTTCTAAGATAGACTTGAGGTCAGGGTATTACCAGTTGAAGGTAAATGATGTGGACGTACCTAAGATGGATTTTCAGACAAGGTACAAACATTATAAGTTTTTAGTAATGTCATTCCGATACGAAGTTCCTTGTTCCAAAACACTTGACCGTTGGATGTTGAATTTGAATTGTTCCGAGTTTCTGTTTCTTACGTTTCGGTCCCTGAGTTGTGATTGTTCAATTGGATTAGTTTGGATGGTCCGTTTGAGATGAGTTTTGACATGCTGGTACGTTACATGACTAATTTTGGATTGGTACTTTAAAATCTGAATAGTTCTTGTAATTCTTGAAATTTACAAATTAGTCCCTAAAATTCAAATGAATGCAATTGAACCCCTTCTTGAACTTCTATGTATGTGCCATTTTCGTCTAATCAATTCGCTAATCATATAGGATAATAATGTGCATCTAGAAAAGATAAAAGAAAAAATGGGTCGTTAATCGGGATTGACTTTTACGAGTTGACTTTGGTTTTCCCCATGTAATCTTCTTAGTTTAGGTCGGGAGTCCAGGTTGGGCTAAGGGGGTTAGATTTGTTGGTATTAGAGCCAGGTTACTAAAGAATTGGGGATGATGGTAAGTGAAATTGGTATGCTTTAATGCATGATTGTTTGAAAAAGCATGTTTTGATTGAATGTTGGAGCTTATGCTATGTTTGATTGTTATAAATCATATTTATGGTAAATATGAATGTATGTTGATAATGTGATAGGAATGTATGCTGATTTTGGATGGTGTAAAGCCTGTTTATTATGAAATGCTATTGTACGCTATGTTTTGCTTGAGGGAAATCGGGGTGCCCATTGCCTTATTACACTAGTTAAATGTTTTTGTGAACTTGGATCCTTGCTTGAGGCTGGCCTAAATCATAGATTGATTTGCTTTTATTGTTATGCCTTGTTAAAAATAACACAATGGGTCCGAGGAGAGATCTTAGGTCGAACACGATTGTGCATGCGGCTGAGCAAGGCAATCAGGGTAATTAGGGGGTTAAGAACCTAGCTGATGAGACTTTACCTCCACCACCACCACCTGGAGGTGGAGAGCCAGAGCAACAAGGACAAGCTGGTCCATTCTTGGGTGATCTAACGCCATTGGTTCAGGTAATCACCGGAGTGATTCAGATTGTCGTAGCTGGAGCGCATGCTCAGGCCCCTACAGCTGGGTAGACGGGTTTGCCTTTGGAAAGGTTGAGGAGTTTAGGAGCTGTGGAGTTCTTTGGAATGTCTCTTGAGGTGTCGGAAGCCTAATTGGCTCGCAGGATTCGTATCATGGATCATATGGGATGTAATGATTGCGCAAGCTGAGATGCACAATTTCTTTGCTCCAGGGTGACGCTTATAGTTGGTGGATGACTATCACTAATGGTATGGAAACCAATGAGGTAGATTGGGAGTTCTTTCGAGGTGACTTTAAGAGGAAGTATCTTGGTGTGAGATACTTGGATGAGAAGATGTGTGAATTCATGTCGCTTGTTCAGAGAAATCTCTCGGTGGCTGAGTACGAGGCCCAGTTCGTATGCCTGAGCCAGTATGCCTATGAGTTGATGCCGATTTTGAGGCATCGTTGTGATCGCTTCTGGTATGGGATGGTGCAGGAAGTCAAGACCTATATGTTGGCTACAGACTAACACATATTTTGATGTGCTTGTTTGTCGAGCTAAGGTAATCGAGCAGAACTTGGGTATGTCATCTCGTCGAGGTGGTTCTAGCTCTAGTAAGAGAGCAATTGAGTCTAGTTCCGATGATGGATAGAACCAGAGAGGCCGAGATAGGAGATACCAGTATGCTTCTAGGCGAGGTAATGTTGGACATGGTGCAGCGGCTTAGGGAGAAAGGATGAGGGTGTAATAGAACACGTGCTGGACGTGTGGTTCTCAGAGTCATCTGCGGTGAGATTTTCCTCGTACGGCTAGGGAGGCACATGCTCCTGTTGTGGTGGCAGGGAATTCTTGATGGAACTGTGGTTCATTAGACCATTTGAGGCGTGAGTGTCCTCTGTTGGCTGGTGGAGGCCAAGGACATGCACCTGTTGTGGCTGTACCTCAGAGAGGCCGTGGGCGCGGCCGAGGGAATTTCAAGAGGAGAGATGAGGGTCAGCATGGTATTGGTCACGTTGTAGCAGTTCGGCCTGAGGGAGGCGGTCATGCGAGGGTCTATGCTCAGCACGAGAAGCGCAAGGATACCGATGTCATAGCAGGTACCTTTGTTCTTCAGTCTTTATCATTGTTGGCTTTGATTGATTCTGGATCCACGCATTCTTATATCTTGAGTGAGCATGCACATTTGCTTTATATACCTTTTGAGTTGCTTGAGGTAGGAGTGCAAGTGACTAGTTCGTTTGGTGAGACTTTAGTCACTAGGAAGTTTTATTGGAGGTGTCCCTTGTCTGTTCAGGGCCATGTGTTTCTTGTGGATTTGATGGAGTTACCCTTTCATGGTTTTGATATGGATTGGTTGTCTGAGCATAGAGTAGTAGTTGAAATTTATGTTAAGCGAGTCACCTTAAAGCTTACCGATGATTATGAGGTTGTGATAGTAAGCGAGAATGTGAAATTCTTGTCTAATGCGATTTCAGCTCCGGAAGCAAGCCGTATGCTAAGGTTGGGATGTGAGGTTTATCTTGCGTATGTGATGAATCCTGATACAAAGGATGTACGTGTGTAGGACATCAGAACCGTTTGCGATTTTCCGGGTGTCTTTCCTGAAGAATTGCCTGGGTTGCCACCAAACAGAGAAGTTGAGTTTGGTATCGAGTGGTATGAGAATACGACTCCAATGTCCATTGCTCCTTATCATATGACACCTAAAGAGCTGGAAGATTTGAAGATGCAACTTCAGGAGTTGTTGGATCAAGGGTTCATCCGGCCGAGTGTGTCACCTTGGGGTGCGCCGGTGTTGTTTGTAAAGAAGAAAGAAGGGACAATGCAGATGTGTATAGATTATCGGCAGTTGAATAAGTTTACGATCAAGAACAAATACCCTTTGCCAAGAATTGATGATCTCTTTGATCAATTTCGAGGAGCCTCGGTGTTTTCTAAGATAGACTTGAGGTCAGGGTATTACCGGTTGAAGGTAAATGATGTGGACGTACCTAAGATGGATTTTCGGACAAGGTACAGACATTATGAGTTTTTAGTAATGCCGTTTGGTTTGACCAACGCACATGTTGCTTTCATGGACATGATGAATCGTGTGTTCCATAAGTTCTTGGATAAGTTTGTGGTGGTGTTCATCGATTATATCCTTGTGTACTCTCATACCGAGGAAGATCATGATAGAAATTGAGGATAGTTTTGCAAGCGTTGTTGGAGAACCAGTTGTATGTTAAGCTAAGTAAGTGTGAGTTTTGGCTTAAAGAGGTGATCTTCCTTGGGCGTGTTGTATCAGCTGAGGGTATTCACGTTGATCCACATAAAGTAGAGGCTATGATGAGTTGGAAGATGCCTAAGTTGGTGACAGAGGTATGAAGTATTTTTGGTTTAGCTTGGTATTACTGTAGGTTTGTCGAGGGTTTCTCGAAGATTGCTGCACCTTTGACCAAGTTGTTGCAGAAGAATGTTCGCTTTGAGTGGACAAATGCAAGGCAACAAGCTTTAGAGAAGTTGAAGGAAGCTTTTATGCAAGCTCCTGTCCTGATTCAACCTGAGTCTTGTAAGGAGTTTGTGGTCTATAGTGATGCCTCCATTTTTGGTTTCGGCTGTGTATTGATGCAGGAGGGTAAGGTAGTCGCCTATGCATCTAGGCAGTTGAAGGTGCATGATCGTAACTACCCTACTCACGATCTTGAGCTTGCGGCTGTTGTAACACCCCAATTTTGGGCTTGGAAGTTTAGGGTCTGAACCAGACCGTTCTGATTTTCGGTTCGAATATAAAAGGTGGTTTTAGGGAAAGCCTAGTTCGAGATGCATTAAAAATATGGAAAAATATCTAAAAATCCTCTTTTAATATATATAAGAGAGTGGTGAAATCAATTTTACAAAATAAGGTTTGGAAGTGTGATATTTCGAAATAGTGACTAAAATGTAATTTTTGAAAAGTTCGTGACTATTTTGAAAGGATTGAAACTTTGAATCTTTGAGGAGCTAATTTACCCAAGGAAGGATTTCTCCAGATTTTTCTTGATTTTAATGACTCATTTAATGTTTAATTAATAAAAAGAAAAGAGGGAAAACCATATTTTAGTTTCATGACTAACTTTTGCCAAAATTTTCCCATTTCATTTTCTCTCAAAATTCCCTCAGCCAAACACATTTCCACAACAGCTCTTCTTTTGAGTTTCACACCAAATGATGAGATTTCAATCCTCAAATGATTCCTAATCATTTCTACACCAAATCCTCTTCATTTGCATATTGAATTTTCAAGGATTTTGGCTCTAAACAAGGAGAAATCCACATTTAGAGCTTTGAACGCTCTTCTCCTCTAAACACTCAATTCTTTACTGAAATTCCCAAGTTCTCAATCCTTAAATTGAGTTTTATAAAAGGCTATGATGTTGTGATCTTAATTTTTGCTTAAAACTTGAGATTTTGATTAAATCTTGAAGAAATTCGTGATGAATGTTTGGGCTCTGTTTTGAGATGTCTTTTTAATGTATTTTGGATGTTAAATGATGTGTAATTGAGGTTTAATCAATGCAATCCCGAATAGGTTGATTTTCCTAAGTTTTTATTGGTGAAAATGGTGGTTTTTGGGGTGATCTTGGTGCTCTGCTATAGCTGGAGGTATAAGGACGTGATTAGGTTCTTTTTGGATGCTAATTGATGTCTAAGAATGTTTAGAAGTTATGGATCTTGGCTGGGTAATTTTGTGGAAGTGTTTGGATGTGATTTCGGTTGTGTTTGGTAGACGAAATGTGAGTTTTGGTGAGAGCATCGAGTTTAGGTGTAATGGCTGAAGATTTTAATGCATGATGATGCATTAATCCTATGCTTTGATGTGATTAAAACAGGGGAGACATCTTCGGATTCTTGTGGTGTTGATCCGGAGGCTTGAGCGGCGTTTCGGCAAGCTTGCGAAACGGAATTGGTGAGTGAAGTTTGGTTTTCAGCTTTGAAACCAATGTTTGAAGGTTTTGGGAGCTTAGTTTAAGTCTAAGCAACTTAACTAAGCTCAAGAGTAAGTTTTCGGTGAAACTCTCTTTTTGATGAACCATGAAATGGTTGGATGCAATGTGTTTAATTTGCATGTTTAAATTCTGTTTTGAAAGCATATTTTAGCATGATTAATGCTGGTTTTGAATGCCATGTGTTGAAGGATGCTCAAGGTAAGAGATCCTTGGTTTGACATTGTTAAATGTGGTTTTGATGCATAGTGATGCATGATTGTTTAATGGCTTTGTTTAATACTTTAAAACAGTGGATTGATGATGGCAAATGATGTATATTGGCAAGTGATGTGTTGGTTTAAAAGTACTTGAATCAGATATAGTTAGTCGGCTATAGGATTGGGTGCACCGTGAATAAAGTCGCCTTGGATGTTGACGGGTTGTAATGGTACCGTAAACTCCATCCAAGTACACTAACGAGATGTCTAAGATCATAATGGTGGTTAAAATGCCATGTGAGGATCTTGTGTTGTGTGTCCCGTGTTCTCGTTAGTGATGTTATAAAACTACCAATGAGTGATGTGGAAGGGTTGTGATTGTACCGTTAAACTCCATCACAGGTGTTGAGGGGTTGTGATTGTACCGGTAAACTTCACCTTGAGTGCTTGGTAATGTGTATGAAGCATATGGGACAACGTTTGTAATCCGCGTATCCGATTGTGTTTTGTGTTGAAAAATGGTTATGGTATCACTTGGAAGCCAATATGACATGTTAATGTTATTTAAGCATAAGATGCTTGATGTATATGCATTGTTGCATGAAAATTGATGTTATGTGTTGAAAAGGCCTTGTCAAAGGTGTTTTATAAAATGCATTATTGAGTTGTTTCTTTAGAGCATGCCTCACTAAGCATTTGTGCTTACGCTCTTTTTCTTGAACCAATAATGCAGATAATTGAGGTGTTTGTGGGCAGCAAGGAGGGCAAGTAATCCAAGGGAAAGCTAAGCTCGTGTATGGTGACATTTTCACAACATTATTAGTCTTTGATATTTGGCAATGGGAACTTAGGTTGTGTTGTTGGGAGATGTTTTGGACTCCCTAAGTTTGGTATAATGTCTATGATGATGTTTGGAACTTGTAAATGGCCATTTGGTATTTGTTTTGAGGACTTGGTGATTGCTTGAATTCCAATATTAGGATGCATGCCTATAGACTTGTGGTTTTTCCTAATTGATGCCATGAATATGTTTTGTTGATGCAAATGTGTTCCTTTAATGTATGATGACTTGTTTGCATGAATATGTTTTGCAAGCTTTACATTTTCGTCCTGAATTTTGTATATGCAATTGATTGAGTTTGGAATGTCCGTTTAAGGTGAAATTTGACAGGGATGCTTGTAATATGTTTAATTTGATATTGGTAACCTTTGAAATTAGTTAAGTCCTCTTAATTTTCAGAATTTACAATTTGGTCCCTAAATTCGTATGTTGTGCGATCGAGTCCCTTATTGCTTTCCGATTGATGTGATTTTTTAGTATGCTTATCTAAAGAGTACGCTTAGGGTTAATGTGCAACTAGACAAATTTAAAAAGAAAAAAAGGGTCGTTAATCAAGGTTGACTTTTGGGTTGACTTTGGTTTTCCCCGTGTAATCTTCGTAGTTAGGGTCAACCGTCTAGGCCGGAATAATGGGGTTACATTTGGTGGTATCAGAGCTGAGTTCTCGATTAATTCGGAATGGTTATGTTGGTGATATGTGTATGATTTCTTTGAATGCTTTTTGAGTGAAAGTATGATGTGTGAATTGTAAGTATGTTGTAATTGTGATGTATGCTGTGGTGAAGCATGTTAGAGGGACCCATTGCCATATCAAAACTAATTAAATGATTTGTTTTTAATTGGAAGTGAGCTTGAGTACTTGGATTTCTTACCTTGCTGAGCCTGATTACGTTTATTGCATTTGTGTTAGTGCATTGTTTAGTGAATGGGACCTCGTAGAGAGACGAGGATTAATACGTGAGCTATGGCTCAAAACGAGAATGAAGAGAATGCTGAAAATGTAGTGGATTTACCTCCTTCGCCCGGTGGTGGTGGTGCTGGAGGTGATGGAGCTGGTGTTGGTGCTGCTGCTGCTGATGGGGTCGCTGGACCTGAAGCTGGGCAGGGGCAAGCTGCTCATGACATGACAGTTTTGATTCAAGCTATTGCTGAAGCCTTTCAGGCGGCAGTAGCTGGAGCTCATGGAGCTGGGCATCAGGGAGATGCTAATGCTAGACTACATTTAGAACGTCTGCGCAGTCTGGGAGGGACTGAGTTTAGAGGTTTATCTGCTGAGGGTTCCGAATCTTGGTTGGAAAGTACCAAGAGAATTTTGGGGCAGATGAACTGCAATGATGTGCAGAAGCTAGGCTGTGTGGTGTCGCTGTTGCATGATGATGATGCGTATACTTGGTGGATGACCACTATCTCCGGAATGGAGGGTGCTAATGTGACTTGGACGTTCTTTCTGAACACGTTCAAGCGTAGGTATCTAGGTGTACGATACCTGGATGAAAAGAAAAGAGAATTCATGTCTCTGACACAAGGAAGTATGACAGTAGCTGAGTACGAGATCCAGTTTGTTCGTCTCAGTCAGTACGCACCTGAGCTTATCCCTGATGAGCAGGAGAGGTGTGAACATTTCCGTTATGGTTTGGTGACGGATGTAAAGACCTATATGCTGGCTGTTGAGTACACCGATTTTGATGTGCTGGTTAGTAGGGCGAAGGATATTGAGCAGAACCTGGGTTTTTTCTTCCAGGAGTGCTGGTTCTGGCTCTGGCAAGTGAGCTGCTGAGTATAGTTCCGGTAGTGGACGGAACAAGAGAGGACGGGATCGGAGGTATCAGTCTTCTGCTAGGCGTGGTGGTGGAGGGCATGGTGCGCCTGTTCAGGGAGACAGGGCGAGAGCTGATCAGAACACATGTTGGGCGTGTGGATCGCGTGGCCATCTGAGGCGTGATTGTCCTCGAGCAGCAAGGGAGGTACAGGCTCCTATTGTTGTGACTGGTAATTCGTGCTGGAATTGTGGTTCGGCAGACCACATGAGGAGGGAATGTCCTTTGTTGGCCGGTGGTGGTCAGAGACGTGCTCCTGGAATTGTTGCACCACAGAGAGGTCGTGGGCGCGGCCGTGGTAACGTCCAGCGTAGAGAGGATGGTGGAAGGAATGTGGCGCATGTGGTGGCTGTCCAACCTGAGGGTGGAGGCCAGGCTCGAGTGTATGCGCAGCGGGAGGGGAGAAATGACATGGATGTGATCGCAGGTACCTTCACTTTGCAATCCTTGTCATTACTTTCCTTGATTGATTCTGGATCTACACACTCATACATATTGCGTGAACATGCACAATTGCTTGGTTTGTCTGTTGAGTCTTTGGATGTTGGTATGCGTGTAACTAGGTCTTTTGGTGAGACTGTTGTTACACGAAAGCTTTATAGAAGATGTCCCTTGGTTGTGCAAAACAATGTTTTTCATGTTGATCTTATAGAATTGCATTTCTATGGTTTTGATATAATCCTTGGTATGGATTGGCTTGTTGAACATCGAGCTGCGGTGGATTTTGAGAACAAGCAAGTTTCGTTGAAGCTTGCGGATGATTATGAGGTAGTGGTGGTTGGTGAGAATGTGAAGTTTCTTGCCAATGTGGTGTCTACATTGGAGGCGAGCCGAATGCCGAGGCAAGGTTGTGAAGCCTATCTAGCCTTTGTGATGAATCCTAGCTCCAAGGAGCTGCGAGTTCAAGATATCAGGATTGTGCGAGAGTTTCCTGGTGTGTTTCCGGAGGAGTTACCTGGATTGCCTCCTAATCGCGAAGTGGAGTTTAAAATTGAGCTGGATGAAAACACAACTCCAGTGTCCATTACTCCTTATCGAATGGCACCTAAAGAGTTGAAGAAGCTGAAGACGCAACTTCAGGAGCTGCTTGATTGTGGTTTCATTCGGTCGAGTGTGTCACCTTGGGGTGCACCGGTCTTGTTTGTGAAGATAAAGGATGGCACTATGAGAGTGTGCATTGATTACCGTCAGCTTAACAAGTTGACTATCAAGAATCGGTATCCATTGCCGAGGATTGATGATCTGTTTGATTAATTTCGGGGAGCGGTTGTGTTCTCTAAAATTGACTTAAGGTCAGGGTATTACCAATTGAAGGTGAAGGATGTGGATGTGCCTAAGACAACCTTCAGAACGAGGTATGGGCATTATGAGTTCCTTGTGATGCCGTTTGGTTTGACGAATGCTCCTGCAGCTTTCATGGACATGATGAATAGAGTGTTCCATGAATACTTGGATAAATATGTTGTGGTGTTCATTGATGATATCCTTGTGTACTCTCGTACTGAGGAGGAGCATGTGGGGCATTTGAGGATTGTGTTGCAGGCTTTGTTGGAGAATCAGCTTTATGCCAAGCTGAGCAAGTGTGTGTTTTGGCTCAGAGAAGTTGTGTTCCTTGGTCATGCGGTTTCTGCTGAGGGGATTCGTGTTGATCCTCAGAAGGTTGAGGCAGTGATGAATTGGAAGCCTCCTAAGTCTGTTCATGAGGTCCGTAGTTTCCTTGGTTTGGCGGGATACTACCGGAGATTCGTGGATGGATTTTCAAAGATTGCTGCACCTTTGACGAAGTTGTTGCAGAAGGATGTTAAGTTTGAGTGGACGGAAGCGAGACAGCAGGCTTTTGAGAAGCTGAAGGCAACTTTGACGCAAGCTCCTATCTTGGTTCAGCCAGAATTAGGGAAAGAGTTTGTGGTGTACAGTGACGCATCCTACGTTGGTTTGGGATGTGTGTTGATGCAAGAGGGTAAGGTGGTGGCTTATGCATCGCGCCAATTGAAGGTGCATGAGCGCAATTATCCTACGCATGACATTGAGTTAGCTGCGGTGGTTTTTGCTTTGAAAATTTGGAGACATTACCTGTATGGTGAGAAGTGTACTGTGTACACGGATCACAAGAGTTTGAAGTATCTGATGTCTCAGAAAGAGTTGAATCTTAGGCAACGACGTTGGGTGGAGTTGCTTAAAGATTACGATCTGACGATCGAGTATCATCCGGGAAAAGCTAATGTTGTAGCGGATGCCTTGAGTAGGAAGGTGGCATTGGAGTTGAGGGCTATGTTTGCCAGTTTGAGCATTTCGCGTGATGGTGGTCTTGTGGCTGAATTGCAAGTGAAACCATCCTTGGTTCAGTTGATAAAGGATAAGTAGCTGTTGGATGATTCCTTGGTGCCACATGTTCAGGATATTGCTGAGGGTAGACCATCGGATTTCTGCTTTAATGATGATGGAGTTTTATGTTTTGGGAGTTGGATAGTAGTGCCCAATGATGCTGAGTTGAGGCGTGCTATTCTGACTAAAGCTCATAGTAGTCCTTTTGCTATGCACCCTGGTAGTAGTAAGATGTATCGTGATCTTAGAGATGAGTACTATTGGGTGGGTTTAAAGAAAGATGTTGCTGAGTTTGTGAGCAAGTGCATGGTTTATCAGTGAGTTAAGGCTAAGCATCAGTTTCCTTTTGGGTTGTTGCAACCGTTGAGGATTCCTTAGTGGAAGTGGGAAAGGATTACCATGGACTTTGTCTCTGGTTTACCTTTGTCGCCATCGAAGAAGAATTCGGTGTGGGTGATTGTGGATCGTCTGACGAATTGTGCGCATTTCTTGCTTGTGCATACTACGTATACTTTGGATAAGCTTGCGGAGCTGTACATTGCTGAGATTGTGCAGCTGCATGGTGTGCCAAAGTCGATTGTGTCGGATAGAGATCCGAGGTTTACATCTCGTTTCTGACAGTGTTTGCACCAGGCTTTGGGTACACGGCTGAATTTCAATACATCTTATCATCCGCAGTCGGATGGACAGTCTGAGCGTGTTATTCAAGGGCTGGAGGATATGTTGAGGTGTTGTGTGATTGAGTTTCAGGGTTCTTGGGAGAAGCATTTGTTGCTGGTGGAGTTTCCTTATAACAATAGCTACTAGGCAAGTATTCAAATGGCACCATATGAGGCTTTGTACGGGAGGAAGTGCATAACTCCTCTTTGTTGGGCTGAAACAGGTCAGAAGTTGGTTTCAATGCCAGCTTTGTTGAAAGGAACCACCAAGAAGGTGAAGCTCATTTGTGAGCGATTGAAGGCAGCTTCTGATCGACAAAAGTCTTACGCGGATTTGAAACGTAAGGAGATTGAGTATGCGGTGGGTGACCGTGTGTTTTTGAAAGTTTCGCCTTGGAAAAGGTGATGAGGTTTGGTCAGAAGGGTAAGTTGAGCCCTAGATACATTGGACCATACGAGGGGATTGAGCGTGTGGGTCTCGTTGCGTACAAGTTGAGGTTACCACAAGAGTTGCAAAAGATTCATGATGTGTTTCATGTCTCTATGCTTCGGAGGTATAGATCAGATCCTTCACATGTTATGCCTGTGGAGGAAGTGGAATTGAATCCAGACTTGACCTGTGATGAGGAACCGGTGGAAATTCTGGATTCGGGTTGTAAAGTTCTTCGAGGCAAGACCATTGAGTTGGTAAAGGTGTTGTGGAAGCATCGTGGTGTTGAGGAAGCCACGTGGGAACGGAAGGATGGCATGAAGAAGCAGTTTCCATACCACTTTCCTCCAGGTAAATTTCGAGGACGAAATTTCTTAAGGGGGGAGAGTTGTAACACCCCAATTTTGGGCTTGGAAGTTTAGGGTCTGAACCGGACCGATCTGATTTTCGGTTCGAATATAAAAGGTGGTTTTAGGGAAAGCCTAGTTCGGGATGCATTCAAAATATGGAAAAATATCTAAAAATCCTCTTTTAATATATATAAGAGAGTGGTGAAATCAATTTTACAAAATAAGGTTTGGAAGTGTGACATTTCGAAATAGTAACTAAAATGTAATTTTTGAAAAGTTCGTGACTGTTTTGAAAGGATTGAAACTTTGAATCTTTAAGGAGCTAATTTACCCAAGGAAGGATTTCTACAGATTTTTCTTGATTTTAATGACTCATTTAATGTTTAATTAATAAAAAGAAAAGAGGGAAAAACCATATTTTAGTTTCATAACTAACTTTTGCCAAAAATTTCCCATTTCATTTTCTCTCAAAATTCCCTCAGCCAAACACATTTTCACAACATCTTTTCTTTTGAGTTTTACACCAAATGATGAGATTTCAATCCTCAAATGATTCCTAATCATTTCTACACCAAATCCTCTTCATTTGCATATTGAATTTTCAAGGATTTTGGCTCTAAACAAGGAGAAATCCACATTTAGAGGTATGAACGTTCTTCTCCTCTAAATACTCAGTTCTTTACTGAAATTCCCACATTCTCAATCCTTAAATTGAGTTTTATAAAAGGCTTTGATGTTGTGATCTTGATTTTTGCTTAAAACTTGAGATTTTGATTAAATCTTGAAGAAATTTGGGATGAATGTTTGGGCTCTGTTTTGAGATGCCTTTTTTATGTATTTTGGATGTTAAATGATGTGTAATTGAGGTTTAATCAATGCAATCCCGAATAGGTTGATTTTCCTAAGTTTTTATTGGTGAAAATGGTGGTTTTTAGGGTGATCTTGATGTTCTGCTATAGCTAGAGGTATAAGGACGTGATTAGGTTCTTTTTGGATGTTAATTGATGTCTAAGAATGTTTAGAAGTTATGGATCTTGGCTGGGTAATGTTGTGGAAGTGTTTGGATGTGATTTCGGTTGTGTTTGGTAGCCGAAATGTGAGTTTTGGTGAGAGCATCGAGTTTAGGTGTAATGGCTGAAGATTTTAATGCATGATGATGCATTAATCCTCTACTTTGATGTGTGTAAGACATGGGAGACATCTTCGGATTCTTGTGGTGTTGATCCGGAGGCTTGAGCGGCGTTTCGGCAAGCTTGCGAAACAGAATTGGTGAGTGAAGTTTGGTTTTCAGCTTTGAAACCAATGTTTGAAGGTTTAGGGAGCTTAGTTTAAGTCTAAGCAACTTAACTAAGCTGAAGAGTAAGTTTTCGGTGAAACTCTCTCTTTGGTGAACCATGAAATAGTTGGATGCAATGTGTTTAATTTGCATATTTAAATTCTGTTTTGAATGCATTTTTTAGCATGATTAAAGTTGGTTTTGAAAGCCATGTGTTGAAGGATGCTCAAGGTAAGAGATCCTTGGTTTGACATTGTTAAATGTGGTTTTGATGCATAGTGATGCATGATTGTTTAATGGCTTTGTTTAATGCTTTAAAACAGTAGATTGATGATGGTAAATGATGTATATTGGCAAGTGATGTGTTGGTTTAAAAGTACTTGAATCGGATATAGTTAGTCGGCTATAGGATTGGGTGCACCGTGAATAAAGTCGCCTTGGATGTTGAGGGGTTGTAATGGTACCGTAAACTCCATCCAAGTACACTAACGAGATGTCTGAGATCATAATGGTGGTTAAAATGCCATGTGAAGATCTTGTGTTATGTGTCTCGTGTTCTCGTTAGTGATGTTATACAACAACCAATGGGTGACGTGGAGGGGTTGTGATTGTACCGTTAAACTCCATCACTGGTGTTGAGGGGTTGTGATTGCACCGGTAAACTCCACCTTGAGTGCTTTGTAGTGTGTATGAAGCGTATGGGACAACGCTTGTAATCCGCGTATCCGATTGTGTTTTGTGTTGAAAAATGGTTATGGTATCACTTGGAAGCCAATATGACATGTTAATGTTATTTAAGCATGAGATGCTTGATGTATATGCATTGTTGCATGAAAATTGATGTTATGTGTTGAAAAGGCCTTGTGAAAGGTGTTTTATAAAATGCATTATTGAGTTGTTTCTTTAGAGCATGCCTCACTAAGCATTTGTGCTTACGCTCTTTTTCTTGAACCAATAATGCAGATAATTGAGGTGTTTGTGTGCAGCAAGGAGGGAAAGTAATCCAAGGGAAAGCTAAGCTCATGTATGGTGACATTTTCACAACATTATTAGTCTTTGATATTTGGCAATGGGAACTTAGGTTGTGTTGTTGGGAGATGTTTTGGACTCCCTAAGTTTGGTATGATGTCTATGATGATGTTTGGAACTTGTAAATGGCCATTTGGTACATGCTTTTGAGGACTTGGTGATTGCTTGAATTCCAATATTAGGATGCATGCTTATAGACTTGTGGTTTTTCCTAATTGATGCCATGAATATGTTTTGTTGATGCAAATATGTTCTTTTCATGTATGATGACTTGTTGGCATGATTAGGAGGTCATAGGGATATGTTTGATTGGTCGAATGTATGTTAAACCAGAAACTTCTGCACTTTTTGGGCAGTCCGTATCGGAACGGGCACTACCGTTTCGAAACAGGGGCTTGTAATGGCCTTCGTGTATCGGAACGGGTAGTGGGCATTTCGAAACGGATTTGCCACTGTCAAGCCCTGTTTTGAAACTGGTCTCGAAACAAACCCGCGTTTCAGAACGGTCAACCCCCGTTCCGAAACACTGGACCGTTGGGCAATGATTTGAATGGTTTATGTTTTGCAAGCTTTACGTTTTCGTCCTGAATTTTGTATATGCAATTGATTGAGTTTGGAATGTCCGTTTAAGGTGAAATTTGACAGGGAAGTTTGTAAGTTGTTTAATTTGATATTGGTAACCTTGAAATTAGTTAAGTCCTCTTAATTTTCAGAATTTACAATTTGGTCCCTAAATTTGTATGTTGTGCAATCGAGTCCCTTATTACTTTCCGATTGCTGTGATTTTTGAGTATGCTTATCTCAAGAGTACGCTTAGGGTTAATGTGCATATAGACAAATTTAAAAAGAAAAAAAGGGTCGTTAATCAAGGTTGACTTTCGGGTTGACTTTGGTTTTCCCTGTCTAATCTTCGTAGTTCGGGTCAACCGTCTAGGCCGGGCTAAGGGGGATACAGCTGTTGTTTTCGCCTTAAAGATTTGGAGGCATTATCTGTATGGCAAAAGGTGTTTGGTGTTCACGGATCATAAGATCTCGAAGTATCTTATGTCTTAGAAGGAGTTGAATCTTAGGCAACGTCGTTGGGTGGAGTTGCTCAAGGATTATGATCTGTCGATCGAGTATCACCCGGGAAAGGCCAATGTTGTGGCTGATGCTTTGAACAAAAAAGTGGTTGTGGAGTTGAGGGCGACGTTTGCTCGCTTGAGCATATCGCAAGATAGTGGTCTTGTTGCTGAATTGCAAGTGAAACCATCACTGGTTCAGTTGATCAAGGATAAGCAGTTGTTCGATGATTCTCTTGTTTCCCATGTTCAGGATATTGTGGAGGGTAAGCCTTCAGATTTCAGTTTTAATGATGATGGTGTTCTGTGTTTTGGGAGTCCAATGGTGGTGCTAGATGATGTTGAGTTGAGGTGCACTATTCTGACTGAAGCTCATAGCAGTCCTTTCGCTATGCACCATGGTAGTTCAAAGATGTATCGTGATTTGAAGAATGAGTACTGCTGGGTGGGGTTGAAAAAGGATGTTGACGAGTTCGTTAGCAAGTGCATGGTGTGTCAGTGAGTAAAGGTTAAACATCAGGTTCCCTCTGGGTTGTTGCAACCTTTGAGAATTCTAGAATGGAAGTGGGAAAGGATTACCATGGATTTTGTGTCTGGTTTGCCGTTGTCACCATCAAAGAAGAATTATGTTTGGGTGATTGTTGATCGCCTCACGAAGTGTGCACATTTCTTGCCTGTGCATACTACGTATACCTTGGATAAGTTGGCAAAGTTGTATATTGCTGAGATTGTGCAGTTGCACGGTGTGCCAAAGTCTATAGTGTCGGATAGGGATCTGAGGTTTACATCACTGTTTTGGGAATGTTTGCATCAAGCCTTGGGTACACGGTTGAATTTCAGTACTTCTTATCATACTCAGACGGATGGACAGTCGAAACGTGTTATCCAGGTGTTTGAGAACATGTTGAGATGCTGCGTTATTGATTTTCATGGTTTATGGGAGAAGCAGTTGCCTTTGGTTGAGTTTTCTTACAACACTAGTTACCAGGCAAGCATTCAAATGGCTCCATACGAGGCTTTGTATGGGAGAAAGTGCAGAACGCCTCTTTGTTGGGTGGAGACGGAGCAGAAGTTGATTTCGATGCTAACTATGTTGAAAGGAACCGCAGAGAAGGTGAAGCTCATTTATGAGCGTTTGAAGGCAGCATCGGATCGGAAAAAGTCTTTCGCGGATCTGAAGTGTAAGGAGATTGAGTTCACGGTTGGCGAATATGTGTGCATGAAAGTATCGCCTTGGAAGAAGGTGATGAGATTTGGTCGTAAGGGTAAGCTTAGCTCGAGGATTATTGGACCATATGAGGTTGTGGAGCGTATTGGTCATGTGGCATATCGGTTGAGGTTGCCTCTCGAGCTAGAAAAGATTCATGATGTGTTTCATGTCTCGATGTTGCGGAGGTATAGATTGGATCCTTCGAATGTGATGACTTTTAAGAGATAGAGTTGAAGCCGGATTTGTCTTATGATGAGGAACCAGTGAGGATTCTGGATGTTAGCAGCAAATTTCTTCGTGACAAGACGATAGAGCTTGTGAAGGTGTTGTGGCGACACAAAGGAGTTGAGGAGGCTACTTGGGAAAGCAAGGCGGACATGCTGAAGCAGTTTCTGCACCTTTTTCCTTCAGGTAAAATTTCGAGGACGAAATTTCCTATGTGGGGGAGAGTTGTAACGCCATGGTTTGGGCCTAGATGTTTTAGACATCGGATCGGACCAGTCGGAAATGGTTCGAATCGTATTAGGAGGTTTAGGGAAATCAAGGATCGGGAAAGGATAAAAATATGGTAAAAATTGCTAAAATCCTCTAAAATCATGTTTAAGGGGTTGGTATAATCAATTTTACAAAATGAGCTTTGGAAGCGGTACATTTTAGGTAGTGACCAAAATGTAAAGTTTCAAAACTATGAAAAATGTAATTTTAAAAAGGAGTCAAAATCTTAGAATCTTTAGGGAGCTATGGTGCAATTACACCTTCCTTAAATTGACATGTGTTTTAAAAGGATTTTTAGATGATTAAAATAAAAAGGATTTTGTTTAATTAAATTGTTAAAATAGAATAATGAGAAGTTTTTGACGTAGCTAACTTTCATTTCAGCAAAACCATTTTCTCAACTCTTTTCTCCAGATTTCTTTTCTCCCAAACACTCTCTCTTTGATTTCTAAACCATTTTCTAGAGTTCTCTTCATATTCTTCAAGATTTGTGAAGGAAAAACTTATCAATCATTAAGAAAGGCAAGGATTGGAGGTAAATCCCGTTCTCAACCTTCAATCTAGGTTATTTATTGAAATTCCAAAGATCTTCGACTTCTAAATTATGACTTAAATCTTGATTTTCGGATTGGTATTGATGAACTCTATTTTGGATTGATTGTAATTTTGTTTTGAGTTGATTATTATGTTGAAATAGAGATTTGATGATATAAATCCCGAAATCCTTGAGATCCTTGAGTTTCTTGATGGTTTAGTTGGGTTTTTGAGGTGAAATGATGAAGTTATGCTTTCTGGAGGTATAAGGAAGGGTTTAGGCTGTTTTTAGACGTGTTTGGATGTTTAATAATGGTTGAAAGTGATGTATGTTGGCTGGGCTTGGTTTAGGAAGCAATCAATTGAGTTTTCGGTTGTTTCAGATGGGTAAATTGGTGTAGTTTTGGTGAGCAACGAGTTTGTGTTTAGTTGCTGGTGTTGAAATGCATTTTAATGCATTTGGATCTCTATTTTGATGCTCTAAAAAATAGGGGATCTTGATCCGGAAGCAAATGAAGCACTTTTGGAGGATTCGGAAGGTTGATTTTCATGTCGACGAGCAAGGTTTCGCGTATCGGTGAGTGGAAATGGATTTTTCCGCTTTGTAACGCTTTGAGCGAGGTCTTGGGAGCTTAGTGTAAGTTTGAAACACTTAGCTAAGCTCAAGAGTAAGTGATTCGAAAGTCTCTGTCGGAATGTGCTATGTTTATGTTGGAAAATGCACTTGAATTAAATGTGGTTTAATTTACTGTTTTAAAGCATGTTTTGAGCATTGATAATGCTAGTGTTTAACGCCATTTTGTTAAGGATGCACTGTTGGAGTATGCCCAAAGACCAATCATATGATGATTGAATAGACATGCTATTTTACTAGATTTATCAAGTAACGGCTTTGCCGTAATTATCATTTGGTATGTTTCTGTGCATCAAACTAACCATTGGATAATAATGCCCATACAATAATACGATTACTGTTAAATAGGATCCTTAGTCGAATATTATTACCGGTATGGGAAGTGATAATATATAAAGACTAATATGTGGTTGATGACAAGCGTTGTCATTGACATAGAGATGTCAAAATCAACACATAAGTATTTGTTAGAGAACAACATATTCGATTGACCCGCTATGAGTATGTTTCTTGGGTAATTATGTGACAGTCACAACATTGCTCATGATAAACATATGTATAATCCTCAGACTTGAGATCAACATGATTTCAACATAAAGATTTACGTATTTTGACATAGTCAAACGTGTGTCATAACTGACTACATTATAAAGACTGATGATTGGATACGTGATGACCTATGTACTGAAATATGGTTGATCAAGAAAGTATTTGTCCCTCCTACAAAATGGGATAAATATCTTCGGCCACTTGATTGAGTGAGATTAGAAAATGCATGGCCATGCTGGAATATTATGATATGAGATATCATAGAGATTCGTTTATCATAATCTACTCAAGACATCAAGAAACACTAGATGGACAACGCAAGTGTGACTAACCCATGACTTGTGTTCATATAAGATATAAAGGACAAAAGGATGAAATACATAAAGAAAGTTTATTCAAGAATTAGGAGAGTCAAACCATGACTTCATGCAACTTAGGTAGCAATGATGTATTGTTAGATGCCTTTCATTGTTTGTAAAATTAGAACAGTTCTAATTTTTCTGCTAACGTTGCATGAACCTACAAGGGTCACACCCTTCGAATGAAACGAACAAAAATTGGAAATCATACTCCCTATTTTAGGGAGGTTGCCGAAAATCCCCTATGGGATAGGGGAAATCGGCAACTCCCTTAAATAGGGAATAATATTTGATAAATATTGTATTTGTCAAATATTATTTAGAGTATGAAAAATATTTAGAGACTTAAATATTATAGAATAAGATTCTAGAAATTTAAATATATATTTGGAGTTTATATAATGTATATTTAATTCCAAGTTTATGTAAAATTAGATTCCACATAATTAAAAATATATATTTAAATATATTTAAATCCAAGTAAAGATAGAATGATATTTTATATAATAAAAATATATATATTTGGATTAAATATAATGTATATTTAAATCCATGTTTTATGTAGAATAAGATTCTACATAATTAAATATATATATTTCATTTAATATTATTAAATATAATGTATATTTAATATAAACCAATTTCAAGTAGAATTAGATTCTATGAATTTTGGTTGAACTTGGATTTAAGGAATTCAACTAGAACTAAGTCTCTGAATACTATTTAAAGGGACAAGGGCTAGCAACCAATCATCCATCTTACTCCTCTTGAAGATTTCGACAACACCCCTAGGGATTCCCCACTGGAATTCGACATATCCCAGAAAGCTCTCTGAGAAGCTGTTCGGTATTTTTCTGGTGTTCTACTTGCCCCTGGAAAATCCCTGAAGGTTCCCTTGCTCGATTGCAAGTCCCGGTTAAACTCCTGGTCGATTTCAGACTCCCTCAGGAATCCCTAGAGGGATTTCGACTTCTCCCTGGAAGGTGTTTAAACCTGTCGAAATTTATCCCTAAGTGTTAGGGAGGTGGAAACTTTGTTCGTTTTGTTCGGGTGGACACCGTAGAGGTCGTTTCGAACCTGTGATGATTCCGGTTTTACTTGACGTGGTTATTCTGACATACCGTCGGTTTTCCAGTTTCCAGAGTTTTAAAAGCTAACTCTTCATCTTTTCACCCTAGATTCGTTCTTGTACATGGATCCTGACTGGATTACGTCGGATTAATTTTTCTGCTACGCCACGAGGCGTGCCGACGTGACCCAACAATGGTATCAGAGACACTTGTATCATACAAATTTGGACTTAAATTATTGGGTGTTGTTTATGTATGAGATGTATGTTGTTTGATTCGATTTAGATATTTATTGTTTATCGTATCACACCTAATAAAGACTTATTTTGATTATCATTGAATGATTAGGAGTTAATCATAACTATGTTAGGTTGCTTCAATGTTAAATGTTAACATGTTGAGACTAATAGTTAGTCTAGAGAACAAGTAGTTGTTTGTAGTTTCATAGATTTATGAAATCTCTGAAAGGGCTTCTAATTTGATAAAAGTTATCAAACTATCTTTCACGGTGAATCCATAAGAGTTATGGTTAGACGTTATGAAAAATGCATGTCTAGGATTGGCATCATCAAAGACATGGTACTTAAGTGTGCCTAGTGTTCCACCTCTCTTTCATGTTGACCTACCTGGTGCATTTGTTCGTTAACGCAAATGGTTTATGAAACCTCGTGATCCTTCTTTGGCCCATTAACCGCAACATAGGGATAATCAGTTTAAAACTCCCTTAACACGTCGTTACTTTGTTCGCACGATATTTGAAATGCATGTTAGATTGCACGGTGTTTGTTTTGCATGGTTATAGCCCATAACCTTTATAGTTTTGGTTTTTATAAATATGGCATGTGTGTCGTGCCTTTCTCTATCTTCTATTGTACTTCTCTTCTCATCTCACTCACTCTCATGTAACGCGAGTTTCTGAAAATTGTAAATACTCATGGAGATAAAGCAAGGACCAAGGTAGCAGCGTGGTGGGCCTTCCCTGGTGGACCGGGCGTTTCAGAAGCAGATTCTATCTTCAGTAGAATGGTCCTCCCATTGGCTTGGGACGGGTCGCCTTAGGTTAAGAAGGGCTATAATCATCGCATATTTATTTATCGCTTATATTTACCTTGTATGTGATTCAATGGATGTTTTATAAGCATGGTTAAACATAGTTCTATTGATAGGATCAATGTTAAAATGATGAGATAATTAAGTAAATCCCTCAATATAATTCTAAGTCTGTTTTAACCATCCAATATTTACCCTCGTTAAAGCTTCGGTCGATATAATGCGAGCTTTGCCAAAACAATGTCACATTTATCTATCTTAGTTAAATGCGAAGAATAAGCTAGTGATATCCGTCGGTTGAGATATTGGTATTGACTTAGCTGGGTTGTTCTAATAGGATTAGAAAACCTAGTGGTTAAAAGTTTTGGTTAATCATAAGATGATTTAAAGAACAAGAGTTGTTCGCCAAAAGATGATGAATTACATGAGATGTAATTAGTAGGGTGTTACTTACCTAAATAACCATTTCCTAAAAGACTGGCCAAAGCTGATTTAGGAATGGTGAAATACAAATCCTCACTCACTAGAAAAACTATCAAAACGTTTTTCCGAAATTAAAACTAGAGGGTTTTTAATTTTGAAGAAAATAGTGAGAGTAAATTTATAGTAAAGACATATCTATAAATTGTAAAATTTAGTAAAACTTATGTAGCATATTTTCTTTGTTGTAGAATTAATGGCAAATAATACTCTATCTCTACGATCTATCATTGAGAAGGATAAGCTCAATGGCATAAACTTCCTTGACTGGTTCCGCAATTTGAGAATTGTTCTCAAACAGGAAAAGAAAGAATATGTCATTGAAGAACATGTTCCTGATGGACCGATTGCCACAACATCTAGAGCTGACAAAGACAAGTTTAAGAAACACATGGACGACATGCTGGATGTCGGTTGTCTTATGCTTGCCTCCATGACCCCTGAGCTTCAGAAGCAACATGAGGACATGGTAGCTTATGATATGATTCAAAATCTCAAGGAGATTTATGAAGGGCAAGCTCATCAAGAGAGGTACGAGACCTCTAAAGCTCTGTTTCAATGCAAGATGAGTGAGGGATCTCCTGTAGGAGCTCACGTCATCAAAATGATGGGCTACATCCAAATGTTGGAGAAGCTCGACTTTCCGCTGAAAGACGAATTAGCTATTGATCTCATCCTGCAATCGTTGCCAGATAGTTTCAATCAGTTCGTCCTTAATTTCAATATGAATAAAATTAACAAGACGCTGCAACAGTTGCTCGGCATGTTGAGAACTGCTGAAATCAACCTGAAGAAAGTAGGACCTAAACCTATATTGGTGTTCCGCAAGGGCAAGAAGAAAGGTAAATCGGCAGCAAAGTCTAAAGGTGATGGTAAGACCAAAACTGATGGAAAGGAGGCATTGAAACCTAAGAAGGGAATCAAGAAGGATGGAAAATGTTTCCATTGCGGCAAGACTGGACATTGGAAGAGAAACAGCCCCACACACCTACAAGAAGTCAAGAAAGCAAAAACGAGTGAGGCATCAACCTCAAAGGCTTCTAAAGAGAAGGCATCAGAATGGACATGGACCTGCGAATGGAAATAAAGCAAGAGTTGCTACATCATCCATTAGGACATGTGTTTTGCTTAAATAGATTTGTTTTAGTTTTTAAGATTATTATTTTGTGCCTAAGTTTTAGTTATCTTGTAAGGACAAGATATTTTAATTTTGAGATTATTTAAATAAATGTTATTCTTTAAACCTCTTATGGCACAACGAATCAATGATCTTTAAACTAATCAAATCAATAATATTTATAAGATAAATAAAACAAATGACTAATCTCAAACTCATAAAAAATATTTAGGTAATTTGATGAGATCAAATTCAAGAATATTTAAAGTTTGATGAACTTTCAAAGAATATGGGATTGTCCCATAATTAAATCCCACAAATGGAACGAAAAGTCTTTGAAAGAGAATCAAATATGTTAGACATGTTTTGATTCAGAACAAGTCATTTTCGAATTCTTTACACACTAGAAAAACAACTCTCATACTTAATCATGTTTTTTCCCGAAACGTCATATAAGATATGGACTAAGAATTGTTCTAGAATACCTTTGAAGTTTTAAGGTTAATTACATGTTAAAATGTTTATAAAGTTCGAACCTTAAAACTCCATTTGTTGTTTATCCTAACGAGAACAAAGCGTTTGTTTCTCAAACGATAGTTTATCTTGAAAGAGATTAATTCTCACAAAGGGGTATTATTTCTTCAACTTTAAGGAGAACAAAATATCTGTTGCCCAAACGATAGTTTATCTCGAAAGAGAATACTTATCACTAAGGGATTTCATTTTTCAACGAGAACAAAATGTTTGTTGCTCAAACGAGAGTTTCTCTCGAAAGAGATTACCTCTCACAAAAGGGAAAAATGGAATTTGGAATGTGAAGAAATTTTAGACAACAAATTTATGAACTAAAGATTGAGAATGTTCCACAAATGATCAAGGAACATTGGAACAAAACACAACCATTGTGTTGATCCTTAAGAGAATACCATATACTTGAGAAATATGGATTTCTCACTATCCGTACATGGAAACACTCTTCTTTTCGGATCAAGATAAAGACTAGGTCTTATCAGAAAGCAATGGTGAGCCCAAAATTCGAGAAATGGCTAAGAGCCATGAGATATGAGATGGATGATTTTTTCAAAACCTAAGAGGTATGGATGAGTTTTTCAAAAAGGAAAAACCGACATGGATGATAAAACATACAAAGGATGATTCGTCGCTAAAAGTATTCGACAAACTTCATAGTATAGACTAAGATAAAGCATCTTCCTTGTAGCTATGTTTAATCCATCTTAATCTCACTTTCAAGTAGTTACATACGATGATTATAGAATCAAATAAAGGAATGTCAAAACCACTTTCCTAAGGGAAAACTTGAAACATATGTGTACATGACACATCCAGAAGGTTTTGTCACTCCAGTAAACACTTGGAAGGTATGTAAGCTACAAAGGTCTATTCGTAGACTAAGGCAAGCTTCTCGAAGTTGGGATATTCATTTCAGAAGATACAATCAAAAGGTTTGGTTTATCTAGAAACAAAGGGGAGTCTTGTTTTCAAAAGAGCTAGTGGGAGCATTGTTACTTTCCTAAGTATTGTATGTAGATGACATACTCATCAAAAGGAACTAAAGATCACAATCCATTTTGCATTAATAAAAGATATTGCGAGTTAGCAACATGAGACAGTATCTAACTCTACAACATAGGCTGAATGTATTACAGTCGACATAGCAATAAAGAAGGATGTTTGGATCTAAAGGGTTCACTTCTGAACTAAGGGTTGTTCCCAACATATTAGATGCTACATAACTCTGTTATGATGGAACCTTTGTGTAAGCAAATAAAACCCAGATCTCATCAATAAATCCAAACATATTCTAAAGTATCCCTCTCTTGGAAATGTGTTATGTTTGATGAAAATGCACTTGAGTTAAGTGTGGATTTGTTTACTGTTTTAAAGCATGTTTTAAGCATGAATGTTGCTGGATTTTAATGCCATTATGTTAAGGATGCACTAGGTAAGTGATCCTTGGTTTTCATGTGTTGAATGCATATGATGTTAAGCATGTTATGCTTGTGGAAATGGCATTGTGTTTATACTTGTAAAACAGTTGATTAATGAGGTTAAATGATTATATTGGCAAGTGATGGAAATGGTTTTTGGTTGTGTTAATCGGATATAGTTAGCCGGCTATAGGATTGGGTGCACCGTGAATAAAGTCGCCTTGGATGTCGAGGGGTTGTGATTGTGCCGTAATCTCCATCCAAGTACCCTAACGATTGAGGTTAAGACCAGAACGGTAGATGGTTTAGTCCCATGTGTGAGTCTTGTGTATGTGTCCCGTACTCTCGTTAGTGGAATTATACAACTACCGATGAGTGATGTTAGGGGGTTGTGATTGTGCCATTGATCTCCACCTTGTGTAGTCCGGTAGTGTGTATGAAGCGTGTGGGACAACGCGTATCTGATTGTGTCTTGTATTAAAATGGTTTATGAATTATCACTTGCGAGCCAATATAATGTAAATGATTAATGTTAAGCATGAGATGCTTGTAAATGATGCAAGAATGCATGAGATACTTGGTAAAGCATGAGCAAAGGATTATTTGCTGATTTTAATGTTGTATAGGAGCATGTTTTAGAAAGTGCATTGATGTTCTTGAATGGACATGTTTTATGTAAAGGCATGAGATATGAAATGGTGGTATTTGCCAATGGTGTGAAATGCATTGATGAGTGTTGCATAGCGGTCCTCACTAAGCTTTGTGCATACGCTCTTTTGTTTCATCAATGCAGAAAACTAGGCATTCGAGGCAGCAAGTAAGCAAGAGGAATCCAAGCTCTTAATCTTGCAAAGTATGTGGCTTTACTTTGGTGTAATAAAAGGCAATGGGTGGGATTTATACTTTTGAATGGTTGAGGATGTTTCCCTTTACTTTGAGCATGTTTGGTGGTTTATTCTTGAGTTGTAATTGGACATTATGGTTTGATTTTGGATGTGAATGTTGATTTTAGCTTGTTATGGCTTTGGTAGACTAGGGAGCATGCCTTTAGTATCTATTTTTGCATGTTGGATGCCATGTCGTAGCTAATGCCTCAAAATGATGATTGTTGGTGTGTATCTATGTTGTATGCATGTTGTGACATGTTTCGGGAATGTTTGGATATGAAAAGAAGTGAAAAACTAGCAAAATCTGATGTTGCAGGGCAAGGCGTATCGGAACGCCCTTGCCTTTTTTGGAACAGAGGCTTGAAATGGCTCAGGGGTTTCGAAACGGGTAGGGACGTATCGAAACGGTTTTGCTACTAGAAAGGGGTGTTTCGACACGCGTCTCAGAACGAACCTGAGTATCGAAACGGTCAACCAAGTTTCAAAATGACTATTTCGGTACAGGGCCATCCGTTTCGAAACACCTGACTGTTGAGTTTGAATTTGAACTGTTTCAGGTTTCTATTTCTTACATTTTGGTCCCTGCGTTTTGGTTGCTTACTTTAATGAGTTTGAATGATCCGTTTGAGATGAAATTTGACATGATGGCATGTTATATTATTAATTATGGATTGGTAACATTAAAACTTATTTAGTCCTTATAATTCTAGAAATTTACGTTTTAGTCCCTAAAAGACATTTCTGTGTAATTAAATCCATGTTTGAATTTCGTTCACTGTGTCACTTCCGCTGAAATGATTTGTTAATCATATAGGCTAATAATGAGCATCTACAAAAGATAAAAATAAAAAGGGTCGTTAATCAAGGTTTACTTCCTGTTTGACTTTGGTTTTCCCCGTGTAATCTTCGTAGTTCAAGTCGAGCATCTAGGCCGGGCTAAGGGGGTTACATTTGTTGGTATTAGAGCCAGGTTTCGAAAGAATTGAGGATGTTAGTATGAAAATTTGATATGTGTTGATGTATGTTTTGTGAAAAGCATGCAATTGGTTGAATTTTAAAGCTTATGCCATGCTTGATTTTTGTGAATCGCATGTGGAATGGATATGATTACGTGATGATGATGCTATAATGATATGTGCTGAATTTGGATGATGAAAAGCATGTTGAGCATGATGTTTCACGTAACCCCCTTATCCCGGCCTAGACGTTTGACCCGAACTGCGAAGATTACATAGGGAAAACCAAAGTCAACCCGAAAGTCAACCATGATTAACGACCCTTTTTTTCTTTTTTTTCTTTTCTAGATGTACATTAAGCCTATGTGATTACTAATGAATCATATGAGAGAAATGCACAGCGATCAGAAACAATTTAGGGACTCAATTGCATGAATCACACTTTTAGGGACCTAAACATAATTTTTAGAAAATATAAGGACTTAATAGATCTTATGCTTACTATTATGTAATTAGTCATATTGCATGCTCCTCTGTCAAATCTCAACTAAAAAGAACAATCCAAGCTCAAGCAAATGCATCCACAACATTCAAGACTAAAATGTAAAACATGGAAACTTATAGCAATTCAAAATCATCATCCAACGGTCATCCGTTTCGGAACACCAAACCCTCGTACCGAAACGCCTGTATCGAAACGGTGTTGACCGTTTCGGTACTCGGGTGTGTTCTGAGACCAGTATCGAAACAGGCCTCTCCAATAGCCAAGATGTTCTGAAACACCTTCAACCGTATCGAAATGTTATGGCCATTACAGGCCCTCGTTTCGGAACAATTAAGGGTGTTTAGAGAGCACGGCTTACGCATGAAGTGAAGTTAGCTTTCTTTTCTAACTCTCACACCGCCGTAGACTGATTGATTGCATGGGAATAGTGGAATAATAAGACTATAAGAGGAAGTTTTAGCTCTTAACTCAGACTAGTTCTATTGTATCTCAGAAATAAGATAAAAAAAGAATGATGAATGATAGAAATTGAAATCTTTTAAATACAAATTTCAAAGATTTAAACAAAAAAAAATAGTATAGTGAAAATAGTATACTGAAAATACTATAGTAATAGTAGCGGGGCGGATGTAGCCAAGTGGATCAAGGCAGTGGATTGTGAATCCACCATGCGCGCGAATCAACCCCGAGACATACCACAACATGCATACATCAAGGATACATATCAACAATCATCATATCGAGGCTAAAGCTTAAACATAGCAACCAACACATAAGCAAAGGCACTAAAGGCATGCTTTCTAGTTTTCCAAAAACATAACAAGTCAAAACTCCAAAATAAACCAAAATCCAAACTCCAAAGGCCATTTACAACTCAAGTATAAGCAAACCAACATGCTCAAAGCAAAAGAAAACATTCTCAAACATTCCAAAGTATAAATCCCACCCATTGCTTCTTATTACACTAAGGATGAATCACATACATCTTGTAACACCCCAATTTTGGGCTTGGAAGTTTAGGGTCTGAACCGGACCGGTTTGATTTTCGGTTCGAATATAAAAGGTGGTTTTAGGGAAAGCCTAGTTCGGGTTGCATTAAAAATATGGAAAAATATCTAAAAATCCTCTTTTAATATATATAAGAGAGTGGTGAAATCAATTTTACAAAATAAGGTTTGGAAGTGTGACATTTCGAATTAGTGACTAAAATGTAATTTTTGAAAAGTTTAGTGGTGACTGTTTTGTAAGGATTGAAACTTTGAATCTTTAAGGAGCTAATTTACCCAAGATTGATTTCTCCAGATTTTTCTTAGATTTTAATGATTCATTTAATGTTTAATTAACTAAAGGAAGATGGGAAAAACTAATTTTGAGATTTCATAACTAACTTTCTTAAAAACTATCATCTCATTTTCTCTCAAAATTCTCTCAGCCAAACACATTTCTACAGCAACCTTTCTTTTGATTTTCACACCAAATGATGAGATTTCAATCCTCAAATGATTCCTAATCCTTTCTACATCAAATCCTCTTCATTTGCTTATTGAATTTTCAAGGATTTTAGCTCTAATCAAGGAGAAATCTACATTTAGAGGTAAGGATGTTCTTCTCCTCTAAATACTCAGTTCTTTACCGAAATTCCCAAGTTCTCAATCCTTAAATTAAGTTTTATTAAAGGTTTTAATGTTGTGATCTTGATTTTTGGCTTAAAACTCAAGATTTGGATTAAATCTTAAAGAAATTCGTGGTGATTGTTTGGGCTCTGTTTTGAGATGGCATTTTAATGTATTTTGGATATTTAATGATGTGTAATTAAGGTTTAATCAATGCAATTCCGAATAGGTTGATTTTCCTAAGTTTTTGCTTATGAAAATGGTGGTTTTTGGGGTGATCTTGGTGTTCTGTTATAGCTGGATGTATAAGGACGAGTTTAGGCTCTTTTTGGATGTTAATTGATGTCTAAGAATGTTTAGAAGTGATGGATCTTGGCTGGGTTATGTTGAGAAAGGGTTTGGAGGTGATTTCGGTTGTGTTTGGTAGCCAAAATGTTAGATTTGGTGAGAGCAGCGAGTTTAGGTGTAATGGCTGAAGATTTTAATGCATGATGATGCATTAATCCTCTGCTTTGATGTGTTTAAAATAGGGGAGACATCTTCAGATCCTTGTGGTGTTGATCCGGAGGCTTGAACGGCGTTTCAGCAAGCTTGCGAAACGGAATTGGTGAGTGGAGTTTGATTTCCAGCTTTGTATTGAATGTTTGAAGGTTTGGGAGCTTAGTATAAGTCTAATCAACTTAACTAAGCTCAAGAGTATAGTTTTCGGAAAAACTCTCTTGGAAGAGCCATGGATTGGTTCGATGCATTTGTTGATAATTGCATGTTTTAATTTCTGTTTTTGAAAGCATGTTTAGCATGGTTAATGCTGGTTATGTAAGCCATATATTGAAGGATGCTCAAGGTAAGAGATCCTTGGTTTAATGTGTTGGAAATGTGGATATGATGCATAGTTATGCATGTTGTTAAATGGCTTGATTAAATGCTTTAAAATAGTGAATGGTTGATGATAAATGATGTATATTGGCAAGTGATGTGTGGTTTTAAAGTACTTGAATCAGATATAGTTAGCCGGCTATAGGATTGAGACACCGTGAATAAAGTCGCCTCGGATGTTGAGGGGTTGTAATTGTACCGTAAACTCCATCCAAGTTCACTAATGAGATGTTTAAGATCACAATGGTGGTTAAAAGTCCATGTGTGGATCTTGAGTTGAGTGTCTCGTGTTCTCGTTAGTGATGTTATACAACTACCAATAAGTGATGTGGAGGGGTTGTGATTGTACCGTTAAACTCCATCACGGGTGTTGAGGGGTTGTGATTGTACCGGTAAACTCCACCTTGTGTAACGCCCCGGTTTTGGGCTTAGAAGTCTTGGGCGTTGACCGGTTGGTCAAAGTGCTGTTCGAATCGTAAGAGGTTAAATTAGGAAAGCCTAGTTCGGGTTGCATTAAAAATATGGAAAAATGTTCTAAAATCATATTTTAATATAATTAAGTGAACTGTGAAATCAATTTTGGAAAATGAGTTTCGGAAGTGTGACATTTTGGCTAGTGACCAAAATGTAATTTTTGAAAGTTTGGTGGCTATTTTATAAAGGGTTGAAACTTTGAATCTTTAAGGAGCTATTTACCCAAAGGGAGTTTCTCCAGATTTTTCTAAGATATTTTAACACATAATTCTGATTTTAAAGAAAATTTAAAAGGAGGGAAATTCATTTTAAGCATTTTCTCATCTAACTTCCTATTTTCTTTCTCTCTTTTTCTCTCAACCCAAACACTCAATTTCCAGAGTTTCAATTCTGATTTTCTCACCTAAAATCCTCCTTTCAACTCTCAATTGATTGCAAATCTTCAAATCCTTTTCAATTGCTTCAAGTTTCATCAAGGTTTTCTATTCCAAAAAGATGAGAAACTCAAGTTTGGAGGTAAGAACGTCCTTCTCCTCTGAACTTTACGTTCTTTAATGAAATTCCTAAAGTTTTCAATCCTAATTTGATGTTTGATTAAAGGCTTTTAAGTTGATTTATGGATCTTGGCTAATTATGCAAGATTTTGGTGATTTCACAAGATTTTCGTTTGATCTGTTAAATCTGTGTTTTGAGAAGTGTTTTTGATGTTAAATGATCATTAAATTGATGTGGAAATGAGTCTTGATTGATGCAATCCCGGATAGGTTGAGTTTCCTAATTTTAGCTTGTGTTTTAAGGTAGCTTTTGTGGTGATCTTGTGGATCTGGTGTTGCTGGAGGTATAAGGATGGTTGTAGGTTGTTTTTAGATGTTAAATGATGTTAATGGAAGTAAGGTTTTGCTGGTTTATGGCTGGGCTTTGTTTAGAAGTGTTTCGGATGCATTTTCAGTTGTGTTTGGTGGCCGAAAATGGAGGTTTTGTGAGAGCATCGAGTTTAGGTGCTTTCATTGAAGCAATTAATGCATGATGATGCATTAATCCTCTGCATTAATGTGTTGAAACAGGGGAGGCATCCTTGGATCCAAGAATTGTTGATCCGGAGGCTTGATTTGGTGCTTTGGCTTGAAGCAAAGTGGAAATCGGTGAGTGAAAATGGATTTACAGCCTTAAAACCAAGTGTTGAAGGTTTTGGGAGCTTAGTTTAAGTCTAAACAACTTTGCTAAGCTCAAGTGTAAGTTTTCGGATTTTCTCTCTAAGTGGTGGCCATGTTTTGGTGTAATGTAAAATGATGATTTTGCATGATTTGATTACTGTTTTGAAAGCATGTTTAAGCATGATAGTTGCTGATGTTTTAGCATGATTTATGCTAATGTTTAAAGCCATGTGTTGAAGGTAACTCTAGGTAGGAGTACCTTGTTTTTATGCATTGTTTAAATGATGATTTAATGCTTTGAGATGCATGGTGAAATGGCTTGGTTTAATGCTTTAAAACAGTGGATTATATGATGTATAAAGTGTATATTGGCAAGTGATGGTTTGTAAAAGTGAAGGTCACTAAGGTGGTTAAAAGTCCTTGAGTGAGCCTTGTTATCTAAGATCATCAAGGTGGTTAAAAGTCCTTGGATGAATCTTGTTGCGGACACTAAGGTGGTTAAAAGTCCTTATGTGCTCCTTTCCATGGTGTTTAAAAGTCCATGGGGCCAAGGTGTTTAAAAGTCCTTGGGGCCAAGGTGTTTAAAAGTCCTTGGGGTGATTCAAGCTACGGACACAAAGGTGGTTAAAAGTCCTTGTGTGGTCCTCATTCATGGTGTTTAAAAGTCCATGGCCAAGGTGTTTAAAAGTCCTTGGGGCCAAGGTGTTTAAAAGTCCTTGGGGAAAGTTATTGAACTTGATTTCATAAATGAAATGTATCACTTGAGCCAATATGACATGTATAGTACATTGAGATGTATGAGATGCATGTTTTAATGTTTATGTTGAAGCATGAGATGCTTGTTTAAATGAAATGTGGAAGCATGGGAATTGCTTGTTTTTAAGTATGCTTTGAGCATGTGTAAGGTTGAATATATGCATGTTTTGCAAATGGTTTTAATTGCATTATTGAATGGTTTTTAAAGAGCACTCCTCACTAAGCTTTGGCTTACGCTCTCTCGTTTTCTTGATTCAATAATGCAGAGCATTAGAGTACATTGAGGGCAGCAAGAGAAGGCAAGCAAACAAGTTCAAGTAAAGCTCAATGTATGGAAGGTTTTGTTAAACATTTTAGCTTTTGGTTGATTTGGCAATGGGGGACCAATGTGTATGTTTTGGGAGGTGTTAGAGACTCCCTATGGATGTTAATTGTTGTTTGAATTGCTGGTTTTTGGATTGATTTCCTATTGCTTGTTTATTAAGGTTTATTGCTTGAGTGATAGCTTAAGTAGGAAGCATGCTATATGAATTGGGGCTTTTCATTTGTGTTGTTTATATGTTGAATTGTTGATGCAATTGAGGTCCTTGCATGTTGTATGATTAAGTGATATGGTTTGGTGATGTTAATTTGGTGCTTAATGCATGTTTGATGCTGTTTTCGAGTTGTTTTCAGGCAGGGGTATCGATACTCGGGCTTGGGTATCGATACACCCGAGCCAAATATGCATGTTTCTGCCCAGGGGTATCGATACCATAGAACATGTATCGATACCATATGAGTGAAGTATCGATATTGGGGGAAAGGTATCGATACCTTTGCTAGAGTTTGGTTTCTGCCTTCCCCGAGTATCGATACGACACGTGGCGTATCGATACCAGACCGTTAAATACAGTTAAAAGTATCTTTGGATGTTTCGTTTAGTTTACGTTTTGGTCCTGAATCATGTTTGTTCAATTGTATGAGTTTGGGATGTCCGTTTGAGCTGAAATTTCATAGAGAAGCATGAAACCTGATTAATTTCAAGATGGTAACTTTAATTTGGGTTAAGTCCCTTAATTTATCAGAATTTACAATTTGGTCCCTAAAGTTGTAATTTGTTCAATTGGGTCCCTGTTTGATCTCTGATGTTTGTGATCTTTTGATATGTTGTTTGTATAATCACAATTAAGGTTAATATGCATCTAGACAAGATTAAAAAGAAAAAAAAGGGTCGTTAATCAAGGTTGACTTACGGGTTGACTTTGGTTTTCCCCGTGTGACTTTCTTAATTCGGGTCAACCGTCTAGACCGGGTTAAGGGGGTTACATTTGGTGGTATCAGAGCTGAGTTCTCGAGTAATTGGGAATGTTGTTATGCATGATTGGAGCATGGTTTGGTATGTATGCTTGTTGTATGAAAGCATGTTCAGTGTTGTGATGTGGTGATGTGTATGTGATGCATGTTGTGATGATGCATGATGAGGGTACCCATTGCCAAACAAAAGCTAAAGAGATGATGTTGTTTTTGAAAGAAATTGAGCTTGAATACTTGGAATTTGCTTACCTTGCTGGTCCTGACTTGTTTTATTTTGTATTATTATGCATGGTAAAGTATGGCACCACGTAGAGAGTTAAGGAGTAGCGCGAGAGCTACGACCCCGGAAGGGAATGTGAATGAGGAAAATACGGGTAGTGCTGTGTTACCTCCTCCTCCACCTGGTGGCGGTGGTGCGGAGAGGGGAAGAGCTGGAGCTGAGGCAGCTGGTGCTGGTGCTGCAGGGCCTGAGGTTGGTCAGGGGCAAGCGATGCCAGACATGTCTGTGCTGGTACAAGCTATTGCGGGTGCTTTTCGAGCAGCAGTAGCTGGAGCTCAAGGAGCTGGGCATCAGGGAGATGCTGGAGCTAGATTACCCTTAGAGCGTCTGCGCAGTCTTGGTGGGACTGAGTTTAGGGGTATGTCAGCTGAGAGGTCAGAAGCATGGCTGGAGAGTACCAAGCGTGTCTTGGGACAGATGAGTTGCACTGATGTGCAAAAGCTGGGATGTGTGGTGTCTTTGCTGCAAGGTGATGCTTATACCTGGTGGACGACCACAATCTCTGGGATGGCTGATGCTGATGTTACTTGGACGTTCTTTCAGCACGCGTTCAAGAGGAGATATCTGGGAGTTAGATATCTAGATGAGAAAAAGCGTGAATTCATGTCTCTGACCCAAGGGAGCATGAGTGTGGCTGAGTATGAGGTACAGTTTGTACGCCTCAGTCAGTATGCACCAGAGTTAGTACCTGATGAGCGCGAGAGGTGCGAAAGGTTCCGTTATGGCTTGGTGACGGAAGTTAAGACCTATATGTTGGCTGCTGAGTACAATGATTTCGATGTGTTGGTTAGTCGATCCAAGGACATTGAGATGAACCTGAGTTTGTCTGCTAAAGGTGCTGGAGCTAGTTCTGGGAAGAGAACTGCTGAGTATAGTTCCGGTGGACGGAACAAGAGGGGACGCGATCAGAGGTTTCAGTCCTCATCTAAGAGAGGTGGAGGTGCACCTGCTAGGGGTGGCAATGCTAGAGCTGACCCTAGTGCTTGTTGGATTTGTGGTTCCCGTGGTCACTTGAAGCGTGACTGTCCTCGTGCTGGGAGGGAGGTGCAAGCTCCTGTTGTGGCAGCTGGTTATGAGTGCTGGAACTGTGGTTCAGCTGATCATTTGAGGCGTGATTGTCCGAGGATGGCTGCTGGTCAAGAGCGTGCTCCTGTTGTTACAGCACCGCAGAGAGGTCGTGGGCGCAGCCGTGGTAATTTTCAGAGGCGAGAGGAAGGTGGTCGCGGAGTAGCTCATGTTGTGGCTATTCAACCTGAGGGTGGAGGCCAAGCGAGGGTGTATGCTCAGCGCGAGGGAAGGAATGATGCTGATGTGATTGCAGGTACCTTTACTTTGCAATCCTTGTCATTGCTTTCTTTGATTGATTCTGGATCTACGCATTCATACATTCTTCGTGAGCATGCTGAGTTGCTTGGTTTGCCTGTTGAGTCTTTGGATGTTGGTGTTAGAGTCACTAGTTCTTTTGGTGAAACTGTTGTGACTCGTAAGCTTTATAGAAGGTGTCCTTTGGTTGTTCAAGAGCATGTCTTTCATGTTGATCTTATGGAGTTGCCCTTTTATGGTTTTGATGTGATCCTTGGTATGGATTGGCTTGCTGAGCATCGTGTTGTTGTGGATTGTGAGAATAAGCGGGTTTCGCTTAAGCTTGCGGATGATTATGAAGTGGTGGTGGTTGGTGAGAATGTGAAGTTTCTTGCCAATGTTGTTTCTACCTTGGAGGCGAGCAGGATGTTGAGGCAAGGTTGTGAAGCTTTTCTGGCTTTTGTGATGAATCCTAGTTCGAAGGAGCTGAGGGTGCAGGATATCAGGGTTGTGAAGGAGTTTCCTGATGTTTTTCCTGAGGAGTTGCCTGGTTTACCTCCTAATCGCGAGGTGGAGTTTGGTATTGAGCTGTATGAGAATACCACTCCTGTGTCCATTACTCCCTATAGAATGGCACCTAAGGAGCTGAAGGAGCTGAAGACGCAGTTGCAAGAGCTGCTTGATCGTGGTTTCATCCGGCCGAGTGTTTCGCCTTGGGGTGCTCCTGTCTTGTTTGTGAAGAAGAAAGATGGCACGATGAGGATGTGCATTGATTACCGTCAGCTGAACAAGTTGACGATCAAGAATCGGTATCCTTTGTCGAGGATTGATGATCTCTTTGATCAATTTCGGGGAGCTGCTGTGTTCTCTAAGATTGACTTGAGGTCAGGGTATTATCAGTTGAAGGTGAAGGATGTGGATGTGCCTAAGACAGCTTTCAGGACAAGGTATGGGCATTATGAGTTTCTTGTGATGCCGTTCGGTTTGACAAATGCTCCTGCTGCTTTTATGGACATGATGAATCGTGTTTTTCATGAATACCTGGACAAGTTTGTTGTGGTGTTCATTGATGATATCCTTGTGTACTCGCGTACTGAGGAAGAGCACGAAGAGCATTTGAGGATTGTGCTGCAGGCTTTGTTGGAGAATCAGCTTTATGCTAAGTTGAGCAAGTGTGAGTTCTGGCTTAGAGAGGTGGTTTTTCTTGGTCATGTGGTCTCAGCTGAGGGGATTCGTGTTGATCCTCAGAAGATTGAAGCGGTGATGAATTGGAAAGTTCCTAAGTCTGTTCAGGAGGTTCGTAGTTTCCTTGGTTTGGCAGGATACTACCGAAGGTTTGTGGATGGTTTTTCCAAGATTGCTGCTCCTTTGACGAAGTTGCTGCAGAAAGATGTTAAGTATGAGTGGACAGAAGCGAGACAGCAAGCTTTTGAGAAGCTGAAGATGGCTTTGACGCAGGCTCCTATCTTGATTCAGCCTGAATCAGGGAAAGAGTTTGTAGTCTACAGTGATGCGTCCTATGTTGGTTTGGGGTGTGTGCTGATGCAAGAGGGTAAGGTTGTGGCTTATGCGTCGCGGCAGTTGAAGGTGCATGAGCGCAATTATCCTACGCATGACATTGAGCTGGCTGCAGTGGTTTTTGCTCTGAAGATCTGGAGGCATTATCTGTATGGTGAGAAGTGTACTGTGTACACGGATCACAAGAGTTTGAGGTATTTGATGTCTCAGAAGGAGTTGAATCTCAGGCAGCGACGTTGGTTGGAGTTGCTCAAGGATTATGACCTGACGATAGAGTATCATCCTGGAAAGGCTAATGTTGTTGCGGATGCCTTGAGTAGAAAGGTAGCTGTTGAGCTGAGAGCTATGTTTGCTAGCTTGAGCATATCGCAGGATGGTGGTCTTGTTGCTGAGTTGCAAGTGAAACCATCGTTGGTTCAGTTGATCAAGGATAAGCAGTTGTTGGATGATTCCTTGGTGTCTCATGTTCAGGATATCGCGGAGGGTAGACCTTCGGATTTCTGCTTTAATGAGGATGGAGTGTTGTGTTTTGGTAGTCGGATAGTAGTGCCTGCTGATGCTGAGTTGAGGCGTGCTATTCTGGCTGAAGGTCATAGCAGTCCTTTTGCTATGCATCCTGGTAGTACAAAGATGTATCGTGATCTTCGTGATGAGTACTATTGGGTAGGTTTGAAGAAGGATGTTGCAGAGTTCGTGAGCAAGTGTTTGGTGTGTCAGCGAGTTAAGGCTGAACATCAGGTTCCTTCTGGTTTGTTGCAACCGTTGAAAATTCCTGAATGGAAGTGGGAGAGGGTTACCATGGATTTTGTCTCTGGTTTGCCTTTGACTCCATCAAAGAAGAATTCTGTTTGGGTGATTGTGGATCGCCTGACGAAGTGTGCGCTTTTCTTGCCTGTGCATACTACGTTCTCTTTGGATAAGCTGGCGGAGCTGTACATTGCTGAGGTTGTGAGGTTGCATGGTGTGCCTAAGTCGATCGTGTCGGATAGGGATCCGAGGTTCACATCGCGTTTTTGGCAGTGTTTGCATCAAGCTCTGGGTACAAGGTTGCATTTCAGTACATCCTATCATCCTCAGTCGGATGGCCAGTCTGAGCGAGTTATTCAGATTTTGGAGGATATGTTGAGATGCTGTGTGATAGAGTTCCAAGGTTCTTGGGAGAAGCATCTGCCTTTGGTTGAGTTCGCTTACAACAACAGTTATCAGGCGAGTATACAGATGGCACCTTATGAGGCTCTGTATGGGAGGAAGTGTAGGACTCCTCTGTGTTGGGCTGAAACTGGTCAAAAGTTGGTTTCGATGCCTGCTTTGTTGAAAGGAACCACTGAGAAGGTGAAGCTCATTCGTGAGCGGCTGAAGGCTGCTTCTGATCGGCAGAAATCTTATGCGGATTTGAAGCGTAAGGAGATAGAGTTTGCGGTAGGGGATCGCGTGTTCTTGAAGGTTTCGCCTTGGAAGAAGGTGATGAGGTTTGGTCGGAAGGGTAAGCTGAGCCCTAGTGTAACGCCCCGGTTTTGGGCTTGGAAGTCTTGGGCGTTGACCGGTTGGTCAAAGTGCTGTTCGAATCGTAAGAGGTTAAATTAGGAAAGCCTAGTTCGGGTTGCATAAAAATTATGGAAAAATGTTCTAAAATCATCTTTTATTATAATTAAGTGAACTGTGAAATCAATTTTGGAAAATGAGTTTCGGAAGTGTGACATTTTGGCTAGTGACCAAAATGTAATTTTTGAAAGTTTGGTGGCTATTTTATAAAGGGTTAAAACTTTGAATCTTTAAGGAGCTATTTACCCAAAGGGAGTTTCTCCAGATTTTTCTAAGATATTTTAACTCATAATTCTGATTTTAAAAGAATCAAAAGGAGGGAAAATCCAATTTTAGCTATTTTCTCATTTAACTACCTATTTTCTCTCTATCTTTTCTCTCAACCCAAACACTCAATTCCAGAGATCTAAGTCTGATTTTCATCACCTAAAAACCTTCTTTCAACTCTCATTTGATTGCAAATCATTGTGTCTTCAAATCCTCTTCAATTGCTTCAAGTTTCATCAAGCTTTTCAATTCCAAAAAGAGGAGAAACTCAAGTTTGGAGGTAAGAACGTCCTTCTCCTCTGAACTTCAAGTTCTTTAATGAAATTCCTAAAGTTTTCAATCCTAATTTGATGTTTGATTAAAGGTTTTTAAGTTGATTTATAGATCTTGGCTAATTATGCAAGATCTTGATGATTTCACTTGATTTTCGTTTGATCTGTTAAATCTGTGTTTTGAGAAGTGATTTTGATGTTAAATGATCATTAAATTGATGTGGAAATGAGTTTTGATTGATGCAATCCCGGATAGGTTGGATTTCCTAAGTTTAGCTTGTGTTTTAAGGTAGCTTTTGTGGTGATCTTGGTGATCTGGTGTTGCTGGAGGTATAAGGATGCTTATAGGTTGTTTTTAGATGTGTTTTGATGTTGATGGAAGTGAGGTTTTGCTGGTTTGTGGCTGGGCTTTGTTTAGAAGTGTTTCGGATGCATTTTCGGTTGTGTTTGGTGGCCGAAAATGGAGGTTTAGTGAGAGCAGCGAGTTTAGATGCTTTCATTGAAGCAATTAATGCATGATGATGCATTAATCCTCTGCTTTAATGTGTTGAAACAGGGGAGGCATCCTTGGATCCAAGAGTTGTTGATCCGGAGGCTTGTTTTGGTGCTTTGGCTTGAAGCGAAGTGGTAATCGGTGAGTGGATTTGTGAAAATGGTTTTCGGCTTTGAAACCAAGGTTTTGGGAGCTTAGTTTAAGTCTAAACAACTTTGCTAAGCTCAAGTGTAAGTTTTCGAATTACTCTCTTAAGTGGTGGCCATGTTTTGATGAAATGTGAAATGATGATTTTGCATGATTTACTACTGTTTTGGAAAGCATGTTTTAGCATGTTAATTGCTGATGTTTTAGCATGATTTATGCTGATGATTTAAGCCATGTGTTGAAGGTGTCTCTAGGTAAGAGTGCCTTGTTTTTATGCATTGTTAAATGATGATTTAATGCTTTGAAATGCATGATGAAATGGCTTGGTTTAAATGCTTTAAAACAGTGGACTATGTGATGTATAAAGTGTGTATTGGCAAGTGATGGTTTGTAAAAGTGAAGGTCACTAAGGTGGTTAAAAGTCCTTGAGTGAGCCTTGTTATCTAAGATCATCAAGGTGGTTAAAAGTCCTTGGATGAATCTTGTTGCGGACTCTAAGGTGGTTAAAAGTCCTTAGGTGCTCCTTTCCATGGTGTTTAAAAGTCCATGGGGCCAAGGTGTTTAAAAGTCCTTGGGGCCAAGGTGTTTAAAAGTCTTTGGGGTAATTCAAGCTACGGACACAAAGGTGGTTAAAAGTCCTTGTGTGGTCCATTCATGGTGTTTAAAAGTCCATGGCCAAGGTGTTTAAAAGTCCTTGGGGTCCAAGGTGTTTAAAAGTCCTTGGGGAAAGTTGTTGAACTTGATTTCATAAATGAAATGTATCACTTGAGCCAATATGACATGTATAGTACATGAGATGCATGAGATGCATGATTTAATGTTTATGTTGAAGCATGAGATGCTTGTTTAAATGAAATGTGGAAGCATGTTATTGCTTGATTTAAAGTATGCTTTGAGCATGTGTAAAGGTGGTTTACAAGCATGATTTACAAATGATTTTAATTGCATTATTGAATGGTTTTTAAAGAGCACTCCTCACTAAGCTTTGGCTTACGCTCTCTCGTTTTCTTGATTCAATAATGCAGAGCATTAGAGTGCATTGAGGGCAGCAAGAGGAGGCAAGCAAACAAGTACAAGTAAAGCTCAATGTATGAAGGTTTTACAAGTATTTTAGCTTTTGTATGTTTTGGCAATGGGGGACCAATATGTATATGTGTTTTGGGAGGTGTTTAAGACTCCCTAAGTATGTTGAATGTTAATGTTGTTGCTGGTTTTTGGATTGAACCTTATATGCTTGTTTTGCAAGTTGATTGCTTGAGTAGATAGCTTGTGTTGGAAGCATGACCTTTGAATTGGGGCTTTTTGCATGTGATGTTATTATGTTGAATTGATGATGCTCTTATGTCTTAATTATGTTTAATTGCATGCTGGTAAAGTTTGGTGGTGTTAGGAGCATGTTTGAGTGTCCAATTGCATGATCTAGTATGCTTGTTTGCTGGTTTTTGTGCAGGCGTTTTGGAACAGGGGTGTACCGTTTTGGAACGGGTGCCTTGCATGAACCCAGGCGTCCGAAACGGTATGCACCGTTTCGAAACGGTTTAGCCTCTGCCGAGGCCAAGTTCCGGAACCCGTTTCGGAACGGCCCGTGTTTCGGAACAGGGCTAGCCTGTTTCGGAACGGTCGACCGTTAGGGGGCTGACATGGTAGTTATATGTTTTGAAATGTTTGCGTTTTGGTCCTGAATCTTGTATGATCAATTGCATGAGCTGTGGATGTCCTTTTGAGCTGAAATTTCACAGAGAAGCATGAAACCTGACTAATTTCAAGTTGGTAACTTTAATTTGGGCTAAGTCCCTTAATTTATCAGAATTTACAATTTAGTCCCTAAAGTTGTAATTTGTTCAATTGGGTCCCTGTTTGATCTCTGATGATTGTGATCTTTTAATATGTCGATTGTATGGTCACACTTAAGGTTAATGTGCATCTAGATAAGATTAAAAAGAAAAAAAAAGGGTCGTTAATCAAGGTTGACTTTCGGGTTGACTTTGGTTTTCCCCGTGTAATCTTCGTAGTTCGGGTCAACCGTCTAGACCGGGCTACAGGGGTTACATTTGGTGGTATCAGAGCTGAGTTTTCGAGTAATTGGGAATGTGTGTATGCATGATTGAAGCATGGTTTGATTTGTATGCTTGTGGTGTGAAAGCATGTTCAGTGTTGTGATGTGATGATGTGTATGTGATGCATGTTGTGATGATGCATGATGAGGGTACCCATTGCCAAACAAAAGCTAAAGAGATAATGTTGTTTTTGAAGGAAATTGAGCTTGAATACTTGGAATTTGCTTACCTTGCTGGTCCTGACTTGTTTTATTTGTATTGTTATGCATGGTAAAAGTATGGCACCACGTAGAGAGTTAAGGAGTAGCGCGAGAGCTACGACCCCGGAGGGGAATGTGAATGATGAGCACACGGGTAGTGCTGTGATACCTCCTCCTCCACCTGGTGGTGGTGGTGCGGAGAGGGGAAGATCTGGAGTTGAGGCAGCTGGTGCTGGAGCTGCAGGACCTGAGGTTGGTCAGGGGCAAGCGATGCCTGACATGTCTGTGTTGGTACAAGCTATTGCGGGTGCGTTTCGAGCAGCAGTAGCTGGAGCTCAAGGAGCTGGGCATCAAGGAGATGCTGGTGCTAGACTACCCTTGGAACGTATGCGCAGTCTTGGTGGGACTGAGTTTAGGGGTATGTCAGCTGAGAGGTCAGAAGCATGGTTGGAGAGTACCAAGCGTGTCTTGGGACAGATGAGTTGCACTGATGTGCAGAAGCTGGGATGTGTGGTGTCACTGCTGCAAGGTGATGCTTATACGTGGTGGACGACCACAATCTCTGGGATGGCTGATGCTGATGTAACTTGGACGTTCTTTCAGCATGCGTTCAAGAGGAGATATCTGGGAGTTAGATATCTGGATGAAAAGAAGCGTGAATTCATGTCTCTGACCCAAGGGAGCATGAGTGTGGCTGAGTATGAGGTACAGTTTGTACGTCTTAGCCAGTATGCACCGGAGTTGGTACCTGATGAGCGCGAGAGGTGCGAAAGGTTCCGTTATGGTTTAGTGACGGAGGTTAAGACCTATATGTTGGCAGCTGAGTACAATGATTTCGATGTGTTGGTTAGTCGATCGAAGGACATTGAGATGAATCTGAGTTTGTCTGCTAAGGGTGCTGGAGCTAGTTCTGGGAAGAGAGCTGCTGAGTATGGTTCCGGTGGTCGGAACAAGAGGGGACGCGATCAGAGGTTTCAGTCTTCGTCTAAGAGAGGTGGAGGTGCACCTGCTAGGGGTGGCAATGCTAGAGCTGACCCTAGTGCTTGTTGGATCTGCGGTTCGCGTGGTCACTTGAAGCGTGACTGTCCTCGTGTTGGGAGGGAGGTGCAAGCTCCTGTGGTGGCAGCTGGTTATGAGTGCTGGAACTGTGGTTCAGCTGATCATCTGAGACGTGATTGTCCGAGGGTGGCTGGTGGTCAAGAGCGTGCTCCTGTTGTTGCAGCACCGCAGAGAGGTCGTGGGCGCGGCCGTGGTAATTTTCAGAGGCGAGAGGAAGGTGGGCGTGGAGTAGCTCATGTTGTGGCTATTCAACCTGAGGGTGGTGGCCAAGCGAGGGTGTATGCTCAGCGCGAGGGAAGGAATGATGCTGATGTGATTGCAGGTACCTTTACTTTGCAATCCTTGTCATTGCTTTCTTTGATAGATTCTGGATCTACGCATTCATACATTCTTCGTGAGCATGCTGAGTTGCTTGGTTTGCCTGTTGAGTCTTTGGATGTTGGTGTTAGAGTCACTAGTTCTTTTGGTGAAACTGTTGTGACTCGTAAGCTTTATAGAAGGTGTCCTTTGGTTGTTCAAGAGCATGTCTTTTATGTTGATCTTATGGAGTTGCCCTTTTATGGTTTTGATGTGATCCTTGGTATGGATTGGCTTGTTGAGCATCGTGTTGTTGTGGATTGTGAGAATAAGCGGGTTTCGCTTAAGCTTGGGGATGATTATGAAGTGGTGGTGGTTGGTGAGAATGTGAAGTTTCTTGCCAATGTTGTTTCTACCTTGGAGGCGAGCAGGATGCTGAGGCAAGGTTGTGAAGCTTTTCTAGCTTTTGTGATGAATCCTAGTTCGAAGGAGCTGAGGGTGCAGGATATCAGGGTTGTGAAGGAGTTTCCTGATGTTTTTCCTGAAGAGTTGCCTGGTTTACCTCCTAATCGCGAGGTGGAGTTTGGTATTGAGCTGTATGAGAATACCACTCCTGTGTCCATTACTCCCTATAGAATGGCACCTAAAGAGCTGAAGGAGCTGAAGACGCAGTTGCAAGAGTTGCTTGATCGTGGTTTCATCCGGCCGAGTGTTTCGCCTTGGGGTGCTCCTGTTTTGTTTGTGAAGAAGAAAGATGGCACGATGAGGATGTGCATTGATTACCGTCAGCTGAACAAGTTGACTATCAAGAATCGGTATCCTTTGCCGAGGATTGATGATCTCTTTGATCAATTTCGGGGAGCTGCTGTGTTCTCTAAGATTGACTTGAGGTCAGGGTATTATCAGTTGAAGGTGAAGGATGTGGATGTGCCTAAGACAACTTTCAGGACAAGGTATGGGCATTATGAGTTCCTTGTGATGCCGTTTGGTTTGACAAATGCTCCTGCTGCTTTCATGGACATGATGAATCGTGTTTTTCATGAATACCTGGACAAGTTTGTTGTGGTGTTCATTGATGATATCCTTGTGTACTCGCGTACTGAGGAAGAGCACGAAGAGCATTTGAGGATTGTGTTGCAAGCTTTGTTGGAGAATCAGCTTTATGCTAAGTTGAGTAAGTGTGAGTTTTGGCTTAGAGAGGTGGTTTTTCTTGGGCATGTGGTCTCAGCTGAGGGGATTCGTGTTGATTCTCAGAAGATCGAAGCAGTGATGAATTGGAAAGTTCCTAAGTCTGTTCAGGAGGTTCGTAGTTTCCTTGGTTTGGCAGGATACTACCGAAGGTTTGTGGATGGTTTTTCCAAGATTGCTGCTCCTTTGACGAAGTTGCTGCAGAAAGATGTTAAGTATGAGTGGACAGAAGCGAGGCAGCAAGCTTTTGAGAAGCTGAAGATGGCTTTGACGCAAGCTCCTATCTTGATTCAGCCTGAATCAGGGAAAGAGTTTGTAGTCTACAGTGATGCATCCTATGTTGGTTTGGGGTGTGTGCTGATGCAAGAGGGTAAGGTTGTGGCTTATGCGTCGCGGCAGTTGAAGGTGCATGAGCGCAGTTATCCTACGCATGATATTGAGTTGGCTGCAGTGGTTTTTGCTCTGAAGATCTGGAGGCATTATCTGTATGGTGAGAAGTGTACTGTGTACACGGATCACAAGAGTTTGAGGTATCTGATGTCTCAGAAGGAGTTGAATCTCAGGCAGCGACGTTGGTTGGAGTTGCTCAAGGATTATGATCTGACGATAGAGTATCATCCTGGAAAGGCCAATGTTGTTGCGGATGCCTTGAGTAGAAAGGTAGTTGTTGAGCTGAGAGCTATGTTTGCTAGCTTGAGCATATCGCAGGATGGTGGTCTTGTTGCTGAGTTGCAAGTGAAACCTTCGTTGGTTCAGTTGATCAAGGATAAGCAGTTGTTGGATGATTCCTTGGTGTCTCATGTTCAGGATATCGTGGAGGGTAAGCCTTCGGATTTCTGCTTTAATGAGGATGGGGTGTTGTGTTTTGGTAGTCGGATAGTAGTGCCTGCAGATGCTGAGTTGAGGCATGCTATTCTTGCTGAAGGTCATAGTAGTCCTTTTGCTATGCATCCTGGTAGTACAAAGATGTATCGCGATCTTCGTGATGAGTACTATTGGGTAGGTTTGAAGAAGGATGTGGCAGAGTTTGTAAGCAAGTGTTTGGTGTGTCAGCGAGTTAAGGCTGAACATCAGGTTCCTTCTGGTTTGTTGCAACCGTTGAAAATCCCTGAATGGAAGTGGGAGAGGGTTACCATGGATTTTGTATATGGTTTGCCTTTGTCTCCGTCGAAGAAGAATTATGTTTGGGTGATTGTGGATCGCCTGACGAAGTGTGCACATTTCTTGTCTGTGCATACTACGTTTTCTTTGGATAAGCTGGCAGAGCTGTACATTGCCGAGGTTGTGAGGTTGCATGGTGTGCCTAAGTCGATCGTGTCGGATAGGGATCCGAGGTTCACATCGCGTTTTTGGCAGTGTTTGCATCAAGCTCTGGGTACAAGGTTGCATTTCAGTACATCCTATCATCCTCAGTCGGATGGCCAGTCTGAGCGTGTTATTCAGATTTTGGAGGATATGTTGAGATGCTGTGTGATAGAGTTCCAAGGTTCTTGGGAGAAGCATCTGCCTTTGGTTGAGTTCGCTTATAACAACAGTTATCAGACGAGTATACATATGGCACCTTATGAGGCTCTGTATGGGAGGAGGTGTAGGACTCCTCTGTGTTGGGCTGAAACTGGTCAAAAGTTGGTTTCGATGCCTGCTTTGTTGGAAGGTACTACCGAGAAGGTGAAGCTCATTTGTGAGAGGTTGAAGGCTGCTTCTGATCGGCAGAAGTCTTACGCGGATTTGAAGCGTAAGGAGATAGAGTTTGCGGTGGGTGATCGCGTGTTCTTGAAGGTTTCGCCTTGGAAGAAGGTGATGAGGTTTGGGTGGAAGGGTAAGCTGAGCCCTAGATACATTGGACCGTATGAGGTTGTTGAGCGTGTGGGTCCTGTTGCGTATCGGTTGAGATTACCTCAGGAGTTGGAGAAGATTCATGATGTGTTCCATGTTTCTATGCTCCGGAAGTATAGATCTGATCCTTCGCATGTGTTGCCTGTGGAGGAAGTGGAATTGAATCCGGATTTGACCTATGATGAGGAACCGGTGAAGGTTCTGGATTCAGATAGCAAAGTTCTTCGTGGCAAGACCATTGAGTTGGTGAAGGTGCTGTGGAAGCATCGCGGTGTTGAGGAAGCCACGTGGGAGCGGAAGGAAGATATGCTGAAGCAGTTTCCTTATCTCTTTCCTTCAGGTAAATTTCGAGGACGAAATTTCTTAAGGGGGGGAGAGTTGTAACGCCCCGGTTTTGGGCTTGGAAGTCTTGGGCGTTGACCGGTTGGTCAAAGTGCTGTTCGAATCGTAAGAGGTTAAATTAGGAAAGCCTAGTTCGGGTTGCATAAAAATTATGGAAAAATGTTCTAAAATCATCTTTTATTATAATTAAGTGAACTGTGAAATCAATTTTGGAAAATGAGTTTCGGAAATGTGACATTTTGGCTAGTGACCAAAATGTAATTTTTGAAAGTTTGGTGGCTATTTTATAAAGGGTTGAAACTTTGAATCTTTAAGGAGCTATTTACCCAAAGGGAGTTTCTCCAGATTTTTCTAAGATATTTTAACTCATAATTCTGATTTTAAAAGAATCAAAAGGAGGGAAAATCCAATTTTAGCTATTTTCTCATTTAACTACCTATTTTCTCTCTATCTTTTCTCTCAACCCAAACACTCAATTCCAGAGATCTAAGTCTGATTTTCATCACCTAAAAACCTTCTTTCAACTCTCATTTGATTGCAAATCATTGTGTCTTCAAATCCTCTTCAATTGCTTCAAGTTTCATCAAGCTTTTCAATTCCAAAAAGAGGAGAAACTCAAGTTTGGAGGTAAGAACGTCCTTCTCCTCTGAACTTCAAGTTCTTTAATGAAATTCCTAAAGTTTTCAATCCTAATTTGATGTTTGATTAAAGGTTTTTAAGTTGATTTATAGATCTTGGCTAATTATGCAAGATCTTGATGATTTCACTTGATTTTCGTTTGATCTGTTAAATCTGTGTTTTGAGAAGTGATTTTGATGTTAAATGATCATTAAATTGATGTGGAAATGAGTTTTGATTGATGCAATCCCGGATAGGTTGGATTTCCTAAGTTTAGCTTGTGTTTTAAGGTAGCTTTTGTGGTGATCTTGGTGATCTGGTGTTGCTGGAGGTATAAGGATGCTTATAGGTTGTTTTTAGATGTGTTTTGATGTTGATGGAAGTGAGGTTTTGCTGGTTTGTGGCTGGGCTTTGTTTAGAAGTGTTTCGGATGCATTTTCGGTTGTGTTTGGTGGCCGAAAATGGAGGTTTAGTGAGAGCAGCGAGTTTAGATGCTTTCATTGAAGCAATTAATGCATGATGATGCATTAATCCTCTGCTTTAATGTGTTGAAACAGGGGAGGCATCCTTGGATCCAAGAGTTGTTGATCCGGAGGCTTGTTTTGGTGCTTTGGCTTGAAGCGAAGTGGTAATCGGTGAGTGGATTTGTGAAAATGGTTTTCGGCTTTGAAACCAAGGTTTTGGGAGCTTAGTTTAAGTCTAAACAACTTTGCTAAGCTCAAGTGTAAGTTTTCGAATTACTCTCTTAAGTGGTGGCCATGTTTTGATGAAATGTGAAATGATGATTTTGCATGATTTACTACTGTTTTGGAAAGCATGTTTTAGCATGTTAATTGCTGATGTTTTAGCATGATTTATGCTGATGATTTAAGCCATGTGTTGAAGGTGTCTCTAGGTAAGAGTGCCTTGTTTTTATGCATTGTTAAATGATGATTTAATGCTTTGAAATGCATGATGAAATGGCTTGGTTTAAATGCTTTAAAACAGTGGACTATGTGATGTATAAAGTGTGTATTGGCAAGTGATGGTTTGTAAAAGTGAAGGTCACTAAGGTGGTTAAAAGTCCTTGAGTGAGCCTTGTTATCTAAGATCATCAAGGTGGTTAAAAGTCCTTGGATGAATCTTGTTGCGGACTCTAAGGTGGTTAAAAGTCCTTAGGTGCTCCTTTCCATGGTGTTTAAAAGTCCATGGGGCCAAGGTGTTTAAAAGTCCTTGGGGCCAAGGTGTTTAAAAGTCCTTGGGGTAATTCAAGCTACGGACACAAAGGTGGTTAAAAGTCCTTGTGTGGTCCATTCATGGTGTTTAAAAGTCCATGGCCAAGGTGTTTAAAAGTCCTTGGGGTCCAAGGTGTTTAAAAGTCCTTGGGGAAAGTTGTTGAACTTGATTTCATAAATGAAATGTATCACTTGAGCCAATATGACATGTATAGTACATGAGATGCATGAGATGCATGATTTAATGTTTATGTTGAAGCATGAGATGCTTGTTTAAATGAAATGTGGAAGCATGTTATTGCTTGATTTAAAGTATGCTTTGAGCATGTGTAAAGGTGGTTTACAAGCATGATTTACAAATGATTTTAATTGCATTATTGAATGGTTTTTAAAGAGCACTCCTCACTAAGCTTTGGCTTACGCTCTCTCGTTTTCTTGATTCAATAATGCAGAGCATTAGAGTGCATTGAGGGCAGCAAGAGGAGGCAAGCAAACAAGTACAAGTAAAGCTCAATGTATGAAGGTTTTACAAGTATTTTAGCTTTTGTATGTTTTGGCAATGGGGGACCAATATGTATATGTGTTTTGGGAGGTGTTTAAGACTCCCTAAGTATGTTGAATGTTAATGTTGTTGCTGGTTTTTGGATTGAACCTTATATGCTTGTTTTGCAAGTTGATTGCTTGAGTAGATAGCTTGTGTTGGAAGCATGACCTTTGAATTGGGGCTTTTTGCATGTGATGTTATTATGTTGAATTGATGATGCTCTTATGTCTTAATTATGTTTAATTGCATGCTGGTAAAGTTTGGTGGTGTTAGGAGCATGTTTGAGTGTCCAATTGCATGATCTAGTATGCTTGTTTGCTGGTTTTTGTGCAGGCGTTTCGGAACAGGGGTGTACCGTTTCGGAACGGGTGCCTTGCATGAACCCAGGCGTCCGAAACGGTATGCACCGTTTCGAAACGGTTTAGCCTCTGCCGAGGCCAAGTTCCGGAACCCGTTCCGGAACGGCCCGTGTTTCGGAACAGGGCTAGCCTGTTTCGGAACGGTCGACCGTTAGGGGGCTGACATGGTAGTTATATGTTTTGAAATGTTTGCGTTTTGGTCCTGAATCTTGTATGATCAATTGCATGAGCTGTGGATGTCCTTTTGAGCTGAAATTTCACAGAGAAGCATGAAACCTGACTAATTTCAAGTTGGTAACTTTAATTTGGGCTAAGTCCCTTAATTTATCAGAATTTACAATTTAGTCCCTAAAGTTGTAATTTGTTCAATTGGGTCCCTGTTTGATCTCTGATGATTGTGATCTTTTAATATGTCGATTGTATGGTCACACTTAAGGTTAATGTGCATCTAGATAAGATTAAAAAGAAAAAAAAGGGTCGTTAATCAAGGTTGACTTTCGGGTTGACTTTGGTTTTCCCCGTGTAATCTTCGTAGTTCGGGTCAACCGTCTAGACCGGGCTACGAGGGTTACACCTAGATACATTGGACCGTATGAGGTTGTTGAGCGTGTGGGTCCTGTTGCGTATCGGTTGAGGTTACCTCAGGAGCTGGAGAAGATTCATGATGTGTTCCATGTTTCTATGCTCCGGAGGTATAGATCTGATCCTTCGCATGTGATGCCTGTGGAGGAAGTGGAATTGAATCCGGATTTGACCTATGATGAGGAATCGGTGAAGATTCTGGATTCAGATAGCAAAGTTCTTCGTGGCAAGACCATTGAGTTGGTGAAGGTGTTGTGGAAGCATCGCGGTGTTGAGGAAGCCACGTGGGAGCGGAAGGAAGATATGCTGAAGCAGTTTCCTTATCTTTTTCCTTCAGGTAAATTTCGAGGACGAAATTTCTTAAGGGGGGGAGAGTTGTAACGCCCCGGTTTTGGGCTTAGAAGTCTTGGGCGTTGACCGGTTGGTCAAAGTGCTGTTCGAATCGTAAGAGGTTAAATTAGGAAAGCCTAGTTCGGGTTGCATTAAAAATATGGGAAAATGTTCTAAAATCATATTTTAATATAATTAAGTGAACTGTGAAATCAATTTTGGAAAATGAGTTTCGGAAGTGTGACATTTTGGCTAGTGACCAAAATGTAATTTTTGAAAGTTTGGTGGCTATTTTATAAAGGGTTGAAACTTTGAATCTTTAAGGAGCTATTTACCCAAAGGGAGTTTCTCCAGATTTTTCTAAGATATTTTAACACATAATTCTGATTTTAAAGAAAATTTAAAAGGAGGGAAATTCATTTTAAGCATTTTCTCATCTAACTTCCTATTTTCTTTCTCTCTTTTTCTCTCAACCCAAACACTCAATTTCCAGAGTTTCAATTCTGATTTTCTCACCTAAAATCCTCCTTTCAACTCTCAATTGATTGCAAATCATTGTATCTTCAAATCCTTTTCAATTGCTTCAAGTTTCATCAAGGTTTTCTATTCCAAAAAGAGGAGAAACTCAAGTTTGGAGGTAAAAACGTCCTTCTCCTCTGAACTTTACGTTCTTTAATGAAATTCCTAAAGTTTTCAATCCTAATTTGATGTTTGATTAAAGGCTTTTAAGTTGATTTATGGATCTTGGCTAATTATGCAAGATTTTGGTGATTTCACAAGATTTTCGTTTGATCTGTTAAATCTGTGTTTTGAGAAGTGTTTTTGATGTTAAATGATCATTAAATTGATGTGGAAATGAGTCTTGATTGATGCAATCCCGGATAGGTTGAGTTTCCTAATTTTAGCTTGTGTTTTAAGGTAGCTTTTGTGGTGATCTTGTGGATCTGGTGTTGCTGGAGGTATAAGGATGGTTGTAGGTTGTTTTTAGATGTTAAATGATGTTAATGGAAGTAAGGTTTTGCTGGTTTATGGCTGGGCTTTGTTTAGAAGTGTTTCGGATGCATTTTCAGTTGTGTTTGGTGGCCGAAAATGGAGATTTTGTGAGAGCAGCGAGTTTAGGTGCTTTCATTGAAGCAATTAATGCATGATGATGCATTAATCCTCTGCATTAATGTGTTGAAACAGGGGAGGCATCCTTGGATCCAAGAATTGTTGATCCGGAGGCTTGATTTGGTGCTTTGGCTTGAAGCAAAGTGGAAATCGGTGAGTGAAAATGGATTTACAGCCTTAAAACCAAGTGTTGAAGGTTTTGGGAGCTTAGTTTAAGTCTAAACAACTTTGCTAAGCTCAAGTGTAAGTTTTCGGATTTTCTCTCTAAGTGGTGGCCATGTTTTGGTGTAATGTAAAATGATGATTTTGCATGATTTGATTACTGTTTTGAAAGCATGTTTAAGCATGATAGTTGCTGATGTTTTAGCATGATTTATGCTAATGTTTAAAGCCATGTGTTGAAGGTAACTCTAGGTAGGAGTACCTTGTTTTTATGCATTGTTTAAATGATTATTTAATGCTTTGAGATGCATGATGAAATGGCTTGGTTTAATGCTTTAAAACAGTGGATTATATGATGTATAAAGTGTATATTGGCAAGTGATGGTTTGTAAAAGTGAAGGTCACTAAGGTGGTTAAAAGTCCTTGAGTGAGCCTTGTTATCTAAGATCATCAAGGTGGTTAAAAGTCCTTGGATGAATCTTGTTGCGGACACTAAGGTGGTTAAAAGTCCTTAGGTGTTCCTTTCCATGGTGTTTAAAAGTCCATGGGGCCAAGGTGTATAAAAGTCCTTGGGGCCAAGGTGTTTAAAAGTCCTTGGGGTGATTCAAGCTACGGACACAAAGGTGGTTAAAAGTCCTTGTGTGGTCCTCATTCATGGTGTTTAAAAGTCCATGGCCAAGGTGTTTAAAAGTCCTTGGGGCCAAGGTGTTTAAAAGTCCTTGGGGAAAGTTATTGAACTTGATTTCATAAATGAAATGTATCACTTGAGCCAATATGACATGTATAGTACATTGAGATGCATGAGATGCATGTTTTAATGTTTATGTTGAAGCATGAGATGCTTGTTTAAATGAAATGTGGAAGCATGGGAATTGCTTGTTTTTAAGTATGCTTTGAGCATGTGTAAGGTTGAATATATGCATGTTTTGCAAATGGTTTTAATTGCATTATTGAATGGTTTTTAAAGAGCACTCCTCACTAAGCTTTGGATTACGCTCTCTCGTTTTCTTGATTCAATAATGCAGAGCATTAGAGTACATTGAGGGCAGCAAGAGAAGGCAAGCAAACAAGTTCAAGTAAAGCTCAATGTATGGAAGGTTTTGTTAAACATTTTAGCTTTTGGTTGATTTGGCAATGGGGGACCAATGTGTATGTTTTGGGAGGTGTTTGAGACTCCCTATGGATGTTAATTGTTGTTTGAATTGCTGGTTTTTGGATTGATTTCCTATTGCTTGTTTATGAAGGTTTATTGCTTGAGTGATAGCTTAAGTAGGAAGCATGCTATATGAATTGGGGCTTTTCATTTGTGTTGTTTATATGTTGAATTGTTGATGCAATTGAGGTCCTTGCATGTTGTATGATTAAGTGATATGGTTTGGTGATGTTAATTTGGTGCTTAATGCATGTTTGATGCTGTTTTCGAGTTGTTTTCAGGCAAGGGTATCGATACTCGGGCTTGGGTATCGATACACCCGAGCCAAATATGCATGTTTCTGCCCAGGGGTATCGATACCATAGAACAGGTATCGATACCATATGAGTGAAGTATCGATACTGGGGGAAAGGTATCGATACCTTTGCTAGAGTTTGGTTTCTGCCTTCCCCGAGTATCGATACGACACGTGGCGTATCGATACCAGACCGTTAAATACAGTTAAAAGTATCTTTGGATGTTTCGTTTAGTTTACGTTTTGGTCCTGAATCATGTTTGTTCAATTGTATGAGTTTGGGATGTCCGTTTGAGCTGAAATTTCACAGAGAAGCATGAAACCTGATTAATTTCAAGATGGTAACTTTAATTTGGGTTAAGTCCCTTAATTTATCAGAATTTACAATTTGGTCCCTAAAGTTGTAATTTGTTCAATTGGGTCCCTGTTTGATCTCTGATGTTTGTGATCTTTTGATATGTTGTTTGTATGATCACAATTAAGGTTAATGTGCATCTAGACAAGATTAAAAAGAAAAAAAGGGTCGTTAATCAAGGTTGACTTACGGGTTGACTTTGGTTTTCCCCGTGTGACTTTCTTAATTCGGGTCAACCGTCTAGACCGGGTTAAGGGGGTTACACCTTGTGTGTTTGGTAGTGTGTATGAAGCGTATGGGATAACGCTTGTAATTGGCGTATTCGATTGTGTTTTATGTTGTAAAAGGTTATGGTTTATCACTTGAAAGCCAATATGACATGTTAATGATATTGAAGCATGAGATGCTTGTGGTGAATGCAATGTTGCATGGATTGATGTTTGTGTGTTAAAGGCTTAATGAAAAGTGTTTTTATAAAGTGCATTATTGTGTTGTTTTCTTTAGAGCATGCCTCACTAAGCATTTGTGCTTACGCTCTCTCTCTTGAACCAATAATGCAGATAATTGAGGTGTTTGTGGGCAGCAAGGAGGCTAAGAATCCAAGGGAAAGCTAAGCTCATATATGGTGACTATTTTGCAACATTATTAGATTTTGATAATTGGCAATGGGAACCTAGGATGTGATTTTTGGGAGATGTTTTGGACTCCCTAGTTGTGGCATGATGCCTTAAATGCTTTGGATATGTAAATGGCTATTTTGGTGATTGCTTTGATGCTTGATGGTTGTTTGGCTATGGTTAATAGGGTGCATGCCTATAGACTTGTGGTTTTGCCTAATTGTTGCCATGATCGTGTTTTGATGATGCAAACATGTGCCTAATATGTATGATGACTTGTTGGCATGATTAGGAAGTCAATAGGATGTGTTTGAGTGATTAAATGTATGATTAACCAGCAAAATCTGCATTTTCTTGGCATTCCGTATCGGAACGGGTGCTAACATTTCGAAACGGGGGCCTGTAATGACCTTCGTGTTTCGAAACGGGTGGAGGCCGTTCCGAAACGTTTTTGCCGCTGCCAAGCCATGTTTCGACACTGGTCTCGAAACGAACCCGCGTTTCGAAACGGTCAACCCCCGTTCCTAAACACTAGACCGTTGGGCACTGATTTGAATAGTTTTGAAGTTTGCAAGCTTTACGTTTTAGTCCTGAGTTTTGTATATCCAATTGCTTGAGTTTGAGATGTCCGTTTGAGGTGAAATTTAACAGGGAAGCATGTAATATGATTAATTTGATATTGGTAATTTAAAAATAAGCAAAGTCCCTCATCTTTCTAGAATTTACATTTTGGTCCTCAACTTTGTATGTTGTGCAATTGAGTCCCTTGTTGTTTTCCGTTCGTTGTGGTTTTCAAGTACGCTTTTCATCTGAGTATGCTTAGGGTTAATGAGCATCTAGATAAGATTAAAAAGAAAAAAGAGGGTCGTTAATCAAGGTTGACTTTCGGGTTGACTTTGGTTTTCCCCGTGTAATCTTCGTAGTTCGGGTTAACCGCCTAGGCCGGGCTAAGGGGTTACATTTGGTGGTATCAGAGCTGAGTTCTCGAGTAAACAGGAATGGTTATGTGGGTGATATATGTATGATTGTATGATGGGTCTTTTTGAATGAAAGTGTGATGTGTGAATTGTAAAGTATGTTACAATTGTGATGTATGCTGTGGTGAAGCATGTTAGAGGGACCCATTGCCATATCAAAACTAATGAAATGAATTGTTTTTGTTTGGAAATGAGCTTGAGTACTTGGATTTCTTACCTTGCTGAGCCTGATTATGTTTATTGCATTTGTGTTAGTGCATTGTTTAGTGAATGGGACCTCGTAGAGAGACGAGAATTAATACGCGAGCTATGGCTCAGAACGAGAATGAGAACAACGCTGAAAATGTTGTGGATTTACCTCCTCCTCCTGGTGGTGGACCGCCCGGTGGTGGTGGTGCTGGAGGTGATGGAGCTGGTGTTGGTGCTGGTGCTGGGGTCATTGGACCTGAAGCTGGGTAGGGGCAAGCTGCTCCTGACATGACAGTTTTGATACAGGCTATTGCTGGAGCCTTTCAGGCAGCAGAAGATGGAGCTCATGGAGCTGGGCCTTAGGGTGATGCCAATGCGAGATTACCTTTGGAACGTTTGCGCAGTCTGGGAGGGACTGAGTTCAGAGGTTTGTCTGCTGAGGGTTCTGAATCTTGGTTGGAAAGTATCAAGAGGATTTTGGGACAGATGAACTGCAATGATGTGCAGAAGCTAGGATGTGTGGTATCATTGTTGCATGATGATGCGTATACCTGGTGGACGACCACTGTCTCCGGGATGGAGGAAGCTGATGTAACTTGGACATTCTTTCTAAACGCGTTCAAGCAGAAGTATCTGGGTGTGCGGTACCTGGATGAAAAGAAAAGGGAGTTCATGTCTCTTACACAAGGGAGCATGACGGTGGCTGAGTACGAGATTCAGTTTGTCCGTCTCAGTCAGTACACACCTGAGCTTATCCCTGATGAGCGGGAGAGGTGTGAGCGTTTTCGTTATGGTTTGCTGACGGATGTGAAGACATTTATGCTTGCCGCCGAGTACACTGATTTTGATGTGCTGGTTAGTAGGGCGAAAGATATTGAGCTGAATCTGGGTTTGTCCTCCAGGAGTGCTGGTTCTATCACGGGCAAGAGAGTTGCTGAGTATAGTTCCGGTGGTGGACGGAACAAGAGAGGACGAGATAGGAGGTATCAGTCTTCTGCTAGGCGTGGTGGTGGAGGGCATGGTGTGCCTGTTCAAGGAGACAGGGCGAGAGCTGATCAGAACACATGTTGGGCGTGTGGATCACGTGGTCACTTGAGGCGTGATTGTCCTCGAGTAGCGACAGAGGTACAAGCTCATGTTCTAGTGACCGGTAACTCGTGTTGGAATTGTGGTTCGGCAGACCACATGAGGAGGGAGTGTCCTTTGTTGGCCGGTGCTGGTCAGGGACGTGCTCCTGGAGTTGTTGCATCACAGAGAGGTCGTGGGCGCGGCCGTGGTAACTTCCAGCGCAGAGATGATGGTGGAAGGAATGTAGCACATGTGGTGGCTGTTCAACCTGAGGGTGGAGGCCAGGCTCGAGTGTATGCTCAGCGAGAGGGGAGGAATGACACGAATGTGATCGCAGGTACCTTCACTTTGCAATCCTTGTCATTACTTTCCTTGATTGATTCTGGATCTACACACTCATACATATTGCGTGAACATGCTCAATTGCTTGGATTACCTGTTGAGTCTTTGGATGTTGGTATGTGTGTAACTAGTTCCTTTGGTGAGACCGTTGTGACACGAAAGTTATATAGAAGATGTCCCTTGGTTGTGCAAAACCATGTTTTTCATGTTGATCTCATGGAATTGCCTTTCTATGGTTTTGATGTAATCCTTGGTATGAATTGACTTGTTGAACATCGAGCTGTGGTGGATTTTGAGAACAAGCGAGTTTCGTTGAAGCTTGCGGATGATTATGAGATAGTGGTGGTTGGAAAGAATGTGAAGTGTCTTGCCAATGTGATGTCTACATTGGAAGCAAGCCGAATGCTGAGGCAAGGTTGTGAAGCCTACCTAGCCTTTGTAATGAACCCTAGCTCTAAGGAGTTGCGAGTGCAGGATATCAGGATGGTGCGAGAGTTTCCTGGTGTGTTTCCGGAGGAGTTGCCTGGGATGCCTCCTAATCGAGAAGTGGAGTTTGGGATTGAGCTGTATGAAAACACAACTCTAGTGTCCATTACTCCTTATCGAATGGCACCTAAAGAGTTGAAGGAGCTGAAGACGCAACTTCATGAGTTGCTTGATCGTGGTTTCATTTGGCCGAGTGTGTCACCTTGGGGTGCACCGGTCTTGTTTGTGAAGAAAAAGGATGGCACTATGAGAATGTGCATCGATTACCGTCAGCTGAACAAGTTGACTATCAAGAATCGGTATCCATTGCCAAGGATTGATGATCTTTTTGATCAATTTCGGGGAGCGGCTGTGTTCTCTAAAATTGACTTAAGGTCAGGGTATTACCAGTTGAAGGTGAAGGATGAGGATGTGCCAAAGACAGCCTTCAGAACGAGATATGGGCAATATGAATTCCTTGTGATGCCGTTTGGTTTGACGAATACTCCTGCAGCTTTTATGGACATGATGAATAGAGTGTTCCGTGAGTACTTGGACAAGTTTGTTGTAGTGTTCATTGATTGTAACGCCTCGGTTTTGGACTTAGAAGCTTTGGGCGTTGACCAGTCCGGTCAAAGTGCTGCTCGAATTTAAAAGAGTAAAATTAGGAAAGCCTAGTTCGGGTTGCATTAAAAATATGGAAAAATGTTCTAAAATCCTCTTTTAATATATATAAGTGAACTGTGAAATCAATTTTACAAAATGAGGTTTGGAAGGGTGACATTTTGGCTAGTGACCAAAATGTAATTTTTGAAAACTGCGTGACTGTTTTAGAAAGGGTTGAAACTTTGAATCTTTAAGGTGCTATTTACCCAAAGGGAGTTTCTCCAGATTTTTCTAAGATATTTAGTGATTTAATTCTGAGTTTTAAACAAAAGAATAGTGGAGGGAAGTTATTTTCCATTTTCAACTAACTTTTCCAATTTTCCTTTTCTCTCAAACCAAACATTCTCTCCAGATCTTTTCCCTCTGGTTTTGTCATCTAAATCACTCTTTTCATTTTCCTTTTGATTGCAAATCATCTCATCAACAAAACCTCACCATTTGCTAGTTGATTCTTTTTAGATGTTGTGTATCTGATGTTGCTGGAGTTATAAGGATGTTGTTAGGTTCTTTTTAGATGTTAAATGATGTTAAAGGATGTTTAGATTTGATGGTTTTTGGCTGGACATTGTTGAGGAGTTGTTTGGATGCATTTTCGGTTGTGTTTGGTGGCCGAAAATGGAGTGTGGATGAGAGCAACGAGTTTAGGTGCTTTCATTGAAGCTATTAATGCATGATGATGCATTAATCCTCTGCTTTGATGTGTTGAAAACAGGGGAGTCATCTTTGGATCCAAGTGGTGGTGATCGGGAAGCTTGATTTGTGTTTCGGCAAGAGGCGAAACGGAATCGGTGAGTGGAATTTGGTTTTCGGCTTTGAAACCAGTGTTTTGGAGGTTTGGGAGCTTAGTTTAAGTCTAAGCAACTTAGCTAAGCTCAAGAGTAAGTTTTCGGTTAAACTCTCTTGGTGATGGCCATGGTTTTGGTTGTATGCAATGTGGTTTTTTGCATGTGTTTAAATCTGTTTTGAAAGCATATCTAGCATGTTTATTTGCTGTGATTTAAAGCCATGTGTTGAAGGAAACTCAAGGTAAGAGTTCCTTGTTTTTGAGCAATGTTTAAATGTGGTTTGATGCTTAAAAATGCATGATGATTACGGCTTTGTAAAATGCTTTAAAACAGTGGATTATTGTTGTTTAATGATGCATATTGGCAAGTGATGTTAAGGTCACAAAGGTGTTTAAAAGTCCTTGTGTGAGCCTTGTTATTTAAAAGAACATCAAGGTGGTTAAAAGTCCTTGGATGGTTCTTGGTTAAGATCATCAAGGTGGTTAAAATTCCTTGGATGAGTCTTGTATATTTTAAGAGCAATATGGTGTTTAAAAGTCCATAGTTGGCTCTTGGTTAAGGCTCAAGGTGGTTAAAATTCCTTGTGTAAGCCTTGGTTACTTAAGAACATCAAGGTGTTTAAAAGTCCTTGGATGGTTCTTGTTAAGGACACAAAGGTGTTTAAAAGTCCTTGTGTGGTCCTTGCCATGGTGTTTAAAAGTCCATGGGTCCATGGTGTTTAAAAGTCCATGGGGTTAAGGACACAATGGTGTTTAAAAGTCCATGTGTGGTCCTTGGTTATTATAAGATCACAATGATGTTTAAAAGTCCATGTATGAATCTTATGTGAAATGTATCACTTGTTGCCAATATGTCATGAAATGGTATGGAAGCATGTATTGCTTGTTTAAAGGTTAAAGAGCATGTGAAATGTTGCTTGAAGAATGATTTATAAATGAGTTTTTATAAATGCATTATTGTATGGTTTTAAATGAACATTCCTCACTAAGCTTTTGCTTACGCTCTCTTTCTCTTTTTCTTAAATCAATAATGCAGAGCATTAAAGTGCATTGAGAGCAGCAAGGAAGGCAAGCAATCAAGTGGAAGTTAAGCTCAAGTATGGGAAGGTTTTCTTAAACACTTTTAGCTTTTGGCATTTGGCAATGGGGGACCTATGTGGATGTTTTAGGAGATGTTTTGAACTCCCTAAGTTTGTTTAATGTTGTCAATAATGCTGGAACATGTATTTGGCCATTATGTGTTTGGTTTGGAGATTTAATGCTTGAATGGTTTGCTAAGTAGGAAGCATGCCTTTAGATTTGGGGCTTTTCATATTGGATGCCTTAATGATGATTGTATGATGCATTTATGTTCCTTACATGTTGAATGTCTTGCTGGTAAAGTTTGGTAGCATTTGGAGCATGTAAGGTTGATCAATTGTGTGTTTTAGCAGCCATTTCACTGCATTCTGTGCAGGCCGTATCGGAACGGCAGCTACCGTTTCGGAACGGGTGCCCTGTAATAGCCCAAGCGTCCGAAACGGAAGACACCGTTCCGAAACAGAAAGTCCTCTGCCAGACCTCGTTTCGGAACACGTTGTGGAACGGCCCCGCGTTTCGAAACAGGTTCTCCCTGTTTCGGAACACCTGACCGTTGGGGGCTGACATTGGCAGTTAAATGTTTTGAAAAGTTTGCATTTTGGTCCTGAAACTTGTTTGTGCAATTGTATGAGTTTGGAATGTTCTTTTGAGCTGAAATTTGGCAGTGAAGCATGGAACCTGACTAATTTCAAGTTGGTAACATTAATTTAGGTTAAGACCTTATAATTTCCAGAATTTACACTTTGGTCCCTAAAGTTGTAAATTGTTCAATTGGGTCCCTGATTGATCTCTGATGAGAATGATCTTTGAGCATGTTGTGTGAATGATCATATCTAGGGTTAATATGCATCTAGACAAGCTTTAAAAGAAAAAAAAGGTCGTTAATCAAGGTTGACTTTCGGGTTGACTTTGATTTTCCCCGTGTGACTTTCTTAATTCGGGTCAACCGTCTAGGCCGGGTTAAGGGGGTTACATTTGGTGGTATCAGAGCTGAGTTCTCGAGTAATTGGGAATGTTTGTGTGAATGATTTATGCATGTATGCTATGTATGCTTGTTGAGTGAAAGCATGATGAGTGGTTTGTGAATTTGATGCAATTGAGTTGTATGCTGGGATGAAGCATGTTGTGGGTACCCATTGCCAAACCAAAGCTAATGAAGTGATGTTGATTTTAAATGAAAATGAGCTTGAGTACTTGGATTGTTTACCTTGCTGGACCTGATTTTGTTTATTTGCATTGTGATTGCGTGGTTAGAATATGGCCCCTCGTAGAGAGTTGAGAAGTAATGTGCGAGCTACGGCTCCGAATGAGAATGAAAATGAGGAGAATGCGGGAAGTGCGGTGTTACCTCCTCCACCTGGTGGTGGTGGTGCTGAGGGTGAAAGAGCTGAAGCTGCAGCGGGTTTTGGGGTCGCTGGACCTGAGGCTGGTCAGGGCCAAGCTATGCCTGACATGACGATGTTGGTGCAAGCTATTGCTGGTGCTTTTCGAGCGGCAGTAGCTGGAGCTCAAGGAGCTGGGCATCAGGGAGATGCTGGTGTTAGACTACCTTTGGAACGCTTACGCAGTCTAGGTGGGACTGAGTTCAGGGGTATGTCTGCTGAAGGTTCTGAAGCTTGGCTAGAGAGTACCAAGAGGATCTTGGGTCAGATGAGTTTCACTGATGTGCAAAAGCTGGGGTGTGTTGTATCCTTGTTACAGGATGATGCTTATACGTGGTGGACGACCACTATAGCTGGGATGGCGGAAGCTGACATAACTTGGACATTCTTCCAGAATGTGTTCAAGAGAAGGTATCTTGGTGTGAGGTACCTGGATGAAAAGAAGCGGGAGTTCATATCTCTTACCCAGGGGAGCATGACTGTGGCTGAGTATGAAGTGCAGTTTGTTCGACTCAGTCAGTATGCGCCTGAGTTAGTCCCTGATGAGCGGGAGAGGTGTGAAAGATTCCGTTATGGTTTAGTGACGGATGTGAAGATGTATGTGCTGGCTACCGAGTATGATGATTTTGATGTGCTGGTAGACCGAGCTAAGGACATTGAGATGAACTTGGGTCTATCTGCTAAGAGTGCTGGTTCTAGTGCTGGAAAGCGAGCTGCTGAGTATAGTTCCGGTGGTGGACGGAACAAGAGGGGACGTGATCAGAAGTATCAGTCCTCAGCTAAGCGAGGTGGTGGTGTACCTGCTCGGGGAGGCAATGCTAGAGCTGACCCGAGTGCTTGTTGGATGTGTGGTTCACGTGGTCATATGAAGCGTGATTGTCCTCGAGCTGTGAGGGAGGTGCAAGCTCCTGTGGCAGCAGCTGGTAATGGGTGCTGGAATTGTGGATCTGCGGATCATTTGAGGCGAGAGTGTCCTATGTTGGCTGGTGGCCAAGTGCGTGTTCCTGTTGTTGCTGCACCGCAGAGAGGCCGTGGGTGCGGCCGTGGTAATTTCCAGCAAAGAGAGGAAGGTGGTAGGGGTGTAGCTCATGTTGTGGCTATTCAGCCTGAAGGTGGCGGTCAAGCTAGGGTGTATGCTCAGCGTGAGGGGAGGAATGACGCGGATGTGATTGCAGGTACTTTTACTTTGCAATCCTTGTCATTACTTTCCTTGATAGATTCTGGATCTACGCATTCATACATATTGCGTGAGCATGCTGAATTGCTTGGTTTGCCTGTTGAGTTTTTGGATGTTGGTGTTCGGGTCACTAGTTCTTTTGGTGAAACTGTTGTGACTCGAAAGCTGTATAGAAGGTGTCCTTTGGTTGTTCAAGATCATGTTTTTCATGTTGACCTTATGGAGTTGCCTTTCTATGGTTTTGATGTAATTCTTGGTATGGATTGGCTTGCTGAGCATCGTGCTGTTGTGGATTGTGAGAATAAGTGAGTTTCGCTGAAGCTTGCGGATGATTATGAAGTTGTTGTGGTTGGTGAGAATGTGAAGTTTCTTGCCAATGTGGTGTCTACATTGGAGGCGAGCAGGATGCTGAGGCAAGGTTGTGAAGCTTACCTAGCTTTTGTAATGAATCCTAGCTCTAAGGAGTTGCGGGTGCAAGATATCAGGGTTGTGAAGGAGTTTCCTGGTGTGTTTCTTGAGGAGTTGCCTGGTTTACCTCCCAATCGTGAGGTGGAGTTTGGAATTGAGCTGTATGAGAATACAACTCCTGTGTCCATTACCCCTTATAGAATGGCACCTAAGGAGCTGAAGGAGCTGAAGACGCAATTGCAAGAATTGCTTGATCGTGGTTTTATCCGACCGAGTGTGTCACCTTGGGGTGCACTGGTCTTGTTTGTGAAGAAGAAGGATGGCACTATGAGAATGTGCATTGATTACCGTCAGCTGAACAAGTTGACTATCAAGAATCGGTATCTGTTGCCGAGAATTGATGATCTCTTTGATCAATTTCGGGGAGCTGCTGTGTTCTCCAAGATTGACTTGAGGTCAGGGTATTACCAGTTGAAGGTCAAGGATGTGGATGTGCCCAAGACAGCTTTCAGGACAAGGTATGGGCATTATGAGTTTCTTGAGATGTCGTTTGGTTTGACAAATGCTCCTGCTGCTTTCATGGACATGATGAATCGTGTGTTTCATGAATATCTGGACAAGTTCGTTGTGGTATTCATTGATGATATCCTTGTGTACTCGCGTACTGAGGAGGAGCATGAAGGGCATTTGAGGATTGTGCTGCAAGCTTTGTTGGAGAATCAGCTTTATGCCAAGCTGAGCAAGTGTGAGTTTTGGCTTAAGGAGGTGGTGTTTCTTGGGCATGTGGTTTCTGCTGAGGGGATTCGTGTTGATCCTCAGAAGGTCGAGGCGGTGATGAATTGGAAGGTTCCTAAGTCTGTTCATGAGGTTTGTAGTTTCCTTGGTTTGGCAGGATACTACCAGAGGTTCGTGGATGATTTTTCTAAGATTGCTGCACCTTTGACGAAGCTGTTGCAGAAGGATGTTAAGTATGAGTGGACGGAAGCGAGACAGCAGGCTTTCGAGAAGCTTAAGGCGGCTTTGACGCAAGCCCCTATCTTGGTTCAACCTGAATCAGGGAAGGAGTTTGTGGTCTACAGTGATGCGTCCTATGTTGGTTTGGGATGTGTGTTGATGCAAGAGGGTAAGGTGGTGGCTTATGCATCGCGGCAGTTGAAGGTGCATGAGCGCAATTATCCTACGCATGACATCGAGTTGGCTGTGGTGGTTTTTGCTTTGAAGATTTGGAGACATTATCTGTATGGTGAGAAGTGTACTGTGTACACGGATCACAAGAGTTTGAGGTATCTGATGTCTCAGAAGGAGTTGAATCTCAGGCAGCGGCGTTGGTTGGAGTTGCTCAAGGATTATGATCTGACGATTGAGTATCATCCTGGAAAGGCTAATGTTGTAGCGGATGCCTTGAGTAGGAAGGTAGCTGTTGAGTTGAGGGCTATGTTTGCCAGTTTGAGTATTTCGCGTGATGGTGGTCTTGTGGCTGAGTTGCAAGTGAAACCATCTTTGGTTCAGTCGATCAAGGAAAAGCAGTTGCTGGATGATTCCTTGGAGCCTCATGTCCAGGATATCGCGGAGGGTAGGCCTTCGGATTTCAGCTTTAATGATGATGGTGTGTTGTGTTTTGGTAGTCGGATAGTAGTGCCCAATGATGCTGAGTTGAGGCGTGCTATTCTGACTGAAGGTCATAGTAGTCCTTTTGCTATGCATCCTGGTAGTACTAAGATGTATCGTGATCTTCGTGATGAGTACTATTGGGTGGGTTTGAAAAAGGATGTTGTGGAGTTTGTGAGCAAGTGTATGGTGTGTCAGCGAGTTAAGGCTGAGCATCAGGTTCCTTCAGGGTTGTTGCAACCGTTGAGAATCCCTGAATGGAAGTGGGAAAGGGTTACCATGGATTTTGTATCTGGTTTACCTTTGTCTCCATCGAAGAAGAATTCAGTGTGGGTGATTGTGGATCGCCTGACGAAGTGTGCGCATTTCTTGCATGTGCATACTACGTTTTCTTTATATAAGCTTGCGGAGCTGTACATTGTTGAGATTGTGCGGCTGCATGGTGTGCCTAAGTCGATTGTGTCGGATAGGGATCCGAGGTTCACATCGCGGTTCTGGCTGTGTTTGCATCGAGCTTTGGGTACAAGGTTGAATTTCAGTACATCCTATCATCCTCAGTCGGATGGTCAGTCCGAGCGTGTTATTCAGATTTTGGAGGATATGTTGAGGTGCTGCGTGATTGAGTTCCAAGGTTCTTGGGAAAAGCATTTGCCTTTGGTAGAGTTTACTTATAACAATAGTTATCAAGCAAGTATTCAAATGGCACCTTATGAGGCCTTGTATGGGAGGAAGTGTAGGACTCCTCTTTGTTGGGCTGAAACGGGTCAAAAGTTGGTTTCGATGCCGGCTTTGTTAAAAGGAACCACTGAGAAGGTGAAGCTCATCTGTGAGCGTTTGAAGGCAGCTTCTGATCGACAAAAGTCTTACGCGGATTTGAAGCGTAAGGAGATTGAGTATGCGGTAGGTGACCATGTGTTTCTGAAGGTTTCGCCTTGGAAGAAGGTGATAAGGTTTGGCCGGAAGGGTAAGCTGAGCCCTAGGTATATTGGACCATATGAGGTGGTTGAGCGTGTGGGTCCTGTTGCGTACAAGTTGAGGCTACCTCAAGAGTTGGAGAAGATTCATGATGTGTTTCATGTTTCTATGCTCTGGAGGTATAGATCTGATCCTTCGCATGTGATGCCTGTGGAAGAAGTGGAATTGAATCCTGATTTGTTTTATGATGAGGAACCGGTGAGGATTCTGGATTTGGATAGTAAGGTTCTTCGTGGCAAGACCATTGAGTTGGTGAAGGTGTTGTGGAAGCACCGTGGAGTTGAGGAAGCCACGTGGGAGCGGAAGGATGACATGCTGAAGCATTTTCCGTACCTCTTTCCTTCAGGTAAATTTCGAGGACGAAATTTCTTAAGGGGGGAGAGTTGTAACGCCCCGGTTTTGGGCTTAGAAGCTTTGGGCGTTGACCAGTCCGGTCAAAGTGCTGTTCGAATTTAAAAGAGTAAAATTAGGAAAGCCTAGTTCGGGTTGCATTAAAAATATGGAAAAATGTTCTAAAATCCTCTTTTAATATATATAAGTGAACTGTGAAATCAATTTTACAAAATGAGGTTTGGAAGGGTGACATTTTGGCTAGTGACCAAAATGTAATTTTTGAAAACTGCGTGACTGTTTTAGAAAGGGTTGAAACTTTGAATCTTTAAGGAGCTATTTACCCAAAGGGAGTTTCTCTAGATTTTTCTAAGATATTTAGTGATTTAATTCTGAGTTTTAAACAAAAGAAAAGTGGAGGGGAGTTATTTTCTATTTTCAACTAACTTTTCCAATTTTCCTTTTCTCTCATTTTCTCTCAAACCAAACATTCTCTCCAGATCTTTTCCCTCTGGTTTTGTCATCTAAATCACTCTTTTCATTTTCCTTTTGGTTGCAAAACATCTCATCAACAAAACCTCACCATTTGCTAGTTGATTCTTCAAGCTTTTTGGTTCTAAAAGGGAGAAACTCAAGTTTGGAGGTAAGAACGTCCTTCTCCTCTAAACTCTCAGTTCTTTACTGAAATTCCTAAGTTCTCGATCCTTAATTGATGATTTATAAATGGTTTTAAAGTGGTGTGATGGATATTGGTTTAAAATGCAAGATTTGGTGATTTTTGATGGATTTTCGTATGATCTGATTGGGCTGTGTTTTAAGGTGTTAATTTGATGTTAAATGAATGTTAAATTGATAAGGAATTGAGTTTTAATTAATGCAATCCCGGATAGGTTGAATTTCCTAAGTTTATCATGTGTTTCTTGGTCGTTTTGGAGTGATCTTGTGGATCTGATGTTGCTGGAGTTATAAGGATGTTGTTAGGTTCTTTTTAGATGTTAAATGATGTTAAAGGATGTTTAGATTTGATGGTTTTTGGTTGGACATTGTTGAGGAGTTGTTTGGATGCATTTTCGGTTGTGTTTGGTGGCCGAAAATGGAGTGTGGATGAGAGCAGCGAGTTTAGGTGCTTTCATTGAAGCTATTAATGCATGATGATGCATTAATCCTCTGCTTTGATGTGTTGAAAACAGGGGAGTCATCTTTGGATCCAAGTGGTGGTGATCGAGAAGCTTGATTTGTGTTTCGGCAAGAGGCGAAATGGAATCGGTGAGTGGAATTTGGTTTTTGGCTTTGAAACCAGTGTTTTGGAGGTTTGGGAGCTTAGTTTAAGTCTAAGCAAATTAGCTAAGCTCAAGAGTAAGTTTTCGGTTAAACTCTCTTGGTGATGGCCATGGTTTTGGTTGTATGCAATGTGGTTGTTTGCATGTGTTTAAATATGTTTTGAAAGCATATCTAGCATGTTTATTTGCTGTGATTTAAAGCCATGTGTTGAAGGAAACTCAAGGTAAGAGTTCCTTGTTTTTGAACAATGTTTAAATGTGGTTTGATGCTTAAAAATGCATGATGTTTATGGCTTTGTAAAATGCTTTAAAACAGTGGATTATTGTTGTTTAATGATGCATATTGGCAAGTGATGTTAAGGTCACAAAGGTGTTTAAAAGTCCTTGTGTGAGCCTTGTTATTTAAAAGAACATCAAGGTGGTTAAAAGTCCTTGGATGGTTCTTGGTTAAGATCATCAAGGTGGTTAAAATTCCTTGGATGAGTCTTGTATATTTTAAGAGCAATATGGTGTTTAAAAGTCCATAGTTGGCTCTTGGTTAAGGCTCAAGGTGGTTAAAATTCCTTGTGTAAGCCTTGGTTACTTAAGAACATCAAGGTGTTTAAAAGTCCTTGTGTGGTCCTTGCCATGGTGTTTAAAAGTCCATGGGTCCATGGTGTTTAAAAGTCCATGGGGTTAAGGACACAATGGTGTTTAAAAGTCCATGTGTGGTCCTTGGTTATTTTAAGATCACAATGGTGTTTAAAAGTACATGTGTGAATCTTATGTGAAATGTATCACTTGTTGCCAATATGTCATGAAATGGTATGGAAGCATGTATTGCTTGTTTAAAGGTTAAAGAGCATGTGAAATGTTGCTTGAAGAATGATTTATAAATGAGTTTTTATAAATGCATTATTGTATGGTTTTAAATGAGCATTCCTCACTAAGCTTTTGCTTACGCTGTCTTTCTCTTTTTCTTAAATCAATAATGCAGAGCATTAAAGTGCATTGAGAGCAGCAAGGAAGGCAAGCAATCAAGTGGAAGTTAAGCTCAAGTATGGGAAGGTTTTCTTAAACACTTTTAGCTTTTGGCATTTGGCAATGGGGGACCTATGTGGATGTTTTGGGAGATGTTTTGAACTCCCTAAGTTTGTTTAATGTTGTCAATAATGCTGGAACATGTATTTGGCCATTATGTGTTTGGTTTGGAGATTCAATGCTTGAATGGTTTGCTAAGTAGGAAGCATGCCTTTAGATTTGGGGCTTTTCATATTGGATGCCTTAATGATGATTGTATGATGCATTTATGTTCCTTACATGTTGAATGTCTTGCTGGTAAAGTTTGGTAGCATTTGGAGCATGTATGGTTGATCAATTGTGTGTTTTAGCAGCCATTTCACTGCATTCTGTGCAGGCCGTATCGGAACGGCAGCTACCGTTTCGGAACGGGTGCCCTGTAATAGCCCAGGCGTCCGAAACGGAAGACACCGTTCCGAAACGGAAAGTCCTCTGCCAGCCCTCGTTTCGGAACACGTTGCGGAACAGCCCCGTGTTTCGAAACAGGTTCTCCCTGTTTCGGAACACCTGACCGTTGGGGGCTGACATTGGTAGTTAAATGTTTTGAAAAGTTTGCATTTTGGTCCTGAAACTTGTTTGTGCAATTGTATGAGTTTGGAATGTCCTTTTGAGCTGAAATTTGGCAGTGAAGCATGGAACCTGACTAATTTCAAGTTGGTAACATTAATTTGGGTTAAGACCTTATAATTTCCAGAATTTACACTTTGGTCCCTAAAGTTGTAAATTGTTCAATTGGGTCCCTGATTAATCTCTGATGAGAATGATCTTTGAGTATGTTGTGTGAATGATCATATCTAGGGTTAATATGCATCTAGACAAGCTTTAAAAGATAAAAAAGGGTCGTTAATCAAGGTTGACTTTCAGGTTGACTTTGATTTTCCCCGTGTGACTTTTTTAATTCGGGTCAACCGTCTAGGCCGGGTTAAGGGGGGTTACATTGATGATATCCTCGTGTGCTCTCGTACGAAGGAGGAGTATGAGGGGCATTTGAGGATTGTGTTGCAAGCTTTGTTGGAGAATCAGCTTTATGCTAAGCTGAGTAAGTGTGAATTCTGGCTCAGGGAAGTGGTATTCCTTGGTCATGTGGTTTCTGCTGAGGGGATTCGTGTTGATCCTCAGAAGATTGAGGCAGTGATGAATTGGAAGCCTCCTAAGTCTGTTCAAGAAGTCTGTAGTTTCCTTGGTTTGGCGGGATACTATCGGAGGTTCGTGGACGGATTTTCGAAGATTGATGCACCTTTGACGAAGTTGTTGCAAAAGGATGTTAAGTATGAGTGGACGAAAGCGAGACAGCAGGCTTTTGAGAAGCTTAATTCAGCTTTGACGCAAGCTCCTATCTTGGTTCAACCTGAATCAGGGAAAGAGTTTGTGATGTATAGTGATGCATCCAACGTTGGTTTGGGGTGTGTGTTGATGCAAGAGGGTAAGGTGGTGGCTTATGCATCGCGCCAGTTGAAGGTGCATGAGCGCAATTATCCTACGCATGACATTGAGTTAGCTGCAGTGGTTTTTGCTTTGAAAATTTGGAGACATTACATGTATGGTGAGAAGTGTACAGTGTACACGGATCCCAAAAGTTTGAAGTATCTGATGTCTCAGAAAGAGTTGAATCTTAGGCAACGACGTTGGGTGGAGTTGCTTAAAGATTACGATCTGAGGATCGAGTACCATCTGGGAAAAGCTAATGTTGTAGCGGATGCCTTGAGTAGGAAGGTGGCAGTGGAGTTGAGGGCTATGTTTGCCAGCTTGAGCATTTCGCGAGATGGCGGTCTTGTGGCTGAATTACAAGTGAAACCATCCTTGGTTTAGTTTATAAAAGATAAGCAGTTGTTGGATGATTCCTTGGTGCCACATGTTCAGGATATTGCTGAGGATAGGCCATCGGAATTTTGCTTTAATGATGACGGAGTTTTATGTTTTGGGAGTCGGATAGTAGTGCCCAATGATGCTGAGTTGAGGCGTGCTATTCTGACTGAAGCTCATAGTAGTCCTGTTGTGTACAAGTTGAGGTTGCCACAAGAGTTGGAAAAGATTCATGAAGTGTTTCATGTTTTTATGCTTCGGAGGTATAGATCAGATCCTTCGCATGTTATGCCTGTGGAGGAAGTGGAATTGAATCCAGATTTGACCTATGATGACGAACCGGTGGAAATTTTGGATTCAGACAGTAAAGTTCTTCGAGGCAAGACCATTGATTTGGTAAAGGTGTTGTGGAAGCATCGTGGTGTTGAGGAAGCCACGTTGGAACGAAAAGATGACATGAAGAAGCAGTTTCCGTACCTCTTTCCACCATGTAAATTTCAAGGACGAAATTTCTTAAGGGGGGGAGAGTTGTAACACCCCAATTTTGGGCTTGGAAGTTTAGGGTCTGAACCGGATCGGTCTGATTTTCGGTTCGAATATAAAAGGTGGTTTTAGGGAAAGCCTAGTTCGGATTGCATTAAAAATATGGAAAAATATCTAAAAATCCTCTTTTAATATATATAAGAGAGTGGTGAAATCAATTTTACAAAATAAGGTTTGGAAGTGTGACATTTCGAATTAGTGACTAAATGTAATTTTTGAAAAGTTTAGTGGTGACTGTTTTGTAAGGATTGAAACTTTGAATCTTTAAGGAGCTAATTTACCCAAGATTGATTTCTCCAGATTTTTCTTAGATTTTAATGATTCATTTAATGTTTAATTAATTAAAGGAAGATGGGAAAAACTAATTTTGAGATTTCATAACTAACTTTCTTAAAAACTTTCTCATCTCATTTTCTCTCAAAATTCTCTCAGCCAAACACATTTCTACAGCAACCTTTCTTTTGATTTTCACACCAAATGATGAGATTTCAATCCTCAAATGATTCCTAATCCTTTCTACATCAAATCCTCTTCATTTGCTTATTGAATTTTCAAGAATTTTGGCTCTAATCAAGGAGAAATCTATATTTAGAGGTAAGGATGTTCTTCTCCTCTAAATACTCAGTTCTTTACTGAAATTCCCAAGTTCTCAATCCTTAAATTAAATTTTATTAAAGGTTTTAATGTTGTGATCTTGATTTTTGGCTTAAAACTCAAGATTTGGATTAAATCTTAAAGAAATTCGTGGTGATTGTTTGGGCTCTGTTTTGAGATGGCTTTTTAATGTATTTTGGATATTTAATAATGTGTAATTAAGGTTTAATCAATGCAATTCCGAATAGGTTGATTTTCCTAAGTTTTTGCTTATGAAAATGGTGGTTTTCGGGGTGATCTTGGTGTTCTGTTATAGCTGGAGGTATAAAGACGAGTTTAGGCTCTTTTTGGATGTTAATTGATGTCTAAGAATGTTTAGAAGTGATGGATCTTGGCTGGGTTATGTTGAGGAAGGGTTTGGAGGTGATTTCGGTTGTGTTTGGTAGCCGAAAGGTTAGATTTGGTGAGAGCAGCGAGTTTAGGTGCAATGGCTGAAGATTTTAATGCATGATGATGCATTAATCCTCTGCTTTGATGTGTTTAAAACAGGGGAGACATCTTCGGATCCTTGTGGTGTTGATCCGGAGGCTTGAACGACGTTTCGGCAAGCTTGCGAAACGGAATTGGTGTGTGGAGTTGGATTTCCAGCTTTGTATCGAATGTTTGAAGGTTTGGGAGCTTAGTTTAAGTCTAATCAACTTAACTAAGCTCAAGAGTAAGTTTTCGAAAAAACTCTCTTGGAAGAGCCATGGATTGGTTCGATGCATTTGTTGATAATTGCATGTTTTAATTTCTGTTTTTGAAAGCATGTTTAACATGGTTAATGCTGGTTATGTAAGCCATATATTGAAGGATGCTCAAGGTAAGAGATCCTTGGTTTAATGTGTTGGAAATGTGGATATGATGCATAGTGATGCATGTTGTTAAATGGCTTGATTAAATGCTTTAAAACGGTGAATGGTTGATGATAAATGATGTATATTGGCAAGTGATGTGTGGTTTTAAAGTACTTGAATCGGATATAGTTAGCCGGCTATAGGATTGGGTGCACCGTGAATAAAGTCGCCTTGGATGTTGAGGGGTTGTAATTGTACCGTAAACTCTAGCCAAATACACTAACGAGATGTTTAAGATCACAATGGTGGTTAAAAGTCCATGTGTGGATCTTGTGTTGAGTGTCCCGTGTTCTCGTTAGTGATGTTATACAACTACCAATGAGGGATGTGGAGGGGTTGTGATTGTACCGTTAAACTCCATCACGGGTGTTGAGGGGTTGTGATTGTACTGGTAAACTCCACCTTGTGTGTTTGGTAGTGTGTATGAAGCGTATTGGATAACGCTTGTAATCCGCGTATCCGATTGTGTTTTATGTTGTAAAAGGTTATGGTTTATCATTTGAAAGCCAATATGACATGTTAATGATATTGAAGCATGAGATGCTTGTGGTGAATGCAATGTTGCATGGATTGATGTTTGTGTGTTAAAGGCTTAATGAAAAGTGTATTTATAAAGTGCATTATTGTGTTGTTTTCTTTAGAGCATGCCTCACTAAGCATTTGTGCTTACGCTCTCTCTCTTGAACCAATAATGCAGATAACTGAGGTGTTTGTGGGCAGCAAGGAGGCTAAGAATCCAAGGGAAAGCTAAGCTCATGTATGGTGACTATTTTGCAACATTATTAGATTTTGATAATTGGCAATGGGAACCTAGGATGTGATTTTTGGGAGATGTTTTGGACTCCCTAGTTGTGGCATGATGACTTAAATGCTTTGGATATGTAAATGGCTATTTTGGTGATTGCTTTGATGCTTGATGGTTGTTTGGCTATGGTTAATAGGGTGCATGCCTATAAACTTGTGGTTTTGCCTAATTGTTGCCATGGTCATGTTTTGATGATGCAAACATGTGCCTAATATGTATGATGACTTGTTGGCATGATTAGGAAGTCAATAGGATGTGTTTGAGTGATTAAATGTATGTTTAACCAGCAAAATCTGCACTTTCTGGGCAGTCCGTATCGGAATGGGTGCTAACGTTTCGAAACGGGGGCCTGTAATGGCCTTCGTGTTTCGAAACGGGTGGAGGCCGTTCCAAAACGTTTTTGCCACTGCCAAGCCCTGTTTCGATACTGGTCTCGAAACGAACCCACGTTTCGAAACGGTCAACCCCCATTCCGAAACACTAGACCGTTGGGCACTGATTTGAATGGTTTTGAAGTTTGCAAGCTTTACGTTTTAGTCTTGAATTTTGTATATGCAATTGCTCGAGTTTGAGATGTCCGTTTGAGGTGAAATTTGATAGGGAAGCATGTAATATGATTAATTTGATATTGGTAATTTAAAAATAAGCGAAGTCCCTCATCTTTCCAGAATTTACATTTTGGTCCTCAACTTTGTATGTTGTGTAATTGAGTCCCTTGTTGTTTTTCGTTCACTGTGGTTTTCAGGTACGCTTTTCATCTGAGTACGCTTAGGGTTAATGAGCATCTACATAAGATTAAAAAGAAAAAAAGGTCGTTAATCAAGGTTGACTTTCGGGTTAACTTTGGTTTTCCCTGTGTAATTTTCGTAGTTCGGGTTAACCGTCTAGGTCGGGCTAAGGGGGTTATACATCTCTTTAACAAAGGTATGGATTCCTCTTGCTTTTGGGCTGCCCTTAATGGTTCAATTCTCTGCATTGACGAAACAAATGAGCGTAAGCAATAAGCTTTGTGAGGATCGTTAGACCACATTCATCAATGCATAACTCATGATTTGCAAAAACAACACTTTACAACACATGCCATTTATAAAACATGTCTTTTCAAGACTTCAATGCACTTTTAAAGCCTCGTGAACATATGCATCAATTTACAACAGCAAATAGACCTTTGCTCATGCTTTAACAAGCATCACATGCATTCTTGCATCATACACATGTATCTCATGCACTCTTGCATCATTTACAAGCATCTCATGCTTCACTTTATTCATTTACATTATATTGGCTTTCAAGTGATAGTCCACAAATCATTTCAACACAAGACACAATCGGATACGCGGATTACAAGCGTTGTCCCTCACGCTTCATACAAACTACTAGACTACACAAGGTGGAGACAAATGGCACAATCACAACCCCTCAACACCCGTGATGGAGATTAATGGCACAATCACAACCCCTCAACATCAATCATTGGTAGTTGTATAATTCCACTAACGAGAGTATGGGACACATACACAAGACTCACACACGGGACTAACCATTCACCGGTGTGATCTTAACCTCAATCATTAGGGTACTTGGATGGAGATTACGGCACAATCACAACCCCTCGACATCTAAGGAGACTTTATTCACGGTGCACCCAATCCTATAGTCGGCTAACTATATCTGATTTAAGTGACCAAAACCATTTTAATCACTTGCCAATATAACCATTAATCGACATTAATCTACTATTTTTCCAAGCATAACCACAATGTCATTTCCACAAGCACACATGCTTAACATCATATGCATTTTCATATGAAAACCAAGGACCACTTACCTAGTGCATCATTATCATAATGACATTAAAATACAACATTAATCCATGCTTAAAAACAGTAAACAAATCCACTCTTACATCAAATGCATTTTCATCTAACTTAACACATTTCCCAGAGAGGGATCACTGAAACACTTACACTTGAGCTTATTTAAGTGTATCAAGCTTACAGTAAGCTCCCAAGAGCACGCTCAAGGCGTTACAAAACAGGAAATTGCATTTTCACTCACCGATACGCGAATCCTTGTTCGTCGACACGGAAATTACACCTCCAGAGTCTCCAAAATCACCTTGTTAGCTTCCGGATCAAGATCCCCTGTTTTCACATCATCAAAATAGAGATCTAAATGCATTAAAATGCATTCTAACACCAGCAACAATTCATAAACTCGTTGCCCAGTCAAACTACACCAAAATACCCTTCCGAAACAACCGAAAGCTCAACCGATTGCCTTCCAAACCAAGCCCAGCCACCATACATCACTTCCAAAGAATTATCAACATCAAAACACAACTAATAAACATCCTAACTCATCCTTATACCTCCAGCAATCAAAATCCCACCATTACACCCCAAAATCACACTTAAAACTACCAAGAAACTCAAGAATCTCAAGGATTTCGGGATATATGTTATTAACACATCATTTTAACATATAAATCAACTTAAAAATCTATTAGAATCAACACAAAACAGTGCCCAACTCATCAAGTCTGAAAATCAAGATTTCATTCACACTTTCATAAGATTTTGATCTCAAATCAAAACTATATTGAAAACTCAATCAAAAATAGTTATTAGAAGCCAAATATCTTGGGAATTTTAATAAAGAACTTAGATTAGAGGTTGAGAACGGGATTTACCTACAATCCTTGCTTCCTTCAATAGATGACAAGTTTTCCTTGTAAAAATCTTGAAGAATTAAAGAAGATCTCTTGAAAAAGATTTAGGAAGTGTTGAAAGGATTTTTGGGAGAAAGAATTCTGGAAAAGATGAGAGAAAATGGTGTTTTGCTAAAATGAGAGGAAATTGGTAGTTACGTGAAATGAAAATTCACTAACTACCAATTAATTAATATCAAATTCTAATTAAAATCATTTAATTAAAACCCATTTAAATCACATGTCATATTGAAGAAAGGTCAAATTGACTTAAAGCCCCCTAAAGATTCTAAGATTTTGGCTTCTACCTTAAAAAGCACATTTGATTAGTGTAAAAAGTCACTACTCAAAATGTCCATTTTCCAAAACCCTTTTTGTAAAATTGATTTGACCAACCTCTTAATTATATTTTTAGAGGATTTTAGCAATTTTTATCACAATTTTATCCTATCCCGATCCTTGATTTCTTAAAAACACCTTACGCGATTCGAACCGTTCTCGACCTGTCCGATCCAATGTCTAAAACACCTATGCCCAAAACCAGGGCGTTACATTTCATGTATGCTATGCTATGTTGAGGGAAATTGGGGTGCCCATTGCCTTATTACACTAATCAAATGTTTTGTAAACTTGGATTCTTGCTTGTAGCTGGCCTAAATGGTTTGACTTGTTTTGTTGTTATGCTTTGTTTAAAATAGCACTATGGGTCCAAGAAGAGAACTGAGGTCGAATACGATAGTGCCTGCAGCTGAGCAGGGTGACCAGGGTGAACAAGGGGTTGATGTCCCTCCTGGTGGAAATTTACCTCCTCGGCCACCACCTGGAGGTGGGGAGTAGGTGCAGCACGGACCTGCTGGTCCTGGTTTGGGTGATTTGGCACCACTGGTTCAGGCGATCTCTGGGGCGTTTCAGGCTGCTGTTGTCGGAATGTATGTACAGGCCCCTGCAGCTGGGCAGGCGGGCTTACCTTTCGAGAGGTTGAGGAGCTTAGGAGCTATGGAGTTTTATGGTATGTCTCCTGAGGCGTCTAAGGCCTGGTTAGCAAGTACGATACGTATCTTGGATCAGATGAGATGCAATGATGTGCGCAAGCTGGGATGCGCAGTTTCTTTGTTGCAAGGCGATGCCTACAGTTGGTGGACGACTACCACTGCTGGTATGGAACCCAATGAGGTTCATTGGGAGTTTTTCAGAGGTGCCTTCAGGAGGAAGTATATAGGGGTGAGATACTTGGATGAAAAGAAACGTGAGTTTATGTCGCTTGTCCAGGGCAACCTTTCTGTGGCTGAGTACGAGGTTCAGTTCATACGCTTGAGCCAATATGCTCCTGAGCTGGTACCTAGTGAGAGGCACCAATGTGATCGCTTCCGGCATGGGTCGGTACAAGAAGTTAAGACGTATATGCTGGCTGCAGATTATACTGGCTTTGATGTGCTTGTGTGTCGAGCCAAAGACATCGAGCAGAACTTGGGATTGTCGTCTCGAGGTGTTTGTTCTAGCTCTGGGAAAAGAGCATCTGAGTACAGTTCTGGAGGTGGACGAAACAAAAGAGGTCGAGATAGGAGACATCAGCCTGAGGGGAGGCGTGGTGCTCTGGGTCGAGGTCGTCAGGCCCAGGGAGGTCGTGTGAGATCTGAGCAGCATACATGCTGGACATTTGGTTCGAGGGAACATTTGAGGCGAGATTGTCCTCGGGCGGCTAGAGAGGTTCAGGCTCATATTGTGGTGACAAGGAATTCATGTTGGAATTGTGGTTCGGCAGATCACATGAGGAGGGAGTGTCTTTTGTTGGCTGGTGGAGGCCAAGGACGTGCTCCTGTGATAGCTGCACCTCAGAGAGGCAGTGGGCGCGGCCGTGGGAACTTTCAGAGGAGAGACGAGGGGCAGCGGGGTATTGCTCATGTATTAGCCGTTCCACCTAAGGGAGGTGGACCAACGAGGGTTTACGCTCGGCGTGAGGAGCGCAATGATACTGATGTCATCGCAGGTACCTTTGTTCTTCAGTCTTTATCTTTGCTGGCTTTAATTGATTATGGATCCACGCATTTTTATATCTTGAGCGAGCATGCACGTTTTCTTGATATACCTGTTGAGTTGCTTGAAGTAGGAATGCAAGTGACTAGTTCTTTTGGTGAGACTGTAGTCAATAGGAAGTTGTATAAAAGATGCCATTTATCTGTACAAGGACATGTTTTTCTGTGGATTTGATGGAGTTACCTTTCTACGGATTTGATGTAATCCTTGGCTTGGATTGGATATCGGAGCATAGGGCGGTGGTTGACTTTGATGTCAAGCGAGTCACCTTAAAGCTGGTCGATGATTGTGAAGTAGTTGTAGTAGGCGAGAATTTGAAATTCTTGTCGAATGTGATTTCAGCTTTGGAAGCAAACCGTATGATGAGGTTGGGTTGCGAGGCTTACCTTGCCTATGTGATGAATCCTGGCACCAAGGATGTGCGTGTGCAAGACATCCGAACTGTTCGCGATTTTCTGGGTGTCTTTTCGGAAAAATTGCCTGGATTGCCACCAAACAGGGAAGTGGAGTTTGGTATCGAGTTGTACGAGAATACGACTCCGGTGTCCATTGCTCCTTATCGCATGGCAGCTAAAGAGCTGAAAGAGTTGAAAATACAATTGCAAGAGTTGTTGGATCGAGGTTTCATCCGGCCTAGTGTGTCACCTTGGGGTGCACCAGTCTTGTTTGTAAAGAAGAAGGATGGGACAATGCGGATGTGCATAGACTAACGACAACTGAAAAAGTTGACGATCAAGAACAAGTATCTCTTGCCTAGAATGGATGATCTCATTGATAAGTTTCGGGGAGCCTTAGTGTTTTCTAAGATAGATTTGAGATCGGTGTATTATGAGGTGAAGGTGAAGGATGTGGACATACCTAAGACAACTTTTCAGACAAGGTACGGGCATTATGAATTCTTGGTGATGCCGTTTGGTTTGACCAGCGCGCCTGTTGCTTTCATGGACATGATGAATCGTGTATTCCATGAATTCTTGGATCAGTTTGTGGTGGTGTTCATCGATGATATCTGTGTGTATTCACGTACTGAGGAGGATCATGATAGACACTTGAAAATTGTTTTGCAAGCGTTATTGGAAAATCAGTTGTATGCCAAGCTGGGTAAGTGTGAGTTTTGACTTAGGGAGGTGGTCTTCCTTGGACATGTTGTGTCAGCTGAGGGTATTCGCATTGATCTGCACAAGGTAGAGGCTATGATGAGTTAGAAAGTATCTAAGTCTGTTATGGAGGTGCGGAGTTTCTTTGGTTTAGCTGGGTACTACCGTAGGTTTGTCGAGGGTTTCTCGAAGATAGCAGCACCTTTGACCAAGTTGTTGCAGAAGAATGTTCGCTTTGAGTGGACTGATGCGAGACAACAAGCTTTCGAGAAGTTGAAAGAAGCTTTGATGCAAGCTCCTATTCTAATTCAATCTGAGTCTCGTAAGGAGTTTGTGGTCTATAGTGATGCGTCCATTGTTGGGTTGGGATGTGTGTTGATGCAGGAAGGTAAGGTAGTGGCCTATGCATCTAGGCAGTTGAAGGTGCATGAGCGTAACTACCCTACTCATGATATTGAGCTTGCGGCTGTGGTGTTTGCCTTGAAGATTTGGAGGCATTACCTGTACGGTGAGAAGTGTGTTGTGTTTACAGATCATAAGAGCTTGAAGTATCTTATGTCTCAAAAGGAGTTGAATCTTAGGCAGCGTCGTTGGGTAGAGTTTCTTAAAGATTATGATCTGACGATTGAGTATCACTCGGGCAAGGCTAATGTTGTGGCTGATGCTTTGAGCCGAAAAGTAGTTGTGGAGTTGAGGGTGATGTTTTCTCGCTTGAGAATATCGCGTGATGGTGGTCTTATTGCAGAATTGCAAGTGAAACCATCTTTGATTCAATTGATCAAAGATAAACATTTGCTTGATGATTCTCTTGTTTCACATGTTCAGGACATTACGAAGGGTAGACCTTCAGATTTCAGCTTTAGTAATATGGTGTTTTGTGCTTTGGGAGTCGAATAGTGGTGTTGGATGATGTTGAGTTGAGGCGCACTATTCTGACTGAAGCTCATAGTAGCCCTTTTGCTATGCACCCTGGTAGTACAAAGATGTATCGTGATTTGAAAGATGAGTAATACTGGGTGGGGTTGAAGAATGATGTGGCTGAGTTCGTTAGTAAGTGCATGGTGTGTCAGTGAGTGAAGGCTGAACATCGGGTTCCTTCTGGGTTGCTGCAGCCTTTGAGAATTCCATAATGGAAGTGGGAGAGAATCACCATGGATTTTGTGTCTGGATTGTCTTTGTCGCCATCAAAGAAAAATATAGTTTGGGTGATTGTGGATCGGCATACGAAGTGTGCACATTTTCTGCCTGTGCATACTACGTATACCTTGGATAAGTTGGTTGAACTATACATAGCTGAGATTTTTCGGTTGCACGGTGTGCCAAAGTCTATAGTGTCAGATAGGGATCCGAGGTTTACAGCACGATTTTGGGAATGTTTACATCAAGCCTTGGGTACACGGTTGAATTTCAGTACTTCTTATCCTCCTCAGACAGATGGACAATCGGAACATGTGATTCAAATGCTTGAGGACATGTTGAGTTGATGTGTGATAGATTTTCAGGGTTCTTGGGAGAAGCATGTGTCGTTGGTTGAGTTTGCGTATAATAACAATTACCAGGAAAGTATTCAAATGGCTCCATATGAGGCTTTGTATAGGAGAAGATGTAGAACCCCTCTATGTTGGGCAGAAGCTAGGCAAAAGTTGATTTCGATGCCAGCTATGCTAAAAGAAACCATCGAGAAGGTGAAGCTCATTTGTGAGCATTAAAAGGCAGCATCGGATAGGCAAAAGTCTTATGCGAACCTGAAGCGTAAGGAGATTGAGTTTGCGGTTGGCGAACGTGTGTTCTTGACAGTATCGCCTTGGAAGAAGGTGATGAGATTTGGGCGTAAGGGTAAGCTTAGCCCAAGGTTCATTGGACCTTACAAGATTGTGGAGTGTATTGGTCCTGTGGCATATCGGTTGGGATTGCCTGCAGAGTTGGAGTAGATACACGATATGTCTCATGTCTCTATGTTACGAAGGTACAAATCGGATACTTCGCATGTGATGCCTGTTGAAGAGATAGAGTTGAATCCGGATTTGTCGTATGATGAGGAACCAGTGAAGGTTCATGATGAGAGTAACAAAGTTCTTCGTGGTAAGACGATAGAGCTTGTGAAGGTGTTGTGGCGACACCGAGGAGTTGAGGAGGCCACGCGGGAAAGCAAGGCGGACATGCTGAAGCAGTTTCTACATCTCTTTCAATCAGGTACAAATTTCAAGGACAAAATTTCCTAAGTGGGGGAGAGTTGTAACGCCCTGGTTTTGGGCCTAGATGTTTTAGACATCGGATCAAACCGGTCGAGAATAGTTCGAATCGCATAAGGTGATTTGAGGAAATCAAGGATCGGAATAGGATAAAAATGTGGTAGAAATTGCTAAAATTCTCTAAAAATATGTTTAAGAGGTTGGTCAAGTCAATTTTACAAAACAGAAATTGGAAATGGGACATTTTGAGTAGTGACCAAATTGTAAAGTTTCAAAACTGGGAAAAGTGTGATTTTTAATGTAGAGGCAAAAATCTTTGAATCCTTAGGGGGATTTCAGTCAATTTGACCTTTCCTCAATATGACATGTGTTTTAAAAGTCTTTTAATTAAATGACTTTAATTGGATTTATATTAATTAATTAAAAGGTAGTTAATGTGAGATTTTCAATTACGTAACTTCCAACTCTTTCTCATTTTTAGCCAAACACTATTTCACTCATCTTTCTCTAGAATTCTTTCTCCCAAAAACTCTCACAACATTTCCTAAACCATTTTCAAGAAATCTCTCCTTGTTCTTCAAGATTTTGCTAAGGAAAACTTGTCATTCATTGAGGGAAGCAAGGATTGGAGGTAAATCCCATTCTCAACCTCTAATCAAAGTTATTTATTGAAATTCCCAAGATATTTGGCTTCTAAATACTATTTTTGGTTGAGTTTTCATTATAGTGTTGATTGGAGATCAAAATCTTGTGAAATTGTGGTTGGAATCTTAATTTTCGGACTTGATGAGTTAAGCTCTATTTTGTGTTCATTTTAATTGAGTTTTAAGTTGATTAATATGTTAAAATGAAGTGTTGATAACATAGATCCTGTGTCTTGGGAGCTTAGTGTAAGTTTGATACACTTAGCTAAGCTCAAGAGTAAGTGATTCGGAAATCCCTCTCTTAGAAATGTGCTATGTTTGATGAAAATGCACTTGAGTTAAGTGTGGATTTGTTTACTGTTTTAAAGAATGTTTTAAGCATGAATGTTGCTGGATTTTAATGCCATTATGTTAAGGTTGCACTAGGTAAGTGATCCTTGGTTTTCATATGTTGAATGCATATGATGTTAAGCATGTTATGCTTATGGAAATGGCATTGTGTTTATGCTTGTAAAGCAGTGGATTAATGAGGTTAAATGATTATATTGGCAAGTGATGGAAATGGTTTTTGGTTGTGTTACTCGGATATAGTTAGTCGGCTATAGGATTGGGTGCACCGTGAATAAAGTCGCCTTGGATGTTTAGTGGTTGTGATTGTGTCGTAATCTCCATCCAAGTACCCTAACGATTGAGGTTAAGACCACACCGGTAGATGGTTTAGTCCCTTGTGTGAGTCTTGTATATGTGTCTCGTACTCTCGTTAGTGGAATTATACAACTACCGATGAGTGGTGTTGAGGGGTTGTGATTGTGACATTAATCTCCATCACGGGTGTTGAGGGGTTGTGATTGTGCCATTGATCTCCACCTTGTGTAGTCCAATAGTGTGTATGAAACGTGTGGGACAACGCTTGTAATCCGTGTATCCGATTGTGTCTTGTGTTGAAATGGTTTATGGATTATCACTTACGAGCCAATATAATGTAAATGATTAATGTTAAGCATGAGATGCTTGTAAATGATGCAAGGATGCATGAGATTCTTGATAAAGCATGAGCAAAGGTTTATTTGCTGATTTTAATGTTGTATATGAGCATGTTTTAGAAAGTGCATTGGTGTTCTTGAATGTACATGTTTTATGTAAAGGCATGGGATATGAATTGGTGGTTTTGCCAATGGTGTGAAATGCATTGATGATTGTTGCATAGCGGTCCTCTTTAAGCTTTGTGCTTACGCTCTTTTGTTTCATCAATGCAGAAAACTAGGCATTCGAGGCAGCAAGTAAGCAAGTGGAATCCAGGCTCTTAATCTTGCAAAGTATGTGGCTTTACTTTTTTGTAATAAAAGGTAAGGGGTGGGATTTATACTTTTGAATGGTTGAGGATGTTTCCCTTTACTTTGAGCATGTTTGGTGGTTTATTCTTGAGTTGTAATTGGCCATTATGGTTTGATTTTGGATGTGAATGTTGGTTTTAGCTTGTTATGGCTTTGGTGGACTAGGGAGCATGCCTTTAGTATCTATGTTTGCATGTTGGATGCCATGTCGTAGCTAATGCCTCAAAATGATGATCGGTGGTGTGTATCTATGTTGTATGCATGTTGTGGCATGTTTCGGAAATTTTTGGATATGAGAAAATATGAAAAACCAGCAAAATATGTTGTTGCATGGCAAGGCGTATCGGAACGTCTTGCCTGTTCCGGAACAGAGGCCCGAAATGGCTAAGAGGTTTTGGAACGGGTAGGGACGTATCGAAACGGTTTTGCTACTGGAAAGGGTTGTTTCGATACGGGTCTCGGAACGCACCCGAGTATTGAAACGGTCAACCAAGTTTCGAAACGATCGTTTCGATACAGGGCCATCCGTTTCAAAACACCTGACCGTTGAGTTTGAATTTGAACTGTTTCAGGTTTCTATTTCTTACATTTTGGTCCCTGAGTTTTTGTCGCTTAATTTAATGAGTTTGAATGATCCGTTTGAGATGAAATTTTACATGATGGCATGTTATATGATTAATTATGGATTGGTAACATTAAAACTTATTTAGTCCTTATAATTCTCGAAATTTATGTTTTAGTCCCTAAAAGATGTTTCTATGTAATTGAATCCTTGTTTGAATTTCGTTTGTTGTGTCGCTTCCGCTGAAATGATTTGCTAATCATATAGGCTAATAATGAGAATCTAGAAAAGATAAAAAGAAAAAAAGAGTCATTAATCAAAGTTGACTTTCGGGTTGACTTTGGTTTTCCCCGTGTAATCTTCGTAGTTCGAGTCGAGCGTCTAGGCCGGGCTAAGGGGGTTACACATGAATCGACTCTTGTCTCCGGTCATGTGCCTTGAGCATCCACTATCAAGGTACCATGAGTTTTGGCTTTGTGCTTTGGCCTTGTAGCAATGCTCCCCCTACAAACAAAGAGATTAAGCTTTGATTTTTGGTACCCAAATCATTTTGGGTCCACGAGTGTTAGCTCCCAAAAGCTTAGTTCCCTTAGGAATCCAAAGTGACATGCCATCAACATTATTAGATTTGACAAGTTCCTTAGGAACCCATACACTTCTAATTCATTTAGTTTTAGTATGCAAATAGGAGCCACTTTGTTTGTAGTTAAAGTTCTTTCTTTTAGGTTGGTTTGTTCTTGATGATTCACCTATTTCATTTTTCAAAGTACCAACACTCTTGAAATACTTTTTGAGCTCATTTAACACCATTTGGTGTTCAATGTTACATTGAGAAATAAGATTATTTAAATCTACATTTTCATTTTGAAAGAATTCAAGTTCATCTTGTAGACCTAAAATCTTTTTCTCAAATTCCAAGTTAGCTTGAGAAAATAAATCATTTTTAGCATGCAAATCCAAAATGACTTTTTTTTATTTTTCAAAACGGACTCCTTATACTTCTCAACTAACTCGTCATACACCTCTTGTAACTCATCATAAGCTTCATGCAATTCATCATATGTAAAATCAAAAGTAGATGATAGAGGTTATCGTAGAAGAATCCTCCTCAAGAGCCATGAGGCAAAGGTTGGCCACTTCTTGTTACTCATCCTCGGATGATTCCTCATCACTCCAAGTAGCAAGCTTTGCTTTGAGCTTCTTCTTCTTCTCAAAGCCCTTCTTCTAGAGTTGAGGACACTCGAAATGAATATGACTCAGTTTCTTGCACTCATAGCATATGATTGGATCCTTTTCTTCTTCTTTGTTCTTGGTCTTGAAGTCCATCTTTCTTTGAAATTTTCTACATCGATTGGACCTCATAAACCGTGAGAATCTTTTGGCTATCATAGCCAGTTCTTCAAGATCTTCCACCTCACTAGAAGTGCTCTCCTCATGTAGAGAAGCTTTGAGAGCCACTCATAGCTTCTTCTTTTTGTCTACCTCAAGCTTCTCCACTCTTCTTTCTTCTTTTCATCTTCCCTTCTTTGCTTCATGATTTCATGAGTTACGAGAGAACCAACTAGCTCATCAAGCTTTAATGTCTTTAAGTTCTTTGCCTCGATGATTGCGGTTCTTTTTCCATCCCAAGACTCGGGAAGAGAGTAGAGTAGCTTCCGGACTAGCTTGAACTCTGGGATGATCTCTCCAAAACCCATTAGCCCATTGACGATGGTTGAAAAACGATCAAACATCTTTGATACGGTTTCGTCGGGCTCCATCTTGAAATTCTCATAACTAAGATTGAGAATTCCAGTCTTTTTTTCCTTCACATCGCTTGTCCCTTCATAGGTTGTCTCAAGTGTATCCCACACTTCTTTATCACTTTCGATGGAAGAAACTATGGAGTAGACATCCGGTCCAAAAGCATAAAATTAGCATGTGAAGAGCCTTGTCGTTGATTTGAATCTTCTTTCGATCATCTTCACTCATTTCTATTTTCCTTTTTGGCACAAGTCTTCCTTCATCTTCTCTCTTCATCGGAATGATGGGACCATCCTCTATAGCATCCTAAGCAAGATAATCACTAGACTTTATGAAGAGACGCATCCGGTTCTTCCAAAAAGGATAGTTGTCACCGTTGAAGAAAGGTGTTTTGGTGATCGATTGAGACCCATACATGCTAGAGCCGGAGATAGATGTCATGGCTTGCTTTGTTGATGATCACACTCTTCCTAGAATCTCCTCTTTCGGTTATTAATCCTTCAAAGAGGTAGGCTTTGATACCAATTGTTGAGTGGATCAAAGGATTGATCAATGCCAAGATAGGGTGAAATGAGTTTCTAAAATTTTGTAGGAGAAGTGGTATGAATAAAAATGAAGAACAAGGCAATTATAGTGGTTCAAGTTCCAAATGAACTCTACATCCACTACCTTAGCTCCCACTAAGGATTTTCCAACAATTCACTAGTTGATCTTCCCCTTTTCTAGGCTTAGGAGGAAACCTTTACAATACCGGTCAATTTTCTACCCAAAATTGACCAAACCCTCACTTGGTTACAAAGAAGAAATTGAAGGAAATAAAGATATCTCTAAAAAAAATTCCCCTTTGAATACAAACACTCAACCCAAATTGAAAGACAAGATAGGAATTACACTAAAAACAATTTGGAATTTTACAAGAATAAGAATTTAGGCACTTGAGCTTGGATTTTTTGTATAGATGTTTCTCTTGGATGCAGTAGTTGATGTTGGTCTTCAAATGACTTGTTTTTATACCTTCTCCATTAATTCTAGCCGTTTGGGTGGTTAGGGAATAGGTTTCAGCCATTGGAACCCTCTCTTACCACCATAAATACACTTCTACAGCCTACCGTATCGGTATACGAGGAGGAGTATCGGTACCTGTCTTAAAAAAGAAAAAGCTGATTCACAATTACAAGAGATGTGTATCGATACGCGTGTCGGCGTATCGGTATGGGTTAGGGAAGCATTTCGATATGGGTAAGACCGTATCGATGCAATTTTTCCTACAAAGCTCACTGGAGGAATTCGTATTGATACGAGTTAAAGCTTATCGATACGCTGTTTAAAAACTAGTTACCTTCTAACTGACAAACAACGGTCGAAATATTTAAGGCTCTGAACTTAAAATTACCTTTAAAACTGTATCTATACGGGTGAGACCGTATCGGTAAATCATTCAAACTCCGTGTGATTTTATAGATAGAGCGTATCGATACAGATGCAATCTATTTCGATACCCTATTTCGATATGGTAAGAAGGGTATCGAAACGGTTTTCTCCAGTGGCCAAGTTTGTAAAAAAGGTATCGATATGGTAAGAAGCGTATCGATACGCATTGACGATTTTGAGCAATTTGGACTTGGAACACTTAGAAAATATTTTAGAGTTTGAGTTTTTCAAACTAGAACAAAGCCTTGATGATTTGAAACCTTTTAGGGGACTTAAAATTTTATTTCAAATTTTACAATTTAGTCCTTAAAACATGTTGTTATATCAAAATCAAACATAGGTTTTACAAAGTGAGAGCACCTAATTCGTCACTCAAACTCAAGTATGAACTTTGGTGATTTTAAATAAGTAGATTTTGGCAATGGGGAAAGAACCTCGGTTTTGGAGATTTTTTTTAGAACTTCCTGGTTGAGATATGTTGATTTGTCTATTTGGGTTTGTAAAATGGCCATTATATGTTGCTCGAGGAAGAATGATGCTTTTTCGTATGTTTTATGGTATTGCCCATGAGATGCATGCTATAGCTTACTAGAATTACATGTGTTGGATTGGTAAAACCCTTGTAGTTGCATTTAAGCATGATTGATAGGTAGTATATGCTTAGGGATGCTTATCTATTGATGCTTGAGCATGCCTGGCTGATTAAAATGTATTCTGGAGTTCAATGTGAAGCCTATTTGGTATGCGTATCGATACTCGGGTTCGAGTATCGATACTCAAAGACTTTTTGCAGGCTAAATAACACAAGGGTATCGATACGATTTGCCCGCGTATCGATACACTTGGGATATCTTTGAAGGGCATACCGATACGCGAGGAGGGGTATCGATACCTTTTCCCAAATGAGTTACTGTCTTCTCGCGTATCGATATGGGCCTTAAGGGTACCGATACTCGACTGTTATTCTCAGTTAAAAGTACCTTTTAAAGTCTGAAAAGTTACATGTTGGTCCCTGAATGTTGTATGTGCAATAGGATGAGTTTGGGTGGTCCGTTTTGGATGAAATTTGACACGAAAACATGTTTCATGACTAATTAACGCACAGTAATCTTAAAATTGGATTGGTCCTTGTAATTTGCTAAAATAAAATTTAGTCCTTAAATGTGTAACTTACGCAATTGAACCACTAAACGAACTCTGATTGCTATGACGTTTTCTTCTAAGTTATTTGCTGAACATATAAGACTTAAAATGCATCTAGGGAAAAAAGACAGAGAAAAAAAAGGGTCGTTAATTGATGTCGGCTTTAGCGAGTTAGCTTCGGTTTTCCCCCTGTAATCTTCTTAGTTCGAGTCGGGCGTCTAGGTCGGGCTAAGGGGTTACATTGATTCTATTTCATCATCCATTGGCTCGGCAGCTTTGATGTGCCACTTCCTCTTCCTTGTTCCTTCCTCTGTTGGTGCTGTCGGAGGGTCTATCGCTATTGGGATGGATGTTGTTGTTGCTGGCGGCTGCTATTGCACCTCTTTTGATGAGGATATGTTGGCTAATGTATCCACTGAGTAGATTGGGGAATGATGTTGCTCATGCCGCTCTAGGGACTCTGCCACCATGTTGGAAGCAGAGGTGGCTGAGTAAGATGGGTAGTGCGTTTGAGATGGCATATGTCAGTAGAAGGCGGCGTGGCGGGCAGCGACGGTTGATGGTGTTCCTTATGTTGAGGCAGCTGCGGCAGCTATATCTATAGGGTAGTGTGGCAAGGTGGGGCTGTCACTTGGGTAATTTTGCAGGAAATAAGCCATAAAGGCTTCTTGGACCTCCCTCACATACTTCATAAAGGTCAGTTGATGCTGCTCGATTCTTTTCTTGCTTTCGATGAGGGTGCGCATCAGAGTGAGGACATCACTTGTTGGGGCAGCTTTAGTACTACCGGGGGTGGCTGGAGTGGCGGGTTGGGCGGTAGAAAGCTGGCTTGGGGTGATGGGCTCTATCTCTGGGGCCTGCATCATCTGCATGCGGACTTTCCTGGTCCACCCCTCCTTTGTTGTTGTCATCTCATCCCCGTGGTCGATTATGACGTTGAAATTGGCACAAAGGCCGGTAATGAGTGACGGGAAGTATAGCCTGCCCTTCGTCTTATGGAATCAGTTATGGATCTCCTTGCATATGATTTCCACAACATTAATGGGCCGGTTTGACATGATGTTGTGGATGAGTGCAAAGCATGGCCGGTCGACAGTGAAGTTGTGGGAGGTGGGCAGTAGACGCCTCTTGATGAAGGTAATCCACAGCATTGCTTGGCGGTGTTGGACAGAGCCGACGTTGTAACCCCCTTAACCCGGCCTAGACGGTTGACCCGAATTAAGAAAGTCACACGGGGAAAATCAAAGTCAACCCGAAAGTCAACCTTGATTAACGACCTTTTTTTTCTTTTAACCCGGTCTAGATGCATATTAACCCTAGATATGATCATTCACACAGCATGCTCAAAGATCATTCACATCAGAGATCAATCAGGGACCCAATTGAACAATTTACAACTTTAGGGACCAAAGTGTAAATTCTGGAAATGATAAGGTCTTAACCCAAATTAATGTTACCAACTTGAAATTAGTCAGGTTCCATGCTTCACTGCCAAATTTCAGCTCAAAAGGACATTCCAAACTCATACAATTGCACAAACAAGTTTCAGGACCAAATTGCAAACTTTTCAAAACATTTAACTGCCAATGTCAGCCCCCAACGGTCAGGTGTTCCGAAACAGGGAGAACCTGTTTCGAAACGCGGGGCCGTTCCGCAACGTGTTCTGAAACGAGGGCTGGCAGAGGACTTTCCGTTTCGGAACGGTGTCTTCTGTTTCGGACGCCTGGGCTATTACAGGGCACCCGTTCCGAAACGGTAGCTGTCGTTCCGTTACGGCCTGCACAGAATGCAGTGAAATGGCTGCTAAAACACACAATTGATCAACCATACATGCTCCAAATGCTACCAAACTTTACCAGCAAGACATTCAACATGTAAGGAACATAAATGCATCATTCAAACATCATTATGGCATCCAATCTGAAAAGCCCCAAATCTAAAGGCATGCTTCCTACTTAGCAAACCATTCAAGCATTGAATCTCCAAACCAAACACATAATGGCCAATTACATGTTCCAGCATTATTGACAACATTAAACAAACTTAGGGAGTTCAAAACCTCTCCCAATTCATCCACATAGGTCCCCCATTGCCAAATGCCAAAAGCTAAAAGTGTTTAAGAAAACCTTCCCATACTTGAGCTTAACTTCCACTTGATTGCTTGCCTTCCTTGCTGCCCTCAATACACCTTAATGCTCTGCATTATTGATTTAAGACAAAGAGAAAGAGAGCGTAAGCAAAAGCTTAGTGAGGAATGCTCATTTAAAACCATACAATAATGCATTTATAAAAACTCATTTATAAATCATTCTTCAAGCAACATTTCACATGCTCTTTAACCTTTAAACAAGCATTACATGCTTCCATACCATTTCATGACATATTGGCAACAAGTGATACATTTCACATAAGATTCACACATGGACTTTTAAACACCATTGTGATCTTATAATAACCAAGGACCACACATGGACTTTTAAACACCATTGTGTCCTTAACCCCATGGACTTTTAAACACCATGGACCCATGGACTTTTAAACACCATGGCAAGGACCACACAAGGACTTTTAAACACCTTTGTGTCCTTAACAAGAACCATCCAAGGACTTTTAAACACCTTGATGTTCTTAAGTAACCAAGGCTTACACAAGGAATTTTAACCACCTTGAGCCTTAACCAAGAGCCAACTATGGACTTTTAAACACCATATTGCTCTTAAAATATACAAGACTCATCCAAGGAATTTTAACCACCTTGATGATCTTAACCAAGAACCATCCAAGGACTTTTAACCACCTTGATGTTCTTTTAAATAACAAGGCTCACACAAGGACTTTTAAACACCTTTGTGACCTTAACATCACTTGCTAATATGCATCATTAAACAACAATAATCCACTGTTCTAAATCATTTTACAAAGCCATAAACATCATGCATTTTTAAGCATCAACCACATTTAAACATTGTTCAAAAACAAGGAACTCCTACCTTGAGTTTCCTTCAACACATGGCTTTAAATCACAGCAAATAAACATGCTAGATATGCTTTCAAAACAGATTTAAACACATGCAAACAACCTCATTGCATACAACCAAAACCATGGCCATCACCAAGAGAGTTTAACCGAAAACTTACTCTTGAGCTTAGCTAAGTTGCTTAGACTTAAACTAAGCTCCCAAACCTCCAAAACACTGGTTTCAAAGCCGAAAACCAAATTCCACTCACTGATTCCGTTTCGCCTTTTCCGAAACACAAATCAAGCTTCCGGATCACCACCACTTGGATCCAAAGATGACTCCCCTGTTTTCAACACATCAAAGCAGAGGATTAATGCATCATCATGCATTAATAGCTTCAATGAAAGCACCTAAACTCGCTGCTCTCATCCACACTCCATTTTCGGCCACCAAACACAACCGAAAATGCATCCAAACAACTCCTCAACAATGCCCAGCCAAAAACCATCAAATCTAAACATCCTTTAACATCATTTAACATCTAAAAAGAACCTAACAACATCCTTATAACTCCAGCAACATCAGATCCACAAGATCACTCCAAAACAACCAAGAAACACATGCTAAACTTAGGAAATTCAACCTATCCGGGATTGCATTAATTAAAACTCAATTCCTTATCAATTTAACATTCATTTAACATCAAATTAACACCTTAAAACACAGCCCAATCAGATCATACGAAAATCCATCAAAAATCACCAAATCTTGCATTTTAAGCCAAGATCCATCACACAACTTTAAAACCATTTATAAATCATCAATTAAGGATTGAGAACTTAGGAATTTCAGTAAAGAACTGAGAGTTTAGAGGAGAAGGACGTTCTTACCTCCAAACTTGAGTTTCTCCCTTTTAGAACCAAAAAGCTTGAAGAATCAACTAGCAAATGGTGAGGTTTTGTTGATGAGATGATTTGCAATCAAAAGGAAAATGAAAAGAGTGATTTAGATGACAAAACCAGAGGAAAAAAGATCTAGAGAGAATGTTTGGTTTGAGAGAAAATGAGAGAAAAGGAAAATTGGAAAAGTTAGTTGAAAATGGAAAATAACTTCCCTCCACTTTTCTTTTGTTTAAAACTCAGAATTAAATCACTAAATATCTTAGAAAAATCTGGAGAAACTCCCTTTGGGTAAATAGCTCCTTAAAGATTCAAAGTTTCAACCCTTTCTAAAACAGTCACGCAGTTTTCAAAAATTACATTTTGGTCACTAGCCAAAATGTCACACTTCCAAACCTCATTTTGTAAAATTGATTTCACAGTTCACTTATATATATTAAAAGAGGATTTTAGAACATTTTTCCATATTTTTAATGCAACCCGAACTAGGCTTTCCTAATTTCACTCTTTTAAATTCGAACAGCACTTTGACCGAACTGGTCAACGCCTAAAGCTTCTAAGCCCAAAACCGGGGCGTTACAGACGCGTTTTCCTGCCAACCAGGGCGTGTTGGGCTTGCACAACTTGGCCTTGAGCCTATCGTAATCGGCAGTCGTTAGTGACTACCTCCACTCCTCATTAGGGTTGTCGTCCATCTCTAGGCCGTAGAAGTTGTTGATTACGGCAGCGTTCAGCTTGACAGGCTCCCCTCGAACGACAGCTCCGGGCAGGGATGATAGGCATAGAATTATGTAACCAAAATGATGTTGGCCATCTTCGACTGTCGTGCGAACATCTCCCATCCATTGTTGTGGATTGTTTCGAACAGGGCAGGCTCTAAGCCAAGGTCTCATGTCTACTTCGTGTAGTGGAAACATTGCTCCTCCCTAATTGCCTTCTTGGAGAGCTGATCCTTATATCTTTTCTCGCCTGCCCTGGAGCAAAATCTTTTGTATGTGGGCTTGGGTTGGGATGCAGATGCCATGTTAAATGGTTGTAATTAACTAAAACTTGAAAGAAAATAATGTGAGACGAGAGAGCAATGGATTCAAGAAGAATATAGCAAGGGGATAAAAGTGAAGTAAATGAATGGGGTGAGATAGGTTTAAATAGAGGCTACCAAGAGGTGTCGTAGCGGCATTAAATGTCCAACGGTCCAGTTGTCTCGCGCACGTTACGAGATTTCTACTTGTTATTTCTGTAGTCGTTGGTAGCTAGCCATTACGCGCTGTCTACGCTGGGTCGCCCTTGGTTGTCTTGGCGAGATGCTGGGCAGGCTCCTTGTTGGGCCTTCTTCTTAATCTAGCTCTTTTATTCTTAAGCCTGAAATAAAAATAAATGTATTTAAATACTAAAATAAGTTCTAAAAAATAAGAATGTGAAAATAAAATTCAAGATCTAATCCTAAGGAAAATAAATTGCAATAAATTAACTCTAATCCTAATGCATAAAATAAAAATAAGGAAAATTTAAAAATAAAAATTCAAGTTATGTTGGCAGTGCATTTGGGTACATCTCCCAGACTTAACCACTTCCTGAGGTGGTTTGGCTTGTTCTTCCCTCATAGGGGGGTCCCCTTGTTCTTGCAGGTGATGTGTTGTTGGGTCCTTCAGCCTGCCCTTGGGTCTGTCGCGACAGCTGCTGCCTTGGCCTGTCTCTATACTGATTTTGGCAATCTGAGCTTCTGGGCAACCTTCCTTTTCCTTTTCTGAGGGTTGTAACACGTTTAACTTGATGCTCTGATTGTCTACCCTTATGATCATCTCCCCATTTTTCACATCTATTAGAGTTCTGTCCGTGGACAAGAATGGTCGCCCAAGAATGATCAGAGCTTTTTCATCACCCTTTTGGGCGGCAGTTTGTTGTGTAGCATGGCCATGCACTCCTCTATTACAGTAACTATTTTGAATTCCCCAATTCTCTTAATTTTTAGAAACCATGTCCCTGAGGTATTTGGCATAGTTGGGCATGCTCTAAATGGCTTCTATAAGAGGGATATTTATATGCACTTGCTTCAGAATATCCAAGAATTTCCTGAATTGGTGCTCTTGTTTCTGCTGCTTAAGCCTCTAGGGGAAAGGTGCTGGCAGGCGGATGTCCTCTATTTGTTCTTTGCAGAGGAACTTTATCTGTGGAGGATCATCTGCCTCATGACTGCTGTCAGGTTCTACTGCCGAGAGGGCTAGAGTTGATGTTGTCGCGGCAAGTGGTTCTTTCTGTGTTGGATGTGTTTCTGGTTGCTTTTCCACCTTGGGTTCATCCAACTGCTTCCCACTTCTGGTTGATATGGCTTTGCACTACTCATAGGTGGGCTTAGCTCCTACCTCTGTACTGTTGGATGTTGCTCCCATTGTTCTGCTGCTAAAGATCTCCGTGAACTGCCCAAATTAGGTCTCCAAGTTCTTTATCGCAGCCTCTTGGTTGTTCATCTTCATCTCTGTCCTGTCTTGTCCATGAAAGACTAAGTTTTATCAATAAATTTATTAGTGCGAACAATAAAATCACTAGTTCTAGACATAAAAGTATGAAGAGTTGTTGTTAGTGAATTATTGTTTTATGGTTGTTGAGCCTGTTGTCTGGGTAGGTTTTGCTGGTAGCCTCCCTGTTGCTGTTGTGGATAGGCAGCAGTCTTGTGATTGCTCCAGGAGAAGTTGGGATGGTTCTTCCATCCAGGGTTGTACATGTTATGGGTAGGCCTGTTGTTCCTCTCATATCCTCCAATAAAATTGGCAGATGCAGTACATTCAGAGGAATCGTTGTTACCCCCACAATCATCACAGAATGGCTCCACAACCTTGGCCTCATAGACTTGCCTGGTGGGTTTCATTATGCTCATAACAAGCTCGGTCATCTTATCGAGGCGGGCATTGACAGATTTTGAGGCTTGCACTTCATTCAGAGCAGCTGGCCACCTAACGCCGCCTCGGCGAGCTGTTGGGTACTTGTAATCGTTCTTGGCGGCTTGGTTCAGAATCCGCAGTGCCTCCTCTAGTGGTTTGTCGAGGATGATTACGTTGGCTGAGGCATCAATCATCATCCGTGTTGGGTAGTTCACCCCATTATAGAACATTGACACATGTGTCAAAATCGGGAAACCATGGAGCGAGCAATTGTTGAGCAACTGTTGGTACCGCTCCTATGCTTCATACATCGGCTCATCATCCCCTTGTCAGAAAGTCGTTATCTCGTTTTGTAATCTATCTGTGACATTGGATGGGCTGAAACGATCTAGGAAATCCTTGCACAGCTCTGTCCATGTGTTGAATGACCCTGCTGGCTGGTTGTTTAACCATTGCTTTGCCCTATCCCTCAGTGAATATGGGAATAACCTCAGCCTAAGCACGTCTTGGTGGACTCCATGTATCTTGAATGCTCTACAGATGTCTAGGAATCCTTTTAAATGCTGCCGAGCATCTTCTGTGGCAGTCCCTCCAAATTGCCCTAACGTGTTGATCATGTAAAACATCACGGACTTCAGCTCAAAGTGATCCGCCTCAATCTCAGGTTCTGTCACTGTCGAATCGAGCCCTCTGAGTCAGGATTCATGTAGTCATTAGTGGTTCGAACATACTGTGGTTGTCTGGGTGGCACTTGTTGTTCTCTAGGTGGCGGGTCTTGCTCCCGTTCACAACATTGTTGGCAGGGTTGTCGTTTTCCATGTTTACCTTTGCTTTTCTTTCTACTTTGGTTTTTCCTAGGGTTGATCTGAGTTCCTTCTTTAGCTCTCTTGTTCTTCGTTCTATATCGCCGTGGAAATGATTTCTTCTTTTGGATTCACCCTGGTCATGCACTAGCAAAGGAAACTGTAAAATTCTTTTTTTCGATTAAAAATAAAAACTAAAAAAATTAAATGCAAAGAAATAAAAGTGCAGAAATTGAAAACAAATTTCGTTGTTACTAATCCCGGCAAGGGCGCCAAAAACTTGTAGAGTGTTTAGGTGTTCTCTATTTATGAGCGCAAGTGCACACTCTTGTCAAGTTATAGTATAAAAGATATCGTCTCCCACAGGGATTGGACAGCTTAACTCGATTCGTTGTTCCTGCACAAGAAAAGTAAATTGCGCAAAAAAGTTGGTTTGTTTCAGAAGTAAAGTGAATAAAACACAAGTAAATAAAAGGGAAGAAATCGATTTGATAGAATGGGTAGGGTTATAGTAGAGTGTCCACGAGTTCTATATTTTGTACACATTCCTGCCCTTATTATTATTGTTCTTAAGCTCTTTTAGGCATATTTAGGTGCAGTGCATGCATAATAACAGTATTTGCTCTTACGTCATGCTTTTAATGAATATTTCATGTTTGGATAAGAAAATATATTGTTTTAGTTTAGTTTTTATTTTCATGTTTGGCAAGAGAGAATGAAAGCCTTCACGGGATGACTCTATTCAAAGGGTTCGGAGTTTTGTAGACTGCACCTATATTAGCTTCAGACCCAGAGAATAGTTGTGATGAGCTGAAGCCCTTAAAGCCATGATCAGAGAAAAAGAAAAGAGGAAAAGAAGTGCTTAACTATACTACCAAGGCAGCAACTCGTATCCTTTTTAGTAATTTAATTAATTTTAGCATTCTTTGTTAACTTGGTTATCTCAGCATGTTTAACATGGACACAGACCTGCACACATTGCACTGGCACTAAGAAAATTAAAATCTAAGTTATTTCATTCCATTCCCTATCACTAACATTAAATAGGTGCAACGGCCTTGACGTAAGAAATCAAGTCAAAGGCTAAGATTCTATTAATTTTGTACAAAAGGGCAGGTTTACTAGTTAGGTTGCATTGCTTGAGGACAAGAAATAGTTCGAGTATGGGGGTGTGTAAAGTGTCCACGAGTTTTATATTTTGTACATATTCCTACCCTTATTATTACTGTACTTAAGCTCATTTAGGCATATTTAGGTGCATTGCATGCATAATAACAATATTTGCTCTTACACAATGCTTTTATTGAACATTTCATGTTTGGTTAAGAAAAGATATTGTTTTAGTTTATTTTTTTATTTTCAGGTGTTGTAGATGGTAGCTGTGGAGAGGACCGGAAAGGACAGGAAAGCTGGGAGCAAAAAGAAGTTGTATTGAAGCAATTCCAAGTGCCGCCCAGGCAGGAGTTAAACCAACTTAGCCAAGATGTGTTGCGATTGAAAGAGGACAATTCCCTGAGTCCAATGAGCCCAGTCTTGCAATTTTCTGAAGCCTGTAGCGGCCTATAGAACTTATCCAAGTCTAATAAGTAGGAGTACTTATCCTTACTTGCGGGAGAAGGCAACGTCCAAAGAATCCACATTCAAGTCAAAAAGGAGTCAGCATTTAATGTAAAGCTACTTTTAGGACTTATACTTCAAAGAGGACTCAAACTTAGGCCATGAGCCCTCTATATACCCAATGTATGCGAGGGTATAGGGGCATGTTTATGCCTAGATGCACGGATAGATGGATGTTTAGCGAAGAGGTAGATAGGTAGATTGGAGGTGTTGGAGGTCGCGGCCCAATTCTCCTAGGGTTTAGGTTTTTGTATGTAAAGTAGTTGTGAGAAACGATTGTAACAGTTTAAGTGTGTTTTCAATAAACTATTCTCAAGTTTGCTTAATTCATGTTCTTCACTTCTTCAATTAGTTCCAAAACTCCAGTTGAGGAAATCCATTTGTCGGGCACGAGAGTGTCAAACTCACGAAAGGGTTAAGCATGGTCTCATCATGTCGATGTGTTGACTAATTTGACTTAGACATAAGTTAGAATTTCAGCGGCTAAAAGAAGCAACCAAACGTCGACTGCATGTGTTAGGTTTACGTTGAGATTGCTATGTATTCCCTACATCACGTAGTGACAGAATCCTTACCTAGACATAGGAAGGATCACTTAAGAATTGCTCTACCGAACTTGAAATATCTGCCAGACTTGCCGCTAGGACGTATTTCCATTCCACCTACCGAGACAGCAAAAGTTGCGAGCGTAGAAACCCGCTGCGGCCGCGTGACAGGGTCGTAGCTGCCGTCTGCCGTTACCCGCCGAGGCAACAGATCGTGGCAGCGTTAAACACACTTAGGATTTACAATGTAGTTTACACGCTACTGAGCTGCAATTACCTTACCCAATCTATCGGCCTTATCTCTCCCTAACATCCCTATCATCTCTATCTTTATCTTCTTTGTGTTTTTACTTTTTCACATTCAGAAATTTAATTGTATTTACTAAATCCTTGTGCAGGAAAACATTCACAGGATCCTTTTCAATCCTTTTCAATCCTTGTCGGGGATTGGCAACAACAACTGCGTTTGAATTTCCCCACTTCTACTTTAGTTTTGCACATTAAATTTCTAATTATTTTATTTAAAAAAAATAATTTATGCCTCTTTGTTTTCTTTGGTGTATGTCCCGCCAGGGCGGCAAAGATGGCAGCCAACATCCACCTGAGAAGGGAAATGACATGCCCGGACGAAAATCCATACACAAAGCCCTCAAGAATTGGTTAAGTTTGGGAAATGCACAACCCAACATAACCTATTTTTTATCTTTAATTTATTTTTATGCATTAGGATTAGATTTAATTTTAGTTATTTATTTTTTGCATTTAATTAATTTCGGGTTTGGAATGAAGGCAAGACCAAGAAGGATGAAAGAATAAAAGAGAAGCCCAATCCAGTGGCCAAGGCAGCCCAAGGTAGATGAACATAACGACTAGCGGCTTTATAACGGCTAGCAGCAACGGCTATATTTGCAACAGCTAGCAGAACGAATATCTGCGTAACGGCTAGAAGTGCAGAAATCACGCTGCAATCATTGCCGCCCATTAGCAGCGTGCCCGCCAAGGCAACGGAGAGAAGCGGCTATATAAAGCCAACTATTTTCCCCTCATTCTTCACTTTGCTCTCTCGTTTACTCTCAATTCTTCTCTTCAATCTTTGCTTTCAAGATTTCGTCTGCTTTACTTTCTTGCAATTTCTTTTTCTTTCTTTAGGAAAATACAATCGTTTTCACATATATGGCCACATCAAAACAACCCGCCTCCACCTCCAAGCCTACCTTCCAAAGATTCTTAAACCCTGCTATCGCAGCAACTTACAAGCATCACTTCACCGAGCAGCAACTCTGGGAAGAAATAGGGTTCCAATACACCAGGCCATATGGGGATTTTGGCCTTGAACCAACCATATTCGAGAGGGTTCACAACTTAGGTTGGGATATTTTTGCACGACAGCTAGAGGAAATAAACATCAACCAGGTGCGAGAATTCTATGCCCACAAGCCTACATCGAGAAACCCTTTCGTCTATGTCCGTGGCGAATGAGTCAAGTTCACGACAGAGACTATCAATAGATACTACGGCATAGAAATCAGTGGGAATCTGCATGAAGAGTGGAGGTCCTATCTAACGGCAGCTGACTACGAAAAGATCAAGAAAGAGATAGGTGGGCCCAACACCAATTGGTTAACCGGCAAGAATAATGGTTCATTCAACCACCGCGATCTGCTTCCAGAGGCCATTCTTTGGAGCAACTTCGTCCAACGCTGCATGATGACCACCTCAGACAGATCAACAGTCAACAGGCCGCGGCTGGCTCTTATCCACAGCATTATGAAGGGGCGGCCAATCAACATTGGTGAAGTGATTCTTGAAGAAATCTATGCCCATGCCGACAAGCCCAACGCCAAAGGACCCCTCGTCTTCCCTGCACTCATCACAGGCCTATACGCCAACTTCCGCGTGCCACCGCACCCCAAAGATACAATCATTGCCGCCAAAGAAGGGTGGATAAGGAAGGTGCGCCTCCAGATGATGCAGGAGCTGGAGCTGGAGCCGGAAACACCGTCAACCTCCCAGCCGCCGTCCCAACCAGCCGCAGCGGGCAGTATTGATGCTGCCCTCCCCTCCGCCCTAGTCCCACTACTGTGCAGCCCTATGGAGAGCTGCCAAAGGATCGAGCACAAACAGATGATCTTCACCAAATATATTACGGAGGTGCAAGAGGCCTTTGGGGCCTACTTGCTTGACAAGTACCATGACGCCGACCTACAGTTGTCTGTCATTCCATCGAAGTTAGCAACGTCCAGACCAGCTGCCACTCCAGCCGCCCCACCCAGCGAAGGGCCACAAATCCGACCTAAGCAAAGAACCTCACCCACTCCCATCCATCTGTATGAACTCACCTCCTCGTTAGAGTCGGAGAAAGAGGAGGAGACTATCGTCGCCTTCCCAGCAGCAAAGGAGGTAGCTTGCAAAGATGTCGACGATTGAGACATGGAGATTTCTGACTCCTTCGATGATGAACCGGCCGAGGCAGCAAGGAAGAGGAAGCGACCAGCCGTACCAACCGAGCCTCAGGGTGGAGGGTCTGAACCTGAGCCAGACGTACCATCCAAGAAACCCACCCCCAGCCGCATCCAGCCGCCACGAGGCACGAAAAAGAGCAAAGCCGCCAGACCTTCTGCCACACGCCGCCTAGTCCTACCCGCCTCCTTCTAATCTTCCTCCGACGTAGCAGCAACAGAGGGGAAATCCCCTACTCTGTAGTACATTTTTCCTTTTTCGTTACCTTTTTCTTTATTTTTATGTTTTCTTTTAATTTTTCTTTTTTTCCTTTTTCTTTCTTGTTGTTTTTATTTTATATTGTGTAAGGCACTGAGGATAATGCCAACCTTGAAGTTTGGGGGAATAGTCATAGTCCTCTTTGTTTTCTTTGTCTTTAGGTTCATTTAGTAGCATATAGGAACATATGTCAATTCTGCCCTAAACACTTAATGAAATTGAAATTGTTAGCTTAAAGCTTAAAACTTGTGCATATGATAGTTAGCCGACTACTTATATTTGCATCATACTTAAAATTTGACTGAACAATAGGATGAAGCATGAAAAATACTTAGAAAATTTTTCTTTTTGCTAATTATTCTTACACTGTCTATTAAATGCTGAATTTTTATTTGAGTTCTCAGTTTAACACTGCCTGCTTTACTTAATAAAAATTCTTAATTGAATACAGGTTTTCCGCCATGGCAGCACAGGGCAGCAGCACAAAGATGGTGAAAACCCTAGAGGTGCCCGAAACATGCTCTAGGAAGGATGTTTAATACAGTAGAGGTGTCCAAAACAGGCTCTAGGAAGGATCAAGAGCAAGGACACTCCACTGATATCAAAGTCCAAGTATCTAAACCAAGTGAAAGACAAATTAGCAAGAGTGAATGAAAGCCTTCACGGGATGACTCTATTCAAAGGGTTTGGAGTTTTGTAGAGTGCGCCTATCTTAGCTTCAGACCCAGAGAATTGTTGTGATGAGCTGAAGCCCTTAAAGCCATGATCAGAGGAAAAGAAGTGCTTAACTGTGCTACCAAGGCAAAAACTCGTATCCTTTTTAGTAATTTAATTATTTTTAGCATTCTTTGTTAACTTGGTTATCTCAGCATGTTTAACATAGACACAGACCTGCACACATTGCATTGGCACTAAGAAAATTAAAATCTAATTTATTTCATGCAATTCCCTATCACTAACATTAAATAGGTGCCACGGCCTTGAGGTAAGAAATGAAGTCAAAGGCTAAGTTTCGATTAATTTTGTGCAAAATGGCATGTCTACTAGTTAGGTTGTATTGCTTGAGGACAAGCAATAGTTTGAGTTTGGGGGTGTGTAGAGTGTCCACGAGTTCTATATTTTGTACACACTCCTATCCTTGTTATTGTTGTTCTTAAGCTCATTTAGGCACATTTAGATGCATTGCATGCATAATAAAAGTATTTGCTCTTACACCATGCTTTTATTGAATATTTCATGTTTGGTTAAGAAAAGATATTGTTTTAGTTTAGTTTTTATTTTCAGGTGTTGTAGATGGTAGTTGTGGAGAGGACAGGAAAACTGGGAGCAAATAGGAGCTGTACTAAAGCAGTTCCAAGTGTCGCCAAGGACGCCACCGTAGCAGCACTACTGCCGAGTGTCGCCCAAGCAGGAGTTAAATCGACTTAGCCAAGATGGGTTGCGATTGAAAGAGGACAATTCCCTGAGTCCAATGAGCCCAATCTTGTAATTTTCTGAAGCATGTAGCGGCCTGTAGAATTGATCCAAGTCGAATAAGTAGGAGTACTTATCCTTACTTGCAGGAGAAGGCAATGTCTGATGAGTCCACATTCAAGTCAAAAAGGAGTCAACATTTAATGTAAGCTACTTTTAGGACTTATACTTCAAAGAGGACTCAAACTTAGGCCATGAGACCTATATATACCCAATGTATGCGAGGGTATAGGGGCATGTTTATGCCTAGAAGCACGGATAGATGGATGTTTAGCATAGAGGTAGATAGGTAGATTGGAGGTGTTTGAGGTCGCGACCCAACTCTCCTAGGGTTTAAGTTTTTGTATGTAAAGTAGTTGTGAGAAACGGTTTTAACAATTTAAGTGTGTTTTCAATAAACTATTCTCAAGTTTGCTTAATTCATGTTCTTCACTTCTTCAATTAGTTCCAAAACTCCAGTTGAGGAAATTCATTTGTCGGGCAAGAGAGTGTCAAACTCACGAAAGGGTTAAGCATGATATCATCATGTCGAGGTGTTATCTAATTCGGCTTAGACACAAGTTAGAATTTCAGCGGCTAAAAGGAGCAACCAAACGTCGACTGCCTGTGGTAGTTTTATGCTGAGATTGCTAGGTATTCCCTACATCACGTAGTGACAGAATCCTTACCTAGACATAGGAAGGATCACTTAAGAATTGCTCTGTCGAACTAGAAATATCTGCCAGACTTGCCACCAGGACGTATTTCCATTCCACCAGTCGAGACAACGAAAGTTGTGAACGCAGAGACCCGTTGTGGCTGCGTGATAGTGTCGTAGCTGTCATCCGCCGTTACCCACCGAGGCAGCGGTTCTTGGCAGCATAAAACACACTTAGGCTTTACAATGCAATTTACACACTGCTGAGCTGCAATTACCTTACCCAATATATCGACCTTATCTCTCCCTATCATCCCTATCATCGCTATATTTATCTTATTTTTGTTTTTACTTTTTAACATTCAGAAATTTCATTGTATTTACTAAATCCTTGTGCATGAAAACATTCATAGGAGCCATTCCAATCCCTATGGGAGACGATATCTTTTATACTATAACTTGACGAGAGTGTGCACTTGCGCTCATAAATAGAAAACACCTTCACACCCTGCAGTTATACTGCTTCTTAGTGTGAAATTGCGTTGAATAGGACTAGTTGTTTTGCACTGCCAGACTCATCTACCTCGACGGGGGATGGCAAGTAAGCTGTTGAGACCCTCTCGGTGTCTCGGCTGGGGAATGGAACTGTGTCTCAGCGGCAAACTCGGCAGAACGCTTCGAAAGTGATCATGCTTATGTCTAAGTCAAAATAATGTTGATGCCCACAGCAGATAATACTAGTCGCGGCGTGAATGTGCAAAGACAGCAATGTTAACTCATCTTCTTTTAGCCACCTTAAACCCTAACCTATGTCTAGGCTAGATTGATTGCATCATCCATAGATGAAATCGTACTTACTCCTTTCGTGAGTTCGACTCTCTCGATACCGAACAAATGGATAGAATTCAACTAATCTTTCACCTTAATTGAAAACTATGAAGAACGTGTAATAAGTAAACCTTCAAGTTTTATTTGCAAAAATAAACTTGAAATCCTAAACAACCGTTCTCACACTAATTACAACATAACCCAAAATCAAAGAGAGAATTAAAACATAATGGCGGCAAGAAAATCTAAACTATGCATAAGGGAAAATCTAACTTGTTTTGAAGTAATATTACAATGAGTATATATATGCATTAGCTAGGTCTAGTCCTTCTTGAAGTAGAAGTCTTCAAAGTCACTTTTGCATTAATTGCAACTCTAAATGCTGACTTCTTTTAGTTGAATGTGGATTTAATCATGTTGTCGTGATCCGCAAGTAATCTTGTGCTCTTCCTTCGGTGGCTCTGCCCGCTGCTACAGACGTCGGAAAATTAAGTGGACAGCATCGATAGAATCAAGATTTTCTACTCTACAGATCGCACTCCAGTTCTCCAACTCCATAGTCTATTGTCTTGGGCGGCAGGTTGGGCGGTGATAGCTACTCGGCAGCTGTTGTTTCTGTTCGGAACTGCATCAGTACAGCTCTTTGGTCTTCTGCCTCAGCATCATGTCCTCAGCTCATCTTTCCCTCTGTTAGCCTTTAGTACCTGAAACTAAAACTAAACTAAAACAGTACCTTTTCTTCACCAAATAAAAGATAATCTATAAAAGCATGGAAAAGTAAGGAAATACTGTAAAATGCAATGCATGGTCCTAAATATGCCTAGAATGTACTCAAAAACAGCAATAATATGAGATAAAATGTGCATGAATTATAGAACTTGTGGACACTTTACATTTCCTTATGAGTCACTTCAAGTTTATCCAAAATCTTTTTGTCATTGGAGCACGATGAAACTCTTTTGTATTCGTCTGAAATAAGTGCACAAAACAATGTGTGCATCGCTTTGCATTGGTTTGGAACACCTTGTTTTGCTCATCGCTCCAAGTGTAACCCCCTTAGTCCGGCCTAGAAGTTTGACCCGAACTACGAAGATTACACGGGGAAAACCAAAGTCAGCCCAAGAGTCAACCTTGATTAATGACCCTTTTTTTCCTTTTATCTTCTCTAGATGCACATTAACCCTATGTGATTACACGAGAATCATGGGAGAGAAGAACACAACGATCGGAAAGCATTTAGGGACTCAATTGCATGAATTACACTTTTAGGGACCAAAACATAATTTTTTTAGAAAATATAAGGATTTAATAGATTTTAAGCTTACCAATATGTAATTAATCACATTTCATGCTTCTCTGTCAAATTTCAACTGAAAAGAACATTCCACGCTCAAGCAATTGCATTCACAACATTCAGGACTAAAATGTAAAACATGGAAACTTAAAACAATTCAAAATCATCATCCAACGGTCATCTGTTTTGGAACACCCAACCCTCGTACCGAAACGCCCGTATTGAAACAGTGTTGACCGTTTCGGTACTCGGGTGTGTTCCGAGACCAGTATCAAAACAGGCCTCTCCAGTGGCCAAACTGTTCTGAAACACCTTCAGTTGTTCCGAAACGCTATGGCCATTACAGGCCTCCGTTTTTAAACAGTTAAGGGTGTTTCGATACACCCTGCACTGTGATAGCAGAAAATGTTGGTTTTTCACACTTTTTTCACACTCGAATCAACCCCGAGACATGCCACAACATGCATACATCAAGGATACATATCAACCATCATCATACCGAGGCTAAAGCTTAAACATAGCAACCAACACATAAGCAAAGGCACTAAGGGCATGCTTCCTAGCTTACCAAAACCATAACAAGGCAAAACACTAAATTAACCAAAATCCAAACTCCAAAGGCCATTTACAACTCAAGTATTGGCAAACAAACATGCTCAAAGTAAAAGAATCAACCTCATACAATCCAAAGTATAAATCCCACCCATTGCCTCTTATTACAAAGGGTAAACCACATACATTTCTTTAGCAAAACCTTGGATTCCTCTTGCTCTTGAGCTGCCTCCAAGTGTTCAATTTTCTGCATTGATGAAACAAACGAGCGTAAGCTTAAAGCCTAGTGAGGATCGCTAAACAACATTCACCAATGCTTTTAACATAAATTGCAAAACCACCACTTAAGTCACATGGCTTTTTATAAAACATGTCTTCACAAGACATCAATGCATTTTTTAGAACACATGCCCTTATATAACATCATAAACAGCAATTAGACCATTGCTCATGCTTTACCAAGCATATCATGCATTCTTGCATCATATACAACTTCCTCATGCAACCTTGCATCACATACAAGCATTTCATGCTTCACTTTATTCATTTACATTATATTGGCTTTCAAGTGATAGTCCACAAACCATTTCAACTCAAAACGTAATCGGATACGTGGATTACAAGCGTTGTCCCCCACGCTTCATACAAACTATCGGACTACACAAGGTGGAAGCAAATGGCACAATCACAACCCCTCAACACCCGTGATGGAGACTAATGGCACAATCACAACCCCTCAACATCACTCAACGTTGGTTGTATAATTCCACTAACGAGAGTATGAGACACATACACAAGACTCACACACGAGACTAACCATTCACTGTTGTGATCTTAACCTCAATCGTTAGGGTACTTGGATGGAGATTACGGCACAATCACAACCCCTCAACATCCAAGGCGACTTTATTCACGGTGCACCCAATCCTATAGCCGGCTAACTATATCCGATTTAAGTAACCAAAAACCATTTTCATCACTTGCCAATATAACCATTAATCCATTGTTTTTCAAGCATAACCACAATGTCATTTCAACAAGCACACATGCTTAACATCTTATGCATTTTCATATGAAAACCAAGGATCACTTACCTAGTGCATCCTTACATAATGACATTAAGTTTCAGCATTAAACCATGCTTGAACTTGCTTAAAAACAGTAAACAAATCCACTCTTACATCAAATGCATTTTCATCAAACTTAACACATTTCCAAGAGTGAGATTACCGAAACACTTACACTTGAGCTTAGTTAAGCATATCAAGCTTACACTAAGCTCCTAAGAGCACGCTCAAAGCGTTACAAAGCAGGAAATTGCATTTCTACTCACTGATACGCGAAGCCTCGTTCACCGACACGGAAATTACACCTCCAGAGCCTCCAAAATCACCTCGTTAGCTTCCAGATCAAGATCCCCTATTTTCACATCATCAAAACAGAGATCCAAATGCATTAAAATGCATTCTAACACCAGCAACAATCTATAGACTCGTTGCCCACTCAAACTACACCAAAATACCCTTCCGAAACAACCGAAAACTCATTCGATTGCCTCCTAAACTAAGCCCAGCCACCATACATCGCTTCCAAAGCATTAACAACATCAAAACACATCTAATAAACATCCTAACTCGACCTTATACCTCCAGCAATCAAAATTCCACCATTACACCCCAAAAACTCACTTAAAACTACCAAGAAACTTAAGGATCTCAAGGATTTCGGGATCTATGTTATTAACACATCATTTTTAACATATAAATCAACTTAAAAGTCAATTAGAATCAACACAAAATAGTGTCCAACTCATCAAGTTCGAAAATCAAGATTTCATCCATATTTTCACAAGATTTTGATCTCAAATCAAAACTATATTAAAAACTCAATCAAAAATAGTTATTAGAAGCCAAATATCTTCGGAATTTCAATAAAGAACTTAGATTAGAGGTTGAGAACGAGATTTACCTCCAATCCTTGCTTCCTTCAATAGATGACAAGTTTTCCTTGCAAAAATCTTGAAGAATTAAGGAAGATCTCTTGAAAATTGATTTAGAAAATGTTGAGAGGATTTTGGGGAGAAAGAATTCTGGAAAAGATGAGAGAAAATGGTGTTTGGCTAAAATGAGAGGGAATTGGTAGTTACGTAAAATGAAAATCCACTAACTACCAATTAATTAATATCATATTTTAATTAAAATCATTTAATTAAAACCCATTTAATTCACGTGTCATATTGAAGAAAGGTCAAATTAACTTAAAGCCCCCTAAAGATTCTAAGATTTTGGCTTCCACCTTAAAAAACACATTTTTCCCAGTTTTGAAACTTTACAATTAGGTCACTACTCAAAATGTCCATTTTCCAAATCCCTTTTTGTAAAATTGACTTGACCAACCTCTTAATTATATTTTTAGAGGATTTTAGCAATTTTTATCACAATTTTATCCTATATTGATCCTTGATTTCCTAAAATCACTTTACGCGATTCGAATCGCCCTCGACCAGTCTGATCCGATGTCTAAAACATCTAGGCCCAAAACCAGGGTGTTACACCAAGTCCTTTTTTCAGTCTTCGGAGTAGTGTAGCCATTCATGATGCTTTTCCAAGCACCAAGATCAAAAGCTTGGATGAATAGCATCATTCTATTCTTCCAATATGCATAGTTTACTCCATTGAAGAATGGAAACTAGTTAGTAGGTTGGGATGACTTTGATGACAATTCAATTCTTCAAGGATCTTCTCATTGGTTTGTAAATCCTTCGATTGAGTTGATCGAACAATCGAAATTGGCCAAAAGGGGGAGAATTGGAAATTTAAAAATATTTGGATGATAGGTGCAAGAAAATGAAAGTGCAAGGGAGATTTAGAGTGGTTCAAATCCCTCAATGGAGTGTACATCCACTACCTTCGCTACCACACTAAGGATTTCACAAACTCACACAATTTGTCTTTCCTTTGAGGACAAGGAGTGACCTTACAACACTCACCAAGATTTATACTCGAAAATCTTGTAAGACCCTTTCCCAAAGATACTACAAATAAGAAAACTTAAGAAACCTCAATAGGTAGGTGTTTGCAACAAATTAAGCTCTCTCTCAAACCCCAAACACTTGAAATAAAAGAATATAATGAAATTACTCAAGTGTTTGTACAAGAAGGATGTGAATTTAAGCTCTACAAGACTTTGAATATTCTTGATTGCTTTTGGATAGTTGTCTTGTTGTTGAAGAAGCTTTGGAGACTTGCTTTTATACCCTCTCATTGAATTCTAACCGTTTGGGTTGTTGAAGACTTGATTATAGCCGTTCGGAGGGGTTTTTCCCGCATTAAATGCTATTTGGCAATTGTCAGTATCGGTACTCAAAGACTCGTATTGGTACCTGTTCAAAAATAGAGAGAGTTGTGTACTAGTACTCGGAAAGGGCGTATCGGTACCATACTGGTACTGGATCCGTATCGATACTGAAATAGCTCACTGGAAAAATATTTCAAATGGCTTACTGGTACTTGAAGGTATCGAACAGGTACTATAAGTTGAATACAATAACGGTGTAACGCCCCGGTTTTGGGCTCAGAAGTTTTGGCGTTGACCGGTTCAGTCAAAGTGCTGATCGAATATATAAGAGGGAATTTAGGAAAACCTAGTTCGGGTTGCATTAAAAATATGGAAAAATATTCTAAAATCATCTTTTAATATATAAAAGTGAACTGTGAAATCAATTTTGGAAAATGAGGTTCGGAAGGTTGACATTTTGGCTAGTGACCAAAATGTAATTTTTGAAAGTTGCGGGACAGTTTTATAAAGGATTGAAACTTTGAATCTTTAAGGAGCTATTATTCCAAAAAGGATTTCTCCAGATTTTTCTAAGATATTTTAAGTCTAAAATCTGATTTTAAAGATTAAGAAAAGAGAGGGAAATCATTTTAACCAATTCTTAACTAATTTTTCTATTTTCTCTCAAATTCTCTTTTCTCTCATTTTCTCTCTACCCAAACAAGATTTCCTCAGATTTCTTTCTCTGATTTTGACTTCTTAATCTCTCATTTCAACTCTCATTTGATTTCTAATCATCTCATCATCAAAACCTCACAATTTACAAGTTGATTCATCAAGCATTTTGGCTCTAAAATGGAGAAATTCAAGTTTGGAGGTAAGAACGTCCTTCTCCTCTAAACTATCAGTTCTTTACTGAAATTCCTAAGTTCTCAATCCTTGATTCATGTTTTATTAAAGGCTTTTCAATTGAGATCTTGATTTTTGGCTAAAATGCAAGATTTGGTGATTTTGGTGAAAATTTCGTGTGATCTGTTTAAGCAGGGTTTTGAGGTGTTAAATTGATGTTAAATGAATGCTAAAATGATTAGAAGTTGAGGTTTAATCAATGCAATCCCGGATAGGTTGAATTTCCTAAGTTTGGCTTGAGTTTTTGGTTGTTTTTTTGGAATGTAATTGGTGATCTGTTATACCTGGAGGTATAAGGACGTGGTTGTGATCTTTTTGCATGTTATGTGATGTATAAAAATGGTTAGAAGTGATGGATCTTGGCTGGGTTAAGTTTTGGAAGTGTTTGGAGATGATTTTCGGTTGTGTTTGGTGGCCGAAAATAGAGGTTTAGTGAGAGCAGCGAGTTTTGATGCTTTCATTGAAGCAATTAATGCATGATGATGCATTAATCCTCTGCTTTAATGTGTTGAAACAGGGGAGGCATCCTAGGATCCAAGATTTGTTGATCCGGAGGCTTGTTTTGGTGCTTTGGCTTGAAGCGAAGTGGTAATCGGTGAGTGAAAATGGATTTTCAGCTTTTAAACCAAAGGTTGAAGGTTTTGGGAGCTTAGTATAAGTCTAAACAACTTTGCTAAGCTCAAGTGTAAGTTTTCGGATTACTCTCTTAAGTGGTGGCCATGTTTTGATGAAATGTGAAATGATGATTTTGCATGATTTGCTACTGTTTTGGAAAGCATGTTTTAGCATGTTAATTGCTGATGTTTTAGCATGATTTATGCTGATGTTTTAAGCCATGTGTTGAAGGTGTCTCTAGGTAAGAGTACCTTGTTTTATGCATTGTTAAATGATGATTTAATGCTTTGAAATGCAAGAAGAAATGGCTTGGTTTAAATGCTTTAAAACAGTGGATTACATGTTGTATAAAGTGTGTATTGGCAAGTGATGGTTTGTAAAAGTGAAGGTCACTAAGGTGGTTAAAAGTCCTTGAGTGAGCCTTGTTATCTAAGATCATCAAGGTGGTTAAAAGTCCTTGGATGAATCTTGTTGCGGACACTAAGGTGGTTAAAAGTCCTTAGGTGCTCCTTTCCATGGTGGTTAAAAGTCCATGGGGCCAAGGTGTTTAAAAGTCCTTGGGGTATTTCAAGCTACGGACACAAAGGTGGTTAAAAGTCCTTGTGTGGTCCATTCATGGTGTTTAAAAGTCCATGGCCAAGGTGTTTAAAAGTCCTTGGGGTCCAAGGTGTTTAAAAGTCCTTGGGGAAAGTTGTTGAACTTGATTTCTAAATGAAATGTATCACTTGAGCCAATATGACATGTATTGTACATGAGATGCATGAGATGCAAGATTTAATGTTTATGTTGAAGCATGAGATGCTAGTTTAAATGAAATGTGGAAGCATGTTATTGCTTGATTTAAAGTATGCTTTGAGCATGTGTAAAGGTTGTTTACAAGCATGATTTACAAATGGTTTTAAATGCATTATTGAATGGTTTTTAAAGAGCACTCCTCACTAAGCTTTGGCTTACGCTCTCTCGTTTTCTTGATTCAATAATGCAGAGCTTTAGAGTGCATTGAGGGCAGCAAGAGGAGGCAAGCAAACAAGTACAAGTAAAGCTCAATGTATGAAGGTTTTATAAGTGTTTTAGCTTTTGTATGTTTTTGGCAATGGGGGACCAATGTATTTGTTTGGGAGGTGTTTATGACTCCCTAAGTATGTTGTATGTGGTTGATGTTGCTGGTTTTTGGATTGAATTTCTATTGCTTGCTTTTGAAGGTTTAAGGCTTAAATGTTAGCTTGTGTAGGAAGCATGACCTTGAATTTGGGGCTTTTTGCATGTGATGTTATTTTGTTGAATTGATGATGCTTGGATGTCTTAAATATATTTAATTGCATGCTGGTAAAGTTTGGTGAAGTTTGGAGCATGTTTGAGTGTCCAATTGCATGATCTAGTATGCTTGTTTGCTGATTTTTGTGCAGGCGTTTCGGAACAGGGGTGTACCGTTTCGGAACGGGTGCCTTGCATGAACCCAGGCGTCCGAAACGGTATGCACCGTTTCGAAACGGTTTAGCCTCTGCCGAGGCCATGTTCCGGAACCCGTTTCGGAACGGCCCGTGTTTCGGAACAGGGCTAGCCTGTTTCGGAACGGTCGACCGTTAGGGGGCTGACATGGTAGTTATATGTTTTGAATTGTTTACGTTTTGGTCCTGAATGTTGTATGATCAATTGCATGAGCTGTGGATGTCCTTTTGAGCTGAAATTTCACAGAGGTGCATGAAACCTGACTAATTTTAGGATGGTAACTTTAATTTGGGCTGAGTCCCTTAATTTATCAGAATTTACAATTTGGTCCTTAAAGTTGTAATTTGTTCAATTGGGTCCCTGTTTGATCTCTGATGTTTGTGATCTCTTGATATGTTGTTTGTATGATCACACTTAAGGTTAATGTGCATCTAGACAAGATTAAAAAGAAAAAAAAAAGGGTCGTTAATCAAGGTTGACTTTCGGGTTGACTTTGGTTTTCCCCGTGTAATCTTCGTAGTTCGGGTCAACCGTCTAGACCGGGCTACGGCGGTTACATTTGGTGGTATCAGAGCTGAGTTCTCGAGTAATTGGGAATGTGTGAATGCATGATTGAAGCATGGTTTGGTTGGTATGCTTGTTGAGTGAAAGCATGTTCGATGATATGATATGATGATGTGTATGTGATGCATGTTGTGATGATGCATGATGAGGGTACTCATTGCCAAACAAAAGCTAAAGGGATGATGTTGTTTTTGAAAGAAATTGAGCTTGAATACTTGGAATTTGCTTACCTTGCTGGTCCTGACTTGTTTTATTTTGTATTGTTATGCATGGTAAAGTATGGCACCACGTAGAGAGTTAAGGAGTAGCGCGAGAGCTACGACCCCGGAGGGGAATGTGAATGATGAGCACACTGGTAGTGCTGTGTTACCTCCTCCTCCACCTGGTGGTGGTGGTGCGGAGAGGGAAAGAGCTGGAGCTGGAGCTGAGGCAGCTGGTGCTGGAGCTGCAGGACCTGAAGCTGGTCAGGGGCAAGCGATACCTGACATGTCTGTGCTTGTACAAGCTATTGCGGGTGCGTTTCGAGCAGCAGTAGCTGGAGCTCAAGGAGCTGGGCATCAGGGAGATGCTGGTGCTAGACTACCCTTGGAACGTTTGCGCAGTCTTGGTGGGACTGAGTTTAGGGGTATGTCAGCTGAGAGGTCTGAAGCATGGTTGGAGAGTACCAAGCGTGTCTTGGGACAGATGAGTTGCACTGATGTGCAGAAGCTGGGATGTGTGGTGTCACTGCTGCAAGGTGATGCTTATACGTGGTGGACGACCACGATCTCTGGGATGGCTGATGCTGATGTTACTTGGACGTTCTTTCAGCATGCGTTCAAGAGGAGATATCTGGGAGTTAGATATCTGGATAAAAAGAAGCGTGAATTCATGTCTCTGACCCAAGGGAACATGAGTGTGGCTGAGTATGAGGTACAGTTTGTACGTCTTAGCCAGTATGCACCTGAGTTGGTACCTGATGAGCGCGAAAGGTGCGAAAGGTTCCGTTATGGTTTGGTGACGGAGGTTAAGACCTATATGTTAGCTGCTGAGTACAATGATTTCGATGTGTTGGTTAGTCGATCGAAGGACATTGAGATGAACCTGGGTTTGTCTGCTAAGGGTACTGGAGCTAGTTCTGGGAAAAGAGCTGCTGAATATAGTTCCGGTGGACGGAACAAGAGAGGGCGTGATCAGAGGTTTCAGTTCTCGTCTAAGAGAGGTGGAGGTGCACCTGCTAGGGGTGGCAATGCTAGAGCTGACCCTAGTGCTTGTTGGATCTGCGGTTCGCGTGGTCACTTGAGACGTGACTGTCCTCGTGCTGGGAGGGAGGTGCAAGCTCCTGTGATAGCAGCTGGTTATGAGTGCTGGAATTGTGGTTCAGCTGATCATCTGAGACGTGATTGTCCGAGGATGGCTGGTGGTCAAGAGCGTGCTCCTGTTGTTGCAGCGCCGCAGAGAGGTCGTGGGCGCGGCCGTGGTAATTTTCAGAGGCGAGAGGAAGGTGGGCACGGTGTAGCTCATGTTGTGGCTATTCAACCTGAGGGTGGAGGCCAAGCGAGGGTGTATGCTCAGCGCGAAGGAAGGAATGATGCAGATGTGATTGCAGGTACCTTTACTTTGCAATCCTTGTCATTGCTTTCTTTGATTGATTCTGGATCTACGCATTCATACATTCTTCGTGAGCATGCTGAGTTGCTTGGTTTGCCTGTTGAGTCTTTGGATGTTGGTGTTAGAGTCACTAGTTCTTTTGGTGAAACTGTTGTGACTCGTAAGCTTTTTAGAAGGTGTCCTTTGGTTGTTCAAGAGCATGTCTTTCATGTTGATCTTATGGAGTTGCCCTTTTATGATTTTGATGTGATCCTTGGTATGGATTGGCTTGCTGAGCATCGTGCTGTTGTGGATTGTGAGAATAAGCGGGTTTCACTTAGGCTTGCGGATGATTATGAAGTGGTGGTGGTTGGTGAGAATGTGAAGTTTCTTGCCAATGTTGTTTCTACCTTGGAGGCGAGCAGGATGCTGAGGCAAGGTTGTGAAGCTTTTCTGGCTTTTGTGATGAATCCTAGTTCGAAGGAGCTGAGGGTGCAGGATATCAGGGTTGTGAAGGAGTTTCCTGATGTTTTTCCTGAGGAGTTGCCTGGTTTACCTCCTAATCGCGAGGTGGAATTTGGTATTGAGCTGTATGAGAATACCACTCCTGTGTCCATTACTCCCTATAGAATGGCACCTAAGGAGCTGAAGGAGCTGAAGACGCAGTTGCAAGAGTTGCTTGATCGTGGTTTCATCCGGCCGAGTGTTTCGCCTTGGGGTGCTCCTGTCTTGTTTGTGAAGAAGAAAGATGGCACGATGAGGATGTGCATTGATTACCGTCAGCTGAACAAGTTGACTATCAAGAATCGGTATCCTTTGCCGAGGATTGATGATCTCTTTGATCAATTTCGGGGAGCTGCTGTGTTCTCTAAGATTGACTTGAGGTCAGGGTATTATCAATTGAAGGTGAAGGATGTGGATGTGCCTAAGACAGCTTTCAGGACAAGGTATGGGCATTATGAGTTCCTTGTGATGCCGTTTGGTTTGACAAATGCTCCTGCTGCTTTCATGGACATGATGAATCGTGTTTTTCATGAATACCTGGACAAGTTTGTTGTGGTGTTCATTGATGATATCCTTGTGTACTCGCGTACTGAGGAAGAGCACGAAGAGCATTTGAGGGTTGTGTTGCAAGCTTTGTTGGAGAATCAGCTTTATGCTAAGTTGAGCAAGTGTGAGTTTTGGCTTAGAGAGGTTGTTTTTCTTGGGCATGTGGTCTCAGCTGAGGGGATTCGTGTTGATCCTCAGAAGATTGAAGCGGTGATGAACTGGAAAGTTCCTAAGTCTGTTCAGGAGGTTCGTAGTTTCCTTGGTTTGGCAGGATACTACCGAAGGTTTGTGGATGGTTTTTCCAAGATTGCTGCTCCTTTGACGAAGTTGCTGCAGAAAGATGTTAAGTATGAGTGGACAGAAGCGAGACAGCAAGCTTTTGAGAAGCTGAAGTTGGCTTTGACGCAAGCTCCTATCTTGATTCAGCCTGAATCAGGGAAAGAGTTTGTAGTCTATAGTGATGCATCCTATGTTGGTTTGGGGTGTGTGCTGATGCAAGAGGGTAAGGTTGTGGCTTATGCGTCGCGGCAGTTGAAGGTGCATGAGCGCAATTATCCTACGCATGATATTGAGCTGGCTGCAGTGGTTTTTGCTCTGAAGATCTGGAGGCATTATCTGTATGGTGAGAAGTGTACTGTGTACACGGATCACAAGAGTTTGAGGTATCTGATGTCTCAGAAGGAGTTGAATCTCAGGCAGCGACGTTGGTTGGAGTTGCTCAAGGATTATGATCTGACGATAGAGTATCATCCTGGAAAGGCCAATGTTGTTGCGGATGCCTTGAGTAGAAAGGTAGCTGTTGAGCTGAGAGCTATGTTTGCTAGCTTGAGTATATCGCAGGATGGTGGTCTTGTTGCTGAGTTGCAAGTGAAACCTTCGTTGGTTCAGTTGATCAAGGATAAGCAGTTGTTGGATGATTCCTTGGTGTCTCATGTTCAGGATATCGCGGAGGGTAGACCTTCGGATTTCTGTTTTAATGAGGATGGGGTGTTGTGTTTTGGTAATCGGATAGTAGTGCCTGCAGATGCTGAGTTGAGGCATGCTATTCTAGCTGAAGGTCATAGTAGTCCTTTTGCTATGCATCCTGGTAGTACAAAGATGTATCGCGATCTTCGTGATGAGTACTATTGGGTGGGCTTGAAGAAGGATGTGGCAGAGTTCGTGAGCAAGTGTTTGGTGTGTCAGCGCGTTAAGGCTGAACATCAGGTTCCTTCTGGTTTGTTGCAACCGTTGAAAATCCCTGAATGGAAGTGGGAGAGGGTTACCATGGATTTTGTATCTGGTTTGCCTTTGTCTCCGTCGAAGAAGAATTCTGTTTGGGTGATTGTGGATCGCCTGACAAAGTGTGCACATTTCTTGCCTGTGCATACTACGTTTTCTTTGGATAAGCTGGCAGAGCTGTACGTTGCTGAGGTTGTGAGGTTGCATGGTGTGCCTAAGTCGATCGTGTCGGATAGGGATCCGAGGTTCACGTCGCGTTTTTGGCAGTGTTTGCATCAAGCTCTGGGTACAAGGTTGCATTTCAGTACATCCTATCATCCCCAGTCGGATGGCCAGTCTGAGCGAGTTATTCAGATTTTGGAGGATATGTTGAGATGCTGCGTGATAGAGTTTCAAGGTTCTAGGGAGAAGCATCTGCCTTTGGTTGAGTTCGCTTACAACAACAGTTTTCAGGCAAGTATACAGATGGCACCTTATGAGGCTCTGTATGGGAGGAAGTGTAGGACTCCTCTGTGTTGGGCTGAAACTGGTCAAAAGTTGGTTTCGATGCCTGCTTTGTTGAAAGGTACCACCGAGAAAGTGAAGCTCATTTGTGAGCGGTTGAAGGCTGCTTCTGATCGGCAGAAGTCTTACGCGGATTTGAAGCGTAGGGAGATAGAGTTTGCGGTGGGTGATCGCGTGTTCTTGAAGGTTTCGCCTTGGAAGAAGGTGATGAGGTTTGGGCGGAAGGGTAAGCTGAGCCCTAGATACATTGGACCGTATGAGGTTGTTGAGCGTGTTGGTCCTGTTGCGTATCGGTTGAGGTTACCTCAGGAGCTGGAGAAGATTCATGATGTGTTCCATGTTTCTATGCTCCGGAGGTATCGATCTGATCCTTCGCATGTGTTGCCTGTGGAGAAGGTGGAATTGAATCCGGATTTGACCTATGATGAGGAACCGGTGAAGATTCTGGATTCAGATAGCAAGGTTCTTCGTGGCAAGACCATTGAGTTGGTGAAGGTGCTGTGGAAGCATCGCGGTGTTGAGGAAGCCACGTGGGAGCGGAAGGAGGATATGCTGAAGCAGTTTCCTTATCTCTTTCCTTCAGGTAAATTTCGAGGACGAAATTTCTTAAGGGGGGAGAGTTGTAACGCCCCGGTTTTGGGCTCAGAAGTTTTGGCGTTGACCGGTTCAGTCAAAGTGCTGATCGAATATATACGAGGGAATTTAGGAAAACCTAGTTCGGGTTGCATTAAAAATATGGAAAAATATTCTAAAATCATCTTTTAATATATAAAAGTGAACTGTGAAATCAATTTTGGAAAATGAGGTTCGGAAGGTTGACATTTTGGCTAGTGACCAAAATGTAATTTTTGAAAGTTGCGGGACAGTTTTATAAAGGATTGAAACTTTGAATCTTTAAGGAGCTATTATTCCAAAAAGGATTTCTCCAGATTTTTCTAAGATATTTTAAGTCTAAAATCTGATTTTAAAGATTAAGAAAAGAGAGGGAAATCATTTTAACCAATTCTTAACTAATTTTTCTATTTTCTCTCAAATTCTCTTTTCTCTCATTTTCTCTCTACCCAAACAAGATTTCCTCAGATTTCTTTCTCTGATTTTGACTTCTTAATCTCTCATTTCAACTCTCATTTGATTTCTAATCATCTCATCATCAAAACCTCACAATTTACAAGTTGATTCATCAAGCATTTTGGCTCTAAAATGGAGAAATTCAAGTTTGGAGGTAAGAACGTCCTTCTCCTCTAAACTATCAGTTCTTTACTGAAATTCCTAAGTTCTCAATCCTTGATTCATGTTTTATTAAAGGCTTTTCAATTGAGATCTTGATTTTTGGCTAAAATGCAAGATTTGGTGATTTTGGTGAAAATTTCGTGTGATCTGTTTAAGCAGGGTTTTGAGGTGTTAAATTGATGTTAAATGAATGCTAAAATGATTAGAAGTTGAGGTTTAATCAATGCAATCCCGGATAGGTTGAATTTCCTAAGTTTGGCTTGAGTTTTTGGTTGTTTTTTTGGAATGTAATTGGTGATCTGTTATACCTGGAGGTATAAGGACGTGGTTGTGATCTTTTTGCATGTTATGTGATGTATAAAAATGGTTAGAAGTGATGGATCTTGGCTGGGTTAAGTTTTGGAAGTGTTTGGAGATGATTTTCGGTTGTGTTTGGTGGCCGAAAATAGAGGTTTAGTGAGAGCAGCGAGTTTTGATGCTTTCATTGAAGCAATTAATGCATGATGATGCATTAATCCTCTGCTTTAATGTGTTGAAACAGGGGAGGCATCCTAGGATCCAAGATTTGTTGATCCGGAGGCTTGTTTTGGTGCTTTGGCTTGAAGCGAAGTGGTAATCGGTGAGTGAAAATGGATTTTCAGCTTTTAAACCAAAGGTTGAATGTTTTGGGAGCTTAGTATAAGTCTAAACAACTTTGCTAAGCTCAAGTGTAAGTTTTCGGATTACTCTCTTAAGTGGTGGCCATGTTTTGATGAAATGTGAAATGATGATTTTGCATGATTTGCTACTGTTTTGGAAAGCATGTTTTAGCATGTTAATTGCTGATGTTTTAGCATGATTTATGCTGATGTTTTAAGCCATGTGTTGAAGGTGTCTCTAGGTAAGAGTACCTTGTTTTATGCATTGTTAAATGATGATTTAATGCTTTGAAATGCAAGAAGAAATGGCTTGGTTTAAATGCTTTAAAACAGTGGATTACATGTTGTATAAAGTGTGTATTGGCAAGTGATGGTTTGTAAAAGTGAAGGTCACTAAGGTGGTTAAAAGTCCTTGAGTGAGCCTTGTTATCTAAGATCATCAAGGTGGTTAAAAGTCCTTGGATGAATCTTGTTGCGGACACTAAGGTGGTTAAAAGTCCTTAGGTGCTCCTTTCCATGGTGGTTAAAAGTCCATGGGGCCAAGGTGTTTAAAAGTCCTTGGGGTATTTCAAGCTACGGACACAAAGGTGGTTAAAAGTCCTTGTGTGGTCCATTCATGGTGTTTAAAAGTCCATGGCCAAGGTGTTTAAAAGTCCTTGGGGTCCAAGGTGTTTAAAAGTCCTTGGGGAAAGTTGTTGAACTTGATTTCTAAATGAAATGTATCACTTGAGCCAATATGACATGTATTGTACATGAGATGCATGAGATGCAAGATTTAATGTTTATGTTGAAGCATGAGATGCTAGTTTAAATGAAATGTGGAAGCATGTTATTGCTTGATTTAAAGTATGCTTTGAGCATGTGTAAAGGTTGTTTACAAGCATGATTTACAAATGGTTTTAAATGCATTATTGAATGGTTTTTAAAGAGCACTCCTCACTAAGCTTTGGCTTACGCTCTCTCGTTTTCTTGATTCAATAATGCAGAGCTTTAGAGTGCATTGAGGGCAGCAAGAGGAGGCAAGCAAACAAGTACAAGTAAAGCTCAATGTATGAAGGTTTTATAAGTGTTTTAGCTTTTGTATGTTTTTGGCAATGGGGGACCAATGTATTTGTTTGGGAGGTGTTTATGACTCCCTAAGTATGTTGTATGTGGTTGATGTTGCTGGTTTTTGGATTGAATTTCTATTGCTTGCTTTTGAAGGTTTAAGGCTTAAATGTTAGCTTGTGTAGGAAGCATGACCTTGAATTTGGGGCTTTTTGCATGTGATGTTATTTTGTTGAATTGATGATGCTTGGATGTCTTAAATATATTTAATTGCATGCTGGTAAAGTTTGGTGAAGTTTGGAGCATGTTTGAGTGTCCAATTGCATGATCTAGTATGCTTGTTTGCTGATTTTTGTGCAGGCGTTTCGGAACAGGGGTGTACCGTTTCAGAACGGGTGCCTTGCATGAACCCAGGCGTCCGAAACGGTATGCACCGTTTCGAAACGGTTTAGCCTCTGCCGAGGCCATGTTCCGGAACCCGTTTCGGAACGGCCCGTGTTTCGGAACAGGGCTAGCCTGTTTCGGAACGGTCGACCGTTAGGGGGCTGACATGGTAGTTATATGTTTTGAATTGTTTACGTTTTGGTCCTGAATGTTGTATGATCAATTGCATGAGCTGTGGATGTCCTTTTGAGCTGAAATTTCACAGAGGTGCATGAAACCTGACTAATTTTAGGATGGTAACTTTAATTTGGGCTGAGTCCCTTAATTTATCAGAATTTACAATTTGGTCCTTAAAGTTGTAATTTGTTCAATTGGGTCCCTGTTTGATCTCTGATGTTTGTGATCTCTTGATATGTTGTTTGTATGATCACACTTAAGGTTAATGTGCATCTAGACAAGATTAAAAAGAAAAAAAAAAGGGTCGTTAATCAAGGTTGACTTTCGGGTTGACTTTGGTTTTCCCCGTGTAATCTTCGTAGTTCGGGTCAACCGTCTAGACCAGGCTACGGGGGTTACAAACGGTATGGAGGTCGTACTGGTACAAATTGAGCTCACTGGATTTTGGAAAACAAAAGTGTATCGGTACGCCTATAAGGTCGTACCCCTATAAGGCCGTACCGATACTCAAAGGCCAAATTGGCTCTTTGAGTACATTTAAACATGCAAAATCATTTCAAAATGGTTTCAATTAACTTAGATAAAAATTGGTCTTTAAAATATGTTCTTTGAACACTTAACTCTTTCCAACTTAGAGTTTGTGAGTTATTTCGATACTTTAAAATTTTATTTAAATACATTCGACTATAAAATCTTTGTTATGCCAAAAATTAACATCATGATGACTAGGAGAGAGAAAAGCACATGGAACATGCTGACAAGGAGAGTGGAAAACACACGTGACAGGCTGCCACAATATTTTCTCTCTCCTAATCAACATGCCACGTGTGCTTTTTATGATTTTAGTCGACGCGGCATGCTAACTAGGAGAGAGAAATTGATGTGGCAGCCTACCACGTGTGATTTGCTCTCTCCTTGTCACCGTGCTATTAATTTTTTAATAGCGGGGTTCCAAAATAGAAATAAAACGTAACGTAAGGCACCATTTTGACAAAAAAAAAGTTGAGTACCAAAACAATAACGCGAGAATAGATGAAGTACTATTTATGTAGCTAGCCCAATTTTATACTTGACAACGTTTGTATAAGTTAATGACATTTAAACGATGCAAATACATAAATATTTTAGATTTAAAATAAATAAATCATTAATGTATAAAAGCCATATGATTTATAACATTTTGAATATATATAAATAGAGAGAGGGAGGATTCGTGTACACAGTGTAAAACTCTTTAAGTTTTACACGTTTTTTGGACTGTTGGATGAGTGAAACGAATTGATGAAATTAAGAGTAAATATATAAAGATTATCACTTGGGAAAAAAAGAGTAAGGAGTAAATCTGAGCCATCCATTCCCTCCGTCAAACGATCCACAAAACGTGTAAAACTTAAAGAATTTTACATTGTGTAAGTTGATCCTAACTCATATATATATATATATATATATATATATATATATATATATATATATATATATATATATATATATATATATATATATATATATATATATATATATATATATATATATATATTCAAAATGCAATACAAATACAACAAAAATTTGGTTAAGAGTTAAAAAAATATAACCCACGATTCTTCTAACATTTGATCGAAAAACAACAAATGGAAACTAATTAATTTTTTCCCATCTATTCAGGGTTGGGTTGGATCGAAATAAGATTATAACTTTTGTATGTCAAAACTAATACTTTTATGCAAAACGATTTGTTTCCATCTATGATTTTGAAAGGGGACATATAAATTTTTATTTAAACAAAAAATATTAAATTAAATTTAAATTTCCGTGAAACAAAAATATATATGAAATTTTATCATTTTTATTGAGGCGATGGTTAGGGGAAGTTTTAGGGTGAACCCTCTAATTTGAGGTTAATTTAAGGCTGACTGGTTGTTCAGGTTATAAGTTTATACTTAATTTATTACGAGATTTGTACATAATTGATTACAGAAAGTGTAATTAAAACAGTACATACATAGTTTGTTAAATGAGATCACAAAAATCAGGAAAGGTAATAAACTATGTACATGCATCGCTTCTTACACGAATACCTAATTTATTACAAAAAAGTATAAAAATTAAGTATGTACTTAATTTATTACACGTTGTACGTTATTTGTTACACACTCTGTAATGAAAACGGTATGTACTTAAATTATTACATGAGATCACAAAAACCAAGAAACCTCAACCAAGGGTAATAAACTATGTACATACATAGTTTCTTCCACGAAAACCTAATTTATTAAAAAAAGTATGATAAATTAAGTATGTACATGATTTATTACAAGTTGTACGTAATTTGTTACAACATTTGTAATGAAAACGGTATGTACTTAAATTATTACATGAGATCACAAACCAAGAAAGGTAATAAACTATCTACATACATAGTTTCTTACACGAAAACCTAATTTGTTACAAAAAGTATGAAAAATTAAGTATGTACTTCATTTATTACATGTTCTACGTTATTTGTTACACAATTTATAATGAAATACTTAAATTATTACATGAGATATAAAAAACCAAGAAACCTCAACCAAGGGTAATAAACTATGTACATACATAGTTTCTTACACGAAAACCTGATTTCTTACAAAAAGTATGATAAATTAAGTATGTACATAATTTATTACAAGTTGTATGTAATCCGTTACAAGATTTGTAATAAAAACGATATGTACTTAAATTATTACATGAGATCACAAAAACCAAGAAAGGTAATAAACTATGTACATAGAAAGTTTCTTACACGAAAACCTAATTTGTTACAAAAAGTATGAAAATTATGTACGTAATTTATTACATGTTGTACGTTATTTGATACACAATCTGTAATGAAACAGTATGTACTTAAATTATTACATGAGATCACAAAAACAAAGAAACCTCCACCAAGGGTAATAAACTATGAACATACATAGTTTTTTTACAGGAAAACCTAATTTGTTACAAAAAGTATGATAAATTAAGTATGTACATAATTTATTACAAGTTGAACATAATTTGTTACAAGGTTTGTAATGAAAACGGAATGTACTTAAATAATTACATGAGATCACCAAAACCGAGAAAGGTACTAAACTATGTACATACATAGTTTCTTACACGACAACCTAATTTGTTACAAAAAGTATGAAAATGAAGTATGTACGTAATTTATTACACATTGTACGTTATTTGTTACACAATCAATAATGAAAATGGTATGTACTTAAATTATTACATGAGATCACAAAAACCATGAAACCTCAACGAAGGGTAATAAACTATGTAGATACATAGTTTCTTACATGAAAACCTAATTTGTTACAAAAATTATGAAAAATTAAGTATGTACTTAATTTATTACACGTTGTACGTTATTAGTTACACAATTTGTAATGGAAACGATGTACTTAAATTATTACATGAGATATAAAAACCAAGAAACATCAACCAAGGGTAATAAATTACGTGCATACATAGTTTCTTATACGAAAACATAATTTCTTACAAAAAGTATGATATATGTACATAATTTATTACAAGTTGTACGTAATTTGTTACAGCATTTGTAATGTAAACGGTATGTACTTAAATTATTACATGAGATCGCAAAAACCAAAAAGGTAATAAACTATGTACACACATAGTTTCCTACACGAAAACATGATTTGTTACAAAAAGTATGAAAAATTAAGTATGTGAGTAATTTATTACACGCTGTACGTTATTTGTTACACAATTTGTAATTAAACGGTATGTACTTAACTTATTACATGAGATCACAAAAACCAAAAAACCTCAACCAACGGTAATAATCTATGTACAAACATAGTTTCTTACACAAAAACCTAATTTGTTATAAAAAGTATGATAAATTAAGTATGTACATAACTTATTACAAGTTGTACGTAATTTGTTACAGCATTTTTAATGAAAACGATATGTACTTAAATTATTACATGAGATCACAAAAACCAAGAAAGGTAATAAACTAAGTACATACATAGTTTCTTACATGAAAACCTAACTTGTTACAAAAAGTATGAAAATTTAAGTATGTACGTAACTTATTACACGTTGTACGTTATTTGTTACACAATCTGTAATGAAAATGGTATGTACTTAAATTATTACATGAGATCAAAAAAACCAAGAAACCTCAACCAAGGGTAATAAACTATGTACATAGATTTTTCTTACACGAAAATCTAATTTGTTACAAAAAGTATGATAAATTAAGTATGTACATAATTTATTACAAGTTGTGCGTAATTTGTTACAGCATTTGTAATGAAAACGGTATGTACTTAAATTATTACATGAGATCACAAAAACCAAGAAAGGTAATAAATTTTATACATACATAGTTTCTTACACGAAAGCCTAATTTGTTACAAAAAAGTATGAAAAATTAAATATGTACGTAATTATTACATGTTGTACGTTATTTGTTACACAATCTGCAATGAAAATGATATGTACTAAAATTATTACATGAGATCACAAAAACCAAGAAACCTCAACCAAGGGTAATAAACTATGTATATACATAGTTTCTTACACGAAAACCTAATTTGTTACAAAATGCATGAAAAAATAAGTCTGTACATAATTTATTACACGTTGTACGTTATTTGTTACACAATTGTAATGAAAACGATATGTACTTAAATTATTACATGAGATATAAAAACCATGAAACCTCAACCAAGGGTAATAAACTATGTACATACATAGATTCTTACACGGAAACCTAATTTCTTACATAAAGTATGATAAAATAAGTATGTACATAATTTATTACAAGTTGTACGTAACTTTTTACAGCATTTGTAATGAAAACGTTATGTACTTAAATTATTCAATGAGATCACAAAAACCAATAAACCTCAACCAAGGTAATAAACTATGTACATACATAGTTTCTTACACGAAAACCTAATTTGTTACAGAAAGTATGATAAATTAAGTATGTACCTAATTTATTACATGTTGTACGTAATTTGTAACAAAATCTGTAATGAAAATGGTATGTACTTAAATTATTACACGACATCACCAAAGCCTAAACCAGCTCAACCATGGTTAATAAACTATGTATATACCTAGATTCTTACACGAAAACCTAATTTCTTACAAAAAGTATATTAAATGAAGTATGTACTTAATTTATTACACGTTGTACGTTATTTGTTACAGAATTTGTAATGAAAACGGCATGTACTTAAATAATTACATGAGATCACAAAAACCAAGAAGCCTCAACCAAGGGTAATAAACTATGTACATACATAGTTTCTTACACGAAAACCTAATTTGTTACAAAAAGTATGAAAATTAAGTATGTACTTAATTTATTACACGTTGTATGTAATTTGTTACAAAATTTGTATTGAAAACGGTATGTACTTAAATTATTACTCGACATCACCAAAGCCTAAACCAGCTCAACCAAGGGGATCATTTGCAAAATTTCAGAACGAACTTAAGCATGAGATGTTGGATCGTCTTATATATCCGATTGTCAACATTGGTGAATCACGGACTTATCATTTAGCAAAGTACAAGGATCCAACAAAAATGTATGAAGTTGTGCTTCATGTGGACTTTCTGAACCTCACGTGTTCTTGTAAGAGATTTGAGTCAATCGGGATTCCATGTCAGTATCAACTGCATGTTCTTAAGATTGAAGATTTTTCTGAGCTACCAAAATCTTTTATTCTACCTCAATGGATAAAAATTACTAAAATTTCAGCTCCATCTTTTATCAACTTCAATTTGTTGCCGGAGTTGAAGCAGGTGTCTTGATTTGCATCTCTACGGTCACTATCATCGTGTTTGTGCTTCATTGTATCACAAACTGATTAAAGCTTTCGAACTACGAAAGACGAGATAGTTAGATTAATTTCTGAGTTTGACAACTCATGTTCACTAACAAAATCATCATCTCATAACGATACCAAACGCATCGTTTGAGACCTGCCAAGGAAACCAAATAAACGCAAACAAAAGCAAAAAATTGAACTGCCAACCTCAAGAACTTACCATTGTTCATTTTCTAATCTTGAGGGTCATAGTAAAAACATGTGTCCTGCTTTGAAGCTTCAAATTCTTACAGCTTCACGTGCAACAACATCAAGTTGTTTTCAAGACGACGTGGAATTTGTAGCACACCTACACATCTTAGGGGATGAACGAAATGTGAGCCATAAATTTCGGGTTTTTTTCTTATGTGTCATGGTATAGTATTACAATTTAATACATGTTTGCTTCTACATTTCACTTATGACCAATCAAATGTGTGGATTGAAGACGACCAAGCTTACAATATATCTCCGCATGCGACATCGAAGGTAATATTTCTTTCAACTCATCTACTTCGATAATGATATTTACTTGTCCGTACGAATGTTTTCCGTACTACTAATGCTATTTAAGTTGATGTCTTGTAGTGCCTCCATTTTATGAGTTACCCCTAATTTCATGCATTACTTTTTGGTGAAACAGAGACAAAATAAGGTAAGTGGTACCATACATTATCTCATTTCATGGTCATATAGGGTCACGACTTGAACAATTTGTTTTGTAAAAATTTCCCTACATTGATCGACATAACGTTATCATGCAACTATGACTCACTTCTTCCTTTGATGCAGCAGTGCCTACCATTGCATAATATTTTGAACCAATATGTGCATATCCTTACTACCATATAACGTGCATGATACTTTGCGTTAACATTTATTCATTTTTTTCTTTTCATGTTATCCACTCCATATGGAATCTAGCCAATAATAAATATAACGAATAAATAGTTCACAATATACAAACTTAACAATCATAGATACATCATTTCTTTCATCAACTAAACCTGGTAGTTGTAACATTTTATGAACCTTTACAATACTGAAACTTTTCATTTTGCTTCAAATAACTACAAAAGGTGTTTGCCATTTTCCGATACTCCTACTTCTAAGTATTGCTCTAATTGTATAGAAATAATGAAATCAATGAAGACAGATTTTTTGTCCTTCTGATTTCCATTCAAAATGGAGCAATAATATTACCAAATACAACAAAATATGATCAAATGTGACCCATACAAAAGAGTGTGTAAAATACAAAAGAGTGTGTAAAACTAACAACTGATTCTAGGGTGAAACTTCAAATTTAAGGCTAATTTAAAGCTGGCCACTGAAACTTAAAGAACAATGGACCATTCAGCAAATGTCAAAAATTGAAAAAAGAAAAAGGGAAAGGGAGGGGATTGCTTTAAAAGGAAAATAATATTCATTTCAGTTAGAAGGTTCGATTATAGGTTGCCTACAATTTTAAAGTTTCGATATGTCCAGCAAGTACAAACAATGCATTCGAACTTTATGCATTCATGTTAGCATCAGTTTAAAGAAGGCTTTGCCCAATTGTCATTTTCATCATATAATCTGCAAACATAAGAGACGCAACCACAAACTGAATCGACAAACTTTATAAATTTTATTTTATGCATTCATGGTAATAGAACCTACCAATATTATCAAGACTTTTGCTAAAATGAATAGTCTAACATATGTTTCCAACAAAAATATCGAACGTAAAAACTTTTGCTAAATTGAATAGTCCAAATACATGAAAACCTAGCAATGTTATCAAGACTTTTGCTAAAATGAATAGTCTAACATATGCTTCCAACAAAAATATCGAACATAAAAACTTTTGCTCAAATGCATTCATGGTAATAGAATCTAGCAATGTTATCAAGACTTTTTTCTTATAATTGGAGGATCATATCAAGATAATTTTTCTAATATATGTTTCCAACAAAAATATTGAACATAAAAACTTTTCTAAAATCAATAGTCCAAATATATAAAAACCTAAGCATTTAACCTCCCAACAATCATTTTCTACTTAGATTTGTAACTAATCAAGCCACACATCTTCTATCCAAAGGATTTTAATCTAGCATAAAAAAAAAATTCAAACAGTGCATACAACCAAAAGCCATAAAAAACCCTTAAAATCTTCAACTTTTTTAATTTTTTGCCCACGACAATAAATGGTGTATTCCACTCTCAGCATATTTCTAATGAAAGTGAACAAAAAGGTAGGAAACCTCATAAACAATTTTAAAGCTACAACCAAATGGAAGAAACACTTACCATTTATTATCGACGAAAATGCGCAAGGAACCAACAAAACTGCTTCTTTTTCATATTTTCGAACCCTCAAAAGCTTTTTCTTCTTACTTTCGAACCAACATGTAACCCCCTCGTCCTGGTCTGGCCGGATGACCGGTCCGAGTGGGCCACACGGGGAAAACCGAAGCGAAACCCGTTAAGGTTCCCCCTCGGTTAGCAACCCTATTTTTTTTCTTTTACTTAATCTTTTCTAAAAGTTCATTTAAGTCCTATGCGATCAAACAGCGGAAATTAGATACATGAGATAAACATTTGAACCCAAAACAACATTTGAACAGCCCAATTTTTATCTTTTAGACAGGCCGTTTCGAAACACCCTTGAGGCGTATCGAAACGCCTTGACCAGGTCAAACTGCCCCAGAGCCTATACAAGGGGTCGTATCGAAACGGAGGTCAACCGTTCCGAAACGCACTCAATGGTCAACTTCTCGTGGTCAACGAGATTTTGACCGTTTCGAAACCCTTAGACTCGTTTCGATACGCCTTCATCTCGTCAATTTCTCAGAATTCCAGTAGCCAAAACGTTCCGAAACGCGTATCGGAACGGGGGCTCCGAGAGGCCAAACCGTATCGAAACGCGTTCCGATACGGGGTCCCTGAAGCCTACCCGTTCCGAAATGACCCTTCCCGTTTCGAAACGCAGGCTGTCTGCAACCCTTGAAAACCAGATTTAGGCGAATTTCCACAAGTCTAAAGGTCCCATAGGACCCCTAAAGGCACACAACACCATCAAACAAAGTCTAGAGACATGCATCCTATGTTTAGCAAGCTCGAACACATACAAGACATAGATTTAAACAATCTTTCATTCATGGCAAATACACATTAAAGACATATCATAAAAAGCATGCTTGAAGACTTTAATAGACAAAAGATACCAAATCATCACATATAGGTTTACATGCCATCAAGCAATCTTAAGCATCCATAAGACATACATCATTCAAGCATTTGGCAAGTTAAATCATGCTTACAAACCAAGTCAAGCCATAGACATCAAAATCACATATGAGTCTTACAAAGCTCATTCAAACACACTCTTGCCACATTGCTAAACTACTACATGATTAATAACCGTACTTGAGCAACAAAACTTGGAAGCTCTTCTTGCCTTGCTCCGAGCTAACACCACGCTAATGATCTGCATTGTTAAAAAATGAGAGAGTAAGCTATAAGCTTAGTGAGGATGCTCTAAAACCGAAAACATCAACAATGCAGGGTTCAAGCATGTATTCCCTAAATCTCATATCTAACATGCATAGATAATTTCACAAGTAGACCTAGCTAGTCTTTCAAGAGTCATGTATGGCATCTCACATCATAAAAAGCTCGAGCATCAATATCAACATCATATATTAACATCATATATCACAATCATATGAACAAGTTTAATTGGCCACTATTAGTTACCCGGATGTGCGGATTTAATCTCAACAATCACTTTACCTCGGTGGGATTACACTCATCACCGGACCTTGCATGGGCGGGATTCCACTCATCACCACATGGCCTACGGATGGGATTCCACTCATCATCCCGTAGAATATATAATAGCTTCCGGTGGAATATTACATCACCGTACTCCTCCTTGATGACTTAACGCCATCAACGCCACGTACGTTTTGACTCAATTTGTGTGCACACTAATCCTAATGATCGATCATTTACACCCGATAAGTTAATTAGTGCCAATTTACATTTACCACATCACATATCCATCAACATATCTCATGCTCATCACATGCACATATCATGGTATACATGTGCAAATCAACCACATATCACAAGAGCATAAATAGGTAATACACATAACATTTAATGGAAATCAATAGCTAAATTAACAATTTGAATTCACATAGAAATGGCCTACCAAGCACATTTCAACTCACACACTACACACACTCGAACCAAACTTTGAAACATGTTTAAAATCACTCACCACCCTTCCTTAGCAACCAAAGCTAATCTCCTACAAGCCCGGATTCGATTCCAATGCTCCTCCAACGTCTCCTCTTGCTTCTAGTCAATCAAAAACGCATCCATTAGTCCCAATCAATGCTAAAATTCAGTCAACACTCAACTCTTGAGCCCAATCTAACTTCAACCAAATTTCCAATCAAAACAAACCCCCAAAATTGCCCATTTTCGTGCTCCTTCAAACCCTAGCTGAAAATTCCATTTTCAATTATCCAAATGACCCCCAAATGGTCCCAAAACATCCTCCTAACATACATAAACCATCAGCCCTCTAATTACAACCTAAAACCCACCAAAAACCAAGTTTTTGACACCTTAAAAATTACCTCAAGAACCCATTTCGGGTTTTCACCCAAACCTAACCATTTTAACATATAATGTACATTTCAATGTGATTAAGCTAAAACTCAACTTTATATTTCAAAACAAAATGAAAATCTTCATAAAAACTCAAACTTTAACCAAACCCTAACATTTCAAAAGTTCATAGTTTTAAAATCTATGACCATGGATAGATAGGAAATGATGAGGAGAGTTAGAAAATGTTTTTACCTCTCAAAGTGGCCTTGGAATGAAGGTGAGATTCAATGGAATAGTGATTTTGAGTTTGGGAGAGTTTGAGAAGGGGATTTGGGGTTTCTAACGTTGGAAAGGGGAGTGGGGAGAGAAGATGACAACTTTTTAAAAGTTGTCTTGCTTTTAAAATTCTTTTGGGTCAAATTACCACATTGGTCCCTCCCCTTTTTATTAAAACCCAATTAGACCCTAATTAAGGTTGAATTGATTTAATTTAATTTTACTGACTCGGACCACTAAACCGACTAACTCCTAACCCCAAAACACGGGCGTTACACAACAAAAACCCTCAATATCCCCTTTTTAGTTCTTTTGGCTTCTTTTTTCCCGTCCCGCTCTCACACAAGCTTGTACCCTTTTTTCCGCTCGGTGGATTTTACCCATTCAATTTTTGCCTTCAATTTTAGGGTTATCGGGTAAACTTTTTTTTAATCCAACGATTATTATCCCTTGATGTGGATCCAAGGGTCTATAATAATTGGTCTCATATTAGCCTTAAATTAATGAGGTTTTTTTAGACAAATCCGATGGTTAGTACGAGCAAAACTTGACTCTATTCAAAAAATCAAAATTTTCTATTCAACGTGAAAAATATCAACTTGAATGTAATTTCATAAATTAATTTTGACTTTAAAAATTTTCAAATAAAATTTGAATTATAAAATGAAACTTCGAACTACTCGAAACTTTTAGTAATTAAGGATCAATTTTCAGGTTTGAGTCGAGTCTCTAAACTGCATCGCATATGAAAAAATATGAAGAAATGTATACGTATATGAAGGAATATGTCTTACAATTAAATTTGGACAGAAACACAAAAAGAAACTTGAATAACTCAACTCAAATTTACTAAACACGACTCTAATAAAATTCAAATAAGATTTAAATTATAAAATAAGACTTATTAACTCGACTAACTTTTACTCAAATCTATTGAATACCCACCCCAATATATATCTATTGCTAGACTTTAATCAAAACCCAACTAAAATATTTAAAACAACCTTTATACTATGTTACTAATTCAAATCAGCTTAATAGTTAAAAAGGTGTAAACTTATATCTATTTTTTTCAGTTTGGTGTCTAACGTTTTTTTCGGGCTACTTCGGTGCCTAACGTTTCATTCCATAACTCAGGTTGAGTTTTTTCGTGACGAACGTTAAAAAATTTTCGTTATTCAATAAAAATATGACACGTGACATATTCTAGTATTTTCTTTATTTTTTATTTTTTAAAAACAAAAAACCTTTAATTAAAATAAAAATCCAAAATTTTTAATTTTTCTAAAGCCCCAAGCCCAAAACCTAGATCGCTAAATTCCTCCCCTCCCACCACCAATTCAACAACCACCGGCTACCCTTGCCTTCATCGACCTCCCACAACTTAAAGCCCCATGATCCCATCGATGAAAACCGACAAATAAACCATCGATTACTCCGTCTATGAACATCTAAAAATGAATAAAAAAAGAGAGCGTTTTGAGCTTCTAACCAACGATTAGAGGGTGGGAGATGTTAAACAGTAAGATGCCCAATGCTTGGGTGGTGAGCGGTGAACCGCCGACGAGTAGGGAAGGCCAGACGGTGATAGAGATGTAGTTTGAAGATTTGTTTTAAAGATTAAAACTTTAAAACTTTTTAAGAAATACATAATTTTAAAATAATTTAAAAATTAAATGAATAAATAAAACATGCCACATGTCATGTTTTTATTGGTTAAAAATATATTTAACGGCTATTAACAGAAAAAAACAATTTGAGTTACGAAACAAAACGCTAGAGAAAAAAGTTCGGCACCAAACTAAAAAAAATATAGATTGAGCACTTTTTGACTATTAAGCCATTCAAATCCAAATTATCTTGTGTTCGGGTCATAACGTACTTAAACCATTAGCAGTCCATAACGTATTCCATCAAATTCTTTACTTTTCATGTTCATATTCTTCAGTTATAAATTTACTAGATTCATTAAAAACATAAATCAGAGTCAAATACTTTGAAATTTACACTGATTAGAGGAGTAGCACGAAATAAATCAAGAGTCATATTTTTCAGATCAAGTTGATCATAACGAGCTTAAACCATTACAGTATCGACCACGTCAGTTTTTTATTCTTCAAGTTCATACTATTCAGATTTGAACTTTTACTGAATTCAATCTCAGATCGACTCTTACAAACCTTAATACACGTTGATTGTGAAAATAAAGTATACAAAAAAAATAATAGCTAGAAATGAGGCTTTCTAATCAGTCAAAACTGCATCAAACAGAAGAAACATAAAAGAAAATTGGGAGATTACTATATGTTTGTAGGAGTCAAAAATCACAATGACACTGATCTACCTCCTAATTAACTCGTTGTGGTTACTCACATTGCATTGCAGGTCAAAGGTAAATCCTAGTGACAATAGAGCTTGATTGTTGAATCAGCACCAGCAGTAAATAACCATGGCTGCCTTGGATGGAACGTACAGTCCAGTACTCCTGCAATGCAATCAACCAACACCACATTTACTTTACAAGCATATGCAAAATGTAAGCTAAGGTGTCCCAACCCAGCGGTTAAACCAAACTTACCTCTTCCATCTGAACTAGCATGCCCTCTCAGAATTTCCAATGGTACAATCCGTGGATTCTCATTAAGATCCGCATAAACCATGCCGTGAAAGACATAGGCAGTGCCATCATCCGAGCATGATGCAAATAGTGGGTATGAACGATGGAATGCCACATTAGTAATGTCTTTACGGTGACAACTGAAATATTCAGGAAAAAAGTGTGAAGGTTACAACCAACATAAAACAAAGACAAAAGACTGCCCCGGAAATTCTCATATGAAAAGTCTACAACTGCTCACTCACTAATTTAAATAGTATTGGCGTGTTGACAGTCCTTATTGCTCAAACAATGATATAGTTAGTTAAATGGTATTTTAATGACTTCACCGATTAGCAAAAGAACTTGATGAAGGCCTATCTATAGCAGTTTCACAAGATGCAAGAATATATGATTAAAAGTTGTGTTTATCAAGAGAACCACTGTCACATACTCGAGGCTTTGGTAGGGTTTCGACGATAGATCCATATCAAACCAACGTAATTTCCCATCTTTGCTCCCCACAATTACATTATCACCTGCAGACGAAACAGGCATCAAATATTAAGAAGACAGCTGGGCTTTTTTTTTGGGGGGGGGGGGGGGGGGGTGGACAAGGCAAAGATTTTGTAGTAACACATGAAATCAGAGGGGGGAAATGTGAAAATACCAGCAGGATGAACAGCAATTGATGATGCTTCACGCAGTTGAGTCTCAAGCTTTTTTATTAGCTTTTGCTTCAACATATCATACACACGAACATTCTTCTTTGTTGCAACGAAGAAGATAGAACGAGTAGGGTGAAAAGCCAATGATACTGGGAGGCCATGGAGCTTAAAAGGGAGTCGTTGAGTAAGCCTTTTAGAGAGCTGATGTATGAGAACTGCTCTTGATTCGCGTGATTAACAAGTTAAGAACCAATGAAATGACCAAATGAATTAAATGGGAGCAAAACTCTCTTATGTCCAGTTGCAATAACATATGAAGAATATATCAAAACATCAAGAACAAAGAAACATAGACACAAGAAATGAGTAGAGCCGGGGGGTGAAACTCCAAAAATGGTAAAATTGTTCTTAAGTCCCTCTAAAAATCATAGAATTATAAGTAATTCATGGTGAAATTACATTTACATCCCTTCTAAAATGATAAATTTGTGGTTTAGTCCTAAAATTGTTAAGTTATAAGCTAATATGGTGATAAAATTGTATTTTGAATCCTATAAAAATTTACAATTCAACTTTGACACGTGTAGACTTCAGGAAACACCTTCATACTGCTTTTAACAATGACTATTGTATATGACATCAATTTTTTTGCTAACTATAAACCATACGACATCAATTGATGCTTTGAACAGAAAAAAAAAATGTAACGATAAGATGGAATTGAGAAAAGGATATCTGCTGGCATCAAAGTAGAAAGATAGTCTCCTTTACGATGCCATACTACTGAAGATACAGTCTGCAAAACCACATCCAAGAAAATGATCATCATATTCCTATAAATCCTTTCACCAGTCCTCAGTTTCAACAATATTAGATAATTCTAAGTACAATTTACAAATAACTAAAGAGGGAGGAACAGAAACCAAGTACCCTATAATGCCTTAGCCTGATGCAGTCATACTTTTCATCTTGATGCCAGCTTAAGTAAGATGACGTTTCATCTGAGCATTGAAGTCACATTTTCCAGAGTCAGGTCATATCCTCTATTCAATAAATTGGAAATAATATATGTTTCCAACAGACCAGAATCATCAGAGGTTGGCGTTCCAATATGCATAAGTTTCTTAATTTCTTTCTGTTCTTCCTCATTCCCAAATCCAGTGTTCAAAAGAAGAACATCAGCTCCCCTGTCAAACGTTAGGGTCTTAGAATAGAACACATCCAAAAACAATAGGTTGGCAAACTATGTCATTTCAAGAAAACAGGCGATGAAAAGAAGATACAAAAAGCCGATTGAAATTAATTACTATCAAATCAGCCTTACGCTGAAACTGCCAGAATAGGGCGCTCTGGCAAAGGATTCCATGCAACATGCTGAACCGCTTCACCAATCTCCCAAACTCTAAGACATCTTTCAGTCTCCACCTCCCAAATACGCACAGTTCCATCGTTAGAACCTTTGCAAACATAAGCAATTATCAAACTCCCGAATACTGATTTTTTAGAACGGAATTATCCTATTCTTTGACCACACATTGTAGTTTATAGGCGAAATGTTCATACCAGAAGCAATCCATTGCCCTGAAGGTTCCACTGATATTGACAAAACTGCACCCTTGTGACCTTTATACTCCAGATAACATGCAATTGGATAAGGCCTAAGATCCTTTTTATTAGGTAGCTTGGGCTTGAGGGATTCAGGGTCAATATTTATCTGAAGCATGGAAAAGGGCAATTTAGATTAACTTAGCTGTGACAAGAAAATGACATAAAGGACATTATCCAAGAAACCATTAAGATTTCCTTCAAACAGAATCTCAGACTTACTCGTTTCTTCCGCACTCTTGGGCACAGGTATAGATCCAAGCATCGTTCAAAAGAGTCCTTGACAGCATTCTCATATGCTGGGATGCTTCTAAAGGATGTGAACCTAAGCACATCAACATGATTATAGATTAGTTCAACTCTCAAACATACAAGCAGGTAAAAGAGTAGATACTTTCAAGTGAATTTGGAATTAACAAATCACGTGTTAGTATATTACCTTTTAGGTATAAATTTAGGGCGATCTTCTTCAAACATAAGCTGATAAGAGTTGATCTCTTCTTGTGTTGGTATGTATTCTAAAGAAGGATTATATGATTCCTCGTGACCTGAAAATCAATAAGAGCAAAACTTTCATAATAGTTCAAATAGCATAGCAAAACGTAAGTTTAAATAACATGGACCAAAGCCAAACCTGGCAATTTAGGTTTTGGGGGAGGAATGTAAGCCAAATGCTTAGTCCTATCAGCTGAGCTTGAATCATCACCCCAAAGGGAATAAAAACGAGGTTCTTCTTTTGGCTGGTCAAACTTTATTAATCCTTTACGAATTGCCCTAACATACTCAACAACCTGTAGATTAACAAGTCAAATATTATGAAAAACAAAAGATTCACCTATATGAACAATTCAGATTCTCCCGCTCTTAGAAAATGGTCATTACAAGTTTTTACTTCAAAGAAATAAATAAAGCTGGAAAAAAAGCAGGTGCAGAGGGAGTTGGGGAGGTAAGGATCTCACCCATAATCTGAAAACTATACATGTAAAGGTTTACCTTTTTGCTTTCCCATTTTGAGGGAATAAACCGCCTCTTTGGTTCAGGAGCATTAGATAAAGGATGTTTTGCATCATCCCACTTAAACCAGTCGACATAAGGCTGCAAGAAATGGCTACTGATTTTAACCTTGAACATAAAGCTGAGAAATATCCAGGCTTAATATTATCAGTGTGAATGAACATGAGAGCTAATGGGAGTAACAGACCGCATAAGGATCAAATTCAGCATGTGGTGCCTTCCCTTTGAGCAATCTACCAATTTGTTTGATCTCTTTTTTAGTCAGCTCAACTTCCTCATCATTATACTCATCATATATCTTGCGCCTGAAGGTAACAACACTCAACAAAATGTATATGAATGTATGATGTAGTGTGCCATCAGAGTTATATTGTACTCAGCAAACATCACTTAATTAATAGTATTGAAAAAAGCAAAATGTTTATCCCAGTGTTAAAAATGGCGCGAGGCGCACTAAGTCGATAGAGGTCCCATAGCCGAGGCGCAAGGCGAGAGGCGAACGCCTTATTGAAGTAAGGCGCACCATTTGAAAATTAAAAATATACAATTTTTTTTTCCATTTCTATACTATCAAGCAAGAAGAACAGTAAGAGAATTACCAGTTTCATTTCTGTTTTCGTCTTTGGAAGACTAAAGGATGTTATTTACATTAAACCTAAATGTAAACATCAAAGATATTCATCAACAACATTTGATTTACTAAGCACTTTTTTTAAATCAAGAATGAGTTGTTTGAAAATAACAAACCTGCTCATTTTGCAAGTACTAAATTGAATGAGAGAAACATATGGGAATGAAATACACATACTCATTTGAGTACTAAACTGAATGAGAATTCTAACATCACTACCCAAACATATGAGAATAAAATACACATTATGCTCTAATATCATTGGACAAATCATGATGAAAATAACTTAACCAGATTCAGATTTAAATAACTTAAAACTCAAACTTGAAATAACTTTGCAATGTATCAAACAATCAATATTAATTCGAACTTGAAAATTCAACCAAGTTAATTTAAATTTCATTAGACAAATTTTAAATTTAATTTGATTAATGTTTTTTGTGTAAACAGATATGATTACTTTAGTATGTAAAAGAAAATAAATACAAAAAATAGAAAATACAAAAAAAGCAAACAATTTAGCAAGGCGTCGCCTTTTAGCGCCCCATCGCCTTGTTGTGCTTCATTGAACTCGCCCTGCCTAGATACAATTAGGCGTTTTGGTCTCGCCTCGCCTTAACGCCTAGGCGTGCCTCACTGGCACCTTTTTAAACACTGGTTTATCCAGTATCATGCATTGTGTGAAACAGAATAGTTCCAACTGTAGCAACTTAGCTTCCATGTACTTAATAGACAAAAAGAAACCAGACAAAAATGGTACAAAAAAGAAGGTAGAGGCCCATTATTGAGCTAGAATGTCATGTGAAATAGAGAATAAAAGAAGCTTAAATAGCAATACAACTATCATAGTCAAGCTTCCAAAACACAGCAGAAGAAGCAGAGAAGAAAAATAACTAGAGAGAAACTATTATTAACATAAAAACTAAATAATCAGTAGCAGAAAAACTAACCAACTCTTTGAATCATCAGCACTTGCAAGAAAGGAATCCAGTTTATTTTGTCTTTCTTTCTTTGTTATCTTCCTCCCAGCAATGTCATACCCAATATGTTTTTCATCCTTATACCACTCCAATGGAACATCACCAATTGTATTTCGGGGAGCTACCTTTTAGGACGAAAAAATATGTAAGAATCTAAATGGAATTTTTATTCTAAAATACTTGAAGGGATGTCTGACCTCATCTTCAGATGAATCACTCTCATCAACTGCTTGATGGGATTGGGAGCTTTCACTATGTTCGTCTTGATCATCATTATCGTCCGAGACATTATTATTTCCTCTCTCGACGAAATCCTGATATTGTTAAACTCTTAATTAAATATTGGCGACTATACATAAAAAAATTCATTGTCAGAGAATAGAAGATGATAATGTTTTCAAGCACCCTAAGAGGCAATGATGGCATAAATTTCTGTATTCTTGAAACAGGAAGGATTTCTTCTGGGTTCACTTGTATACTTCATCCTTTTTAAAAGCTTGTATTGTAAATTTATTATAGTTGGGTAACCAAGAATATCACATCCTAGACCAAAAGGGGAACAAAAAACAATTACCTCATCCCTTGTCTCCAAAGTGTTTATGTTATCCAGCTTCTGTCCCTCCTGATGATCCATATTCATACTTGGAGTCATAAACCTTGGAGATTTGCTGGAACTGCAAAAGAATTTTTTTACAAATAAAAGTTTAAGCTTGATCTTGGTTTTAAAAGGCGTGAGGCGCAAAAGGTCCCCGGAGCCAAGGCGCGAAGCGAGAGGCGAACGCTCGCCTTTCGTAGGCGAGGCGCTTTTTTTCCTAAAAAATTCTAAATTAACCATATAGCATATTTCGTACTTAAAAACATGATATTTATATTATAGATGCTAAAAGATAAAAATATTTTCTACTTAAATTTGTACTTAAGTCTCAAATTAAACAAAGTGATATAAGAAAACAACTTGAAAATCAAATAATAACCAAACAATAACCAACAGTAATGTATTTCAAGACTGTGAATTCTAGTTTTATAAAACTAGTGTCCTACTGCCTTCCCGAATGAGAATTCTAGTTTTATAAAACAATTCGAGGGCTGTAAAGTGTAAACAATTGGAGTTGAAGGCTGTAATCCCTAATAATTCCTATAACAATTTAATAAAACAACCCATTCAAAAAAACATTGTCTCAGACAATTTATCTGTAATCTCTAATTTGAACCGATTCAAATAGACAAGAGAAAAGAAGAGAAGAGGCGTTGGTGGCTGCACTTACCGGCGACGGTGGCTGGGCTTGCCGGCGACGGTGTCTAGGGTTGAAGGCTGGCTAGAATTTACCTGTATATCGTTTCGCCTCGGCCCTCGGATGCATTTTCCTCAACGCCTCGCTGGCCTCACGCCTCAGGCTTGCTTTTTAATACCAAGAGCTTGATATAAACAGTCATTTGTCAAAAAAATATGAACCACCCAAAAAAAACAATGTGCAATTGTTACAATGTGAACTATATATGGAAGTAAAAACACTCTTGTTTCAACAAACAATGCTTGCACAATAATCTATGGCCTTATAAATCCAAACAATGCACAAAATTAGTAAGTGAAATAGTTGAATGCCCTTCATTATAGTTAAAGGCTGAAAACCTTCTTCTAGAAACCAGCTTCCCTACTTCTGATTCAAAAGATAGTAAGTAAAACCAGAATTTTGCTTCTTTTTTTGGCTCAGCCGATAAATAATACTTTATCATCAAGGAAACAGAAAAATAAAGACAGGACATGCCATAACTTATCAAAAGGATAGCAGACTTGAGAAGACTTGGAATCTGATTACATTTACTCCATCAAAACCGGCCATAAGAAGAAGAAAAAGACCATGAAAACTAGCAGCTCAAAACAATTGGAGACTTGGAACTCGAATACATTAAAGCCTCAGCGTCATGGTAATATTTTCTAGGAAAATTATTGTCCGATAGAAATCATAGGTGAGTTACTTCATGAAAGCAAATTTCAACATAAAGCATAAAGTATCTGTCACCGATCAACGCTGTGAAATAAATATAAGCTATACATTCCGGTTTCTACAAAGCTAACACGGGAAACATATATTCTAAAGCAAAAGAAAAATATGACAAGTACCTACATCAATCTTAGCTTTTTCATGCTCTAAGACAACTTCCTCTACAACAAAGAAAGGAACTGAAACTAACTATGCTTTTTAATATTAAGCTCTAAGATGTTGAAACTGAAATTATTAAAAAATGATAAAAGAAGAAAAATTAGAGCTAGTCTATTATAAGGAATGATTGGTGCTGGGTGGTGAATTAATAAGATTGATAATATAAAGAAAATAAAAACAAAATTAGGCAAAAGCTTTGATGCGAAGTCACCAATTGATAAAAGAAAGGGTGGACAGCTAAAGAAGGGAACCACAGATGGATAAGAGAAGAGAAAGAGAGAAACCCTGAGAAAGTAATGGCGGCGACGGCGTCAGGAAAGCTGAGTAGAGAAAGATACCGCGACGGCAGGGGAGGAAGGCGAAGTTGGCTAGCAGGTTGCCGGCGCGGGGAGACAGAGAATAGAGTACGTGCTTGAGAGAGAGAGAGAGAGGGTCTTAAAACCCTACTTGTCTTCTTATTGTTACTGCTGTTTTTTACAAGGGACAAGCTATATTTTTGACTTAATAAATTAATATCCTATACACTGGCGGTTTAAAATGAAAATTTCTATGAACGTCTTAATTTTAGGTTATAGGAAGTTAGTTTATTGTATAGGTTTTAGGGGTTTAGGTGTAGGGGTTTAGAATTTAGAGATAGTTGTTTTAATTTAAGGTTTAGGGTTATAATTTAGGGTTTATAGGTTAGGTTTAGTTTTTAGAGTAATATGGTGAGGATTTAGGTTTTAACCTATAAACCCTAAATTATAACCCTAAGCCTTAAATTGAGATAAATGTCCCTAAATTCTAACCCCTACACCTAAACCCATAAACTCTATACCCTAAACTAACTCATTATCCTTATATTATTTTATTTTATTTAGTTTAGTTTAGTTTAAATATATATATATATATATATATATATATATATATATATATATATATATAACTTGTATTAAATATAATTTAGTTTAAATATATTTTTCTAAAAGATCTTTTCTCAATTATAATTTAACTTAAATATGGGCATGGTAAATTTGACTCGAGATTCGAGATTCTAAACGAATTATTCGAACCGAGATTTGATATTGATTCGAACATTATGATCTGAAGTTGACCCGAAACTCAAAATAAATCGAACCGAATCGAAATTGACCCGGAATTTTTGTTGAACTGAAACGGACCTGAACCGGTTTTCACCTGAACCGAATGGACTGGAATTGAAAGTTGAACCAAATATCGACCCGATTTTAACCCGATAATTAAGGTAAAGTAAATGAATAATTTATTTTTAATGTTATATGTTTTTAACAATATGATAAATAGTATAATGGTGTATGTTTTTATTATCTTTATGTATTATACTATGAGAGAGACCATTACTTTTCTCAAAATTGTAGTATAATAACATTTTATGTCATTTTAAGTTTAAAAATTAATTAAATAAGAGTTTTGTCCCTACTAACTTTTAAATTTAGAAGTTTAATAGACTTTTTTCCCTTCCAATATTTGATCTTAACTTCATCCTAAACTACACCATAAACCTTAAACCATTAACACTAAGCCTTAAAAATCCTAAATCATAAATCTTAAGCTATAGAAATTAATCTCATAAACCAATAACCCTAGACTACAACATAATCCTTAAACCATTAGAACTAAGGCTAAATCCAAAACGATAAACTGAAATTAGGGATCATTTTCACAATTTACCATAAAATATAGCCTAAACCCGAAATTAGGGACCAATTTGACAGTATCAAAGTGGAGAAATTTGAGAGCCCAATGACCAATTTCACAATTTTACCATAAAATATAACATAAACCGAAATTAGAGACTAATTTGACAATTTGGAAGTAATGAAATTTGAGAGTCCAGTGACTAATTTCATAATTTTACCATATAGATAAATAGGAGTCAATTTTGGCTTAAAATTAAATCTTAGGAACTTAAATGAACAGGAATACCAATATATTAAAATTATTAGACTAAATTATAAAAATTAGAAATAAGCAGGTGTCAATTTTAACTAAAAGTAAATTTTTAGGGACTAAATATCACTGTGGGGAGGGAATTGCTATATTCGAAGTCCAAACTATGGGGATACTTCATACTTGTGACTAAATTGAATTAAAATAAAATTTTAAAGTGAATATTAGGACTGAAATGTAACATTTTAAATGTAGCAGGACTTAAAGGTTAATTAACCCCTAAGCTAAAAATTGGTGGCTCGTTTTCTATTTCCCTCTAACATTTTGTGTTTTCCTTTTTTTTTTCTTTTTACAAATTGTTTTTTCTCTTTTTTTCAATTAAAATAACTCGTTATCTTTTAGTTTCAGGTAAAGGGCAAATAATTGTTTAGTCCTTCTGATTTTACATGTTTTTTTATTTAAGTCTTAAATTTTCACTTTTAGGTTCTATTTTAATTCGATTGAATCTTAATTTAGATTAATTTAATTGAAATTCCACATTTAATTTTAGAATTTTTTTTAATTATGTTCGTGATTTAAACCATAAACCTTAAGGAATCGATACTAATGTCATAAACCAATAACCATAAACTAAACCATAAACATTAAGGAATCAGAATTAATCTCATAAATCAATAACACTAAACTAAATCATAAAACGATTAATATCAAACCATAAATCATAAACCTTAAAGAATCATAATTAATCTCATAAACCAATAACCTTAAACTAAACCATAAATTTTTAACACTAAACCATAAAATATAAACATTAGATAATAGAAATACCCAACTCAAACCGAATTGACACAATCTTATGTATCCTTCACAAGCACACAATCTTCTACATCAACGAAGTCTCTGTGAATTATAACCCAACTCAAACCGAATCGACCCGAAATTTCAAAGTTTGACCCGACCTGAACAACCCAATTTTGACTCGAGCCGAAAGCGCCCAATCCGACATTGACCCGAACCGAAAACAACTGATCCAATTTTGACCCGATCTAATACCCAGACCCGGCTTATCATAGACCCAAACCAGACCTGAACCGAATCTAAATCGATTCCAAGCAGACCCGAAGTGACCCAAACCGAAATGACCCGAATCGAAACCGACCCTAATGACTCGATTGCCACTTCTACTTAAATATAATCATAGTCAATAATGAAACAAATAATCTAGGGGTTAAATTTTTTATTTACTCTTGACTTGTTAAATTAAGATATTAATTTTGATATAACAAAGGTTTTATATTCGAAACATTTTAAATAAAATTTTAAAGTATTGAAATAACCCACAAATACCAAGTTTAAAAGAGCTAATTATTCAAATGACATATTCTAAAAGATCAAAATTTTTATAAGTCATTTGGAATGGTTTCAAAATGATTTTTACAAGTTTAAATATAGGGTAAACTACATAAATGACCACCATATTATTGGTAAAGTCGCGATTTGACCATATTACTTTTTTCTAAGCAATTAAACCACCAAATTATTTAATTGGTTGCAATATGACCACCATCCGTTAAAAACTAACAGAAGGAATGACGTGGCAGTTAATAAAATTGATATAATTACACATTTGGTCCCCGCTATTTGTACATTTTATCAATTTGGTCTTAGTTTTAATAAATAAAATAATTTTATTATTTAATTAAGTTACGACACGTGTCACCATATTGAATGAGCAAAATTAAAGAAAGAAGCACCTACCCCCAATGGGATTCGAACCCGGGTTTACTGGGTTGATAGTGAGCACGCGTACCACTAGGCTAAAGCTATCCCTGTGATGAATTGTACAAAATTTAATATATATCTTAGGTTTTACTCATGCCAGAAAAAAAATAAAAAATTACCTCTAGCAGGATTCGAACCCATGTTTCTTGGGTTAAAAGTGAGCATGCCAACCACTAAACCAACGTTGTTCTTATGATGCAATATACAAAATTTATTATATAACTTAGTTTGTTGCTCATGCCAGGAAAAAGGAAATAAATATAGATTAAAAAAACTCGAATATGACACTTTTAGGATGCATAAAATATTTAAACCACTGAAATATATCTAATAATTAAATTATTAACCATTTTATTTTTTATTAAATTATTATATTAAAATTTTATTTAACGAGTCTAAACTCACAAACATAATTTATTAATTTTATATTCGTTAAATAAAATTTTAATATAATTTTTTTATTTTTTAATATAATAATTTAATTAAAATTTATATTCGAGTTTAGTAGTAACTGCATGTCACTGCTCAGAACACCATCCTGTAATTTTTTATTTTTTAATATAATAATTTTATATAATTTTAATATAATAATTTAATTATCTAATAATTGAAGTGTCATATTCGAGTTTTTTTAATCTATATTTATTTTCTTTTTCCTGGCATGAGCAACAAATTAAGTTATATAATAAATTTTGTACATTGCATCATAAGAATAATATTGATTTTGTGGTAGGCATGCTCACTTTTAACCCCAAGAAACTTGGGTTCGAATCTTACTAGAGGTAATATGTTTTTTGTTTTTTTTCCTGGCATGAGTAACAAACTAAGATATATATTAGATTTTGTACAATTCATCACAAGGATAGCTTTAGCTTAGTGGTTTGTGTGCTCACTATCAACCTATTAAACTTGAGTTCAAATCCCACTGGAGGCAGGTGCCTTTTTCTTTAATTTTGCTCCTTCAATCTGGTGACACGTGTCACCACCTGATTGGAGGAGCAAAATAAAAATTATTAAATTAAAAATATATAAATAAAGTCCTCCAATAATACGGTGACACGTGTCGTAACCTAATTAAATAATAAAATTATTTTATTTATTAAAATTAGGACCAAATTGATAAAATGTACAAAAAACGGGGACCAAATGTGTAATTATACCAATTTTATTAACTACCACGTCACTCATTCTGTTAGTTTTTAACGGATGGTGGTCACATTGCAACCATTAAATAATTTGGTGATTTAATTGCTTAGAAAAAAAGTAAGGTGGTCAAATCGCGACTTTACCAATAGTATGGTGGTCATTTATGTAGTTTACCCTTAAATATATTCAAAAAAGCCATTTTGCCCTTTGAGTACCGATACGACTTGAATGCGTACCGGTACGCCTTTGTTTTTAACTTGACAATAAGCTCTTTCTGTACCGGCACAGCTTCTATACTGATATGGATTCAACTTAGTGTCGGTACAATAAGCTCTTTCTGTACCGGCACAACTTCTATACTGATATGGATTCAACTTAGTGTCGGTACGCCTTGTTTTAAAATTTTCCAATGAGCTATTTCAGTATCGGTACGATATGTTTCGTACCGGTACGCCCAGCTCGTGTACCGGTACGAGCTGTATTAGACAACAACTATTTCTACTTTTGAACAGGTACCGATACGAGTCTTCGAGTCGACAGTTACTAAACTGTATTTAATGCGGGGAAAACCCCTCCTAATGGCTATAATCAAGTCTCCAACAACCCAAACGGTTAGAAATCAATGAAAGGGTATAAAAGCAAGTCTCCAAAGCCTCTTCAACAACTAGACAACTATCCAACAACATTCAAGCATATTCAAAGGCTACTAGAGTTTCAATTCAAATCTTTTCTTGTAAAACACTTGATTTTTTTCTTTGTATTCATTTATTATCGAGTGTTTGGGGTTTGAGAGAGAGCTTAAATTATTGCAAACACCTACCTAGTGAGCTTTCTTAAGTTTTCTTATTTGTTGTATCTTTGGGAAAGGGTCTCACAAGATTTTGGGGTATAAATCTTGGTGAGTGTTGTAAGGTTACTCCTTGTCCTCAAAGGAAAGGGAAATTGAATAAATTTGTGAAAACCTTAGTGTGGTAGCTAAGGTAGTGGATGTAGACTCCATTGAGAGAGTTGAACCACTCTAAATCTCTATTGCAATTTTTTATTCTTGCACATTCCTTCCAAATCTTTTTAAATATCCAATTCACACTCTCTTGATCAATTCCGAGTGTTCGATCAACTCAACAATTGGTATTAGAGCGATGCTCAATCAAAGGTCTAACAACCCATTGAGAAGATCCTTGAAGAGTTGAATCGTCATCAAAGTCATCCATGATCACCTCGTCAAATTTCAAGTCTTGGAGTGACTCCCAACCTACCAACAAGCACCCCTTCTTCAATGGAGCTAATTATGCGTATTGGAAGAATAGATGTAATGCCCTGGTTTTGGGCCTAGGATTTTGTAGGTTGGGTTTAGGGTTCGTTGGACCGAGGCTAAAGATTTGGGTTAGTTTGGGATTGGTTCAGGGAAAACCTAGTTCGAGAAGTGATAAAAATATGAGAAAATTGCAAAAATCCTTTTAATATATATATATATATATATATATATATAAGGGTTTGGTGAAGTGAATTTTTGAAAATGACATTTGGAAGGTGGACATTTCGGTTTAGTGACTAAATCAAAAAAAATGGAAAATCTATTTTTAATGGCTATTTTATAACAGAGCCAAAACTTAGAATCTTCAGGGATCTAAAGTAATTGTAACCAGATATTCCTTTAACTTGACATGTTTTGAATGTGTTTAATTAAAAAGATTAAAAAGGGGTTTTGATTAAAAAGAGAATTAAGCTCTACAAACTTATTTTGACGTAACTTCCATTTCTCTATTTTTCTCATCAGCCAACCACCCATTTTCTTTCAAAACTTCCAAATATCTTTTCCTTTTCATTTTACTTTGATTTCCAAATGATTTCCATGAAGTTTCCTCAACTTGTTTCAATGGATTCTTGAAGATTTTCAATCAAATCTTGTCAATTGAAAGAATAGCAAGGGATTATAGGTAATTTTCGTGCTTCTCCTCTAATCAAGGTTCTTTAATGAAATTCCCAAGTATTTGGCTCTTTAATTGTGTTTCTTAACAAGGTTTTATGATTGATTTAAAGAAAATGGCTAAATCAAGCTTTAAATGATGATTTTGTGTAATTTTCGTAATGGATCTGTTATGGCTGGTTTATGATTGATTTTAATCATATTTTGAAAGTTTATTAATGTTGAGATTGAGGTTTAAGCATGGTAATCCCAAAACTATTTGGATCTCTAGTTGATTAGATTGTTAGAATTGGGTTTTTGTGGCGTTGATGTGATTTTGGGGATGCTGGAGGTATAAGGTTGTTAATAGGTTGATTTTGGATGTTGATCCAAAATAATAAATGGTTGGAAGTGTTAGGTTTTGGTTGGGTTGAGTTTGTAGAGTAATCGATGATGTTTTCGGTTGTTTCGGATGAGCGTTTTGGTGGTTTTGGGTAGAGCAACGTGGTAGGATTGCTTGCTTGAGTTTTTAATGCATTGAGATGCATTAATCCTCTGTTCTTATGTGGTTTAAACATGGGAGAACATTTTAGAAGCAACCATTAAGGTTTTGAGAGCTTCGAACGCTTAATTTTGCGTCGGTTAATCAAGGTTTCGCGTGTCAGTGAGTGAGAATGTGGTTTTCATCTTTGAAATGTTATAAAGGTGGTTTTGGGAACTTACATGTAAGCTTGAAACGCTTGTCTAAGTTCGGAAGTAAGTATAAGGAATTTCTCTCTCGGTTGTGCTATTTACGAAATGGTTTTTATGCACTTGGTTTTGAGTACATGTTTACCTACTGTTAAAGCATGATTATTGCATGTGGTTTGCTGTATTTAATGTTGAAATGATGAAGGATTCACATGGTAAGTGATCCTTGTAAGTCTATGTTTTATACTTGTGATTTAAAGCATGGTTTAAATGCTTTGGAAAATGATTTATTTATGATGCTTTGAAAACAGTGAGGTATATGGTTAAATGTGAATTATATTGGTGAGCGATGTTGTAAAAATGGTTTATAAATGAAATCGGATATAGTAAGTCGACTATAGGATTGAGTGCACTATAAACAAGTTGCCTTGGATGTCGAGGGATTTATACGGTGTACCGAATACTCCGTCCAAGTACCCCTAACGATTGAGGTATGTGTATGTGGTGTCCCATCTCTCATTAGTGGGGTTATACATCTACCGATGAGTGGTTTTGAGGGGTTTATACGATGTACTGAATAGTCCACCACTGGTGTCACGATGGTGGAGGGTAGCTCCCATGTGTGAACTTTGAGATGCCGATGAGAATGTATGAAGTGTTGGGACAACACTTGTGAATCCGTGTATCCGATATGTTGTTTTGAGTAATGGACTTGCCTAATGATCACTTGTAAGCCAATATAATTGATGATGTATCATGAGATAGTTTATGTTGAATATTGTGATTTATACATGTTTTTACTCTTTAAGCTTTGCACATGGTAGTTATGCATGAGAAGGCTTAAATTGAGTGTTAGCACTGGGAATTGTTGTTGCTTCATGATAAATGTTGCATAAGGTTTATTATGCTAATTTTTTTATTAAGGAAAGTGCATGGTTTTAAAGGCATGATGGATTTCAAATAATACTATAAGTTAGTTGAAATGAGATTTCAATGTGGACTTGGAAAATGGTTTTAAATGCATTGATGGTGTTTTGTTTTTTAGCACTCCTCACTAAGCCTTGTGTGCTTATGCTCTATTTTTTCCATAAATGCAGAGAATTGAGGTTCGAAAGGCAACATGGAGCAATGGATCAGAAGGGACTTCATTTGTGAACGTATGTTTCGGTTAAGACTATAAGTAATAAGGGCAATGTGGGATCTGTTGTGTGTTTGGGAGATATGTGCAAACTCCTTATTTGAGCAAGTTTATAATGTTGTTTTAGACTTGTAAATGGCATTTGATATTTGGTTTATGCCTTGCTATGGTTTTTGGTATCTTGCTTGGCTCTGTTTCTAGGTTGCATACCTATAGATTTTCCTTGATGCATGTTGCTATGAGTTGATGTTGAATATGCCATGTTTGGCTGAGGATTAATCTTTGGATATGTTGTGTTTATGTTAGAAGCATGTGTTGAGTGGATCGTTGAATCGATTTAAGCCAAGAGGGGGTGAATTGGATTTTTAAAAGGTTTGGTAGTGAAGTGGTAAAATAAAAATTTCAAGATAAGGCACTTATAGTGGTTCAAGTTCCAATTGAACTCTACATCTACTACCTTAGCTCCCACTAAGGATTTTCCAACAACTCCACTAGTTGATCTTCCTCTTTTCTAGGCTTAGGAGGAAACCTTTACACAATGGTCAATTTTTATACCCAAAATTGACAAAATCCTCACACAATGTTTACAAAGAAGATGAAGGCAAATAACTAGTATCTCTCAATACAAATGTTACCCAATAACAAGCACTCAACCCAATTTAATCAAAGAAAATGGGAAATACAAAGAACCACAATTAGGGTTTTACAAGGAATATGGAAATTTAGCACTTGCGCTTGGATTTGATGTTGGAATGTTTCTTTGAGGATCAATAGTTATTGATGATGCTTTTAGGACTCCCTTTTATACTTTCTCATTCAATTCTAGCCGTTGGGGTTGTTGCCATCATAATTATAGCCGTTGGGATGCAATCTTCCCACAATAAATGCACTTCTGCAACTACCTGTTTCGAAACACTTGTACCTGTTTCGAAACAAACCAAAAAAGAAATAGCCGTTGGGGTGTAATTAAGAGACCGTATCGAAACGAATACGATCGTTTCGATACACTAAGAGCCCGTTCCGAAATGTGCTAGAGCCTATTTCGAAACATTTTGCCATTGCAAAAACCTGTATTGAAACGGCTTAAAACGTTTCGATACACCTTAATCATTTTATGAAAATTAGTTATAAAATTTGCAATAGTCATATTTTTGAATCCAAGTTTGAAAATCATTTCGAAACGTTAGAGGTCGTTTCGGTACTCCCGTATCGAAACGGTTCAACCCATTCCGTTGTTCTTCATCTGTTTCAAAATATAGGGACCTGTTTCGATACACTCGTATCGAAACGAGAAGGCATGTTTCGAAACACATGTTAATAGTTTCAAAACGTTCTGAAACGCCTAAGGGCCGTTTCAAAACGGTGACTCAAAAATCATTGTTTTGACATGGAAAACACTTAGAAACATTTTCATAAAAATTGGTTTTGACTTGACCATTTTGTTTAAGGGTTTTGGGAACTTTTGAGGAAATAAAAATTTGTTTTCTCTTTTTCAATTTAGTTCTTAAATTCTTTGTTATATCAAAATCAATTCTTTAGTTTTACAATCTGCCCCTTTTTGATATAAAAAACTAAGTATAAATTTTTAAGTGTTTTGAAATCTTTGAAAAAGTTTTAACTCCCCCTCAATTTAAGGTAGGTTTTAAAGTTTTGAAAAGATTTAAAATTGAAGCATTTGAAACTCAAAACCAACTTAAAACACTTAGGCTCTTAGATTACTTCTCCCATTTTTTGTTAGATCAAAATAGATAAGCAAGGCTAATAAGAGAATAAAGGAGTCACAAAGAATAAACCAAACAACATAATATCATAGATAGCATTGAAGTTCAATAAACAACATCAAAAACATAAATATTGAAAGCATTTAAGTTCAAGCTCAATCCTAAAAACAAATATTCAAAGCATATGTCTTAAAGACAAAAACATAAATAGGCGCAAACTTAATCCTAATATGACATAATGATATGCAATAAGAATCCTAGGGTGCCTCACCACCATCATCGTCTCCAATGTCATCTATAAACTTATCCTTAGCTTGATCTTGGCGAAACTGCTTCCAATCACCATAGAAAGTGGAGAAGGAGAGATCCATGGACGATTGTTGATTATTAAGAGCGGTAAGACGATTTTCATTCCCAAGAACACTATCCACCAAGTTTTGCAAACGAGTGTTGATAGCACCAAATCTCGAAGCCATGTTCGTGTCCATCGTGTTGAATCGCTCGTTAAGGAAAGTCATAAGAGCATCATTGTTGGGAGCCGCAACGGGAGCCGAAGCTTGAGGTTGAGGCTCATCTTGGGGTGCTTGAGCTCTTCTATCAACACGAACCCAATGACCAAGGGTGTAACGAAACCCGGATCTCACAAGAGAAGATTCACCAATCTTTTGCTTTTGGGGTTCCAAAGAATCATAGGAGCAATCAAGACCGAGGCGAACAAAAATGTAGCTCAACACTGTCCCATAAGTGAAGGACGTGAGTGAGTCCGTTGTACGAATCTTCACTTGATGGACCATCTCGATGAACATGATCTTCACTAAGTTCGGTTGTTGTGCTTGGCGAAAACACTCGAGCCAAAAATGACCGACTTGGCAGATGTGGGCAAATTTACCTCCAGATGGATGAATGAACATGAGATAATCAAATGTAAGAAACGACCATGGGCATCTAAGGTAAGAACCGATCCGGTATGAGCTCCAAAGTGATTTTCATCCTCAATTCACTCATCTTTTAGCCCAAGGATGTTCACTAAGACGGATGGATCAATACAGATATTCTTGCCCAAAATGTAAGATTCGATGGCTATGACCTCGGAACAATCTTCGTTGTTGATGAGAACGACATTGGAGTAAAAGATCAAAACCATGTTCTTGTAGACGACGTTGGGAATGCTCAAGAAGGCTAAGAAACCCCATTCTTGCAAGAGAGATAGATATCAGAAGAGAAAACGCTCGGAATAAAGGAAATTAATATCTACAACTCATTTACTTCGAACAATAGAATCATGAAGTATTTGGAAACGACTCCTAGCGTCTTGATTCCTAAGACTTTTGAAAATAGAAGGGTAAGGTTTGGACGGAGTCGTCTTGGTTCGAACCTTCACCCCCTTGAACCTTTCGTTTCTTAGAATCCATTGAGAAACACCTAAAAACAAAGCAAGCAAGAAATTTTGAGTGTATGCATTTAAATCCTAATTCGATCCAATAAAAAACCTATTAAGGTTTTAAAAACACTTTGAAAGTATATACATATATTAAAAAATTGAAGAAAACAAATTTGAAAAACTATGTTAAAAAATACGATTAAAATAAAATATATTAGAATAATTTTTTTGAGATTTTGAAAAAAATTTACAAGATTTTGAAAACCCATAAAATAAAACATGTATTCTATACAAAATTATAATTTTCTAACCTAAGATTCGAATGAAATTAAAGAAAAAGAAAAAGATAGAAAATACCTTAAAAGAGGGATTTTGGAAGAATTGATGGATGAAATTGCACCAAATTGTTGAAGCTTGCTTAGATTTTCGTTTGGGAGTAAAAGCCCTCAATTTTTGATGAAAAACAAGGAGTTTTGAAGGGTTTTTATAGAGGAAATCATTTTAGAGTTTTTAGGGTTTGTGAGAGTTTGATAAAAAGTGAATTTGAGCATTTAAAACCCTTGAAAATAGGCTTTCCGGATACGCGTTTCGAAACAAGAGAAAACGTTTCGAAACAAGCGTACCGAAACGTCTACGATCGTTTCGAAACAAGTGTACCGAAACGTCTACAATCATTTCGAAACAAGCTGACTGTTTCGATACAAGTTTGCCAGTATCGAAGCCCAAGAGATTACTTGTATCAAAACGCTTAGGGGCCGTTTCGATACATGTTTTGGCAGAACCAAATCGTTTCGAAACCCTTTGGGGCGTTTCGAAACACCTTGGTCCATTTGTGTTCTTAGAAGGCACCCATATCGAAACAGGGTGACCCGTTTCGATACTGATAGTCTTGGAAGTGCAGATGAGGCTCTAATTTGCAGAAAAATTGAATTTTAATAGATCCTAGATGCATGAATGATATGAATGAGCAAGTAAAATATATCAAAACACAAACATACTTCCTCTAACTATAAGCATGGATGAAGTTAGGATCAAAACACATAAGCATGACATTTAACAAGAATTCAAGCAAGATTAAGTACAAAAGGTCCTAAAAGGTCAAGATAGGCTAGTGGGACCTAACTCTCTCCTAAGGTACCAAAAACGCTCTTTATCTAGAGGTTTGATAAAGATGTCCGCTAATTGATATAAGGTATCTACATACTCTAAAACAACATCTTCCTTAAGGACATGATCTCGAATAAAATGACGCCTTATTTCTATGTGTTTGGTTCTAGAGTGTTGGATTGGTTTTTTGGTAAGGCATATGGCACTGGTGTTATCACACTTAAAGGGTATGGTGTCTACCTCTATTCCATAGTCTAAGAGTTGTTGTTTCATCCAAAGGACTTGAGCACAACAACTACCTAAGGATATGTACTCGGCTTCGGTGGTAGATAAAGCTACACTATTTGTTTCTTAGAGAACCAAGATATGAGCATACTACCTAGGAATTGACAAGTGCCGAAATTACTTTTCCTATCTATTTTACAACCCCCATAATCCGCATCCGAAAAAGCATGAAGGTTAAAGGTTGAGTTTCTAGGGTACCAAAGACATAAACAAGGAGTATCTCTAAGGTACCTAAAGATCCTTTTAACGACTATAAGGTGAGACTGCCTAGAACTAGCTTGGAACCTAGCACATAAGCAAACACTAAACAATATATCTGATCTACTTGCGGTAAGGTAAAACAAAGATCCAATGATAGAGCGATAAAGCTTTGAGTCAACACACTTACCTCCTTCATCTTTGTCAAGTTTTGTATATGAGATCATTGGTGTAGCTTGAGGCTTTTCTTGCTCCAAGCCAAAACTTCTTGAGCATATCTTTGATGTACTTAGCTTGATTGATGAAGATTTCATCCTTTATTTGTTTGATTTGGAGTCCCAAGAAAAATGAGAGCCCCCATCATGCTCATTTCAAATTCACCTTGCATCAACTTAGAAAAATCTTGACAAAGCAATTCATTAGTAGAACCAAAAATGATATCATCAACATAAATTTGAACTACTAAGATATCTTTGCCATTGTTTTTAATAAAAAGTGTTGTGTCCACCTTTCCTTTTTTAAAACTTTTTCCAACTAGAAAACTTGATAATCTTTCATACCAAGCTCTAGGAGCTTGTTTTAAACAATATAAAGCTCTTGATAATTTGAAAACATGGTTTGGTGTAGAACTAATGTTTTGATATAATAATTGAAAAATGTTTTTTAACAATGTTAAAAAGAATTCAAAATAACTTTTAACTCCAAACAACTTGAAATTATGTTTATGAGGTATTTCAAGAAGGTTTTCAAATGTTTTAAAGCCAAATTTAACAAAACCATCCAGGCGTTTCGAAATGCCTCTAGGTGTTTCGATACGAAGCTTTACAGTGGAAAAACGTTTCGATACAACCTTTCCTATTTCGAAATGAGACTTGATCTGGGTGAGAAATTTGCATAGCGTTTTGATACGGCCACTGCCGTTTTGATACGTCTTTGTGGAAATGACTTCAACAATCATAAACCACCAACGGCTATTTCCCAACTACCTTTTAATTACAGGACATTTTGATACGAGAACAAGCGTTTCGATACGACCGTTTCGATACGGCCAAGGGTATTCCAAAACGAGTGTTGCATCAGACTGCAACGACTCTTTCTATTTCAAGGGTGTTTCGAAAAAGGGTCGGACATTTTGAAATAGGGAGTTGCAGAATTGCATTTATGGTGGGAAATAAAGTCTCCAACTAGGGGTGATAATGAGCCTGACCGGCTCGTGAGCTACTCGGACTCGGCTCAGTCAAAGCTCGGTCAAAGCTCGGCTCGAGTGAGCTCGACTTGGGCTCGGCTTCGGCTCGAAACCTTAACAAGCCGAGTCGAGCATACCCAGGCTCGGCTCGAAAAGCTCGTGAACAGGCTCAGAATCTACATATGCACTAAAATAAATTATGTGTTTGTATTTTCTTTCATTAGTTGATTGTTGTTTGATTTTGTATTTTCTTTAATTATGTGTTTGTATTATAAGAATATTTATTGATTACTTGGATTAATCTAATTTTTGGAACTTTTTTCCCTTTCCAGTCATTGAATTTCGTTTTAGTGTTGGTTGTTGCGTGTAAAAGAGTCTATCGCAATTATAGTGCAAGTGTACACGACACAAGTAGTAAAGTGATACGAAGTATCGGATATCGTCTCCACAGGGATTGGGCTAATGACTTCACCTTAATTTACTGCACGAAAGTAAAGGAAATAGTTTAGAAAGTTGTCACGAGAATGATAAAGAAAAGCGTAAATAAAAGAGTTGGAATATCAAGATAGAGAGAATGGGCTGGTATTGAATTGCTCAGTAGTGCAGGTATTGCAATGCTTAGGAAATCCAGTTCTGTCGTCGCACCCATCGCCGACAGCACCTGTCGCGGCGGCTGTCCGTTGGCTATCGCGGCAGCAAACACACCAACTCCGTACTTCAAGTTTGGCAAGAATCCCAGATCTGCCTTGGCCTATCCCTAGGTCCAAGTCTGTCGATGATCACGTCTTGATGATACCTCCCGGCGTGAATCGAAGGATGAACACCGATGTGTATGAATTCTTCTTTAGCCACTTAACCTTGCCCTATCCCTAGGCACAAGATAGTTCAACTATAAACTAGATAACTCGCTCTTATTTCTTTCGTATACTTAACTCTCCCGATGCTAAGTAAATGGATAACCTCACAATGCTCTCCCGATGCTCTTGCAAGATATTAATAACCAAAATATGAGAACTTGAAGCTTATTTTATTGAACTTGGAAAATCCTAAAACAAAACAACCCTTGCAACTACTTTACAAAACAACCCGTGGCCCTAGGGAGTTTTTAGAACATAACGACGGCGGGTAAACGGCAGGGGGATTTAGGTTATCGGTTATGGGGTATGGAGTATGATGTCCCCTAGGTTAAAATCTATGCCCTTATATAAGCTTTGGGCTCAAGTATTCTAAGTTAACAAGGATTACAACTTTAATTAAAAGTAAGATTCTAATAAAGACTTAATCTCCAAGTATCCTACTTAGCAGCCGCCATCCTTGTGTCTTGGGATTTCCTTTCCTTGAGCTTTGGCTTGACATATCTTTTGATCCAGGGCTTGGAAAATTATTTGGTTTTCACACGACAGACGAGCAGATTTTTCTCTATCTATCGAGGTCCGCTTTGCTTTTCCTCTTCATAAGGCTGCTGTCACCTTGCTGTCACGGTAGATCCATGGCAGCATCATCCTCGTCGTCTGCTTGTCCAGTTCAGCTCTGCTGCTTCTCTACCCTGCGCCTGCCTTCTCCGTCAACAATGGAAGCAACTTACAAAATCAGCCATCTTTTAGTAGAATCCGTGCCTTTAATATATTTGTGATGTTTTGCTGTAAACTAACCTAAATGCAATGCAATGATGCTTGAATGCAGCAGAAATATAGGTTAAAAAGGGTGTAAATAATAGAACTTTTACACACTCAACACACCCCCAAACTCAAGTTTTTGCTTGCCCTCAAGCAATTAAGACCTAAACGAAAAATATTTTTGTGTTGGCTTTCAAACAGTGAACTGTCCCTTACCCGTCGCTCATTCTCTGTGGCGGCAGCAACCTGTCGGAAAGATTAGGATCTGTCCGGAATCTCCCTATAGTCCTTGTGCAGTGTGTGCATGCTTGTGAACAGTTATATGCTAAGACTCTCTTAGTTTCACTAGAATATTATACTTTAGCTTGTTTAGAGTTTTTCTTACGAGACTGATTTCTTTCTTTTCCTTACTAGAGCCAGAATAAGGCACCTATAGTTAATTTCTTTTTTTTTTCTAATTTCTTCTCATTTCTACTAGAGCCAGTATTTCAGGCACCTCTAGTTAACTGTCTAGAGCCGGTGATAGGCACCTCTAGAAGTTTTTTTCTCTGGTTATCTGCCTAGAGCCAGTGTTGGGCACCTCTAGGTTTCCTGAGAGTCTAGTCTCTTTTCTACTCTAATTGCTAAGTTTTCTATTCTAGTTTGGCTAAGAGAAGTCTAAGCAATATAACAGTCACAATGGTGTTTAAGTTTTCAGAACTATAGAAAGGCTCTAAACTTCTCCTTAAACTGTCCTAAAGATGCTGCCACGACAGAGCTGTCATGAAAGGTAGTTTACTTCACAGTTTTAAGCCAACAGTTTTAGTCTTTTTCTGATTTTTTTAAGAGAACTTAATTAAATAAAAGACACAACAATAATTTAAAGATGTACTAAGACTCCATTAAAATGGAGGGTTGCCACCCCCAAACTCGAGGGTTGCATTGCCCTCAATGCAAATGACAGATAAAATGAGGGCATGTACATCACAAAATATAAATAAGGCAGGCAGCAATAAAAAGAAAAGAAGAAACTTAAATTTTAAGCACTTTCTTCACTGCTGCTGCTGATGAAGAGGCTGAGGCAGCACTACGGCGGGTCTGTCTGGAAGACATGTTAGTTGCAAGGGTTGTGAAAGTAAAGAAAACAAAGAAAAACGAGAGGAGAAAGCAAGTAAGAATAAGCAGGAGTGAGGAAAATGAAAATGGAAACAGGGTTTTATAGCGGTCGAGTTGCTGCCTGTTTAATGCTGTAACGGCAGGCGTGAATAACGGGGCGACTGTTGAGATTTGGCGTGTCTGACACGTCTGACACGTATTTATGCGTCTGTTACGCGTCTGCCACACGCTTCTGCGTCTGCCGTGTCAGTCTGTTGACAGCTTGTCTTATCCGTGTCTGCGCGGCAGCTGGAACGACAGGCTTCAATAAATGGGCTCTGTTGGGCTGATGGATGGATGGTGGGCTTGGGTCACTTCTCCTATTCTTCTTGACTCCTTTATTTCTTAAAAACAGAAAATAGAAAAAACTATTCAAATAAAAATAAACCTTATTACCTAATAAATAATAAATAATAAAAATAAATAAAAATAAAACTTAGGTTAAATTAGGGATGCCTTGTGGGGCATCTCCTAAGGTAACCACTTCCTGTATTCCTAAGGCTTCAGTCCCCTGATAATGCTTGAGGCGCTGTCCATTAACTTTAAATTGGTGCCCGTCTTTTAATGATCGGATAGTGATGGCACCATGGGGAAAAACTTGTACTACTTGGAACGGGCCAGACCATCTAGATTTTAGCTTCCCTGGGAAGAGTTTCAACCTAGAATTGAACAACAACACAAGCTGCCCTGGGCAGAACTGTCGTGGCAGCAACTTCTTGTCATGCCACTTCTTTGTTTTCTCCTTGTAAATTCTTGCATTGTCGTAGGCCATCGTCCGTATTTCTTCAATCTCGTTCAAATCTAATAGCCTTTTCTGTCCTGCCTTGTCCAAGTCCATATTTACTGCCTTGACTGCCCAGTATGCTTTGTGCTCTATCTCGACAGGCAGATGACAGGTTTTCCCATAAATCAATCGGTATGGAGACATGCCCAACGGAGTCTTAAAAGCTGTCCGATATGCCCATAATGCATCATTAAGGAGTAAAGACCAATCTTTCCTAGTTGGCTTAACCATCTTCTCAAGAATGTTCTTAACTTCCCTGTTAGATATCTCAGCTTGTCCATTGGTCTGTGGGTGGTATGCTGTCGCAATCCCGTGCTTGACACCGTATTTCTTCAAGGCGGCAGCAATTACCCTATTATCAAAATGTCTCCCTTCATCACTGATGATCGCCTTAGGAATGCCAAATCTAGAAAAGATATTTTTATGTAAAAACTTTTGGATCGTCTTGGCTTCATTCTTTTGAGTGGCGATAGCTTCAACCCACTTGGAGACATAATCCACTGCTAGGAGGATGTATAGATTTCCACATGAAGATGGAAAAGGTCCCATAAAATCGATCCCCCAAACGTCGAAGATCTCGACTTCTAGAATGTTCTGCAGTGGCATCTCGTTTCTCCTCGAGATGTTACCTGTCCGCTGGCACTTGTCACAGTTCTTGTAGAAGTCCTGTGCATCCTTATACAGTGTCGGCCAGTAGAACCCTGACTGCAGCACCTTGGCAGCAGTTTTATTGCCTCCTAAGTGACCTCCGTATTGTGAAGCGTGGCAGTGATGGAGAATGTCTTCTTGCTCTTCTTGTGGTACACACCTCCTTATAACCTGATCTGCACACATTTTGAAAAGAAGAGGTTCGTCCCAATAATAATGCTTAACATCATTTTGAAACCTCTTCCTGGCTTGATAATTAAGATCAGAAGGAAGTATTCCGCTAACTATAAAATTAACGAAATCAGCATACCAGGGAAGTTCAGAAGACTTACCTGCCGCCATGGCTGTCGCGGCAGCGATTGCGGTAGCAAAGAGCTGCTCATCTGGGAAGGTCTCCAGTATGTGTGTCTCATCGATTGGTAGACTCTGTCCCCTCTCCAACCTTGACAAGTGGTCTGCCACTTGATTTTCTGTCCCTTTCTTGTCCTTGATCTCAAGGTCGAATTCTTGCAATAGCAGGATCCACCGTATCAATCTAGGCTTTGCATCCTTCTTTGCGAACAAATACTTAAGGGCAGAATGGTCTGTGTGCACTATTACTTTCGTCCCAAGTATGTAAGAATGAAACTTGTCAATGGAGAACACCACAGCTAACAGCTTCTTTTCTGTGGTGGTATAGTTCACTTGGGCGTCATTCAATGTCTTGCTGGCATAATATATGACGTGAAACAGCTTGTCTCTGCGCTGCCCAAGTGCTGCCCCGACAGCATAGTCACTAGCATCACACATAATCTCAAATGGCTGTGTCCAGTCTGGTGGCTGTACTATGGGGGCTGTTACCAATTTTTCCTTCAGAACCTTGAATGCTTCAATACATTCTTCATTAAAGTCAAAGGGTCGGTTCTGCTCCAAAAGATGGCATAGGGGCTTGGTGATTTTTGAAAAATTTGCAATAAATCTTCGATAAAACCCAGCATGCCCTAAAAAACTTCTAATGCCCTTGACTATGGTCGGCGGCGGCAGCTTCTCAATTACTTCTATTTTGGCCCTGTCGACTTCTATCCCACGGCAGCTAATCTTATGGCCAAGGACTATCCCCTCATCCACCATAAAGTGGCATTTTCCCCAATTTAAGACCAAGTTTGCTTTTTCACATCTTTCAAGTACCTTTTGTAGATTGCCGAGGCAGCTCTCAAAATCGTCTCCAAAGACGGAAAAATCATCCATGAAAATCTCAAGGAAGTCCTCTACCATGTCGGAGAATATGGCCATCATGCACCTTTGGAAGGTGGCGGGTGCATTACATAATCCAAACGGCATTCTCCTAAAAGCGTATGTTCCGTAGGGGCATGTGAAAGTCGTCTTTTCTTGATCCTTCGGTGCGATCGCAATTTGGTTGTAACCTGAGTAACCATCAAGAAAACAATAGTAAGGTTTACCCGCTAATCTATCAAGCATTTGATCAATAAAGGGTAAAGGAAAGTGGTCCTTTCAGGTAGCTTTGTTAAGCTTCCGATAGTCCATACAAACCCTCCAACCAGTCACAGTCCTGGTTGGGATTAACTCATTGTTCTCATTGGTCACCACGGTCATTCCTCCTTTCTTGGGAACGCATTGCACCGGGCTTACCCATTTGCTGTCAGAGATGGCGTAAATAATACCAGCATCTAACCACTTGATTATCTCTTTACGCACTACCTCATTCATCGCATGGTTTAGCCGCCTTTGGGCATCAATAGTCGGCTTATGATCTTCCTCTAGAAGGATTTTGTGCATGCATAACGCCGGACTAATGCCTTGTATATCAGCAATCGTCCATCCAATCGCCTTTTTGTGCTGCCTTAGCATGCCGATTAGCTGCCGTTCCTGTTCCTGCGGCAGCTTAGAAGAGATGATTATGGGCAACGTATCATTCGAACCAAGAAAAGCATATTTAAGTTGCCCTGGCAGAGGCTTTAGTTCTAAGGCAGGTGGTTCGACAATAGATGGCTTTTGGATTAAATGGTTATCCGAAGTATAATTCAAAGGTTCGAATAACTTACCTGGACGATTGCCTATACAGTTTACCTCCTTCTGATCTTCAGTATCAGATGTTTCGGAATCAGAGGAGTTGCTGTCATCGGTGCTGTCGTCGTTGTTGTCGTGACAGGCCTGTAGGTGGCTGCCGCAGCAGTGACCAAATTTAATATCGTGACAGCCCGACCTGATGCAGGGTTGATCAAGGGTAACATCAGTGATAGCCTTGCATTCCTCGTCCACATCAGCATGTTTCATCGCTTGGAGAACATTCAACTTGATCTCTTGGTCGTTCACTCGCATGGTGAGTTCTCCTTTCTCCACATCAATCAGTGATCTTCCCGTGGCTAAGAAGGGTCGCCCAAGGATGATTGGTGCATTTTCATCTGCCTCACAATCTAAAACAAGAAAGTCAGCAGGAAAAATAAATTTATCCACTCTTACCAAAATATCTTCGATTTTTCCCTCTAGATGAATGTAAGAGCGGTCTGCCAGCTGCAGAGTTACTGTCGTGGGCCGCGCCTTTCCGATACCTAATTTCTGAAAAACAGATTTGGGCATTAGATTAACACTAGCACCAAGATCACAAAGTGCCTTACCCACGAATTTATTTCCGATTACGCAAGGTATGATGAAGCTCCCCGGATCCTTCTTTTTCTGGGGTGGCTGCCGATGAAGAATACTCATGCAACCTTCTGTCATCTTTACCGTTTCAAACTCCCCAAGTTTAGATTTCTTCGACATGACATCCTTGAGAAATTTAGCATAACCGGGCATCTCCCTAACGGCATCTAACAGCGGAATATTAATATGAACCTGCTTAAAAATATCATAAATCTTTTTAAGTTGAGATTCTTGCTTAGCTTGCTGTATCCGTTGAGGGAAAGGTGGTGGTGGACGGTAATCAGCAATACGTCCTTCCCACTGCATGCGAATCTAAGGACGGTAATCATCATTTTTCTCCTCTGTCGCTTCTGCTGTCGTGACAGGTTCATCGGCAGCAGTCTGTTTATCACCTGTCAGAGCAGCTTCCTCGGCAGGTTTATCTAAAGTTGGATCCTTTACTGTTTCAGCTTCCTTTTCCGGCCCTTGCAGTTTCTTCCCACTCCTAGTAGTAATAGCTTTATACTGCTCATGTGTGGGCTGCCTAGCATTTTCAGTATTGCTAGGGAATCCTCCATTCTGCCTCGGCTTAATATGTTGCGACACCTGACCCATTTGTGTCTCCAGAGATTTCAAAGTAGCTTCATGATTTGTCATCCTCATCTCTGTTTTATCCATGAAGTTCTCCGTCTTCTTGACAAACTGATTCATATTCTCAATGTAAGTACCGGTCTGAGACATAAAGGTGGCCAGAGTCTGTTCCAATATACTGCTCGTGGCAGCTGGTGGCTGCTGTTGCTGCTGCGGCGGCAAGTGCGGCGGCTGTTGCTGTCGCGTCAGCAATCTAGGACCTCCCTGATTCTGATTATGTGCTTGTGGATTCAGGGCATTATTGGGGTTACTCCAGGAAAATTTGGGATCCTTCCTCCAATTGGGATTATAGTTGTTGGAATTATAATTTGGCTTGTAGTTTCCAACATATTTTCCCTCTTCTACTTGTATTGGGCACTCATCCCGATTATGATTTCCCTCACAGATATCACATACTTCCTCAACAGCAAATCCTTGTAAACCATCATCATTCAATAACCTTTTCATTGCTTTAGTGAGGAATGCTACCTGTGATTTCATCGTGTTGTCGGCTTCATAATCCTTGACTGCAAGTACCCGTTTACCCCCTCTTCTTGTAGTCGGAAACTGCTCCTCATTCTTGGCCAGATTTTTCAAAACTTGCAACGCCTCGTCCGGATCTTTATCCAATAGTAGTCCATTTGCTGCAGAATCAATTCGAATGCGAGTTTGTAAGTTAGCAGCATTATAGAACTTAGTTACCTGATTCCAGACGGGGAATCCATGCATTGGGCAGTTCCGTAGAAGAGTAGTAAATCTGTCCCAGGCCTCGTGCATCGGCTCGTCATCTTCCTGTTGAAAAGTAGCAATTTCGTTACGTAATCGCTCAGATAAATGCGAAGGATTAAAACGAGATAAAAATTCACGAGATAAATCTGCCCAAGTCATAATTGAACCCGGCGTAAGTTTATTCCACCAAGTTTTAGCTCTGTCCCTCAATGAATGGGGAAATAACCGAAGCCTCAGTATCTCCGGATTAACTCCTGGTAGTCTAAACGAACCACAGATTTCCTGGAACGTCTTGAGATGCTCTCTAGCATCCTTTGTCACAGCACCACTGAACTGCCCGACATTGTTGATCATACTAAACATGACAGGCTTAAGTTCGAAGTTATCAACATCAATATCTGGCAGCGTGGTCTCCAGCTCTACATGATCATTCAACATGTAGTCACGACACGACCGTCGTCCGGCTGCTGCGGGCGGGTCGCCGACAGGCGGTATACCATCACCAGCGGGCAGATTACGGGCCATCTTCTCTAGCTGTTCCTCAAGGTACTCGTTCCTGTCTAAAAGGTGACGAAGTTGTTTCTTGTGATTGAAGGGACGTTCAACTTCCGGATCTAATGGATATTCAGGATCTTCACCTCTTTCAGATATGCGCATAAACAAGAAAACCTCGTGAAAAGCAAGAGTTGAAAATACTAACGAAAAATAGAAAAAGAAAAATTAAAAGAAAAACAAAAAACAAAAACGAAAAGTGCAATAAAAGAAGGGTGTAGTTATGTTGCCAATCCCCGGCAACGGCGCCAAAAACTTGTTGCGTGTAAAAGAGTCTATCGCAATTGTAGTGCAAGTGTACACGACACAAGTAGTAAAGTGATACGAAGTATCGGATATCGTCTCCACAGGGATTGGGCTAATGACTTCACCTTAATTTACTGCACGAAAGTAAAGGAAATAGTTTAGAAAGTTGTCACGAGAATGATAAAGAAAAGCGTAAATAAAAGAGTTGGAATATCAAGATAGAGAGAATGGGCTGGTATTGAATTGCTCAGTAGTGCAGATATTGCAATGCTTAGGAAATCCAGTTCTGTCGTCGCACCCGTCGCCGACAGCACCTGTCGCGACGGCTGTCCGTTGGCTGTCGTGGCAGCAAACACACCAACTCCGTACTTCAAGTTTGGCAAGAATACCAGATCTGCCTTGGCCTATCCCTAGGTCCAAGTCTGTCGATGATCACGTCTTGATGATACCTCCCGGCGTGAATCGAAGGATGAACACCGATGTGTATGAATTCTTCTTTAGCCACTTAACCTTGCCCTATCCCTAGGCACAAGATAGTTCAACTATAAACTAGAGAACTCGCTCTTATTTCTTTCGTATACTTAACTCTCCCGATGCTAAGTAAATGGATAACCTCACAATGCTCTCCCGATGCTCTTGCAAGATATTAATAACCAAAATAAGAGAACTTGAAGCTTATTTTATTGAACTTGGAAAATCTTAAAAAAAAAACAACCCTTGCAACTACTTTACAAAACAACCCGTGGCCCTAGGGGTTTTTTAGAACATAACGACGACGGGTAAACGGCAGGGGGATTTAGGTTATCGGTTATGGGGTATGGAGTATGATGTCCCCTAGGTTAAAATCTATGCCCTTATATAAGCTTTGGGCTCAAGTATTCTAAGTTAACAAGGATTACAACTTTAATTAAAAGTAAGATTCTAATAAAGACTTAATCTCCAAGTATCCTACTTAGCAGCCGCCATCCTTGTGTCTTGGGATTTCCTCTCCTTGAGCTTTGGCTTGACATATCTTTTGATCCGGGGCTTGGAAAATTATTTGGTTTTCACACGACAGACGAGCAGATTTTTCTCTATCTATCGAGGTCCGCTTTGTTTTTCCTCTTCATAAGGCTGCTGTCACCTTGCTGTCACGACAGATCCATGGCAGCATCATCCTCGTCGTCTGCTTGTCCAGTTCAGCTCTGCTACTTCTCTGCCCTGCGCCCGCCTTCTCCGTCAACCATGGCATCAACCTACAAAATCAGCCATCTTTTAGTAGAATCCGTGCCTTTAATATATTTGTGATGTTTTGCTGTAAACTAACCTAAATGCAATGCAATGATGCTTGAATGCAGCAGAAATATGGGTTAAAAAGGGTGTAAATAATAGAACTTTTACACACTCAACATTGGTTATGAAAGGGATTTTTAACGAATATTTTATATAAAAAAACTATAGCAAAATTTTTCATTTCGAGCCGAGCCGAGCCTGACGAGCTTCGAGCCCGAGCCGAGCCCATTAGAATTTTTTTCGAGCCGAGCTCGAGCCTAACATTCCGAGCTCGGCGAGCCTCGAGCCCGAGCTGAGCCCAATTACACTGTTTCCGAGCTCGGCTCGGCTCGTTATCACCCCTATCTCCAACGACTCCAATTCAACCCCAACGGTTAGTAACGACTACAAACTGAATTAGAAGTATAAAAGGGACCTTCAAGCATCAAGTAATGGTTAATGCTTCAAATTGTAATAGAACACATGATCAAAATGTGTCTTAGTGCCTAATTGTCAATTCCTTGTGTAGACAAACACTAGTGAACCAAAATTGTTATATTTGCTTAAGATTGGGTGAGAGCTTAATTGTGCAAACAAATACCTATTAGAGGTATTTGAGTTTGCTTATTTTTATCTCTTTGTAAAGATGGTTTGATCAAAGCTTTGGGTAGAAAGTTTGATCGGTTTTGTAAGGGTTTTCTCCTAAGCCTAGAAAAGAGGAGGAATCAATAGTGGATTGATTGGAAATCCTTAGTGGGAAGCTAAGGTAGTGGATGTAGACCTTGGTTAGAAGGTTGATTCACTATAAATCATATTGTCTTTATCTTTTTTAGCTTCCACACCTCCATCTCCTAATATTCCACTTCTCCACCACTTGGTGAGCAAGAATGGTTGAAGAAATCGAGCATCTGAAAACCCAACAATTGGTATCAGAGCTTGGCTCAATTGAAGAGGATTAACACCCTATTGAGAAGATCTGGAAATCTCAGTCAACATTTCAAACAACCGGCTCAATGGCGCAATCTATCGACAAGCCGCCCTTCTTTGACAGTGCTGCATGAAAGGTAGTTTTTGGCTGTTTTTGTGTAGGATGATAGAGCAGAATGCGAGGGAAGAAGCAAGGAACAAAATGCTATAGCAAAGGAGGAGAAAGGAGGCTAGCTGGCGCACAAATGTACAAGCACGTGAAGTGCAGAGAAGGACGCCTGACACTGTCAGCAGTTTTATGTAGCCGTTGCACCCCAGTTGCAGACTGCCCTCTTTGTCCCCTGATGGACAAAGCATGTCGGAGAATATTCTTTGGGATCCCTAAGAAGATACCAAGGCACCAAAACCCTAGAAGACCCCCACTAAATAAAGGCTTCATCTCTTCAAAGGAAAAGATGAGGCGAAGGTGAGGAGAGAAAGAAAAGTGTGCAATAGAAAGCACAACATGAGGGGAAGAGCACTTCACCGTTGACCTGACTTGGCGTCCTTCATCGGAAAGTTCAAGGCGTGGCCTCGCTGTCCTCTTCTGAGGCGGTGAGGCTAAGGCGGTCATGGTAGTCCACCAACGAACTGGGAGTTTGTCTTTCCTTTTTGCTATAGCATTTATTCATCTAGATGGCTATATGACGATGATACGCTTGATTATTGCCCAACCATGAACTATTTTAGTTGGCTCAGGTTTTGTTGGATGATACTCTGTTTATTTTCTTAATCTCATGTTAATGTTTACTGTTCTCTCTCTTGATCTTTGCTTTGTTTGTGGTGTGCTTAATTTTCTAACGTTGTAAGAGCTTAGGGCTATCAGTGCCTTGAGAGTTAGGCCCTACCTTAAGCGCCTTCGAGAGTTGGCCTTTCTTTAGGAATAGCCTAGGGTTGTAAGAGATTAGGGATGTTAGTGCCTCGAGAGATAGGCCATTCCCTAAGATGCCTTCGAGTGATGGCCATTCATTAGGTACATATGGGGGTAGTGATTGAGGGAGCAAGCCTGAGCTAATAGTGACCGTTAGAGTAGTGCGTGATAACCTTCGAGAGAAGGTCATTGCTTTAGCATTAGCTTGGAGGATTGAACGAGAGAGCTAGCCTTAGATCCCCATAAATAATGGAGTAACCACCAAAGGGAAGGACTCCAACCTACCTTAGAGATAAGCGATGGGTTTAAAAATCTAAGAGGGATAGAGATTAGGAGAGTAAAGTGTTTAGAGTTAAGCTGAGAGGTACTGCTATAGCATTTTAGTCCCCCAACCTTCTTTCTAGAGATAGTTTAGAAGCAGCCATAGTAAATCCCGTCGAGCATAGTGAAGAGAACTAGGATTCGTTAGTAGTGTTAAGAGGTTTTAGAGGGTTATCCTTCAGGAGCTAGCCAACCATTCCGTAGAGAGCTTCGTATCCGAGAGAGGACCTATCTGTTAATTGATTATTTCTTCGTTGTCTGCTTGTTTTGCTACAACATTCTTCCTTCATTCATTCTGCCTCAGCATACTCACATTACAATTTGGTTACTATAGCAATTTGGAAACGAAACTGTGTTCACCTCCAATCCCTGTGGAGACGATACTCACTCATCACTTTATTACTTGTTCAACGTGTATACTTGCACAATTAGCATATCATTTATAGTACTACACGAACGCGAACAAGTTTTTAGTGCCGTTGCCGGGGATTGGCAAATGGTTGTCCACATTGTAAATATTCTCTATTTCCACATTTTTCTTTAAATATATAGAGAGGTTTTGAGGACTTAAAAATTCATTTTCTCTTTTTCAATTTAGTTCTTAAATTCTTTAGTTATATCAAAATCAATTTCTCGGTTTCACAGTTAATCACTCAAATGTTACCATGTGCTTAGAATTGCATGCTTATGGGATAGGGTGGTTACTATAAACATGTCCATATGATTTGGCGTTGATTGGTTGAAGTTTAATATGAATTTGGGGTTGTTTTGGGACACTTCTGGTATGCGTATTGATACTCGGGCTTGTGTATCGGTACGCATAAGCCAAATTTGTGCCTTTTTATACATGGGTATCGGTACAAATGATGAGTGTTTCGATATGGGTGCATCGATACGCGTGAGAGCGTATCGATACCCTTTCTGCGATTATGGTCACTGCCTTCCCGCTTATCGATACGGTCCCCATGCGTACTGATACGCGACCGTTAATTTCAGATAGTGGCATCTTTTAAAGCTCGAAAATGTTACATTTTAGTCTCTGGACTTCATGTATGCAATTGGATGAGTTTGGTAGGTCTGATTGTGATGAAAATTAAAGAGAAGCTTGAAACATGACTAATTAAATAATGGTAACTTTAAAATCAGAAAAGTCCTTGTAATTTGCAGATATTACATTTTGGTCCCTAAATGTCCAATTTGCGAAATTAAATCCCTAAACGATTTCCGATCATTGTGTTCTTTCTTTCTATACTCTTTGGTGACCATATAGGATTTAATTTGCATCTAGAAAAGATAAAAAGAAAAAAGGGTCATCAATAGGAGTCGACTTTAACGAGTTGACTTTAATTTTCCCCGTGTAATCACCTCGGTTTGGGTCAACCGTCTAGACCGGGCTAAGGGGGTTACATTTGTTGTTATCAGAGCCGGGTTTGAGAATAATTGGGGCGTTGGTAAGTGACTGGTAAGTGTAAATGTGATTAGTTATGAACTTTGTGAAAGCATGTTGTGTAATTGTGCAATGATTGAGCTTTATTAAGATGAAATACATGCAAGTTGATTGTTTGAGATGAAATTGTGTTGTAATGCTATGTTCGGGTATAGATGGGGAACTCATTGACATATCATTACTATTGGAAAGAATGGTTTTGAAAATGAACTTGAGCACCTTGGATTTCTTGCCTTATATTGCCTAACTGAGTTTTATTGCATTTTGCTAGTTGCATTGTTTTGAATGGGGCCATGTAGAGGGCTTAGAACTAGTACATGTAATGCGGCTAGAGCCTTTCAGGTGGACCACCCAGTGGTGGTGGAGCAGGGGCTGGTGCTGCTAGAGCTGGAGTAGGGGTTGCAAAACCCGAGAGAGCACAAGGGCAAGCTGCTCCTGATATGTCCGTGCTGATTCAAGCTACTGCTGGAGCCTTTTAGGTGGCAGTAGTTGGTGCTCATGTGGCTGCACCTCAGGCTGGTGCTGGTGTGAGTTTTCCGTTGGAGCGACTCCGTAGTCTCGGTGGGACTGAGTTTAGAGGGCTGACCCCTGAGAGTTCCGAATCTTTGTTCAAGTGCACCAAGAGGATTCTTGGGCAGATGAACTGTAATGATGCCCAAAAGTTAGGGTGTTGTTGCGTGTAAAAGTGTCTATCGCAATGTAGTGCAAGTGTACACGACGCAAGTAGTAAAGTGATACGTAAGTATCAGATATCATCTCCACAGGGACTGGGACAATAGCTTTAACCTGGAATTACTGCACGAGAGGAAAAAGAAATAGTTTAAATGTTTGTCATGAGAATATAAAGAATACTGATAATAAATAAGTAAAGGATTCATAATAGAGAGAATGGGCTGGTATTGAATTGCTCAGTAGTGTAGGTGTTGCAAAGTCTAGGAATATCTGTTATGTCGTTGCGCCTATCGCGGCAGCACCTGTCGCGGCAGCAGTCTGTTGTAGTCGCAGCAGCGATCACACAACTCTGTACTTCAAGCTTGGCAAGAATCCCTGCTGTGCCTTGGCCTATCCTTAGGTCCAAATCTGTCGATGAACACGTCTTTGATGATACCTCCTGGCAAGAATCGAAGGATGAACACCGATGTTGTTGAATTCTTCCTTAGCCACTTAACCTCGTCCTATCCTTAGGTCCGAGATAGTTCAACTATAAACTGGAGAACCCGTACTTATTCCTTTCGTATACTTAACTCTCCCGATATTAAGTAAATGTATAATCTCACAATGCTCTCCCGATACTCTTGCAAGAAGTTGAAAACCAGAATAAGCAAACTTAAAGTCTATTTTATTGAACAGAAAAATCCCTAAAACAAATGCAATCCTTGGAACTACTTTACAAACCAACTCGTAGCCCTAGGGGAAGTTTAGAACATGATGAGAAGGGGAAAATGACTAGGGTTTAGAAGAGAAGGCTTGAGAGTAAGATATCCTTCCCTAGGTCGAATTACATGCCTTTATATAGGCCTTGGGTTCAAGTTTTCTAATAAGGCAAGAATACAAGTTTAAACTAAAGTACAACTCTATTAAAGACTAAATCTTCAGAGCATATATCTTTAATTCGTCCTTCCTTCTTGCTTGAAGTTTCTTCCTTGAACTTTGGGCTTGGCCTTCATTCTGATCTAGGGCTTGGAAAAATATAAGGGTGCTCCACGAAAGACCGGGTTAATTTTCTCTTTCTGTCGAGGTCCACTTTGCTTCTTCTCTTCACCACTGCTGTCGTCCTTGGCTACCACGACAACGACCGTGGCAGCATCGTCCTCCTCGTCTGCACATCCAGTGTAACGCCCCGGTTTTGGGCTTAGAAGTTTTGGGCTTGGACCGGTTCGGTCAAAGTGCGGTTCGAATATAAAAGAGTGAAATTAGGAAAGCCTAGTTCGGGTTGCATTAAAAATATGGAAAAATGTTCTAAAATCCTCTTTTAATATATATAAGTGAACTGTGAAATCAATTTTACAAAATGAGGTTTGGAAGGGTGACATTTTGGCTTGTGACCAAAATGTAATTTTTGAAAACTGTGAGACTGTTTTAAAAAGGATTGAAACTTTGAATCTTTAAGGAGCTATTTACCCAAAGGGAGTTTCTCCAGATTTTTCTAAGATATTAAATGATTTATTAAAGTGTTTTTAAATAAAACTAAAAAGGAGGGAAGATATTTTGTCATTTCCAACTAACTTTCCATATTTTCCTTTTTCCCTTTTCTCTCATTTTCTCTCAAACCAAACATCTTTCTCCAGAGCTTTTTCCTGTGATTTTGCTACCTAAATACCTCTTTTCAATTCTCTTTTGATTGCTAATCATCTCTTCAACAAAACCTCACCAATTGCTAATTGGATTTTCAAGATTTTGGTTCCAAAAAGGGAGAAAACTCAAGTTTGGAGGTAAGAACGTCCTTCTCTTCTAAACTCTCAGTTCTTTACTGAAATTCCTAAGTTCTCAATCCTTAAATTGTGTTTTATAAAAGGTTTTATAGATGTATTCATGATCTTGGCTTTTAATTGCAAGATTTGCTTGATTTTGATGAAAATTCGTATGATCTGTTTAAGCAGTGATTTGAGGTGTATTTTTGATGTTAAATGAATGTTAAATTGATAAGGAATTGAGGTTTAATTAATGCAATCCCGGATAGGTTGAATTTCCTAAGTTTAGCTTGTGTTTTTGATGGTTTTTGGAGTGATCTTGTTGATATGCTATGGCTGGAGGTATAAGGATGTGTTGAGATCCATTTTGGATGTTAATTGATGTTTAAGAGTGTTTAGTTTTGATGGATCATGGCTGGGTAATGTTGTGAAGTTGTTTGGATGCATTTTCGGTTGTGTTTGGTAGCCGAAAATGGAGTGTGGATGAGAGCAGCGGGTTTAGGTGCTTTCATTGAAGCTATTAATGCATGATGATGCATTAATCCTCTGCTTTGATGTGTTAAAAACAGGGGAAGCATCTTTGGATCCAAGTGGTGGTGATCCGGAATCTTGATTGGTGTTTCGGCAAGAGGCGAAACAGAATCGGTGAGTGGATTTTGGTTTCTAGCTTTGAAACCATTGAATTGAAGGTTTGGGAGCTTAGTGTAAGTCTAAGCAACTTAACTAAGCTCAAGAGTAAGTTTTCGGAAAACTCCCTTGATGATAAGCCATGGATTGGTTGTATGCAATGTGGTTGTTTGCATGTTTTAAATCCTGTTTTGAAAGCATATTTAGCATGTTTATTTGCTGAGATTATAAGCCATGTGTTGAAGGATGCTCAAGGTAAGAGATCCGTGTTTTTGAACATTGTTTAAATGTGGTTTGATGCTTAAAGATGCATGATGTTTATGGCTTGGTTTAATGCTTTAAAACAGTGGATTAATGTTGTTAATGATGCATATTGGCAAGTGATGTTTAAGGTCACAAAGGTGTTTAAAAGTCCTTGTGTGAGCCTTGTTTATTTAAGAACAACATGGTGGTTAAAAGTCCATGGTTGGTTCTTGGTTAAGATCATCAAGGTGGTTAAAATTCCTTGGACGAGTCTTGTATATGTTAAGGACAATATGGTGTTTAAAAGTCCATGATTGGTCCTTGGTTAAGGTTACAAAGGTGGTTAAAATTCCTTGTGTAAGCCTTGTTACTTAAGAACATCAAGGTGTTTAAAAGTCCTTGGATGGTTCTTGTTAAGGACACAAAGGTGTTTAAAAGTCCTTGTGTGGTCCTTGCCATGGTGTTTAAAAGTCCATAGGCCATGGTGTTTAAAAGTCCATGGGGTTAAGGACACAATGGTGTTTGAAAGTCCATGTGTGGTCCTTGGAAAGTATAAGATCACAATGGTGTTTAAAAGTCAATGTGTGAGTCTTATGTTGAAATGTATCACTTGTTGCCAATATGACATGATATGAACTTGAAGCATGAGTTGCTTGTTTTTAATGCTTATGAGCATGTATAAATGTTGATTTGAAGTATGATTTATAAAGGTGTTTTATAAATGCATTATTGTGTGGTTTAACGAGCATTCCTCACTAAGCTTTTGCTTACGCTCTCTCTCTCTTTCTTAAACCAATAATGCAGAGCATTAAAGTGCATTTGAGGGCAGGAAGGTGGTGAAGAATCCAAGTGGTGAACAAAGCTCATGTATGGTGAAGGTTTCTTAAACACTATTAGCTTTTTGGTAATTTGGCAATGGGGGACCTATGTGGTTGTTTTGGGAGATGTTTTGGACTCCCTAAGTTGGATTTATGTTGCTAATAATGTTGGTTTTTGTAATTGGCCTTTATGTGGTTTGATTGGAGATTTGATTCTTGAATGGTTTGCTAAGTAGGAAGCATGCCTATAGAATTGGGGCTTTTCATAATTGATGCCATGTTGATGTTTGGTTGATGCAATTATGTTCCTTGTATGTTGTGTGACTTGCTGGTAAAGTTTGGTGGCTTTTGGAGCATGTTTGATAGGTGAATTGCATGATAAACCAGCTGAATTGCTGCAATCTGGGCAACCTGTTTCGGAACAGGTGCTACCGTATCGGAACGGGGGCCTGAAATGGCCAGGGCGTTCCGAAACGGGAGGCACTGTTTCGGAACAGTTTGGCCACTGCCAGGCCATGTTTCGGAACCCGTTGCGGAACGGTCCCGCGTTTCGAAACAGGTCTTCCCTGTTTCGGAACACTCGACCGTTGGGCTCTGAATTTGATGGTTAAATGTTTTGCAATGTTTGCATTTTGGTCCTGAAACTTGTTTATGCAATTGTATGAGTTTGGGATGCCCGTTTGAGCTGAAATTTGACAGAGAAGCATGAAAGATGATTAATTTCAAGTTGGTAACTTTAAATTGGATTAGGTCCTTATAATTTTTAGAATTTACAATTTGGTCTCTAAAGATGTAATTTGTTCAATTGAGTCCCTGAATGATCTCTGATGGTTGTGATCTTTGTATATGATGATCTTATGAATATATCTAGGGATAATGTGCATCTAGACAAGATTAAAAAGAAAAAAAGGGTCGTTAATCAAGGTTGACTTTCCGGTTGACTTTGGTTTTCCCCGTGTAATCTTCTTAATTTGGGTCAACCGTCTAGGCCGGGTTAAGGGGGTTACATTTGGTGGTATCAGAGCTGAGTTCTCGAGTAATTGGGAATGGTTTATGTGAATGATTTAAGCATGTATGCTTTGTATGCTTGTTGAGTGAAAGCATGTTGAGTAAATTGTAAATGTGATGCAATTGTGTTGCATGCTGTGTTGAAGCATGTAGTGGGTACCCATTGCCAAATCAAAGCTAATGAAATGATGTTGTTTTTAAGTGAAAATGAGCTTGAGTACTTGGATTACTTACCTTGCTGGGCCTGACTTTGTTTATTTGCATTGTGATTGCATTGTTAGAGTATGGCTCCTCGTAGAGAGTTAAGGAGTAATGTGCGAGCTGCGGCTCAAAACGAGAATGAGAACGAAGAGAATGTTGAGAGTGCGGTTTTACCTCCTCCACCTGGTGGTGGTGGTGGTGGTGTTGAGGGTGAAGGGGCTGGAGCTGCAGCTGGTGCTGGGGTCGCTGGACCTGAGGTTGGTCAGGGACAAGCTGTTCCTGACATGACAGTGCTGATACAAGCTATTGCTGGAGCTTTTCAAGCCGCAGTAGCTGGAGCTCGAGGAGCTGGGCATCAGGGAGATGCTGGAGTTAGACTACCCTTGGAACGTCTGCGCAGTCTGGGAGGGACTGAGTTCAGGGGTTTGTCAGCTGAAGGTTCGGAAGCTTGGTTAGAGAGTACCAAGAGAATCTTGGGTCAGATGAGTTGCACTGATGTGCAAAAGTTGGGCTGTGTTGTATCCTTACTTCAGGATGATGCATATACGTGGTGGACGACCACAATCTCTGGGATGGCTGAAGCTGATGTAACTTGGACATTCTTTCTGAATGCGTTCAAGAGAAGGTATCTAGGTGTGAGGTACCTAGATGAAAAGAAGCGAGAGTTCATGTCTCTTACCCAAGGGAGCATGACTGTGGCTGAGTATGAAGTGCAGTTTGTTCGACTCAGTCAGTATGCACCTGAGCTTGTCCCGGATGAGCGGGAAAGGTGTGAAAGGTTCCGTTATGGTTTAGTGACGGAGGTGAAGATGTATGTGCTGGCTACCGAGTACAGTGATTTTGATGTGCTGGTGGGTCGAGCAAAGGACATTGAGATGAACTTGGGTTTATCTGCTAAGAGTGCTGGGTCAAGTGCTGGAAAGCGAGCAGCTGAATATAGTTCCGGTGGTGGACGGAACAAGAGGGGACGTGATCAGAAGTATCAGTCCTCAGCTAAGCGAGGTGGTGGTGCACCTGCTCGGGGAGGCAATGCTAGAGCTGATCCGAGTGCATGTTGGACATGCGGTTCACGTGGTCACATGAAACGTGATTGTCCTCGAGCTGTGAGGGAGGTGCAAGCTCCTGTTGCGGTAGCTGGAAATGGGTGCTGGAACTGTGGATCTGCGGATCATTTGAGGCGAGAGTGTCCTGTGTTGGCTGGTGGCCAAGTGCGTGCTCCTGTTGTTGTTGCACCGCAGAGAGGTCATGGGCGCGGCCGTGGTAATTTCCAGCGGAGAGAGGAGGGTGGCCGAGGTGTGGCTCATGTTGTGGCTATTCAGCCTGAGGGTGGCAGCCAAGCTAGGGTGTATGCTCAGCGGGAGGGAAGGAATGACGCGGATGTGATCGCAGGTACCTTTACTATGCAATCCTTGTCATTACTTTCCTTGATTGATTTTGGATCTACGCACTCATACATATTGCGTGAGCATGCTGAATTGCTTGGTTTGCCTGTTGAGTCTTTGGATGTTGGTGTGCGTGTCACTAGTTCTTTTGGTGAGACTGTTGTGACTCGGAAGCTTTATAGAAGGTGTCCTCTGGTTGTTCAAGATCATGTTTTCATGTTGACCTTATGGAGTTACCTTTCTATGGTTTTGATGTAATCCTTGGTATGGATTGGCTTGCTGAGCATCGTGCTGTTGTGGATTGTGAAAATAAGCGAGTTTCGTTGAAGCTTGCGGATGATTATGTGGTGGTTGTGGTTGGTGAGAATGTGAAGTTTCTTGCCAATGTGGTGTCTACATTGGAGGCGAGCAGGATGCTGAGGCAAGGTTGTGAAGCTTACCTAGCTTTTGTGATGAATCCTAGCTCTAAGGAGTTGCGTGTGCAAGATATCAGGGTTGTGCGAGAGTTCCCTGGTGTGTTTCCTGAGGAGTTGCCTGGTTTACCTCCTAATCGCGAGGTGGAGTTTGGGATTGAGCTGTATGAGAATACAACTCCTGTGTCCATTACCCCTTACAGAATGGCACCTAAAGAGTTGAGGGAGCTGAAGACGCAATTGCAAGAGCTGCTTGATCGTGGGTTCATTTGGCCGAGTGTGTCACCTTGGGGTGCACCGGTCTTGTTTGTGAAGAAGAAGGATGGCACTATGAGAATGTGCATTGATTACCGTCAGCTGAACAAGTTGACTATCAAGAATCGGTATCCTTTGCCGAGAATTGATGATCTCTTTGATCAATTTCGGGGAGCAGCTGTGTTCTCTAAGATTGACTTGAGGTCAGGGTATTACCAGTTGAAGGTGAAGGATGTGGATGTGCCTAAAACAGCTTTCAGGACAAGGTATGGGCATTATGAGTTCCTTGTGGTGCCGTTTGGTTTGACAAATGCTCCTGTAGCTTTCATGGACATGATGAATCATGTGTTTCATGAATATCTGGACAAGTTTGTTGTGGTGTTCATTGATGATATCCTCGTGTACTCGCGTACTGAGGAGGAGCATGAGGAGCATTTGAGGATTGTGTTGCAAGCTTTGTTGGAGAATCAGCTTTATGCCAAGCTGAGCAAGTGTGAGTTCTGGTTAAGTGAAGTGGTGTTTCTTGGGCATGTGGTTTCTGCTGAGGGGATTCGTGTTGATCCTCAGAAGGTTGAGGCAGTGATGAATTGGAAGGTTCCTAAGTCTGTTCCTGAGGTTTGTAGTTTCCTTGGTTTGGCGGGATACTACCGAAGGTTTGTGGATGGGTTTTCTAAGATTGCTGCACCTTTGACGAAGCTGTTGCAGAAAGATGTTAAGTATGAGTGGACGGAAGCGAGACAACATGCTTTTGAGAAGCTCAAGGCAGCCTTGACACAAGCTCCTATCTTGGTTCAACCTGAATCAGGGAAAGAGTTTGTGGTCTACAGTGATGCATCCTATGTTGGTTTGGGATGTGTGTTGATGCAAGAGGGTAAGGTGGTGGCTTATGCATCGCGGCAGTTGAAGGTGCATGAGCGCAATTATCCTACGCATGACATTGAGTTGGCTGCGGTGGTTTTTGCTTTGAAGATTTGGAGGCATTACCTGTATGGTGAGAAGTGTACTGTGTACACGGATCACAAGAGTTTGAGGTATCTGATGTCTCAGAAGGAGTTGAATCTTAGGCAGCGTCGTTGGGTGGAGTTACTCAAGGATTATGATTTGACGATTGAGTATCACCCTGGAAAGGCTAATGTTGTAGCGGATGCTTTGAGTAGGAAGGTAGCTGTAACGCCACGGTTTTGGGCTCAGAAGTTTTAGGCGTTGACCGGTTCGGTCAAAGTGCTGATCGAATATATAAAGGTGAAATTAGGAAAGCCTAGTTCGGGTTGCATTAAAAATATGGAAAAATGTTCTAAAATCATCTTTTAATATATAAAAGTGAACTGTGAAATCAATTTTGGAAAATGAGGTTCGGAAGGTTGACATTTTGGCTAGTGACCAAAATGTAATTTTTGAAAGTTGCGGGACAGTTTTATAAAGGATTGAAACTTTGAATCTTTAAGGAGCTATTATTCCAAAAAGGATTTCTCCAGATTTTTCTAAGATATTTTAAGGCTTTATTCTGATTTTAAAGATTATGAAATGTGGAGGGAAATCATTTTTACCATTTCTTAACTAACTTTTCATTTTCTCTCAATTTTCCTTTTCTCTCATTTTCTCTCTACCCAAACACATTTCTCCAGATTTTCTTCTCTGATTTTGTCATCCAAATTACTCATTTCAACTCTCTTTTGATTCCTAATCATCTCTACAACAAAACCTCTCAATTTGCAAGTTGTTTCATCAAGCATTTTGGCTCTAAAAAGGAGAAATTCAAGTTTGGAGGTAAGAACGTCCTTCTCCTCTAAACTATCAGTTCTTTACTGAAATTCCTAAGTTCTCAATCCTTGATTTATGATTTGTTAAAGGCTTTTCAATTGAGATCTTGATTTTTGGCTTAAAATGCAAGATTTGGTGATTTTGGTGAAATTTTCGTGTGATCTGTTTAAGCAGGGTTTTGAGGTGTTAAATTGATGTTAAATGAATGCTAAATTGATTAGAAGTTGAGGTTTAATCAATGCAATCCCGGATAGGTTGAATTTCCTAAGTTTGGCTTGAGTTTTTGGTTGTTTTTGGAGTGTTTTTGGTGATCTGTTATACCTGGAGGTATAAGAATGTGTTTGTGATCATTTTGGATGTTAATTGATGTTTAAAAATGGTTAGAAGTGATGGATCTTGGCTGGGCTAAGTTTTGGAAGTGTTTGGAGGTGATTTCGGTTGTGTTTGGTAGCCGAAATGTTGGATTTGTGATGAGCAGCGAGTTGTGTTGTTGTTGCTGGTGTTTTAATGCATAAAGATGCATTAATGCTCTGTTGTTGTGTGTTTGAAACAGGGGAGTTTGATCCGTGAGCTTTGGAGGTGTTTGCGGAAGGTTTCGGATGCTTGGAAGGCTTGTTGGCTAGCCTTGTTTTGTGTATCGGTGAGTGAAGTTGGGTTTTCAGCTTTAAAACCAAGGTTTGAAGGTTTTGGGAGCTTAGTATAAGTCTAAACAACTTTGCTAAGCTCAAGAGTAAGTAAATGGTTTTCGCTCATGAATTGTGTTGTGAATTGGCTTTTAAAGCAATTGTGGTTGATGATTGAAATGCATGTGTTTTGCATGGTTTATATTCTGTTTTGAAAGCATATTGTAAGCATGGTTTAATGCTGGTTTTGAAAGCCATATGTAAAGGATGCTCAAGGTAAGAGATTCTTGGTTTTGTACATGGAAATTGTGATTTTGATGCATGATGTTGCATGTTGATTCAATGGCTTTGTGTAATGCTTTAAAACAGTGGATTGATGATGTTAAGTGATGGTTTATGCATTGTGGTTATGCATGTGAATTAAATGATGGTTTATGCATTGTGGTTATGCATGTGAATCATTGGACTAATGATGGTAAGTTGGTTATATTGGCAAGTGAGGAAAATGGTTCTTGGTTCGTTGATCGGATATAGTTAGCCGGCTATAGGATTGGGTGCACCGTGAATTAAGTCGCCTTGGAGGTGGAGTGGTCAAGAGTGGACCGGAAAAGCTCCCTTCAAGTATCCTAACGAGATGGTTAAGGTCATAATGGAGGTGTTGCCCATTCGAGGACCTTGGTTGAGCAAAGGTTATATGGTGTTTAAAAGTCCATATGTGAGAACCTTGTGCTTGTTGAGATCACAATGGAGGTGTAATGCCCATGTGTGGATCTTGTGTAGGGTGTCCCGGATCTCGTTAGTGATGTTATACAACTACCAATCGGTGATGCAAAGGTTGTATGGTGTTTGAAAGTCCATACAAGGGAACCTTGTGCATGTCAAGGTTGTATGGTGTTTAAAAGTCCATACATGGAAACCTTGGGGAAAAGTTGAGGTTGTATGGTGTTTGAAAGTCCATACATGGGAACCTCGGGAAAGGTTGAGGTTGTATGGTGTTTGAAAGTCCATACATGGGAACCTCGGGAAAAGCTAAGGTTGTATGGTGTTTAAAAGTCCATACATGGGAACCTTAGGGTGTTGAGGTCAAATGGTGTTTAAAAGTCCATTTGGAGACCTTGGATTGGTAGTGTGTATGAGGCGTAGGGGACAACGCTTGTGATCCGCGTATCCGATCGGGTGTTGAGTTGGAAAGTGGATGTGTTGGTCACTTGGAAGCCAATGTAATGTTCTTGATTATAAAGAAGCATGGGATGCTTGAAAAGATGCATGGTTGAATGAAAAGTGGTTAATGCTTGTGAATGCATGTTTACTTGTTAAGTTGAACAAGTGTTGATTATCATAGGTAAATGATGCATATGTGCATGAAATCTCTTTAATGCATTGGAGTCTTGTTAAGACTTGTTTTAAAAGGCATGTGATGATAACGTTGTGGTTTATATGTTGCCTTGGTTTAATGCATGTGTTGGATTGATTGAATAAATGGTTTAAAAGGTATCTTGCTTGAAATGGCTTTCAAGTTTAAGAGAGGTATGTGGTGAAATGGGAGTGTTTTCCATGGTTTTGTTTTAAGCTTTGCATAAGGTGTTTAAGCATGGATTGGCTAAATGGTTGATTATTGTGAGTTGTTCTTTGAAAAGGTTTTCTTAGCTTGCTAAGCTAAGGGTTGGTTTTCATGTATGTGCAATGCATGGTTTTAAGCATGTTGTTGAAAATGGTTTTCAAGCATGGCTTTGGTAAACAAATCGGGTTTGTTTTAAAAGTGTTTAATGACCCGCTGCATTGATGGTGTTTTGGTTTGAGCATTCCTCACTAAGCATTATGTGCTTACGCTCCTTTTTGTCCATCAATGCAGATTCTTGAAGTTTGGACAACAAGGAGCAAGGGATTCAAGGTGGACTCCAATGGAGACGTATGTCTTGGTGAATAGCTATAGTTAATAAAGGCAATGGGGTAGAATCTCTCGGGTTTATGTGTGTGTGATCGTATATGTTTGATCAAGAATGTTTTAATGTTGTTGCTAATGTTGTTGGAACATGAATTGGCTTATATGAGTTTGATTTGGAAGGTTTGTGCCTAAATGGTTGCTTGTGTAGGAAGCATGCCTATAGATTTGGGGCTTTTCTTATATGTTGTGTTTCTGTTGAATTGTTGATGCAAGTATGTCTCGTTTATGTTGAATTGCATGTTGGTAAAGTTTAGTGGCTTTTGGAGCATGATTGGATGGTCAATGATGTGTTTGAGTGAGCAAAATGCAACAATCTGGGCTAGGCGTTTCGGAACAGATGACACCGTTTCGGAACGGGTGCCCTGCATAAACCCAGGCGTCCGAAACGGGTGCCACCGTTCCGAAACGGAAAGCATTCTGCCAGACCCCCCGTTGCGGAACGCGTTGCGGAACAGCCCCGTGTTTCGAAACGGGCTTTGCCTGTTTCGGAACGGGTGACTGTTGGGGGCTGACATGGGCGGTTAAATGTTTCAAAATGTTTGCATTTTGGTCCTGAATCTTGTTTGAGCAATTGTATGAGTTTGGGATGTCCGTTTGAGCTGAATTTTGGCAGAGAAGCATGAAACATGATTAATTTTAAGTTGGTAACTTAAAATTTGGTTAAGTCCTTAAAGTTTTCAGAATTTACAATTTGGTCCCTAAAGTTGTAAATTGTTCAATTGGGTCCCTGTTTGATCTCTGATGTTTGCGATCTTTGAGTATGCTGTTTGCCCGATCACATCTAAGATTAAGGTGCATCTAGATAAGATTAAAAAGAAAAAAAGGGTCGTTAATCAAGGTTGACTTTCGGGTTGACTTTGGTTTTCCCCGTGTGACTTTCTTAATTCGGGTCAACCGTCCAGACCGGGTTAAGGGGGTTACATTTGGTGGTATCAGAGCTGAGTTGCGAATGTTTGGGGAAAACGGTAAGTTGTTGTGATGTGTGTTTGATGTTTACCTTGTTGTGTGGTTGAATATTGGTTGAAACATGTGTTTTTGAGCATGTTGCTGATGTTTTCAAGCATGCTGTATGGTTATGAATCTTGGTTGAACCTATGTGGTTTTATGCTAATGCTGTGAGCTGGTGATATGCTTGATGAACGTGTAATGAGTATGTTATGTTGCTAATATGCTGTTGCAAGTGGATGCTGTTTGGTGTAAGCATGATCAAAGTATGTTGTTGATATGCTTGATGTTGTGATATTCATGTTTGTGATGACTGTTATGTCATGTAAAGGGGAGGATTCGGGATACCCATTGCCTTATTAATATAGCTATTGTGTTATTTGGAGTTGGAGTTTGAATCCTTGCTTAAAGCTGGTCTAACTGGTTTGTTTGTTTGTTTGTTGTGAATGTTTGTTGTTGTTAGTTGTATGGCAAAGTCGATGGAAGAATGGCAGTTGGGTGAGATGGTTGCTGCCTTGGGGCAGGTTGTTAAAGCATGGAATTCACCCTTTTGTAGAGGTGTTTTGTCTCAGTCTTCTGTGCCTAGTGTTGAAGTGGTAAGACAAGGGAAAGAAGCTGGTTCAGTGGTGAAGAGTTCATCACCTGTTGTTCAGGAGGTGTTGGAAACATCTCAGGCTGTAGCAAAGGTAAAATCAGTGGATGTGCTGGCTAGATGTGTGGGTTTGCCGAAGCAGCGTTTGCTTGATTTGGGTGCTGTGGAGTATCATGGTTCTTCGCCGGAGATGTTTGAGGCCTGGTTGGCCAATGTGGTTCTGATTTTGGATCAGGAAGGCTGTGATTATGCTTGTAAGCTGGGGAGCGTTGTTTCTTTGATGCTGGAGGATGCTTGTGCCTGGTGGACATCTGTGGCGGTGGCGTCACATATCTTTGATATTGACTGGGATTTCTTTGTATCTGCCTTTTATGAAAGGTATCTTGGAGAGAAGTTTCCAAGGGTTAAGCAATGTGAAGGTAGTGCTGTTGGTGAGCAAGTGCTGCTTGAGCAAGGAGTGGAAGCTCAGCCATCTGTGTGTGACCGATGTGAAAGGCGCCATGTTGGACGTTGTAGGGGCGCGGGTGCTTGTTGGAACTGTGGTTCTAAGATGCATGTTAAACATGATTGTCCTCATGGAGTGAAGTCAGCTTTGGTGATAGCCAAAGGGTCTCTGAAAGGTCGTGGGTACGGCCGAGGCAAGGTTCAGAGGTGGCAGAAAGAGCAGAAGGTTGTGAAGAATTTGGGAAAAGAGAATTGCTGGAAATGTGGGTCTGCTGGTCACATGAGGCGTGATTGTTTGATGTTTGCTCGGAATAGCCAAGGTTCCTTACCACAAGGAGTCGGTGGTGATCTCAGTGTGTTAGCTGGTGCTGCAGTGGTGCAGCAGGAGGATGATGGTCCCGCAAGGAAGAGAGCTCGTCTGATGAATTTTCAGGGTGGTGTTGTGTTTTCAGGTAACCTTGTTAAGTAGTCTTTGTTCTAGTTACCTTGGTTTGGTTTCTGTTGTTTTTCCTTGCGTGGTAAGTTTAGTCTTGTTGCTAGCATGTTTGGGGTAATGGTAGTTGTTTGGGAACATCTTTGGTGTGAAGAAGGCTTAAGTGAGTATCTTGTGGTTAATGGTTGTTGGTATGATGGAGTTAGATAAGTTAAAGGTGAGTTAGGAGGTTGTTCTTAGACAGATTTTGAGGATGTTATTGGAGGGTGTGAACTGGCATTCATGCACAGTTAAAATCATTGTTATATGCTATATTATATATGTGCTGGTCCATGCATACATGTGGCATGACATTAGAGGTTTTGCATACATGTACATCAGGCATTGATAGGGCATGTAGGTGATCATGCATACGATGTTCACGCTCGTTAATAACTAATCGAATCTGTTAGTATGGTGGTTGGGTTAGGTTGGATGATGGTTTTTTTAGAGGTTGTTTTGGTGCTGGGTGAGAGTTAGAAGCCGTGGAGAATATTAAGCTAGTGCTGGGGATAGTGAGAGTAGTGTAGCCTGTTGGTAGAAGGATAGTGTTTGTTGCTTAAAGAGTTTAGTGGTTTGGTAGTGAGGAGTACCGGTTGAGGTTAGAATCGGTCAAGTGGTTTGAATAAGCTAAGTGGAATGGGTAGTTCATTGGTGCTAAGTGATGTTACAGTTTAGTGGTTGTGTTTTCAAGTGCTGAAGCAGCTTAGCATTTAAGTTGTTGGGGAAGGGTTGTGTTGTAAGTGTTGGTTCTTAGTAACCTTTGAAGAGTTGAGAGGATAATCTGTGTGTTTAAGCTGGGTGATGATCTAATAAGACAGGAGTTGTGGTCAAGCTTGTGGAGGATAGGATTATGAAAGATCGAAGGCTTTTGTTGGTTGTATGGGTTCTTGTGAGAAGTGGTTGGTTGGTTGTGAGTTTGTGAGTTTCTTTTGGAGTCAGCTGGTGGTGTGTGGGATGACTGGCGGAGTTGAGTTGGGGTTGTGATGTAATTTTGGATTTTGGGTGAGTAGTCCTTGTGAGTTGTTATGGTAATGATAGCGGCAGATGTGAAGGAATGTCAACTTTCGTTGAGGAGTTTGGGTAAGCAGTTGATGCTTAAGAATTTTTGCTTGTTGGGAAAATTCTTGGAAGAGGTTTGCAAGAGTTTGGAAGCAGGGAAGTTTGCATAGTGGCTGATTTGGTTTGGTTGGTGTCACTGTGTAAATAAGTCTTGGGAGTTGTGTGTTGCAGAGATGTGTGCTGTAAAGGTTGAAGTTCTTCAGGTTGATGTTGGGGCTGTGTATGGTCCGGATATGTGAGAGGTTAAATGGTGGTTATCTTTGAATGTTCTGGATTTTGTGAACAACGTGTGGTGGTGTTGAGTTTGGTGGAGTTTTGTGTGGAATGCGTTCAGTAATGGTTGAGGCTGTTGTGTTGCCTTGTGTGTTGGTTTGAGAAGGTTGTGGATCTCTTGTCGCCAGTTGAAATTTCGAGGACGAAATTTCCTAAGGGGGGGAGAGTTGTAACGCCCCGGTTTTGGGCTCAGAAGTTTTAGGCGTTGACCGGTTCGGTCAAAGTGCTGATCGAATATATAAAGGTGAAATTAGGAAAGCCTAGTTCGGGTTGCATTAAAAATATGGAAAAATGTTCTAAAACCATCTTTTAATATATAAAAGTGAACTGTGAAATCAATTTTGGAAAATGAGGTTCGGAAGGTTGACATTTTGGCTAGTGACCAAAATGTAATTTTTGAAAGTTGCGGGACAGTTTTATAAAGGATTGAAACTTTGAATCTTTAAGGAGCTATTATTCCAAAAAGGATTTCTCCAGATTTTTCTAAGATATTTTAAGGCTTTATTCTGATTTTAAAGATTATGAAATGTGGAGGGAAATCATTTTTACCATTTCTTAACTAACTTTTCATTTTCTCTCAATTTTCCTTTTCTCTCATTTTCTCTCTACCCAAACACATTTCTCCAGATTTTCTTCTCTGATTTTGTCATCCAAATTACTCATTTCAACTCTCTTTTGATTCCTAATCATCTCTACAACAAAACCTCTCAATTTGCAAGTTGTTTCATCAAGCATTTTGGCTCTAAAAAGGAGAAATTCAAGTTTGGAGGTAAGAACGTCCTTCTCCTCTAAACTATCAGTTCTTTACTGAAATTCCTAAGTTATCAATCCTTGATTTATGATTTGTTAAAGGCTTTTCAATTGAGATCTTGATTTTTGGCTTAAAATGCAAGATTTGGTGATTTTGGTGAAATTTTTGTGTGATCTGTTTAAGCAGGGTTTTGAGGTGTTAAATTGATGTTAAATGAATGCTAAATTGATTAGAAGTTGAGGTTTAATCAATGCAATCCCGGATAGGTTGAATTTCCTAAGTTTGGCTTGAGTTTTTGGTTGTTTTTGGAGTGTTTTTGGTGATCTGTTATACCTGGAGGTATAAGAATGTGTTTGTGATCATTTTGGATGTTAATTGATGTTTAAAAATGGTTAGAAGTGATGGATCTTGGCTGGGCTAAGTTTTGGAAGTGTTTGGAGGTGATTTCGGTTGTGTTTGGTAGCCGAAATGTTGGATTTGTGATGAGCAGCGAGTTGTGTTGTTGTTGCTGGTGTTTTAATGCATAAAGATGCATTAATGCTCTGTTGTTGTGTGTTTGAAACATGGGAGTTTGATCCGTGAGCTTTGGAGGTGTTTGCGGAAGGTTTCGGATGCTTGGAAGGCTTGTTGGCTAGCCTTGTTTTGTGTATCGGTGAGTGAAGTTGGGTTTTCAGCTTTAAAACCAAGGTTTGAAGGTTTTGGGAGCTTAGTATAAGTCTAAACAACTTTGCTAAGCTCAAGAGTAAGTAAATGGTTTTCGCTCATGAATTGTGTTGTGAATTGGCTTTTAAAGCAATTGTGGTTGATGATTGAAATGCATGTGTTTTGCATGGTTTATATTCTGTTTTGAAAGCATATTGTAAGCATGGTTTAATGCTGGTTTTGAAAGCCATATGTAAAGGATGCTCAAGGTAAGAGATCCTTGGTTTTGTACATGGAAATTGTGATTTTGATGCATGATGTTGCATGTTGATTCAATGGCTTTGTGTAATGCTTTAAAACAGTGGATTGATGATGTTAAGTGATGGTTTATGCATTGTGGTTATGCATGTGAATTAAATGATGGTTTACGCATTGTGGTTATGCATGTGAATCATTGGACTAATGATGGTAAGTTGGTTATATTGGCAAGTGAGGAAAATGGTTCTTGGTTCGTTGATCGGATATAGTTAGCCGGCTATAGGATTGGGTGCACCGTGAATTAAGTCGCCTTGGAGGTGGAGTGGTCAAGAGTGGACCGGAAAAGCTCCCTTCAAGTATCCTAACGAGATGGTTAAGGTCATAATGGAGGTGTTGCCCATTCGAGGACCTTGGTTGAGCAAAGGTTATATGGTGTTTAAAAGTCCATATGTGAGAACCTTGTGCTTGTTGAGATCACAATGGAGGTGTAATGCCCATGTGTGGATCTTGTGTAGGGTGTCCCGGATCTCGTTAGTGATGTTATACAACTACCAATCGGTGATGCAAAGGTTGTATGGTGTTTGAAAGTCCATACAAGGGAACCTTGTGCATGTCAAGGTTGTATGGTGTTCAAAAGTCCATACATGGGAACCTTGGGGAAAAGTTGAGGTTGTATGGTGTTTGAAAGTCCATACATGGGAACCTCGGGAAAGGTTGAGGTTGTATGGTGTTTGAAAGTCCATACATGGGAACCTCGGGAAAAGCTAAGGTTGTATGGTGTTTAAAAGTCCATACATGGGAACCTTAGGGTGTTGAGGTCAAATGGTGTTTAAAAGTCCATTTGGAGACCTTGGATTGGTAGTGTGTATGAGGCGTAGGGGACAACGCTTGTGATCCGCGTATCCGATCGGGTGTTGAGTTGGAAAGTGGATGTGTTGGTCACTTGGAAGCCAATGTAATGTTCTTGATTATAAAGAAGCATGGGATGCTTGAAAAGATGCATGGTTGCATGAAAAGTGGTTAATGCTTGTGAATGCATGTTTACTTGTTAAGTTGAACAAGTGTTGATTATCATAGGTAAATGATGCATATGTGCATGAAATCTCTTTAATGCATTGGAGTCTTGTTAAGACTTGTTTTAAAAGGCATGTGATGATAACGTTGTGGTTTATATGTTGCCTTGGTTTAATGCATGTGTTGGATTGATTGAATAAATGGTTTAAAAGGTATCTTGCTTGAAATGGCTTTCAAGTTTAAGAAAGGTATGTGGTGAAATGGGAGTGTTTTCCATGGTTTTGTTTTAAGCTTTGCATAAGGTGTTTAAGAATGGATTGGCTAAATGGTTGATTATTGTGAGTTGTTCTTTGTAAAGGTTTTCTTAGCTTGCTAAGCTAAGGGTTGGTTTTCATGTATGTGCAATGCATGGTTTTAAGCATGTTGTTGAAAATGGTTTTCAAGCATGGCTTTGGTAAACAAATCGGGTTTGTTTTAAAAGTGTTTAATGACCCGCTGCATTGATGGTGTTTTGGTTTGAGCATTCCTCACTAAGCATTATGTGCTTACGCTCCTTTTTGTCCATCAATGCAGATTCTTGAAGTTTGGACAGCAAGGAGCAAGGGATTCAAGGTGGACTCCAATGGAGACGTATGTCTTGGTGAATAGCTATAGTTAATAAAGGCAATGGGGTAGAATCTCTCGGGTTTATGTGTGTGTGATCGTATATGTTTGATCAAGAATGTTTTAATGTTGTTGCGAATGTTGTTGGAACATGAATTGGCTTATATGAGTTTGATTTGGAAGGTTTGTGCCTAAATGGTTGCTTGTGTAGGAAGCATGCCTATAGATTTGGGGCTTTTCTTATATGTTGTGTTTCTGTTGAATTGTTGATGCAAGTATGTCTCGTTTATGTTGAATTGCATGTTGGTAAAGTTTAGTGGCTTTTGGAGCATGATTGGATGGTCAATGATGTGTTTGAGTGAGCAAAATGCAACAATCTGGGCTAGGCGTTTCGGAACAGATGACACCGTTTCGGAACGGGTGCCCTGCATAAACCCAGGCGTCCGAAACGGGTGCCACCGTTCCGAAACGGAAAGCATTCTGCCAGACCCCCCGTTGCGGAACGCGTTGCGGAACGGCCCCGTGTTTCGAAACGGGCTTTGCCTGTTTCGGAACGGGTGACCGTTGGGGGCTGACATGGGCGGTTAAATGTTTCAAAATGTTTGCATTTTGGTCCTGAATCTTGTTTGAGCAATTGTATGAGTTTGGGATGTCCGTTTGAGCTGAATTTTGGCAGAGAAGCATGAAACATGATTAATTTTAAGTTGGTAACTTAAAATTTGGTTAAGTCCTTAAAGTTTTTAGAATTTACATTTTGGTCCCTAAAGTTGTAAATTGTTCAATTGGGTCCCTGTTTGATCTCTGATGTTTGCGATCTTTGAGTATGCTGTTTGCCCGATCACATCTAAGATTAAGGTGCATCTAGATAAGATTAAAAAGAAAAAAAAAGGGTCGTTAATCAAGGTTGACTTTCGGGTTGACTTTGGTTTTCCCCGTGTGACTTTCTTAATTCGGGTCAACCGTCTAGACCGGGTTAAGGGGGTTACAGTAGCTGTTGAGCTGAGGGCTATGCTCGCCAATTTGAGTATTTCGCGCGATGGTGGTCTTGTGGCTGAGTTGCAAGTGAAACCATCTTTGGTTCAGCTGATCAAGGAAAAGCAGTTGCTGGATGATTCCTTGGTACCGCATGTTCAGGATATCGCGGAGGGTAGGCCTTCGGATTTCAGCTTTAATGATGATGGAGTGTTGTGTTTTGGGAGTCGGATAGTAGTGCCTAATGATGCTGAGTTGAGGCGTGCTATTTTGACTGAAGGTCATAGTAGTCCTTTTGCTATGCACCCTGGTAGTACTAAGATGTACCGTGATCTTCGTGATGAGTACAATTAGGTGGGTTTGAAGAAAGATGTTGCAGAGTTTGTGAGCAAGTGCATGGTGTGTCAGCGAGTTAAGGCTGAGCACCAGGTTCCTTCAGGATTGTTGCAACCGTTGAGAATTCCTGAATGGAAGTGGGAAAGGATTACCATGGATTTTGTATCTGGTTTACCCTTGTCACCGTCGAAGAAGAATTCTGTGTGGGTGATTGTGGATCGCCTGACGAAGTGTGTGCATTTCTTGCCTGTGCATATTACGTTTTCTTTGGATAAGCTTGCGGTGCTGTACATTGCTGAGATTGTGCGGCTGCATGGTGTGCCTAAGTCGATTGTGTCGGATAGGGATCCGAGGTTTACATCGCGTTTCTGGCAGTGTTTGCACCAAGCTTTAGGTACAAGGTTGAATTTCAGTACATCTTATCATCCTCAGTCGGATGGTCAGTCTGAGCGAGTTATCCAGATTTTGGAGGATATGTTGAGGTGCTGTGTGATTGAGTTCCAAGGCTCTTGGGAGAAACATTTGCCTTTGGTGGAGTTTGCCTATAACAATAATTATCAGGCGAGTATTCAAATGGCACCTTATGAGGCTCTGTACGGGAGGAAGTGTCGGACTCCTCTTTGTTGGGCTGAAACGGGTCAGAAGTTGGTTTCGATGCCGGCTTTGTTGAAAGGGACCACCGAGAAGGTGAAGCTCATTTGTGAGCGTTTGAAGGCAGCTTCTGATCGGCAAAAGTCTTACGCGGATTTGAAGCGTAAGGAGATAGAGTATGTGGTGGGTGACTGTGTGTTTTTGATGGTTTCACCTTGGAAAAAGGTGATGAGGTTTGGCCGGAAGGGTAAGTTGAGCCCTAGGTACATTGGACCATACGAGGTGATTGAGCGTGTGGGTCCTGTTGCGTACAAGTTGAGGCTACCTCAAGAGTTGGAGAAGATTCATGATGTGTTTCATGTTTCTATGCTCCGGAAGTATAGATCAGATCCGTCGCATGTGATGCCTGTGGAAGAAGTGGAATTGAATCCGGATTTGACCTATGATGAGGAACCGGTGAAGATTCTGGATTCGGATAGCAAGGTTCTTCGTGGCAAGACCATTGAGTTGGTGAAGGTGTTGTGGAAGCACCGTGGGGTTGAGGAAGCCACATCGGAGCGGAAGGATGACATGCTGAAGCAGTTTCCTTATCTCTTTCCTTCAGGTAAATTTCGAGGACGAAATTTCTTAAGGGGGGAGAGTTGTAACGCCCCAGTTTTGGGCTTAGAAGTTTTGGGCTTGGACCGGTTCGGTCAAAGTGCGGTTCGAATATAAAAGAGTGAAATTAGGAAAGCTTAGTTCGGGTTGCATTAAAAATATGGAAAAATGTTCTAAAATCCTCTTTTAATATATATAAGTGAACTGTGAAATCAATTTTACAAAATGAGGTTTGGAAGGGTGACATTTTGGCTTGTGACCAAAATGTAATTTTTAAAAACTGTGAGACTGTTTTAAAAAGGATTGAAACTTTGAATCTTTAAGGAGCTATTTACCCAAAGGGAGTTTCTCCAGATTTTTCTAAGATATTAAATGATTTATTAAAGTGTTTTTAAATAAAACTAAAAAGGAGGGAAGATATTTTGTCATTTCCAACTAACTTTCCATATTTTCCTTTTCCCTTTTCTCTCATTTTCTCTCAAACCAAACATCTTTCTCTAGAGCTTTTTCCTCTGATTTTGCTACCTAAATACCTCTTTTCAATTCTCTTTTGATTGCTAATCATCTCTTCAACAAAACCTCACCAATTGCTAATTGGATTTTCAAGATTTTGGTTCCAAAAAGGGAGAAAACTCAAGTTTGGAGGTAAGAACGTCCTTCTCCTCTAAACTCTCAGTTCTTTACTGAAATTCCTAAGTTCTCAATCCTTAAATTGTGTTTTATAAAAGGTTTTATAGATGTATTCATGATCTTGGCTTTTAATTGCAAGATTTGCTTGATTTTGATGAAAATTCATATGATCTGTTTAAGCAGTGATTTGAGGTGTATTTTTGATGTTAAATGAATGTTAAATTGATAAGGAATTGAGGTATAATTAATGCAATCCCGGATAGGTTGAATTTCCTAAGTTTAGCTTGTGTTTTTGATGGTTTTTGGAGTGATCTTGTTGATCTGCTATGGCTGGAGGTATAAGGATGTGTTGAGATCCATTTTGGATGTTAATTGATGTTTAAGAGTGTTTAGTTTTGATGGATCATGACTGGGTAATGTTGTGAAGTTGTTTGGATGCATTTTCGGTTGTGTTTGGTAGCCGAAAATGGAGTGTGGATGAGAGCAGCAGGTTTAGGTGCTTTCATTGAAGCTATTAATGCATGATGATGCATTAATCCTCTGCTTTGATGTGTTAAAAATAGGGGAAGCATCTTTGGATCCAAGTGGTGGTGATCCGGAAGCTTGATTGGTGTTTCGGCAAGAGGCGAAACAGAATCGGTGAGTGGATTTTGGTTTCTAGCTTTGAAACCATTGAATTGAAGGTTTGGGAGCTTAGTGTAAGTCTAAGCAACTTAGCTAAGCTCAAGAGTAAGTTTTCGGAAAACTCCCTTGATGATAAGCCATGGATTGGTTGTATGCAATGTGGTTGTTTGCATGTTTTAAATCCTGTTTTGAAAGCATATTTAGCATGTTTATTTGCTGAGATTATAAGCCATGTGTTGAAGGATGCTCAAGGTAAGAGATCCTTGTTTTTGAACATTGTTTAAATGTGGTTTGATGCTTAAAGATGCATGATGTTTATGGCTTGGTTTAATGCTTTAAAACAGTGGATTAATGTTGTTAATGATGCATATTGGCAAGTGATGTTTAAGGTCACAAAGGTGTTTAAAAGTCCTTGTGTGAGCCTTGTTTATTTAAGAACAACATGGTGGTTAAAAGTCCATGGTTGGTTCTTGGTTAAGATCATCAAAGTGGTTAAAATTCCTTGGACGAGTCTTGTATATGTTAAGGACAATATGGTGTTTAAAAGTCCATGATTGGTCCTTGGTTAAGGTTACAAAGGTGGTTAAAATTCCTTGTGTAAGCCTTGTTACTTAAGAACATCAAGGTGTTTAAAAGTCCTTGGATGGTTCTTGTTAAGGACACAAAGGTGTTTAAAAGTCCTTGTGTGGTCCTTGCCATGGTGTTTAAAAGTCCATGGGCCATGGTGTTTAAAAGTCCATGGGGTTAAGGACACAATGGTGTTTGAAAGTCCATGTGTGGTCCTTGGAAAGTATAAGATCACAATGGTGTTTAAAAGTCCATGTGTGAGTCTTATGTTGAAATGTATCACTTGTTGCCAATATGACATGATATGAACTTGAAGCATGAGTTGCTTGTTTTTAATGCTTATGAGCATGTATAAATGTTGATTTGAAGTATGATTTATAAAGGTGTTTTATAAATGCATTATTGTGTGGTTTAACGAGCATTCCTCACTAAGCTTTTGCTTACGCTCTCTCTCTCTTTCTTAAACCAATAATGCAGAGCATTAAAGTGCATTTGAGGGCAGCAAGGTGGTGAAGAATCCAAGTGGTGAACAAAGCTCATGTATGGTGAAGGTTTCTTAAACACTATTAGCTTTTTGGTAATTTGGCAATGGGGGACCTATGTGGTTGTTTTGGGAGATGTTTTGGACTCCCTAAGTTGGATTTATGTTGCTAATAATTTTGGTTTTTGTAATTGGCCTTTATGTGGTTTGATTGGAGATTTGATTCTTGAATGGTTTGCTAAGTAGGAAGCATGCCTATAGAATTGGGGCTTTTCATAATTGATGCCATGTTGATGTTTGGTTGATGCAATTATGTTCCTTGTATGTTGTGTGACTTGCTGGTAAAGTTTGGTGGCTTTTGGAGCATGTTTGATAGGTGAATTGCATGATAAACCAGTTGAATTGCTGCAATCTGGGCAACCTGTTTCGGAACAGGTGCTACCGTATCGGAACGGGGGCCTGAAATGGCCAGGGCGTTCCGAAATGGGAGGCACTGTTTCGGAACAGTTTGGCCACTGCCAGGCCATGTTTCGGAACCCGTTGCGGAACGGTCCCGCGTTTCGAAACAGGACTTCCCTGTTTCGGAACACTCGACCGTTAGGCTCTGAATTTGATGGTTAAATGTTTTGCAATGTTTGCATTTTGGTCCTGAAACTTGTTTATGCAATTGTATGAGTTTGGGATGCCCGTTTGAGCTGAAATTTGACAGAGAAGCATGAAAGATGATTAATTTCAAGTTGGTTACTTTAAATTGGATTAGGTCCTTATAATTTTTAGAATTTACAATTTGGTCTCTAAAGATGTAATTTGTTCAATTGAGTCCCTGAATGATCTCTGATGGTTGTGATCTTTGTATATGATGATCTTATGAATATATCTAGGGATAATGTGCATCTAGACAAGATTAAAAAGAAAAAAAAGGGGTCGTTAATCAAGGTTGACTTTCGGGTTGACTTTGGTTTTCCCCGTGTAATCTTCTTAATTTGGGTCAACCGTCTAGGCCGGGTTAAGGGGGTTACATCCAGTTCCAGCTCTGCTTCTCTACTACCCAGTGTCTGCTTCTCCATTGCCCTCCATCTGCTACAGCAGCTACATGCAAAAGCAACCAATTTCAGTAGAAACTGTGCCATTTAATATATTTGTAATGTAGAAATGAAATCTAACCTAAATGCAATGAATTGTGCTTGAATGCAACAGAAATATGGGTTAATTATGGGGTAAATTATAGAACTTTTACACACTCAACACACCCCCAAACTCAAGTTTTTGCTTGCCCTCAAGCAATTCAGACCTAAAAAAAAGAAAAACAAAATTTTTGTTTGGCTTAAAACAGTGAACTTTTCCTTACCTACCATTCATTCCCTATTGTGAGAAACACCTTGTTGGATAATTCAGGATTCATCCGAAACCTTGCTATAATTCTCGTGTAGTGTGTGCATGCTTGTGAACAATTATATGCCAAGACTCCCTTAGTTTACTAGAATAGTTACGCCTCTAACTTGAATTTTTATGCCAATTTTCATCCTTTTGGAGGCAATTCTTAGGCTCCTTTAGTTTTTATTCAGACTCGATTTTATTTTCTCAAGCTTAAGTTTGACTAGAACCGGTTTCGGGCACCTCTAGGTGTATTGAGTCTATTTTTCTTAACTTCTTTTCCTAGAGCCAGTGTTAGGCACCTCTAGGGGCAACTCAAGTGTTAAGCTTTCTATTCTAGTTTACTAGTAGAGTTCTAGGCAGTATAAAAGTCACAAATGGTGTTTAAAATTTAGAACTATAGTAAGGCTCTAAATTGCTCCTAAAACTATCCTAAAGGCACTGCCACGACAGAGGCTGTCACGGCAGGTAAGTTCAGTTCAAAGACATAAGCCAAATTTTCATTATATATATATATATATATATATATATTAAGCAAAAATAAACTAAGTAGGAGACACAATTTTTTAAACTTAAAAGACTTCATTAATGGAGGGATGCCACCCCCAAACTCGAGGGTTGCATTACCCTCAATGCAAATGACAGATAAGAAAAAGAAAAAGAAAAACTACATCACAAAATATAAAAAGGCAGACATCAATATAAGATAAGAAACTAAAATTTCAGGAGCTGTCGTCGCTGCTGCTGTTGAGTTGAATCTGCCGACGACAGTGACTTTCTTGGCTGGTGCTGGCAGACGGATGGGAGAGGCAGAAGTATTTTTGGTTTTGGCTTCCCGTGGAGGTTGAATACGGGTAGGGGAGATATGATGTGGTTTCTCCACTACCTGAACCTCGGAGCTGCTGCTGCTCTCGCTGCTACTGCTACTGCCGCTGTCAGATTTTTCTTTATCTGCTCATGTTTTCTGCCGTTTCTCTGGGGTGAATTCCTTGGACAAGTTCCTCTTGACAGAGGGATCGTTGTCAGATGCCGCCTATATTTCAGATGAAGAGAAACCAGCAATATGCCTATCGAGGTCGTCTTCAGGCTCCTTTCTCTTGGTTCCCCGGGCAGATGTGTCGGCTGTGCGGCTACCACCTGCAGTTGTTGTGGCAGGGGTTGGAGTAGACGCAACAAATGTCGTTTTTGGTGTGGCAGCAGGGGTAGGGGTATGGGCAGGGGTGGGGGCAGCAAAATAATGATTGGGGAAAGTAGGGAACAGAGCATCGAAGAAATTAAGAGAAGTGTGGATGAAATGTACCGTGGCGGTGGTGAAGTCTCGGATGAAACTCATGAGGCTGAGCTGTCGTTCCTTCATTTTTTGTATGTCAGCAAGGATTTGTGAGGAGGTGTCAGCTGGAGGAGCTGCTGTAGTAGGCTGCCTGGGTTCTGTGGCAGCAGGCTCGGTGTCGGTAGGCTCTGTTGGCTCAGCTGCCGTGGCAGTAGGATCAAAAGATGACACAGGCGTGGCAGCTTTGAGTTCCATCAAGCTGAGTATGTTCCGGTCGGACCAGCCTTTTCCTCGAACTCTTAAATCCTCGGCAACCTCCAGTACGTTGTGGCCGCGACAGAGGGCAGTGATGAGATATGGGTAGAAGAGTGGTCCAGACGGCTGGTGTGCGCAATCCAATATGCCCTCTCGAACATATTTGCCAACGTTAATTGGCCTCTCATGTAATATGGAATTGATGAGGGCTAACCTTGGTTGGTCGACTATTGTGTTGTGAGAGGAGGGCATAATCCGTTTCTTGATAAAAGCATTCCAAAGCTTTGCCTCTAGGGTGAGTTGGATTCTCTTTATTGTTCTCGGATGCTTCGGATCAGTGTTCAACTCGGTACCTTCATCTGTGAGTTCTGCCATCACAACATCGTAGTCGGCAGGCTCTAAAATCTCTAGAAATCTTTGGTGGCCATCTTCTTTTCTTCCCACATAGAACCCGTAGAGTGTATTGATGTATTCGGGCTCGAATGGTACCTCTTTCCCTCGGACTATAACTCCTGTAGCGTCCCTGCTGCCGATGGCAGCATAAAAGTCCCGGACGAGAGTCACGTTCATTTCCTCTGGCTGCTCCGCAAATATCTGCCACTTCAGGGCTCTGATTTTTCAGGCTATGAACGGCTGTAGCCCCAGGTTCCCCGATCTGGAAGTGTACATGAAACCTCTCTCCTCCCACATATCACGGATCTGGAAGGAACTTGGAGTGGATGCTGCTGGGGCAGATCCTGAGGCAGAGCTTCTGTGAGTATTTCTAGTACTCATGTTTCCAAGAACTGTGGAAAGAAATGAAAGTAAGTAAAATTCTAGAGGAAACAAGTAGAGAGAGTAAAAGTGAGTGAAAAATGAATAGTAAAATAGGGTTTATATAGAGGGGGAGTTTGCTGCCCGTTGGAGCTGTAATGACAGGCGCGAATAACGGGGCCAACTGTTACGCGGTTTCTGACGCGTCTGTCACGCATTTCCGTGTCTGCTGCGTGCCTGTTACGCGTTTCCATGTCTGTCGCGACAGCGTGTTGACAGGCTGGATTTTCCGCGTCTGTCGCGGCAGGTTTAACGGCAGGCTCCAAAGTTGGGCTTTTTGGGCTGATAGAAAGATGGTGGGCTGAATTCACTTCTCCTCTTCTCCTTGTCTCCTTTGTTTCCTGAAAATAAAAACAAAAACTTTACTTCCTAAAAATAACATAATTCTAATTATCTAATATATATAAATAATAATAATAATAATAAAAATTAGGTTAAATTAGGGATGCCAGGAGGGGCATCTCCTAAAGTAACCACTTCTTGCATTCTTGGGGCTTCAGTCCCCTGATAATGCTTCAATCTTTGTCCATTGACTTTAAATTGGTGCTCGTCTTTTAGAGATCTGATTGTTATGGCACCATGGAAAAACCTGCACCACTTGGAATGGGCCCGACCATCTAGATTTCAGCTTCCCTGGGAAGAGTTTCAACCTAGAGTTGAACAACAACACAAGCTGCCCTGGGCAGAACTGTCGTGACAGCAACTTCTTGTCATGCCACTTCTTGGTCTTGTCTTTGTAGATTCTTGTGTTGTCATAGGCCATTGTTTGAATTTCTTCGATCTCATTTAGATCAAGTAGCCTTTTCTGTCCTGCTTTTTCCAAGTCCATATTCACTGCCTTGATGGCCCAGTATGCTCTGTGCTCAATCTCGACAGGTAAATGACATGTTTTCCCATAAATCAGCTGGTAAGGTGACATTCCCAATGGAGTTTTGAACGTTGTTCTGTAGGCCCATAATGCATCATTGAGGTGTAGAGACCAGTCCTTCCTAGCTGGCTTAACCATCTTTTCAAGAATGTTCTTAACCTCTCTGTTGGATATTTCAGCTTGTCCATTGGTCTGAGGGTGGTATGCTGTTGCGATCCGATGTTTGACACCATATTTTTTTAAGGCAGCAGCTATAACCCTATTGTCGAAATGCCTCCCTTCATCACTGATGATCGCCTTTGGGATGCCAAATCTGGAAAATATGTTTTTATGCAAAAATCTCTGAACCGTCTTGGCATCATTTTTCTGAGTAGCGATCGCTTCAACCCATTTGGACACATAGTCCACCACCAGGAGGATATATAAGTTCCCACACGAAGTTGGGAATGGTCCCATAAAATCTATCCCCCAAACGTCGAAGATTTTGACTTCAAGAATGTTTTGCAACGGCATCTCATGTCTCCTTGAGATGTTTCTAGTTCGTTGACACTTGTCACAGTTTTTGTAGAATGCTTGAGCATCCTTAAACAATGGCAGCCAATAGAATCCTGATTGCAAAACCTTGGCAACAGTTTTGTTACCTCCTAAGTGTCCTCCATACTGTGAAGCATGGCAGTGATGTAATATAGCTTCATGTTCATCCTGTGGTACACATCTCATGATAACCTGATCTGCACAATATTTGAAAATAAGAGGTTCGTCCCAATAAAAATGTTTAACATCATTTTGGAACCTCTTCCTAGCTTGATAGTTAAGGTCAGGAGGAGTTATTCCGCTAACTAAATAATTAACGAAATCAGCATACCAGGGGAGTTCAGAAAACTTACCTGCCACCATGGCTGTCGCGGCAGTGCTTGTGGCAGCGAACATCTGCTCGTCAGGGAAGGTCTCCAGTATGTGTGTCTCGTTTGCCGGAAGACTCTTTCCCTTCTCTAACCTTGACAAGTGATTTGCAACTTGATTCTCTGTCCCCTTTTTGTCCTTGATTTCAAGGTCGAACTCTTGCAGTAGCAGAATCGAACGTATCAGTCTAGGCTTTGCATCCTTTATGGTGAACATATACTTTAATGCAGAGTGGTCTGTGTGGACTATGACCTTCGTTCCAAGTATATATGAACGGAAATTGTCAATAGAGAACACCACATCTAACAGTTCCTTCTCTGTTGTGGTGTAGTTTACTTGGGCGTCGTTCAGTGTTTTGCTGGCATAGTATATGACATGAAAGAGCTTGTCTTTTCTCTGCCCAAGTGCTGCCCCGACAGCATAGTCACTAGCATCACACATAATCTCAAATGACAGTTTCCAATCTGCTGGCTGTACTATTGGAATGTTACCAGCTTTTCTTTCAGAACCTTGAATGCCTCAGTACATTCAGTGTTGAAGTCGAAGGGACGGTTCTGCTCCAGAAGATGGCATAAGGGTTTGGTGATCTTCGAAAAGTTCACGATAAACCTCTGATAAAAACCAGCATGCCCTAAGAAACTCCTGATTCCATTGACTGTGTTGGGTGGCGGCAGCTTTTCAATTACCTCGATCTTAGCTCTGTCGACTTCTATGCCGCGACAGTTTATTTTATGGCTTAGGACTATCCCTTCATCTACCATGAAGTGACATTTCTCCCAGTTCAATACCAAGTTTGCTTTCTCACATCTTTCGAGCACTTTCTGTAGGTTGCCTAGGCAGCTTTCAAAATTGTCTCCAAAGACAGAAAAATCATCCATGAATATCTCCAGGAAATCCTCCACCATATCAGAGAATATTGCCATCATGCACCTTTGAAAGGTCGATGGTGCATTACAAAGTCCAAATGGCATCCTCCGAAAAGCATAAGTATCGTATGGGCATGTGAACGTCGTCGTTTCTTGATCTTCCGGTGCGATGGCTATTTGATTATAACCTGAGTAACCATCAAGAAAACAATAGTAAGGCTTTCCCGCTAATCTATCAAGCATTTGATCAATAAAGGGCAAGGGGAAGTGGTCCTTCCGGGTAGCTTTATTAAGCTTCCGGTAGTCCATACAAACCCTCCAACCGGTCACAGTCCTGGTTGGGATTAGCTCATTTTCTTCGTTGGTTACCACGGTTATTCCTCCTTTCTTGGTAACGCACTACACCAGGCTCACCCACTTGCTATCCGAGATGGCATAGATTATTCCAGCATCTAGCCATTTTATGATCTCCTTATGCACCACCTCTCGCATAGCATCGTTCAGTCGTCTCTGTGCATCAATGGTCGGCTTATGATCATCCTCTAAGAGGATTTTATGCATGCATAGTGCCGGACTGATGCCTTGGATATCAACTATCGTCCATCCAATAGCCTTTTGTGCTGTTGCAGCATCCCTATCAGCTGATGTTCCTGTTCCTGCATCAACTTGGAAGAGATGATTACGGGCAACGTATCATTTAAACCAAGGAAAACATATTTTAGCTGCCCTGGCAGGGGCTTAAGATCTAGAACATGGGGCTCTACAGTTGATGACTTTTGGACTATATGTTCATCCGAGGTATAGTTTAAGGGCTCGAATAACTTACCTGGACGATTGCCTATCCAATTAACCTCCTCTTGATCTTCAGTATCAGATGTATCAGATTCTGAGGAGCTGCTGTCGTGACAGTCTTCTAAATGGCTGCTGGGGCAGTGGCCAATTTTGATGTCGTGGCAGCCCGACCTGATGCAGGGTTGGTCAAGGGTAATTTCAGTGATAGCCTTGCATTCTTCTTCTGCATCAGCATGTTTTATTGCCTGGAGAACATTCAGCTTGATCTCTTGATCGTTCACTCTCATAGTGAGTTCTCCTTTTTCCACATCAATCAGTGATCTTCCTGTGGCTAAGAAGGGTCGCCCCAGGATGATTGGTGCATTTTCATCTGCTTCACAATCTAAGACAAGAAAGTTAGCATGAAAAATAAATTTATCCACTCTTACCAGAATATCTTCAATTTTTCCTTCTGGATGAACGTAAGAGCGGTTTGCCAGCTGCAGTACTACTGTTGTGGGCCGAGCTTTTCCAATACCTAATTTCTGAAAAACAGATTTGGGCATTAAATTTATACTAGCACCAAGATCACAAAGTGCCTTACCCACAAATTTATCTCCGATTATGCATGGTATGATGAAGCTCCCAAGATCCTTCTTCTTCTGGGGTGGATGCTTGTGCAGAATACTCATGCATCCCTCTGTCATTTTAACCGTTTCAAATTCCCCAAGTCTGGATTTCTTCGACATGGCATCCTTGAGAAATTTGGCATAACCAGGCATCTCCTTTATAGCATCTAACAGCGGAATATTGATATGGATCTGCTTAAAAATATCATAAATCTTCTTAAGCTGGGATTCCTGTTTCAATTTGTGTAACCGCTAAGGAAAAAGAGGTGGAGGACGATAATCAGCAGTATGTCCTTCCCACTGCATTTGAATCTAAGGAGGTTTAGGTTCTTCGTCTTTCTCCTATGTCCCTTCTGCTGTCGTGACAAGTTCATCGGCAGCAGGCTGTTTGTCAACTACCGGGACAACTTCCTCAACAGTCGACTCCAAGGCTGATTCCTTAACTGGTTCTGCTTCATTCTCTGGCCCTGGTAATTTCTTCCCACTCCTAGTAGTGATGGCTTTACACTACTCATGTGTGGGTTGTTAGCGTTTTCAGTATCGCTAGGAAATCCTCCATTCTGCCTCGGTTTAATATGCTGGGAAACCTGACCCATTTGTGTCTCCAATGATTTCAGAGTAGCTTCATGGTTGGTCATCCGCATCTCTGTTTTATCCATGAATGTTTCAGTCTTCTTGACGAAGTGATTCATGTTCTCAATGTAAGTTCCTGTTTGAGACATAAACGTGGCCAAGGTCTGTTCCAGTATACTAGTCGTGGCAGTTGGTGGTTGTTGCTGCTGCTACTGCGGTTGCTGCCGAGTCAATAATCTAGGTCCCCCTGATTCTGAGTGTTCTGTGCTTGAGGATTCAAGGCATTATTAGGGTTACTCCAAGAGAACTTGGGATCCTTTCTCCAGTTGGGATTGTAGTTGTTGGAATTGTAGTTCTGTTTATTGTATTTCCCAACATACATCCATTCTTCTAATTGTAGCGGACAATCTTCCAAACTGTGGTTCCCATCGCAAGTCTCGCATACCTCTTCAATAGAGTAGGCAGGCTGTGAATCTTCTTTCAAAAGCTTTTTCATTGCCTTAGTGAGATATGCCACCTGTGATTTTAGAGAACTATCGGCCTCATAATCTTTTACAGCTAGAACTCGTTTACCCCCTCTTCTTGCTGTAGGAAATTGTTCCTCATTCTTCGCCAGATTTTTCAATACTGCCATTGCATCTTCTGGATCTTTATCCAACAGCAATCCATTCGCTGCTGAATCAATTCTCATATGAGTATGTAAGTTGGCAGCATTATAGAATTTAGTTACATGGTTCCAAACGGGAAATCCATGCATCGGGCAGTTCCTCAGAAGAGTGGTAAATCTGTCCCAGGCCTCGTGCATTGGCTTGTCATCTTCCTGTTGAAAAGTAGCAATTTTGTTACGTAATCGCTCAGATAAATGTGAAGGATTAAAACGAGAATAACTGAACAAGTTCGTATTGAACCCGGCGTTAGTTTATTTCACCAAGTTTTCACCATGTCCCTTAATGAATGAGGGAATAACTGAAGCCCTAGTATCTCCGAATTAACTCCTGGTAGTCTAAACGAACCACAGATTTCCTGGAATGTTTTCAGATGCTCCCTAGCATCCTCTGTAGCAGCACCACTAAATTGGCCAGCGTTGTTAATCATGCTGAACATAACATGTTTCAGCTCAAAATTGTCAACGTCTACGTCTGGCAGGGTTGTTTTTAGTTCTACATGTTCATTGAACATGTAGTCTCGGCATGACCGGCGTGCGGCAGCGACAGGAGGATCGGCAGGTGGACCGTTCCCTCCATCTCCGGCAGGATTTTCAGCATCCTGGGGATTCCCTTGGTTGTTCCTTCTTTCTTCGTGCCTTTCGTTCACCATTGCTTCTAATTGTTCCTCCAGGTATTCGTTTCTTTCAACGAGGAGACGGACTCTTTTCCTGAGATTGTACGTTCATTCGATTTCAGGGTCTAACTGGTGCTCAGGTTCTTTTCCTCATTGAGATCTGCGCATACGCAAACAAAAGACCTTGTGAAAGGTATAGGTTGAACAACCCAAGTAAAAAATAGAAAAATAAAAGAAGTGCAGTAAAAGATAGGGTAAAGATATGTTGCCAATCCCCGACAACGGCGCCAAAAACTTGTTGCGTGTAAAAGTGTCTATCGCAATGTAGTGCAAGTGTACACGACGCAAGTAGTAAAGTGATACGTAAGTATCGGATATCATCTCCACAGGGACTGGGCCAATAGCTTTAACCTGGAATTACTGCACGAGAGGAAAAAGAAATAGTTTAAATGTTTGTCACGAGAATATAAAGAATACTGATAATAAATGAGTAAAGGATTAAGAATAGAGAGAATGGGCTGGTATTGAATTGCTCAGTAGTGTAGGTGTTGCAAAGTCTAGGAATATCTGTTTTGTCGTTGCGCCTGTCGCGGCAGCACCTGTCGCGGCAGCAGTCTGTTGTAGTCACAGCAGCGATCACACAACTCTGTACTTCAAGCTTGGCAAGAATCCCTGCTGTGCCTTGGCCTATCCCTAGGTCCAAATCTGTCGATGAACACGTCTTTGATGATACCTCCCAACGTGAATCGAAGGATGAACACTGATGTTGTTGAATTCTTCCTTAGCCACTTAACCTCGTCCTATCCCTAGGTCTGAGATAGTTCAACCATAAACTGGAGAACCCGTACTTATTCCTTTCGTATACTTAACTCTCCCGATATTAAGTAAATGTATAATCTCACAATGCTCTCCCGATACTCTTGCAAGATGTTGAAAACCAGAATAAGCAAACTTAAAGTCTATTTTATTGAACAGAAAAATCCCTAAAACAAATGCAATCCTTGCAACTACTTTACAAATCAACCCGTAGCCCTAGGGGAAGTTTAGAACATGATGAGAAGAGGAAAACGACTAGGGTTTAGAAGAGAAGGCTTGAGAGTAAGATATCCTTCCCTAGGTCGAATTACATGCCTTTATCTCGGCCTTGGGTTCAAGTTTTCTAATAAGGCAAGAATACAAGTTTAAACTAAAGTACAACTCTATTAAAGACTAAATCTTCAGAGCATATATCTTTAATTCGTCCTTCCTTCTTGCTTTAAGTTTCTTCCTTGAACTTTGGGCTTGGCCTTCATTTTGATCTAGGGCTTGGAAAAATATAAGGGTGCTCCACGAAAGACCGGGTTAATTTTCTCTTTCTGTCGATGTCCACTTTGCTTCTTCTCTTCACCACTGCTGTCGTCCTTGGCTGCCACGGCAGCGGCCATGGCAGCATCGTCCTCCTCGTATGCACATCCAGTTCCAGCTCTGCTTCTCTACTGCCCAGTGTCTGCTTCTCCATTGCCCTCCATCTGCTACAACAGCTACCTGCAAAAGCAACCAATTTCAGTAGAAACTGTGCCATTTAATATATTTGTGATGTATAAATGAAATCTAACCTAAATGCAATGAATTGTGCTTGAATGCTGCAGAAATATGGGTTAAATAAGGGGTAAATTATAGAACTTTTACACACTCAACAGGTGCATTGTATCCTTGTTGCATGGTGATGCCTATATGTGGTGGACGACCACTATAGATGGATTGGAGGATGATGAAGTGAGTTGGACGTTCTTCCTGAATGCGTTTAAGAGGACACATTTGGGTGTCCGATATTTGGATGAGAAAAAGAGGGAATTTATGTCCTTGGTGCAAGGAAGCATGTATGTGGCTAAATATGAGATGCCGTTTGTACGCCTTAGCCAGTATGCACCGGAACTGATCCCTAATGAACATGAGAGGTGCAAGCGTTTCAGATATGGGCTGGTGGCTGACGTGAAGACGTACATGCTTGCATCAGATTACAATGATTTTGATGTCCTGGTCACTCGAGCCAAGGACATTGAGCTGAACCTTGGTCTGGCGAGTTGAGCAGGGGGATCTATCTCAGGGAAGCGAGCTACGGGTTCTGATGCTAGAAGGGATCGTTTCAAGAGGCCAAGGGATCGAAGGTCTCATGCGGATGCTAGACGTGGGGGAGGTAATCTAGGGAGAGGTCAACAAGGGCCAAATGCTTTCATTCGTACATCTGAGTGTAATCAGACTAGTAGGAGGCACACGGGAGAGTGCTGGGGCAACATTGGTACATGTTAGAATTGTGGTTCCCGTGGGCACATGAAACGAGATTGTCCTCAGTCGATGAGAGAGGGACATGCTCCGGTGAGAGCAGCTGGGCCACAGAGGGGCCGTGGGCGCGGTCGTGGCAATTTTCTGCGTAGAGATGATGGTGCAAGAAATGTAGCACATGTGGTAGCTGTTCAGCCCGAAGGTGGTGGTCATGCCAGTGTGTATGCCCACCGTGAAAGGAGAAATGACACTAACTTGATCGTAGGTACCTTTACTTTGCAGTCTTTGTCAGTACATTCTCTGATTGATTCTGGATCTACACATTCATACATATTGCGTGAACATGCTCAAAATCTTGGTTTGTCTGTTGAGTCTTTGGATGTTGGTGTGCACATGACTAGTTCCTTTGGTGAAACGATAGTAACAAGGAAGTTATATATGACATGTCCCTTAAAGTTACAGGAACATGTGTTTTTGGTGGATCTTATGGAATTTCCTTTCTATTGATTTGATGTAATCCTTGGTATGGATTGACTAGTTGAGCATAAGACTGTTGTGGATTTTTAGAATAAGCGAGTTTTGCTGAAACTTGCTGATGATTATGAAGTTGTGGTGGTGGGGGAGAACGTAAAGTTCCTATTTAATGTGGTTTCGACACTTGAAGCGAGTCGGTTGTTGTGTCAAGGATGTGAAGCTTATTTAGCTTTTGTAAGGAATCCTATTACGAAGGATGTTTGGGTTCAAGACATAAGGACTGTGTGTGAATTCCCTGGGGTGTTTCCGGAGGAGTTACCCGGATTGCCACCTAGTCGGGAGGTTGAGTTTGGAATTGAGTTGTATGAGAACACAACTCTGGTGTCCATCGCTCCCTATCGAATGGCATCTAAGGAGTTTAAGGAGCTGAAAACGCAACTTCAGGAGTTGATTGATCGAGGCTTTATTCGGCCTAGTGTGTCACCTTGGGGGTGCACCGGTCTTGTTTGTAAAGAAGAAAGATGGCACAATGAGAATGTTCATTGATTATCGTCAGTTGAATAAGTTGATTGTTAAGAACAAGTATCCTCTACCAAGGAATGATGATCTTTTTGATCAGTTTCGTGGAGCGGCTGTGTTCTTGAAGATTGATTTAAGGTCTGGGTATTATCAATTGAAGGTGAAGGATGTGGATGTGCCGAAAACTACTTTTCGAACTAGTATGGGCATTATGAATTTTTCGTGATGCCTTTTGGTTTGACGAATGCTCCTGCTGCATTCATGGATATGATGAACAAGGTGTTTCACGAGCTCCTGGATAAGTTTGTTGTGGTGTTCATCGATGACATCCTTGTGTACTCTCGTACCGAGGAGGAGCACGAGGAACATTTGATGATTGTTTTGCAAGTTTTGCTAGAGAATCAGCTTTATGCCAAGCTGAGTAAATGTGAGTTCTGGTTGAAGAAGGTTGTTTTCCTTAGTAATGTGGTTTAAACCGAGGGAATTTGTGTTGATCCTCAGAAGATTGAGGCGGTGGTGAATTGGAAGCCTCCTAGGTCGGTTCATGAAGTTCGTAGTTTTCTTGGTTTGGCAGGTTACTACTGAAGGTTTGTGGATGGATTTTCCAAGATTGCTGCTCCTTTGACGAAGTTACTGTAGAAGGATGTTAAGTTTGAGTGGACGGAAGCAATATGGCAAGCTTTTGAGAAGCTAAAGGAAGCTTTGACGCAAGCTCCTATCTTGATTCAACCTGAATCTGGAAAAAAGTTTGTGGTGTATAGTGACGCATCCTATGTTGGTTTGGGTTGTGTGCTTATGCAAGAAGGTAGGGTAGTAGCTTATGCATCGCGACAGTTGAAGGTGCATGAGTGTAACTATCCCACGCATGATATTGAGTTAGCGGCGGTGGTGTTCACTTTAAAGATTTAGAGACATTACCTATATGGTGAGAAGCGTACTGTGTACACAGATCACAAGAGTTTAAAGTATCTTATGTCTCAGAAGGATTTGAATCTTAGGCAACGACGTTGGGTGGAGTTGCTTAAGGATTATGACCTAACGATCGAGTATTATCCTGGAAAAGCCAATGTTGTGGCTGACGCTTTGACCGGGAAAGTGGCGGTGGAGTTGAGGGCGATGTTTGTCTGCTTGAGCATATCGCGAGATGGTGGCCTTGTTGCCGAGTTGCAAGTGAAACCATCCTTGGTTCAGTTAATCAAGGATAAACAGTTGCTTGATGATTCTCTTGCACCTCATGTTCAGGATATTGCGGAAGGAAGGCCTTCAGACTTCAGTTTCAGTGATGATGGTGTTCTATGTTTTGGGAGTCGGATAGTGGTGTCGAATGATGTGGAGTTGAGGTGCACTATTCTGACTGAAGCTCATAGTAGTCCTTTCGCTATGCACCCTGGTAGTACGAAAATGTACCGTGATTTGAAAGATGAGTACTATTGGGTGGGATTGAAGAAAGATGTTGCCGAGTTCGTTAGCAAATGTATGGTTTGTCAGCGGGTTAAGGTTGAACATCAGGTTCCATCTGGGTTGTTGCAGGCGTTTAGAATCCCAGAATGGTAGTGGGAAAGGATTACCATGGACTTTGTGTCTGGTTTGCCGTTGTCGCCATCGAAGAAGAATTCTGTTTGGGGGATTGTGGATCGCCTTACGAAGTGTGCACATTTCTTGCCTCTATAAACTACGTATACCTTGGATAAGTTAGCTGAGCTGTACATTGCTCAGATTGTGCGTTTGCACGGTGTGCTGAAATCTATAGTATCAGATAGAGATCCGAGGTTCACGTCGAGGTTTTGGGTATGTTTGCATCAAGCCTTGGGTACGCGGTTGAATTTCAGTACTTCTTATCATCTGCAGACGGATGGACAGTCAGAGCGATGTATCCAAGTGCTTGAGGATATGTTGAGGTGCTGAGTTATTGAGTTTCAAGGTTCTTGGGAGAAGCACTTGCCTTTGGTTGAGTTTTCTTATAATAATACTTACCAGGCAAGCATTCAAATGGCACCATACAAGGCTCTATACGAGAGAAAGTGTAGAACTCCCCTTTGTTGGGCTGAAACGGGGCAGAAGTTGATTTCGATGCCAACTTTGTTGAAAGGAACCACCGAGAAAGTCAAGCTCATTTGTGAGCGTTTGAAGGTAGCATAAGAACGGAAAAAGTCTTACGCGGATTTGAAGCGTAAGGAGATAGAGTTCGCAGTTGGCGAACGTGTGTTTTTGAAAGTTTCACCTTGGAAGAAGGTGATGAGATTTGGCCGGAAGGGCAAATTGAGTCCGATGTTCATTGGACCATATGATGTGATAGAACGTGTGGGTCATGTTGCTTACAAGTTGAGACTGCCTTCAGAGTTAAAAAAGATACATAATGTGTTCCATGTATTCATGCTTCAAAGGTATAGATCGGATCCGTTGCATGTTATGCTTGTGGAAGAGGTTGAGTTGAATCTAGACTTAACATATGATGAGGAGCCCGTTGAGATTCTGGATACGGATAACAAGGTTCTCTGGGGTAAGACCATCGAGCCGGTCAAGGTCTAATGGAGACGTCGTGGCATTGATGAAGCTACGTGGAAAAGGAAGGATGACATGAAGAAGCAGTTTCCTTACCTTTTTTGACCAGGTAAATTTCGAGGACGAAATTTCTTAAGTGGGGGAGAGTTGTAACACCCTGGTTTTGGACCTAGATGTTTTAGATGTTGAATCGGGTCGGTCGGGAACGGTTCGAACCCCTGAGGTGGGTTTAGGGAACACCTAGTTCGGGATGTTTTAAAAATATGGAAAAATATCTAAAAATACTCATTTATTATATAAATGATTATGGTAAAAACAATTTTACAAAATGAGATTTGGAAATATTACATTTTGGTATAGTGACCAAAATGCAGTTTTTGCGAAAGTTGACTAGTGACTGTTTTGTAAAGGATTGAAACTTTGAATCTTTAAGAAGCTAATTTTACCATTTGTTTTCAGAAGATTTCTCTTTAATTTGGGAGCTTTTAATAATGATTTTATTAAAGAAATAAAAGAGAATTAAAAGAAAATCAAAGATTGACATTTCATAACCAGCCTTACGATAGTTTTCTCTCTTTTCATTTTCTCTCAACTTCCATTCAGCCAAACACTTTTCTCTCATCAAAGAACCTTTGATTTTCATCTTGTTTGCTGAGATTTCATCTTCCAAAAGATTCCCTATCTTTGTTTCTTCAAATCCTATTGATTTTTGCTTTAGATTTTCAAGAAAACTTGCCCAAATTGAAGAGAGATCAACCATTAGAGGTAAGCTTCGTCCCTCTCCTCTAATGATCAGTTCTTTACTGAAATTCCAAAGTTATCAATCCTTTCTGCGATTATGGTCACTGCCTTCCCGCGTATCGATACATTCCCCAGGCGTACCGATACGCAACCGTTAATTTCATTTAGTGGCATCTTTTAAAGCTTGGAAATGTTACATTTTAGTCCCTGAACTTCATGTATGCAATTGGATGAGTTTGGTAGGTCTGATTGTGATAAAAATTTACAGAGAAGCTTGAAACATGACTAATTGAATAATGGTAACTTTAAAATCATAAAAGTCCTTGTAATTTGCAGAAATTTCATTTTGGTCCCTAAATGTCCAATTTGCAAAATTAAATCCCTAAACAATCTCCGATCGTTGTGCCGTTTCTTCCTATACTCTTTGGTGACCACATAAGATTTAATTTGCATCTAGAAAAGAAAAAAAGAAAAAATGTAACACCCCAATTTTGGGCTTGGAAGTTTAGGGTCTGAACTGGACCGGTCTAATTTTCGGTTCGAATATAAAAGGTGGTTTTAGGGAAAGCCTAGTTCGGGATGCATTAAAAATATGGAAAAATATCTAAAAATCCTCTTTTAATATATATAAGAGAGTGGTGAAATCAATTTTACAAAATAAGGCTCGGAAATATGACATTTCGAATTAGTGACTAAAATGTAATTTTTGAAAAGTTTGAGACTGTTTTTAAAGGATTGAAACTTTGAATCTTTAAGGAGCTAATTTACCCAAGGAAGGATTTCTCCAGATTTTTCTTGATTTTAATGACTCATTTAATGTTTAATTAATAAAAAGAAAAGAGGGAAAAACTATATTTTAGTTTCATAACTAACTTTTACTAAAATTTTCCCATTTCATTTTCTCTCAAAATTCCCTCAGCCAAACACATCTCTACAGCAGCTTTTCTTTTGATTTTCACACCAAATGATGAGATTTCAATCCTTAAATGATTCCTAATCATTTCTACATCAAATCCTCTTCATTTGCTAATTGAATTTTCAAGGATTTTGGCTCTAAACAAGGAGAAATTCACATTTAGAGGTATGAACGTTCTTCTCCTCCAAATACTCAGTTCTTTACTGAAATTCCCAAGTTCTCAATCCTTAAATTAAGTTTTATTGAATTTTTTAAGGTTGTGATCTTGATTTTGGCTTAAAACTTGAGATTTTGATTAAATCTTGAAGAATTTCGTGGTGATTGTTTGGGCTCTGTTTTGAGATGCCTTTTTAATGTATTTTGGATGTTTAATGATGTGTAATTGAGGTTTAATCAATGCAATTCCGAATAGGTTGATTTTCCTAAGTTTTTACTTGTGAAAATGGTGGTTTTTGAGGTGATCTTGGTGTTCTGCTATAGTTGGAGGTATAAGGACGTGATTAGGTTCTTTTTGGATGTTAATTGATGTCTAAGAATGTTTAGAAGTAATGGATCTTGGCTGGATAATGTTGTGGAAGTGTTTGGATGTGATTTCGGTTGTATTTGGTAGCCGAAATGTGAGTTTTGGTGAGAGCGGCGAGTTTAGGTGTAATGGCTGAAGATTTTAATGCATGATGATGCATTAATCCTCTGCTTTGATGTGTTTAAAACAGGGGAGACATCTTCGGATCCTTGTGGTGTTGATCCGAAGGCTTAAACGGTGGTTTCGGCAAGCTTGCGAAACGGAATTGGTGAGTGAAGTTTGGTTTTCATCTTTGAAACCAATGTTTGAAGGTTTTGGGAGCTTAGTTTAAGTCTAAGCAACTTAACTAAGCTCAAGAGTAAGTTTTTGGAGAAACTCTCTCTTTAATGAACCATGAAATGGTTGGATGCAATGTGTTTAATTTGCATGTCTAAATTCTGTTTTGAGAGCATATTTTAGCATGTTTAATGCTGGTTTTGAAAGCCATGTGTTGAAGGATGCTCAAGGTAAGAGATCCTTGGTTTGACATTGATAAATGTTGTTTTGATGCATAGTGATGCATGATGGTTTAATGGCTTTGTTTAATGTTTTAAAACAATGGATTGATGATGGTAAATGATGTATATTGGCAAGTGATGTGTTGGTTTAAAAGTACTTGAATCGGATATAGTTAGCCGGCTATAGGATTGGGTACACCATGAATAAAGTCGCCTTGGATGTTGAGGGGTTGTAATGGTACCGTAAACTCCATCCAAGTACACTAACGAGATGTCTAAGATCATAATGGTGGTTAAAATGCCATGAATATGTTTTGTTAATGCAAATATGTTCATTTAATGTATGATGACTTGTTGGCATGATTAGGAGGTCATAGTGATGTGTTTGATTGGTCGAATGTATGTTAAACCAGAAAATTCTGCACATTCTAGGCAGTCTATATCGGAACGGGCACTACCGTTTCGAAACAGGGGCCTGTAATGGCCCTTGTGTATCGAAACAGGTAGAGGCCATTCCGAAACACTTTTGCTACTGCCAAGCCCTGTTTTGGAACGTGTTTCGAAACGAACCCGCGTTTCGAAACGGTCAACCCCCGTTCCGAAACACTTGACCGTTGGGCACTGATTTGTATGGTTTATGGTTTGCAAGCTTTACGTTTTAGTCCTGAATATTGTTTATGCAATTGCTTGAGTTTGAGATGTCCGTTTGAGATGAAATTTGACAGGGAAGCATGTAATATGATTAATTTGATATTGGTAATCTTGAATTTGGTTAAGTCCCTCATCTTTCCAGAATTTACATTTTGGTCCCTAAATTCGTATATTGTGCAATTGAGTCCCTTATTGCTTTCTGATTGCTTTGATTTTTTTGGGTATGCTTATCTCAAGAGTACGCCTAGGGTTAATGTGCATCTAGACAAGTTTAAAAAGAAAAAAGGGTCGTTAATCAAGGTTGACTTTCGGGTTGACTTTGGTTTTCCCGTGTAATCTTCGTAGTTCGGGTCAACCGTCTAGGCCGGGCTAAGGGGGTTACAAAAAAGGTCGTCAATCGGAGTTGGCTTTAATGAGTTGACCTCGGTTTTCCCTGTGTAATCACCTCGGTTCGGGTCAACCATCTAGACCGGGCTAAGGGGTTACATCAATTATAAACATTATTCCTCAAACATAAGCAGCATATTAAGCATCAAAGCATGGCTAATTGCATCAAGGAAAATCTAAAGGCATGCATCCTAGCAAGTAAGCCACTAAAGAGTCAAAACTCAAATCAAAACTCCAAACACCAATTAAAGGCCTTTTACAAGTATAAAAGCATATAGCAGACATGCTCAAAGGGTGTTTATACACACCACCCAAATAAAACTTGAAATCCCCCATTGCCCTTATTACTCTAGTTCATAATTGAAACATACTTTCGAAGTTGAAGTCTTCTTAGATATCCTTGCAAGTTGCTGCCTCCAAACACTTAGTTATCTGCATTGATGGACAAAGGAGAGCGTAAGAAAATAGCTTAGTGAGGAATGCTCAAAACCCAAAACCACCATCAATGCTTAAAATGATTTTCACACTTTTGAAAACCATCATGCACTTTGTTATTAAAATCAACACGTTATACACCATGTAATAAGTATCAATACTTCAACAACAAAAATCCATTTGCTAACACATAACGCAAGCTTTCCATGTATATCAACCATATGCAAAGCTTAAAGGAAAAACATGCATTTTTCATATTATGCACCCATAAACATTTCATAGCAATTAATCAATTATATTGGCTCACAAGTGATCAATAACATTCTCATTTCTCAAAACCTATCGGATACACAGATTACCAAGTGTTGTCCCAAACACTTCATACACTCTACCGGTATCTCAAGGCCCACACACGGGAGCTACCCTCCACCGTTGTGACACACGTGGTGGAGTATTCGGTACGATCACAACCTTTCAACACCACTCATCGGTAGATGTATAACCCACTAGCGAGAGACGACACACTATACAAGGTTCACACATAGGAGCTATCCTCAACCGTTGCGACACCTTAAACATTCCTCGATCGTTAGGGTACTTGGACGGAGTATTCAGTACAATCACAACCCCTCAACATCCAAGGCGACTTGTTTATAGTGCACTCAATCCTATAGCCGACTAAATATATCCGATTTCATTTGCAAAACACTTTACACAACATCACTTGCCAATATAATTCATTTTTAATCAAATCCTAACAGTTTTTCAAAGCATTCACAATAAGCCATATTCCAAGCATTAAACCATGCTTCATAAAACAAGTATAACACATACTTCCAAGGATCACTTACCTAGTGCATCCTTCAGCAATATAGCATCATAAACAACAAATTATATGCTCAAAACATGCTTTAAAACAGTAGGTAAACACATTTAAAAACAAGTGCATCAAAAGGCTTACAATAGCACAATCCGAGGGAGAAAATCACTTTACTTACTACCGAACTTAGTAAAGCATTTCAAGCTTACACTAAGTTCCCAAAGCCACTTTAAAAGTGTTCCAAAGCTGGAAATCCCATTTCCACTCACCGACTCACAAAACTTCAATTGTCGTCACAAAATCAAGCGTCTGAAGCTCCCGGATCTTCACCGTTTGTTTCAAAAGGATTCTCCCATGTTCATACCACACAAGAATAGAGGATTAATGCATCTCAATGCATTAAAACCACCAACAAACACCAAAAACCCACAGCTCTGCCCAAAGGCATCAAAATACTCATCCGAAACAACCGAAATCACCTTTGATTGATCACCAAACTCAACCCAGCCATGAACAAATGCTTTCATCACATTTTAACCATAAATCAACATCTAAAAACACCCTAATAGCATCCTTATACCTCCAGCAACTTAGATTCCACATTTCTAAGCCAAAAACCCAAAACTAACAACCTAGACAATTAGAGATCTCAATGATTTCGGGGCTATTATGATCAAAACACATTATTAACATCATTTAACATCCAAATCAACCTTAAAATCATTCTTAAATCAATCGAAACAGAGCACAAATGAAAATCACATTTAATCTCATCTTTTTGCAAGATTTCAGTATTTTCACCAAATCAACATCAAAACCTTAATTAAAAACATAAATCAAGAGTCAAACACTTTGGAATTTCATTAAAGAACCATGATTAGAGGAGTAGCTCGAAATTACCTCCAATCCTTGCTTTTCTTCCAATTGGCAAGTTTTCCAAGTCAAGAAGCTTTAAGAAATCCTTGTAAATCTTTGAGAAAATCTTTAGAAAATAGTTGTGGATCAAAGGAGCAAAAAGAATGAAAATAATTCTAGAAATTGAGAGAAAAGAGGGAATGTTTGGCTAAAGAGAAAAGGAGAAATATAAAAGTTACGTCAAATATGATTTAACAAATTAACTATCTCTTTTAATTAAATCTCCCTCTTCCATTTTAATCAAAACATTAAAATCACATGCCAATTAAAAAAGGCTTAATTGCCATAAAGCTCTCTAAAAATTCTAAGAATTTGACTCTCCTTTGAAAATCACACTTTTTCCACAGTTTTAAATCTTTATATTTTGGTTACTGCTTAAAATGTACACATCCCAAAAATCATTTTGTAAAATTAATTTTACCAACCCCATCTATATGATTTAGAAATTTTTACCATATTTTTACCTTATCCTGAATCATGATTTCCTTGAACTGATTCTAAAAGTTCGAATCTCTAATTCTAGGTTCGACCATCTTAAACCGATGCCTAAAACATCTAGGCCCAAAACCGGGGCGTTACATGGCCAATCTTGCCTCATGTGATCACACGATCCACATACCTATTAGGTATCAAATGCAACTCAAGCCTAGAAACACTGACCCTACGGTCCTCGCCCAACACAACCACCACCTTGCCTCAACTCAGGCGATACCTTTTATCATGACTATTCTTACACTGACTACCGTTAAAACCAGAGTCCGCAAATCTCTCTTTCCAGAGCTAGAACCTCTCACATGAATTGATAAACCCAAGTTCATCTCAGTGCACTTCGCTCGTGTAACCAACACATTAAAAACGATATAGTCAAAAACCAACATATATAGCCTAACATCAAGTACCAACTCATAAAAGAATCAATCACATCGATGTCTCACATCTAATTCCAATCCAGGAGCATACCCGCTCAACTAAACAATATGTGCCTTAAACTCGGCCACAAACATATTGTCTTGAACCCAAGCCATGAATTCACATTTCTTGTCAACCAAGTATCTAACTCTTAGATACTTCTTATTAAAGACAGTTCAAAAGAACTTCCAAGTCACAACATCAGGTTCCACGCCCACAACCGCAGTTGCCCACCAAATGTACACATCTCCTTACAACTAAGATACAACTCATTTTCAATCATTGGGCATCATTACACCCCATTTGTTCCATAATCCTAATAGTACAGGCCATCCACTCCATGGATACCTCAAGTGAAAACCCTCGAGCTCAACTTCTTCCAAACTACATAAGCGTTCTAACAGCAACTCATGGTCGCCCAACAGCTAGTGTAGTCTCATGCACTCCAACATTAATAGCTTCTCAAGCTCCGAACATCGCCTATGTCCTAGGCGCCATGTCACCCAACATTGGCCCAACTGACACAGGTTGTACTTACTTCGGGGCGTCAAACGCCCAAGATACATTACACACTACTGTACTCCTTGCCCAACAGCAACAACAATCATACCAGATTGCAACTCTCTCCTCAGTTTATTGTGCTAAAAGAAATATTTATGACATGATAATAAACTAACAAAACAAAACAAAACATTCAGGCCAGCTTCGAGCAAGGATCCAACACTTCCACTTCCAATCAAAACATTTCAAACTATAATAATAAGGCAATGTGTATCCCAATTTTCCCCAATCATGGCATGAAACAATTAACACACATATCAACACATCATGCATAACAAGCAACCGATTTCGTTTCACAACATCACCATACCAACTTACCAACATCCAAATCTTTCAAAGACTTACTCCACATAGCATATCTCAACCAAGATGCTTATAGCAATCGCCATGCATAACAACAACAGAATTGAATCAACAACAACACATATATAACAATAACCGTGCAAAGAAAACAATCAACGTACAATTTTGAAATTACGTCACAACAACTTACCATCAACTTACTAATATATCACTCTTTCGAAACCTGGCTATGATACCACCAAATGTAACTCCCTTGACTTTGTCTAAACACAAGATCGAACTGAACGGGTCACACGAGGAATATTGAAGTAAAGCGGGAAGGTTTACCTCAATAAACGACCATATTTTTTCTTTTATTTTGTCTAGATGCACATTAACATCCTATGGGATTCACACTTGCAGCAGAAGAGACTTTAATGAAAACATACAACGATTTGACATTCAATTGCTTAAAAACATAGGTTTTGGATCAATTTATAATTTTAGCAAAATACAGAGGAATTCTCCAATTTTAAGTTATCATCCTTTAATTAGTCTTATTACATGCCACTGTGTCAAATCTCAGCTCAAATGGACACCAATAGGGCATTCAATTACAATCACAAACATTAGGGACCAAATTGTAAATCTAGTAAATTATATGTATCTAATTGAAAACAGGTTTACCAATCCTTAATTAATTAGGTTCCATGCATACATATCCAATTTCAGCACTAAAAGATCATCCAAACCCAATCAATTGTATGTATAACAATCAAGGACCAAAATAGAAGAATCCAAAACTTTTGATAACCAAAATAACCAACTTACTTACCGGGCGTATCGATACGACTCCATAGGGTATCGATACGCGAGGGCGTATCAATACGGTCTCGATATTGTATCGATATGGTGTTTTCCAGAACCCAAAGGGCGTATCAATACACCTTCAACCGTATCGATACGAGTCCAAAAATACACTATATTGTATCGATACCCTTTTGACTTTATCGATACCCTTAGGACTGAAATGCCCAAAAATGTTGTTTTTTCACTCTTTGATGCAACACAAACCACCTAAACATACTGCAAAACTAAAGAATTGATTTTGATATAATAAAGAATTTAAGGACTAAATTGAAAAAGATTCCTCAAAACTTCCCAAAACCCTTAAACAAAATGGTCAAGTCAAAACCAAAGTTTATGAAAATGTTTCTAAGTGTTTTCCAAGTCAAAACAATGATTTTCGAGCCATCGTTTTGAAACGGCCCTTAGGCGTTTCGAAACGTTTTGAAACTGTTAACATGAGTTTCGGAACAGGCTTCTCGTTTCGATACGGGTGTATCGAAACATGTCCCTATGTTTCGAAACAGATGAAGAACAATGGAACAGGTTGAACCGTTTCGATACGGTAGTATCGAAACGACCTTAAATGTTTCGAAATGATTTTCAAACTTGGATTCAAAACTTTGACCGTTGCAAATTTTATAACTAATTTTCAGAAAACGGTTAAGGTGTATCGAAACGTTTTAAGCCGTTTCGATACAGGTTTTTGCAGTGGCAAATTTTTTTGAAATGGGCTCTTAGTGTATCAAAATGATCATATCCGTTTTGATACAGTCTCTTAATTACACCTCAATGACTATTTCTTTTTTGGTATGTCTCGAAACAAGTACATGTGTTTCGAAACTGGTAGTTGTAGAAGTACATTTATTGTGGGAAGATTGCATCCCAACGGCTATAATTATGATGACAACAACCACAACGGCTAGAATTGAATGAGAAGGTATAAAAGGGAGTCCTAAAAGCATCAGGAATAACTATTGAACCTCAAAGAAACATTCCAACATCAAATCCAAGCTCAAGTGCTAAATTTCTATATTCCTTGTAAAACCCCAATTGTTGTTCTTTGTATTTCCTATTTTATTTGATTCAACTGGGTTGAGTGCTTGTTATTGGGCAACATTTGTATTGAGAGATACTATTTATTTGACTTCATCTTCTTTGTAAACATTGTGTGAGGATTTGATCAATTTTGGGTAGAAAATTGACCATTGTGTAAAGGTTTCCTCCTAAGCCTAGAAAAGAGGAAGATCAACTAATGGAGTTGTTGGAAAATCCTTAGTGGGAGATAAGGTAGTGGATGTAGATTTCAATTGGATCTTTAACCACTATAAGTGCCTTGTCTTGAAATTTTTATTTTACCACTTCACTACCAAACCTTTTAAAAATCCAATTCACCCCTCTTGGCTTAAATCGATTCAACGATTCACTCCACAATTGGTATTAGAGCCTACCTCATTTGAAGGATTAACAATCATAAGAGGAGTTCCTAGGAGAGTGTGATCAAGTCAAAAGTCAAGCCATGGCATCTACCTCAACCTCCAACCTTTACGAGTCACAATCCACCACTAAACCACCTTTCTTCAATGGGGACAACTACCCATATTGAAAGAATAGGATGCGTCTCTTCATCAAATCCGTCGATTATTTGGTTTGGGATGTAGTGGAAGAAGGACCTTACATTCTTGTAAAAAGAAACGTTGAAGGAAGACTAGTCCCGAAGGTGAAGTTGGAGATGACCGAGGAAGATAGACGAAGGATGCAAGTCAACGACAAAACTCTACACATTATATTTTGTGCACTTGGTCCGAACATCTACTCGAAGGTTTCATCTATCGAGAGTGCAAAAGAAGTGTGGGACACTTTAGAGACGACTTATGAAGGTACTAGCAACGTGAAGGAGACGAAGATCGAGTTATTGAATTTGAGCTATGAAAATTTCAAGATGGACCCCAATGAGAGCGTCTCAAAGATGTTTGATCAGTTTTCGGTCATCGTCAACAGTCTTAAAGGATTCAATGAAGTGATTCCCGAAGATAAGCTAGTAAGGAAGCTTCTATATTCTCTCTCGGAGTCTTGGGATGGAAAAAGAACGACCATTATTGAAGCTAAGAATTTGAAGACATTAAAGCTTGATGAGCTCGTTGGTTCTCTTCTTACACTTGAGATCATGAAACAAGGAAGAGAAGAAGAAAAGAAGAGAGAAGATTATAGAAGCATGAGGTGGAAAAGAATAAGAAGCTAGGAGTTACTCTCAAAGCCTCTCTACAAGAGGAGAGCTCTTCTAGTGAGGAGGAAAACTATGAGAAGTTGGCTATGATAGCCAAACGATTCTCACGGTTCATGATTCCAACCGAGGGAGAAAATTTCAAAGAAAGATGGACTTCAAGAACAAAAGCAAAGAAGAAGAAAGGGATGCGATCATTTGCTTTGAGTGCAAGAAGCTGGGTCACATACGTTCCGATTGCCCTCAACTCAAGAAGAAGGGTTTTGAGAAGAAGAAGAAGCTCAAAGCTATGCTTGCTACTTGGAGTGATGAGGAGTCATCCGAGGATGAGGAACACGTAGTGGCCAACCTTTTCATCATGGCTCTTGAGGAGGATTCGATGAGGAACAAGAAGCTGGGTTGCATACGTTCAGATTGCCCTCAACATTTGATGAATTACATGATGCATATGATTAGTTACAAGAGGTGTATGGTGAGTTAGTAGAGAAATATAAGGAGTCCCTTTTGAAAATCAAAAAGGTCATTTCAGATTTAAAATCTTAAAACGATTTACTCTCTAAAGCTAACTCTTATTTTGAGAAAAGGTTTTAAGCTTACAATATGATTTAAAATTCTTTGAACAAGAAAATATTGATTTAAATAACCTTCTTTCTCATTGTAATGATGAACACCAAAAGTTGGTGAATGAGCTAAATGAGCTCAAAAATTCTTTCAAAAATGTTGGTTCTTCAACGGTTAAAAAGGGTGAATCTTCAAAAACCAACTTTGTAAAAAGAAAAAAATTTTAACTACAAAAAAAGTGGTTCATATAGGAATTCTAAACCTAAAAATATTAGACGTGTATGGGTTCCTAAGGAACTTGTAACATATAACAATGTTAATGCCATGTCACCTTGGATTCCTAAGGGAACCAAGCTTTTGGGATCTAACACTCATGGACCCAAAATGATTTGGGTACCAAATATCAAAGTTTAACTCTTTATTTATAGGGGGAGCGTTGCTACAAGGCCAAATGTAACCCCCTTAGCCCGGCCTAGACGGTTGATCCGAACTACGAAGATTACACGGGGAAAACTAAAGTCAACCCGAAAGTCAACCTTGATTAACGACCCTTTTTTTCATTTTAATCTTATCTAGATTATCATTAACCTTACGCGTACTCTTGAGAAAAGCATACTTGAAAATCACAGCGATCGGAAAACAATAAGGGACTCAATTGCACAACATACAAAGTTAAGGACCAAAACATAAATTCTAGAAAGATGAGGGACTTTGCTGATTTTTAAGTTACCAAAATCAAATTAGTCATATTACATGCTTCCCTGTGAAAATTCACTTCAAACGGGCATCTCAAACTCAGGCAATTGCAAATACAAAATTCGGGACTAAAACGTAAAGCATGCAAACCTTAAACCATTCAAATCAGTGCCCAACAGTCTAGTGTTTCGGAACGGGGGTTGACCGTTCCGAAACGCGGGTTCGTTTCGAGACCTGTATCGAAACATGGCTTGGTAGTGGCAAAAACGTTTCGGAACTGCCTCTACCCGTTACAATACACGAAGCCATTACATGCCCCCGTTTCGAAACAGTAGTGCCCGTTTCGATACGGACTGCCCAGAAAATGCAGATTTTGCTGGTTTAACATACAATTAATCACTCAAACACACCATAATGACTTCCTAATCATGCCAACAAATTATCACACATATATAACACATGCTTGCAACATCAATACACATTCATGGCATCAAGTAGGAAAATTCACAAGTCTATAGGCATGTTCCCTAATATCCAAAGCCAACAACCATCAAATCATCAAAGCAAGCACCAAAATGGCCAATTACATATCCAAAATACTTAAGGCATTAAGCCACAACTAGGGTGTCCAAAACATCTCCCAAAGACACATCCTAGGTTCCCATTGCCAAATATCAAAATCTAATAATGTTGTGAGAATAGTCACCATACATGAGCTTAGCTTTCCCTTGGATTCTTAGCCTTCTTGCTGCCCTCAAACACCTCAATTATCTGCATTATTGGTTCAAGAGAGAGAGAGAGCGTAAGCACAATTGCTTAGTGAGGCATGCTCTAATGAAACAACACAAATAATGCACTTTACATAACACTTTCCATAAAGCCTTTTAACACACATCAACATCATTCATGCAACATTGCATTCACAACAAGCACCTCATGCTTCAATATCATTAACATGTCATATTGGCTTCCAAGTGATAAACCATAACCTTTTACAACATAAAACACAATCGGATACGCGGATTACAAGCGTTGTCCCATACGCTTCATACACACTACCAAACACACAAAGTGGAGTTTACCGGTACAATCACAACCCCTCAACACCCATGATGGAGTTTAACGGTACAATCACAACCCCTCCACATCACTCATTGGAAGTTGTATAACATCACTAACGAGAACACGGGACACTCAACACAAGATCCACACATGGACTTTTAACCACCATTGTGATCTTAAACACCTCGTTAGTGTACTTGGATGGAGTTTACGGTACAATTACAACCCTTCAACATCAAGGCAACTTTGTTCACGGTGCACCCAATCCTATAGCCGGCTAACTATATCCGATTCAAGTACTTTAAAACCAATACATCACTTGCCAATATACATCAATTATCATCAATAATCCACTGTTTTTAAGCATCTAAAACAAAGCCATTTACAACATGCATCACTATGCATCAATCCACATTTTTTTTATCAAATCAAACCAAGGATCTCTTACCTTGAGCACCCTTCAACAAATGGCTTACATAACCAGCATTAACCATGCTAAACATGCTTTCAAAAACATAATTTAAACACGCAATTATCAACTAATGCATCGAACCAATCCATGGCTCATCCAAGAGAGTTTTTCCGAAAACTTACTCTTGAGTTTAGTTAAGTTGATTAGACTTAAACTAAACTCCCAAACCTTCAAATATTCGATACAAAGCTGGAAATCCAACTCCACTCAGCAATTCCGTTTCGCAAGCTTGCCGAAACGCCGTTCAAGCCTCCGGATCAACACCACAATGATCCGAAGATGTCTCCCCTGTTTTAAACACATCAAAGCAGAGGATTAAAGCATTATCATGCATTAAAATCTTCAGCCATTGCACCTAAACTCGTTGCTCTCACCAAAACTAACATTTCGGCTACCAAACATAACCGAAATCACATCCAAACTCTTCCACAACATTACCCAGCCAAGATCCATCACTTCTAAACATTCTTAGACATCAATTAACATCCAAAAAGAACCTAAACTCGTCGTTATACCTCCAGCTATAACAGAAATCCAAGATCACCCCAAAAACCACCATTTTCATAAGCAAAAACTTAGGAAAATCAACCTATTTGGGATTGCATTGATTAAACCTCAATTACACATCAATAAACATCCAAAATACATTAAAAAGTCATTTCAAAACAGAGCCCAAACAATCACCACGAATTTCTTTAAGATTTAATCCAAATCTTGAGTTTTAAGCCAAAATCAAGATCACAACATTAAAACCTTTAATAAAACTTAATTTAAGGATTGAGAACTTGGGAATTTCAGTAAAGAACTGAGTATTTAGAGGAGAAGAACATTCTTACCTCTAAATGTAGATTTCTCCTTGATTAGAGCCAAAATCCTTGAAAATTCAATAAGCAAATGAAGAGGATTTGATGTAGAAAGGATTAGGAATCAATTGATGATTGAAACCTCATCATTTAGTGTGAAAATCAAAAGAAAAGCTGATGTAGAAATGTGTTTGGCTGAGGGAATTTTGAGAGAAAATGAGATGAAAAAGTTTTCAAGAAAGTTAGTTATGAAATCTCAAAATTTGTTTTTCCCATTTTCCTTTAATTAATTAAACATTAAATGAATCATTAAAAACTAAGAAAAATCTGGAGAAATCAATCTTGGGTAAATTAGCTCCTTAAAGATTCAAAGTTTCAATCCTTATAAAACAATCACCACTGAACTTTTCAAAAATTACATTTTAGTCACTAGTTCGAAATGTCACACTTCAAAACCTTATTTTGTAAAATTGATTTCACCACTCTCTTATATATATTGAAAGAGGATTTTTAGATATTTTTCCATATTTTTAATGCAACCCGAACTAGGCTTTCCCTAAAACCACCTTTTATATTCGAACCGAAAATTAGACCGGTCCGGTTCAGACCCTAAACTTCCAAGCCCAAAATTGGGGTGTTACAACTCTCCCCCCCTTAAGAAATTTCGTCTTCAAAATTTACCTGGAGGAAAGAGGTACGGAAACTGCTTCTTCATGTCATCCTTCCGTCCCCACGTGGCTTCCTCAACACCACGATGCTTCCATAACACCTTTACCAAATCAATGGTCTTGCCTCGAAGAACTTTACTGTCTGAATCCAGAATTTCCACCGGTTTCTCATCATAGGTCAAATCTGGATTCAATTCCACTTCCTCCACAGGCATAACATGCGAAGGATCCGATCTATACCTCCGAAGCATAGAGATATGAAACACATCATGAATCTTTTCCAACTCCTGTGGCAATCTCAACTTGTACGCAATAGGACCCACACGCTCAATCACCTCGTATGGTCCAATGTACCTAGGGCTCAACTTACCCTTCCGGCCAAACCTCATCACCTTTTTCCAAGGCGAAACTTTCAAAAACACACGGTCACCTACCGCATACTCAACCTCCTTACGCTTCAAATCCGCGTAAGACTTCTGTCGATCAGAAGCTACCTTCAAACGCTCACAAATGAGCTTCACCTTCTCGATGGTCCCTTTCAACAAAGCTGGCATTGAAACCAACTTCTGACCGGTTTCAGCCCAACAAAGAGTAGTTCTGCACTTCCTCCCGTACAAGGCTTCATAAGGTGCCATTTGAATACTGGCCTGATAGCTATTGTTATAAGCAAACTCCGCCAAAAGGCAAATGCTTCTCCCAAGAACCTTGAAACTCAATCACACAGCACCTCAACATATCCTCCAGCACTTGGATAACACGCTCAGACTGTCCATCCGACTGTGGATGATAAGAAGCGCTGAAATTCAGCCGTGTACCCAAAGCCTGATGTAAACACTCCCAGAAACGCGATGTAAACCTCGGATCTCGATCCGACACTATAGACTTTGGAACACCATGCAGCCGCACAATCTCAACAATGTACAGCTCCGCAAGCTTGTCCAAAGTGTACGTAGTATGCACAGGTAAGAAATGCGCACACTTCTTAAGGCAATCCACAATCACCCATACCGAATTCTTCTTCGATGGCGACAAAGGCAAACCAGGCACAAAGTCCATGGTAATCCTTTCCCACTTCCACTCAGGAATCCTCAACGGTTGCAACAACCCAGAAGGAAACTGATGCTCAGCTTTAACTCGCTGACAAACCATGCACTTGCTCACATACTCAACCACATCTTTCTTTAAACCCACCCAATAGTACTCATCTCTAAGATCACGATACATCTTAGTACTACCAGGGTGCATAGCAAAAAGACTACTATGAGCTTCAGTCAGAATAGCACACCTCAACTCAGCATCATTGGGCACTACTATCCGACTCCCAAAACATAAAACTCCATCATCATTAAAGCAAAAATACGATGGCCTATCCTCAGCAATATCCTGAACATGTGGCACCAAGGAATCATCCAACAGCTGCTTATCCTTTATCAACTGAACCAAGGATAGTTTCACTTGCAATTCAGCCACAAGACCGCCATCTCGCGAAATGCTCAAACAGGCAAACATAGCCCTCAACTCCACTGCTACCTTCCTACTCGAGGCATCCGCTACAACATTAGCTTTTCCTGGATGATACTCGATCGTCAGATCGTAATCTTTAAGCAACTCCACCCAACGTCGTTGCCTAAGATTCAACTCTTTCTGAGACATCAGATACTTCAAACTCTTATGATCCGTGTACACCGTACACTTCTCACCATACAGATAATGTCTCCAAATTTTCAAAGCAAAAACCACCGCAGCTAACTCAATGTCATGCGTAGGATAATTGCGCTCATGCACCTTCAACTGTCGTGATGCATAAGCCACCACCTTACCCTCTTGCATCAACACACACCCCAAACCAACATAGGATGCGTCACTATACACCACAAACTCTTTCCCTGATTCAGGTTGAACCAAGATAGGAGCTTGCGTCAAAGCTGCCTTCAGCTTCTCAAAAGCCCGCCGTCTCGCTTCCGTCCACTCATACTTAACATCATTCTGCAACAACTTCGTCAAAGGTGCAGCAGTCTTCGAAAATCCATCCACGAACCTCCGATAGTATCTCGCCAAACCAAGGAAACTACAGACTTCATGAACAGACTTAGGAGGCTTCCAATTCATCACTGCCTCAATCTTCTGAGGATCAACACGAATCCCCTCAGCAGAAACCACATGACCAAAGAACACAACTTCCCTGAGCAAAAACTCACATTTGCTTAACTTAGCATAAAGCTGATTCTCCAGCAAAGCTTGCAACACAATCCTCAAATGCCCCTCATGCTCCTCCTCAGTACGAGAGTACACGAGGATATCATCAATGAACACCACAACAAATTTGTCCAAGTACTCATGGAACACTCTATTCATCATGTCCATAAAAGCTGCAGGAGCATTCGTCAAACCAAACGGCATCACAAGGAACTCATAATGCCCATATCTCGTTCTGAAGGCTGTCTTTGGCACATCCATATCCTTCACCTTGAGCTGGTAATACCCTGACCTTAATTCAATCTTAGAGAACACAGCCGCTCCCCGAAATTGATCAAAAAGATCATCAATCCTCAGAAATGGATACCGATTCTTGATAGTCAACTTGTTCAGCTGACGGTAATCGATGCACATTCTCATAGTGCAATCCTTTTTCTTCACAAACAAGACCGGTGCACCCCAAGGTGACACACTCGGCCGAATGAAACCACGATCAAGCAACTCATGAAGTTGCGTCTTCAGCTCCTTCAACTCCTTAGGTGCGATTCCATAAGGTGTAATGGACACTGGAGTTGTGTTTTCATACAGCTCAATCCCAAACTCCACTTCCTGATTAGGAGGCAACCTAGGCAACTCCTCCGGAAACACACCAGGAAACTCTCACACCGTCCTGATATCTTGCACTCGCATTTCCTTAGAGTTAGGATTCATTACAAAGGCTAGGTAGGCTTCACAACCTTGCCTCAACATTCGGCTTGCTTCCAATGTCGACACCATATTGGCAAGAAACTTCACATTCTCACCAACCACCACTACTTCATAATCATCCGCAAGCTTCAACGAAACTCGCTTGTTCTCAAAATCCACCACAGCTCGATGTTCAACAAGCCAATCCATACCAAGGATTACATCAAAACCATAGAAAGGAAATTCCATGAGATCAACATGAAAATCATGGTTTTGCACAACCAAGGGACATCTTCTATACAACTTCCGTGTCACAACGGTCTCATCAAAGGGACTAGTTACACGCATACCAACATCCAAAGACTCAATAGGTAAACCAAGCAATTGAGCATGTTCACGCAATATGCATGAGTGTGTAGATCCAGAATCAATCAAGGAAAGTAATGACAAGGATTGCAAAGTGAAGGTACCTGCGATCACATCCGTGTCATTCCTCCCCTCTCGCTGAGCATACAATCGAGCCTGGCCACCACCCTCAGGTGGATAGCCACCACATGTGTCACATTCATTCCACCATCATCTCTGCACTGGAAGTTACCACGGTCGCGCCCACGACCTCTCTGTGGTGCAACAACTCCAGGAGCACGTCCCTGACTGCCACCAGCCAACAAAGGACACTCCCTCCTCATGTGATCTGCCGAACCACAATTCCAGCACGAGTTACCAGTCACTACAACAAGAGCCTGCACCTCTCTCGCCGCCCGAGGACAATCACGCCTCAAATGACCACGCGATCCACACGCCCAGCATGTGTTCTGATCGGCTCTCGCCCTGCCCCCCTGAACAGGCGTACCATGCCCTCCACCACCACGCCTAGCAGAAGACTGATACCTCCTATCTCGTCCTCTCTTGTTCCGTCCACCACCGGAACCATACTCAACAACTCTCTTGCCCGAGCTAGAACCAACACCTCTAGAAGATAAACCCAGGTTCTGCTCAATATCCTTCGCCCTACTAACCAGCACATCAAAATCAGTGTACTCAGCGGCAAGCATAAAGGTCTTTACATCTGTCACCAAACCATATCGAAAACGCTCACACCTCTCCCGCTCATCAGGCATAAGCTCAGGTGCGTACTGACTGAGACGGACAAACTGGATTTCGTACTCAACCACCATCATGCTCCCTTGTGTAAGAGACATGAACTCTCTTTTCTTTTCATCCAGGTATCGCACTCCTAGATACTTTCGCTTGAACGCGTTCAGGAAGAACGTCCAAGTTACATCAGCTTCCTCCATTCCGGAGATAGTGGTCATCCACCAGGTATACGCATCATCATGTAACAGCGATACCACACATCCTAACTTCTGCACATCATTTGAAAGCCAATGTAATGTTCTTGATCATAGTGAAGCATGAGATGCTTGGAATGATGCACATCCTAACTACGCGTATCTGATCGGGTTGTTGAGTTGAAAAGTGGATGTGGTTGATCAATTGGAAGCCAATGTAATGTTCTTGATCATAGTGAAGCATGAGATGCTTGGAATGATGCATGGTTGCATGTGAAGCATGAGATGCTTGGATTGATGCATGATTGCATGTGAAGCATGAGATGCTTGAAAAGATGCGTAGTTGCATGAAAAGTGTATGATGCTAGTGAATGCATGTTTACTTGTTAAGTTAAACAAGTGTTGGTTATCATTTGGTAAATGATGCATGTGAGCATGAAATATCTATGTTGCATTGGAGTCTTGTAGGACTTGTTTTTAAAAGGCATGTGAGATGATGTTATGGTTCTTATGTTGCCTTGGTTAAATGCATGTGATAGAATATTTGAGCTATGGTTTTAAAAGGTTTCTTGCTTGATATGGCTTTCAAGTTTAAGGAAGGTATGTTGTGAAATTGGAGTGTTTTCCATGGTTTTGTTTAAGCTTGGCATATGGTGTTTATGCATGATTTGAGCTTGTTGTTGAAAAGGGTTTTCAAACATGGCTTTGGTAATCAAATTGGGTTGGTTTTAAAAGTGTTTTAATGACCCGCTGCATTGATGGCGTTTTGGTTTTGAGCATTCCTCACTAAGCATTATGTGCTTACGCTCCTTTTTGTCCATCAATGCAGATTCTTGAAGTTTGGACAGCAAGGAGCAAGGGATTCAAAGTGGACTCCAATGGAGATGTATGTCTCGGTGAATAGCTATAATTAATAAGGGCAATGGGGTAGAATCTCTCGGGTTTATGTGTATGTGATCGTATATGTTTGATCAGGAATGTCTAAATGTTGTTGCTAATGTTGTTGGAACATGTTTTGGCTTATATGAGATTGTTTTGGAAAGGTTTTTGCATGAATGATTAGCTTATGTAGGAAGCTTGCCATTATAATTGGGGCTTTTCATATGTGATGGTTGTATGTTGAATTGGTGATGCAATTATGGTCCCTGCATGTTGATTGATTATGTGGTATGATTTGGTATTGTTAATTTGAAGTTTGAAGCGTGTATGATGTTGATTTTGAGTCGATTTCAGACAGGGGTATCGATACTCGGCCTTGCGTATCGATACGCATGAGCCAAATATGCACATTTCTGCCTAGGGGTATCGGTACGGTTGTGTGGGTATCGATACTGTCTAGGCTAAATATGAAGGGCGTATCGAAACGTGGGATTTCGTATCGATACCATCTCTGGAGTTTGGTCACTGTCTTCCCCGCGTATCGATACGACTCCAGGCGTATCGATACGTGTCTGTTATTTCGGTTAAAAGTATCTTTGTATGTTTTGGAATGTTTGCGTTTTGGTCCTGATTCTTGTTTTTGCAATTGTATGAGTTCGGGATGTCCGTTTGAGCTGAAATTTGGCAGGGTAGCATGAAACCTGATTAATTTTAAGTTGGTAACTTAAAATCTGGTTAAGTCCTTTAAGTTTTCAGAAATTACAATTTGGTCCCTAAAGTTATAATTTGTTCAATTGGGTCCCTGTTTGATCTCTGATGGTTGTGATCTTTGAGCATGGTGTTTGTGTGATCACATCTAAGGTTAATGTGCATCTAGACAAGATTAAAAAGAAAAAAAAGGGTCGTTAATCAAGGTTGACTTTCGGGTTGACTTTGGTTTTCCCCGTGTAATCTTCGTAGTTCGGGTCAACCGTCCAGACCGGGCTACGGGGGTTACATTTGGTGGTATCAGAGCTGAGTTGCGAAGGTTGGGGAAAACGGTAAGTTGTTGTGATGTGTGTTCGGTGTTTACCTTGTTGTGTGGTTGAAAGCTGGTTGAAACATGTATTTTTGAGTATGCTGTTGATGTTTCTGAGCATGTTGCTGATGTATGCAAGCATGTTTTGTGGTTATGAATCTTGGTTGAGTTTATGTGGATATGTTCTGATGCTATGAGCTGATGTTATGCATGGTGAATGTGTTTTGAGCATGATATGTTGCTAATATGCTGGTGCAATTGGATATTGTTTGGTGTAAGCATGATCAAGGTATGTTGTTGATATGCTTGATGTTGTGATATCCATGTTGTGTTGACTGTTATGTCATGTAAAGGGGAGGATTCGGGATACCCATTGCCTTATTAATATAGCTATTGTGTTATTTTGGAGTTGGAGTTTGAATCCTTGCTTAATGCTGGTCTAACTGGTTTGTTTGCTTGTTGTGATTGTATGTTTGTTTGTTGTTAGTGGTATGGCAAAGTCGATGAAAGAATGGCGGATGAAGGAGATGGTTGTTGCCTTGGGGCAGGTTGTTAAGGCAAGGAATTCACCCTTTTGTAAAGGTGTTTTGTCTCAGTCTTCTGTGCCTAGTGTTGAGGTGGTAAGGCAAGGGAAAGGAGCTGGTTCTGTAGTGAAAAGTTCATTATCTGTTGTTCAGGAGGTGTTGGGAACATCTTAGGCTGCGGTTGAGGTAAAGTCAGTGGATGTGCTGGCTAGATGTGAGGGTTTGCCGAAGCAGCGTTTGTTTGATTTGGGTGCTGTGGAATATCATGGTTCTACACCGGAGATGTTTGAGGCCTGGTTGGCCAGTGTGGTTCTGATTTTGGATCAGGAAGGCTGTGATTATGCCTGTAAGCTGGGGAGCGTTGTTTCTTTGATGCTGGAGGATGCTTGTGCCTGGTGGACATCTGTGGCGGTGGCGTCACATATCCTTGATATTGATTGGGATTTCTTTGTATCGGCCTTTTATGGGAGGTATCTTGGAAGGGAATTCCCAAGGGTTAAGCAAGGCGCGGGTAGTGCTGTTGTGGGGCAAGTGTTGCTTGGGCAAGGAGTGGAAGTTCAGCCACCGGTATGTGACCGATGTGAAAGGCAACATGTTGGAAATTGTTGGGGCGCAGGTGTTTGTTGGAATTGTGGTTCTAAACTGCATGTTAAGCGTGATTGTCCACATGGTGTGAAATCAGTTTCAGTGATAGCCAAAGGGTCTCAGGAAGGTCGTGGGCACGGCCAGGGCGAGGTTCAGAGGTGGCAGAAAAAGCAGAAGGTTGTGAAGAGTTTGGGAAATGAAGTTTGCTGGAAATGTGGGTCTACTGGACACATGAGGCGTGATTGTTTGATGTTGGCTCGGAATAGCCAAGGTTCTTTACTGTAAGGAGTTGGTGGTGACCCTGGTGTGTTAGCTGGTGCTGCAATGGTGCGGCAGGAGGATGATGGTTCCGCAAGGAAGAGAGCTCGTCTGATGAAGCTTCAGGGTGGTGTTGTGCTTTCAGGTAACCTTGTTAAGTGATCTTTGCTTTAGTTGCCTTAGTTTGGTTTCTGTTGTTTTCCTTGTGTGGTAAGTCTAGTCTTGTTGCTAGTATGTTTGGGGTAATGGTAGTTGTGGTTTGGTAATATCTTGGGTGTGAAGAAGGCTTGGGTGAGTATCTTGTAGTTAAGGGTTGTTAGTATGACGGAGTTAGATAAGTTAAAGGTGAGTTAGGAGGTTGTTCTTAGACAGATTTTGAGGATGTTATTGGAGGGTGTGAACTGGCATTCATGCACAGTTAAAAATCATTGTTATATGCTATATTATATATGTTGGTCCATGCATACATGTGGCATGACACTAGAGGTTTTGCATACATGTACATCAGGCATTGATAGGGCATGTAGGTGATCATGCATACGATGTTCACGCTCGCTAATAACTAATCGAATCTGTTAGTGTTGTGGTTGGATTAGGTGGGATGATGGGTTTTTAGAGGTTGTTTGGTGCTGAGTGAGAGTTAGAAGTGTTGGAGTTTGTTAAACTAGTTGCTAGTGATAGTGAGAGTGGTATAGCCTGTTGGTAGAAGGATAGTGTTGATGCTCAGAGAGTTTAGTGGTTTGGTGGTGAAGGGTATCGGTTGAGGTTAGTATCGGTTAAGTGGTTTGTTTAGCTAAAAGGAAGTGGTAGTCCCTTGGTGCTAAGTGATGTTGCAGTTTGAGGTTGTGTTTCCAAGTGCTGAGGTAGTTTAGCTTTTAAGTTGTTGTGGAGAGGTTGTGTTTGTAAGTGTTGGTTCTTAGCAACCTTTGAGGAGATCAGAGGCTGTTATGTGTGTTTGGGTTAAGTAATGTTCTGGTAATGCAAGTGTTCTGGTTGAAGTTTGTAGTGAAAGGGCTATGAAAGATCGAAGGCTTTCGTTGGTTGTTTGGGTTCTTGTGAGAAGTGGTTGGCAGGTTGTGGTTAAGAAAGTTCCGTTTGAAGTCAGCTTGTGGTGTGTGGAGCGGCTGACGGATTCAAGTTGGGGTTATGATGTAATTTTTGGTATTTGAGTGAGTAGTCCTGGTGAGCTGTTATGGTAATGTTTGTGGCGGATGTGAAGGACTGTCAGCTTCGTTGAAGAGCTTGAGTAAACAGTTGGTGTTTAAGGATTTTTGCTTGGTGGAAAAATCTTTGGAAGAGGTTTGGGAGTCGCAAGAGTTTTAGGAGCAGAGAGGTTGCCTAGTGGCTGAGTTGGTTTGGTGGTTGTCTTTGTGTAGACAAGTCTTGGGAGTTGTGTGTTACAGTGTTGTCTGCTGTAAGAGCTGAAGTTCTTCAGGTTGATGTTGGGATTGTGTACAGTCCGGTTATGTGGAAGGTTAAGTCGTGGTTGCCTTGAGAGTTTGGATTTGTGAACAGTGTATGGTGGAGGTTTTGTGTGGAATGTGTTCAGTGAGGTTGAGGCGGTTGTGTTGTCTTGTGTGTTGCTTTGAGAAGGTTGTGGTTCTCTTTTCGCCGGTTGAAATTTCGAGGACGAAATTTCCTAAGGGGGGGAGAGTTGTAACGCCCCGGTTTTGGGCTCGGAAGTTTTGGGTGTTGACCGGTTCGGTCAAAGTGCTGATCGAATATATAAGAGTGTTTAGGAAAGCCTAGTTCGGGTTGCATTAAAAATATGGAAAAATGTTCTAAAATCATCTTTTAATATATATAAGTGAACTGTGAAATCAATTTTGGAAAATGAGGTTCGGAAGGTTGACATTTTGGCTAGTGACCAAAATGTAATTTTTGAAAGTTTGGTGACTGTTTTATAAAGGATTGAAACTTTGAATCTTTAAGGAGCTATTATTCCAAAAAGAGTTTCTCCAGATTTTTCTAAGATATTTTAAGGCTTTATTCTGATTTTTAAAGATTAAGAAAGGGAGGGAAATCATTTTAACCAATTTCTTAACTAACTTTCCATTTTCTCTCAATTTTCCTTTTCTCTCATTTTCTCTCAACCCAAACACAATTCTCCAGATTTCTTTCTCTGATTTTGACATCTAAATCTCTCATTTCAACTCTCATTTGATTCCTAATCATTTCATCAACAAAACCTCTCAATTTGCAAGTTGTTTCATCAAGCTTTTTGGCTCTAAAATGGAGAAATTCAAGTTTGGAGGTAAGAACGTCCTTCTCCTCTAAACTATCAGTTCTTTACTGAAATTCCTAAGTTCTCAATCCTTGATTTATGTTTTGTTAATGGCTTTTCAAATGAAATCTTGATTTTTGGCTAAAATGCAAGATTTGGTGATTTTGGTGAAATTTTCGTGTGATCTGTTTGGGCAGTGTTTTGGAGTGTCAAAATGATGTTAAATGAATGCTAAATTGATTAGAAGTTGAGGTTTAATTAATGCAATCCCGGATAGGTTGAATTTCCTAAGTTTGGCTTGAGTTTTTGGTTGTTTTTGGAGTGTTTTTGGTGATCTGTTATACCTGGAGGTATAAGGATGTGTTTGTGATCATTTTGGATGTTAATTGATGTATAAAAATGGTTAGAAGTGATGGATCTTGGCTGGGTTAAGTTTTGGAAGTGTTTGGAGGTGATTTCGGTTGTGTTTGGTAGCCAAATTGTTAGATTTGTGATGAGCAGCGAGTTGTGTTGTTGTTGCTGGTGTTTTAATGCATAAGGATGCATTAATATTCTGTTTTTGTGTGCTTGAAACATGGGAGTTTGATCCGTGAGCTTTAGAGGTGTTGCGGAAGGTTTCGGAAGCTTGGAAGGCTTGTTGGCTAGTCTTGTTTTGGTTATCGGTGAGTGAAGTTGGAATTTCAGCTTTTAAACCAAGGTTTGAAGGTTTTTTTGGGAGCTTAGTTTAAGTCTAAACAACTTTGCTAAGCTCAAGAGTAAGTGATTGGATTTTCGCTCTTGATTTGTGTTGTGAAATTGGCTTTTAAGCAAATGTGGTTGATGATTGATATGCATGTGTTTTGCATGGTTTAAATCTGTTTTGAAAGCATATTTTTAGCATGGTTTAATGCTGGTTTTGAAAGCCATTTGAGAAGGATGCTCAAGGTAAGAGATCCTTGGTTTTGTATATGGTAATTGTGATTTTGATGCATTGTGTTGCATGTTGATCAATGGCTTTGTATGATGCTTTAAAACAGTGAATTGATGATGGTAAATGTTACCTTTTGCATATTGGTTATGCATGTGAATCATTGGATTAATAAGGTAATGGTTTTGCATATTGGTTATGCATGTTAATCATTGAGCTAATGTTGTGATGGCTTTGCATTATGTTTATGCATGTGGAACATTGGATTAATATGGTAAGACGGTTATATTGGCAAGTGATGTAAGTGGTTCTTGGTTTGTTGATCGGATATAGTTAGCCGGCTATAGGATTGGGTGCACCGTGAATTAAGTCGCCTTGGAGGTGGAGTGGTCAAGAGTGGACCGGATAAGCTCCCTTCAAGTATCCTAACGAGATGAGGTCATAATGGAGGTTGTTGCCCATTCGAGGACCTTGGTTGAGTAAAGGTTATATGGTGGTTAAAAGTCCATATGTGAGAACCTTGTACTTGTTGAGATCACAATGGCAGTGTTAAGTCCATGTGTGGATCTTGTGTAGGGTGTCCCGGATCTCGTTAGTGATGTTCTACAACTACCAATCGGTTATGCAAAGGTTGTATGGTGGTTAAAAGTCCATACATGGGAATCTTGTGCATGTCAAGGTTGTATGGTGGTTAAAAGTCCATACATGGGAACCTTGGGGAAAAGCTAAGGTTGTATGGTGTTTAAAAGTCCATACATGGGAACCTTAGGATGATGAGGTCATAATGGAGGTTGTTGCCCATTCGAGGACCTTGGATTGGTAGGGTGTAGGGAGCGTAGGGACAACGCTCGGAATCCGCGTATCCGATCGGGTTGTTGAGTTGAAAAGTGGATGTGGTTGATCAATTGGAAGCCAATGTAATGTTCTTGATCATAGTGAAGCATGAGATGCTTGGAATGATGCATGGTTGCATGTGAAGCATGAGATGCTTGGATTGATGCATGATTGCATGTGAAGCATGAGATGCTTGAAAAGATGCGTAGTTGCATGAAAAGTGTATGATGCTAGTGAATGCATGTTTACTTGTTAAGTTAAACAAGTGTTGGTTATCATTTGGTAAATGATGCATGTGAGCATGAAATATCTATGTTGCATTGGAGTCTTGTAAGACTTGTTTTTAAAAGGCATGTGAGATGATGTTATGGTTCTTATGTTGCCTTGGTTAAATGCATGTGATAGAATATTTGAGCTATGGTTTTAAAAGGTTTCTTGCTTGATATGGCTTTCAAGTTTAAGGAAGGTATGTTGTGAAATGGGAGTGTTTTCCATGGTTTTGTTTAAGCTTGGCATATGGTGTTTATGCATGATTTGAGCTTGTTGTTGAAAAGGGTTTTCAAACATGGCTTTGGTAATCAAATTGGGTTGGTTTTAAAAGTGTTTTAATGACCCGCTGCATTGATGGCGTTTTGGTTTTGAGCATTCCTCACTAAGCATTATGTGCTTACGCTCCTTTTTGTCCATCAATGCAGATTCTTGAAGTTTGGACAGCAAGGAGCAAGGGATTCAAAGTGGACTCCAATGGAGATGTATGTCTCGGTGAATAGCTATAGTTAATAAGGGCAATGGGGTAGAATCTCTCGGGTTTGTGTGTATGTGATCGTATATGTTTGATCAGGAATGTCTAAATGTTGTTGCTAATGTTGTTGGAACATGTTTTGGCTTATATGAGATTGTTTTGGAAAGGTTTTTGCATGAATGATTAGCTTATGTAGGAAGCTTGCCATTATAATTGGGGCTTTTTATATGTGATGGTTGTATGTTGAATTGGTGATGCAATTATGGTCCCTGCATGTTGATTGATTATGTGGTATGATTTGGTATTGTTAATTTGAAGTTTGAAGCGTGTATGATGTTGATTTTGAGTCGATTTCAGGCAGGGGTATCGATACTCGGGCTTGCGTATCGATACGCATGAGCCAAATATGCACATTTCTGCCTAAGGGTATCGGTACGGTTGTGTGGGTATCGATACTGTCTAGGCTAAATATGAAGGCCATATCGAAACGTGGGATTTCGTATCGATACCATCTCTGGAGTTTGGTCACTGTCTTCCCCGCGTATCGATACGACTCCAGGCGTATCGATACGTGTCTGTTATTTCGGTTAAAAGTATCTTTGTATGTTTTGGAATGTTTGCGTTTTGGTCCTGATTCTTGTTTTTGCAATTGTATGAGTTCGGGATGTCCGTTTGAGCTGAAATTTGGCAGGGTAGCATGAAACCTGATTAATTTTAAGTTGGTAACTTAAAATCTTGTTAAGTCCTTTAAGTTTTCAGAAATTACAATTTGGTCCCTAAAGTTGTAATTTGTTCATTTGGGTCCCTGTTTGATCTCTGATGGTTGTGATCTTTGAGCATGGTGTTTGTGTGATCACATCTAAGGTTAATGTGCATCTAGACAAGATTAAAAAGAAAAAAAAGGGTCGTTAATCAAGGTTGACTTTCGGGTTGACTTTGGTTTTCCCCGTGTAATCTTCGTAGTTCGGGTCAACCGTCCAGACCGGGCTACGGGGGTTACACTCCATCATCATTAAAGCAGAAATCCGATGTCCTATCCTCCGCAATATCCTGAACATGTGGTACTAAGGAATCATCCAACAACTCCTTTTCCTTTATCAACTGAACCAAGGATGGTTTCACTTGCAACTCAGCCACAAGACCACCATCACGCGAAATGCTCAGACTGGCAAACATAGCCCTCAACTAACCAGCTACCTTCCTACTCAAGGCATCCGCCACAACATTAGCTTTACACGGATGGTACTCGATAGTCAAATCATAATCCTTAAGCAACTCCAACCAACGTCGTTGCCTAAGATTCAACTCCTTCTGAGACATCAGATACTTCAAACTCTTGTGGTCCGTGTACACAGTACACTTCTCACCATACAGGTAATGTCTCCAAATTTTCAAAGCAAAAACCACCGCAGCTAACTCGATGTCATGCGTAGGATAATTGCGCTCATGCACCTTCAAATGACGCGATGCATAAGCCACCACCTTACCCTCTTGCATCAGCACACATCCCAAACCAACATAGGACGCATCACTATACACCACAAACTCTTTCCCTGATTCAGGTTGAACCAAGATAGGAGCTTGCGTCAAAGCTGCCTTAAGCTTCTCAAAAGCCTGCTGTCTCGCTTCCGTCCACTCATACTTAACATCCTTCTGCAACAACTTCGTCAAAGGTGCAGCAATCTTTGAAAACCCATCCACGAACCTTAGATAGTACCCCGCCAAACCAAGGAAACTAAGGACTTCATGAACAGACTTAGGAGACTTCCAATTCATCACTGCCTCAATCTTTTGAGGATCAACACGAATCCCCTCAGCAGAAACCACATGACCAAGAAACACAACTTCTCTAAGCCAAAACTCACACTTACTTAGCTTGGCGTAAAGTTGATTCTCCAACAAAGCCTGTACCACAATTCTCAAATGCCCTTCATGCTCAGTACGAGAGTACACGAGTATATCATCAATGAACACCACAACAAATTTATCCAAGTATTCATGGAATACTCTATTCATCGTGTCCATGAAAGATGCAGGAGCATTCGTCAAACCAAACGGCAACACAAGAAACTCATAATGCCCATACCTCGTTCTGAAGGCTGTCTTTGGCACATCCACATCCTTCACCTTCAACTGATAATACCCTGACCTTAAGTCAATTTTAGAGAACACAGCCGCTCCCCGAAATTGATCAAAAAGATCATCAATTCTCGGCAATGGATACCGATTCTTGATAGTCAACTTGTTAAGCTGACGGTAATCAATGCACATTCTCATAGTGCCATCCTTTTTCTTCACAAACAAGACCGGTGCACCCCAAGGTGACACACTCGGCCGAAAGAAACCACGATCAAGCAACTCCTGAAGTTGCGTCTTCAGCTCTTTCAACTCTTTAGGTGCCATTTGATAAGGAGTAATGGACACTGGAGTTGTGTTTTCATACAGCTCAATCCCAAACTCCACTTCGCGATTAGGAGGCAATCCAGGAAACTCCTCCGGAAACACACCAGGAAACTCTCGCACAGTCCTGATATCTTGCACACGTAACTCCTTAGAGCTAGGATTCATCACAAAGGCGAGGTAGGCTTCACAACCCTGCCTCAGCATCCGGCTCGCTTCCAATGTAGACACCACATTGGCAAGAAACTTCACATTTTCTCCAACCACGACTACCTCATAATCATCCGCAAGTTTCAACGAAACTCGCTTATTCTCAAAATCCACTACAGCTCGATGCTCAACAAGCTAATCCATACCAAGGATTACATCAAAACCATAGAAAGGCAATTCCATAAGATCAACATGAAAAACATGATCTTGCATAACCAAGGGACATCTTCTATAAAGCTTTCGCGTCACAACAGTCTCACCAAAAGAACTAGTTACACACATACCAACATCCAAAGACTCAACAGGCAAACCAAGCAATTGAGCATGCTCACGCAATATGTATGAGTGTGTAGATCCAGAATCAATCAAGGAAAGTAATGACAAGGATTGCAAAGTGAAAGTACCTGCGATCACATCCGTGTCATTCCTCCCCTCCCTCTGGGCATACACTCTGGCCTGGCCACCACCCTCAGGCTGAACAGCTACAACATGAGCCACATTCCTTCCACCATCCTCTCTACACTGGAAGTTACCACGGCCGCGCCCACGACCTCTCTGTGGTGCAACAACTCCAGGAGCACGTCCCTGGCCACCACCGGCCAACAGAGGACACTCCCTCCTCATGTGATCTGCCGAACCACAGTTCCAGCACGAATTACCGGTCACAACAACAGGAGCCTGAACCTCCCTCGCTGCTCGAGGACAATCACGCCTCAGGTGTCCACACGATCCACATGTCCAACATGTGTTCGGATCAGCTCTCGCCCTGTCTCCCTGAACAGGCGCACCTTGGCCTCCACTACCACGCCTAGCTGAAGACTGATACTTCCGATCACGTCCTCTCTTGTTCCGTCCACCACCAGAACTATACTCAGCAACTCGCTTGCCTGCACTAGGACCAGCACCTCTAGAAGATAGACTCAAATTCAACTCAATGTCCTTTGCTCTACCAACCAGCACATCAAAATCGGTATACTCAACAGCCAACATATAAGTCTTCACCTCCGTCACCAAACCATAACGGAAACGTTCACACCTCTCCCGCTCATCAGGGATAAGCTCAGGTGCGTACTGACTGAGTCGGACAAACTGAACCTCGTACTCAGCCACTAACATGCTTCCTTCAGTAAGAGACATGAATTCCCTTTTCTTCTCATCCAGGTATAGCACACCCAGATACCTCCTCTTGAACGCGTTAAGAAAGAACGTCCAAGTTACATCAGCTTCCTCCATTCCGGAGATAGTGGTTGTCCACCAGGTATACGCATCATCATGCAGCAATGATATCACACAGCCCAGCTTCTGTACATCATTACAATTCATTGACCCAAGATTCTCTTGGTACTTTCCAACCAAGATTCAGAACCTTCAACAGACAAACCCTTGAACTCAGTCCCTCCCAGACTGCGCAAACGTTCCAAAGGTAGTCTAACGTTAGCATCTCCCTGATGCCCAGCTCCTTGAGCTCCAGCTACCGCCGCCCGAAAGGCTCCAGCAATAGCTTGTATCAGCATTGTCATGTCAGGAGCAGCTTGCCCCTGCCCAGCTTCAGGTCCAACGACCCCAGCACCATCAGCAACACCAGCTCCCTCAACCCCATCATCACCACCACCAGGTAGAGGAGGTAAATCCACCACATTTTCAGCATTCTCTTCATTCTCATTTTGAGCCATAGCTTGCGTATTAATCCTCGTCTCTCTACGAGGTCCCATTCACTAACAATGCAATCACAATGCCATAAACAAAGTCAGGCTCAGCAAGGTAAGCAACATACTTACAATTCATACATTATGCTTTCACGCAACATGCATACAAAGCAATCATACACATATCACCCACTTACCCATTCCCAAACACTCGAGAACTCAGCTCTGATACCACCAAATGTAACCCCCTTAGCCTGGCCTAGATGGTTGACCCGAACTACGAAGATTACACGGGGAAAACCAAAGTCAACCTTGATTAACGACCCCTTTTTTTCCTTTTTAATCTTACCTAGATGCATATTATCCCTAGATGTACTCTTGAGATAAGCATACTCAAAAAACACAGCAAACAGAAAACATTTAGGGGTTCAATTGCACAATATACGAATTTAGGGACCAAATTGTAAATTCTGGAAATTATGAGGACTTTACAAATTTTTAAGTTACCATTATGAGATTAATCATGTTTCATGCTTCTCTGCCAAATTTCATCTCAAACGGACATCTCAAACTCAAGCAATTGCATTTACACGCATTAGGACTAAAACGTGAGAAATTCAAAACATATAACCATCAGATTCAGTGCCCAACGGTCGAGTGTTCCGTAACGGGAAATGACCGTTCCGAAACGCAGGACCGTTCCAAAACTCGTTGCGGAACAGGGCTTGACAGTGGCAAATCCGTTTCGGAACAACTCTACCTGTTTCGAAACGCCATGGCCTTTTCAGGCCACCTGTTCCGAAACAGTAGCACCCGTTCCGATACGGGTTGCCCAGAAATGCAGAATTTTTCTGGTTTAAGACACTTTCAACCCATCAAACACATCCATGTGACCTCCAAAACATACCAGCAAGTCATTAAACACTTAAGGAACATATAAGCATCATCAAACAACAATCATGGCATCAATTGAGATAAACTCCAAAACTATAGCATGCATCCTATAATGAAAGTCATGCAAACATCACATCACCAAAGTCAAATACCAAATGGCCAATTACAAATCCAACATCATCATAGGTATTAACCAAGCTTAGGGAGTCCAAAACATCTCCCAAAAACAACACCTAGGTTCCCATTGCCAAATGCCAAAAGCTAAAAATGTTGTGAAAATAGTCACCATACATGAGCTTAAGCTTTCACTTAGATCCTTGACCTCCTTGCTGCCCTTTAAGCACTTCAATGCTCTGCATTATTGATTTAGGAAAGAGAGAGCGTAAGCAAACATGCTTAGTGAGGAATGCTCAATTAAAACATCACAATAATGCATTTGTAAAAACAGCTTTACAAGGCCTTTAGTTTCAAAACAACAATTATCATGCATTCATGCATACAACTAAACATCTCATGCTTCAATTCATCAACATGTTATATTGGCTTTCAAGTGATAGTCCATAACCATTTTACGACTCAAACACAATCGGATACGCGGATTACAAGCGTTGTCCCATACGCTTCATACACACTACCTGTATCAAGGTGGAGTATACGGTACAATCACAACCCCTCAACACCCGTGATGGAGACTATGGTACAATCACAACCCCTCCACATCACTCATTGGTAGTTGTATAACATCACTAACGAGAACACGAGACACACAACACAAGATCCACACATGGACTTTTAACCACCATTGTGATCTTAACACAAGATCTACCCATGGACTTTTAACCACCATGGTGATCTTAACCATCTCGTTAGTGTACTTGGATGGAGTTTACGGTACAATCACAACCCCTCAACATCCAAGGCGACTTTATTCACGGTGCACCCAATCCTATAGCTGGCTAAATTTATCCGATTCAAGTACTTTTAAACCAACACATCACTTGCCAATATACATCATTTACCATCACTAATCCACTGTTTTTAAGCATTTATCAAAGCCATTAAATCAACATTCATCACTATGCATCAAAACCATATTTATCAATGTCAAACCAAGGACCTCTTACCTTGAGTATCCTTCAACACATGTCTTACAAAACCAGCATTAAACATGCTAAAATATGCTCTCAAAACATAATTTAAAACATGCAAACAAATCACATTGCATTCAACCATCTCATGGTTCATCAAAAAGAGAGTTTTTCCGAAAACTTACTCTTGAGCTTAGCTAAGTTTTTTAGACTTAAACTAAGCTCCCATAACCTTCAAACATTGGTTTCAAAGCTGAAAACCAAACTTCACTCACCGATTCCGTTTCGCAAGCTTGCCGAAACACCAATCAAGCTTCCGGATCAACACCATAAGGATCCGAAGATGCCTCCCCTGTTTTAAACACATCAAAGCAGAGGATTAATGCATCATCATGCATTATTATCTTCAACCAAGACACCTAAACTCGCTGCTCTCATCAACACTCACATTTCGGCTACCAAACACAACCGAAATCACATCCAAACACCTCTACAACATTACCCAGCCAAGATCCATCAATTCCAATCATTCTTATACATCAATTAACATCCAAAAAGGATCTAATCACGTCCTTATACCTCCAGCTATAGCAGAACATCAAAATCACCCCAAAAACCACCATTAACTCAAACAAAATCTTAGGAAAATCAACCTATTCGGGATTGCACTGATTAAACCTCAATTACACATCATTTATACATCCAATTTACATCAAAAAGACATCTCAAAACAGAGCCCAATCATTTCATACGAATTTCATCAAAATTAAATCCAAATCTTGCATTTTAAGCCAAGATCAAGAACACAACATAAAAACCTTTAATAAAACTCAAATCAAGGATTGAGAACTTGGGAATTTCAGTAAAGAACTGATTATTTAGAGGAGAAGGACGTTCATACCTCTAAATGTGAGTTTCTCCTTGTTTAAAGCCAAGATTCTTGAAAATTCAATAAGCAAATGATAAGGATTTGGTGTAGGAATGATTAGAGATCAATTAGAGATTGAAATCTCATCTTTAGATGTTAAAATCAGAGGAAAAATTGCTGGGGAAAAGTGTTTGGCTGAGAGAAAATGAAGTGGGAAAATTTTTGAGAAAAGTTAGTTATGAACTCAAAAATATCTATTTCCCCCTTTTTCCTTTTATTAAATATCATTTAATAAATGTTTAATATTAAGAAAAATCTGGAGAAAACTCTTCTTGGGTAAATTAGCTCCTTAAAGATTCAAAGTTTCAATCCTTTTAAAACAGTCATCAACTTTTCAAAAATTACATTTTAGTCACTAACTTCAAATGTCACATTTCGAAACCTCATTTTGTAAAATTGATTTTACCACTCTCTTATATATAATAAAAGAGGATTTTTAGATATTTTTCCACATTTTTAATGCATCCCGAACTAGGCTTTCCCTAAAATCACCCTTTATATTCGAACCGAAATCCGACCGGTCCGATTCAAACCCAAAACTTCTAAGCCCAAAATTGGGGTGTTACATCATTGCAGTTCATTTGTCCCAGTACCCTTTTGGTACTTTCCAACCAAGATTCAGAACCCTCAGCAGACAAATCTCTGAACTCAGTCCCTCCCAAACTGCGCAAACGTTCCAAAGGTAATCTCGCATTGGCATCACCCCGATGCCCAGCTCCGTGAGCTCCAGCTACTGCCGCCTGAAAGGCTCTAGCAATAGCTTGTATCAACACTGTCATGTCAGGAGCAGCTTGCCCCTGCCCAGCTTCAGGTCCAGCGCCCCAGCACCAGCACCAACACCAGCTCCATCACCTCCAGCACCACCACCACCGGGCGGTCCACCACCAGGAGGAGGAGGTATATCCACAACATTTTTAGCATTGTTCTCATTCTCATTCTGAGCCATAGCTCATGTATTAATTCTCGTCTCTCTATGAGGTCCCATTCACTAAAACAATGCACTAACAGAAATGCAATAAACACAATCAGGCTCAGCAAGGTAAGAAATCCAAGTACTCAAGCTCATTTTCAAACAAAACAATTCATTTCATAAGTTTTGATATGGCAATGGGTCCCTCTAACATACTTCACCACATCATACATCACAATTGCAACATACTTTACAATTCACACATCAAACTTCATTTAAAAGGCGCATATCATGCAATCATGCATACATCACCCACATAACTATTCCCGTTTACTCAAGAACTCAGCTCTGATACCACCAAATGTAACCCCCTTAGCCCGGCCTAGACGGTTGACCCGAACTACGAAGATTACACGGGGAAAACCAAAGTCAACCCGAAAGTCAACCTTGATTAACGACCCTTTTTTCCATTTTAATCTTATCTAGATGACCATTAACCTTACGCGTACTCTTGCGAAAAGCATACTTGAAAATCACAGCGATTGGAAAACAATAAGGGACTCAATTGCACAACATACAAAGTTAAGGACCAAAATGTAAATTCTGGAAAGATGAGGGACTTTGCTGATTTTTAAGTTACCAAAATCAAATTAGTCATATTACATGCTTCCCTGTGAAAATTCACTTCAAACGGGCATCTCAAACTCAGCAATTGCAAATACAAAATTTGGGACTAAAACGTAAAGCTTGCAAACCTTAAACCATTCAAATTAGTGCCCAACGGTCTAGTGTTTCGGAACGGGGGTTGACCGTTCCGAAACACGGGTTCATTTTGAGACCTGTATCGAAACAGTAGTGCCCGTTCCGATACGGACTGCCCAGAAAATGAAGATTTTGCTGGTTTAACATACAATTAATCACTCAAACACACCCTAATGACTTCCTAATCATGCCAACAAATCATCACACATATATAGCACATGCTTGCAACATCAAAACACATTCATGGCATCAAGTAGGAGAATTCACAAGTCTATAGGCATGTTCCCTAATATCCAAAGCCAACAACAATCAAATCATCAAAGCAAGCACCAAAATGGCCAATTACATATCCAAAACACTTAAGGCATTAAGCCACAACTAGGGAGTCCAAAACATCTCCCAAAGACACATCCTAGGTTCCCATTGCCAAATATCAAAATCTAATAATGTTGTGAGAATAGTCACCATACATGAGCTTAGCTTTCCCTTGGATTCTTGGCCTTCTTGCTGCCCTCAAACACCTCAACTATCTGCATTATTGGTTCAAGAGAGAGAGAGCGTAAGCACAATTGCTTAGTGAGGCATGCTCTAATGAAACAACACAAATAATGCACTTTACAAAACACTTTCCATAAAGCCTTTTAACACACATCAACATCATTCATGCAACATTGCATTCACAACAAGCACATCATGCTTCAATATCATTAACCTGTCATATTGGCTTCCAAGTGATAAACCATAACCTTTTACAACATAAAACACAATCGGATACACGGATTAAAAGCGTTGTCCCATACGCTTCATACACACTACCAAACACACAAGCTGGAGTTTACCGGTACAATCACAACCCCTCAACACCCGTGATGGAGTTTAACGGTACAATCACAACCCCTCCACATCACTCATTAGTAGTTGTATAACATCACTAATGAGAACACGGGACACTCAACACAAGATCCACACAAGGACTTTTAACCACCATTGTGATCTTAAACATCTCGTTAGTGTACTTGGATGGAGTTTACGGTACAATTACACCCCCTCAACATCCAAGGCGACTTTATTCACGGTGCACCCAATCCTATAGCCGGCTAACTATATCCGATTCAAGTACTTTAAAACCAATACATCACTTGCCAATATACATCAATTATCATCAATAATCCACTATTTTTAAGCATCTAAAACAAAGCTTACATAACCAGCATTAACCATGCTAAACAAGCTTTCAAAAATAGAATTTAAACATGCAATTATCAACTAATGCATCGAACCAATCCATGGCTCATCCAAGAGAGTTTTTCCGAAAACTTACTCTTGAGTTTAGTTAAGTTGATTAGACTTAAACTAAACTCCTAAACCTTCAAATATTCGATACAAAGCTTGAAATCCAACTCCACTCACCAATTCTATTTCGCAAGCTTGCCGAAACGCCATTCAAGCCTTCGAATCAACACCACAAGGATCCAAAGATGTCTCCCCTGTTTTAAACACATCAAAGCAGAGGATTAATGCATCATCATGCATTAAAATCTTCAACCATTGCACCTAAACTCGCTGCTCTCACCAAAACTAACATTTCGGCTACCAAACACAACTGAAATCACATCCAAACTCTTCCACAACATTACCCAGCCAAGATCCATCACTTCTAAACATTCTTAGACATCAATTAACATCCAAAAAGAACCTAAACTCGTCCTTATACCTCCAGCTATAACAGAACACCAAGATCACCCAAAAAACCACCATTTTCATAAGCAAAAACTTAGGAAAATCAACCTATTCGGGATTGCATTGATTAAACCTCAATTAAACATCATTAAACATTCAAAATACATTAAAAAGTCATCTCAAAACAGAGCCCAAACAATCACCACGAATTTCTTTAAGATTTAATCCAAATCTTGAGTTTTAAGCCAAAATCAAGATCACAACATTAAAACCTTTAATAAAACTTAATTTAAGGATTGAGAACTTGGGAATTTCAGTAAAGAACTGAGTATTTAGAGGAGAAGAACATTCTTACCTCTAAATGTAGATTTCTCCTTGATTAGAGCCAAAATCCTTGAAAATTCAATAAGCAAATGAAGAGGATTTGATGTAGAAAGGATTAGGAATCAATTGATGATTGAAACATCATCATTTAGTGTGAAAATAAAAAGAAAAGCTGCTATAGAAATGTGTTTGGCTGATGGAATTTTGAGAGAAAATGAGATGAGAAAGTTTTCAAGAAAGTTAGTTATGAAATCTTAAAATTGGTTTTTCCCATTTTCCTTTAATTAATTAAACATTAAATGAATCATTAAAAACTAAGAAAAATCTGGAGAAATCAATCTTGGGTAAATTAGCTCCTTAAAGATTCAAAGTTTCAATCCTTACAAAATAGTCACCACTGAACTTTTCAAAAATTACATTTTAGTCACTAATTCGAAATGTAACACTTCAAAACCTTATTTTGTAAAATTGATTTCACCACTCTCTTATATATATTAAAAGAGGATTTTAGATATTTTTCCATATTTTTAATGCAACCCAAACTTGGCTTTCCCTAAAACCACCTTTTATATTCGAACCGAAAATCAGACCGGTCCGATTCAGACCTTAAACTTCCAAGCCCAAAATTGGGGTGTTACACCAAAGCATAAAATCAAAATTCGTGGTACCTTGATAGAGGATGCTCGAGGCACATGACCGGAGACAAGAGTCGATTCATGGAATTAAAGCCAAAAAGTGAAGGAGTAGTAACATTTGGTGACAACTCCAAAGGCCGCATTGAATGTATTGGCTCCATAGGTAATCACACTTCTATACTTATTGAAAATATTTTGTATGTCAATGGTCTAAAACACAATCTATTGAGCATTAGTCAATTGTGTGAGAAAGGGTTTAATGTCATGTTTGATGTAAATGGGTGTAAAATAGTTGACATTAAATCTAACAAAACAATGCTCATTGGTCATCGCATAAGCAATATATATATGGTGCATCTAGTTGACATTCATACATCCCATGCATGCTTAGTTGCACAAAATGAAAATGATGCATCGTTACGGCATAGGAAACTAGGACATGCTAGCATTAGTGTTTTGGAAAAATTAGTTTCCCTTAATCTAGTTAGAGGCCTACCTAAGCTCAAGTTCTCATTAGATAAAATTTGTGATGCATGTGCTAAAGGTAAACAACATAGAGCCTCTTTTAAGTCCATTAATGATGTTTCTACAAGCAGGTGTTTGCAATTGATCCATGTGGATCTCTTTAGGCCAATTAGGACTACTAGCTTAGGTGGAAAATCATATGCATTTGTGCTTGTTGATGATTACTCTAGATATACTTGGGTTCTCTTTTAAAGCACTAAAGACGGGGCTTTAGAAAACTTCATCACATTTTCAAAAATAACCCAAAATGATCTTGAACTTAAAATTTCACATATTAGAAGTGATCATGGAACCAAATTTCAAAATATGGGTTTTGATGTCTTTTTAATGAAAATAGGATTAGCCATAATTTTTCGGCTCCTCGAACTCCTCAACAAATCGGGGTAGTTGAGAGGAAAAATACAACTTTAGAAGAAATGGCTAGGACTATGCTTTGTGAAAACAATTTACCTAAGTATTTTTGGGCGAAAGCCACTAACACCGCTTGCTACATTTTAAATCGTGTAATGATTAGGCCTATTTTAAAGAAAACACCTTATGAAATTTTAAAATCTAAAAGGCCTAACATTAGCTATTTTCATCCTTTTGGTTGCAAGTGTTTTGTTTTAAACAATGGTAAAGATAATTTAGGTAAATTTAATGCAAAGAATGATGAAGCTATTTTTCTAGGTTACTCTTTAAACTCTAAAGCATATCGCGTGTTTAACAAAAGAACTTTAGTTGTAAAGGAATCTATTCATGTGGTTTTTTTATGATAACCTCCTTCCGAGGAAGGATTCTTGTGATGATGATGATTCCCGTATCGAAACGCCCTGTAATTAAAATGTAGTTGGGAAATAGTCGTTGGGGGTTTATGACCGTTGAGGTCATTGCCACATAGGCGTATCGAAACGGTAGTGATCGTGTCGAAGCGATATGCAAAATTCTCTCCCAGATCAAGTCCCGTTTCGCAACAGGCAATGCTGTATCGAAACGTTTTGCCACTGTAAAGCCCCGTATCGAAACACCTAGAGACGTTTCGAAACGCCTTGATGGTTTTGTTAAATTTGGCTTTAAAACATTTGAAAACCTTCTTGAAATATCCCATAAACATAAATTCAAGTTGTTTGGACTTAAAAGTTATTTTGAATTCTTTTTAACTTTGTCCAAAACATTTTTCAATTATTATATCAAAACATTAGTTCCACAATCTCCCCCTTTTTGATATAATAAAACCAACTTGAAAAATTGTTTGGGATTCTCCCCCTTTAAGTTTAAAAATGTGAATAAGAGATGAAAAATTGAAAAGTAAGTAAAGCTCCCCCTTATTCATTTAAAAATATAATTTTTCAAACCAAACTCTCTCCCTTTTTGTTATATCAAAAAGAATTCAAAAGACATTAAGTTCAAAACAATTTAGGAGGCTAAAAGTAATTGACAAAAATAAGAATTTTGGTTTTAAAATGGCTCCCCTTACTCTAAGCATCATCAAAAGATGTTAGTCACAACATATTATAATCTAGTTGAAATAAAATAAATCAAATAAAAGCAAGAACAACTAGATTTTACCACACTTGAACCCAAGGGAGAAAGTGAAGCCTTCCTTCTTCAAGTGTTCTTCCTTGTGTGTATGGAGCCCCCCTTAAATTTTGACTTCGTTGAACACTCTCCATCACACCTATCATAAGATAATCAAGTAATTTTTGGTATCCAAATCGCTTTGGATCCATAGACGTTAGTAGCACAAAATTTAGTCCCCTTAGGAATCCATTTTTCATTTCATCCTTTTTAGTTGAAATACTTAGTTCTTTTGGGACCTAAATATTTCTAAAAACTTTACCATTTACAAATCTAGGGGCACTAGATTGGCTTACATAAAAATTTGATTTTCCAACATCATTTTTCTTCTCAAGCTCTTTGGAAATAAAATTATTTTCTTCTTGAACTTTATGAAGCAAATTTTGTAAATCAAAACATTTTTGTTCAAAATCTTTGAGTTTTGCTTCAAGTTCAATTTTGGTTTTAGAAATCAAATCATTGCGAATCTTCAACTTTGAAATCGCTTTCTTGTTTTTCAAAATGTGATTTTTAAACTCTAAAATCAAATCTTCATAGGCATCTTGTAATTCATCAAAAAGAATATGAACATGAAGCAGATGAATTAGAAGTTACCCTTAAATCTTCTTCGATGGCCATAAGGCAAAGATTGGCTTGTTCATCGTCGGTGGAGTTGTTCGCATCCGTGCAGTACTATAAATGATACACTAATTGTGCAAGTATACACGTCAAACAAGTAATAAAGTGATGAGTGAGTATCGTCTCCACATGGATTGGAGGTGAACACAGTTTCGTTTCCAAAATGCTATAGTAACCAAATTGTAATGCGAGTATGCTGACGCAAAATGAATGAAGGAAGAATGATGTAGCAAAACAAGCAGACAACAAAGAGATAATCAATTAAGAGATAGGTCCTCTCTTGGATACGAAGCTCTCTACAGAATTGTTGGCTAGCTCATGAAGGATAACCCTCCAAAACCTATTAACACTACTAACGAATCCAAGTTCTCTCCACTATGCTCGGCGGGATTTACTATGGCTGCTTCTAAACTATCTCTAACAAGAATGCTGGAGAACTAAAATGCTACAGCAGTACCTATCGGCTTAACTCTAAACACTTTACCCTCCTAATCTCTATCCCTCTTAGCCGTTTAAACCCATCACTTATCTCTAAGGTAGGTTGGAGTCCTTCCCCTTTGTGGTTACTCCATTGTTTATGGGGATCTAAGGCTAGCTCTCTCGTTCACTCCTCCAAGCTAATGCTAAAGCAATGACCTTCTCTCAAAGGTTATCACGCACTACTCTAACTGTCACTATTAGCTCAGGTTTGCTCCCTCGATCACTACCCCCATCTGTACCTAGGGAACGACCATCACTCGAAGGCATCTTAAGGAATGGCCTGTCTCTCGAGGCACTAACATCCCTAATCTCTTACAACCCTGGGCTATTTCTAAAGAAAGGCCAACTCTCGAAGGCACTTAAGGTAGGGCCTAACTCTCAAGGCACTGACAACCCTAAGCACTTACAACGTTAGGAAATTAAGCACACCACAAACAAAGCAAAGATCAAGAGAGAAATAGTAAACATTAACATGAGATTAAGAAAATAAACAAAGTATCATCAAGCAAAACCTGAGCCATCTAAAATAGTTCATGGCTGGGCAATAATCAAACGTATCATCGTCATATAGCCCTCCAGATGAATAAATGCTATAGCAAAAAGGAAAGATAAACTCCCAGTTCGCTGGTGAACTGCCATGATCGCCTTAGGCTCACCGCCTCAGAAGAGGACGACGAGGCCACACCTCGAACTTCCCAATGAAGAACACCAAGTCTGGTTAACGATGAAGTGATCCTCCCCTTTTGTTGTGCTTTCTATTGCACACTTTTCTTTCTCTTCTCACATTCGCCTCTTCTTTTCCTTTGAAGAGATGCAGCCTTTATAGAGTGGGGGGTCTTCTAGGTTTTGGTGCCTTGGTATCTCCTTGGGGATCCCAAAGAATATTCTCCAACATGCTCTGTCCATCAGGGGACAAAAAGGACGGTCTGCAACTGGGGTGCAACGGCTGCATAAAGTTGCTGACAGTGTCATGCGTCCTTCTCTGCACTTCACGTGGTTGTACTTTTGTGCACCAGCTAACCTCCTTTCTCCTCCTTTGCTATAGCATTTTGTTCCTTGCTTCTTCCCTCGCATTCTGCTCTGTCATCCCGCACACAAACAGCCAAAAACTACCTTTCACGCATCACCAACTCCACATGAGCAATAAATTAAAAAGCACCCATAATATACTAAAAATGCAGCCTACATGAAATGTAATGCACTTGAAAACAGGCAATTGCTATAGCAAAGAGGCATAAATGTAGAGGTAATAGCATATCTATCACACCCCAAACTTAAGCTATTGCTTGTTCTCAAGCAATGAGTAAAAGTAAACAAAAGGGATGCTATGGAAAAGGTTTAACGAGGAATAAATGCTACGGCAGTGTTTAAGCTTTCAGAAAAAGATAGGCATTCATTATCAACACCATTTATTTGAGACTGGCAAAAATTTCTCTTAAGAACAAGCTGCTAGTTAGTGTGTGCACAAGTTTGCTTTCGAACAATGCATGATAGGTGAAGAAAAAAATTTCAAGAAAGCTCAATAATAATGCCTTAGCAATGAATTTTCAATTATTACAGACTTCCACAAGAATGCAAAAAGGGTACTGTTGTGAAGGGTGTCAGCTCATCACACCTACCGTCCTGAACTCTAGATGAGTAGGGAGCATACCTCTCACCCCGAGCTAGTAGGTAGAGTCATCCCGTGACAACTTTCATTCACTCATGTGCTTTTCGTTGCCACTTATTATATACATATTATATATATATAGTATATTTGAACAGTGGCCTAAAGGTTGCACAGCAGAGTGCCCTTCTTACAGTTATGTTATAACATTTAGTTTTTAGTTTTAGGCACATGGGAGTCTAGTTTCTTATAAGCTCATTTTTCATTCATTCATGCAAGGTAGTCCTAAAGGCCTTCCTAAAAAGTTTTTCTAAACCTACCAAGAAGAGAAAGAAAGCAATTTGTGTAAAAAAAATTAGCAAACTCACTCCTAAGATAGTTCTCTAAGTCTCATGCATGCAATTGTAAAATTTAAGTTCAGGCCTATTGAATTTCAAATGATCATCATTAAGCATCATCAACATATTTTTATTTCTTCCTAGCTAAATAGAATGGCATAGCAAAACTATTGTCTAATTTTACGATGCAAATGTTATGGTCCTAAACTAAGCGAAGGCGAAACACCCCCAAACTTGGAGATGCATCGTCCGCGATGCATGAAAATAAAAAATGTTATGCAAGATGCTTATGCAAAAATAAACTAAAAAGGACTGAAACAAAAAAAAATTGTACCTCATGGGTGCTGAGGTCAATTGTCACTTGTGTCCTCTGTGAAGTGGTCGTTGTGCACCACTGGGACTGTTGAGGTCGCACTGTCATCAGATTGAACAAGGGCTAGATCGGTTGGTTTGACGGTGCACCCGGCTGTGCGTTTATAGTGTTTTGGTTTGGATGCTGTAGCATCCTCAAATGGTGGCACAACTGGGTTGGGTGCAGTGGTGGGTGCTGCCTCATCCATAGGCTGATCATCGTCACTCAAAGTGGTGAATGACTCCCTTTGCGATTCAGGTGGTTGTGATGGTGCTGTAGCAGGCTTCTTGTTCTCTTCCTAATGGGTGCAGAAGCATGATTGACTTGTTGTAACATTTGGGCAGGGGTCTGTTCTTCTTCGGCTGAGGGGTCTCGAATGTCTGGTTCATGGGCTGGGGTTGGGTTGACTTTCTTCCTAGCAGTTAACTTCCTCTTTTGGGGTGGTGGTTGGGGCGTGCATGCTGTAACATTTTGGTCAGGAGGCTTAAGAGTGTTGAGAAGTTCCTTTGGGAATGGAGGGAACTAGATTACTATGCCTGGCAAGACCTTGGAAAAGCATTAGAGATGGCCACGTCCCTCTAGTTGGCATACTAGAAATAGGTGCTCAGCTGCACCTTAAGACTGTGAAGCTCTGTGGCTAGGTGGGTTGCTTTAGCAACCAATGTTGCGGCCCTTGCTACAACAAAGCTCTTTTCTTCTCCTTCTAGGGTCTCATTTGGAGCATCCTCATCAAATCCCTTTAGCTGAGGAATCTGGGCAGGTGTTAACCCATTTTTGCCCTCCATTTGTTCGTCCTTGGCCGGGTTTTCAAAAACTTCCTTCCTCCGGCACAGGGCAGTTATCAAATTTGGAAAGATCAGTGGGCTCTTGCTCTTCTTGAGGCACGCGTAGACCTCGTCCACCACTAGTTTTCCTACATCAATTTTACGCCACATTAATTATAGAGTGAATAACCATTAAACGAGATAGGTGTACCATAGTTGTGTGCAATGTTGGCATCAGTTGAGTTTAGAGCAAATCGTTCCAGAGTTTCACTTCAGGCTTTAGTGTCCCTCTTTCGACTGTCATGGTGCTCCGGTTAAGCTCTGTCCCTTGAAAGCATAATTCTTTCACGATTTCTTCTTGGGCCTTGTCATCTAGCTTAGCAACAAAGCTTCCATGCTCGTCTACCACATTCTTCAGGCCATAGAATTTGTTCACTGCTGCAGTAGTGAATTTCACTTGTTCTCATCGAACGTAGACGCTTGACTGAGTTGGGCTTGTAAAGTGCGCATAGAATTCCTTCACCAATGGAACACATATGTTTTGATGATGCTTAGCTAGCTTCCTCCAGTCGTGCTTGGCTATGACATCTAGAAGGCCTGACTCGAAGTTCTCCTTATCTTTCTCAGGGAATCAGAGTCCTTGCTCTGGAAGTTGTTTCCTATCCTTTAGGTTTAGCCATCTCTCTCGGGCTGCTTCGTCATAGAAAATTTTAATCTTGATGGCCTGTGGGTTCTGCAAACTTGATGATGTGCTAGAAATATTTTTTCATCAAACCATGGTTGATGGTTTGAAGGTAAGTCTTTTGGTCTTTTAGGAAACAAAGGTTTTTGTGGGAAGAAAAGAAAATATGAATAGTCTTAGGTTGAGTGAGGAAGATGAAGATTGATGACGGGTTGAGTGGGAAAGTGGGAGAAGATGTGTGGGAGGTTTCCTTGGGAAACAGCTAGCAACTGACTCTCCTTACTGAGGAGAGAGGTTTGAGGGTGATGGGAGCCGTCTTTTGTTAGGAAAGAGAAAAAGGTCTCTTAATTGCTCAAAGAAAAAGTAGGAGAGAGAACTAGGTTATGTGTGGCTAGGGTTTAATCTTCAAATATTCTCTCTATTAATTCCCCTTTTATAATGCCCTTTTTGTTTCCCTCCTTTTTCTTACGTCGTTCCAGCTCCCAAGTCAAGACAAATTGTGTTCCCTACAAACTCTGATTTCCTTCGTCAACCAATAAAATAACCCCTTTTTTGATGTACCACATGCATGACTGATTAATACTACAGAGGACATGTACTATGATACAGAATTTGCAGGATAATAAATTAAAAGAAAGGACAAAAAAAAGATAAAACAAAGCTAAAAACACACAATAACAAACTAACTACTATGTAATGAAAATGCTAAAGAAAAAAGAAAAAGCCAGGAGGCATACTGTCAAGGGTTAGGAAGGCTGAGGTGAGATGTGGCTAGCCCCACCTCATTTGAGTGATTTTCAGCATCTGGGTTCCCTTCCTTGGTCGGGTCCTCAAATTCTTTCTCTTGAACTGGTCCATCAAAGGCTTTCTTCTGAATGTTGTTGCTACAACAAAGTTCTTGTAGCTCATCCCATGCTATAGCATTACAATGCCTATCTTTCATTGACCTGTCATGAAGGATGTTATGTTTGTTGATGGTGACTATCTCTTCACCCACTCTCATTGTGAATTCACCCTTCTCGCAGTCAATCAAGGCTCGACCTGTAACTAAAAATGGCCTTTCTAGAATAATAGGAGCATCGATGTCTTCCTCGCAATCCAGGAACAAGAATTCTGCTGGGAAAACAAAACGATATACTTTTACTACGACATTTTCAATTTTTCCCTCTGGTCGAACTTCAGAGTGATCAGCAAGCTGTAGTGTAACCCTAGTAGTCTTGACATCCCTTAACCCTAGTTTCTGAAATATGGATTTAGGCATCAGGTTCACACTCGACCCCAAATCACACAATGCTCTTCCAACGAACTTATCTCTAATAGAACAGGGGATAATAAAGCTTCCTGAGTCTTTTCTTTTTGGTGGGAGCTTTCTCCAAATGTAGTAGCATTCCTTTGCTATAGCAATTGTCTCGTGCTTTTCTACCTTCCTCTTCTTTGTGTTGATATCCTGGAGAAACTTAGCGTATGTTGGCATCTGATCAATGGACTCAAGAAATGGCATATTGAAAATGCAACTGAGCAAGGATATCTACAAACTTTTCAAATTGGAGATCTTCTTGCTGCTTTTTGAGTCTTTGAGGGAATGGTGGAGGTGGCTTAGCTAGATCTACTATAGCTCGTGAGGTTGTGTCTTTTGCTGTAACAAAAACCGGTCCTTCCTTGATTGGTCTTTTGGCTTTGCCTTCCTCCTTTATTCCTTCTCCTTGTTGTGGTCCCTGAAGATCTTCTTGCGGTGGCAGTAAGTTGGGTTGGGCTTCGTCCTTACCCCCAAACTTATCACCTTGGTTAATCTCTGTGCCACTCCTTATTGTGAGTGCACTGCATTGTTCCTTGCCATGGTGCTTAGTGGCTTCAGTGTCACTAGGCAAAGTTCCTTGTGATAGCACGTGCAAGGTTTGAGCTATCTGACCCACTTGAGTTTCTAAAGCTCGTAAGGATGCACTATGACTTTGTAGTAGGGCTCCCTGATTTTTTATGTGTGCTGCTTGATCCTGTAGCACAACTTTAGTGGTCCCCATGAAGTTCTTTGCATAGCCATGAACTCCATAAAAGTAGACTCCAATGAACAACTTGATGAAGGTGTTGCTCCCTTTTGATTTTGCCATGGCTTATTTTGGCGGGAATGGTGTACCTTTTGCGGATTTTTCTGTGGCATTTGATTGGCCGAATTGTTGTTGTGCCCCTGATTATCCCAACTCAGGTTTGGGTGTTGACACCATCCTGGGTTGTAGGAGTTAGAATAAGGGTTGTTGTTGCTATGGTTGTAGTTCCTCACATAGTTGACAGATTCTAGATTATTAGGGCAATCATTAAGGTGGTGATTGCCATCGCATCTCAGGCATGACCTTACTGCATTAACTTCCTTCACTTCGTTGGAACGTTGGAGATTCTTTAACAAATTGGTGATGTTGACCAACTGATTTAGTATTGAGTTGTCAACTTCACTCCCCTTGGCAGCTTGATTTCTCCTCCCCGTTCCAAGCCTTGTTGTTGGGAACTGATAATTGTTGTTAGCTACCTTATCGAGGATGTCAAATGCTTTTCCGGTGACTTGTCCAATAGTGTTCCATTTGCTGCAGCATCTACCAACATCCTTGTGGGCGCATTGACACCATTATAGAACATAACCACTTGGGTCCAGTCATGAAAACCATGATTTGTGCACTTCCTCAATAATCCCTTGAAGCGATCCCAACACTCATACATGGATTCGTCATCAGCTTGACGAAAAGAAGAATATCATTTCTCAACTAAGTGTTTCTATTTGGTGGATTATACCGTAGCAGAAAACTTTTGCATAGATCTGTCCAAGTCTCCATTGATCCAGCTGGCACTCCACTTAGCCATGCACTAGCACGATCACGTAAAGAATATGGAAACAATTTAAGCTTTAGCACATCCTCGTGCACTCCTTGCTGTCTAAACGAGTCACAAACTCCCAAGAAAGCACGGATATGTTGTCTTGCATCTTCATGAGGCATACCTCCAAACTGACCAATATTGTTCAACATGTTGAACATAACATGTTTAAGCTCGAACTGGGCTGCCTGAATTTCTGGAGCTACTATTCCGGGATAAAGATCGTCAAAGAAAATAGTTAAATGATCCCTAATGGCTCGTGGTCGAGCTGCTTCTCCCTGGCCATTTGCCATAGCATCTCCATTACCTTGAGGTCGTGGTATTTCACCGTTCATGTTTCTAGTCTCTTCTCGTCAAACACGTCTCCTAAGTCTCAAGAAATGCTCGATTTCATAAATAGGTGATTGCAAGGGTTCTATAGGTCTATATATTTAAGGAAAAATGTTTAAGTCAAAACCTCAACTTGTCAAATGTTTTCTAAGCGTTTATCAAGCCAAAACAATAATTTTCGAGTCACCGTTACAGAACGGCCTTCGGGCGTCCCGGAACAGTTTTGAAACTGTTATCCTCTGTTTTGGAACGAGTTTCGAAACATATGAAGAACATCGGAACGGTTTGACCCGTTTTGATACGGTAGTATTGAAATGACCTCAAACGTTTCGAAACAGAATTCGAACTTGGTTTTAAAAATATGACCGTTGAAGTTTTCAACTGAATTTAAAATTTTCGTTAAGGCGTATCGAAACGATTCTAAGCCGTTACGATACAAGCTTTGACAGTAGCTAAAAGTTTCGAAACGAGTTTCGAAATGAGCTCTTAGCGTATCAAAACGATCGTGCCCGTTTCGGTATGGTCTATTTATTACACCTCAATGACTCTTTCTATTTTGGTCTGTTTCGAAACATGATCGGGCGTTTCAGAACGAGTGGTTGCAGACTGCATTTATGGAGGGAAGATAACATCCCAACGGCTATATTGATGAATGAAACATCCCCAACGGATAGAATTCAATGAGAAGGCATAAAATGGACCTCTAAAAGCTCCAACAACAACTATTGATCTCCAAAGCATTATCCAAACATCAAAGCCAAGCATTTGTGCCAAAATCTCATTATTTCTTGTAAACCCCAATTATGAAATTGTAATTTCAATTCTTATCTATTCAATTGACTTGAGTGCTTATAAAAGGGCTACATTTTGTATTGAGAGATACTTGTTTTAGCCTTCATCTTCTTTGTATTTCTTAAGTGAGGATTGAGTCAAATTTTGGGTAGAAAATTTGACCGGTATAGTAAAGGTTACCTCCTTAGCCTAGAAAAGGGGAAGAACAATTAGTGGATTGTTGGAAAATCCTTAGTGAAGCTAAGTTAGTGGATGTAGAGTTCAATTGGAACTTGAACCACTCTAAATCCTCTTGTCTATCATTTTTAACTTTCCACTCCACCACCAAAAGTTCTAAAAATCCAATTCACCCCATCTTGGTTTATATTGGTTCATTGTTCCACTCAACAATTGGTATTAGAGCCTACCTCTTTGAAGGATTTACAACCACAAGAGGAGTTCCTAGGAAGAGTGTGATCATCTACAAAAGCAAGCCATGGCATCTACCTCCGGGTCAAGCATGTACGAACCTCAATCAACCACAAAACTGCCTTTCTTCAACAGTGATAACTACCCCTTTTGGTAGAACCTGTGCACCTCTTCATTAAATCCAACGATTATCTAGTTTGGGATGTCATTGAAGATGGTCCCTATATTCCAATGAAGAGAGACGACGAAGGAAGATTGGTGCTAAAGAAGAAACATGAGATGAGTGAAGAAGAGAGAAAGAAGATTCAAATCAATGATAAAGCTCTTCACATGTTGTTTTACTCTTTCAGTCCCGACATCTACTCCAAAGTTTCCTCCATCGAAAGTTCTAAGGAAGTGTGGGATACACTTGAGACTACTTATGAAGGAACAAGTGATGTGAAGGAGACAAAGATTGGAATTCTCAATCTTAGCTATGAGAATTTCAAAATGGAGCCCAGCGAAACCGTGTCAAAGATGTTCGATCGTTTCTCAACAATCATCAACGGGCTAAAGGGTTTTGGAGAGATAATCCCTGAAGATAAACTAGTCCGGAAGCTACTCTACTCACTTCCCGTGTCTTGGGATGGGAAGAGAAGTGCCATCATTGAGGCCAAAAATTTGAAGAAACTCAAGCTTGATGAGCTAGTGGGTTCTCTCCTAACTCATGAGATAATGAAGCAAGGAAGGGAACATGAAAGGAAGAAGGAAGAGAGAAGAGTGGAGAAGCTTGAAGTAGATAAGAAGAAGAAGATAGGAGTGGCTCTCAAAGCTTCACTACATGAGGAGAGCACTTCTAGTGAGGAGGAAGACCTAGAAGAATTGGCTATGATAGCCAAAAGGTTCTCACGGTTTATGAGGTCCAACCGAGGAAGGAAGATTAAAAGAAAAATGGACTTCAAAACCAAAAACAAAGAAGAAGAGAGGGATCAAATCATTTGCTCTGAGTGCAAAAAATCGAGTCATATTCGTTCGGAGTACCCTCAACTTAAGAAGAAGGGCTTTGAGAAGAAGAAGGAGCTCAAAGCCAAGCTTGCTACTTGGAGTGACGAGGAGTCATCCGAGGATGAGGAACACAAAGTGGCCAACCTTTGCCTCATGGCTCTTGAGAAGGATTCCTCCATGGTAACCTCTAACTCATCATCTTTTGATTTTACATTTGATGAATTACATGATGCTTATGATGAGTTACAAGAGGTATATGATGACTTAGTTGAGAAGTATAAAGAGTCGGTCATAAGAAATAAAAAGATTATTTCGGAACTAAATGCTAAAAATGACTCATTTTCTCAAGCTAACTTAAAATTTGAGAAAAAGATCTTAGGTTTAGAAGATGAACTTAAATTCTTTCAAGATGAAAATGTAGACTTAAACAATCTTATTTCTCAACGCAATAGTGAACACCAAAAGGTGTTAGATGAGCTTAACAAGCTCAAGGAGTCTTTAAAAAATGTTGGTAATGTAAAAAATGAGATAGGTGAATCCTCTAGAACTAACCAAGCTAAAAGAAAGACATATAACTACAAACAAAATAGCTTCCATAGGCATAATAGAACTAAGAAGATTAGAAGTGTATGGGTTCCTAAGGAACTCGTCAAGTCTAATAATGTTGTTGCTATGTCACCTTGGATTCCTAAGGGAACCAAGCTTTTGGGAGCTAACACTCGTGGACCCAAAATGATTTGGGTACCAAAAACCAAAGCTTAATATCTTTGTTTGTAGGGGGAGCATTGCTACAAGGCCAAAGCACAAAGTCAAAATTCATGGTACCTTGATAGTGGATGCTCGAGGCACATGACCAGAGACAAGAGTCGATTCATGGACTTAATGCCAAAAAGTGGAGGAGTAGTGACATTTGATGACAACTCCAAAGGCCACATTAAAGGTATTGGATCCATAGGTAATCACTCTACTATTCTCATTGAAAATGTTTTATATGTCGATGCTCTAAAACATAATTTATTGAACATTTGTCAATTGTGTGACAAAGGATTTAATGTCTTGTTTGATAAAAATGGGTGCAAAATTGTTGACATTAAATCAAATAATATAATGCTCATTTGTCATCGCATAGGTAATATATACATGGTGCATTTAGATGACATTCATACATCACATGCATGTTTAGTTGCACAAAATGAAAATGATGCATGGCTATGGCATAGGAAACTAAGACATGCTATCATTAGTGTTTTAGAGAAATTAGTTTCCCTAAATCTAGTTAGAGGTTTGCCCAAAATAAAGTTCTCAAATGACAAAATTTGTGATGCATACTCTAAGGGTAAACAACATAGATCATCCTTTAAATCCATTAATGATGTTTCTACAAGTAGGTGTTTACAGCTTATTAACATGAATTTATTTGGGTCTATTAGAATAATGAGCTTGGGTGGTAAATCGTATGCATTTGTACTTGTTGATGACTATTCTAGATTTACTTGGGTTCTATTCTTAAGTACTAAAGATGAGGCTTTAGAAAAATTCATCACATTTTCAAAATTAACTCAAAATGATCTTGAACTTAAAATTTCTCATATTAGAAGTGATCGTGGAAGGATTCTATTCTTAGGGTGTTCCTTAACTTCTAAAGCCTATCGTGTATTTAATAAGAGAACTTTAGTAGTAGAGGAGTCTATTCATGTTGTATTCGATGATAACCTCCTTCCGAGGAAGGATTCTTGTGATGATGATGATGTAGGAATCCCTGATGCCTTTGATGGAGGACAAACTTCAAAGGAGGATGAGATTCCAACGAAAGAAGAGGATGCACAAGCTACACCTCTTGAAGCCTTGAAAGACTTGGCTCTTGAGGAAAAGGAAGTGAGCTACCCAAGGGAGTACAACTATGTCAAAGGTGGTGAAATCTTGGGTGATCCATCCAAGGGGGTAACTACTAGATCTTCTCTTAAACTCATGAATCATGTTGCTTTTATCTCATGCATAGAGCCTAAGAACATTAAATAAGCATTAAAAGACGACTTTTGAATTATGGCTATGCAAGAAGAGTTAAATCAATTTGAGAGAAGTAATGTATGGACATTAGTTGAAAGGCCTAATAATCAATCTAGTATAGGAACTAAATAGGTATTTAGATATAAAATAGATGAGAGTGGTAACATTGTGAGAAATAAAGCTAGATTAGTTGCTTAAGTTTACACTCAAGAAGAGGGAATTGATTTTGATGAAACCTATGCACCCGTATCTGGAATAGAAGCCATTAGGATGTTGCTTGCATATGCATGTTATCATGATTTCAAGCTTTTTCAAATGGATGTTAAAAGCACATTTTTAAATGGTTTTATAAATGAGGAAGTGTATGTGGAACAACCACCGGGTTTTGAAGATTCAAAATTTCCAAATCATGTTTTCAAACTAACTAAAGCACTTTATGGTTTAAAACAAGATCCTAGAGCTTGGTATGAAAGACTTTCAAACTTTTTGATTGAAAAAGGTTTTGAAAAAGGTAAGGTGGACACTACACTTTTCATAAAAAGGTATAAAAATGACATTTTAGTAGTACAAATATATGTTGATGATATTATTTTTGGATCTACTAATGAGTGCCATTGCAAAGTGTTTGCTAAGTTAATGCAAGGTGAATTCGAGATGAGCATGATTGGGGAGCTCTCATTCTTTTTGGGACTCCAAATCAAGCAAAGGAAGGATGACACCTTAATCAATCAAGCAAAGTACATCAATGATATGCTCAAGAAGTTTGGCTTGGAGAATGCAAAGCCTCAAGCCACACCAATGAGCTCATCTATAAAGCTTGACAAAGATGAAGGAAGTAAGTATATCGACTCTAAGGTTTATCGCTCTATGATTGGATCTTTGATTTACCTTACCGCAAGTAGACCTGATATTTTGTTTAGTGTTTGCTTGTGTGCTAGGTTTCAAGCTAGTCCTAGAGAGTCTCACCTTATAGTCGTTAAGAGAATCTTTAGGTACCTTAGAGATACTCCTTGTCTAGGTCTTTGGTACCCTAGAGACTCAACCTTCAACCTTCATGCTCATTCAGATGCAGATTACGAGGGGTGTAAAATCGATATGAAGAGTACTTCAGAAACATGTCAATTCTTAGGTAGTGTGCTCATATCTTGGTTCTCTAAGAAACAAAATAGTGTAGCTCTATCTACCACCGAAATCGAGTACATATCCTTAGGGAGTTGTTGTGCTCAAGTCCTTTGGATGAAGCAACAACTCTTATATTATGGTATTAAAGTTGAAACCATACCCCTTAAGTGTGATAACACTAGTGTCATATGCTTAACTAAAAATCCATCCAACACTCTAGAACCAAACATATAGAAATAAGACATCATTTCATTAGAGATCATGTCCTTAAGGAAGATGTTGCTATAGAGTTCGTTGACACCTTAAACCAACTAGCGGACATTTACAAAGCCTTTGGATAAGGAGCGTTTTTTGTCCCTTAGGAGAGAGTTAGGTCTAACTAGCCTATCTTGACCTTTTAGGACCTTTTTATGCTTAAATTGCTTGATTTCTTGAAGAATGCCATGCTTATGTGTTTCTACTCCTAATTTCATCCATGCTAATAGTTAGGGGGAGTATGTTTTTGTTTATACATGTCTTTCCTGCTCATTCATGTCATTTATGCATATAGGACTTAATGAAATTCATTTTTCTGCAATATTAGAGCATCATCTGCACATCCAGATCTAGGTGTATCGAAACGGGTGCAACTGTTTCGATACGAGTGCCTTCAAAGAGTGATCTATGACTGGGATTTTCGAAATGCCTTAAAAGGGTTTCGAAACGATTTGCCTCTGCCAAGAAGTGTATCAAAACGAGTTCCGATACGGGTCAATACATGGGATTCGATACGGTCAAAGACTTATCGAAATAGTCAACTAGACTCGAAACGTCAGTCAACGTTTTAGTACCCACGTTTCGAAACGATCGTGCCTGTTCTGAAATGGGTATGCAGACAACTTTAAAAAGGGTCTTTAATGATAAATTCACTTTTAATTAAAACTCTTCAAAAACCTTAAAAACCCTAACCCGATTTTCCTATAAAATCCCTCTAAACCTCATTGTTTTTCATCAAATCTTGAGCGCTTTTACACACAAACTCAAGTCTAAGCAAGCCTCAACAATCTTGTGCAAGATTTTCCATTCATTCATCCAAAATCCCCATCTAAGGTATATTTTCTTCCTTTTCTTTTTCCTTTGATTTTATTCGAATTTTAGGTTAGAAAATTTTAATCTTGTATAGATTATATGTTTTGCATCTTGGGTTTTTTCAAAACTTGTAAATTTTTTTCAAAATCTTAAATTTTTTGGTTCGAATATATTATTTTTTTTCTCGTATTTTGTTACAATTTTTCAAAAGTTTTTTCCTCTTACATATTTTTAAGTCTTTTTAAAACCTAAATGGGATTTGTCATTGGATTGAATTAAGGATATTCATGCATACACTTCAATTTTTAAAATTGCTTGCTTTATGTTTTTAGGATTTTTCAATGGAAAACGCTAATAAGAAACGTAGACGGGTCAATCGAGTGAAGCTTCATGTCAAGCCAATATCCGTCCTAATCTCACCCAAATTTTTCTCAAAAGTCTTCGGACTCCAGAGATAAAGGATCGTTTCTCTTACGTCAAGGATATTGCCGTTCATCGCGAGCGTGTTGTTGATGTCCCATTCCTTGATTCTGAGCGTTTCGCTTTCCGCTATCTAGAGCGTTTGCAAGAATGGAACTTCATGGCTTTCTTGAACATACCGGATATTATCTACAAGCACATGGTTCTCATTTTCTACTCAAATGCCCAGCTCCTTGATAATGAAGATCACACCGAGGTCATTTGCATTGAGTCATATCTCTTGGGGAGGAAGTTCGTTATCAACATATCCTTTTTAGAGAATTCTCTTGGGCTTAAGAACGAAGGCATTGAGGATGAGACCCATTTCGGTGCTCACACCGGTTTCGTGCTTTCTTTGGATGCTCATGACCATTTCCTTCACTTGATGATTTCATGGTTTATCCACCCTTCCGGAGTTAAATTCTCTCATATTCGTCAAGTTGATTATTTTTTGCTAGAGTGCTTTCATCGAGGAGAACAACCAAATCTTGTCAAAATTATGTTCGCCGAAATGGTCAATAATATGAAGCTTCGTGAAACCGATGCTCTTAAATCTTTCAATTATGGGACTGTTTTGAGCTATATCTTTGGCATGCTCAACTTTGATTGCTCATATGACTCTCCGGAACCCCGTAAGAACAAGATTGGTGAATTTTCTCTCCATAAGTCCGGGTTCCATTACACTCTCGGCCAATGGGAACGCGTTGATAGGCATACCCCTCCACCTCAAGTTGAGCCACCACCTCAAGCTCCGAGTCCTAACAATGAAGCTCTTATGGATTTCCTCATCGAGCGATTCAACACGATGGAGTCGGGTCTTGGTGCTATCAATACTCGTTTGCAATCCGTGGAGGATCGTCTAACTTCCCTTGAAAATCAACATCAATCGATGGACTTGTCATTCTTTACCTTCTATGGTCAATGGATGACATTTCGTCGTTCTCAAGCTAAGAACGATGATGATTCTTTGGATGTTGATGGTGATGATGACGAGGCTAAGGGGCTTTGTTGCATCGCATATTAGAATATCATATTAGGACTAAGTTTGCACCTCTATTTTATTTATGTTTTATGAACCTATGCTTTGATTGCATTGTTTAGGATTGAGCTTTAATATCTGTTGCTTTAAGTTTTATGTTTGGATATTTGAATTATATGAATCTATATTATGTTGTTTATTGCTTTTAACCTTGTTTCTTCTCTTGTTGACCCTTGTTTATTATTCTTTTCTTATCTAACAAAAAGAAGGAGAAGTAATATAAGAGCAAAAATTTTTAAGTCGGTTTTGAGTTTTAAAACTTGAATTTTAAATATTTTCAAAACTTTAAAAACCCATCTTAAATTGAGGGGGAGTTAGAATGTCTTCATGATTTCAAAACTCTTGAAAATTCTAACTTGGTTTTGTTATATCAAAAAGGGGGAGATTGTGAAACCGATAAGTTGATTTTGATATAACTAAAGAATTTAAGGACTAAATTGAAAAAGAGAAAATGAATTTTTAAGTCCTCAAAACCTCTCTATATATTTAAAGAAAAATGTTTAAGTCAAAACCTCAACTTGTCAAATGTTTTCTAAGTGTTTATCAAGGCAAAACAATGGTTTTCAAGTCACCGTTTCGGAACGGCCTTTGGGCGTTCCGGAACAGTTTTGAAACTTGTAACCTCTGTTTCGGAATGAGTTTTGAAACAGATGAAGAACATTGGAACAGTTTGACCCGTTTTGATACGGTAGTATCGAAATGACCTCAAACGTTTCGAAACGGAATTCGAACTTGGTTTTTAAAATATGACCGTTGAAGTTTTCAACTGAATCAAAGAGAAACAGGTATTTCAGAAACCTATGCCAAAGCCTCCTCAGATCTGAATACCATAGGAAGGACTCATTGAAGATTATCGTCCTCCACCTCCTTTTCCACAGCGGCTACAGAAGGAGAAACAGGAGTTCCAGCTTAAGAAGATCTATGATATTTTTAAGCAGATCCACATCAATATTCCGCTGTTAGATGCCATCAAGGACATGCCCGCTTATGCCAAATTTCTCAAGGATGCTATGTCGAAGAAATCCAGACTTGGGGAATTTGAGACGGTTAAATTGACAGAAGGATGCATGACTATTCTGCACAAGCATCCACCCCAAAAAAAGAAGGATCCTGGGAGTTTCATAATACCGTGCATAATTGGTGATAAATTCGTGGGTAAGGCACTTTGTGATCTAGGTGCTAGTATTAATTTAATGCCAAAACCTGTATTTCAGAAACTAGGTATTGGATGAGCATGACCCATGACAGTTATACTGCAGCTGGCAGACCGCTCTTACGAGCAACCAGAAGGGAAGATTGAAGTTATCCTGGGGCGACCCTTCTTAGCCACAAGAAGATCACTGGTTGATGTGGAAAAGGGAGAACTCACAATGAGAGTGAATGATTAAGAGATCAAGTTAAATGTTCTCCAAGCAATAAAACACGCTGATGCAAAAGAAGAATGCAAGGCTATCACTGAAGTAATCCTTGACCAACCCTGCATCAGGTCGGACTGTCATGACATCAAATTTGGCCACTGCCACAGCAGCTACCTGGAAGACTGTCACGGCAGCGACAACGACAGCAGCTCCTCAGATTCTGACATATCTGACACTGAAGGTCATGAGGAGGTAAACTGGATAGGCAATCGTCCAGGTAAGTTATTCGAGCCCTTAAACTATACCTCGAATGAACATATCATCTAGAGGCCATCAACTGTAGAACCACCTATTCTAGACCTTAACCCCTGCTAGGGCAGCTCAAATATGTTTATCTTGGATTAAATGATACGTTGCTCGTAATCATCTCTTCCAAGTTGATGCAGGAACAGGAAAAACAGCTGATAGGGATGCTGCAGCAGCACAAAAAGGCTATTGGATGGACGATAGCTGATATCCAAGGCATCAGTCCGGCATTATGCATGCACAAAATTCTCCTCGAGGATGATCATAAGCCGACCATTGATGCCCAGAGACGTTTGAATGATGCTATGCGAGAAGTGGTTCGAAAAGAAATTATCAAATGGCTAGACGCTGGGATAATTTATGCCATCTCGGATAGTAAGTGGGTGAGCCCGGTGCAGTGCGTTCCTAAAAAGGGAGGAATAACCGTGGTGACCAATGAAGAAAACAAATTAATCCCAACCAGGACTGTGACCGGTTGGAGGGTTTGTATGGACTACCGGAAGCTTAACAAAGCTACCCGGAAGGACCACTTTCCCCTGCCTTTTATTGATCAAATGCTTGATAGATTAGCGGGAAAGCCTTATTACTGTTTTCTTGACGGTTACTCAAGTTATAACCAAATAGCCATCACACCGGAGGATTTAGAGAAAATGACTTTCACCTGCCCATACGATACTTACGCTTTTAGGAGAATGCCATTTGGACTTTGCAACGCACCAACAACCTTCCAGAGGTGTATGATGGCTATATTCTCCGATATGGTGGAGGATTTCCTGGAGATATTTATGGACGATTTTTCTGTCTTTGGAGACAATTTTGAAAGTTTCCTAGGCAACCTACAGAAAGTGCTCGAAAGATGCGAGAAAGCGAACTTGGTATTTAACTGGGAGAAATGTCACTTCATGGTGGATGAAGGGATGCTCCTAGGCCATAAGGTAAGCTGCCGTGGCATAGAAGTCGATAGAGCAAAGATTGAAGTAATTGAAAAGCTGCCGCCACCCACAACAGTCAAGGGAATTCGGAGTTTTTTAGGGCCTGCTGGGTTCTATCGAAGGTTTATAGCAAATTTTTCGAAGATCACCAAGCTGTTATGCCACGTACTAGAGCAGAATCGTCCCTTCGACTTCAATACTGAATGTACTGAGGCATTCAGAGTTTTGAAACAGAAGCTAATAACAGCCCCAATCGAACAGCCACCGGACTGGAAGCTGCCATTCGAAATTATGTGTGATGCTAGTGACTACGCTGTAGGGGCAGCACTTGGGCAGAGGAAGGAAAAGCTGTTCCACGTAATTTATTACGCCAGCAAAACACTCAACGATGCCCAAGTGAATTACACCACAACATAGAAGGAACTCCTAGCAGTGGTGTTTTCAATTGACAAGTTCTGATCCTACATACTCGGAACGAAGGTCGTGGTCCACACAGACCACTCTGCACTGAAGTATTTGTTTGCTAAAAAAGACGCAAAGCCCAAACTGATTCATTGGATTCTTCTGTTGCAAGAGTTCGACATTGAAATCAAGGATAAAAAGGGGACAGAAAACCAAGTTGCAGATCACTTGTCAAGATTAGAGAGGGGAAAGAGTCTCCCAACAGACAAGACACACATACTGTAGACCTTCCCTGATGAGCAGCTGTTCGCTACCACGAGCACTGCCGCGACAGCCATGGCGGTAGGTAAGTTTTCTGAACTCCCTTGGTATACTGATTTCGTTAATTATTTAGTTAGAGGAATATTTCCTCCTGAACTTAACTATCAAGCTAGGAAGAGGTTCCAAAATGATGTTAAGCATTATTATTGGGACTAACCTCTTCTTTAAAAAAACTCTGCAAATCAGATCATCAGGAGGTGTGTACCACGGGTTGAGCAGGAAGCTATGTTTCATCACTGCCATGCTTCACAATATAGAGGACACTTAGGTGGTAACAAAACTGATGCCAAGGTTTTGCAGTCTGGTTTTTATTGGCCTTCACTGTTCAAGGATGCCCAAGCATTCTACAAAAGCTGTAACAAGTGTCAACGGACTGGAAACATCTCAAGGAGACATGAGATGCCGCTGCAAAACATCCTTGAAGTCGAAATCTTCGACGTTTGGGGGATTGATTTCATGGGATCGATCCCAGCATCATGTGGGAATCTTTATATCCTCCTGGAAGTGGACTACGTGTCCAAATGGGTTGAAGCGATCGCCACACAGAAAAACGATGCCAAGACTGTTCAGAGATTTTTGCATAAGAACATTTTTTCCAGATTTGACATTCCTAAGGGAGACATTCTTGAGAAGATGGTTAAACCAATTCGAAAGGACTGGTCCTTACACCTCAATGATGCAATCTGGGCCTACAGAACAACATTTAAAACTCCATTGAGAATGTCACCCTACCGGCTGATATATGGAAAAACATGCCATCTACCTGTTGAGATAGAGCACAGAGCATACTGGGCCATCAAAGCAGTAAACATGGACTTGGAAAAGGCAGGACAAAAGAGGCTACTTGACTTGAATGAGATTGAAGAAATTCGAGCAATGGCCTATGACAACGCAAGGATTTACAAGGACAAAACAAAGAAGTGGCATGACAAGAAGTTGCTGCCACGACAGTTCTGCCCAGGGCAGCTTGTGTTGTTATTCAACTCTAGGTTGAAACTCTTCCCAGGGAAGCTGAAATCTAGATGATCCGGCCCATTACAAGTCGTGCAAGTTTTTCCTCATGGTGCCATCACAATCAAATCATTAAAAGACGGGCACCAATTTAAAGTCAACGGACAGAGACTGAAGCATTATCAGGGGACTGAAGCCCCAAGAATGCATGAAGCGGTTACTTTAGGAGATGCCCCTCCTAGCATCCCTAATTTAACTTAAATTTTATTTTTATTATTTATATATATATATATATATATATTAGGAAATTAGAATTATTTTATTTTTAAGAACTAAGTTTTTATTTTAATTATTTTTAGGAAATAAAGGAAAACAAGGAGAGGAGAAGAAGTGAGCCATCCCACCATCTCTCCAGCAGCCCAAAAAGTCCAAAGGAGGAGCCTGTCGTCACAGCTATCGCGAAAGACGTGAAAAATACAGCTTGTCAGAACGCTGTCGCGGCAGACACACAAACGCGTAATAGACGTGCAGTAGACACGGAAACGCGTGACAGATACGTTAGAAACCGCGTAACAACTGGCCCCGTTATTCGCGCCTGCCCTTACAGCTCCAACGGGCAGCAACCTCTTCATCTATATAAACCTCGTTTTACTACTCATTTTTCACTTCACTTTTACTCTCTCTACTTGCTTTCTCTCTAGAATTACATTTTCTTTCATTTCTACAGTCTTGTAACCATGAGTATAAAAAACACAAGGAGAAGTGTTGCCTCAAGCTCTGCCGCAGCAGCAGGCACACCAAGCCACGACATAATCCCAAACCGCTTTGACACCTCAACCTCTAACGACCGCTACTACACCTCCTTCCAAAAAAATATGTGGGAAGAGAAAGGGTTCATCTACACCAAACGGACAGAGAACCTCAGGCTCGAACCATTCATCGCCCGCAAGATCAGACTACTTCAATGGAAGATGTTTGCTGCCCAACCTGAGGAAATGAATGTCACTCTGGTCAGAGAATTCTACGCTACCGTCGACAGCAAAGACACAACGGTCGTGACAATACGTGGTAAGGAAGTCCCTCTTAAGTCGAAGTACATTAATACCCTTTACGTACTCTACGTCGGCAGAAAGGAAGATGGGCATAAGAGGTTCGTGGAGAGCCTGTCGGTAGCAGATTACGATGTTGTCATAGCAGAACTGACAAAGGAATGGACCCAGTGGAATACAGACCCAAAACACCCACGGACGGTGAAACGAGCTCAACTCACCCCTGAGGAAAAACTGTGGCACGCCTTTGTGAAGAAGAGGATTATGCCTTCCTCACACAACAGCACGGTGGATCAACCCAGGTTAGCTCTCGTTCATTCCATTTTAAACGAGAGACCCATTAATGTTGGCCGCTATATTCGGGAAGGGATTTTAGACTGTGCACATCGGCTATTGGGACCCCTTGCGTTCCCCTACCTCATCACAGAATCTGTCGTGGCCACAACGTCCCTGAAATTGCTGAAGATCTCAAGGTTCGAGGTAAAGGATAGACGGAGAAAAATATCTTCAATTTGATGGAGCTGAAAGCTGCAACACCAATCTCCTGCTTCAATCCGTCTGCCGCGGCAGAGGAGCCAGCAGAGCCTACCCAGACGGAGCCTGCCGCCACAAAACAACAGCAGCTCCCCCAGCAGATTCCTCCACCCAAATCCTAGCTACCCTGCAGAAAATGGAGGAACGGCAGCTGGGTCTAATGAGCTTTGTCCGCGACTTCACAACAACAACGGTATATTTCATTAAAAGCAATTTAAATTTTACAAATGTACAATTCCCTGTCTTCCCCGATCACTACTTTGCTGCACCCACACATGCCCATACCCCTACCCTGCTACCACACCACAAACACCTTCTGCTGCGTCCACTCCAACCCCGACCGCGACAGATGTAGGTGGCAGCCACAGCGCCACTGCCTCTGCCAGGGGAGAAAAGCGAAAAGAGCCATCGTCCGACCTCGACGAATTTATTGATGGTTTCTCCTCCTCCTCAATTTGGGAGGAATCTGATGGAGAGCCCTCTGTCAAGAGGAGCCTTTCCAAAGAATTCACTCAGATGAAGTGGCAGAAACCCAACACCGGAGACGGACCATCTAGCCAAGGAAAGACCGGTAGCAGCAGCAACAATAGTGGCAGCAGCAGCAGATCTTCCGAGGAGGTTCAAGTGCTGGAAAGACTACCCTAGATCTCACCTACTCGCATCTAGCCCCAGAGGGAAGCCAAGAAAAAGACTTGCTCCACCTCTCTAAGCCATCTGTCGGCACCGACGATGAAGGTCACTGCCCACCGGCTGATACAGATAAATAGCAGCAACAGCAGCGACGACAACACTTAAAATTTATGTTTTTATCTTATCTTTGTTGTCTTCTATTTTGTTATAATTGTTATGTTTTTATATTCTGTTTTTTATTTTGTCATCATGCATTGAGGGCAATGCAACCCTTGAGTTTGGGGGTGGCATTCCCCTTTAATGAAGTGTCTATTATGTTTAGAATTTGTGTCTAAGTGTTAGTTTATTTTTTCTTAAAAAAATAAATTAAAATATATTTGGCTTAATCTTTGAACTTTTATTATCTGCTGCTGTCATCTCTGTCCTAACAGCCCCTTAAAAATATTTTAGGAAGTAAGTAGAGCCTTAGTGTAGTTCTGAAAAAACTGAAACACTTTGTGACTTACTTGATAAAAGACTTTCTATAGCATACTTAGAATAGAAAACTTAGAACTTAGAGTAGAAAGAGACTAGAAACTCAGGAAACCTAGAGGTGCCTATCACTGGCTCTAGGAAAATAACCAGAGTAAAACTTCTAGAGGTGCCTATCACCGGCTCTAGATAGTTAACTAGAGGTGTCTGAAATACTGGCTCTAGTAAAGAAGAGAAAAATTCCGACAAAGAAGGAAAACAACTAGAGGTGCCCGTTACTGGCTCTAGTGAAAAAATTAATTAAGTCACGAAGGAAAACTCTAATCAAGATAAGTATAATATTCTAGTTGCTAGGGAAGTCTATACTCAGGTATGTTCACAATAATTGCACACACATGCACGAGAACTATACTTTTGCTCTAAGTATATCCTTAAATATTTGAACAGGTGCTAAACATGATAGGGATGGTATTGTGAATAAGGATTGTTCACTAACTTAAGCCAAGAATATATATATATATATATATATATATATATATATATATATATATATATATATATATATATATATATATATATATATATATATGCATGTTAGTCAGGTAGCATTTGCTTGAGGACAAGCAAGAATTCGAGCTTTGGGGTATGTTGAGTGTGCAAAAGTTCTACTTTTTACCCCTTATTTACCCCATATTCCTGCTGCATTCAAGTATATTTCATTGCATTTAGGATAGATTTCAATTATACATCACAATTATATAAAAATGCACAGTTGCTACTGATTTTGGTTACTTTTACAAGTAGCTACTGTAGCAGACTCAGGGCAGTGGAGAAGCAGAGCTGGAACACAGGACTGAAGTCGAGAAGGACGAAAACAATGGTGAAGGGAAAAAAGTGAAGTGGAGCTCGACAGAAAGAGGAAATAAATTCGGTCTGTCGTGGAGCACTCATATATTTTTCCAAGCCCTAGATCAGAATGAAGGCCAAGCCCAAAGTTTAAGGAAGAAACTACAAGCAAGAAAAGAGGACGAATTAAAGACATCTACTCTGAAGATTTAGTCTTTAATAGAGTTGTACTTTAATTTAAACTTGTATTCTTGCCATATTAGAAAACTTGAACCCAAGGCCTATATAAAGGCATGTAATTCGACCTAGGGAAGGGTATCTTATTCTCTAGCCATCTTCCCCTAAACCCTAGTCATTTTCCCCTTCTCATCATGTTCTAAACTTCCCATAGGGCTAAGGGTTTATTCTGTAAAGTAGTTGCAAGGATTTCATTGTTTTAGGATTTTTTTCTGTTCAATAAAATAGGCTTTAAATTTGCTTATTCTGGTTTTCAACATCTTGCAAGAGTATCGGGAGAGCATTGTGAGATTATACATTTACTTAATATCGGGAGAGTTAAGTATACGAAAGGAATAAGTACAGGTTATCCAGTTTATGGTTGAACTATCTCGGACCTAGGGATAGGACAAGGTTAAGTGGTTAAGGAAGAATTCAACAACATCGGTGTTCATCCTTCGATTCACACGGGAGGTATCATCAAAGACGTGTTCATATACAGACTTGGACCTAGGGATAGGACAAGTCACAGCAAGGATTCTTGCCAAGCTTGAAGTACAGAGTTGTGTGATCGATGCCGCAACATCAACATACCTCTGTCGCGACAGGAACAACGATGGAACATGGAGTCCTATACATTACAACACCTACACTACTGAGCAAATCAATATCCGCCTATTCTCTCTATCTTGATTTCTTTAATCTTTTATTTTTAGTGTTCTTTATTATTCCTTTACAAACAATTAAAATTATCTTCTTTCTTGTGCAGCAATTAAAGGTTAAGACTATTTCCAGTCCTTGTGGATTCGACATCCGATACTTTGTGTATCACTTTACTACTTGTGTCTTGTACACTTGCACTCTATTGCGATAGACTGTTTTACACGCAACAGAATCTCACATCATCGGACTCTCACTTTGGAACGGGATGGCACTACCCCCATTGCTCGAACCAAAGAGCACGTATGAATTTTTTATTTTATAGTGGAATTCGCATCCTATTGGTCGACCAATTATATCCGATAACAATAATCTCATTTCATGCCAATATATACATTGTAAACATCATCACCTATTGTTTTTCAATGCATCAATCCAAAACATTCTCATCCCATTTCAAAAGCATGTATAAGGCATATCATTTTTTCAAATAGTTCAAATTCATTGAAACATCAAATCTATCTCATGGGATCTTTAAAGTCATCATCCCATATCTCAAAACATGCATAAAACATTAGGTATAATCTATCTACAAAAACAAGAGCATGATCATAAAATCAATGGGACAATATCCGATAAACGAGAGCGTAGTATCTCAAACTTACTTCCGAGCTTAGATTAGTGTTTCAAACTCAATCTAAACCTCCAAATCATTCTTTCAAGTCCTTCAAAACTTTTTAAAACTAATTCCACTCACCGACTCGCGAAACCAAGATTCGCCAACGAGAAATTAAGCGTTTGTAGCCCCCAAAACTTCACTGTTTGCTTCTGGTGTATTCTCCCATGTTTATACCACACAAGAACAGATGATTAATGCATCATAATGCATTAAAATCACCAGCAACTTAAACTATCCCGCTACTCTGCACAAAACACCAAAATACCCACCCGAAAACAACCGAAATCACCTTCGATTGCTCTCAAAACTCAGCCCAGTCATAATCTAACACTTTCACACAGATTTAATCATCAATCAATATCTAAAAACAACCTAACAACATCCTTATACCTCTAGCAACTCAGACTCACACTTTCACCTCAAAACCCCAAAATCTAACAATCTAATAATTAGGGATTCATCTTATTTTAGGATTATTATTACAAAGCCTCTATTCTCACATCCTTTAACATCCAAAAAATTTTAAACCATTTTCAAATCAATCAAAACAATGCCCAAACGAAATACTTAGAAAATCATCAATTAAAGCTATTTTAACTAACTTTTCATCAATCAAATCATAAAACTCAGTTAATAACTATATTTAAGAAGCACAAGACTTTGGAATTACATTAAAGAACCTTGATTAAAGGGTTGATCGGCTCTTACCTCCAATCTTAGCTTTTTCCCTCAATTGACAAAGATTTTGCAAGAAAACTTCAAAGCTCCATTGATTAAATTGGTAGATCCCTTTTGGGAAATCAAAAGGAAGAGAGAAAGATGATAGGATCTGAGATCTTTGAGAGAAAAGAAGGTGTTTGGATGTTTAGAAAGTGTGGAAATGAAAGTTACGTAAAATCCTTTTGATCTCAAAAATCCTTTTTAATTAAAAGTTTTTTTCTTTTTATTTCTTTTTAATAATGCTATTTTAAAATTGGTCAAATTAAGGGAAAATGCTTTAAAATAAATGTAAGCTCCCTAAAGATTCTAAGTCTTGTCCCCTTTTTAATTTAGTCCTTAAAAACCAATTTTGCAGTTTTTACAAGATGGCCACTTTCCAAAATCTTGACTTTCCAAGACTCGTTTTCCAAAATTGATTTTACCAACCTTCATAAAATATTTTAGCAATTTTTCCCATAATTTTATCCCATCACGAACTACGTTTTCCCTGAACCACTTCTAAAGGTCGGATCTCTAATTCTAGGTTCGTCTAACCCAAATCGATGCCTAAAACATCTAGGCCCGAAACCGAGGCGTTACAACTCTCCCCCAGTTAGGAAATTTTATCCTCAAAATTTTTACCTTAAGGAAAAAGGTACGAAAACTACCTCAACATGCCCGCCTTGTTTTCCCACGTGGCCTTCTCAACTCCTCGATGTCGCCACAACACCTTCACAAGTTCAATTGTCTTACCACGAAGAACTTTACTACAAGAATCAAGAATCCCAAATGGCTCCTCATCATAAGACAAATCTGAATTCAACTCAATTTCCTCAACATGCATAATATAAGAGGGATCCGATCTATATCTCCACAACATCGAAACATGAAATGCATAATGAATCTTCTCCAACTCGATAGGCAACCTCAACCGATATGCAACAGGGCTAACACGCTCCACAACCTCGTAAGGTCCAATGAACCGTGGACTAAGCTTACCCTTACGTCCAAACCTCATCACCTTCTTCCAAGGCGATACCTTCAAGAACACGCGATCTCCAACCGCAAACTCAATCTCCTTACGCTTTAAATCCGCATAGGACTTCTAACAATCCGATGCAGCCTTCAACCGCTCACAAAATAAGCTTCACTTCCTCAGTCATTCCCTTAAGAAAATCCGGCAAGGAAACCAATTTTTGCCCCACCTCCGCCCAACAAAAAGGTGTTCTACACTTTCTCCCATACAAAGCTTCATACGGAGCCATTTGTATACTCGCTTGAAAACTATTATTATAGGAAAACTCCACTAAGGGCAACTGTTTTTCCCAAGAACCTTGGAAATCTATAACACAACATCTCAACATATCCTCAAGCACTTGGATAACTCGCTTAGAATGACCATTCGTCTGAGGATGATACAAGGTACTGAATTTAAGCCTTGTACCTAAAGCTATATGCAAGCACTCCTAAAACCTCATTGTAAACCTCGGATCTCTATCCAACACTAAAGATTTAGGTACACCATGAAAACACACTATCTCTGCAATATACAACTCGATCGGCTTATCCAACGTATATGTAGTATGCACATCTAAGAAATGTGCACACTTCCTAAGGTGATCTACTATCACCCAAATGGAATTCTTCTTGGACGGTGTCAAAGGAAACCCCGTCACAAAATCCATAGTGATTCTCTCTCATTTCCATTATGGAATCTTCAAAGGTTGCAACAATCTAGAAGGAAATTGATGTTCGGCTTTTACTCGTTGACAAACCATGCACTTCTTAACAAAATCAGAAACATCTCTTTTCAAACCAACCCAATAATACTCATCTTTTAACCCACGATACATCTTTGTACTACCAGGATTCATAGAAAAAGGACTGCTATGAGCCTCAGTCAGAATAGTGCGCGTAACCCAACATCCTCCAGCACGACTATTCGGCTTTTAAAGCACAGAACACCATCATCATTGAAACAAAAGTCTGTTGGATTTCCTTCCAAAATGTCCTAAACTGTCGTAATCACCTTTTTGAAGGGAGGCTTCGACTTTTTAAAAAAACACTTTTAAAATCAACGGAGTCGCCACCAATCTTCTTTTTTTAAAGAAAGTGTGATTGGGTCACTTTTAAAAATAAGGTTATTTTAATAAAACATTTTTGGTTTTAATAAAACAACGGTTTTGGTCTGTAAAAATCAGAAAATATGTTCGGAGGTCGGTTACGCGTGGGGAAGGGTTAGCACCCCCCACGACGCCCAAAATTCGTACCTAATTGATTTTAAAATCATTTTCAAAACTGGAATTTGCAAGTTCAAAAAGGTTCGACTTTACTTGTTCGTTTAATGAACATTAGTCTATTTTAACGGCCTTATCGCCCGGGAGATGAACTTTAATCACCGCCAACATTTCTGGCGCTAACCCGTCATTCCCTTTTGATAAGACACAACATTAAATTAATTTAACTTTTTTCAAACAACAAAGAGATTTAGGTGTCTTAAGCATTTTATTTAATTCTAAGTCTTTTTATTCCTAGTTTAAGGTTTAAGTTTGTTTAAGTGTATTTTATTTTTTTAAAGAACATTTTTCAACAAACAAGTCTCTATCTAAGCTTTAGTCCCTAATCCTAAGTTTTCACCTATTTCTAAAACAAGCAACCAAACTTTTATTCTTTTGAGATTTTACCCTTTTATTCTTCCTTTTAAAAGCCTTAATTTCTTTTTATTATTTTCTAAGCCAAAACCAATTTTTACGTTTTTTACTTTTTGTATTTTTTTGCGTTTTTTACATTTTCCATTTTTTATGGTTTCCACTACCGATTTATGTTTTCTCTTTTTCAAAACCATTTTCACCTTTTTTAAAATTCATTTTTATTTTTCCATTTTTAAGTTTTTTCTTTTAAAACAACCCATTTAAAAAAAAACTTTATTTATCACTTAAGAAACTTCTTTTTAAGTTTTTCCCTTTTCAAAATTCATTTTTTATCCTAGACCCTAAATTTTTTATTTAATACCTTTTTATTTTATTTTTTTGAAAACTTATTTCTTTTCTTTTTTTTCTTCAAAAACATCTTTATTATTTTTTCTTTTAAAATCATTTTGCCCATCAATTATTTAAAACAAACTTAATAAAAATAATTTTTAATATTTTTCTTAAAATCAAGCCCTTTTATTATTTAACACCTCACATTATTATTTCTTCTAATTAAATTCCTAAATTCAAGTTTTTCAAATTAAGCACATTTATTCATTTTTATTTCTTGCATTTTTAAATCTAAACATCTTTCAAATTAATTCCAAGATTTCTAAAGATCAAAATCACCCTAACAACATTTTTAAAAGTATGCAAAAAATTTAAGATTAAACTAGGAATTTAAACGAAATTTAAAACAAACAAAGTTATCGGAATCGTGAACGATTTTCCGACTTCGAGAAAGTAACCTAAAAAATCACAAACAACGCAAGCAAAAACACCAAAATTCAACAAAGAACAAAGATGTAATTGACATAAAAAATAAACAAAGAAAAGTTAGAAATTTTACCGAGAAATCGATGAACGAAGAACTCGAATTCAAGCTTCTTGAAATGCTCCAAACCACCTCCGAAAAACTACTCCAAACTCGAACTTCCACTCCGAAAATTTTCAGCCAACTCAAGAAAAATTCAGAGAATTTTTCGGATTTTTCTTGAACACTTTTTAGTGATTTTTCTCTCAAAATGGTGTGTGTTCAACCAATGGGTGAAGGGGGGTTTTATACTAAACTTTGAGCTTCGAAATCAAGATAATTTCCGAATTCAATCCCCAAATTGGATCCTAAATCAGACAAACAACTTGATACCCGGTAAAACCCCAATGAAATAATATGTTTTGATCCAAATTTTGGATATAATTTCCCCTTTAATTTGAGTCTAGGGTTTATTATTCAGTTTTGGTTTTTTGTAGATTCCGGCGGTTAAAGGCAACGACGGCAAAGAAACGGGGGCAAACAGGTGGTCCGATCGGCACCAACCACGCCAACTGTCGCAACCGGTGGACGGAGAACGATGGCCACCAGTTGCACGATAAAGGTTTGGAGAGCCCAGCCCCACGCGTGTAGATTGCACGCACCGGCGCGTGACACACGGGTTGGCTCTCTTTTTCCCTTTTTTTTCTTTTCTTTCTTTTTTTGACTGTTTTTACCCCCTTTTTGTTGTTTTTTTCTTTTTTATCACATTTCGTAATTATTATCTCATTTCATTTCTTTTTTCCCCTAATTATTAAACACCATGATTATATTTTTTTTCTTTTCTTTCTTTTTTTCTTTTGCTTTAAAAGTGGGCCACAACAAAATGGGCTTTATTTTCTTTATTTAAAAGTTGGCTTTTTTTAAATGGGATCTTTTTGAAAATGTGTTTTTATTTTAAAAGGTGGGATTTAAAATGATTTTTATTATTTTTTATTTTTTTGACGTCTTTCATTTTCTGTTTTTTTATTATTAAAAGCTAGGGTAAAAATTTAGTGACAATCGTTGCCCCTTTTTGCTTATCTATGTGAAACAAAGATAAATCAAAGAAAAAAAGACACAAATTTTCACATGATTTACTGATTGGCTCCATTCTCTGAATGCCCGAACGGATAGGCATGCTCTATTCTACTTATGCTCGAATAGCTGAGCTGAGTTCCATTCTTCAAATGCCCGAATGGACATGCTGGTTTTATTCTCCTTACGCTCGAATAGTTGAGTTGGATTTTATTCTCCAAATGCCCGAACGGATAGGGTGGCTCTATTCTCCTTAAGATTGAATAGTTGAGCTAGGTTCTATTCTCCCAAAATGCCTAAGCAACCGAGTTGGGCTTTGTCCTCCCAAATGCTCAATTAGGCCAAATCTTCTGAAAACTTTCATCTTTCTTATGCTTGGATGAATAAGCAGGCTCCATTCCTCTTTTGCTTGAATAGATACGTGAATCTTCTTAAGCACTTCATCCTCCTTATGCTTGGACGAATAAGAAAACTCCATTCTCTTTTTGCCTGAACGGATAGGCGAATCTTCTTAAGCACTTCACCCTCCTTATGCTTGGATGAATAAGCAAACCCCATTCTCCTTTTGCCTGAGCAGATATGCGAATCTTCTTAAGCACTTCATCCTCCTTATGCTTTGATGAATAAGCAAACTCTCATTTTAATAGGTCTTCCATGTACCTGAAAAAACAAAATGCAACATGTAATATGATGTGCATGCCCCTAGGGATATCTAAAACATGAAGGCATGACAAGTTTTCCTTTTAAAAACTCATTTTGCTTAGACCATTTTCTTAACTTTAATGAAAATTTTGTTATCGAGGCCTACCCGATTAATCATGAACTCTCTCTCCTAAACTTGTGTACATCAAAATGATTTGCTTCACTCTTCATTCAACCCTTCTTAGCTTTTTTGGCTTTGAATTCACGGATAAGGCCATTTCCTTTGCTTTGGAAATCACTCATGAGTTATGAATTACTCTTACTCTTCCTTATTTTCTGATCTTTTGCTGACTGGTTCAATCTCATTCTTACTTCATTAGAAACATTTAATCCTTATCTATTTTCTCAATCGACATTTTTTATTCAGGGATGCACACCCTAAGTCGAGTTTCGACCTTGTAAGGCTGCTCTTATCGTCATGTAAGGAAAGTTGGTGGTTATGAAATGCTTTTTAAGAGCCCAGACATTCATATGGATTTTCTTCCTTTTAAAAAGTTTCGCAACAAGGCTTTACTTTTTCTTCTTTAAACATTTACCCCAAATAATAATTATGGAACACTTCATAGTCCCTGAACTTTTTAAAACATTCTCAAACTAATGCTCAAAAATCTTTTGCATATATAAATGATTGTCAAATCCATTGGTCCTTATTTCAAAGCAAGACGCTAACAAAGATAGGGAAAGAAGGTTTATAAAAAGGAAGGGAAACAAGTATTCAAATATCAATAGTCCAAACTTCTCCTTTCTAACGCCAGAAGTAAACTTGAATGCTGCTAGTGTCGAAAAAGCCTTGAGTGTAGTGCATGATCTGTGGAGCCTCAAAATCTGTCAAATTGTTTGAGCCGCCCTTTACGGCTTTTCAACTCAGACCCTCCTTTGGTTTCAAAACGCCCTTTGTAGGTTTTCATTTTGAACCCTCCTTTTTCTTTTTCTTTTTCTTTTTTTCTTTTTTTTTTCTTTTTCTCTTTTTTTCTTCTTCTTCAGGCATAGTACTTCTTGACAATATCAAAGTTTATTGGGTTTTGTAACTCGTTTCCATCCATCTCAGCTAAGATCAATGCACACCTGAAAGCACCTTGGTCACGATGTACGGTCCTTCCCAATTAGGCGTCCATTTTCCTCGATGATCACTTTGAATTGGAAATTTCTTCTTTAAGACCAGATCACCTTCTTGGAATTATCTAGGGCGAACCTTCTTTTCATAAGCCCTAATCATCCTTCTTTGGTACATTTGACCATGACATACAACTTTCAGCCTCTTTTCCTCGATTAAGTTCAACTGGTCATACCTTGCTTGAGCCCATTCTACCTCATCTAACTTGGCTTCCATCAAAACACGCAACGATGGTATCTCTACCTCGATTGGTAGCACAGCTTCAACTCCATACACTAGTGAAAATGAAGTTGGCCCAGTAGATGTCTGTGTCACTGTTCGATATGCATATAGAGAAAATGGTAACTTTTCATGACAATCTTTATACGTATCAGTCATCTTTGCAATTATATTCTTAATATTCTTATTTGTTGCTTCTACTGCTCCATTCATCTTTGGGTGGTATACAACCGAATTACGATGCTTGATGTCGATCTGCTCATAGACCCCCATCAATCATTTCGTTTTTCAGATTAGAGGCATTGTCTGTGATTATGCTTTCTGGTAGACCATATCGACAAATGATTTCCTTCTTTAAAAACTTACATACAGTAGATCTAGTTACATTTGCATATGAGGCCACTTCCGCCCACTTTGTGAAGTAATCAATAGCTACCAAGATAAAGCGATGACCATTTGAAGCTTTCGGATGAATCTGCCCAGTAACATCTATGCCCCACATAGAGAAAGGCCAAGGAGATGACATGACATGAAGAGACTGAGGAGGCACATGAACCTTGTCAGCGTATACCTGTCACTTGTGACATTTACAAGAATAGTTAATGCAATCCCCTTCTATTGTCGACCAATAATATCCAAAGCGCGTAATTCTTCTTGCCATTGTGAAACCACTAGGATGGGTTCCACAAATTCCCTCATGAACTTCTTCGAAAACCAACTACACTTCTTTTGCATCCACGCATCTTAGTAATACCTGGTCTCGACTTCGTTTGTAGAGGATCTCCCCATCAAGGATGTATCCTGATGTCATTTTCCTGATCATTTTCTTAAGCCTGTGGTGGGTATTGTTGCAGCTTTAAGTACTGTAAGATGTCGTGGAACCATGGTAAACCATCTTCTTCTTCTTCTACATTACAACAATATGCTGGGGACTCCATCATTTGTAACTTACTGGGCATCATCTCCGAACCCTCACTTACTTTAATTGTGGTAGCCAAAGTAGCAAACGCATCAACCATATGGTTATCTTCCAATGGGAGATGCTTAAAAGTAATCACCTCAAATTCTTTGGCTAACTCAAGGACCAAATTGTGATATTCTATTAGTTTTACATCTTTTATTTCCCATTCACCGCACGTTTGGTAGATTATCAAAGCCGAATCCACGTAGACTTTCAACTTCTGAATTTTTCTGTCGATGGCTTCCCTTAGGCCCAATATACATGCCTCGTATTCTGCCATATTATTTGTGCAGAAGAATTTTAAACGGCAAGTAAAAGGATAATGATCACCTTCTGGCGAAACCAAAATTGCCCCAATACATCGTCCTAGAGCATTTACAACACCATTGAAATGCATGACCCATGATTCTATTGGTGACTCTTCATCTTCTGTGATACACAACAAGTCTTCATCGGGGAAACTAAAATCTAAGGCCTCATAATTGTCTTGCGCACGACTTGCAAGAAAATCTGCTATGGCACTTCCTTTTATTGCTTTTTGGTTCACATACTAGATGTCGTATTCTGAAAGCAACATCTGCCATCGTGCTATTCTTCCTGATAGGGCTGGAGCTTCCATAATGAACTTCAATGGGTCTAACTGTGATATCAACCATGTAGTGTGATACAACAAATACTACCTAAGCCTTTTAGTGGCCCAGACCAAAACAAAACGTACCTTTTCAATTGGCGTATATCTTGCTTCACAGTCAGTAAACTTTTTGCTCACATAATATATCCCCCTTTCCTTCCTTTCAGTTTCATCATGTTGTCCTAGTTCGCAACTCATTGAGTTTTCAAACACCGTCAAATAGAGTATTAACGGTTTCCCTGAAATAAGTGGCATTAGCACTCGAGGATTAGTTAGTTGCTCCTTGAACTTTTCTAAAGCTGCTTGACATTTTTCATTCCAGGTCCCTAGGTTGTTCTTTCTAAGCAACCTGTATAATGGGTCACACTTATTTGTAAGTTGAGAGATGAATCGGGCTATGTAATTCAATCTTCCCAAGAACCCTCGAACTTGCTTCTGTGTATAAGAAGGTGGGAGCTCTTGTATGGCCTTTATCATGTCTAGGTCAATTTCAATTCCTCTTTTGCTTACTACGAAGCTTAACAATTTCCCAGATGTAACCCCAAATGTGCACTTGGCAAGATTAAGCTTTAACTAGAATTTTTTTAATCTTTGAAAAAGCTTACTCAAGTTCATCAAATGCTCTTCTTCAGTTTTGGACTTTGCAGTCATATCATCCACATAAACTTCTATTTCTTTGTGCATCATGTCATGGAAAAAGGTAATCATAGCTCTCTGATACGTTGCCCCTACGTTTTTCAATCCAAAGGGCATTACTTTATAGCAAAAGGTTCCCCAAAGCATCACAAAAGTAGTCTTCTCCATGTCATCTAGGCACATCTTTATTTGATTGTAACCAGAAAATCCGTCCATAAACGAGAAAAGGGAATGGCAAGTTGTATTGTCGACTAAGGTGTCGATATGTGGAAGTGGAAAATTGTCTTTAGGGCTTGCTTTGTTGAGATACCTATAATCAATGCACATTCTTACTTTTCTATCTTTCTTAGGCACTGGGACGATGTTTGCCACCCATTCTGGATATTTAACTACTTCGAGGAATTCTGCATTGTACTACTTCTTGACCTCATCTCTAATTTTCAAGAGTGTATTAGCCTTTATTCTTCTAAGCTTTTGTTTCACAGGCTCCCATCCTTCTCTTATATGAAGCTTATGCATGGCAATATCTGTGTCGAGACCAGGAATATCTTGGTATGATCAGGCGAAAATGTCTTTATACTCTTGTAGAAGCTCAATCAAATGTTGTCATGTCTTAACTGAGATGGTGGTTCCAATCTTTACTTCACGATTTTCTTCTTCAGTTCCAAGATTCAAAACCTTTAACTCTTCTTTGTGGGGCATAATTTTCTTTTCCTCCCCTTCTATCATTTAAGCAAATCATCTGACAAGTCATACCCTTCTTCATCACTAGTACTCTCAACTTCCTCTAAACATAGCGGTAACTCAAAATTAACCTCGGAATCTGATTCGGAGTTATTTGCACCATTGATATCTAAAAACCTGCAAATAAAAGGAGGAAAAATGTATATATATATACCAAGAAAGAATGAATAAATGAAATGATATGATTTGTTATGTTTTTAAAGGTGTTTTCTTTTTGGGTTTTTATGAACTTTTGGTTTTGTTGGTTTTGCGTTGTGAAAGAAAGTTTGCCACAAGATATAATTAGGAAAATGCATCTTTTATTCAAACTTGAATCATGGTTTTGACAATAGACCCTTTTACATAAGATCTCTAATTACCCAGGGTCTAAGGGTAAAATAGTTGGTTTTGAGAATTACTCTGAGGCAGTCTTAAAAACTTCGGGAACCATTTCCGCGGTCTAGTTCTTCAATTCAGTGTAGGGGGGAATCCTGGACGGAAATTTATTTTCTTCTTCCTCTTTGTCAGTGATGGCGTTAATGCTCAAATTCTCAAAAACTTTGCATAATTCATTCTTTCCTTTTTTCCTCCTCGTCAATGCAGACATTAGGGTCTAAAAGCCCTCTAGTCTTGAAGGTGGCACTTAGGGGTGGGTACGTCATGGGCTCCCACTCAACTTCTTCTCTTTTCATGCTTGCCTGCTGCTTTTCCACTTTATTTTGCCACTTATCGGGCTTAAAGCCCAAACCGAATCGATCCCTCTTCACTGGGATCACCACAAGATAAGGCCTTCCTCATCTTTTTTCTTTCACTTCCTCTCATAGTTTCTCGAAGGAGATTTCCTCCGTAACACACACATTTGTTTCGTGCTCTACACATCCCTTCTCAAAGAACACAAGTTCCTTACTATTCATCTTGGCTTGAATCATCAGTTTAAACTCTGGGCAACACTGGATCTCATGTCCTTCAGTTCCATGATACTTACAGCATGGTTTTTCATCATCCTTCATCTTCGGGTTCTCCTCCTTCAATATCTTGGCTACTACTAATTGATCCCCTACCCAAGTCATGGGCGCTTTAATTTCTTCAACATTCTCCTTGATCATCCTCTTCTCTTCCTCGAGTACTGCATTCACCTCCGTGTTTTTGTGATTTGGCAATGGGTTTCCTTTTTCCTCGAAAGTTTCAAATGCCAACATACCTCATTTTCTTAAATCATCTACCACCCTTTCGAATGCGGTGCAGTTTTCGATGATATCCCCCTTACTCTTGCATGATATTCGCATTGGGACTTATCGTCATACCACGGAGGGTAGGGAGGTGAGAATGGAGGAACATGTCTGGGTAGCACCATCTGCGACTTGATCAGCTCGGCAAACAACTCTGCATAAGTCATAGGGATAGGAGGAAAGTAAGGCCTCGAGTTTCCTTGATATCTTCGCTCTCCTTTTGGGGCATTTGCGACCGTCGAAGCTGAAGTGTTGGGCTTGTTGAATGTAGTAGGCTTGTTGAACACCACACCTGTTGAGTAATTGGGATTGTAGATATTCATTGCATTAACCTCATTGTTTTCCTTCTTCCTATATATCTTCTTTGTTTCCCCACTGTCCAATCTTCTACTCTTCATGGCTGCCAGGATTAGTTCGCCATTCATTAGCATGTCTGCAAAATTCTTCGTAGCGTGGTTGAGCATACGATGATAAAAGGGACCCTTTAGTGTTTCTACAAACATCGGGGTGATCTCGTTTTCTAGAAACGATGGCTGCACTTGTGCCGCTACATCTCTCCATCTTTGAGCATATTAGGAAAAGCTCTCGTGGTGCTTTCGCTCTATCGATTGCAGGACAAGACGGGTTGGAACCATGCCTGAAACATGTCTGTATTGCTCACTAAAGGCTCTGGAAAAGTCTCTCCATGATTTGATGTTCAATCGACTTAACTATGAGTACCAACGTGCAACAGACCCTACTATGATGTCTTGAAAACAGTGAATGAGCCGCTTCTCATTATCAAGGTACATGGACATCTTTCTGTAGTACATGGTAAGATGTGCCGACGAGCATGTGGTCTCACAATATTTCTCAAAATCTGGGATCTTGAATTTCGGTGGCGCAACTAAATCAGTTACCAAGCTCAGATTCTTGGCATCCATTCCACCATAAGCAGCTCCATCTTGGAAGGACTTGAACATTCCTTCTAACTTTTCATACTTCTCTTCCAACTTCTTTTCATTTCGAGCCTTATCAACGACTTCATCGAGGTCAGGCACTTCGTAATTGTTGGCATCCACATGAGTGAAAGATTTAGCTATATGAATGGGTGTTTTGCCCTTGGCAGCAGTCTCCTTCCTAAAGGCCATCCCTGGGAATCGTGGAATGGCATAAGTATTTCCTCCGTCTTCAACCGCATCCGGGTCCTTGAATCCAAGCATAGCAGCCATCGAACTGACAAATTTCTGATGGACCACCTCAACTTGTTGTTTCATTTCGACCTCCATTTTCTCTAGCTTATCTTGAATGTTCTTTTGATTCGCCTCCAAAGTTGCCAACCATTCCTCGGAGTTCATGGCTCGGGTTTGGGCTCGTGTACCGTATTTATGGTTTGTCTTAGCAATTTTGGATATTCTGTCATTTTTATTATTAAGTTAGTTTACAAATGAATGAATGTATGCACAAATGAATTCACAAAAAGCAAACAAGAATATGCAAACGCATGAATGTAGTCGAAGGGTAATCAATTCCATTGAAAATATGTTCATGAAAGGAAACTCATTATTAAATACGAAAGCTTTTTATTACATCTCTTTTTTGAATTACAAATATTTTTCTGCTTGAGTGCCTAACTTCTTGATTTCATCAACTAGCCACATGAGTCTTGGTCCAACTTCTCCAACGGGCTTGATGTACTGACGAAGGGCTACAGCTTCATTTGCCAATGTTGTCACGTGCTTGGTCCTCCTCAATCTTTTAAGAGCTTTCCATTCATAATTGAACAATTTTCCAGAATCAACCCCTTCTAATATGAAATAATGCACATGCACAATAAACAGAGATTAACAAGAAAGAACAAACAAAAAGATAAAACAATAAAAAACAATGCCCGATTTTCCTGTGACTCAACACCCTAGGTCTTCCGCATGGATCTATTAGGAGTAGGCTCTAAATTCTCAAACTTGGTTTGGTTCTAAAAAGGTACCCAAGTTGTTCTTGTTGTCCTCTACTAAGAGTAGCAAGGCCCTCGATTCTCACCCATTATAGGCTACAAACGAATCGAATTCAACTCAAGAGGACTCACCACCGAAGCCTTCTTGAAGAATCAGTATCCTTACGAAGACAAAGGGATTGAGTCCCAAAGGTACTTTGCGATGGTCATACGAAGAATCAATATTCTTACATGAGCAAAGCATGTTCCTCCCACTTAAAACGAACGGGAAAAAGCTCAGGAATAGAGCTTGGAATTAAGACTTAAATACGTAAAATATAGTTATATTCATTTAAACGGACAAATAAATAGAGCTGTAACGCCATGGTTTTGGGCCTAGATGTTTTAGACGTCGGATCGGACCGGTCGAGAATGGTTTGAATCACGTAAGGTGATTTTTGGAAATCAAGTGTCGGGATAGAATAAAAATGTTATAAAAATTGCTAAAATCCTTTAAAAATATGTTTAAGGTATTGGTCAAATCAATTTTACAAAAAGAGTTTTGGAAGTGGGACATTTTGGGTAGTGACCAAATTGTAAAGTTTAAAAACTGGGGAAAATGTGATTTTTTAAGTGGAAGCCAAAGTCTTGGAATCTTTAGGGGGATTTAAGTCAATTTGATCTTTCTTCAATATGACATGTGATTTAAAAGGGTTTTTAATTAAATGATTTTAATTGGATTTTTATATTAATTAATAAAAACGTAGATAATGAGATTTTCACTTATGTAACTACCAATTCTCTCTCATTTTCATCCAAACACAATTTTCTCTCATCTTTTTCCAGAATTCTTACTCCCAAAAACTCTCTCAACATTTCCTAAATCATGTTCAAGAGATCTTTCTTAATTCTTAAAGATTTTTGCAAGGAAAACTTGTCATCTATTGAAGGAAGCAAGGATTGGAGGTAAATCTCATTCTCAACCTCTAATCTAAGTTCTTTATTGAAATTCCCACGATATTTGGCTTCTAAATACTATTTTTGGTTGAGTTTTCATTATAGCTTTGATTGGAGATCAAAATCATGTGAAATCATGGTTGAAATCTTAATTTTCGGACTTGATGAGTTGAGCTCTGTTTTGTATTGAGTTTAATTGAGTTCTAAGTTGATATATATATATTAAAATGATGTGTGGTTAACATAGATCCCGAAATCCTTGAGATCCTTGAGTTTCTTGGTAGTTTTAAGTGAGATTTTGGGGTGAAATGGTGGAATCTTGCTTGCTGGAGCTATATGGAGGAGTTAGGTTGTTTATTAGATATATTTTGATGTTGATAATGCTTTGGAAGTGATGTTTGTTGGTTGGGCTTGGTTTAGGAAGTAATCGATTGAGTTTTCAGTTGTTTTGGAATGGTATTTTGGTATAGTTTGGGTGAGCTACGAGTTGTGAATTTTTGCTGGTGTTTAAATGCATTTTAATGCATTTAGGTCTCTATTTTGATACTGTGAAAATAGGGGATCTTGATCTGGAAGCAAACGAGGTGGTTTTGGAGGCTCCAGAGGGCTAATTTTCGTGTCGGCGAGCAAGGCTTCGTGTATCGGTGAGTGGAAAAGAGTTTTCCAGCTTTGAAATGGTTTGCACGTGGTTTTGGGGGCTTAGTGTAAGTTTGAAACACTTAGCTAAGCTCAAGAGTAGGTAAATCGAAAGTTTCTCTCGGATTGTGCTATGTTTTGGCTTAAAATGCACTTGTTTTAAATGTGTTTTGATTGTTGTTTTTAAGCATGTTTAACCATGGTTTAATGCTGAATTTTAATGCCATTATGTTAAGGATGTGCTAGGTAAGTGATCCTTGGGTTGCATGTGTTGAATGCATATGATATCGAGCATGTTATGCTTGTGGAAATGGCATTGCGGTTATGCTTGTAAAATAGTGGATTAATGAGGTTATATGAACCCGGTAATGTGACCCGAGTCATATAGATGTGCCCGATCGTGATTCTAGTAAGAAATATTCTTTGCTACGCTTTGAACTCTGAGATATCATAAAACATACATGTGAGATGAATAACAATATAATAAAAAAAATTAATGAAGAAAGGAATTGGATAGGTAATTTGGATAGTATGGTGGCTAAGGATGGAGGATGATAATCATGGAAAGGTGTAAATCAAAGGAGTGATGGGAGATGCTAAAGGCGGCGTGGATTTGTATGGTTGCAAGGATAGCGAATTCTGACCCGCTAGCTATAACGAGCTAGGAACCAACAATATACTTTGATGGAGTCGAGGTGGAGGAGTGTGGAACATGACCCACAAGCTATAAGAGAGCTTCTAACCAACGCTATAGTAAAATGAAATGGATAGAAGACTACAAGCACAACTTGAAGCCGATAGAGTTCTCGCAAGAACAAGATGAAAGCAATCTTTCAAAGGTTTATATTCTCCAAAACAAGTGCTTACAAATGAACCTAAGGTGTCTATTTATAGTGTGGCTAGGCACCATATGAAAAGTCACACAAGAGAGAGATGAATGCTCATCTAAATTCTATTGAATCCAAATAAATGAAATGTTTCTTTCTTATCCTTTTGATGGATGAATTTTGCTTTAAATTGAGATGAATTTAGCCTTAAATTCGTCCAAAAGGAGTGGTGACTCTTGGGATGCTTCATTTTGCTTGCAAATGGATAAAAGGGAATGAATGTGGACATAGGATGAATGTAGACATCCCACACATCCAAATCAGCTTATCTCTTTGAATTCCTTGATGATTTTATCACTTAATTTGATGATTAAATGATATTAAACCAGCCTTCATTGCTTGCCCATTTGTGGAATATGATCAACCTTCAAAAATGATAAATAAAGGCCTTGAATGCATAATTTGAATGCTGATTATTGCATGTCCCTTCTCTTGAACGTGAATGGCCTTCATTGGTTCATAATTTCAACCTTGAATAGGTGAATTATGAAGCTTAAATGCTTTGTTACTCTAAGAAGATGAACAGCCTTGAAAAGATGAAAAGAATTCAGCCTTGAATTGCCTTCAATTGCCTTGTTTGCGTGAGTTAAGATGGTCATCAATGACTTGTTTCCAAGTTGAAGTTGAAAAGTCTCTTCTTTAATCCAAACGTCACATGAACCTAGACATACACAAAGGATTTATTCAAAATTAAAATAATAGATGCATGAAACAATTAAAGAATTAGTTAATTGAGTGAAGTAGTTAAATGAATGAACCAGTTTAATTAAAGAACTAACTTTATTGAATTTAACTAAATGCATGAATGAAGTAGTTTAACGAATGATTTAAGATACATAATTAAACTACTTCCCTAAATGAACCAAAACTATAAATGAAGTGCATGCTTTAATGACCATCACACTTTATCAATGCAATGGAAGTTTGAAATACTTAAATTCTCATGAAAATGCATGCATGAGCAAGGTAAGGCATTCCTCCCTTATTATTTCTTCTTTCTCACGTTCATGGCTTGTTGTAAACAAGCTTTCCATGGCTGATTGAAACTCCTTGGCCCGTGCACGTGTAATGGGGCCACTTGGGTACTTCTCCGAGTCCTTGTTCTTGACGGTCATATCAGTCCCTCCTTCTTTAAAGCGATTTGTCCCCAAATCGTCACCTGCATCAAAAGGAGATAAATCAGCAACATTAAAGGTTGCACTAACATTAAACTCATCTAGGAGGTCTAGTTGATAAGCATTATCATTGAGCCTCTTAACTACTTGAAATGGCCCATCCCCTCGAGGCATCAATTTAGATTTCCGTTGGGATGGAAACCTTTCTTTTCTCATGTGCAACCACACCCAATCTTTCGGCTCAAAGACAACTCTCCTTCGACCCTTGTTTGCTTGCTGCTCATATTGCTTGGTTTTCTTTTCAATATTATCCCACACTTGTTGATGAAGTTTCTTAACAAATTTAGCTTTGTTAAGTCCATCTTTATTCACAATTTGATCAGCGGGTAATGGCAATAAGTCCATCGGAGTTAATGGATTGAACTCATACACAACTTCAAAAGGAGTGTATCCCGAGGTGGTATGGATTGATCGGTTATATGCAAACTCCACATGTGGTAAGCACTCTTCCCATGTCTTTAGATTTTTCTTAACAATGCTCCTAAGCAATGTGGAGAGTACTCGATTCACCACTTCGGTTTGGCCATCTGTTTGAGGGTGACAAGTGGTGGAAAATAGCAGCTTAGTTCCAATCTTACTCCATAGGGCTCTCCAGAAGTGGCTTAAGAACTTCACGTCTCGATCGGAAACGATAGTTCTTGGCACACCATGTAATCTCAAGACTTCCCTGAAAAACAAGTTAGCAATATGTAAGGCATCATTAGTCTTGTTGCAAGGAATAAAATGAGCCATTTTGGAAAATCTATCCACTACTACAAAGATGGAGTCTTTGTTATTCTTTGTGCGTGGAAGCCCTAGCACAAAATCCATTGAAATGTCCATCCATGGTGCTTCTGAAATAGGTAGTGGCGTGTAGAGTCCATGTGGCATGGCTTTAGACTTAGCCTTCTTGCAAGTGATACAACGTTCACATAACCTCTCTACATCTCGTCTCATCTTTGGCCAATATAAATGCTCTTGAAGTATGGCCAAAGTCTTTGCTATTCCAAAATGTCCCATTAAGCCTCCTCCATGGGCTTCTTTGATAAGTAATTCACATGTGGAACCTTGTGGAATACAAAGTCTTCCTTCCTTGAATAGGAACCCATTGTCCCTATAATAGTTTTCAAACGTTCCTTTCTCACAAGCTTTGTAAATTTTTTCAAAATCAGATTCGTATAAATCCTTAATGAAAACAAAACCCAGCAACTTAGATTCTAAGGTGTTTAGAAGAGCGTACCTCCGAGACAATTCATCGGCAACTATATTCTCCTTACCTTTCTTATATTTGATCACATAGGGAAAAGATTCAAGAAACTCCACCCATTTGGCATGTCGTTTGTTGAGTTTATGTTGCCCCCAAATATGCTTCAATGCCTCATGATCGGTGTGAATAATGAACTCCTTAGGCCATAGATAGTGTTGCCATGTTTCCATTGCGCGAACAAGGGCATACATCTCCTTATCATATGTTGGATAATTCAACGTAGCTCCACTTAATTTCTCACTGAAATATGCTATAGGACGTCCACCTTGAGATAATACCGCTCCAATTCCCACACTTGATGCATCACATTCAATTTCAAACGTTTTGTTAAAATCAGGTAAGGTAAGCAAAGGGGCATGAATTAAACATTCTTTAATGTCATTAAAAGATTTCTCTTGGTCTCCCCCCCCAGAAAAAGTTAGCATTCTTCTTGATGACACTAGTTAAAGGGGCGACAATGGTGCTGAAGTTTGGCACAAATCTCCGGTAAAAGCTTGCAAGTCCATGTAAACTCCTAACTTGGGAAATGCTTGCTGGTCGTGGCCATTCTTCAATGGCTTTAACCTTCTCTTTCTCAACCTCTAAGCCTTTAGAACTGACAACAAAACCAAGAAAGACAACATTGTCAGTACAAATTGTACACTTGTCTAAATTAGCATATAACTTCTCCTTTCTTAAAACCAACAAAACTGACCTCAAGTGTTGAACATGTTCTTCCATTGATTTACTATTGATTAAAATGTCATCAAAATAAACTACACAAATTTTTCCCAAAAACGGTCTAAGAACATGGTTCATTAACCTCATGAAAGTACTTGGTGCATTAGTTAAGCCAAAAGGCATAACTAACCATTCATAGAGTCCTTGCTTTGTTTTAAATGATGTTTTCCATTCATCACCTTCCTGCATCCTTATTTGGTGATAACCACTCTTAAGATCAATCTTAGAGAAAAGGTTAGAACCACTAAGCTCATCTAACATATCATCTAAACGAGGAATATGGTGACGATACTTTACCGTAATTTTGTTTACCGCTCAACAATTTACACATATGCGCCAAGTTCCATCCTTCTTTGGCACAAGTAATACCGGAACAGAACATGGGCTAAGGCTCTTCCTCACGTAGCCTTTGGCCATTAGTTCAGCCACTTGCCTTTGTAACTCCTTGGTTTCCTCGGGATTGCTTCGGTAAGCTGGACAGTTAGGAATGACGGCACCGGGAATGAAATCTATTTGATGTTCAATGCCACGGATTGGTGGCAGCCCACTTGGTATCTCCTCTAGAAATAATTTGTCAAATTCCTGCAACAAAGACACAATAGAAGAAGGCAAAGTGTGATCAAGTTGGTTAGTGTTCAATAAACTTTCCTTGTACACAAGTACAAGTAATTCCTTTCCCGACAGCAAACACTTTCTCAACTCTCTTTCTTTGGTAAAAACACTCATTTTCGCACCCTCACTTTGCTCACTCTCACTTGCTTTTACCTCCATTTTTTATTCTCTCTCTTTGGCTCTTTCAATACTTTCTCTCAAATGTATTTGGTCTTTGTGAATTTGTTTTGGTGAAAGAGGGGCTAAGGTAATCTTTCTTACTCCATGGGTGAGTGTATACCAATTGGTATATCCATCATGTATGACTCGTTTATCGAATTGCCATGGCCTCCCAAGTAGTAAATGGCCAGCGTGCATCGGAACAACATCGCAAAGAACTTCATCCTTATACTTTCCAATGGAGAAAGCAACAAGAACTTGCTTGGTAACCTTGAGTTCTCCTCCGTCATTAAGCCACTGCAGCTTGTAGGGATTTGGATGCTTTGTGGTTGCTAATCCAAGTTTTTCTACCATAAGAGTACTAGCAACATTAGTACATGTTGAGTGTGTAAAAGTTCTATTATTTACACCCTATTTAACCCATATTTCTGCTGCATTCAAGCATTATTTATTGCATTTAGGTCAGTTTACAGCAAAACATCACAAATATATTAAAAGGCACAGTTTCTACTAAAAATGGCTATTTTTGCAGGTTGCTGCTGTAGCAGACGGAATGGGCAGGCGCTGGGCAGTGAAGCAGAAGAGCTGGAACTGGACGAGCAGTCAAAGAGGACGATGTTGCCAAGGTTGCCACCGTGACAGCAGAGGACGACAGCAGTTTTGAGGAGAAGAAGCAAAGTGGACCTCGACAGATAGAGAAAATTCAGCCTGTCTGTCTTGTGAAACCACCATATTTTTCCAAGCCCAAGATCGAAAGGAATGTCAAGCCCAAAGTTCAAGGAGAGAAAATCCCAAGCAAGAAAGATGATGGATGGAAAGTAGATTCCTTGAAGATTTAGTCTTTATTAGAATTTTACTTTCAATTAAAGTTGTATTCTTGCTATTTTAGATAACTTGGACCCAAAGCCTATATAAGGGCATATATTTTGACCTAGGAGGGATATACCCGATTACCTAGCTTCCTTCCCAAAACTCTAGTCGTTTTCCTTCCTACAACATGTTCTAAATTCCCCCTAGGGCCACGAGTTGATTTGTAAAGTAGTTGCAAGGGTTGTCTTTGTTTTAGGAATTTTCAGTTCAATAAAATAAACTTCAAGTTCTCTTATTTTGGTTATTAATATCTTGCAAGAGCATCAGGAGAGCATTGTAAGGTTATCTATTTACTTAGCATCGGGAGAGTTAAGTATACGAAATAAATAAGAGCAAGTTCTCTAGTTTATAGTTGAACTATCTCGGACCTAGGGATAGGACGAGGTTAAGTGGTTAAAGAAGAATTCATCCACATCGGTGTTCATCCTTCGATTCACGCCGGGAGGTATCATCAAAGACGTGATCATCGATAGACTTGGACCTAGGGATAGGCCAAGGCACATCTGGGATTCTTGCCAAACTTGAAGTACTGAGTTGAGTATTTGCTGCCGCGACAGGTGCTGCCGCGACGGGAGCGACGACAGAACTGGATTTCCTAAACTCTGCAATACCTGCACTACTGAGCAATTCAATACCAGCCCATTCTCTCTATCTTGATTTCCCTACTCTTTTATTTAAAGTTTTCTTTATTATTTTCGTGACAACTTCTCAAATATTTTCTTTACTTTCGTGCAGTGAATTAAGGTGAAGCTATTAGCCCAATCCCTATGGAGACGATATCCGATACTTCGTATCACTTTACTACTTACGTCGTGTATACTTGCACTACCATTGCGATAGACTATTTTACACGCAACAAGTTTTTGGCGCCGTTGCCGGGGATTGGCAACATAACTCTACCTTTTACTTTTCTGTACTTTTTGTTTTTATTTTTATTTTTCTGTTTTTCTTTGGTGTGTTCAACTCTTGCTTTTCACAAGGTGCCTTGTTTATGCGTAGATCGAAACGAGGTGAAGATCCTGAGTATCCATTAGACCCGAAAATCGAACGTTCATTCAATCTCAAGAACCGACTTCGTCACTTACTAGCCAGGAACGAGTACCTTGAGGAACAGTTAGAGACGATGGCACACCGAGGAGACGATCCTCCTGTTGGAGATGGAGAGGGTAGACAGCCTGTCGTCGACCCTGCTGCCGCTGCCGGATGACGGTCCTGTCGTGACTACATGTTGAACGATCATGTAGAACTGGAAACCACGCTGCCGGATATAGATGTTGACAACTTCGAGCTGAAACCTGTCATGTTTAGCATGATCAACAATGCCGGTCAATTTAGTGGTGCTGCTACCGAGGATACTAGGGAGCATCTAAAAACATTCCAGGAAATCTGTGGTTCGTTTAGACTGCTAGGAGTTAATCCGGAGATACTGAGGCTTCGGTTATTTCCCCATTCATTGAGGGACAGAGCAAAGACGTGGTGGAATAAACTTACGTCGGGTTCAATTAGAACTTGGGCAGATTTATCTCGTGAATTTTTATCTCGTTTTAATCCTTCACATTTATCTGAGCGATTACGTAATGAAATTGCTACTTTTCAACAGGAAGATGACGAGCCAATGCACGAGGCCTGGGACAGATTTACCACTCTTTTGCGGAACTGCCCAATGCATGGATTTCCCGTCTGGAATCAGGTAACTAAGTTTTATAATACTGCCAACTTACAAACTCGTATTCAAATTGATTCAACAACAAACTGACTATTATTGGACAAAGACCCAGACGAGGCAATGCAAGTATTGAGAAATCTGGCCAAGAATGAGGAGCAGTTTCCGACAGCAAGAAGAGGGGGTAAATGGGTACTAGCTGTTAAGGATTATGAGGCCGACAGCACAATGAAATCACAGGTGGCATTCCTTACTAAGCCAATGAAAAAACTCTTGAACGATGATGCACACCATGGATTTGCTGTTGAGGAGGTATGTGAAATCTGTGAGGGAAATCATAGTTCGGATGAGTGTCCTATACAGTTAGAAGAGGGAAAGTATGTTGGAAACTATAAGCCGAATTACAACTCCAACAACTATAATCCCAATTGGAGAAAGGATCCCAAGTTCTCTTGGAGTAATCCTAACAATGCCCTGAATCCTCAAACACACAGTAATCAGAATCGGGGAGGACCTAGATTGTTGACACGACAGCAACTGCAGCCGCCGCAGCAGCAGCAACAGCCACCAGCTGCCACTAACAGTATACTTGAACAGACTCTGGCTACGTTTATGTCTCAGACTGGTACTTATATTGAGAACATGAATCAGTTTGTTAAGAAGACAGAGACATTCATGGATAAAACAGAGATGCGGATGACAAATCATGAAGCTACTCTGAAATCTTTGGAGACACAAATGGGTCAGGTTTCACAGCATATCAAGCCGAGGCAGACTGGAGGATTCCCTAGCAATACTGAAAATGCTAGACAGCCAACACATGAGCAGTGTAAAGCTATTACTACTAGGAGTGGGAGGAACCTACCAGGGCTAGAGAAGGAAGCTGAAATAGTAAAAAAACCAGCTTTGGACAGACCTGCCGAGGAAGCTGCCCCGACAGGTAACAAACAGCCTACTGCCGATGAACCTGTTACGATAGCAGAAGCGACAGAGGAGAAAATGATGAAACCAAACCTCTTCAGATTCGTATGCGGTGGAAAGGACGCATTGCTGATTATCGTCCCCCACCTCCTTTTCCTCAACGGTTACAGCAAACGAAGCAAGAATCTCAACTCAAAAAGATTTATGATATTTTTAAGCAGGTTCATATTAACATTCCGCTGTTGGATGCCGTGAGGGAGATGCCCGGTTACGCCAAATTTCTCAAGGATGTTATGTCAAAGAAATCTAAACTAGGGGAATTTGAAACGGTGAAGATGACAGAAGGCTGCATGAGCATTCTTCATAGGCAGCAACCCCAGAAAAAGAAGGATCCGGGGAGCTTCATCATACCTTGTGTAATCGGAGATAAATATGTGGGTAAGGCACTTTGTGATCTTGGTGCTAGTATTAACTTAATGCCAAAATCTGTTTTTCCGAAATTAGGTATTGGAAAAGCTCGGCCCACGACAGTACTTCTGCAGCTGGCAGACCGCTATCACGTTCATCCGGAAGGAAAAATCGAAGATATTCTGGTAAGAGTGGATAAATTTATTTTTCCTGCTGACTTTCTTGTTTTAGATTGTGAAGCAGATGAAAACGCACCAATCATCCTGGGGCGACCCTTCTTAGCTACGGGAAGATCACTGATTGATGTGGAGAAAGGAGAACTCACCATGCGAGTAAACGATCAAGAGATTAAGTTGAATGTTCTCCAAGCTATGAAGCATGCTGATGCAGAAGAAGAATGCAAGGTAATCACTGAAGTTACCTTTGACCAACCCTGCATCAGGTCGGGCTGTCACGACATCAACATTGGTCACTGCCTCGGCAGCCACTTACAGGACTGTAATGACAGCACCGACGACAGTTGTTGAGTGTGTAAAAGTTCTATTATTTACACCCTTTTTAACCCATATTTCTGCTGCATTCAAGCATCATTGCATTGCATTTAGGTTAGTTTACAGCAAAACATCACAAATATATTAAAGGCACGGATTCTACTAAAAGATGGCTGATTTTGTAGGTTGCTGCCATAGTTGACGAAGAAGGCGGGCGCAGGGCAGAGAAGCAGCAGAGCTGAACTGGACAAACAGACGACGAGGATGCTGCTGCCATGGATCTGTAACCCCCTTAACCCGGCCTAGACGGTTGACCCGAATTAAGAAAGTCACACGGGGAAAACCAAAGTCAACCCGAAAGTCAACCTTGATTAACAACCCTTTTTTTTCTTTTTAATCTTTTCTAGATGCACATTAACCTTAGATGTGATCACATAACAACATACTCAAAGATCACAAACATCAGAGATCAAACAGGGACCCAATTGAACAAATTACAACTTTAGGGACCAAATTGTAATTTCTGAAAACTTTAAGGACTTAACCAGATTTTAAGTTACCAACTTAAAATTAATCATGTTACATGCTTCTCTGCCAAATTTCAGCTCAAACGGACATCCCAAGCTCATACAATTGCACAAACAAGATTCAGGACCAAAATGCAAACAATTCAAAACATTTAACTGCCAATGTCAGCCCCCAACGGTCACCCGTTCCGAAACAGGCAGAGCCCGTTTCAAAACGCGGGGCCGTTCCGCAACGCGTACCGAAACAGGTGACTGGCAGAATGCTTTCCGTTTCGAAACAGTGTCTACCGTTTCGGACGCCTGGGCTGATTCAGGGCATCCGTTCCGAAACGGTAGTCCCTGTTCCGAAACGCCCTGCACATAATGCAGAAAAAGACATGCTTAAACACGCAATTGACCATTCGAACATACTCCAAAAGCCACCAAACTTTACCAACATGCAGTTCAACATATATGAGACATACTTGCATCAGGAATTCAACAAAATATCAACAAATACGAAAAGCCCCAAATCTATAGGCATGCTTCCTACACAAGCAACCTTTCAAGCATAAACTTCCAAATCAATCTCATAAAAGCCAAATACATGTTCCAACAACATCAACAACATAAAACCATTCTTGTCCGAACATATACGAACACATAAACATCAACCCAAGAGATTCTACCCCATTGCCTTTATTAACTATAGCTATTCACCGAGACATACATCTCAAATGGAGTCCTCCTTGAATCCCTTGCTTCTCGCTGTCCAAACTTCAAGAATCTGCATTGATGGACAAAAAGGAGCGTAAGCACATAATGCTTAGTGAGGAATGCTCAAAACCAAAACACCATCAATGCAGCGGGTCATAAAATCACTTTTAAAACAAACTCGATTTGATAACCAAGCAAAGTTTGAAAACCCTTTTTCAACAACATGCTTAAAACCATGCATTGCACATACATGAAAACCAACCCTTAGCTTAGCAAGCTAAGAAAACCTTTTCAAAGAACAATTTGCAAAGTCATCCATTTAACCATTCCATGCATAAACACCATATGCAAAGTTAAATTCAAAACCTTGGAAAACACTTCCATTCACATCATACCTTTCCCATGCTTGAATGTCATACCAAGCAAGAACCATTTAAAAACCATTTATCCAATCAATCCATCACATGCATTAAACAAAGGCAACATTTGAACCACAACATCATCATCACATGCCTTTTAAAACAAGTCTTAACAAGACTCCAATGCATTAAAGAGATTCCATGCACACATGCATCATTTACCAAATGATAATCAACACTTGTTCAACTTAACAAGTAAACATGCATTCACAAGCATTATACACTTTCCATGCAACCATGCATCTTTTCAAGCATCTCATGCTTCTTTATAATCAAGAACATTACATTGGCTTCCAAGTGATCAACCACATCCACTTTTCAACTCAACACCCGATCGGATACGCGGATCACAAGAGTTGTCCCCCACGCTTCATACACACTACCAATCCAAGGTCTCCAAATGGACTTTTAAACACCATTTGACCTCACCATCCTAAGGTTCCCATGTATGGACTTTTAAACACCATACAACCTTAGCTTTTCCCGAGGTTCCCATGTATGGACTTTCAAACACCATACAACCTCAACTTTTCCCAAGGTTCCCATGTATGGACTTTTAAACACCATACAACCTTGACATGCACAAGGTTCCCATGTATGGACTTTCAAACACCATACAACCTTTGCATCACCGATTGGTAGTTGTATAACATCACTAACGAGATCCGGGACACCCTACACAAGATCCACACATGGACTTTACACCTCCATTGTGATTTTAACAAGCACAAGGTTCCCATATATGGACTTTTAACCACCATATAACCTTTGCTTAACCAAGTTCCTCGAATGGGCATTCCACCTCCATTATGACCTAAACCATCTCGTTAGGATACTTGAAGGGAGTTTACCGGTTCACACTTAACCACTCCACCTCCAAGGCGACTTTATTCACGGTGCACCCAATCCTATAGCCGGCTAACTATATCCGATCAAAGAAACCAAGAACCACTTACATCACTTGCCAATATAACCATCTTACCATCATTAGTCCAATGACTCACATGCATAACCATAATGCAAAAACCATCATTTACCATCATCAATCCACTGTTTTAAAGCATTACACAAAGCCATTAAACATCATGCAACACCATGCATCAAAACCACATTTTCAATGTATAAAACCAAGGATCTCTTACCTTGAGCATCCTTCACATATGGCTTTCAAAACCAGCATTAAACCATGCTAAAAATATGCTTTCAAAACAGAATATAAACCATGCAAATCACATGCATTGCAACCATCAAACACAATTACTTTAAAAGCCAAATCACAACACAATTCAAGAGCGAAAACCATTTACTTACTCTTGAGCTTAGCAAAGTTGTTTAGACTTAAACTAAGCTCCCAAAACCTTCAAACCTTGGTTTAAAAGCTGAAAACCCAACTTCACTCACCGATACACAAAACAAGGCTAGCCAACAAGCCTTCCAAGCATCCGAAACCTTCCGCAACACCTCTAAAGCTCACGGATCAAACTCCCCTGTTTCAAACACACAAAAACAGAGCATTAATGCATCTTTATGCATTAAAAACACCAGCAACACAACACAACTCGCTGCTCATCACAAATCCAACATTTCGGCTACCAAACACAACCGAAATCACCTCCAAACACTTCCAAAACTTAACCCAGCCAAGATCCATCACTTCTAACCATTTTTAAACATCAATTAACATCCAAAATGATCACAAACACATCCTTATACCTCCAGGTATAACAGATCACCAAAAACACTCCAAAAACAACCAAAAACTCAAGCAAAACTTAGGAAATTCAACCTATCCGGGATTGCATTAATTAAACCTCAACTTCTAATCAATTTAGCATTCATTTAACATCAATTTGACACCTCAAAACCCTGCCCAAACAGATCACACGAAAATTTCACCAAAAATCACCAAATCTTGCATTTTAAGCCAAAATCAAGATTTCAATTGAAAAGCCTTTAACAAATCACAAATCAAGGATTGAGAACTTAGGAATTTCAGTAAAGAACTGATAGTTTAGAGGAGAAGGACGTTCTTACCTCCAAACTTGAATTTCTCCTTTTTAGAACCAAAAAGCTTGATGAAACAACTTGCAAATGGTGAGGTTTTGTTGTAAAGATGATTAGGAATCCAAAGAGAATTGAAAAGGAAGATTTGAGTGACAAAATCAGAGGAGAAAATCTGGAGAAATGTGTTTGGGTTGAGAGAAAATGAGAGAAAAAGAGAATTGGAAGAAAAATGGAAAGTTAGTTATAAAATAGTCAAAATGACTTTCCCTCCTCTTTCATATGCTTTAAAATCAGAATAAAACCTTAAAATATCTTAGAAAAATCTGGAGAAACTCTTTTTGGAATAATAGCTCCTTAAAGATTCAAAGTTTCAATCCTTTATAAAACAGTCACGCAACTTTCAAAAATTACATTTTGGTCACTAGCCAAAATGTCAACCTTCCAAACCTCATTTTCCAAAAGTGATTTCACAGTTCACTTTTATATATTAAAAGATGATTTTAGAACATTTTTCCATATTTTTAATGCAACCCGAACTAGGCTTTCCTAATTTCACCTTTATATATTCGATCAGCACTTTGACTGAACTGGTCAACGCCCAAAACTTCTGAGCCCAAAACCGGGGCGTTACAACTCTCCCCCCCTTAGGAAATTTCGTCCTCGAAATTTCAACTGGCGAAAAGAGAACCACAACCTTCTCAAACCAACACACAAGGCAACACAACAGCCTCAACCACCACTGAACACATTCCACACAACAACTCCACCAAACTCAACACCACCACACGCTGTTCGCAAAATCCAGAACACACAAAGATAGCCACAACTTAACCTTTCACATATCTGGACTGTACACAGCCCCAACATCAACCTGAAGAACTTCAACTTTTAGAACATACAACACTGTAACACACAACCCCCAAGACTTGTTTACACAGTGACACCAACCAAACCAATACAACCACTATGCAAACTTCTCTGCTTCTAAAACTCTTGCAAACTCCCAAACCTCTTCCAAGAATTTTCCCAACAACAAATATTCTTAAGCATCAACTGCTTACCCAACTCCTCAACGAATGCTAACAATCCTTCACATCCGCCACTATCATTACCATAACAACTCACAAGGACTACTCACCCAGATTCCAAAATTTACATCACAACCCCAACTCGACTCCGCCAGCCGTACCACACACCACCAGCTGACTTCAAAAGAAATTCACATACTCACAACCAACCAACCACCTCTCACAAGAATCCTTTCAAACAACAATGGCCATCGATCTTTCATTGCCTATCCACCGCAAACTTTGACCACAACACCTGCCTTACTAGAACATCGCCCAGCTTAAACATATAGATCATCTTCTCAACTCTTCGAAGGTTACTAAGAACCAACACTTACAAACACAACCCTTCCACAACAACTTAAATGCTAAGCTGCTTCAGCACTTGGAAACACAACCACTAAACTGCAACATCCTTTAGCACCAAGGAACTACCCCTTCCACTTAGCTATTCAAACCACTTGACCGATTCTAACTTCAACCGGTACTCTCCACCACCAAACCACTAAACTCCTTAAGCAACAAACACTACCCTTCTACCAACAGGCTATACTACTCCCACTATCTCCAGCACTAGCTTAATATTCTCCAATGCTTCTAACTCTCACCCAGCACCAAAACAACCCCTAAAAACCCATCATCCAACCTAACCCAACCTCCACACTAACAGATTTGATCAGTTATTAGCGAGTGTGAACATCGTATGCATGATCACCTACATGCCCTATCAATGCCTGATGTACATGTATGCAAAACCTCTAATGTCATGCCACATGTATGCATGGACCACCACATATATAATATAGCATATAACAATGATTTTAACTGTGCATGAATGCCAGTTCACACCCTCCAATAACATCCTCAAAATCCGTCTAAGAACAACCTCCTACCTCACTTCTAACTTATCTAACTCCATCATTCCAACAACCATTAACCACAAGATACTCACTAAAACCTTCTTCACACCAAAGATGTTTCCAAACTACAACTATTACCCCAAACATGCTAGCAACAAGACTAGACTTACCACGCAAGGAAAACCAACAGAAACCAAACCAGGGTAACTAGAGCAAAGATTACTTAACAAGGTTACCTCAAAACACAACACCACCCTGAAGATTCATCAGACGAGCTCTCTTCCTCGCGGAACCATCATCCTCCTGCCGCACCGCTGCAGTACCAGCTAACACACTAGGGTCACCACCGACCTCTTGCGGTAAGGAACCTTGGTTGTTCCGAGCCAACATCAAACAATTACGTCTCATATGTCCAGCAGACCCACATTTCCAGCAAACTTCATTTCCTAAACTCTTCACAACCTTCTGCTCTTTCTGCCACCTCTGAACCTTGCCTCGGCCGTGCCCACGACCTTTCAGAGACCCTTTGGCTATCACCAAAGCTGACTTCACCCCAAGGGGACAATCACGCTTCACATGCACTTTAGAACCACAGTTCCAGCAAGCACCCGCGCCCCAACAACCTCCAACATGGCGCCTTTCACAACGGTCACATACCGGTGGCTGAGCTTCCACTCCTTGCTCAAGCAACACCTGCTCCACAACGGCACTACCTTCACATTGCTTAACCCTTGGAAACTTCTCTCCAAGATACCTTTCATAAAAGGCGGATACAAAGAAATCCCAGTCAATATCATGGATATGTGACGCCACCACCACAGATGTCCACCAGGCACATGCGTCCTCCAACATCAAAGAAACAACACTTCCCAGCTTACAAGCATAATCACAGCCTTCCTGATCCACAATCAGAATCACATCGGCCAACCAGGCCCCAAACATCTCCGGTGAAGAACCATGATACTCCACAGCACCCAGATCAAGCAAACGCTGCTTCGGCAAACCCACACATCCCACAGCCAGCACATCCACTGACTTCACCTTTACCACAGCCTGAGATGTTCCCAACACCTCTTGAGCAACAGGTGATGAACTCTTCACCACAAAACCAGCTTTTTCCTCCTGCCTTGACACCTCAACCCCAGGCACAGAAGACTGAGACAAAACACCTCTACAGAAGGGTGAATTCCATGCCCTAACAACCTGCCCTAAGGCAGCAACCATCTCACCCAACTGCCATTCTATCACCGACTTCGCCATACTACTAACAACAACAAACATTCACAACAAACAAACAAACCAGTTAGACCAGCTTTAAGCAAGGATTCAAACTCCAACTCCAAAATAACACAATAGCTATATTAATAAGGCAATGGGTATCCCGAATCCTCCCCTTTTACATGACATAACAGTCAACACAAACATGGATATCACAACATCAAGCATATCAAACAACATACTTTGATCATGCTTACACCAAACAACATCCACTTGCAGCAGCATACTAGCAACATAACATACTCATTACATGTTCATCAAGCATAACACCAGCTCACAGCATTAGCACAAATCCACACAAGCTCAACCAATATTCATAACCACAAAACATGCTTGAAAGCATCAGCAACTTGCTCAGAAACACGTGTTTCAACCAACTTTCAACCACACAACAAGGTAAACATCAAACACACATCACAACAACTTACCGTTTTCCCCAAACATTCGCAACTCAGCTCTGATACCACCAAATGTAACCCCCTTAACCCGGCCTAGACGGTTGACCCGAATTAAGAAAGTCACACGGGGAAAACCAAAGTCAACCCGAAAGTCAACCTTGATTAACGACCCTTTTTTTTCTTTTTAATCTTGTCTAGATGCACATTAACCTTAGATGTGATCACACAACAACATACTCAAAGATCACAAACATCAGAGATCAAACAGGGACCCAATTGAACAAATTACAACTCTAGGGACCAAATTGTAATTTCTGAAAACTTTAAGGACTTAACCAGACTTTAAGTTACCAACTTAAAATTAATCATGTTTCATGCTTCTCTGCCAAATTTCAGCTCAAACGGACATCCCAAGCTCATACAATTGCACAAACAAGATTCAGGACCAAAATGCAAACAATTCAAAACATTTAACTGCCAATGTCAGCCCCCAACGGTCACCCGTTCCGAAACAGGCAGAGCCCGTTTCGAAACGCGGGGCCGTTCCGCAACGCGTACCGAAACAGGTGACTGGCAGAATGCTTTCCGTTTCGAAACAGTGTCTACCGTTTCGGACGCCTGGGCTGATTCAGGGCATCCGTTCCGAAACGGTAGTCCCTGTTCCGAAACGCCCTGCACATAATGCAGAAAAAGACATGCTTAAACACGCAATTGACCATTCGAACATACTCCAAAAGCCACCAAACTTTACCAACATGCAATTCAACATATATGAGACATACTTGCATCAGCAATTCAACAAAATATCAACAAATACGAAAAGCCCCAAATCTATAGGCATGCTTCCTACACAAGCAACCTTTCAAGCATAAACTTCCAAATCAATCTCATAAAAGCCAAATACATGTTCCAACAACATCAACAACATAAAACCATTCTTGTCCGAACATATACGAACACATAAACATCAACCCAAGAGATTCTACCCCATTGCCTTTATTAACTATAGCTATTCACCGAGACATACATCTCAAATGGAGTCCTCCTTGAATCCCTTGCTTCTCGCTGTCCAAACTTCAAGAATCTGCATTGATGGACAAAAAGGAGCGTAAGCACATAATGCTTAGTGAGGAATGCTCAAAACCAAAACACCATCAATGCAGCGGGTCATAAAATCACTTTTAAAACAAACCCGATTTGATAACCAAGCAAAGTTTGAAAACCCTTTTTCAACAACATGCTTAAAACCATGCATTGCACATACATGAAAACCAACCCTTAGCTTAGCAAGCTAAGAAAACCTTTTCAAAGAACAATTTGCAAAGTCATCCATTTAACCATTCCATGCATAAACACCATATGCAAAGTTAAATTCAAAACCTTGGAAAACACTTCCATTCACATCATACCTTTCCTATGCTTGAATGTCATACCAAGCAAGAACCATTTAAAAACCATTTATCCAATCAATCCATCACATGCATTAAACAAAGGCAACATTTGAACCACAACATCATCATCACATGCCTTTTAAAACAAGTCTTAACAAGACTCCAATGCATTAAAGAGATTCCATGCACACATGCATCATTTACCAAATGATAATCAACACTTGTTCAACTTAACAAGTAAACATGCATTCACAAGCATTATACACTTTCCATGCAACCATGCATCTTTTCAAGCATCTCATGCTTCTTTATAATCAAGAACATTACATTGGCTTCCAAGTGATCAACCACATCCACTTTTCAACTCAACACCCGATCGGATACGCGGATCACAAGCGTTGTCCCCCACGCTTCATACACACTACCAATCCAAGGTCTCCAAATGGACTTTTAAACACCATTTGACCTCACCATCCTAAGGTTCCCATGTATGGACTTTTAAACACCATACAACCTTAGCTTTTCCCGAGGTTCCCATGTGTGGACTTTCAAACACCATACAACCTCAACTTTTCCCAAGGTTCCCATGTATGGACTTTTAAACACCATACAACCTTGACATGCACAAGGTTCCCATGTATGGACTTTCAAACACCATACAACCTTTGCATCACCGATTGGTAGTTGTATAACATCACTAACGAGATCCGGGACACCCTACACAAGATCCACACATGGACTTTACACCTCCATTGTGATTTTAACAAGCACAAGGTTCCCATATATGGACTTTTAACCACCATATAACCTTTGCTTAACCAAGGTCCTCGAATGGGCATTCCACCTCCATTATGACCTTAACCATCTCGTTAGGATACTTGAAGGGAGTTTACCGGTTCACACTTAACCACTCCACCTCCAAGGCGACTTTATTCACGGTGCACCCAATCCTATAGCCGGCTAACTATTTCCGATCAAAGAAACCAAGAACCACTTACATCACTTGCCAATATAACCATCTTACCATCATTAGTCCAATGACTCACATGCATAACCATAATGCAAAAACCATCATTTACCATCATCAATCCACTGTTTTAAAGCATTACACAAAGCCATTAAACATCATGCAACACCATGCATCAAAACCACATTTTCAATGTATAAAACCAAGGATCTCTTACCTTGAGCATCCTTCACATATGGCTTTCAAAACCAGCATTAAACCATGCTAAAAATATGCTTTCAAAACAGAATATAAACCATGCAAATCACATGCATTGCAACCATCAAACACAATTACTTTAAAAGCCAAATCACAACACAATTCAAGAGCGAAAACCATTTACTTACTCTTGAGCTTAGCAAAGTTGTTTAGACTAAAACTAAGCTCCCAAAACCTTCAAACCTTGGTTTAAAAGCTGAAAACCCAACTTCACTCACCGATACACAAAACAAGGCTAGCCAACAAGCCTTCCAAGCATCCGAAACCTTCCGCAACACCTCTAAAGCTCACGGATCAAACTCCCCTGTTTCAAGCACACAAAAACAGAGCATTAATGCATCTTTATGCATTAAAAACACCAGCAACACAACACAACTCGCTGCTCATCACAAATCCAACATTTCGGCTACCAAACACAACCGAAATCACCTCCAAACACTTCCAAAACTTAACCCAGCCAAGATCCATCACTTCTAACCATTTTTAAACATCAATTAACATCCAAAATGATCACAAACACATCTTTATACCTCCAGGTATAACAGATCACCAAAAACACTCCAAAAACAACCAAAAACTCAAGCAAAACTTAGGAAATTCAACCTATCCGGGATTGCATTAATTAAACCTCAACTTCTAATCAATTTAGCATTCATTTAACATCAATTTGACACCTCAAAACCCTGCCCAAACAGATCACACGAAAATTTCACCAAAAATCACCAAATCTTGCATTTTAAGCCAAAATCAAGATTTCAATTGAAAAGCCTTTAACAAATCACAAATCAAGGATTGAGAACTTAGGAATTTCATTAAAGAACTGATAGTTTAGAGGAGAAGGATGTTCTTACCTCCAAACTTGAATTTCTCCTTTTTAGAACCAAAAAGCTTGATGAAACAACTTGCAAATGGTGAGGTTTTGTTGTAGAGATGATTAGGAATCCAAAGAGAATTGAAAAGGAAGATTTGAGTGACAAAATCAGAGGAGAAAATCTGGAGAAATGTGTTTGGGTTGAGAGAAAATGAGAGAAAAAGAGAATTGGAAGAAAAATGGAAAGTTAGTTATAAAATAGTCAAAATGACTTTCCCTCCTCTTTCATATGCTTTAAAATCAGAATAAAACCTTAAAATATCTTGGAAAAATCTGGAGAAACTCTTTTTGGAATAATAGCTCCTTAAAGATTCAAAGTTTCAATCCTTTATAAAACAGACACGCAACTTTCAAAAATTACATTTTGGTCACTAGCCAAAATGTCAACCTTCCAAACCTCATTTTCCAAAATTGATTTCACAGTTCACTTTTATATATTAAAAGATGATTTTAGAACATTTTTCCATATTTTTAATGCAACCTGAACTAGGCTTTCCTAATTTCACCTTTATATGTTCGATCAGCACTTTGACCGAACTGGTCAACGCCCAAAACTTCTGAGCCCAAAACCGGGGCGTTACAGGATCTGTCGTGACAGCAAGGTGGCAGCAGCCTTATGAAGAGGAAAAGTAAAGTGGACCTCGATAGATAGAGAAAAATCTGCTCGTCTGTCGTATGAAAGCCAAATATTTTTCCAAGCCCCGGATCAAAAGATATGTCAAGCCAAAGCTCAAGGAGAGGAAATTCCTAGAAACAAGGATGGCGGCTGAAAAGTAGGATCCTTGGAGATTAAGTCTTTATTAGAATCTTACTTTTAATTAAAGTTGTAATCCTTGTTAACATAGAATACTTGAGCCCAAAGCTTATATAAGGGCATAGATTTTAACCTAGGAAAAAAATACCCCATAACCGATAACCTAAACCCCTCCGCCGTTTACCCGTCGTCGACATGTTCTAAAAACCTCCTAGGGCCACGGGTTGTTTTGTAAAGTAGTTGCAAGGGTTGTTTTTGTAACGCCCCGGTTTTGGGCTAAGAAGTTTTGGCGTTGACCGGTTCAGTCAAAGTGCTGATCGAATATATAAGGGGGAATTTAGGAAAACCTAGTTAGGGTTGCATTAAAAATATGGAAAAATATTCTAAAATCATCTTTTAATATATAAAAGTGAACTGTGAAATCAATTTTGGAAAATGAGGTTCGGAAGGTTGACATTTTGGCTAGTGACCAAAATGTAATTTTTGAAAGTTGCGGGACAGTTTTATAAAGGATTGAAACTTTGAATCTTTAAGGAGCTATTATTCCAAAAAGGATTTCTCCAGATTTTTCTAAGATATTTTAAGTCTAAAATCTGATTTTAAAGATTAAGAAAAGAGAGGGAAATCATTTTAACCAATTCTTAACTAATTTTTCTATTTTCTCTCAAATTCTCTTTTCTCTCATTTTCTCTTTACCCAAACAAGATTTCCTCAGATTTCTTTCTCTGATTTTGACTTATTAATCTCTCATTTCAACTCTCATTTGATTTCTAATCATCTCATCATCAAAACCTCACAATTTACAAGTTGATTCATCAAGCATTTTGGCTCTAAAATGGAGAAATTCAAGTTTGGAGGTAAGAACGTCCTTCTCCTCTAAACTATCAGTTCTTTACTGAAATTCCTAAGTTCTCAATCCTTGATTCATGTTTTATTAAAGGCTTTTCAATTGAGATCTTGATTTTTGGCTAAAATGCAAGATTTGGTGATTTTGGTGAAAATTTCGTGTGATCTGTTTAAGCAGGGTTTTGAGGTGTTAAATTGATGTTAAATGAATGCTAAAATGATTAGAAGTTGGGGTTTAATCAATGCAATCCCGGATAGGTTGAATTTCCTAAGTTTGGCTTGAGTTTTTGGTTGTTTTTGGAATGTAATTGGTGATCTGTTATACCTGGAGGTATAAGGACGTGGTTGTGATCTTTTTGCATGTTATGTGATGTATAAAAATGGTTAGAAGTGATGGATCTTGGCTGGGTTAAGTTTTGGAAGTGTTTGGAGATGATTTTCGGTTGTGTTTGGTGGCCGAAAATAGAGGTTTAGTGAGAGCAGCGAGTTTTGATGCTTTCATTGAAGCAATTAATGCATGATGATGCATTAATCCTCTGCTTTAATGTGTTGAAACAGGGGAGGCATCCTAGGATCCAAGATTTGTTGATCCGGAGGCTTGTTTTGGTGCTTTGGCTTGAAGCGAAGTGGTAATCGGTGAGTGAAAATGGATTTTCAGCTTTTAAACCAAAGGTTGAAGGTTTTGGGAGCTTAGTATAAGTCTAAACAACTTTGCTAAGCTCAAGTGTAAGTTTTCGGATTACTCTCTTAAAGTGGTGGCCATGTTTTGATGAAATGTGAAATGATGATTTTGCATGATTTGCTACTGTTTTGGAAAGCATGTTTTAGCATGTTAATTGCTGATGTTTTAGCATGATTTATGCTGATGTTTTAAGCCATGTGTTGAAGGTGTCTCTAGGTAAGAGTACCTTGTTTTATGCATTGTTAAATGATGATTTAATGCTTTGAAATGCAAGAAGAAATGGCTTGGTTTAAATGCTTTAAAACAGTGGATTACATGTTGTATAAAGTGTGTATTGGCAAGTGATGGTTTGTAAAAGTGAAGGTCACTAAGGTGGTTAAAAGTCCTTGAGTGAGCCTTGTTATCTAAGATCATCAAGGTGGTTAAAAGTCCTTGGATGAATCTTGTTGCGGACACTAAGGTGGTTAAAAGTCCTTAGGTGCTCCTTTCCATGGTGGTTAAAAGTCCATGGGGCCAAGGTGTTTAAAAGTCCTTGGGGTATTTCAAGCTACGGACACAAAGGTGGTTAAAAGTCCTTGTGTGGTCCATTCATGGTGTTTAAAAGTCCATGGCCAAGGTGTTTAAAAGTCCTTGGGGTCCAAGGTGTTTAAAAGTCCTTGGGGAAAGTTGTTGAACTTGATTTCTAAATGAAATGTATCACTTGAGCCAATATGACATGTATTGTACATGAGATGCATGAGATGCATGATTTAATGTTTATGTTGAAGCATGAGATGCTAGTTTAAATGAAATGTGGAAGCATGTTATTGCTTGATTTAAAGTATGCTTTGAGCATGTGTAAAGGTTGTTTACAAGCATGATTTACAAATGGTTTTAAATGCATTATTGAATGGTTTTTAAAGAGCACTCCTCACTAAGCTTTGGCTTACGCTCTCTCGTTTTCTTGATTCAATAATGCAGAGCATTAGAGTGCATTGAGGGCAGCAAGAGGAGGCAAGCAAACAAGTACAAGTAAAGCTCAATGTATGAAGGTTTTATAAGTGTTTTAGCTTTTGTATGTTTTTGGCAATGGGGGACCAATGTATTTGTTTTGGGAGGTGTTTATGACTCCCTAAGTATGTTGAATGTGGTTGATGTTGCTGATTTTTGGATTGAACCTTATATGCTTGTTTTGCAAGTTGATGCTTGAGTGGATAGCTTGTGTAGGAAGCATGACCTTAAATTTGGGGCTTTTTGCATGAGATGTTATCTTGCTGAATTGATGATGCTTATATGTGTTAAATATGTTTAATTGCATGCTGGTAAAGTTTGGTGATGTTTGGAGCATGTTTGAGTGTCCAATTGCATGATCTAGTATGCTTGTTTGCTGGTTTTTGTGCAGGCGTTTCGGAACAGGGGTGTACCGTTTCGGAACGGGTGCCTTACATGAACCCAGGCGTCCGAAACGGTATGCACCGTTTCGAAACGGTTTAGCCTCTGCCGAGGCCATGTTCCGGAACCCGTTTCGGAACGGCCCGTGTTTCGGAACAGGGCTAGCCTGTTTCGGAACGGTCGACCGTTAGGGGGCTGACAGGGTAGTTACATGTTTTGAAATGTTTGCGTTTTGGTCCTAAATCTTGTGTGATCAATTGCATGAGCTGTGGATGTCCTTTTAAGCTGAAATTTCACAGAGATGCATGAAACCTGACTAATTTCAAGATGGTAACTTTAATTTGGGCTGAGTCCCTTAATTTATCAGAATTTACAATTTGGTCCCTAAAGTTGTAATTTGTTCAATTGGGTCCCTGTTTGATCTCTGATGTTTGTGATCTTTTGATATGTTGTTTGTATGATCACACTTAAGGTTAATGTGCATCTAGACAAGACTAAAAAGAAAAAAAAAGGGTCGTTAATCAAGGTTGACTTTCGGGTTGACTTTGGTTTTCCCCGTGTAATCTTCGTAGTTCGGGTCAACTGTCTAGACCGGGCTACGGGGGTTACATTTGGTGGTATCAGAGCTGAGTTCTCGAGTAATTGGGAATGTGTGAATGCATGATTGAAGCATGGTTTGGTTGGTATGCTTGTTGAGTGAAAGCATGTTCAATGATATGATATGATGATGTGTATGTGATGCATGTTGTGATGATGCATGATGCGGGTACCCATTGCCAAACAAAAGCTAAAGAGATGATGTTGTTTTTGAAAGAAATTGAGCTTGAATACTTGGAATTTGCTTACCTTGCTGGTCCTGACTTGTTTTATTTTGTATTGTTATGCATGGTAAAGTATGGCACCACGTAGAGAGTTAAGGAGTAGCGCGAGAGCTACGACCCCGGAGGGGAATGTGAATGATGAGCACACTGGTAGTGCTGTGTTACCTCCTCCTCCACCTGGTGGTGGTGGTGCGGAGAGGGAAAGAGTTGGAGCTGAGGCAGCTGGTGCTGGAGCTGCAGGACCTGAAGCTGGTCAGGGGCAAGCGATACCTGACATGTCTGTGCTTGTACAAGCTATTGCGGGTGCGTTTCGAGCAGCAGTAGCTGGAGCTCAAGGAGCTGGGCATCAGGGAGATGCTGGTGCTAGACTACCCTTGGAACGTTTGCGCAGTCTTGGTGGGACTGAGTTTAGGGGTATGTCAGCTGAGAGGTCTGAAGCATGGTTGGAGAGTACCAAGCGTGTCTTGGGACAAATGAGTTGCACTGATGTGCAGAAGCTGGGATGTGTGGTGTCACTGCTGCAAGGTGATGCTTATACGTGGTGGACGACCACAATCTCTGGGATGGCTGATGCTGATGTTACATGGACGTTCTTTCAGCATGCGTTCAAGAGGAGATATCTGGGAGTTAGATATCTGGATGAAAAGAAGCGTGAATTCATGTCTCTGACCCAAGGGAACATGAGTGTGGCTGAGTATGAGGTACAGTTTGTACGTCTTAGCCAGTATGCACCTGAGTTGGTACCTGATGAGCGCGAAAGGTGCGAAAGGTTCCGTTATGGTTTGGTGACGGAGGTTAAGACCTATATGTTAGCTGCTGAGTACAATGATTTCGATGTGTTGGTTAGTCGATCGAAGGACATTGAGATGAACCTGGGTTTGTCTGCTAAGGGTACTGGAGCTAGTTCTGGGAAAAGAGCTGCTGAATATAGTTCCGGTGGACGGAACAAGAGAGGGCGTGATCAGAGGTTTCAGTCCTCGTCTAAGAGAGGTGGAGGTGCACCTGCTAGGGGCGGCAATGCTAGAGCTGACCCTAGTGCTTGTTGGATTTGTGGTTCAGCTGATCATCTGAGACGTGATTGTCCGATGATGGTTGGTGGTCAAGGGCGTGCTCCTGTTGTTGCAGCACCGCAGAGAGGTCGTGGGCGCGGCCGTGGTAATTTTCAGAGGCGAGAGGAAGGTGGGCGCGGTGTAGCTCATGTTGTGGCTATTCAACCTGAGGGTGGAGGCCAAGCGAGGGTGTATGCTCAGCGCGAAGGAAGGAATGATGCAGATGTGATTGCAGGTACCTTTACTTTGCAATCCTTGTCATTGCTTTCTTTGATTGATTCTGGATCTACGCATTCATACATTCTTCGTGAGCATGCTGAGTTGCTTGGTTTGCCTGTCGAGTCTTTGGATGTTGGTGTTAGAGTCACTAGTTCTTTTGGTGAAACTGTTGTGACTCGTAAGCTTTATAAAAGGTGTCCTTTGGTTGTTCAAGAGCATGTCTTTCTTGTTGATCTTATGGAGTTGCCCTTTTATGGTTTTGATGTGATCCTTGGTATGGATTGGCTTGCTGAGCATCGTGCTGTTGTGGATTGTGAGAATAAGCGGGTTTCGCTTAGGCTTGCGGATGATTATGAAGTGGTGGTGGTTGGTGAGAATGTGAAGTTTCTTGCCAATGTTGTTTCTACCTTGGAGGCGAGCAGGATGCTGAGGCAAGGTTGTGAAGCTTTTCTGGCTTTTGTGATGAATCCTAGTTCGAAGGAGCTGAGGGTGCAGGATATCAGGGTTGTGAAGGAGTTTCCTGATGTTTTTCCTGAAGAGTTGCCTGGTTTACCTCCTAATCGCGAGGTGGAGTTTGGTATTGAGCTGTATGAGAATACCACTCCTGTGTCCATTACTCCCTATAGAATGGCACCTAAGGAGCTGAAGGAGCTGAAGACGCAGTTGCAAGAGTTGCTTGATCGTGGTTTCATCCGGCCGAGTGTTTCGCCTTGGGGTGCTCCTGTCTTGTTTGTGAAGAAGAAAGATGGCACGATGAGGATGTGCATTGATTACCGTCAGCTGAACAAGTTGACTATCAAGAATCGGTATCCTTTGCCGAGGATTGATGATCTCTTTGATCAATTTCGGGGAGCTGCTGTGTTCTCTAAGATTGACTTGAGGTCAGGGTATTATCAATTGAAGGTGAAGGATGTGGATGTGCCTAAGACAGCTTTCAGGACAAGGTATGGGCATTATGAGTTCCTTGTGATGCCGTTTGGTTTGACAAATGCTCCTGCTGCTTTCATGGACATGATGAATCGTGTTTTTCATGAATACCTGGACAAGTTTGTTGTGGTGTTCATTGATGATATCCTTGTGTACTCGCGTACTGAGGAAGAGCACGAAGAGCATTTGAGAGTTGTGTTGCAAGCTTTGTTGGAGAATCAGCTTTATGCTAAGTTGAGCAAGTGTGAGTTTTGGCTTAGAGAGGTTGTTTTTCTTGGGCATGTGGTCTCAGCTGAGGGGATTCGTGTTGATCCTCAGAAGATTGAAGCGGTGATGAACTGGAAAGTTCCTAAGTCTGTTCAGGAGGTTCGTAGTTTCCTTGGTTTGGCAGGATACTACCGAAGGTTTGTGGATGGTTTTTCCAAGATTGCTGCTCCTTTGACGAAGTTGCTGCAGAAAGATGTTAAGTATGAATGGACAGAAGCGAGACAGCAAGCTTTTGAGAAGCTGAAGTTGGCTTTGACGCAAGCTCCTATCTTGATTCAGCCTGAATCAGGGAAAGAGTTTGTAGTCTACAGTGATGCATCCTATGTTGGTTTGGGGTGTGTGCTGATGCAAGAGGGTAAGGTTGTGGCTTATGCGTCACGGCAGTTGAAGGTGCATGAGCGCAATTATCCTACGCATGATATTGAGCTGGCTGCAGTGGTTTTTGCTCTGAAGATCTAGAGGCATTATCTGTATGGTGAGAAGTGTACGGTGTACACGGATCACAAGAGTTTGAGGTATCTGATGTCTCAGAAGGAGTTGAATCTCAGGCAGCGACGTTGGTTGGAGTTGCTCAAGGATTATGATCTGACAATAGAGTATCATCCTGGAAAGGCCAATGTTGTTGCGGATGCCTTGAGTAGAAAGGTAGCTGTTGAGCTGAGAGCTATGTTTGCTAGCTTGAGTATATCGCAGGATGGTGGTCTTGTTGCTGAGTTGCAAGTGAAACCTTCGTTGGTTCAGTTGATCAAGGATAAGCAGTTGTTGGATGATTCCTTGGTGTCTCATGTTCAGGATATCGCGGAGGGTAGACCTTCGGATTTCTGTTTTAATGAGGATGGGGTGTTGTGTTTTGGTAATCGGATAGTAGTGCCTGCAGATGCTGAGTTGAGGCATGCTATTCTAGCTGAAGGTCATAGTAGTCCTTTTGCTATGCATCCTGGTAGTACAAAGATGTATCGCGATCTTCGTGATGAGTACTATTGGGTGGGCTTGAAGAAGGATGTGGCAGAGTTCGTGAGCAAGTGTTTGGTGTGTCAGCGCGTTAAGGCTGAACATCAGGTTCCTTCTGGTTTGTTGCAACCGTTGAAAATCCCTGAATGGAAGTGGGAGAGGGTTACCATGGATTTTGTATCTGGTTTGCCTTTGTCTCCGTCGAAGAAGAATTCTGTTTGGGTGATTGTGGATCGCCTGACGAAGTGTGCACATTTCTTGCCTGTGCATACTACGTTTTCCTTGGATAAGCTGGCAGAGCTGTACGTTGCTGAGGTTGTGAGGTTGCATGGTGTGCCTAAGTCGATCGTGTCGGATAGGGATCCGAGGTTTACGTCGCGTTTTTGGCAGTGTTTGCATCAAGCTCTGGGTACAAGGTTGCATTTCAGTACATCCTATCATCCCCAGTCGGATGGCCAGTCTGAGCGAGTTATTCAGATTTTGGAGGATATGTTGAGATGTTGCGTGATAGAGTTCCAAGGTTCTTGGGAGAAGCATCTGCCTTTGGTTGAGTTCGCTTACAACAACAGTTTTCAGGCAAGTATACAGATGGCACCTTATGAGGCTCTGTATGGGAGGAAGTGTAGGACTCCTCTGTGTTGGGCTGAAACTGGTCAAAAGTTGGTTTCGATGCCTGCTTTGTTGAAAGGTACCACCGAGAAAGTGAAGCTCATTTGTGAGCGGTTGAAGGCTGCTTCTGATCGGCAGAAGTCTTACGCGGATTTGAAGCGTAGGGAGATAGAGTTTGCGGTGGGTGATCGCGTGTTCTTGAAGGTTTCGCCTTGGAAGAAGGTGATGAGGTTTGGGCGGAAGGGTAAGCTGAGCCCTAGATACATTGGACCGTATGAGGTTGTTGAGCGTGTTGGTCCTGTTGCGTATCGGTTGAGGTTACCTCAGGAGCTGGAGAAGATTCATGATGTGTTCCATGTTTCTATGCTCCGGAGGTATCGATCTGATCCTTCGCATGTGTTGTCTGTGGAGGAGGTGGAATTGAATCCGGATTTGACCTATGATGAGGAACCGGTGAAGATTCTGGATTCAGATAGCAAGGTTCTTCGTGGCAAGACCATTGAGTTGGTGAAGGTGCTGTGGAAGCATCGCGGTGTTGAGGAAGCCACGTGGGAGCGGAAGGAGGATATGCTGAAGCAGTTTCCTTATCTCTTTCCTTCAGGTAAATTTCGAGGACGAAATTTCTTAAGGGGGGGAGAGTTGTAACGCCCCGGTTTTGGGCTAAGAAGTTTTGGCGTTGACCGGTTCAGTCAAAGTGCTGATCGAATATATAAGGGGGAATTTAGGAAAACCTAGTTAGGGTTGCATTAAAAATATGGAAAAATATTCTAAAATCATCTTTTAATATATAAAAGTGAACTGTGAAATCAATTTTGGAAAATGAGGTTCGGAAGGTTGACATTTTGGCTAGTGACCAAAATGTAATTTTTGAAAGTTGCGGGACAGTTTTATAAAGGATTGAAACTTTGAATCTTTAAGGAGCTATTATTCCAAAAAGGATTTCTCCAGATTTTTCTAAGATATTTTAAGTCTAAAATCTGATTTTAAAGATTAAGAAAAGAGAGGGAAATCATTTTAACCAATTCTTAACTAATTTTTCTATTTTCTCTCAAATTCTCTTTTCTCTCATTTTCTCTTTACCCAAACAAGATTTCCTCAGATTTCTTTCTCTGATTTTGACTTCTTAATCTCTCATTTCAACTCTCATTTGATTTCTAATCATCTCATCATCAAAACCTCACAATTTATAAGTTGATTCATCAAGCATTTTGGCTCTAAAATGGAGAAATTCAAGTTTGGAGGTAAGAACGTCCTTCTCCTCTAAACTATCAGTTCTTTACTGAAATTCCTAAGTTCTCAATCCTTGATTCATTTTTTATTAAAGGCTTTTCAATTGAGATCTTGATTTTTGGCTAAAATGCAAGATTTGGTGATTTTGGTGAAAATTTCGTGTGATCTGTTTAAGCAGGGTTTTGAGGTGTTAAATTGATGTTAAATGAATGCTAAAATGATTAGAAGTTGGGGTTTAATCAATGCAATCCCGGATAGGTTGAATTTCCTAAGTTTGGCTTGAGTTTTTGGTTGTTTTTGGAATGTAATTGGTGATCTGTTATACCTGGAGGTATAAGGACGTGGTTGTGATCTTTTTGCATGTTATGTGATGTATAAAAATGGTTAGAAGTGATGGATCTTGGCTGGGTTAAGTTTTGGAAGTGTTTGGAGATGATTTTCGGTTGTGTTTGGTGGCCGAAAATAGAGGTTTAGTGAGAGCAGCGAGTTTTGATGCTTTCATTGAAGCAATTAATGCATGATGATGCATTAATCCTCTGCTTTAATGTGTTGAAACAGGGGAGGCATCCTAGGATCCAAGATTTGTTGATCCGGAGGCTTGTTTTGGTGCTTTGGCTTGAAGCGAAGTGGTAATCGGTGAGTGAAAATGGATTTTCAGCTTTTAAACCAAAGGTTGAAGGTTTTGGGAGCTTAGTATAAGTCTAAACAACTTTGCTAAGCTCAAGTGTAAGTTTTCGGATTACTCTCTTAAAGTGGTGGCCATGTTTTGATGAAATGTGAAATGATGATTTTGCATGATTTGCTACTGTTTTGGAAAGCATGTTTTAGCATGTTAATTGCTGATGTTTTAGCATGATTTATGCTGATGTTTTAAGCCATGTGTTGAAGGTGTCTCTAGGTAAGAGTACCTTGTTTTATGCATTGTTAAATGATGATTTAATGCTTTGAAATGCAAGAAGAAATGGCTTGGTTTAAATGCTTTAAAACAGTGGATTACATGTTGTATAAAGTGTGTATTGGCAAGTGATGGTTTGTAAAAGTGAAGGTCACTAAGGTGGTTAAAAGTCCTTGAGTGAGCCTTGTTATCTAAGATCATCAAGGTGGTTAAAAGTCCTTGGATGAATCTTGTTGCGGACACTAAGGTGGTTAAAAGTCCTTAGGTGCTCCTTTCCATGGTGGTTAAAAGTCCATGGGGCCAAGGTGTTTAAAAGTCCTTGGGGTATTTCAAGCTACGGACACAAAGGTGGTTAAAAGTCCTTGTGTGGTCCATTCATGGTGTTTAAAAGTCCATGGCCAAGGTGTTTAAAAGTCCTTGGGGTCCAAGGTGTTTAAAAGTCCTTGGGGAAAGTTGTTGAACTTGATTTCTAAATGAAATGTATCACTTGAGCCAATATGACATGTATTGTACATGAGATGCATGAGATGCATGATTTAATGTTTATGTTGAAGCATGAGATGCTAGTTTAAATGAAATGTGGAAGCATGTTATTGCTTGATTTAAAGTATGCTTTGAGCATGTGTAAAGGTTGTTTACAAGCATGATTTACAAATGGTTTTAAATGCATTATTGAATGGTTTTTAAAGAGCACTCCTCACTAAGCTTTGGCTTACGCTCTCTCGTTTTCTTGATTCAATAATGCAGAGCATTAGAGTGCATTGAGGGCAGCAAGAGGAGGCAAGCAAACAAGTACAAGTAAAGCTCAATGTATGAAGGTTTTATAAGTGTTTTAGCTTTTGTATGTTTTTGGCAATGGGGGACCAATGTATTTGTTTTGGGAGGTGTTTATGACTCCCTAAGTATGTTGAATGTGGTTGATGTTGCTGATTTTTGGATTGAACCTTATATGCTTGTTTTGCAAGTTGATGCTTGAGTGGATAGCTTGTGTAGGAAGCATGACCTTAAATTTGGGGCTTTTTGCATGAGATGTTATCTTGCTGAATTGATGATGCTTATATGTGTTAAATATGTTTAATTGCATGCTGGTAAAGTTTGGTGATGTTTGGAGCATGTTTGAGTGTCCAATTGCATGATCTAGTATGCTTGTTTGCTGGTTTTTGTGCAGGCGTTTCGGAACAGGGGTGTACCGTTTCGGAACGGGTGCCTTACATGAACCCAGGCGTCCGAAACGGTATGCACCGTTTCGAAACGGTTTAGCCTCTGCCGAGGCCATGTTCCGGAACCCGTTTCGGAACGGCCCGTGTTTCGGAACAGGGCTAGCCTGTTTCGGAACGGTCGACCGTTAGGGGGCTGACAGGGTAGTTACATGTTTTAAAATGTTTGCGTTTTGGTCCTAAATCTTGTGTGATCAATTGCATGAGCTGTGGATGTCCTTTTAAGCTGAAATTTCACAGAGATGCATGAAACCTGACTAATTTCAAGATGGTAACTTTAATTTGGGCTGAGTCCCTTAATTTATCAGAATTTACAATTTGGTCCCTAAAGTTGTAATTTGTTCAATTGGGTCCCTGTTTGATCTCTGATGTTTGTGATCTTTTGATATGTTGTTTGTATGATCACACTTAAGGTTAATGTGCATCTAGACAAGACTAAAAAGAAAAAAAAAGGGTCGTTAATCAAGGTTGACTTTCGGGTTGACTTTGGTTTTCCCCGTGTAATCTTCGTAGTTCGGGTCAACTGTCTAGACCGGGCTACGGGGGTTACAGTTTTGTTTTAGGATTTTCCAAGTTCAATAAAATAAACTTCAAGTTCTCTTATTTTGGTTATTCATATCTTGCAAGAGCATCGGGAGAGCATTGTGAGGTTATCTATTTACTTAGCATCGGGAGAGTTAAGTATACGAAAGAGATAAGAGCGAGTTCTCTAGTTTATAGTTGAACTATCTCGTGCCTAGGGATAGGGCGAGGTTAAGTGGCTAAGGAAGAATTCATACACATCGGTGTTCATCCTTCGATTCACGCCGGGAGGTATCCTCAAAGACGTGATCATCGACAGACTTGGACCTAGGGATAGGCCAAGGCAGATCTGGGATTCTTGCCAAACTTGGAGTACGGAGTTGGTGTGTTCGCTGCCGCGACAGCTAACGGACAGCCGCTGCGACAGGTGCTGTCAGCGACGGGCGCGACGACAGAACTGGATTTCCTAAACTCTTCAATACCTGCACTACTGAGCAATTCAATACCAGCCCATTCTCTCTATCTTGATATTTCTACTCTTTTTATTTACGTTTACTTTATTATTCTCGTGACAATCTTCTCAAATATTTCCTTTGCTTTCGTGCAGTGAATTAAGGTGAAGTCATTAGCCCAATCCCTGTGGAGACGATATCCGATACTTCGTATCACTTTACTACTTGCGCCGTGTACACTTGCACTACAATTGCGATAGACTCTTTTACACGCAACAAGTTTTTGGCGCCGTTGCCGGGGATTGGCAACATAACTACACCTTTCCTTTATTGCACTTTTCGTTTTTGTTCTTGTTATTTTTTTTCTATTTTTCGTTAGTACTTTCAACTCTTGCTTTTCACGAGGTTTTCTTGTTTATGCGCAGATCTAAAAGAGGTGAAGATCCTGAATATCCATTAGATCCGGAAGTTGAACGTTCCTTCAATCTCAAGAAACAACTTCGCCACCTCTTAGACATGAACGAGTACTTTGAGGAACAGCTAGAGAAGATGGCCCGTAATCCGCCCGCTGGTGATGGTATACCGCCTGTCGGCAACCCGCCCGCAGCAACCGGACGACGGTCCTATCGTGACTACATGTTGAACGATCATGTAGAGTTGGAGACCACGCTGCCAGATATTGATGTTGATAACTTCGAGCTTAAACCTGTCATGTTTAGTATGATCAACAATGCCGGGCAGTTTAGTGGTGCTGTGACAGAGGATGCCAGGGAGCATCTCAAAATGTTCCAGGAGATCTGTGGTTCGTTTAGACTGCCAGGAGTTAGTCCGGAAATACTGAGGCTTCGGTTATTTCCTCATTCATTGAGGGATAGAGCTAAAACTTGGTGGAATAAACTAACATCGGGTTCAATCGTAACTTGGGCAGATTTATCTCGTGAATTCTTATCTCGTTTTAATCCTTCGCATTTATCTGAGCGATTACGTAACGAAATTGCTACTTTTCAACAGGAAGATGACGAGCCGATGCACGAGGCCTGGGACAGATTTACTACTCTTCTTCGAAACTGCCCAATGTATGGATTCCCCGTCTGGAATCAGGTTACAAAGTTCTATAATGCTGCCAACCTACAAACTCGCATTCGAATTGATTCAGCAGCAAATGGACTATTATTGGATAAAGATCCGGACGAGGCATTGCAAGTTTCGAAAAATCTGACCAAGAATGAGGAGCAGTTTCCGACTGCGAGAAGAGGGGGTAAACGGGTACTTGCTGTCAAGGATTACGAAGCCGACAGCACAATGAAATCACAGGTAGCATTCCTTACTAAAGCAATGAAAAGGTTGTTAAATGATGATGGTTTACAAGGATTTGCTGTTGAGGAAGTATGTGATATCTATGAGGGAAATCATAGTAGGGATGAGTGCCCAATACATGTAGAAGAGGGAAAATATGTTGGAAACTACAAGCAAAATTATAACTCCAACAACTGTAATCCCAATTGGAGGAAAGATCCCAAATTTTCCTGGAGTAATCCCAACAATGCCCTGAATCCGCAAGCACATAATCAGAATCAGGGAGGTCCTAGACTGCTGACGCGACAGCAGCTGCCGTAGAATCTGCCGCTGCAGCAGCAACAGCAGCCACCAGCTGCCACGAGCAGTATATTGGAACAGACTCTGGCCACCTTTATGTCTCAGACCGGTACTTATATTGAGAATATGAATCAGTTTGTCAAGAAGACAGAGAATTTCATGGATAAGACAGAGATGAGGATGACAAATCATGAAGCTACTTTGAAATCTCTGGAGACACAAATGGGTCAAGTGTCGCAACATATTAAGCCGAGGCAGAATGGAGGATTTCCTAGCAATACTGAAAATGCTAGATCGCCCACACATGAGCATTGTAAGGCGATTACTACTAGGAGTGGGAAGAAACTACCAGGGCCGGAAAAAGAAGCTGAAACAGAAAAGGAACCTGCCTTGGAGAAACCTGCCGAGGAAGCTGCCCCGACAGGTGATAAAAAGACTGCTGCCGATGAGCCTGTCACGACAGCAGAAGCGACAGAGGAGAAAAAAGATGATTACTATCCTCAGATTCGCATGCAGTGGGAAGGACGCATTGCTGATTACCGTCCCCCACCACCCTTCCCTCAACGGATACAGCAAGCGAAGCATGAATCTCAACTTAAAAAGATTTATTATATTTTTAAGCAGGTTCATATTAATATTCCATTGTTAGATGCCGTTAGGGAGATGCCCAATTATGCTAAATTTCTCAAGGATGTTATGTCGAAAAAATCTAAACTTGGGGAGTTTGAAACGGTAAAGATGACAGAAGGTTGCATGAGCATTCTTCATCGGCAGCCACCCCAGAAAAAGAAGGATCCGGGGAGCTTCATCATACCTTGCGTAATCGGAAATAAATTCGTGGGTAAGGCACTTTGTGATCTTGGTGCTAGTGTTAATCTAATGCCCAAATCTGTTTTTCAGAAATTAGGTATTGGAAAGGCACGGCCCACGACAGTAACTCTGCAGCTGGCAGACCGCTCTTACGTTCATCCAGAGGGAAAAATTGAAGATATTTTGGTAAGAGTGGATAAGTTTATTTTTCCTGCGGACTTTCTTGTTTTAGATTGTGAAGCAGACGAAAATGCACCAATCATCCTTGGGTGACCCTTCTTAGCCACGGGAAGATCATTGATTGATGTGGAGAAAGGAGAACTCATCATGCGAGTAAACGATCAAGAGATTAAGTTGAATGTTCTCCAAGCGATGAAACATGCTGATGTGGACGAGGAATGCAAGGCTATCACTGATGTTACCCTTGATCAACCTTACATCAGGTCGGGCTGTCACGATATTCAATTCGGTCACTGCCACGGCAGCCACCTACCGGCCTGTCACGACCGCGACGACGACAGCACCGACGACAGCAACTCCTCTGAATCTGATTCATCTGATACTGAAGATCAGGAGGAGGTAAACTGGATTGGCAATCGTCCAGGTAAGTTATTCGAACCCTTAAATTATACTTCGGATAACCATTTAATCCAAAAGCCATCTATTGTTGAACCACCTGCCTTAGAACTGAAGCCCCTGCCAGGGCAGCTTAAATATGCTTTTCTTGGTTCAAATGATACGTTGCCCGTAATCATCTCTTCTAAGTTGCCGCAGGAACAGGAACGACAGCTAATCGACATGCTAAGGCAGCACAAGAAGGCGATTGGATGGACGATTGCTGATATACAAGGCATTAGTCCGGCGTTAAGCATGCACAAAATACTTCTAGAGGAAGACCATAAGCCGACTATAGATGCCCAAAGGCGGCTAAACCATGCGATGAAGGAGGTGGTGCGTAAAGGGATAATCAAATGGTTAGATGCTGGTATTATTTACGCCATCTCCGACAGCAAATGGGTGAGCCCGGTGCAATGCGTTCCCAAAAAAGGAGGAATGACCGTGGTAACCAATGAGAACAATGAGTTAATCCCAACCAGGACTGTGACCGGTTGGAGGGTTTGTATGGACTATCGGAAGCTTAACAAAGCTACCCGAAAGGACCACTTTCCTTTACCCTTTATTGATCAAATGCTTGATAGACTAGCGAGTAAACCTTACTATTGTTTTCTTGATGGTTACTCAGGTTACAATCAAATTGCTATCGCATCGGAGGATCAAGAAAAGACGACTTTGACATGCCTCTACGGAACGTACGCATTTAGGAGAATGTCATTTGGATTATGCAACGCACCCGCCACCTTCCAAAGATGCATGATGGCCATATTCTCCGAAATGGTGGAGGACTTCCTTGAGATCTTTATGGATGATTTTTCCATCTTTGGAGACGATTTTGAGAGCTGCCTCGGCAATCTACAAAAGGTGCTTGAAAGATGTGAAAAAGCAAATCTACTTCTAAATTGGGAAAAATGCCACTTTATGGTGGATGAAGGGATAGTCCTGGGCCATAAGATTAGCTGCCGTGGGATAGAAGTCGACAGGGCCAAAATAGAAGTAATCGAGAAACTGCCGCCGCCGACCACAGTCAAGAGCATTAGGAGTTTTTTAGGGCATGTTGGGTTTTATCGGAGATTTATTGCTAATTTCTCAAAAATCACGAAGCCCCTATGCCATCTTTTGGAGCAGAACCGACCCTTTGACTTTAATGATGAATGTACTGAAGCATTCAAGGTTCTGAAGGAAAAACTGGTTACAGCCCCCATAGTACAGCCACCAGACTGGACGCAACCATTTGAGATTATGTGTGATAATAGTGACTATGCTGTCGGGGCAGCACTTGGGCAGCGCAGAGATAAGCTGTTTCATGTCATATATTATGCCAGCAAAACATTAAATGACGCCCAAGTGAACTATACCACCACAGAAAAGGAGTTGTTAGCTGTGGTGTTCTCCATCGACAAGTTTCATTCTTACATACTTGGGACGAAAGTAATAGTACACACAGACCATTCTGCCCTTAAGTATTTGTTCGCAAAGAAGGATGTCAAGCCTAGATTGATACGGTGGATCTTGCTACCACAAGAATTCGACCTTGAGATCAAGGACAAGAAGGGAACAGAAAATCAGGTGGCTGGCCACTTGTCAAGGTTGGAGACGGGACAGAGTCTGCCAATAGATGAGACACACATACTGGAGACCTTCCCAGATGAGCAGCTCTGTGCTGTCGCAATCGCTGCCGTGACAGCCATGGCGGCAGGTAAGTCTTCTGAACTCCCCTGGTATGCTGATTTCGTTAATTTTATAGTTAGCAGAATACTTCCTTCTGATCTTAATTATCAAGCCAGGAAGAGGTTCCAAAATGATGTTAAGCATTATTATTGGGACGAACCTCTCCTTTTAAAAATGTGTGCAGATCAGGTTATAAGGAGATGCGTACCACAAGAAGAGCAAGAAGACATTCTCCATCACTGTCATGCTTCACAATATGGAGGTCACTTAGGAGGCAACAAAACTGCTGCCAAGGTGCTGCAGTCAGGGTTCTACTGGCCGACACTGTACAAAGATGCACAGGACTTCTACAAGAACTGTGACAGGTGCCAGCGGACAGGTAACATCTCGAGGAGAAACGAGATGCCACTGCAAAACATCCTAGAAGTCGAGATCTTCGACGTTTGGGGGATCGATTTTATGGGACCTTTTCCATCTTCATGTGGAAATCTATACATCCTCCTAGCAGTGGATTATGTCTCTAAGTGGGTTGAAGCTATCGCCACTCAAAAGAATGATGCCAAGACGGTCCAAAAGTTTTTACACAAAAACGTTTTTTCTAGATTTGACATCCCTAAGGCGATTATCAGTGATGAAGGGAGACATTTTGATAATAGGGTAATTGCTGCCGCCTTGAAGAAATATGGTGTCAAGCACAGGATCGCGACAGCATACCACCCACAGACCAATGGACAGGCTGAGATATCCAATAGGGAAGTGAAGAATATTCTTGAGAAGATGGTTAAGCCAACTAGGAAAGATTGGTCTTTACTTCTGAATGATGCATTATGGGCATATAGGACAGCCTTTAAGACTCCATTGGGCATGTCTCCATACCGTTTGATCTATGGGAAAACCTGTCATCTGCCTGTCGAGATAGAGCACAGGGCATACTGGGCAATCAAGGCAGTGAATATGGACTTGGACAAGGCAGGCCAGAAAAGGCTGTAAGATTTGAATGAAATTGAAGAAATACGGACAATGGCCTACGACAATGCAAGAATATACAAGGAGAAAACTAAGAAGTGGCATGACAAGAAGTTGCTGCCACGACAGTTCTGCCCAGGGCAGCTTGTGTTGTTGTTCAATTCTAGACTGAAACTCTTCCCAGGGAAGCTAAAATCTAGATGGTCCGGCCCGTTCCAAGTGGTACAAGTTTTTCCCCATGGTGCCATCACAATCCAATCATTAAAAGACGGGTACCAATTCAAAGTCAACGGACAGCGCCTCAAGCATTATCAGGGGACTGAAGCCCCAGGAATTCAGGAAGTGGTTACCTTAGGAGATGCCCCACAAGGCATCCCTAATTTAACCTAAATTTTATTTTTATTTACTTTTTTTATTATTTATTATTTATTAGGAAATTAGGTTTATTTTATTTGAATAATTTTTTTTAGGAAATAAAGGAGTCAAGAAGAAAAGGAGAAGTGACCCAAGCGCACCATCCATCCATCAGCCCAACAGAGCCCATTTATTGAAGCATGTCGTTTCAGCTGCCGCCGCGACACGGATAAGACAGGCTGTCAACAGACTGACACGGCAGACGCAGAAGCGTGTGACAGACGCGTAACAGATGCATTAATGCGTGGCAGACGCGTCAGACACGCCAAAACTCAACAGTTGCTCCGTTATTCACGCCTGCCGTTACACCATTAAATGGGCAGCAACTCGACCGCTATAAAACTCCGTTTTCACTTTCATTTTTCATCACTTCTGCTTATTCTTACTTGTTTTCTCCTCTCGTTTTTCTTTGCTTTCTTTACTTTCAAACCCTTGCAACTAATATGTCTTCTAGACAGACCCGCCGCAGTGATGCCTCAGCCTCCTCATCAGCAGCAGCATCGCCCTTCGCAAACAAGGAATTATGGGAAGAAAGGGGCTTCATCTACATCCGCAAGGCACCGAACATGGGGCTCCGACCATTCATCGCGAAGGCTATAAGGGCTCAACTATGGGAGCAGTTCGCCGAACAACCGGCAGAACTCAACGACACATTGGTGAGGGAATTCTATGCTGCCATCGACAACAAGACGGCAACATCAGTAATTGTTCGAGGGGTAGAGGTACCATTCACAGCCGATAGCATCAACCACATGTACGGCCTCTACTTTGGTCCCAAAGACGATGCCCATCAGCACTTCTTGGACACCCTCGACTCTGCCGCCTACGGTGCTGTTATGGCGGAGGTGACAGAAGAAGGGACGGAGTGGACTACTAGCAAGAAAAACCCCAACTCCGTAAAAAGGGGGCAGCTGCTCCCAGAAGCTAAGCTATGGAACGCTTTCATCAAGAAGCGTATCCTGCCGTCTTCCCATCACACGACGGTGAACCAGCAGCGGCTCGCCCTCATTCATTCAATCATGCACGACCGGCCTATCAACGTGGGCCGTTATATGCAGGAAAGCGTCTTGGATTGCACTTATCGAACAACCTCCCGCCTCTGTTTACCGTTCATGATCACTTCACTTTGCCGCTGCGCTGCTGTCCCCAAGGCATCCACCGATAAACTGGTCCAAGGACGAGGCTGGACCGATAACAACATTACCAGCCTCATGGAGCTCATAGTCGCAACACCCATCAACTCCTTCAACCCAGCTGCCTCCCCAGCAGATTCAGACGAGGAACCTGCCACTGAACCTGCCGCCGCAGCCGCCCAGACTGACCAATCCGCCCAAATCCTCGCCGCCATACAATGGGTGGAAGACAGACAGATGAGGCTGATGACATTCATCCGGGATTTCGCAAATTCAACGGTAAATTTCATTACCAATACTTTAAATTATCCCGATGTTGATTTCCCCACTTTTCCAGACCACTATTTCCACATCCCCACCCTGTCCACACACCTACACCACCTGCCTCCCCACATACTCATTCCATCGCTTCCACCCCAACACCTTCCCCGACGGCAGCTGCGAGTCCTCCGGCTGACAGCCCCGCACGTGGAACGAAGCGACTGGCTTCAGATGACGGCAAGGCAGAACCTCCATTAGGAGGAATTTGGAGAAGGAATTCACGTCTGTCAAGAGGCAGAAACATGTGGCAGACAGAAAGCTAATGCCCAAAGCTAGCACCACCACCAGCAGCACTTGGGATAGCGGCAGCATCTCAGACATCCAGGTCGTGGAGCAACCTGCCCAGCCTGCCCCACAGCCCAGACGCCGCCGCCAGATCCGTGTCAGCAGCAACAGTGAAGACAGCGATTGAAAATTTAAGTCTTTTATTTTCTTTTTATTGCTGCATGCTTTATATATATATTTTGTGATGTACCTGCCTTCATTTTATCTGTTATTTGCATTGAGGGCAATGCAACCCTCGAGTTTGGGGGTGGCAACCCTCCATTTTAATGGAGTCTTAGTACATCTTTAAATTATTGTTGTGTCTTTTATTTAATTAAGTTCTCTTAAAAAAATCAGAAAAGACTGAAAGTGTTGGCTTAAAAATGTGAAGTTAACTTACCTGTCATGACAGCTCTGTCGTGGCAGCATCTTTAGGACAGTTTAAGGAGAAGTTTAGAGCCTTTCTATAGTTCTGAAAATTTAAAACACCATTGTGACTGTTATATTGCTTAGACTTCTTTTAGCCAAACTAGAATAGAAAAGTTAGCACTTAGAGTAGAAAAGATACTAGACTCTCAGGAAACCTAGAGGTGCCCAACACTGGCTCTAGGCAGATAACCAGAGAAAAACTTCTAGAGGTGCCTATCACCGGCTCTAGACAGTTAACTAGAGGTGCCTGAAATACTGGCTCTAGTAGAAATGAGAAGAAATTAGAAAAAAAGAAATTAACTAGAGGTGCCTTATTCTGGCTCTAGTAAGGAAAAGAAAGAAATCAGTCTCGTAAGAAAAACTCTAAACAAGCTAAAGTATAATATTCTAGTGAAACTAAGAGAGTCTTAGCATATAACTGTTCACAAGCATGCACACACTGCACGAGGACTATAGGGAGATTCCGGACAGATCCTAATCTTTCCGACAGGTTGCTGCCGCCACAGAGAATGAGCGACGGGTAAGGGACAGTTCACTGTTTGAAAGCCAACACAAAAATATTTTTTGGTTAGGTCTTAATTGCTTGAGGGCAAGCAAAAACTTGAGTTTGGGGGTGTGTTGAGTGTGTAAAAGTTCTATTATTTACACCCTTTTTAACCCATATTTCTGTTGCATTCAAGCATCATTGCATTGCATTTAGGTTAGTTTACAGCAAAACATCACAAATATATTAAAGGCACGAATTCTACTAAAAGATGGCTGATTTTTTAGGTTGTTGCCATAGTTGACGAAGAAGGCGGGCGCAGGGCAGAGAAGCAGCAGAGCTGAACTGGACAAACAGACGACGAGGATGATGCTGCCATTGATCTGTCGTGACAGCAAGGTGGCAGCAGCCTTATGAAGAGGAAAAGTAAAGTGGACCTCGATAGATAGAGAAAAATCTGCTCGTCTGTCGTATGAAAGCCAAATATTTTTCCAAGCCCCGGATCAAAAGATATGTCAAGCCAAAGCTCAAGGAGAGGAAATTCCTAGAAACAAGGATGGCGGCTGCAAAGTAGGATCCTTGGAGATTAAGTCTTTATTAGAATCTTACTTTTAATTAAAGTTGTAATCCTTGTTAACATAGAATACTTGAGCCCAAAGCTTATATAAGGGCATAGATTTTAACCTAGGAAAAAAATACCCCATAACCGATAACCTAAACCCCTCCGCCGTTTACCCGTCGTCGACATGTTCTAAAAACCCCCTAGGGCCACAGGTTGTTTTGTAAAGTAGTTGCAAGGGTTGTTTTGTTTTAGGATTTTCCAAGTTCAATAAAATAAACTTCAAGTTCTCTTATTTTGGTTATTCATATCTTGCAAGAGCATCGGGAGAGCATTGTGAGGTTATCTATTTACTTAGCATCGGGAGAGTTAAGTATACGAAAGAGATAAGAGCGAGTTCTCTAGTTTATAGTTGAACTATCTCGTGCCTAGGGATAGGGCGAGGTTAAGTGGCTAAGGAAGAATTCATACACATCGGTGTTCATCCTTCGATTCACGCCGGGAGGTATCATCAAAGACGTGATCATCGACAGACTTGGACCTAGGGATAGGCCAAGGCAGATCTGGGATTCTTGCCAAACTTGGAGTACGGAGTTGGTGTGTTCGCTGCCGCGACAGCTAATGGACAGCCGCCGCGACAGGTGCTGTCAGCGACGGGCGCGACGACAGAACTGGATTTCCTAAACTCTTCAATACCTGCACTACTGAGCAATTCAATACCAGCCCATTCTCTCTATCTTGATATTTCTACTCTTTTTATTTACGTTTACTTTATTATTCTCGTGACAATCTTCTCAAATATTTCCTTTGCTTTCGTGCAGTGAATTAAGGTGAAGTCATTAGCCCAATCCCTGTGGAGAAGATATCTGATACTTCGTATCACTTTACTACTTGCGTCGTGTACACTTGCACTACAATTGCGATAGACTCTTTTACACGCAACAACAGTAACTCCTTAGAGTCTGGTACATCTGATACTGAAGATCATGAAGAGGTAAATTGGATAGGTGATCGTCCAGGTAAGTTATTCGAACCCTTAAATTATACTTTGGATAACCATGCGTTCCAAAAGCCATCAACTGTTGAGCCCCCTGGTTTAGAACTAAAGCCCCTGGCAGGGCTGCTAAAATATGCTTTTCTTGGTTCAAATGATACGTTGCCCGTAATCATCTCTTCCAAGTTGATGCAGGAACAGGAACAGCAGTTAATAGGGATGCTGCAGCAGCACAAAAAGGCAATTGGATGGATGATAGCTGATATTCAGGGCATTAGTCCGGCGTTATGTATGCAGAAAATCCTTTTAGAGGAAGATCATAAGCCGACTATAGATGCTCAAAGGCAGCTAAACCATGCGATGAAAGAGGTGGTGCGTAAAGAGATAATCAAATGGTTAGATGCTGGTATAATTTACGCCATCTCCGACAGCAAATGGGTGAGCCCGGTGCAATGTGTTCCCAAGAAAGGAGGAATGACCGTGGTGACCAACGAAAACAATGAGTTAATCCCAACCAGGACTGTGACCGGTTGGAGGGTTTGTATGGACTATCAGAAGCTTAACAAAGCTACCCGAAAGGACCACTTTCCTTTACCCTTTATTGATCAAATGCTTGATAGATTAGCGGGTAAGTCTTACTATTGTTTTCTTGATGGTTATTCAGGGTACAATCAAATAGCTATCGCACCGGAAGATCAAGAAAAGACGACATTTACATGCCCCTACGGAACGTATGCTTTTAGGAGGATGCCTTTTGGACTATGCAATGCACCCGCCACCTTCCAAAGGTGCATGATGGCCATATTCTCCGATATGGTGGAGGACTTCCTTGAAATTTTTATGTATGATTTTTCAGTCTTTGGGGATGATTTTGAGAGCTGCCTAGGCAATCTACAAAAGGTACTTGAAAGATGTGAAAAAAGCAAACCTGGTCTTAAATTGGGAAAAATGCCATTTTATGGTGGATGAAGGGATAGTCCTTGACCATAAGATTAGCTGCCGTGGGATAGAAGTCGACAGGGATAAAATAGAAGTGATTGAAAAGCTGCCGCCACCCACCACAATCAAGGGTATTAGAAGCTTCTTAGGACATGTTGGCTTTTATAGGAGGTTCATTGCGAATTTCTCAAAAATCACCAAGCCTCTATGTCATCTTCTAGAGCAGAACCGACCCTTTGACTTTAATGATGAATGTACTGAAGCATTCAAGGTTCTGAAGGAAAAACTAGTAACCGCCTCAATAGTACAGCCACCAGACTGGACACAGCCATTTGAGATTATGTGTGATGCTAGTGACTATGTTGTCGGGGCAGCACTTGGGCAGCGAAGAGACAAATTATTTCACGTCATATATTATGCCAGCAAGAAACTGAATGACGCCCAAGTCAACTACACCACCATAGAAAAAGAGTTATTAGTTGTGGTATTCTCCATCGACAAGTTTTGTTCTTACATACTTGGAACGAAGGTAATAGTGCACACCGACCATTCTGCCTTGAAATATCTGTTCGCGAAAAAGGATGCAAAGCCTCGATTGATACGGTGGATCCTGCTATTGCAAGAATTCGATCTTGAAATCAAGGATAAAAAGGGGACAGAAAATCAGGGGGCAGATCACTTGTCAAGGTTGGAGAAGGGACAAAGTCTACCAACAGATGAGACAAACATACTGGAGATCTTCCCAGACGAGCAGCTCTTTGCTGCCGCAATCACTGCCGCGACAGCCATGGCGGCAGGTAAGTCTTCTGAACTCCCCTGGTATGCTGATTTCGTTAATTTCTTAGTTAGCGGAATAATTCCTTATGATCTTAATTATCAAGCCAGGAAGAGGTTCCAAAATGATGTTAAGCATTATTATTGGGACGAACTTCTTCTTTTCAAAATCTGTGCAGATCAGGTTATAAGGATGTGTGTACCACAAGAAGAGCAAGAAGACGTACTTCATCACTGCCATGCTTCACGGTAGGGAGGTCACTTAGGAGGCAACAAAACTACTGCCAAGGTGCTGCAGTCAGGGTTTTATTGGTCGTCACTGTATAAAGACGCGCAAATCTTCTACAAGAGCTGTGACAGATGCCAAAGGACAGGAAACATCTCAATGAGAAACGAGATGCCGCTGCAGAACATTCTAGAAGTCGAGATCTTCGACGTTTGGGGGATTGATTTTATGGGACCTTTTCCATCTTCATGTGGGAATCTATACATCCTCCTAGCAGTAGATTATGTCTCCAAGTGGGTCGAAGCTATCGCAACTCAAAAGAATGATGCCAAGACAGTCCAAAGGGTTATTGCTGCTGCCTTGATGAAATACGGGGTCAAGCATCGGATCGCAACAACATATCACCCACAAACCAATGGACAAGTTGAAATATATAATAGGGAAGTTAAGAACATTCTTGAGAAGATGGTTAAGCCAACTAGGAAAGACTGGTCTTTACTCCTCAATGATGCATTATGGGCATATAGGACAGCTTTTAAAACTCCATTAAGAATGTCTCCATACAGATTGATTTATGGGAAAACATGTCATCTACTTGTCGAGATAGAGCACAGAGCATACTGGGCGATCAAGGCAGTGAATATGGACTTGGACAGGGCAGCGCAAAAAAGGCTGTTAGATCTGAACGAAATTGAAGAAATCCGGACAATGGCTTATGACAATACAAGAATCTACAATGATAAAACTAAGAAGTGGCATGACAAGAAGTTGCTGCCACGACAGTTCTACACAGGGCAGCTTGTATTGCTCTTCAATTCTAGACTGAAACTCTTCCCAGGGAAGCTGAAATCTAGATGGTCTGTCCCGTTCCAAGTCGTACAGGTTTTTCCCCATGGTGCCATCACAATTCGATCATTAAAAGACGGGCACCAATTCAAGGTCAACGGACAGCGCTTGAAGCATTATCAGGGGACTGAAGCCCCGGGATTACAGGAAGTGGTTACCTTAGGAGATGCCCCACCTGGCATTCCTAATTTAACCTAATTTTTATTTTCTTTATTCTTAGTTTTATTATTACTTAATAATTATTAGGAATAAGTTTTATTTTACTTGAATAATGTTTTATTTTTATTGTTTTTTAGGAAATAAAGGAGTCAAGAAGAACAGGAGAAGTGAACTCAGCCCACCATCCATCCACCAGCCAAACACAAAGCCCAAATATTGAAGCCTGTCATTACAGTTGCCGCGACAAACGCGGAAAATACAGGTTGTCATCACGCTGTCACGACAGACGCGAAAACATGTTACAGACGCGTAATAGACGCGGAAACGCGTGACAGACACGTCAGACACGCTAACGTATAACAGCTGGCCCCGTTATTCGCGCCTGCCGTTACAGCTTCAACGGGCAGCAATTTCTTCTCTATATAACCCCGTTTCATTTTCATTTTCACTCACCTATGCCTTTCTTACTTGCTCTATCTTTAGTTTTTGTTTGCTTTCATTTTGTTTTCACAACCCTTGCACAAATATGTCTTCTAGGAAAACCCGACGAAATGCTGCCTCCAGTTCCACACCGACAGCAACTCCACCACGTTCCTTTGCTAGCAGAGACATGTGGGAAGAGAGAGGCTTTATCTACACGCTGACGGAGGAAAATCTGGGCCTCAAACCATTCATAGCCCGGAAGATTAGAGCTTTATAGTGGCAAACCTTTGCGGAGCAGCCGAATGAAATGAATGTCACGATGGTTCAAGAATTTTATGCTGCCATCAGCAGCAGGACAGCGACAGCGGTGTTCGTTCGAGGGAAGAAAGTGTCATTTGATGCGGAATACATTAACACCTTATATGGCTTCTACATCGGCATCAATGACGATGCCCACCAGCGGTTCCTCAATACATTAGACACTGCTGCCTATGACGCTGTCATGGCAGAGTTAACCAATGCTGGGACTCAATGGAACACCAGCAGGAAGAATCCAAGGACAGTGAAGAGAACCCAGCTGCTGCCAGAGGAAAAGTTATGGAATGCCTTCATAAAAAAGAGGATCATGTCGTCATCCCATAACACCACCGTCGACCAACCAAGGTTAGCGTTGATACACTCTATTCTACATGAATGGCCCATTAATGTGGGCAACTATATTCGAGAAAGTATTTTGGAGTGTGCGCATAGACCGACGGGTGCCCTCTACCTTCCATACCTCATCACCTCGCTCTGCCGCGGCCATAACGAACCATAAGTGCGCACTGATTTGCGAGTCGAAGGAAGAGGTTGGACTGAAAAGAACATCCTCAGCCTTATGGAGCTGATTGTTGCCACACCTCTGTCGTCATTCGACCCTGCTACCGCCACAGCCAATACGACAGAGCAGCCACACATTGAACCAGTTGCCGCAGCAACTGCCTCGACAGACTCCTCCGCCCGGATATTAGCTGCCATTCAGAAGCTGGAGGAACGACAGCTGGGCTTAATGACTTTCATCAGGGACTTTGCTGCCTCTACGGTAACTTTTATTCAAAATTCTTTAAATTTCCCTGATGCTGCATTCCCTACTTTTCCTGCCCATCACTTTATTGTCCCTACACCTGCCCACACTCCTACACCTGCTGCTACCCCACGGACACCCTCTGCCGCCTCAACGCCATCACCTGCCCCGACAGCAGCAGGTAGTACCCATGCTGAACCATCTGCCCGAGGAACAAAACGTCGAATGGCATCGGAGGATCTTGATGCCTTTGTTGCTGGGTTCTTTTCCTCCTCTGTTTGGGCCGCAAGTGATAATGAACCCTCGATCCAGAGGAATCTGTCAAAAGAGTTCTCACCGATGAAGAGACAGAAGCAGATGGCAGACAAAAGTAACATGCCAAAAGCTAGCAGCAACGATGGTGACAGCAGTAGCAGCAGCGGGGAGAGCAGCAGTAGCAGCTCGGAAATTCAGGTTGTGGAGCAACCCCCTCACATCTCCCCAACTAGAGTCCAACCACCACGGGAGGCCAAGGCCAAGAACACATCCGCCTCCCCCGTGCCCCAGCCCGCCCCGAAAGCTAGAGCCCGCCGCCAGATCCGACTCAGCAGCAGCAGCGAAGACATCGATTAAAATTTAAGTTTCTTATCTTATATTTTGCTGCCTGCTATATATTTTGTGATGTACTGCCTTATCTTTTGTTTTTATTTGTCATTTGCATTGAGGGCAATGCAACCCTCGAGTTTGGGGGTGGCAACCCTCCATTAATGGAGTGCATCTTAGTTTAAAATTTTGTGTCTTTACTTAGTTTATTTTTTCAAAAAATGAAAATATTGAAAACTTTGGCTGAAAACTATGAACTGAACTTACCTGCCGTGTCAGCTCTGTCGTGGCAGTGACTTTAGGATAGTTTTTAGGAAAAGTTTAGAGCCTTTCTATAGTTCTGAAAACTTAAACACCATTGTGACTGTTATACTGCTTAGACTTCTTTTAGCCAAACTAGAATAGAAAGCTTAGCACTTAGAGTAAAAAAGAGACTAGAATCTCAGGAAACCTAGAGGTGCCTACCACTGGCTCTAGGCATATAACCAGAGAAAAACTTCTAGAGGTGCCTATCATCGGCTCTAGATAGTTAACTAGAGGTGCCTGAAATACTGGCTCTAGCATAAAAGAGAAAAAAAATTAGAAAAAAAGGGAAATAACTAGAGGCACCCGATTCTGGCTCTAGTAAAAGAAAAAAAAGAGTCTCGTAAGAAAAACTCTAAACAAGCTAAAGTATAATATTCTAGTTAAACTAAGAGAGTCTTGGCATATAACTGTTCACAAGTATGCACACATTGCACGAGGACTATAGTGAGACTCCGGACAGATCCTAAATTATCCGACAGGTTGCTGTCGTCTCAGGGAACGAACGACGGGTAAGGGAAAGTTCACTGTTTGAAAGCCAAAACAAAAATATTTCATTTTTCTTTTAAATCTTAGTTGCTTGAGGGCAAGCAAAAACTTGAGTTTGGGGGTGTGTTGAGTGTGTAAAAGTTCTATTATTTACACCCTATTTAACCCATATTTATGTTGCATTCAAGCATTATTTATTGCATTTAGGTCAGTTTACAGCAAAACATCACAAATATATTAAAAGGCACAGTTTCTACTAAAAATGGTTGTTTTTGTAGGTTGCTACTGTAGCAGACGAAATGGGCAGGCGCTGGGCAGTGAAGCAGAAGAGCTGGAACTGGACGAGCAGTCAAAGAGGACGATGCTGCCAAGGTTGCCGCCGTGACAGCAGAGGACGACAGCAGTTTTGAGGAGAAGAAGCAAAGTGGACCTCGACAGATAGAGAAAATTCAGCCCGTCTGTCGTGTGAAACCACCATATTTTTCCAAGCCCCAGACCGAAAGGAATGTCAAGCCCAAAGTTCGAGGAGAGAAAATCCCAAGCAAGAAAGATGACGGCTGTAAAGTAGATTCCTTGAAGATTTAGTCTTTATTAGAATTGTACTTTCAATTAAAGTTGTATTCTTGCTATTTTAGATAACTTGGACCTAAAGCCTATATAAGGGCATATATTTTGACCTAGGAGGGATATACCCGATTACCTAGCTTCCTTCCCAAAACTCTAGTCGTTTTCCTTCCTACAACATGTTCTAAATTCCCCCTAGGGCCACGGGTTGATTTGTAAAGTAGTTACAAGGGTTGTCTTTGTTTTAGGAATTTTCAGTTCAATAAAATAAACTTCAAGTTCTCTTATTTTGGTTATTAATATCTTGCAAGAGCATTAGGAGAGCATTGTGAGGTTATCTATTTACTTAGCATCGGGAGAGTTAAGTATACGAAAGAAATAAGAGCAAGTTCTCTAGTTTATAGTTGAACTATCTCGGACCTAGGGATAGGACGAGGTTAAGTGGCTAAAGAAGAATTCATCCACATCGGTGTTCATCCTTCGATTCACGCCGGGAGGTATCATCAAAGACGTGATCATCGGTAGACTTGGACCTAGGGATAGGCCAAGGCACATCTGGGATTCTTTCCAAACTTGAAGTACTGAGTTGAGTATTTGCTGCCGCGACAGGTGCTGCCGCGACGGGAGCGATGACAGAACTGGATTTCCTAAACTTTGCAATACCTGCACTACTGAGCAATTCAATACCAGCCCATTCTCTCTATCTTGATTTCCCTACTCTTTTATTTAAAGTTTTCTTTATTATTTTCGTGACAACTTCTCAAATATTTTCTTTACTTTCGTGCAGTGAATTAAGGTGAAGCTATTAGCCCAATCCCTGTGGAGACGATATCCGATACTTCGTATCACTTTACTACTTACGTCGTGTATACTTGCACTACCATTGCGATAGACTATTTTACACGCAACAGTACAACTACCTGCATCAATAATGACAAAGCATACCTTTCCATTAACATGGCAGCGAGTATGAAAGATATTCTCGCGTTGCTCATTCCCTTCATTCGCTTGCACTCTTAGTCTCCTTTTCACAATAAGGGCCTCTCCTTCTGCTGCATACTCTATATCATCACCTTCATCTTCTTGTATGGCAGCAACTTCATCTTCCTCCTCTTGTTCCGATTCAACCTCTCCATCATCACGAAGAAGCATGGTGTTGCTATTTGGGCATTGGCTTGCAATATGCCCTCTTCCCAAGCACTTGAAGCATTGTATATCTCGGGAACGGTTTGGAACATTCGGAGCCTTACCTTTGCTAGTTTCGGCATTGGCCTTGCTTCCTTTGGGTGGTGCGCCTCTTTCATTGGGTGGTATTGGAGGACTCCGTTTGTAAGAACTTTGCCCCCATCCTGATGATGCTCCCCCATAGGTTCGTGTGGAACCCTTCCGTTTAAGTTTCTTTTCCACTTTTATGACCATATGCACCATGTCTTCGATCTCCACATAATGTTGCAACTCAATGACGACCGCAATATTTGGGTCAAGGCCGGATAGAAATCTTGCCATAGTGGCTTCTCGATCCTCATCAATGTTAGCTTGTTGAGATTTTGAAGTAGTCCTCAACGCTACGGTTGCCTTGGATGAGATTTTGAAGCTTGTTGAACAACTCCCTATGATAGTGAGTTGGAACGAACCTCCTACGCATAACGGCCTTCATCTCATTCCAAGTAGAAATTGGATGTTCGCCATTGCGTCTCCTGCTAGATGTCAACTGATCCCACCATATTAGTGCATAATCCGTAAATTCAATGGATGCAAGTTTTACCTTCTTAAGCTCGGAGTAGTTGTGGCACTCAAAGATGTGCTCAACTTTTTTTCCCATGCAAGATAGACTTCAGGATCCGTTCTTCCTTGGAAATGAGGAATGGTTATTTTGATGTTGCTAAGATTATCATCAACTCTTGGCCGAGCTCTTTGGTACCTAGGTTCTTGACGCCTCAAACTTTGCTGGGAGGCTCGCTCGTCTATGAGTTCTTCGTCCACCTCTCCCTCATACTCTTCCTCATGATCTGAATTATGCCTTCGTTGAGATCTTTCCTCCAAATGATCTAATCGTTCTTGCATCGGCCTCAACCTTTGTTGCAACAACATGTCCATCTCTCGGATAACATCTTGAAGATTGGAGTTAGTTGCATCTACGTTAACATTATTACTTCCTCCAACGGAGTTTCTCACGGAATTTTGAGTCATTATTAGTAACAAAAATAAAAAAATTAAAACCTCACAAACACAAAACCTCACCTGTTCCACTCCAAGAAAATGCACTCACACTCGTGTTTCACTCGGGATGGCTTTTACCCTTTATGTGCACTCTAGCCTTTTTCCACTCTTGCTCTCAATAAAGTCCTTTTAAGAACTTCCTCAAGGCTTGCAAATGGCTTGTAGAATTCGGCTGAAAAAACAAAACTTGGCGAAAAGAATTTGGAAGGTAGGATAAGAAAAAGTGGCAACAACAAAAAAAGGTAAATTGTGAGAGTTGGTAAAGATGACAAAATAGTAGCAAAAGAAAATTGATGTAAGATTTTTTAAAGAAGAATAGAGAATACGATGCCCCCTCCCTCTTTAACTTTCTCTAATTTTTTTTCAATTTTTTTTTCTTTTTTTTTTCTTTTTTTTCAGAAAAGAGACAACGACTATCTTACTGAATCAACCTTGCTCTGATACCAATTGATATGAACCCTGTAATGTGACCCGAGTCATATAGATGTGCCCGATCGTGATTCTAGTAAGAAATATTCTTTGCTACGCTTTGAACTCTGAGATATCATAAAACATACATGTGAGATGAATAACAATATAATAAAAAAATTAATGAAGAAAGAAATTGGATAGGTAATTTGGATAGTATGGTGGCTAAGGATGGAGGATGATAATCATGGAAAGGTGTAAATCAAAGGAGTGATGGGAGATGCTAAAGGCGGCATGGATTTGTATGGTTGCAAGGATAGCGAATTCTGACCCGCTAGCTATAACGAGCTAGGAACCAACAATATACTTTGATGGAGTCGAGGTGGAGGAGTGTGGATCGTGACCCACAAGCTATAAGAGAGCTTGGAACCAACGCTATAGTAAAATCAAATGGATAGAAGACTACAAGCACAACTTGAAGCCGATAGAGTTCTCGCAAGAACATGATGAAAGCAATCTTTCAAAGGTTTATATTTTCCAAAAAAAGTGCTTACAAATGAACCTAAGGTGCCTATTTATAGTGTGGCTAGGCACCATATGAAAAGTCACACAAAAGAGAGATGAATGCTCATCTAAATGCTATTGAATCCAAATAAATGAAATGTTTCTTTCTTATCCTTTTGATGGATGAATTTTGCTTTAAATTGAGATGAATTTAGCCTTAAATTCGTCCAAAAGGAGTGGTGACTCTTGGGCTGCTTCATTTTGCTTGCAAATGGATAAAAGGGAATGAATGTGGACATAGGATGAATGTAGACATCCCACACATCCAAATCAGCTTGTCTCTTTGAATTCCTTGATGATTTTATCACTTAATTTGATGATTAAATGATATTAAACCAGCCTTCATTGCTTGCCCATTTGTGGAATATGATCAACCTTCAAAAATGATAAATAAAGGCTTTGAATGCATAATTTGAATGCTGATTATTGCATGTCCCTTCTCTTGAACGTGAATGGCCTTCATTGGTTCATAATTTCAACCTTGAATAGGTGAATTATGAAGCTTAAATGCTTTGTTACTCTAAGAAGATGAACAGCCTTGAAAAGACGAAAAGAATTCAGCCTTGAATTGCCTTCAATTGCCTTGTTTGCATTAGTAAAGATGGTCATCAATGACTTGTTTCCAAGTTGAATTTGAAAAGTCTCTTCTTTAATCCAAACGTCACATGAACCTACACACACACAAAGGATTTATTCAAAATTAAAATAATAGATGCATGAAACAATTAAAGAGTTAGTTAATTGAGTGAACTAGTTAAATGAATGAACTAGTTTAATTAAAGAACTAACTTTATTGAATTTAACTAAATGCATGAATGAAGTAGTTTAACGAATGATTTAAGATACATAATTAAACTACTTCCCTAAATGAACTAAAACTATAAATGAAGTGCATGCTTTAATGACCAGCACACTTTGTCAATGCAATGGAAGTTTGAAATACTTAAATTCTCATGCAAATGCATGCATGAGCAAGGTAAGGCATTCCTCCCTTATTATTTCTTCTTTCTCACGTTCATGGCTTGTTGTAAACAAGCTTTCCAAGGCTGATTGAAACTCCTTGGCCCGTGCACGTGTAATGGGGCCACTTGGGTACTTCTTCGGGTCCTTGTTCTTGATGGTCATATCATGAGGTTAAATGGTTATATTGGCAAGTGATGTATATGGTTTTTGGTTACTTTAATAAGATATAGTTAGCCGGCTATAGGATTGGGTGCACCGTGAATAAAGTCGCCTTGGATGTCGAGGGGTTGTGATTGTGCCGTAATCTCCATCCTAGTACCCTAGCGATTAAGGAATTAGAGTCACCATGATTGTGGTTGGCTCTCGTGGGTAGACTTAGTTAAGCGTCACTATGATGGAGGAATGCTCTCGTGTGTGAGCTTGGTTAAGGTGATTACAATGGTTGAGGTAGCTCCCATGTGTAAGCCTTGTTTTCTGTCCCGACTCTCGCTAGTGGGTTATACAACTACCGATGAGTGATGTTGAGAGGTTATGATTGTGCCATTTAACTCCACCACAGGTGTTAAGGGGTTGTGATTGTGCCATTTAACTCCTTCACGGGTGTTGAGGGGTTGTGATCGTGCCATTGATCTCCACCTTGTGTAGCCCGGTAGTGTGTATGAAGCGTATGGGACAACGCTTGTAATCCGCGTGTCCGATTGTGTCAAATGTGATGTGTTTTGTTATGATTTATGTTTGAGATCACTTGCAAGCCAATATGATGATGGTGACTCAATGATTTAATAAAGAACATTTGTTTTGAGAAAGCATGTGATGCTTGAGAATTATTCTAGAATGCATATGATGCTTGGTTTAAGCATGAGTAAAGGTTCTTGTTATTGTAAATAATGATGTTATGAGCATGTAGTTTTAAAAGTGATTTGGTGTTCTATAGTGCATGTTTAAATGGAAGGTGTGTGTTTACAAAGGATGATGTTTTGGTTTTAAAATGCATTGATGAATGTTTGGTTTTATAGCGAACCTCACTAAGCTTATTGCTTACGCTCATTTGTTTCATCAATGCAGAGAATTAAGCAATCAAGGCAGCCCAAGAGCAAGGGAATTCCAAGAGTTTTGGTTAAACAATGTATATGGTTTTTCTCAAGTGTAATAAGAGGCAATGGGTGGGATTTATGCTTTTGAATGGTTTAGGATGTTTCCCCTTTACTTTGAGCATGTTAGATTGCTTATACTTGAGTTGTATATGGCCATTGATGTTTGGATTTTGGTTTGAATGTTGTTTCAGCTTGTTGTGGTTTGGTGGACTAGGGAACATGCATTTAGTGCCTACGATTGCAAGATTGATGCCATGTTCTAGTTTACGTTTCATAGTTATGGTCCTTGATGCATATGTGAGTTGTTTGTATGTTGTGGCATGCCTCGGAAACATCTCGAATACGAAAAGACACCATAAACCAGCAAAATATGCTGTTGCAGGGCAAGGCGTATCGGAACGCCCTTGCCTGTTTTGAAACAGGTGCCTGAAATGGCTAAGAGGTTTCGGAACGGGTAGAGACGTATCGGAACAGTTTTGCTACTGTAGATGGGTTTTTCGATATGGGTCTCGGAACGTACCCGAGCATCGAAACGGTCAACCCTATTTCGAAATGACCGTTTCGGTACAGGGCCATCCGTATCGAAACGTCTAACCGTTGGGTTGAATTTTGAATTGTTCCAAGTTTCTGTTTCTTACATTTTGGTCCCTAAATGTTGGATGCTTAATTCAATGAGTTTGGATGGTACGTTTGAGTTGAATTTTGGCATGCAAGCATGTTACATGACTAATTGAAGGTTGGTAACTTTAAATCATGAAAGTCCTTGTATTTTATGAAAATTACAGTTTAGTCCCTAAAAGTCAAATGTATGCAATTGAACCCTTAATTGAACTCCGATCGCTGTGTCGTTTCCTTCTGGGTGTCTTACTGAACACATGGGATAATAACGAGCATCTAGATAAGATAAAAAGAAAAAAAAAAGGTCATAAATCAAGGTTAACTTTTGAGTTGACTTTAGTTTTCCCCGTGTAATCTTCGTAGTCCAAGTCAAACGTCTAGGCCGGGCTAAGGGGGTTACATTTGTTGGTATTAGAGCATCGTTACGAAAGAATTGGGAATGTTGGCATGTGAAATTGTTATGTGTTGGAGTATGATGTTTGAAAAGCATGCGATTGGTTGAATTTTGGAAGTTTATTATATGCTTGATCTATGTGAATCGTATGTGAAATGAATGTGAGTGTGTGGCGATGATGCAATGTTGTTATGTGCTGATTTTGGATGATGAAAAGCATGTTGAGCATGATGTGTTATTGTATGCTATGCCATGTCGAGGGAAAATTGGGGTACCCATTGCCTTATTACACTGATTAAATGTTTTTGTAAACTTGGATCCTTGCTTGAGGCTTGCCAAAATCATGGTTTGATTTATTGTTTTGTTATTATGCCTTGTTAAATAGCACGATGAGTCTGAGGAGAGAGTTGGGATCGGATACGATCGTACCTGCGGGTGAGCAGGGTAATCAAGGGAACGATGTTCCATCTATTGAGGATGTGTATGTTCGGTCGTTCTCATCTAGAGTTGAGGCGATAGGGCAGCGTGAAGGGGTTGGCCCGGTGGTGAAAGTTTTATCATCAGTGGTTCAAGAGATGTCCGGAGCATCTCAAGTCGCAGAAAATGAAAAGCCTGCGCAGTACTGTCTGTCGAACGGGTTGGTTTGTCAAAACAGCGTCTGCATGATTTGGGAGTTGTTGAATATCATGGGTCGACGCCGGAGGTGTTCGACGTTTGGTTAGCCAGTACAATCTCAATCTTGGATTAGGAAGGGTGTGACCACGCTTGTAAGCTGAGAAGCGTTGTCACGTTAATGTTGGATGATGCTAGTATGTGGTGGACATCTGTGTCGGTGGCATCGAATATTCAGGATGTGGATTGGGAATTCTTTTCAGCTGCCTTTATGAAGAGGTATATTGGAGATAAGCTTTCGGGTAGCCAAGAGCGCGAGAGTATGGTTTCAGTTCATGTTGGTGAGCAGAACTTGGTCCCGGCATCTCATAATGGTGGTTCTAGCTCTGGTAAGAGAGCTGCTGAATTCGATTTTGGAAGTAAACGGACCAAGAAAGGTCGATATAGGAGGTATCAATCTGATGTTAGGCGAGGTAACCTTGGACATGGTGCATTGGTTCAAGGGAACAGAACGAGGGTGGAGCAGCACACGTGCTGGACGTGTGGTTCTCGGGAGCACTTGAGGAGAGATTGTCCTCGTGCGGCTGGAGAGGTACAGGCTCCTATTAAAGTGACATGGAATTCTTGCTGGAACTGTGGTTCAGCAGATCATTTAAGTTGTAAGTGTCCTCTGTTGGCAAGTGGAGGCCAAGGAAGTGCACCTGTTGTGGATGCACCCCAAGAAAAGTCGTGAGCGTGGCCGAGACAGGGTTCGAAGGTGGCAAGAAAGGCTGAGAGATGTAGGGTGTTTGATGGTTGAATCTTGTTGGAGTTGTGGGTCTATTGGACATTTGAGGCGAGATTGTCCAGTGTTAGCTCGGGGTGATCTAGGTGGGGTGTCTTTTGAAGCTCCCCGTGGTCGCGAGTGCAGTTATGGTTCTTTCCTACAAGGAGACCATGGTGGCTCTGCGGAAGAGGGTGTGGGTGTTTGTTGTTTGGAGCATAATGATGTGATTGCATGTATCTTTTCTGTGCAATTCGTGTTATAGTTATCTTTGCGTAGTTTTGCTTTGCATTCTCTTGGGTAGTGTTAGGGTTCAATAGTTAGGGAGTTATGAATAGTGCCGTTGTTGTTTTTAGAACAATATTGGTGAAGAGGAATAGTAGTTCAAATAGTGCTGCAATGAGTTGTGAGGATGGTGGAGTAGGAAAAGTTTGGAAATAGGACGTAGAGTTGTTCAAAGTATGGCTCGAAGACGTTATTAGTAGGTGTGAACAGACATACATGCACACTTAAAATCATGGGTATATACATAAATATTACATATGTTGATACATGCATAAACCTGGCATAACATTAGAAGTATGCATACATGTGCATAGGCATTCGTAAGGGCATGTAAGCAATCATGCATATGAATGTTCACACTTACTAATAGTTGATTTGGATCTGGTAGTGGAGTGTTATGATTAGAGTAGTTTGTGGGTTTAAGGTTTGTTTTGGCGTGAGGTTAGAAAGTAAATAAGTTTACCATTACGAGTGAGTATGGTCTAGTTTGGGCTAGCCGGAAGAAAAGTTTTTTCTAGGTGTTGTAAGGCCTTGGCGAATTGATGGTAGAGAGGGGACCGTTTTGGTTAGAATGCGGTCGAGGATGTATAGTGTAAGTTAAATGCATTTTGTATATAGTCGTGGAGTGTTGTAGTTGCTCTGGGTTGAACGGTTGTTGTAGGTTTCGGTTGTGGTTTTTAAAGTGCGCTGCATTATTGATTAAATAGTCATAGTAGGATGATTGTTTTAGATGGTTAAGGTTTTGACGAAGACCCTGAAAGAGTTGGAAGGAAGTTTTGACAATAGTTTTAATTGAGGTTTAGTTGGGTTGAGTAGAGAGTTCTTAACTCTTGTATAATTTGTAGGATGTGTCTTTAGTCGAATGCAAGTGCTTGGGGAATGAGCTTTACGCGTGGTTATGTAAGCTCAAAAGCCATGATGTTTTGGCTGGTTTCTCGTGTGAGGGTGGTCTGTTGGCTGAGTGTAAGTAAACCTTTTTGTGATGGTTGTTGTGAGTGAAGTAATGGTTGGAGACGGTGTTAGAGTCTCGTGATGAGGTATCAGGTTGGAAAGGCCAACGTTGTGGCCAATTCTTTGAGTAGGAAGGTGGTTGTGGAGTAGAGGGTGATGTTTGCTCGCTTGAGCATATTGCAAGATGGTGATCTTGTGGCCGAATTGTGGATGGAACTGTCCTTGAACTAGTTGATCAGGGATAAACAGTTTCTTGATGATTCCCTTGTATTGTGTGTTCAAGAGGTCATGGATGGAAAGTTTTTAGGTTTGGTGTCAATGATGTTGAGTTGAGGTGCTCTAATCTGGATGAAACTCTTAGTGGTTCTTTCGTAGTGTGCCCTGGTTGTACGAAGGTGTATCGTAATTTGAGGGTTGACGGATAAGATGGGAAAGGATGATAATAAATTTGTAGGCAAATGTTTGTATTGTTAGTAGGTGGAAGCTGAGTTTGTTTATCGTTTAGGTGTGGTAACCGTTTAGGTTACCAGGAAGGGAGTTGAGGGGGATGGATTGTCGTGGATTCGTGGTTGGATTATTGTGGATCTTATCAAGAGGAATATTGTTGAGTGGTTGTTGATCATTTTGCAAAGAGTGAGCATTCCTTGGTAGTGCATACTGCGTATGAGTTGGATAGGTTGGTTGAGTTGTTTGTCGCTAAGATTGTGCGATTGCACGGAGTGTTGGAGTCTGTTGTTTTGGATAGAGATTCAAGGTTCGCATCAAAGTTTTGAGAATGGTTGAGTTGAGCTTGGGGTACGCGGTTGAGTTTTGGTACTTCTTATCATCCTTTGATGGATGGGTAATCGGAGTATGTTTTTCCAGGTGCTTGAGGTTATGTTGAGATGTTGTGTTTAGATTTCCAAGGTTTATCGGAAAGGCTTTCGCCCTTGGTTGAGATTGCTTGTAACATTAGTTATCAGGCAAGTTTCGAGTGGCTCCTTACGAGGCTTTATATGGGAGAAGGTGTAGAACTCCTCTCTCTTGGGCAGAAGCTGGGCAAAAGTTGATTTTAATGCCAGCTATGCTTAAGGGAACCACCGAGAAGGTGAAGCTCATTTGTGAGTGTTTGAAGGCAGCATCGGTTAGGCAAAAGTCTTACGCAGACTTGAAGCGTAAGGAAATTGAGTTCATGGTTGGCGAACGTGTGCTCTTGAAAGTATCGACTTGGAGGAAGGTGATGAGATTTGGGCGTGAGGGTAAGCTTAGTCCAAGGTTCATTGGATCTTATGAGGCTGTGGAGCGAATTGGTCCTGTGGCATATCGGTTGAGATTTCTTGTGGAGTTGGAAAAGATGCATGATGTGTTTCATGTCTCCATGTTACGGAAATACAGATCGGATCCTTCACATGTGATGCCTGTTGAGAAGATAGAATTGAATCCGGATATGTCGTATGATGAGGAACCAATGAAGGTTCTGGACGTGAGTAGCAAGGTTCTTCGTGGCAAGACGATAGGGCTAGTGAAGGTGTTGTGGCGACACGAGGAGTTGAGGAGGCCACGTGGGAAAGCAAGGCGAACATGCTGAGGCATTTTCCGCATCTCAGGTAAGAATTTTGAGGACGAAATTTCCTAAGTGGGGGAGAGTTGTAATGCCCTGGTTTTGGGCCTAGATGTTTTAGACGTCGGATCGGACCGACCGAGAATGGTTCGAATCGCGTAAGGTGATTTTTGGAAATCAAGGATCGGGATAGGATAAAAATGTTATAAAAATTGCTAAAATCCTTTAAAAATATGTTTAAGGGATTGGTCAAATCAATTTTACAAAATGAATTTTGGAAGTGAGACATTTTGAGTAGTGTCCAAATTGTAAAGTTTCAAAACTAGGAAATGTGATTTTTTAAAGTGGAAGCCAAAGTCTTAGAATCTTTAGGGGGATTTAAGTCAATTTGACCTTTCTTCAATATGACATGTGATTTAAAGGGGTTTTTAATTAAATGATTTTAATTGGATTTTATATTAATTAACAAAAATGTAGTTAATGAGATTTTCACTAACGTAACTACCAATTCTCTCTCATTTTCAGCCAAACACAATTTTCTCTCATCTTTTTCCAGAATTCATTCTCCCAAAAACTCTCTCAACATTTCCTAAATCATTGTCAATAGATCTTTCTTAATTCTTCAAGATTTTTGCAAGGAAAACTTGTCATCTATTGAAGGAAGCAAGGATTGGAGGTAAATCCCATTCTCAACCTCTAATCTAAGTTCTTTATTGAAATTCCCAAGATATTTGGCTTCTAAATACCATTTTTGGTTGAGTTTTCATTATAGCTTTGATTGGAGATTAAAATCTTATGAAATCATGGTTGAAATCTTAATTTTCGGACTTGATGAGTTAAGCTCTGTTTTGTATTGATTTTAATTGAGTTCTAAGTTGATTTATATGTTAAAATGATGTGTTGATAACATAGATCCCGAAATCCTTGAGATCCTTGAGTTTCTTGGTAGTTTTAAGTGAGATTTTGGGGTGAAATGGTGGAATCTTGCTTGCTGGAGGTATAAGGAGGGGTTAGGTTGTTTATTAGATATGTTTTGATGTTGATAATGCTTTGGAAGTGATGTATGTTGGCTGGGCTTGGTTTAGGAAGCAATCGATTGAGTTTTCGGTTGTTTTGGAAGGGTATTTTGGTATAGTTTGGGTGAGCTACGAGTTGTGAATTGTTGCTGGTGTTTGAATGCATTTTAATGCATTTATATCTCTGTTTTGATGATGTGAAAACAGGGGATCTTGATCCGGAAGCAAACAAGGTGGTTTTGGAGGCTCCGGAGAGGTAATTTTCGTGTCGGCGAACAAGGCTTTATGTATCGGTGAGTGGAAAAGAGTTTTCCAGCTTTGAAACGGTTTGAACATGGTTTTGGGGGCCTAGTGTAAGTTTGAAACACTTAGCTAAGCTCAAGAGTAAGTAAATCGAAAGTTTCTCTCAGATTGTGCTATGTTTTGGCTTAAAATGCACTTGTTTTAAATGTGTTTTGATTGCTGTTTTTAAGCATGTTTAAGCATGGTTTAATGCTGAATTTTAATGCCATTATGTTAAGGATGCGCTAGGTAAGTTATCCTTGGGTTGCATGTGTTGAATGCATATGATATTGAGCATGTTATGCTTGTGGAAATGGCATTGTGGTTATGCTTGTAAAATAGTGGATTAATGAGGTTAAATGGTTATATTGGCAAGTGATGTATATGGTGTTTGGTTACTTTAATCGGATATTGTTAGCCAGATATAGGATTGGGTGCACCGTGAATAAAGTCACCTTGGATGTCGAGGGGTTGTGATTATGTCGTAATCTCCATCCAAGTACCCTAGCGATTGAGGAATTAGAGTCACCACGATGGAGGTTGGTTCTCGTGGGTAGACTTAGTTAAGCATCACTACGGTGGAGGAATGCTCCCGTGTGTGAGCTTGGTTAAGGTGATTACAATGGTTGAGGTAGCTCCCATGTGTAAGCCTTGTTTTGTGTCCCGACTCTCCCTAGTGGGTTATACAACTACCGATGAGTGATGTTGAGGGGTTGTGATTGTGCCATTTAACTCCACCACGGGTGTTGAGGGGTTGTGATTGTGCCATTTAACTCCATCACGGGTGTTGAGGGGTTGTGATCGTGCCACTGATCTCCACCTTGTGTAGTCCGGTAGTGTGTATGAAGCGTGTGGGACAACGATTGTAATCCGCGTATCCGATTGTGTCAAATGCGATGTGTTTTGTTATGATTTATGTTTGAGATCACTTGCGAGCCAATATGATGATGGTGACTCAATGATTTAATGAAGAACATTTGTTTTGAGAAAGCATGTGATGCTTGAGAATTATGCTAGAATGCATATGATGCTTGGTTTAAGCATGAGTAAAGGTTCTTTTTATTGTAATTAATGATGTTATGAGCATGAGGTTTTAAAAGTGATTTGGTGTTCTATAGTGCATGTTTAAAAGGAAGGCATATGTTTACAAAGGATGATGTTTTGGTTTTAAAATGCATTGATGAATGTTTGGTTTTATAGCGGACCTCACTAAGCTTATTGCTTACGCTCATTTGTTTCATCAATGTAGAGAATTGAGCAATCAAGGAAGCCCAAGAGCAAGGGAATTCCAAGAGTTTTTGTTAAACAATGTATGTGGTTTTTCTCAAGTGTAATAAGAGGCAATGGGTGGGATTTATGCTTTTGAATGGTTGAGGATGTTTCCCCTTTCCTTTGAGCATGTTAGATAGCTTATACTTGAGTTGTATACGTTTTCAATTGGTGTATATCTTGTTTCACAGTTAGTAAAATTTTTGCTCACATAATATATCCCCCTTTTCTTCCTTCCAGTTTCATCATGTTGTCCTAGTACGCAGCTCATTGAGTTTTCAAACACCGTCAAATAGGGTATTAACGGTTTCCTTGAAATATGTGGCATTAGCACTCGAGGATTAGTTAGTTTCTCCTTGATCTTTTCTAAAGTTGCTTGGCATTCTTCATTCTAGGTCCCTAGGTTGTTCTTTCTAAGCAACCTGAATAATGGGTCACACTTATTTGTAAGTTGAGAAATGAATCGGGCTATGTAATTCAATCTTCCCAAGAACCCTCGGACTTGCTTCTGTGTATGAGGAGGTGGGAGCTCTTGTATGGCCATTATCTTGTCTCGGTCAATTTCAATTCCTCTTCTGCTTACTACGAAGCTAAACAATTTCCCAGATGTAACTCCAAATGTGCACTTGGCAGGATTAAGCTTTAATTGGAATTTTCTTAATCTTTGAAAAAGCTTACTCAAGTTCATAAGAAGCTCTTCTTCAGTTTTTGACTTGGCAATCATATCATCCATATAAACTTCTATTTCTTTGTGCATCATGTCATGGAAAAAGGTAACCATAGCTCTCTGATACGTTGCCCCTACGTTTTTCAATCCAAAGGGCATTACTTTATAGCAAAAGGTTCCCCAAAGCATTACAAAAGTAGTCTTCTACATGTCATCTGGGCACATCTTTTTTTATTGTAACCAGAAAATCTGTCCATAAATGAGAAAAGGGAATGGCTAGGTGTATTGTCGACCAAGGTGTCGATATGTGGAAGCGAAAAATTGTCTTTAGGGCTTGCTTTGTTGAGATCCGTATAATCGATGCACATTCTTACTTTTCCATCTTTCTTAGGCACTAGGACGATGTTTTCCACCCATTCTGGATATTTAGCTACTTCGAGGAATTCTGCATTGTACTGCTTCTTGACCTCGTCTCTAATTTTCAAGAGCGTATCAGCCTTCATTCTTCTAAGCTTTTGTTACACAGGCTCCCATCCTTCTCTTATATGAAGCTTATGCATGGCAATATCTGTGTCGAGACCAGGAATATCTTGGTATGACCAGGAGAAAATGTCTTTATACTCTTGTAAAATCTCAATCAAATGTTGTCGTGTCTTAACTGAGATGGTGGTTCCAATCTTTACTTCACGATTTTCTTCTTTAGTTCCAAGATTTAAAACCTCTAACTCTTCTGTGTGGGGCATAATTTGCTTTTCCTCCCCTTCTACCATTTAAGCAAATCATCTGACAAGTCATACCCTTCTTCATCACTAGTACTCTCAACTTCCTCTAAACATAGCGGTAACTCAAAATTAACCTCAGAATCTGATTCGAAATTATTTGGACCATTGATATCTAAAAACCTGTAAATAAAAGGAGGAAAATATATTTATATACCAGGAAAGAATGAATAAATGAAATGATATGATTTGTTATGTTTTAAAGGTTTTTTCTTTTTGGGTTTTTATGAACTTTTGGTTTTGTTGGTTTTGCGTTGTGAAAGAAAGTTTGCCACAAGATATAATTAGGAAAATGCATCTTTTATTCAAACTTGAATCATGGTTTTGACAATAGACCCTTTTACATAAGATCTCTAATTATCCTAGGGTCTAAGGGTAAAAGAGTTGGTTTTGAGAATTACTCTGAGGCAGTCTTAAAGACTTCTGGAACCATTTCCGTTGTCCAGTTCTTCAATTCAGTGTATGGGCGAATCCTGGACAGAAATTTTTTTCTTCTTCCTCTTTGTCAGTGATGGAGTTAATGCTGAAATTCTCAAAAACTTTGCATAATTCATTATGTTTTTTCCCTCCTCGTCAATGCGGGCATTAGGGTCAAAAAGCCCTCTAGTCTTGAAGGTGGCACTTAGGGGTGGGTACGTCATCGGCTCCCACTCAGCTTCTTCTCTTTTCATGCTTGCCTACTGCTTTTCCACTTTCTTTTGCCACTTACCGGGCCTAAAGCCCAAACCGAATCGATCCCTCTTCATTGGGATCACCACAGGATAAGGCCTTCCTCGTCTTTCTTCTTTAACTTCCTCTTCTAGTTTCCCGAAGGAGATTTCCTCCGTAACACACACACATTTGTTTCGTGCTCTACATCTCTCTTCTCAAAGAACACAAGTTCCTTACTATTCATCTTGGCTTGATTCATCAATTTAAACTCTGGGCAACACTGGATCTCATGTCCTTCAGTTCCATGATACTTATAGCATGGTTTTTCATCATCCTTCATCTTCGGGTTCTCCTCCTTCAATATCCTCGCTGCTACTAATTGATCTCATACCCAAGTCATGGGCGCTTTAATTTATTCAACATTCTCCTTGATCATCCTCTTCTCTTCCTCGAGTACTGCATTCACCTCCGTGTTTTGGTGATTTGGCAATGGGTTTCCTTTTTCCTCGGAAGTTTCAAATGCCAACATACCTGGTTTTCTTAAATCATCTACCACCCTTTTGAATGCGGTGTAGTTTTCGATGATATCCCCTCTTACTCCTGCATGATATTCACATTGGGACTTCTCGTCATACCACAGAGGGTAGGGAGGTGAGAATGAAGGAACATGTCTGGGTAGCACCATCTGCGACTTGATCAGCTCGGCAAACAACTATGCATAAGTCATTGGGATAGGAGGGAAGTAGGGCCTCGAGTTTCCGTGATATCTTCGCTCTCCTTTTGGGGCATTTGCGACCGTCGAAGCTGAAGTGTTGGGCTTGTTGAATGTAGTAGGCTTGTTGAACACCACACTTGTTGAGTAATTGAGATTGTAGACATTCGTTGCATTAACCTCATTGTTGTCCTTCTTCCTATCTTCTTTGTTTCCCCACTATCCAATCTTCTGCTCTTCATGGCTGCCAGGATTAGTTCGACATTCATTAGCATGTCTGCAAAATTCTTCGTAGCGTGGTTGAGCATACAATCATAAAAGGTACCCTTTAGTGTTTCCACAAACATCGGGGTGATCTCGTTTACTAGCAACGGTGGCTGCACTTGTGCCGCTACATCTCTCCACCTTTGAGCTTAATGGCAAAAGCTCTCGTGGTGCTTTCGTTCTATCGATTGCGGGACAAGACGGGTTGGAACCATGTCTGAAACATGTTTGTATTGCTCACTGAAGGCTCTGGAAAAGTCTCTCCATGATTTGATGTTCACTCGACTTAACTGTGAGTACCAACGTGCAACAGACCCTACTATGCTGTCTTGAAAATAGTGAATGAGCCGCTTCTCATTATCAAGGTACATGGACATCTTTCTGCAGTACATGGTAAGATGTTCCGACGAGCATATGGTCCCACAATACTTCTCAAAATCTGGGATCTTGAATTTCGGTGGCGCAACTAAATCAGTTACCAAGCTCAGATTGTTGGCATCCATTCCACCATAAGCAGCTCCATCTTGGAAGGACTTGAACATTCCTTCTAACTTTTCATACTTCTCTTCCAACTTCTTTTCAGTTCGAGCCTTATCAACGACTTCATCGAGGTCAGGCACTTCGTAATTGTTGGAATCCACATGAGTGAAAGATTCAGCTATATGAATGGGTGTTTTGGCCTTGGCAGCAGTCTCCTTCCTAAAGGCCATCCCTGGGAATCGTGGAATGGCATAAGTATTTCCTCCATCTTCAACCGCATCCGGGTCCTTGAATCCAAGCATAGCAGCTATCGAACTGACCAATTTCTGATGGACCACCTCAACTTGTTGTTTCATGTCGACCTCCATTTTCTCTAGCTTATCTTGAATGTTCTTTTGATTCGCCTCTAAAGTTGCCAATCGTTCCCTAGAGTTCATGGATCGGGTTTGGGCTCTTGTATCGTATTTATGGTTTGTCTTAGCAATTATGGATATTCTGTCATTTTTATTATTAAGTTAGTTTATAAATGAATGAATGTATGCACAAATGAATTCACAAAAAGCAAACAAGAATATGCAAATGCATGAATGCAGTCGAAGGGCCATCAATTCCATTGATATATGTTCATGAAAGGAAACTCTTTATTAAATACGAAAGCTTTTTATTACATCTCTTTTTTGAATTACAAATATTTTTCTGCTTGAGTGCCTAACTCCTTGATTTCTTCAACTAGCCACATGAGTCTTGGTCCAACTTCTCCAACGGGCTTGATGTACTGACGAAGGGCTACAGCTTCATTTGCCAATGTTGTCACGTGCTTGGTCCTCCTCAATCTTTTAAGAGCTTTCCATTCATAATTGAACAATTTTCCAGAATCAACCCCTTCTGATATGAAATGATGCACATGCACAATAAACAAAGATTAACAAGAAAGAACAAACAAAAAGATAAAACAATCAAAAACAATGCCCGATTTTTCCTATGACTCAAGACCTTAGGCCTTCCGCATGGATCTATTAGGAGTAGGCTCTAAATTATCAAACTTGGTTTGGTTCTAAAAAGGTACCCAAGTTGTCCTTGTTGTCCTCTACTAAGAGCAACAAGGCCCTCGATTCTCAACCATTATAGGCTACAAACAAATCGAATTCAACTCAAGAGGACTCCCCACCGAAGCCTTCTTGAAGAATCAGTATCCTTACGAAGGCAAAGGGATTGAGTCCCAAAGGTACTTTCTGATGGTCATACGAAGAATTAATATTATTACATGAGCAAAGCATGTTCCCCCCACTTAAAACGAACGGGACAAAGCTCAGGAATAGAGCTTGGAATTAAGTCTTAAATACGTAAAATATAGTTATATTCATTTAAACGGAAAAATAAATAGAACTGTATCGCCCTGGTTTTGGGCCTAGATGTTTTAGACGTCGGATCGGACCGGTCGAGAATGGTTCAAATCACGTAAGGTGATTTTTGGAAATCAAGGATCAGGATAGGATAAAAATGTTATAAAATTTGCTAAAATCCTTTAAAAATATGTTTAAGGGATTGGTCAAATCAATTTTACAAAAAAGAGTTTTGGAAGTGAGACATTTTGAGTAGTGACCAAATTGTAAAGTTTCAAAACTGGGAAAATGTGATTTTTTAAAGTGGAAGCCAAAGTTTTAGAATCTTTAGGGGGCTTTAAGTCAATTTGACCGTTCTTCAATATGACATGTGATTTAAAAGGGTTTTTAATTAAATGATTTTAATTGGATTTTTATATTAATAAATAAAAAGGTAGATAATGAGATTTTTACTTACGTAACTACCAATTCTCTCTCATTTTCAGCCAAACACAATTTTCTCTTATCTTTTTCCAGAATTCTTTCTCCCAAAAACTCTCTCAACATTTCCTAAATCATTTTCAAGAGATCTTTCTTAACTCATCAAGATTTCTACAAGGAAAACTTGTCATCTATTGAAGGAAGCAAGGATAGGAGGTAAATCCCATTCTCAACCTCTAATCTAAGTTCTTTATTGAAATTCCCAAGATATTTGGCTTCTAAATACTATTTTTGGTTGAGTTTTCATTATAGCTTTGATTGGAGATCAAAATCTTGTGAAATCATGGTTGAAATCTTAATTTTTAGACTTGATGAGTTAAGCTCTGTTTTGTATTGAGTTTAATTGAGTTCTAAGTTGATTTATATGTTAAAATGATGTGTGGGTAACATAGATCCTGAAATCCTTGAGATCCTTGAGTTTCTTGGTAGTTTTAAGTGAGATTTTGGGGTGAAATGGTGGAATCTTGCTTGCTGGAGGTATAAGGAGGAGTTAGGTTGTTTATTAGATATGTTTTGATGTTGATAATGCTTTGGAAGGGATGTATGTTGGCTGGGCTTGGTTTAGGAAGCAATCGATTGAGTTTTCAGTTGTTTTGGAATGGTATTTTGGTATAGTTTGGGTGAGCTACATGTTGTGAATTGTTGCTGGTCTTTGAATGCATTTTAATGCAATTAGATCTCTATTTTGATGATGTGAAAACAGGGGATCTTGATCCGGAAGCAAACGAGGTGGTTTTGGAGGCTCTATAGGGGTAATTTTTTTGTCGGCGAGCAAGGCTTCGTGTATCGGTGAGTGGAAAAGAGTTTTCCTGCTTTGAAACGGTTTGAACGTGGTGTTTGGGGCTTAGTGTAAGTTTGAAACACTTAGCTAATCTCAAGTGTAAGTAAATCTAAAGTTTCTCTCGGATTGTGCTATGTTTTGGCTTAAAATGCACTTGTTTTAAATGTGTTTTGATTGCTGTTTTTAAGCATGGTTTAATGCTGAATTTTAATGCCATTATGTTAAGGATGCGATAGGTAAGTGATCCTTGGGTTGCATGTGTTGAATGCATATGATATTGAGCATGTTATGCTTGTGGAAATAGCATTGCGGTTACGTTTGTAAAATAGTGGATTAATGAGGTTAAATGGTTTTATTGGCAAGTGATGTATATGGTTTTTGGTTACTTTAATCAGATATAGTTAGCCAGTTATAGGATTGGGTGCACCGTGAATAAAGTCACCTTGGATGTCGAGGGGTTGAGATTGTGTCGTAATCTCCATCCAAGTACCCTAGCGATTATGGAATTAGAGTCACCATGATTGTGGTTGGCTCTCGTGGGTAGACTTAGTTAAGCATCACTATGGTGGAGGAATGCTCCCGTGTGTGAGCTTGGTTAAGGTGATTACAATGGTTGAGGTAGCTCCCATGTGTAAGCCTTGTTTTGTGTACCAGCTCTCGCTAGTGGGTTATACAACTACCGATGAGTGATGTTGACGGGTTGTGATTGTGCCATTTAACTCCACCACGGGTGTTGAGGGGTTGTGATTGTGCCATTTAACTCTATCACGGGTGTTGAGGGGTTGTGATCGTGCCATTGATCTCCACCTTGTGTAGTCCGGTAGTGTGTATGAAGCGTGTTGAACAACGCTTGTAATCCGCGTATCCGATTGTGTCAATGTGTTTTGTTATGATTTATGTTTGAGATCACTTGCGAGCCAATATGATGATGGTGACTCAATGATTTAATGAAGAACATTTGTTTTGAGAAAGCATATGATGCTTTAGAATTATGCTAGAATGCATATGATGCTTGGTTTAAGCATGAGTAAAGGTTCTTGTTATTGTAATTAATGATGTTATGAGCATAAGGTTTTAAAAGTGATTTGGTGTTCTATAGTGCATGTTTAAAAGGAAGGAATATGTTTACAAAGGATGATGTTTTGGTTTTAAAATGCATTGATGAATGTTTGGTTTTATAGCGGACCTCACTAAGCTTATTGCTTACGCTCATTTGTTTTATCAATGTAGAGAATTGAGCAATCAAGGCAGCCCAAGAGCAAGGGAATTCCAAGACTTTTGGTTAAACAATGTATGTGGTTTTTCTCAAGTGTAATAAGAGGCAATGGGTGGGATTTATGCTTTTTGAATGGTTGAGGATGTTTCCCCTTTACTTTGAGCATGTTAGATTGCTTATACTTGAGTTGTATATAGCCTTTGATGTTTGGATTTTGGTTTGAATGTTGTTTCAGCTTGTTGTGGTTTGGTGGACTAGGGAACATGCCTTTAGTGCCTACTATTGCAAGATTGATTCCATGTTCTAGTTTACGTTTCATAGTTATGGTCCTTGATGCATATGTGAGCTTTATGTATGTTGTGGCATACCTCGGAAACATCTCGGATACGAAAAGACACCATAAACCAGCAAAATTTGCTGTTGCAGGGCAAGGCGTATTGGAACGCCCTTGCCTGTTTCGGAACAGGTGCCTGAAATGGCTAAGAGGTTTCGGAACGGATGGAGACGTATCGAAACAGTTTTGCTACTGTAGATGGGTTTTTCGATATGGGTCTCGGAACGTACCCGAGCATCGAAACGGTCAACTCATTTTCAAAACGACCGTTTCGATACAGGGCCATCCGTATCGAAACGCCTGACCGTTGGGTTAAATTTTGAATTGTTCCAAGTTTCTGTTTCTTACATTTTGGTCCCTAAATGTTGGATGCTTAATTCAATGAGTTAGGATGGTCCGTTTGAGTTGAATTTTGGCATGCAAGCATGTTACATGACTAATTGAAGGTTGGTAACTTTAAAATCATAAAAGTCGTTGTATTTTATGAAAATTGCAATTTAGTCCCTAAAAGTCAAATGTATGCAATTGAACCCTTAATTGAACTCTGATCGTTGTGTCGTTTCCTTCTGAGTGTCTTGCTGAACACATAGGATAATAACGAGCATCTAGATAAGATAAAAAGAAAAAAAGGGTCGTAAATCAAGGTTGACTTTCGGGTTGACTTTGGTTTTCCCCGTGTAATCTTCGTAGTCCGGGTCAAACGTCTAGGCCGGGCTAAGAGGGTTACAAGAACCTTATTATGAACTTGCAAATTCCATTTAAAAAAACATTTTTTTGAAAACCATTTAAAACCAATTTGTGGCCTGGCCCTCTTTGTTTTAAATTTAAAAAAAAACATTCCTAGTGGAGTCGCCAAGCTGTCGTAACCGCCTTTTTGAAGGGAGGCTTCGACTTTTTGGAAAACACTTTTAAAATCAACAGATTCGCCGCAATTGTTTTTGAAAAAAAAAGTGTGATTGGATCACTTTTTAAAAATAGGTGTAACCCCCTTAACCCGGCCTAGACGGTTGACCCGAATTAAGAAAGTCACACGGGGAAAACCAAAGTCAACCCGAAAGTCAACCTTGATTAACGACCCTTTTTTTTCTTTTTTAAACTTGTCTAGATGCACATTAGCCCTAATTGTGATCACACAAACATCATACTCAAAGATCACAAACATCAGAGATCAAACAGGGACCCAATTGAACAAATTACAACTTTAGGGACCAAATTGTAATTTCAGATAAATATAAGGACTTAACCCAAATTAAAGTTACCAGCTTGTAATTAGTCAGGTTTCATGCTTCACTGTGAAATTTCAGCTCAAAAGGACTTCCCAAACTCATACAATTGCACAAACAAGATTCAGGACCAAAATGTAAACAATGCAAAACATTTAACTACCAATGTCAGCCTCCAACCGTCGCCCGTTCCGGAACAAGCAGAACCCGTTTCGAAACACGGGTCGTTCCGCAACGCGTACCACAACACGGGCTGGCAGTAGCCAAACCGTTTCGGAACGGTCCCTCCCGTTTCAGACGCCTGGGTTTGTTTAAGGCACCTGTTCCGAAACGGGTGGCACTGTTCCGAAACACCCTGCACAGATTGCCCCAAAATGCATTCTTAAACATGCAATTAAACATCCAATCATGCTCCGAATGCTACCAAACTTTGCCAACATGCAATTCAACATATATAAGACATACTTGCATCAACAATTCATCAAAACAACATCACATATGAAAAGCCCCAAATCTATAGGCATGCTTCCTACACAAGCAAGCCATTCAAGCATAATCTTCCATTTCAAGCATATAAAAGCCAAACACTTAAACCAGCATTCTCATCAACATTCAACATACTTAGGGAGTTCCAAACATCTCCAAAAACATACACATTGGTCCCCCATTGCCAAATTACCAAAAGCTAGAAATGCACTTATAAAACCTTCCATACTTTGAGCTTTACTTTCACTTGAATGCTTGCCCTCCTTGCTGCCCTCAAAGAGCTCTAATGTTCTGCATTATTGAATTAAGAAAACGAAAGAGAGCGTAAGCAAAAGCTTAGTGAGGAATGCTCATAAACCATTCAATAATGCATTTATAAAACATTTATAAATCATGCTTCAAATCATCAATTGCACATGCTCAAAAGCATACTTAAAACAAGCATCTCATGCTTCACATCATAACATGTCATAATGGCTACAAGTGATAGGTTCCATTTCTTTAAAAACAAGTTCGTCAACTTTCACCCCAAGGACTTTTAAACACCTTGGCCCCAAGGACTTTTAAACACCTTGGCCCATGGACTTTTAACCACCATGGAAAGGATCACACAAGGACTTTTAACCACCTTTGTGTCCGTATCAAATTTCACCCCAAGGACTTTTAAACACCTTGGCCCCAAGGACTTTTAAACACCTTGGCCCCATGGACTTTTAAACACCATGGCCCCATGGACTTTTAAACACCATGGAAAGGATCACACAAGGACTTTTAACAACCTTTGTGTCCATACAAGAACCATCCAAGGACTTTTAACCACCTTGATGTTCTTAAGTAAACAAGGCTCACTCAAGGACTTTTAACCACCTTAGTGACCTTAACCATTTCAAAACATCACTTGCCAATATACATCATTAACATCAATTTATCCACTGTTTTAAAGCATTAAACCAAGCCATATACATCATGCATTTAAAAGCATCAAACCACATTTATTCAATGTACAAAAACAAGGAACTTTTACCTTGAGCGTCCTTCAACATATGGCTTACAAAAACAGCAAATACCATGCTAAATCATGCTTTCAAAACAGTATTTAAATCATGCAATAAACCACATTGCATCACAACAAAATCATGGCCACCACTAGAGAGTACTTTCCGAAAACTTACACTTGAGCTTAGCAAAGTTGTTTAGACTTAAACTAAGCTCCCAAGACATTGGTTTCAAAGCCGAAAACCATTTTCACTCACCGATTCCACTTCGCCTCTTGCCGAAGCACCAAAACAAGCTTCCGGATCAACAACTCTTGGATCCAAAGATGCCTCCCCTGTTTTAACACATCAAAGCAGAGGATTAATGCATCATCATGCATTAATTGCTTCAATGAAAGCACCTAAACTCGCTGCTCTCATCCACACTCCATTTTCGGCTACCAAACACAACCGAAAATGCATCCAAACCACTTCTCAACAAAGCCCAGCCATAAACCATCAAAACCTAACATCCTTTAACATCATTTAACATCTAAAAAGAACCTACAAACATCCTTATACCTCCAGCAACATCAGATCCACAAGATCACCTCAAAAACAACCAAGAATCACAAGCTAAACTTAGGAAACTCAACCTATCCGGGATTGCATTAATCAAAACTCAATTCCTTATCAATTTAGTGTCCAAATATCATCAAAAACACACCTCAAATCACAGATTTATCAGATCAAACGAAAATCACCAAAAATCACCAAATCTTGCATTATAAGCCAAGATTCAATTCACAACTCAAAAGCCTTTAATAAAACATCAATTAAGGATTGAAAACTTAGGAATTTCAGTAAAGAACTGATAGTTTAGAGGAGAAGGACGTTCTTACCTCCAAACTTGAGTTTTTCCTCTTTAGAGCCAAAAAGCTTGAAAATCCAAATAGCAAATTGCAAGGTTTTGTTGTAGAGATGATTAGGAATCCAAAGAGAATTGAAAAGATAGATTTGAGTGACAAAATCAGAAAGAAATCTCTGGAGAGAAAGTGTTTGGGTTGAGAGAAAATGAGAGAAAAGGAAAATTGGAAGAAAATGGAAAGTTGGTTACAAAATGGTAAAATGATTTCCCTCCACTTTTCTTAAGCTTTAAAATCAGAATTATTCATTAAAATATCTTAGAAAAATCTGGAGAAACTACTTTTGGAATAATAGCTCCTTAAAGATTCAAAGTTTCAACCCTTTCTAAAACAGTCACCAAACTTTCGAAAATTACATTTTGGTCACTAGCCACAATGTCACCCTTCCAAAACTCATTTTCCAAAATTGATTTCACAGTTCACTTAATTATATTAAAAGATGATTTTAGAACATTTTTCCATATTTTTAATGCAACCCGAACTAGGCTTTCCTAATTTCACCTCTTTAGATTCGAACAGCACTTTGACCAAACCGGTCAACGCCCAAAACTACTAAGCCAAAACCGGGGCGTTACAATAGGGCTATTTTAATAAAACATTTTTGGTTTTAATAAAACAATGGTTTTGGTCTGCGAAAATCAAAAAATAGGTTCGGGGGTCGGTTACGTGTGGGGAAGGGCAAGCACCCCCACAACACCCAAAATTGGTACCTAATTAGTTTTAAAATCATTTTCAAAACTGGAATTTGCAAGTTCAAAAAGGTTCGACTTTACTTGTCCGTTTAATGAATATTAGTCTATTTTAACGGCCTTATTGCCCTGGAGATGAACTTTAATCACCGCCAACATTTCTGGCGCTAACCCGTCATTCCCGTTTGATAAGACACCACATTAAATTAATTTCACTTTTTCAAACAACAAAGAGATTTAGGGGTGTTAAGCATTTTATTTAATTCTAAGTTCGATTATTTAAAAACCCTAAAAATGTCTAAGTCTTTTATTCCAAGTTTAAGGTCTAAGTTTGTTTAAGTGTATTTTATTTTTTTTGAAAAACATTTTTCAACAAACAAGTCTCTATCTAAGCTTTTGTCCCTAATCCTATGTTTTCACATATTTCTAAAACAAGCAAGCAAACTTTTATTCTTGTGAGTTTTTACCCTTTTATTCTTCCTTTTAAAAGCCTTAATTTCTTTTTATTATTTTCTAAGCCAAAACCCTTTTTTACGTTTTTTTACTTTTTGTATTTTTTGCGTTTTTTACTTTTTTTATTTTTTATGTTTTCTTCTACCAATTTATGTTCTCTCTTCTTCAAAAACATTTTCACCTTTTTTTCAAAATTCATTTTTATTTTTTTCATTTTTAAGTTTTTTCTTTTAAAACAACCAATTTAAAAAATAAACTTTATTTCTCACTTAAGAAACTTCTTTTTAAGTTTTTTTCCTTTTCAAAATTCATTTTTTATCCTAGACCCTAAACTTTTATTTAAAACTTTTTTATTTTATTTTTTTAAAACTTATTTCTTTTCCTTTTTTCTACAAAAACATCTTTATTATTTTTTCTTTTAAAATCATTTTGCCCATCAATTATTTAAAACAAACTTAATAAAAAATCTTTTTTAATATTTTTCTTAAAATCAAGCCCTTTTATTATTTAACACCTCACATTATTTTTTTCTTCTAATTAAATCCCTAAATTCAAGTTTTTCAAATTAACCACATTTATTCATTTTTATTTCTTGCATTTTTAAATCTAAACATCTTTCAAATTAATTCCTAGATTTCTAAAGATCAAAATCACCCTAACAACATTTTTAAAAGCATGCAAAAAATTTAAGATTAAAATAGGAATTTAAACGAAATTTAAAACAAACAAAGTTATCGGAATCGTGAACGATTTTCCGACTTCGAGAAAGTAACCTAAAAAATCACAAACAACACAAGCAAAAACACCAAAATTCAACAAAAAACAAACATGTAATTAACATAAAAAATAAACAAAGAAAAGTTAGAAATTTAACGGAGAAATCGACGAACGACGAACTCGAATTCAAGCTTCTTGAAATGCTCCAAACCATCTCCGGAAAATTGCTCCAAACTCGAACTTCCACTCCAAAAATTTTCAGCCAACTCAAGAAAAATTCAGAGAATTTTTCAGATTTTTCTTGAACCCTTTTTAGTGATTTTTCTCTCAAAATGGTGTGTGTTCAACCATTGGGTGAAGGGGGGTTTTATACTAAACTTTGAGCTTCAAAATCAAGCTAATTTCTGAATTCAATCCCCAAATTGGAGGCTAAATCAAACAAACAACTTGATACCCGGTAAAACACCCAAGAAATCATCTATTTTGATCCAAATTCGGGATATAATTTCCCCTTTAATTTGAGTCTAGGATTTATTATTTAGTTTTGGTTTTTTGTAGATTCCAGCGGTTATAGGCAAAAGCGGAAAGCAGATTTGACGACAAAAGGGACAGCGGCAGCCAGGCGGTCCGATCAGCTCCAACCACGTTGGCAACCGCGGCCGATGGACGGAGAACGGTGGCCACCAGTTGCGCGACAAGGGTTTGGAGAGCCCACCCCCGCGCGCGTTGATTGCACACACCAGCGCATGACACATAGGCTGGCTCTCTCTTTCCCTTTTTTTTCTTTTCTTTCTTTATTTTTTTACTGTTTTGACCCCTTTTTGCTGTTTTTTTTTTGTTTATCACATTTCATAATTATTACCTCATTTCATTTCTTTTTTTCCATAATTATTAAACACCATAATTATATTTTTTTTCCTTTTCTTTCTTTTTTTCTTTTGCTTTAAAAGTGGGCTACAACAAAATGGGCTTTATTTTCTTTATTTAAAAGTGGACTTTTTTTTAAAATGGGTTTTAATTTTAAAAGGTGGGCTTTAAAAGGATTTTTATTATTTTTTTGACTTCTTTCATTTTCTATTTTTTATTATTAAAAGCTTGGGTGAGAATTTAGTGACAACATGAACATGCGGTACCAACGAATAATCTACCAACTACTTTTCCTTAATCAACTCTACACATGAGGGTTTCACCTGCAATTCCGCCACTAAACCACCATCGCATGATACACTCAGCGGAGCAAACATCGTTCTTAAGTATACTGCTACCTTCCTACTCAAGGTATCGGCTACGACATTAGCCTTCCCTGGATGATACTCGATCGTCAAGTCATAATCTTTAAGCAACTCAAGCCACCTTCGTTGCCTAAGATTCAACTCCTCTTGTGATATCAAGTATTTCAAACTTTTGTGGTACGTGTACACCGTACACTTTCACTATAAAGGTAATGCCTACAAATTTTCAAGGCAAACACCGCCGCAACTAACTCAATGTCGTGCGTAGGGTAGTTACGCTCGTGAACCTTCAATTTCTGAGATGCATAAGATACCACCCTACCCTTTAGCATCAACACACATCCCAAACCAACATAGGATGCATCACTAAAAACCACAAACTCTTTTCCCGATTTAGGTTGAATCAAGATAGGAGCTTGCGTCAACGCTTCTTTCAACTTCTCGAAAGCTTGTTGTCGAACCTCCGTCCATTCAAACTTTACATCCTTTTGCAACATCTTTGTCAAAGGAGCAGCAATCCTGGAAAAACCATCCACAAACCTACGGTAGTATCCCGCCAAACCAAGGAAACTACGCACCTCATGAACTGTCTTAGGTGACATCCAATTCATCACCGCTTCAACCTTTTGAGGATCAGCTCAAATTCCCTCTGTCGAAGCTATATGACCAAGGAAAACAACTTCCTTAAGCCAAAACTCACACTTGCTCAACTTGGCATAAAGCTGATTTTCCATCAAAACTTGTAACACAATTCGTAAATGGTTATCATGATCCTCCTCAATACGAGAGTACACGAGAATATCATCGATAAACACAAACAAAAACCTATCTAAGAATTCATGAAACATGTGATTCGTCATGTCCATGAATGCAGTAGGGGTATTAGTCAAACCAAAAGGCATCACCAGAAACCCATAATGCTCGTACCTTGTGCGAAAAGTAGTCTTAGGCACATCTACATCTTTTACCTTCAACCGGTAGTATCCCGATCTCAGATAAATCTTAGAAAACATTGAAGCACCCTGAAACTGATCAAAAAGATCATCAATCCCTGGCAAATGATACTTGTTCTTGACAATCAACTTGTTCAATTGATGATAATCTATGCACATTCTCATCGTGCCTTCCTTCTTTTTCACAAACAAGACTGGTGCACCCCAAGGTGAAACACTGGGCCTAATGAAACCTCAATCGAGCAACTCCTGAAGTTGCGTCTTATCTCTTTCAACTTTTTTGGAGCCATTCGATAGGGAGAAATAGACACTGGAGTCATATTTTCATACAACTCAATGCCAAACTCAACCTCCTTATTCGGTGGCAAACCATGTAACTCTTCCAGAAATACACTCAGAAACTCGCATATTGTACGAATGTCCTCCACCTGCACTTTCTTTGTGCTTGGATTCATCACATAAGCTAGGAAAGCTTCACATCCTAATTGCATCAACCGACTCGCTTCAAGAGCCAAAACCACATTAGATAAGAATTTCACATTCTCACCTACAACCACCACCTCATAATCATCAGCAAGTTTCAACGAAACTCGCTTGGTCTCAAAATCAACCATAGCCCTATGCTCGGTTAACCAATCCATACCAAGAATTAAATCGAAACCATAGAAAGGTAATTCCATAAGATCAACCTCAAACACATGACCTTGAACCATCAAAGGACATCTTTTATACAACTTTCTTATAACAATTGTTTCACCAAAAGAACTTGTTACATGCATACCAACATCTATTAACTCAACAGGCAAACCATGAACTTGAGCATGCTCACGCAAAATGTATGAATGAGTACAACCAGAATCAATCAAAGAAAGGAATGACAAGGATTGCAAAGTAAAGGTACTTGTGATCACATATGTGTCATTCCTTCCCTCACGGTGCGCATACACTCTAGCCTATCCACCTCTCTCAGGATGAACAGCAACCACATGTGCAACATTCCTCTGACCATCATCGCTACGCTGAAAATTGCCACGAACGCGCCCACGGCCTCTCTGTGGCTCAGCAACTCACTCCGGAGCTTGTCCATCTCTAACGGACTATGGAAAATCACGCATCAGGTGTCCACGCGATCCACAATTCAAGCACGTACCCAAATTACCCCAACACTCTCTCGTGTGTCTTCTACCATGCCGGTTACAATCTGGAGTATGAATGAAAGGGTTCTGGCCTTGATGACCTCGACCAGGGTTAACACCACCCCTCCTAGGATCCGGTTAATACCTCCGATCCTTATGCTTCTTATAACGATCCTTTCCACCATCACACTCAGCGGCCCTCTTTCCAGAGCTAGAACCACCCGAACGAGTAGCCAAACCCAAATTCTGCTCGATGTCCTTAGCTCGAGTGACTAAGACATCAAAATTGGTGTAATCTGAAGCCAACATGTAAGTCTTAACATCCTTCACCAGCCCATATCAAAAATGATTGCATCTCTTATGTTCATCGAGAACCAGCTCAGGAGTATACTGGCTTAACCAATCAAACTGAATTACGTACTAAAAAACAGTCATGTTTCCTTGCACCAAGGACATGAATTCTTTCTTCTTCTCTTCTAGATAATGGACACTCAAATACTTCTTCTTGAAAGCATTTACAAAGAATGCCCAAGTAACTTCGACGGGTTCCATGCCAACAGTGATGGTCATCCACCATGTATAAGCATCTCCGTGAATCAAGGAGACAACACAACCCAACTTCTGCTCATCATTGCAACTCATCTAACCTAGAATCATCTTTGTACTCTCAAACCAAGCCTTAGAGCTCTTAAGAGCTAGGCCTCTAAACTCAGTTCCACCCAAACTACGCAAACGTTACAAAGGTAATCCAGCATTAGCACCAGGCTGAAGTGCGACCACATGTATTCTGGCTATCGCTGCTTGAAAGGCCCTAGCTATAGCTTGACTCAATGGTGTCATATCAGCAGCAGCTTGCCCTTGTGTTGTTTGAGGTCCAACACCTCCAACACCAGCTCCCGCTCCAGCTCCACCACCATCAAGAGGAGGAGGAGGCGGCAAATTCTCAATGTTCTCATCCATCTCATTCTCAAACCACATTACATACATTGCCTCTCAGCTCTCATCTTAGTCCCATTATCAAAACAGTATAGCTAGAAAGAATGCAACATTAAAAACAATCGGGCTAGCCAAAGCAAGAATCCAAGGTGCTCAAATTTTTACTTTTCAAACCAAAATTCTCTTTACATTAGTAATAATATGGCAATGGGTATCATTAATTCCTTTCCCAATAGTATACAACAATCACATTTCATGTTATCAACATCATACATCTCATACAAGTCAAACAATGATCAAAACAATGCATAATCAATCATCTTGCATAGCATTCATCAAGAATTCAACCAAACAACTGTATCACATTAATATTACCTCACAATTCTTTTGCAACCTTGCTCTGATACCACCAAACGTAACCCCCTCGACCTGGCCTAGGTGATAGACCGAACCGAACGGGTCACACGGGGAATATTGAAGTAAACTAGGAAGGTTTACCTCAATAAACAACCCTATTTTTTCTTTTAACTTATCTAGATGCTCGTTAGAAACCTAAGAGTTTATCATCGCAGCAAAACATACACAACATCAAAAGAACATTGATTAAAACTCAATTGCTTTAAAATACGATTTTAGGGATCATTTTGTAAACTTATCAAATTTCAAGGGTTTCCTCCAATTTTAGATTACCATCTTTAAATTAATCACGTTACATGCATCTCTTTCAAAACTCAACTCAAAACAAAAATTCATGCTCACTTAATTGCATCCACAACATTTAGAGACTAAAACGTAAGAAAATAGAACATACAAATATGCTTTCAACTACCTTAACGACCACCGTACCGATACCCTTATTAAGGGTATCGATATGATCTCAACATGTTCAACACTCAGACTCGACAAAACAGGCACCGTACCGATACCCTTCAGGCCCATATTGGTACGCCCAAAACTAGTAGCCAATTTCGGTATCGATACGCACACGCGTATTAGTACCCCTTACAATTTTGCAAGCCCGTATCGGTACACTGTGACCTGAAAGGTCCCGAATTGCAGCTTTTACATTTCTAAAACCATACCCAAACAATCCAGCAAACTTCCAACGTGCATATATTATATTTAAATATCAATCCCTAAGCATACATGGCCTTATTAACATCAAAGCATGGCAAGAATCATCAAAGAGTACTATAGGCATGCTTCCTATGAAAATTAAGCCATCAAAAAGCCAAAACACAATTCAAAGCATAAACAAAATATTAAAGGCCATTTACAAACCATTAAGGGCATTACAAATGTGCCTCAAAACAGGGAGTTCCAAAATACAATCTCCCAACACATAGCATCCACCCATTGCCAACTATTATTACTAATAAGCAAATATAAAATCATACTTGAGCTTAGTTCAATTCCTTGGAAACCTTCTTGTCTCTATGCTGCCCACACAAGCTATTCTCTGCCTTGTTGGAAAAAGGGAGCGTAAGCACAATTGCTTAGTGACGGTTGCTCAAAACATACAACCACAACAATGCATTTTAAAACCAATTCTCTTTAAAAATCTCTATCTCATCATGCTTTTTCTATCGCATGCTTGAAATCATTTTCATAGTAAAACCACATCTTTTACATCACATGTACCATCTATCTTAACAAATGCAAAGTCTCAAGGTATGGCCTTACATGCTTAAATCTCAAAAAGTATTTCTCAAATCATGTTCTCCAATGCAAAGCATCATGCATAAAATCAATTACAACAAGGTACATGTGAATCTCATAATCAATCTCACATACTGGCATTTTAACAACATTACTCGGATACGAGGATAGCTTGACTAAATGTCAAGTCCTACCCCGGTGGAATCTCACATCACCAGACTCTCATGGTAGCAAGTCTCATCGCCACAAAGCTTGGGTGTCTCACCAAGACCTACCTCGATGGAATCTCACATCATCAGACTCTCACTTTGGAACGGGATGGCACTACCCCCATTTCCCGAACCAAAGAGCACCTACGAATTTTGTATTTTATAGTGCACTTCTCATCCTATTGGTCGACCAATTATATCCGGTAACAATAATCTCATTTCATGCCAATATATACATTTTAAACATCATCACCTACTATTTTTCAATGCATGAATCCAAAACATTCTCATCCCATTTCATAAGCATGTACAAGGCATATCATTTTTTCAAATAGTTCAAACTCATTGAAACATCATATCTATCTCATGGGATCTTTAAAGTCATCATTCCATATCTCAAAATATGCATAAAACAGTAGGTAAAATCTATCTTCAAAAACAAGAGCATGATCATAAAATCAATGAGACAATATCCGAGAAACGAGAGCGTAGTATCTCAAACATACTTCAAGGATTAGATTAGTGTTTCAAACTCAATCTAAACCCCTAAATCTTTCTTTCAATTTCTTCAAGACTTTTTAAAACCAATTCCACTCACCGGCTCGTGAGACCAAGATTTGTCGACGCGAAATTAAACATCTGTAGCCCCCGGAACCTTACCGTTTTCTTCCGATATATTCTCCCTTGTTAATACCACACAAGAACATAGGATTAATGCATCATAATGCATTAAAAGCACCAGCAACTTAAACAATCCTGCTGCTCTACCCAAAACACCAAAATACTCATCCGAAAACGACCGAAATCACCTTCAGTTGCTCTCAAAACTCATCCCAGCCATAATCTAACACTTCCACACAAATTTAATCATCAATCAATATCTAAAAACAACCTAACAACATCCTTATACCTCTAGCAACTCAGATCTCTCACTTTCACCTCAAAAACCCAAAATCTAACAATCTAATAATTAGGGATTCATCCTATTTCGGGATTATTATTACAAAACCTCTATTCTCACATCCTTTAACATCCAAAACAAGTTTAAAACCATTTTCAAATCAATCAAAATAGTGCCCAAACGAATTACTTGGAAAATCATCAATTAAAGCTATTTTAACCAACTTTTCTTTAATCAAATCATAAAACTCAGTTAATAACTATATTTAGGAAGCACAAGACTTGGGAATTTCATTAAATAACCTTGATTAGAGGGTTGATCAGCTCTTACCTCTAATCTTAGCTTTTTCCCTCGATTAACAAAGATTTTGCAAGAAAACTTTAAAGCTCCATTGATTAAATTGGTAGATCACTTTTAGGAAATCAAAAGGTAGAGAAAAAGGTGATAGGATCTAAGATCTTTGAGAGAAAAGAAGGTGTTTGGATATTTAGAAAGTCAGGAAATGAAAGTTACGTAAAATCCTTTTGATCTCAAAAATTCTTTTAAATTAAAAGTTTTTTTTTCCTTTTTATTTCTTTTTAGTAATGCTATTTTAAAATTGGTCAAATTAAGGGAAAGTGCTTTTAAACACATGTAAGCTCCCTAAAGATTCTGAGTCTTGTCCTCTTTTTAATTTAGTCCTTAAAACCAATTTAGCATTTTTTTTTTTACAAAATGGACACTTTTCAAAATCTTGACTTTCGAAGACTCGTTTTCCAAAATTGATTTTACCAACCTTCAATATATATTTTTAAAAAAATTTAGCAATTTTCTCATAATTTTATCCCATCCCGAACTACGTTTTTCCTGAACCGCTTCTAAAGGCTCATATCTCTAATTCTAGGTTCGTCTAACCCAAACTGATCCCTAAAACATCTAGGCCCAAAATAGGGGCGTTACATGTCCGATAATTCATTTACAATGTTACATTAACAATAATTATGTCAATAAAAATGCACGATGATGATGTCAATAACTATGTCTAATGTTCATTACTAAACTTATCGATGCTTGTCAATAGATCCATTTAACAATCCGATGCAACTTCCTTAAAAGGCATGTTAGCTATTTGATGGAAATCAACAATAATGAATTCGGAAAGGCTCCTCGCCTCGGCCTGACCGATAGACCGAACCGAACGGATAACATGGGGAATATTGAAGTAAACCGGGAAGGTTTACCTCAATAAATGACCCTATTTTTTCTTTTTATCTTGTCTATATGCAACTTAGGTTCTTATGTGTATACATAAGCAGCGGATAAACAACGTCAAACAAACGCTCAATGATTGAACTCAATTAAAGGTTTAAGGACCATTTTGTAAATTCATCAAACCGCAAGGGTTATTGCAAATTTTGGATTACTAGCCCTTAATTAAATTCATTACAAACTTCACTGTGAAATCTCAGCTCAAAACGGCCATCAGAACTTATTTAATTGCATACATGGTCATCATGGACCAAAATGTATGAAAAAAGGAACTTAGAATATTCCAAAAACTGTATTAACTACCAACCATTTTGGAACAGTGAGCCATGTATCGAAACAATCGTTTCGAAACACAGTTGATTGTTCGATACACGGGTTCGTTTCGAAACCCTTTAAGGCTCGTTTCGAAACAAGGTATCACAGAGGCAAAATGTTTCGAAACAGTCCTCACCGTTTCGAAACACCAGGGCAATTTCAAGCCCTCGTTTTGAAACTGGAAAGTGTGTTTCTAAACACATGGGCCTGCAATATTTTAAAAAGCTGATTAAACTCAATTTAAATCTTTTGAAACCATCCTGACATATACCCAATCATGTTTGCATCACAAATATACATCAATCATTAAGCATACGAAACAAAGGCATCATCATAGCATCATAAACAATAATAAAGAGACTAAAGGCATGCCTCCTAGAAAAAATATGCCCCAAAAGAGTCAAATTGCAATTCCAAGCATATACCAAAACTTTAAAGCCAATTACACAACCAAATATGCATACTAAGCTTGCACCAAAACAGAAATACCACACCAACATTCATAGCATTGGACACACCCATTGCCTTTATTACACTAGTTCAAAAAGCACAACATACTTTTAAAGAGTTTCTTGGTAGGATCCCTTGTAGATGCTGCCTCCAAACGCCTAGTTGTCTTCATTGATGAACAAAAAAAGCGTGTCAAGCTCTTACAAAGTTCCCAAAACCCTAACGTTTCCACGCTGGAAAACAAAGTTCCATTCACCGACTTGCGAAACCACACTTGCCGAAGCAACTATCGATCGTCTGAAGCCTCCAAAATCACTTCGTTTGATTTTGGAATACTATCCCTTGTTGTCAACACATTAAAACAGAGGCCCAATGCATTAAAATGCATCCAAAACACCAACACTCAAAAGAAAACCCGCAGCCCTGCTGTAAAGCATCAAATCACCCATCCGAAACAACTGAAAACTCAACCGATTGACCTCTAACCTCAGCCCAGCCATTACCCAACACATCCAACACATTTTAGGCATAAATAAACATCCAAAAACAACCTAAAACCATCCTTATACCTCCATCAACTCGGATTCCACTTTACACCCCAAAAACTCAACCAAAAACACTTCAAAAACCAAAGATCTCAAGGATTTCATGACCTCTATGATTAAGACTCTATTCCAACACCAAAAACCTTTCAAAACACATTTAGAAATCATCTCAAACAAGCCAAATCATCATAACTCTAAAAATCACCTTAAAACCTCTTTTCAACAAGATTTCGATATTTTATCAAACTAATAACAAAACCACAATAAAAAACATGAATAAAGAGCCAAATATCTTTGGAATTTCATTAAAGAACCTTGATTAGAGGGTTAACACGAAATTTACCTCCAATCCTTGCTTCTCCTCTAACTTTGCAAGTTTAACTTTCAAGAATCTTGGAAGAAATTGGGAGAAATCACAAAGATGAAATAGGAAATCAAGAGATGATTTGAGAGTGAAGAAAATCTGGAAATTCGAGAGAAAATGGATTGTGTTTGGCTGAAGTGAGAACAGGAGAATGAAAAATGATCGTCAAAACTTTTAATCGATTAACCACCTATCTAATTTAATTAATTAAAGCCATTTATTTTTTAATAAAACATTTAAAACACATGCCAAATTAAAGAAAAGGCCTAATTGCCAAATAGCTCCCTAAAGATTCTAAGATTTTGTCTCTCCTTGAAAAACACACTTTTCCCAACTTATAAATCTTTACATTTTGGTCACTGTCCAAGATGTATACTTTCAAAAACTCGTTTTGCAAAATTGATTTAACCAACCCATTAAATATAATTTTAGAGGATTTTAGGAATTTTTATCCTACTTTTATCCCATTCCAAACCTTGATTTCTCTAATCCACCTTTTAACGGTTCGAACAACTGATACCGGTTCCACCGGCCCAACCCGACTCGCAAAACACCTAAGCCCAAAACCGAGGCGTTACAGCACGATGATGATGCCAATAGCTATTTCTGATGTTCATTACCAAACTTACCGATGCATGCCAATAGATCTGTTTAACAATCTAATGCAACTTCCTTAAAAGACATGTTAGCTATTTGGTCGAAATCAACAATAATGAATTCGGGAAGGCTCCTCGCCCTGGCCTGGCCGATAGATCGAACCGAACGGATAACACGGAGAATATTGAAGTAAACCGGGAAGGTTTACCTCAATAAGCGACCCTATTTTTTTCTTTTTATCTTGTATATATGCAACCTAGGTTCCTATGTGTATACATAAGCAGCGGATAAACAACGTCACACAAACGCTCAATGATTGAACTCAATTAAAGGTTTAAAGGCAATTTTGTAAATTCATCAAATCGCAAGGGTTATTACCAAATTCGGATTACCAACCCTTAATTAAATTCATTACAAACTTCACTATGAAATCTCAGCTCAAAACGACCATCAGAACTCATTTAATTGCACTCATAATCATCAGAGACCAAAATGTAAGAAAACAGGAACTCAATATATTCCAAAAACTGTATTAACTACCAATCGTTTCATAACAGTGAGCCCTGTATCGGAACGGTCGTTTTGAAACCCTTTAAGGCTCATTTCGGAACAAGGTATCACAAAGGCAAAATGTTTGGAAACAAGCCTCACCATTTCGAAAAACCAAGGCAATTTCAAGCCCCTGTTTCGAAACTGGCAAGGGTATTTCGAAACACCTGGGCCTGCAATGTTTTAAAAAGCTGATTTAACTCGATTTAAATCTTCCGAAACCATCCTGACATATACCCAATCATGTTTGCATCACAAATATACATCAATCACTAAGCATACGAAGCAAAGGCATCATCATAGCATTATAAACAATAATAAAGAGACTAAAGGCATGCCTCATGGAAGAAATATGCCCCAAAAGGGTCAAATTACAATTCCAAGCATAAACCAAAACTTTAAGGCCAATTACACAACCAAATATGCATACTAAGCTTGCACCAAAACAGAAAATACCACACCAACAACATTCATAGCATTGGACACCCCCATTGGCTTTATTACACTAGTTCAAAAAACACAACAAACTTTTAAAGAGTTTCTTGGAGGGATCCCTTATAAATGTTGCCTCCAACCGCCTAGTTGTCGGCATTGATGAATAAAGAAAGCGTGTCAAGCTCTTACTAAGTTCCCAAAACCCTTTTTAAAATGTTTCCATGCTGGAAAACAAAGTTCCACTCACCGACTTGCGAAACCACATTTACCGACGCAACTATCGGTCGTCTGAAGCCTCCAAAATCACTTTGTTTGATTCCGGAATACTATCCCCTGTTTTCAACACATTAAAACAGAGGCTCAATGCATTAAAATGCATACACAACACCAGCACTCAAAAGAAAACCCGCAGCCCTGCTCTAAAGCATCAAATCACCCATCCGAAACAACTGAAAACTCAACCGATTGACCTCTAACCTCAGCCCAGCCATTACCCAACACATCCAACACATTTTAGGCATAAATAAACATCCAAAAACAACCTAAAACCATCCTTATACCTCCAGCAACTCAGATTCAACTTTACACCCAAAAAACTCAACCAAAAACACTTCAAAAACCAAAGATCTCAAGGATTTCGAGACCTCTATGATTAAGACTCTATTCCAACACCAAAAACATTTCAAAACACATTTCGAAATCATCTCAAACAAGCGAAATCATCATAACTCCAAAAATCACCTTAAAACATCTTTTTCAATAAGATTTCGATATTTATCAAACTAATAACAAAACCCCAATAAAAAACATGAATAAAGAGCCAAATATCTTTGGAATTTCATTAAAGAACCTTGATTAGAAGGTTAACACGAAATTTACCTCAAATCCTTGCTTCTTCTCTAACTTGGCAAGTTTAACTTTCAAGAATCTTGGAAGAAATTGGGAGAAATCACAAAGATGAAATAGAAAATCAAGAGAGGATATGAGAGTGAAGAAAATCTGGAAATTTGAGAGTAAATGGAGAGTGTTTGGCTGAAGTGAGAACAAGAGAATGAAAAATGATCGTCAAAACTTTTAACTGATTAACCACCTCTCTAATTTAATTAATTAAAGCCATTTTAATTTTTAATAAAACATTTAAAACACACGTCAAATTAGAGAAAAGACCTAATTGCCAAATAGCTCCCTAAAGATTCTAAGATTTTGACTCTTCTTGAAAAACACACTTTTCCCAACTTTTAAATTTTTACATTTTGGTCATTGTCCAAAATGTATACTTTCAAAAACCCGTTTTGCAAAATTTATTTAACCAACCCCTTAAATATAATTTTAGAGGATTTTAGGAATTTGATCCTATTTTTATCCCATCTCGAACCTTAATTTCCCTAATCAACCTTTTAACGGTTCGAACAACAGATACCGATTATGTCGGCCCAACCCGACTCGCAAAACACCTAAGCCCAAAATCGGGGCGTTATAGCACGGTGATGATGTCAATAACTATTTCTGATGTTCATTACCAAACTTACCGATGCTTGCCAATAGATCCGTTTAACAATCCGAAGCAACTTCCTTAAAAGACATGTTAGTTATTTGATCGAAATCAACAATAATGAATTCGGGAAGGCTCCTCGCCTAATCTCGAGACTCCGACTACACTCACCTTGATATATGATGTCTTTATGGCTCTCGGATAACAACTCCTTTGTTCCCAGCTTTCGGTGAAGCCGATGGATGCTCATTGTCAAATTCCTGAGCTGGGAATTCAATAGGAGTGTGTTAGAATCAATATCACGATACCGTAATCAAATTAATGATATCAAAATCAGTAGCTAAAATCGATATGATCATAATCTAGGGATTACTCATAGATGGCCAAATCCTAACACAAGTTTAAGGTCGATTTAGCCATGAAACTCCATGATTGATTAAGGATTATAGCTTACTCGATCGGGGGCAATGTTTGGATATTAATATCTTGAAGAATACTCAAGCTTTCAATAAAACACCAATGGAGGTGTGTGCTTGAAGGTAGGAGACGATGAAGATGAAAAAGAGAGGTGTTACTTATTTAATTTGTTTTCGGTGAGCCTCCAACTAAGCTATTTACTTAGCTTTTCAATTGATAAGTGTTTTTTTCAATGAAGGAAGCTCTCTAGGCTAATCCACGTCATAATGTCATAAAAAAGATTAATTGGAGTGACAAAAAACGTCTAATGTCTAAATTTTAGTGAGTAAATTGAATGTTTTGAAAGTTTAACGATCAAAATAGGTTTGAGAGTAAAATTCAGGATTTACATTATTTACCTTAATTAATATACTCCATCAATTTCTTGGATTATCCTTGTAATTTATTTCAAACAAAAAAAGAAAATGCCAACCTGTGGAGGTAATCCCCTCCCCTACTACTAGTAGTAGGTAATTTGACGGTTTTCACTTACCCCCTCCCTCCCCGAGAATGGAAGCACTAGGCGGCAATGGCGCGTTTTGGGGTTGGAAACTTCCAGATATAAGAAGGCCAAAAAGGCCGTCTCCGTCAAACTCGAAGTCCTCGGACTCATCGGTGGAGCCAACGGGCGGTGGGGGTCACCGTTTCCCGTTGAAGCAAGCTGTGACGGCTGCTTCACTCGCTCTCACGGGCGACACTATCGCTCAACTCAATGACCGCTGGAGAAAACGAAAACAGTCCGTTTCTGATTCCAGTGATACAAGTGAGGTAATGTTCTCAATTTTAACGCTTTAGTTATTTGCTTTTAGATTTTTTTTTAAAGCAATTTCATTTTGTTTGGTTTGTGAGAAAAAAATGGAATAGTTTGAGTTGTCGCAATTGTTTCTTAGGAAGTTTAGGGCGTTGTACTCTTTAAAATTTGGGAAATTATGGCTCTCCCGCATCTATTTGTTTATGTTTATGCTTCCCCATTGTTTGGACCATCAGATTTTGCATTTAATGTTATTGTGGCTTTGAGATTGTTTATGTTATTAATCATTTCTCTTAAATTCAAAGTTTTGATCTGTTTGGATGCCAAGAAAAATCTGGGAGGTATTGCTCAGTCTCAACCAACATTTGGAATATTGGGAAATCAAAATTTCAGTTGAATTGAACTTTCATACATTCCCTATTTTTGAAGGAAAGTGTGTCAGCAAAGTTTACTTGAATTGCTAGATTTCTCATCCATATCTGTGCTGACCAGTGAACTATATCAGCTAAATGATACGTTATGGTGAGGTTTAGGGAGTTGATTGGTATCAGTGCAAAGTTTGTTGGGGAGTATGCAGCTTGCTAAGGCTGATTCTAACACCCCAAGTCTTAATTTTGCTCTTACCTTATAGTAGTTCATTATAAGTACTGCGTTTATATTTCTTCAAAGGTGAACTTGTAGGTTCTTATATTAATCTCTGCTTTCTTGGCATTTTAGGTGTTTGGAATCTTCATGACCTTTTTGAATTGCTGGAAATTGCAGATTTTTAGTTTTCTCAATGCTAGTGGGTTTTGTTTGGTTGAGTCCTTAATGGACTAGGGATCCTGGGAGTGTTTCTATTACTATCATCTAATTTCTAACTGTATAGTTCTTCGTGATTGTATGATACAACAACATTTGATGTTACTCCTAAGGAGCCCCAAGTGATGAAGCTTGGGAATTTCTTCTCTTCTCTTCTCTTCTTTTTACTTGATTTATTCTTTTTCCTCAAGGAATCAGATCAGAAAATTCCAGAAACCCTAATCATTAGCTGCCCTACGTCAACCGGCGTGAGAGAACATAGCCGATAAGAACACTTCTTGTGGCTTGAGGTATTAGCATATCCTTGTGGATATGCTCTTTAGGTGGATCTATCTAGCTTTAAGCCAAACAACTAGGAATATAGGTCAGCAGCCTTGGACTGCATATTCATGTAATCCCCTACAGTCCCATTTTCCCTTTCTGGTGGGGTGGATACTGGTGGCTGAAAGGATATGGGGAATATTGGTTTCTTTTATCATGAATCATGTTCTCTTTGTTTTTTACGTGTATATAAAATAGTGGGTATATATTCTTTTAGTTTTGACAAACCTTGGCTATCTTGGTAGGATGCTTTTTATTGTATTGAGTTTGACACAAGTATTTCGGTGAATTACCGTTGTAATTTGTATTTTAACCTAATTTCTATCTTAGGATATCATGTCAAGTGTCATTTCCCACCATGATTGGCTCCGTTCCTTGAGAATGACTACATATGGATTTTTTTTATATGGTCCTGGTTCATATGCATGGTACAAGTACCTGGATCACTGTTTGCCACATCAGACAGCGCAAAATATAATGTTGAAGGTAAAGTTGTTTTCATTTTCATTCTTTTGGATTCCCTAGTGCAATGAATTTTAAGGTTGGAAAATAATTGAATAACTTTTTTAGAATAACACTTACTAACACTTAGTTCCGGCAGGTTTTACTAAACCAGATAGTGCTTGGTCCTTGTGTGATTGCTGTTGTCTTTGCATGGAACAATTTATGGCTAGGAAAGCTCCCAGAGCTCCCTAGTAAATATCAGAGAGATGCTCTTCCAACACTCTTTTATGGTAAAAGCCTCATTTGAAGCAATTTGCATATTGCCCTACAAAGATATCCAGGTTTGGCGTAATGTTGTTTGTATTTAATTCACATGCAGGATTTAGGTTTTGGATCCCCGTCAGCTTGTTGAATTTTTGGTAAACCTTTCTTTGTTTGTGTCATCCATTCATTTTGGTTTGTCATTGAATCTTGATAGTACTTCAACAACTCCACTGTTGAAGCTCTGGAAAGAACCCTGAATCCATCCATTATGCTACTTTTGTTTACATTAGTGCCATTCCATATCCAAAAATATTTCTTTGGTGCAAACCCGCTCATTGTCGAAGAATAATACAATAACTTGCTTTTGAAATCTGTTTGGTGGTTGACAGGGTGGTCCCTCTTCAAGCCCGTGTGGCTTTCATGTCCACAGGATCCATTTTTTGGAACTTTTACTTATCATCAACCTTGAGCAAGTAGATTCGATCTCACCGCACCAGTGATGGATTATTTCATGTCACATTAGCTAATGACATATTCTTAGTTTCCGCTCCCCCTTGAACTATTTGTTACTACTATTAAAATCTGTCAGAATTCAAGCCAAAAGAGGTTTCTGAGGTTGAATTTGTGCAGTGATTTCTTCATAGGTTGAGTTGGTTGACAGAGTGCATTGCTTGTATAAGACATTGAAGTACTATGAATTCATTTGCATGGTGAATACATATACAATATTGGAACAAAGCACAAGCTTGCATCGCGTCCAATACACCATTATCTTTTGCCATATTCATTATGTTCAATGAAGTTTATATACACTGTTGAAAGGGTTCAAATGGATTCCATAACTTATTCTAGATGATGAGACATGTTGAATGGAAGCCTAGTGCATGGTACATCACAGTAAATAAATTTGATTTTTGAGCTTTGGGAAAGGTAAAAACTAGATTAGTGGTGGGTTAAATTAATTATCTTTGTTGGAGAGAGCCTCTGGAAGTTTAACAGTGGGAGCCTTATCCTCACCCCTTCTTGAATACTCCCTCCATCTTCTTGCAGCTGCTGCAGCCCTTCTTGCCCTCTCTTTCACTTCCTCCTCTGCAAACAACATTTCACCTTATATTATCAGAAATTTCTACCAAAGCAGACTGAAAAGAGAGTTTTGAAAGAGAGGGATGTCCTTAATCCTTATAAATGCTTGTAAGAAACAATGATTAAAATTCTCATACATACCTGATTTCTTGTATAATTTAGGCTTGCCCCAAAGGTTGGTCCAGTATGAATCAGTTTCACCAGCATCTTTCTGTTGCATCATCCTTACTTTAGCTTGTTCCTGATAATGAAGAAGGAGAAAGAAAAGTTCCTTACTTTAGCTTGTTGTACCCCTCTATCAATACAGCAACTGCTAGATATGTAGTCCTAACATGGAAGTATTTACGACAAGCTCATTTAAGTAATTTTAGGTGCTGTTGAGGGTTCTTCACAGTGCTTAACAGATCTGAAAGCGAGTATCAGATATGAATACTTTTAACAATGAAAAATCCAAGTAACATAGCTTGGTGACGGAGAACATGACTATACACATACTACGTAAAGATATAAAGAAATGGATAGACTTAGCAGGGGTTCAGAAACATTTCCTGCTAAGCCTTTTGTTGTTGCTTTTACTTCGTAAGTTCAGTGTTCAGGTTAGGGTATTTCTCTTAAAAATAAAGGTATTCAGCCGAGGTTTTAAAATCGATTAACTACAGAAAATCATGGCAGTGAAATGACTTACAGAAGAAGTTAGCAGAATGCTAATGCCACAAAACTTTGTTAAACTATCAGCATCTAAGATGCGACATCTAGAAAGCATGTTTTCATAGGTAACTACATGAACCAACTAGACCTGACAGTCTTAAACATGACAATGTAAAATAAAAATTAAATTAACTTTTGTTAGAAGTAATAAATGAAATAGAACGAAAATCCAGTGAATGTATTTGAGAATATTGAAACAATAAAATTCCTACCAAAACTTTTGCCTGCCTCTTTTCCCATCGAGAACTTGCCTGCCAAACAATTAGAGGTTCGATAGATACTCTAAGAAGGTGTTAAACCAGAATGCAAATGGTATCAGCAGATAAGTCAAGTGTCGGTTTTACCATTCTGAATACATCTGATGAGGATCCCATTCCCGAAAGCATCAATGCCACCTGATCATCCATTCAAAAAGCTCAAACTTCTAGCAAGCAAAACAACTAGCTTGAATATAATATAGATTAATGAAATGTATCACCGAAAAACTAACACAACTTCATTCTTTATTCGAGGTTTCAATGTAAAGATATTGTTTGTCAGTGTCTAAACCCACAGTTGATCATCAGTTTGATTATTATTTGATCTTTTAATCCTTTTGAGGTTTCTAAACTCAGATGTCATCTAAAATGCTCGTAGTTTATCAAGGTTAATCATCGTAGGAGAAAAGAAACGTAGAATGACTGTGTTTCTTACATTAACTCTTTCAACCCTGCGCATTTCATCTTCAAGCAACGATAATTGTGCTGCAGAAGTCCAATGGATGCAATCAACTGGGCTGAAGAACACAAGAAAATGTTAATCAGCAATCATATCATGTAACTCATGTAAACCCTTTAAATTTTTACTACAAGCAGTGTAAAAGTTGAATTTTAATTTGACACAAATGTTTCGATTAATTGTTCTAATAATTGATTGAATTTAACCAGAGACTACTTGTATTGCTATAAGAAAATGTTGACCAGTAGGCCTAGAAAGATCAATAGAGAACATATACCCGCTGTAATCAATATAATAAACAATTGTTGACAACATCATGTTTCCAGAATTACTTCCCTCACATATCTGATATGTTAATGGTTATGGAAACGATATAATAAACCAGATGACGTAAAGTGGAGGTCTGAAACTTCCTCATGAATAAGCTTCATAAAGATTCCCATGTAATATCAAATTTGATGATTTGAATTTTGTGTTCACGACTTCCCGACATTTTCTTTATCCTTCGTAATGAACATCATAAGATTGATAGTTGTAGAAAAGAAGGAACTGGATATATTTGTTCGCATGTTCAATATAAAAATCATACAATTTAAAGCTATTAAGCTTGAAAATGGTGGCAAGTTACTGCTAATAATATACAACAGAAGAAAATACATACCAACTGTCTATTGCCTGTTGCACTAATTCAGGATTCCCAAACTGACCATGAACTCTGGCTCGTCCAAAGTCTTCCTCGATTCTAAACACATCGCAGGCGACATTGGCACAGTTTTTGCAGCCTGTGAAGGAAAAAAATAGCTCATTAGAGGTGTCAGTTTAGAAATCTTTGACAGATAGTGGTAGGAGTTTTGCTTTAGTTGTCACTTCCTCCCAATAGCATGTAGTTTATATTCACCTCTACTAGGTTGTAGTTAAGCAAGACTTATGTTACCCACACTATGAGTGAGTGCTAATTACGTGTGCATCCGACGCGAATGCTCAAGCTTTGCTAAATTCTTTGGTGTATTTGGCAGATGATACCCTCATACACATGTCTGATAATGAGTCGAACAGATGCACCCAAGGGAAATTGAAAAGTCGGGATAACATAAAGCAAGGCATAACCTCAATCGGGGTTGGCTGACTATCGGTACACGCTCCGTGCTCGAGTTCTTTATGCACAAACAATATGCATTTAGAAAGGCCAAAATTTTTACATGGAAGTTCAAGGGAGATTATTATCATTCTATACACCGGGGAAAGATATAACACACTTGGGGCGGAATCATACCTATGCAACTAAACTGGTCCACGAATACATGGTCTTTGGGGGCGGAATCATACCTATGCAACTAAACTCGTCAACGAATACATGGTCTTTTGGGGGTGGAATCATACCTATGCAACTAAACTCGTGGACGAATACATGGTCTTTGGGGGCGGAATCATACCTATGCAACTAAACTCGTCAACGAATACATGGTCTTTTGGGGGTGGAATCATACCTATGCAACTAAACTCGTGGACGAATACATGGTCTTTGGGGGCGGAATCATACCTATGCAACTAAACTCGTGGACGAATACATGGTCTTTGGGGGCGGAATCATACCTATGCAACTAAACTCGTCAACGAATACATGGTCTTTTGGGGGTGGAATCATACCTATGCAACTAAACTCGTGGACGAATACATGGTCTTTGGGGGCGGAATCATACCTATGCAACTAAACTCGTGGACGAATACATGGTCTTTGGGGGCGGAATCATACCTATGCAACTAAACTCGTCGACGAATACATGGTCTTTGGGGGCGGAATCATCCGTGAAAGGATTGATTGCAGTCAATGCATAGCCATGAATTTCATCATAAACCATGCGCTGTACAGGGTCACTGAGAACCTGCAAACAAACAATTGCATTATAGCAGCAGAAGAATAAGCATTTACAATTTACATAATAAATAAAAGGTCATTCTGAATGGGAACACACCCCGTAGACCTCGTTGATGAACATGCAGAAATTTGTAGTCTCTGGATCATTGCCACTCAAGTCTGGATGACAAGCCTTCATGCAATTATAATAGGCCTTTTTAATCTCCTCTGGTGTGGCATCCGGAAGCTATGAAAATAGCAATTTAGCAACCAGATCCACCCACCAACAATTCAATAAATTTGAAAGAAACAACCAAGAACCACTAATCTCAAAATGGAACCAAAAGAAAACATTATGAAAAGAATTACCAGACCAAGAACAGCATAGTAATCATCGGCAAGAGAATCATTAGAAGAAGTGTTCACAGTAGTAGACTTAACTCTGCCGCAACCTCTCCTTGGACCACCGTGACCCATCAAGCTCCAGGAAGCTCCACTCTTGGCCATGGCCTTCCATGAGCTTCTTCTGCTCATGTTTAAAGATGAGTTATGGAGTTTTAGAGCATCTGTACATACAGGAGAGAGTAGCTGAGCCATTGCTGCATGCAAATTTCTTAGTTTTTTTTTCTTCTGTGTGTTAAAAACAGAAACAGAGGAAGATGGAAGAGACAGACAAAGTGGCAAACGGAGAGAGAAGAAAGAAGACTTGTGATTACGATTTTTATTATATATTTATTATTAAATATTTATTTATTGGATTAATAATAAAAAATGAGGAAATTCAGGCGTGGAAGGGTGAAATGCTGAGGTGGCAACAAGGAGAGCCACTCGGTTTCCAAGTATCAAGATTCTACACAGTACACCAACCTAATTGAGTCTAGAGACTATGTTGTGCACGTGTCGGCTTATGGACAATTCTTCCCTCCCTCGCTTACACTCACTCCAAAACGTTTTATTTGGAATTTTTTAAATGATTTAATTGTAGCTTGGCCGAGACCCGAATTGATTGATCAGAAGCGAGACTTAATTTTGACTTTAACATGATTATCCAAATATGATTCGAAACTCAAAATAAATCAAACCAAAACAGACTCAACATTTTTGTTGAATCGAAATGCACTCGAACCTAAAGCTAAACCGAATATCGAACCGATAATGTAAAGTAAATGAATAATTTATTTTTATTGTTATATATTTTTAATAATATGATAAATAGTAAAATGAAGTACGATTTATTATTATTTTTTGTATTATACTGTGAGAGAGACCGTTGTTTTCTTCAAAATTGTAGTATAATAATATTTTATGTCATTTTATGTTTAAATATTAGTCAAATAATGTTTTTTCTTACTAATTTTTAAATTTAAAAGTAAGGGCTAATATTAAAACCACGTAGTTTTATAATTTTATTTTTTTAATTATTTGAATTTTTAAAATTCATACTCGAATTGAACTTAAAATTTCAACAGATTATTTAAGTTGACTCAAATAACACAACTCAAGATATAGGAGCATTAGAAATATACAAAATATATATTAAAAAGAAGACACATAATTGTAATTTGTTGGTTTAAGGGTATTATAATTATAAGCCCTTGAACTTTTTTTTAAAATATGAAGTCCTGATTCTTGGACTCAATTAAGTCGTGAACTTTTTTTTTTTGCTTACAATGTTGTCTGTTGATATTTTTTGAAAACTTTATTTTATTTAAAAAATTCTTTAAAAGTTTTATAAAAAACTCATAAAAATTATTAAAAAAATAATTTTCCGAAAATCTGTAAATGAGATATGACAAAATTATAGTGTGTCATATGATAATAATATTTTAAGAAAAAACCGCTAAAAATTGATGGCCAAAATTGGTCATATGAGTTTAATTGATTTAATGGCTTAATTGAGTGCGAAAAAAATAAAAAACTTAATTGATTTATTTTTTTCAAAAGTTAAAGGTCTGCAGACACTTTTAAGCTTAATTTGTTATACCTCCGCCTTCAAGTCTTCTGTATCCTCCACCGACACAATCTTCTGCATCAACAAAGTCTTTGTGGATCATATCCAACTCAAACCAATTGACCCGAAATTTCAAAGGTTGACTCGGCTCGAAACCGATTCGAATGACCCGATATTGTGCCGAACCGAAAGCGAAGGATCCGATATTGACCTGACCCATAAACAACCGGTTTGATTTTGACCTGATCCATACCTGACTTATTGTAGATTCAAACTAAATTCGAACCGATCTAATTTGAATCTAAACTAATTTTAGATAAATCAGAAATGACCCAAATCAAAATAACCCAATTAAAAACTAAATTGAACGAACCGATTACCACCTCCTACTACAGCTCAATTTATTGTTCAAATCTGGATTTAGGCCACCGATGAATACCGACTCAGCATAGGCAGGCGGCAGCCAGCTGCTGAGTGCCACCAAATGACATGGGCACCGAACCCTTCAACACAATCATCATACAGCAGACTCTTGATAAAAAAAAATCATCATAATGCATACAAAGTACAATATATATTACATGCCAATGCCATGCATAAAAAATGCATTACGTAAAACAGTATACAATTCCTTCTAGCATGTTAAGAGGTTAAGAAACCGTTGTCTTACTGATATGATCTTTACTTCAGTATATATATATTTTTTAAAAATAATTATATAGATTTGAGGGTGTCTTTTGTTTCGCCTCAAACTTCACGAAATGAAAATTCATCTTCGGTTTTAATAAATTTTCGGTTATTTGATTTTTTATTTAAAAATTTTAATGTCGAGGGGTAACATGTTTTCATTCGAGCTCGTGGACAGTGGAGATCGAAGAATAAAAAATTGAAGCATTCTATATTAGATTTATAAAATTCGGAATGTTTTTTTGATTAAACGAATATTGAATTCATGTTCATAAATTAAAAAAAAGAGTTTGGCAAAAAAATTCGTACTTGTTGGCCACCATGGATAACATTCGACGATGACCAAAATCATGACAGATGAGGAGTAACAAATAGGAAGAAAGGTGGAGAAAAAAAAGAAAAGAGTATATGAAAAAAAGTGATTTTTATATGATTGATATTTTTTAGATAAATTTGTTTGAATTCATTCAAAGGGCAAAAAACCTTAAAAATACACTTCAATCATGTACAATAACCTATACCAATCTCCAACATATTTACATTACTGGTTTTAAGCATACTTTTCCCTATCAATCTATATCTAACAACATCTTTAATATAATTAACTAACTTATGACCCTGAAAGACTCTATCCATATGTAATAGATGAAAGCTCAAGGACCTGCCTTTGGGCCCAATAAAACTCAAGCTTCCCAACTTATCACTCCCCCTATTCAAGTTACATCTACCAAGAATAGCACTCTATATTTTCTTCGAACATTTACAACCAAAAAAATAAATGATTACGAGTCTCAACCTTCCTTCCACATGCATGCCAAATGAAACAAGCCAATCCTTGGTAAGCAATATATTGATAATAGCCATCCAAGCAATTGTTGAATACTTGGGAATATGAAAAGTTTGCCATGTCAGTCTATGCCAAGAAAACTTCTCCAGAATTGATTTTTGGTGAGAATTATTTATTTATTTCAAAAAATTTGTATGCTAAAAATAACCGCCTGAATCAATTGTAACTTGCCAGCATAAGATAATTGTCGAGCTGCCCAAGACTAAAAATTTGATTTTTAGTGTAAATTTGATTGTTTTTAAAATCAATGTTGTTTTAGTGTAAATTTGATTTTTTTTTTAAAAACAATGTTGTTTTGTATGATTTTCATATCAGTTACTGGAGTAGTAACCAAAATAAGAATATCTCAAAAGATAAATGATTAAATCATTTTTTTTAATTTTAGTGATTAAAACATGAGTGAAAAATAAAATTGAGGGGTTAAACTTGTAACACCCCAAAATTCGGTCCAGTCGGAATTGGGTTCCGGTGATTGGAATTTTTTTGTATTAATAAAGTCTAAATATAGTATTGGGTCAAAACCATAGAGAGTAGAGAGTTGAGGGACTAACCTTGCAATTAGCACCTCCTCAATATCTAACATCCCAACGTGGGATAACCTGGTGAGATTACTTCACCTAAAGGAAAGCTTTTTACTCTTAAAAGCTGTTGAATTTTTCGGTGCTCGATTCCTTTGACCGTTCTTGCTCACCAAGTGGTGGAGAAGTGAAATTTTAGGTGTAAGAGGTGTGGAAGCTAAAAATGATAAAGACAATATGATTTATAGTGGTTCAACCTTCTAACCAAGGTCTACATCCACTACCTTAGCTTCCCACTAAGAATTTCCAATCAATCCACTATTGATTCGTCCCCTTTTCTAGGCTTAGGAGGAAACCCTTACACACCGATCAAGCTTTCTACCCAAAGCCTTGATCAAATCCTCTTTACAAGAGATAAAAATAAGCAAACTCAAATCCCTCTAATAGGTATTTGTTTGCACAATAAAGCTCTCACCCAATCCTAAAAACACTTGAACAAATCTAACAATTTTGGCTCACTAGTGTTTGTCTATACAAGGAAATGACAATTAAGCACTAAGACAGTTTCTTGAGCATATTTTGTGTTACAATTGAAGCATTAACCATTACTAGATGCTTGTAGGTCCCTTTTAAACTCCTCTTTGAGTTTGTAGCCGTTACTAGCCGCTGGGGTTGAATTGGTCCCGTTGGAGACTTTAATTTCTATTTTTAATGTTGTTCTGCAGCCTTCCGTATCGATACGCGTGGACCCGTATCGGTACGGACTTCATCAGAAACTAGCCGTTGGGCTCTTGCCAGCCTAAGCGTATCGATACGCTTGAGGGCGTATCGGTACAGTATGACATTTGAAAGGCCGTTGGGAAACTAGCCGTTGGGGTTGTTAAAATGGGGATCGATACGCTTACCACTCGTATCGAAACGATCCCTCTCCGTATCGAAAAGGCAAAGCCTGTTTCAATACGGGTTTTGACAGTAACCAAACCTGTGCAAAAATGTATCGATACGGGTTACACCGTATCGGTACAGGCAACCTGAAAATTCAAGTTTAACTATTTTAAAGCATGAAAAACTTTGCCAAAAACCTTTTAAGATCCCTCAACCATAAATTCAAGTTGTTTGGACTTAAAGATAAGTTTTAAATTCTTTTCAAATTAGTCCAAAATATTTTTCAATCATTATATCAAAACATTATTTCTACAATATCCCCTTTTTGATATAATAAAACCAACTTGAAAAATTATTTGGGATTTCTCCCCCTTTGTTAAATAAAATTTGAATAAGAGAATTTAAATTTAAAATCAATTAAAGCTCCCCTTTATTCAATTGAAAATTCAATTTTTTCAAACTATTTCTCCCATTTTTGTTATATCAAAACGAATTTAAAATACTTTTAAGCTTAAAATAACAATAGAGAAAAAAATGATAAATTTAAGATTTTTTGTTTTAAAATGGCTCTCCCTTACTCAAAGCATCATCAAGAATGTTAGTCCAACATATATGATCATCTAGTTGATATTAAAAAAATAAATCAAATAAAAGCAAAAACAACTAGATTTTTACCACACTTGATGTAACGCCCTGGTTTTGGGCCTAGATGTTTTGGACATCGGATCAGGTCGGTCGGGAATGGTTCGAATCGCGTAAAGTGATTTTAGGAAATCAAGGATGTGATAAAATTTTGTAACCCCCTCGTCCCGGTCTGGACGACTGACCGGTCCGAGTAGGCTACACGGGGGAAACCGAAGTGAAACCCGCTAAGGCTCCCCTTCGGTTAGCAACCCTAGAAAATTTCTTTAGTTATTATCTTGTCTAAATGGATTAATTTAATCTTATGTGAAAGGACAACAACGGAAGCAACAAACGAGACGATCAACCCAACATCATTCCAAAAACAGTCCATTTAGCTTAAATTGCAGGCCGTTTCGAAACACCCAAGGAGTGTACCGAAACGCCTTGACTAGGTCAACAGGCCCAAGTCAACACGAGGGGACCGTATCAAAACGCTGGTCAACCGTTCCGAAACGCCCTCAGCGGTCAACTTCTCGTGGTCAACGATACGAAGACTGTTCCGAAATGCCTAGGTCTGTTTCGATACTTCAATTTATCGTCAAAATCTCAGATTTCTAGTAGCAAAATTGTATCGAAACGTCCCCTCGGTGTATCAAATACCTAGCCTGAAACAAGAGGCCGTATCGAAATGGGACCAACCGTTTCGATACACCTGCTACGAAAAGACAGGTTTTGGCTGGTTTTTGGCACAAGGCAGCCCCAAACTCCAACTAAAACCTCACACAACCAAACACAAAACAACTCTAGGTGCTAGGCACCCCTAAACAACATGCTTAGCACTCATCATGCATATAAAAGCCATTCAAAGAGAAACATCAAATCAACAAGGATTCATATATAGCATTTAAGATAATAATATGACTTAGACGAACACACATAACATTCATGGGAAGGGTATAAGTCTTCAAACACAAGGCACATATGCATCAAGTAAACGTGGTCTACAATCCACAACATAAAGGCATACACATGGCCAACATAAAATCAACAATTTAACATGCTCATCCAAACACAAAATCAAACTAAGGAGTTTGACACAAACTCCAAACAAGTCTACACCCCCATCGTCTAGGCATTATTACAAATACGTAAATCATACTTGAGCTACTTGAGAACACCAAAAGCTCCTCCCTTGCCCACTTGCCTCCCGAACTCTAACGATATGCATGTTGGAAATAAAGGAGAGCGTAAGCTAACAAGCTTAGTGAGTGAAGCTCTAAAACTCAACAAGCATGCATTTTTCAAAACACTTTTCATAATTGAAAAATGAATCAATGGATGCACGAATGATATCACAATAAGCCTACACATGGTTTGCACATGCACAACCAACATACACGCGTTGGGACCACACATCACCGTTCGATTAGTAGTTTTCCGATAGGACCACTCATCACCTTACTCTACTACTTGTCACTGCCGGTGGGACCACTCATCACCGTAGTTATGACAACCATCACGTGAGGCTCGACTTCAACATGACTACACAACAACAACGGTGTAAACAACTCAAGATGCACATGATACCACAACATATACCCACTCATCAACACATAGCAAAAAGGTAGGAGTAGTAACTTACACTCGGGTTTAGGTGAAACCTCTAGGTCCCACCCAAACCCCAAGAGTCCCATTTCGAAAGCAAAACAAAGTTTGACATTTCTACTCACTGTTGCTACCCAAAAGAAAGCCGAATACCAAGCTCAAGTCTCAAAATTCTCCGGATTCGTTCCTGAGGCTTCACCAACTAAGTTCCTTGCTTCTAATCATCCCAACACAATCAAAACAATCATAATTTAGTCCACGATTCAATGTAGACGACCCGGACACAAACTAAACACAACATACATAATTTCAAGCTAAAGACAATCCCAATTTCCTCATTCCTGAGCAGCCCTAAAGCACAACCTAAAACCAATGTTTCCAACACTTATATTACTCCTAAAAGCTTCCAAAACAACCCTTACATATAGCCTAACCATCAACCAACAAATTTCCACATTGAACACCCCTAAAACTCAACCTAAAACCCTTAAAAAACCTCCCCAAAACCCAATTTCGGGAAACACCATAAAACCTTGTAAAAATCGAATGTGTTGGACCTTATAGATAGTAAACAACTTATGTATCATTAATGAATCAAAATCTTAAGTCAAAGCTAATAAAGTTCACATTTTTAATCCAAACTTTCAAAATTCCAAAATGAGAAAATCATGGGTTTAAATGAAAAATAAAACCATAGACTCGTAGATAACGATGAGGACAAGTCAAAAGTGAGTTTAACTTTGAGAAATCTCCAACAATGAGCAAAAGAGATGATGGAATAGTAAACTAGGGGAAATGAGGTTTTTGTCGTTGAAATAAAGTGTAAGAGGAGAGAAGAAGATGATGAATAGTTTTGGGTGTTTTGAAATAAGGTGTTTTTATTTTACAAGTCAAAATATTTACCACTTTGCCATTAATGAGATAGCTATCTCTAAAATCTTAAAATCTATGGAATTGGGCTTTAAATCAAAACAAGTCCAACCTAAAATCTTTTGTTTTGAAAACACGAGGCCCAAAATATTATTTTATTATTTTAATACTATTTTCACCCGACCCCCAAACCCGGGTGTTACAACTCCCTCCCACTTAAGGAATTTCGTCCCCGAAATTACCTGACGGAAACAAGTACGAAAACTGCTCAAGCATATCAGCTTTCCTTTCTCACGTGGCCTCTTCCACACCTCTATGTCTCCATAACACCTTGACCAACTCTATGGTCTTGCCACGCAACACCTTGCTATTAGAAGCAAGTATTTCAATTGGTTCTTCGTTGTAAGACAAGTCCGGATTCAAATCAATCTCTTCCACGGGCATTACATGAGACGGATCCGATCTATACTTCCGGAGCATCGATACGTGAAACACATCATGAATCTTCTCTAGTTCGGTCGAAAGTCTCAATCTATACGCAACGAGACCAATCCTCTGAACTACCTTATAAGGTCTAATGAATCTTGGGCTTAACTTGCCCTTCCTACCAAACCTCATCACCTTCTTCCAAGATGAGACTTTTAAAAACACTTTATCTCCCACGGAATACTCTACCTCTTTCCTCTTTAAGTCGGCATAGGACTTCTGTCGATCCGAAGCTGCCTTCAAACGATCACATATCAACTTTACCTTCTCGGTGGTGCCCTTAAGCAAATCAGGAATCGATACAAGCTTCTGTCCGGCTTCGGCCCAACAAATCAGAGTTCTACACTTCCTACCATACAAGGTCTCATATGGAGCCATCTGAATACTCGACTGAAAACTGTTGTTATACGCAAACTCTACTAGCGGTAGATGTTTCTCCCACGACCCCTGAAAATTGATGATACAACATCTCAACATATCTTCCAACACCTGAATTACTCTCTCAGACTAACCATCTGACTGCGGATGATACGAAGTGCTGAAGTTCAACCAAGTACCCAAGGCTCGATGCAAACTCTCCCAAAATCTAGCTGTAAATCTCAGATCTCGGTCTGACACAATCGATCTCGGTACCCCATGTAGTCTCACTATCTCACAGATATATAGTTTGGCCAACTTGTCTAAAGTATAGGTGGTATGAACTGGTATGAAGTGGGCACACTTAGTAAACCTATCCACTATCACCCACATTGAATTCTTCCTCGAAGGAGTCAACGGTAGCCCTGACACAAAGTCCATGGTAATATGTTCCCACTTCCATTCCGGAATCTTCAACGGCTGTAACAATCCTGAGGGAAACTGATGCTCGGCCTTGACCCTTTGACAAACCATACACCTACTTACAAACTTGGCCACGTCTTTTTTCAAACCAACCCAATGGTACTCTTCTTTTAACCCTCGATACATCTTTGTGCTACCCAGATGCATAGCAAAAGGACTGATATGAGCTTCATTCAAGATCGTACGCCTCATCTCTGTATCCTCCGGAACCACTATCTTATCCTTGTAACATAGGATCCCATTCTCACCATAACAATACTCGGTAGGCCTATCTTCGGCTATGTCTTGCACGTGAGGTGCCAAAGACTCATCTCGCAACTGCTTATCTCGAATTAACTGAGCTAATGAAGGCTTAACCTGAAGCTCGGCTATCAACCCACCACCATTAGACACGCTCAATCTCGCAAACATAGATCGTAACTCAATGACCACTTTTCTACTCAATGCATCGGCCGCTACGTTTGCCTTACCCGGATGGTACTCTATCGTGAGGTCATAATCCTTGAGAAGCTCTAACCACCTACGTTGCCTGAGGTTCAACTCCCTCTGAGACATCAAATACTTCAAACTCTTGTGGTCGGTATACACGGTGCACTTCTCACCATAAAGATGGTGTCTCCAAATCTTCAATGCGAACACCACTGCGGCTAGCTCTATGTCATAGGTGGTAGAATTCTTCTCATGAACTTTCAACTGTCGCGAAGCATATGCTACCACCTTACCCTCCTGTATAAGCACACAACCTAACCCTACATAGGATGCATCACTAAAAATCACAAATTCTATCCCCGGTTCATGCTGAATCAGGAATGGAGCTTTGGTCAACGCTTTTTCAATTTCTCAAACGCTTCTTGCCTTGCTTCTGACCACTCATACGGTACATTCTTTTGTAGCAACTTAGTCAAAGGAGCCGCTATTCTAGAAAACCCCTCATCAAACCTTCTATAGTATCCTGCCAAACCTAGGAAACTGCGGATTTCTGTCACTGACTTCGATTGTTTCCAATTCACTATAGCTTCTATCTTTTTGGGATCCACACTAATCCCATTATCTGAGATCACGTGACCTAGGAAGACTACCTCCCTAATCCAAAACTCACATTTGCTTAGCTTGGCATACAACTGATTCTTTAGTAGGGTCTGAAGCACTAACCGCAAATGCTTATCATGCTCCTCTTCGGTCCTAGAGTATACTAAGATGTCGTCTATGAACACTACCACAAACCTGTCCAAGAACTCATGAAACACACGGTTCATCATATCCATGAAAGCTACTGGAGCGTTAGTCAACCCAAAAGGCATCACCAAAAACTCATAGTGCCCATAACGTGTACAAAAGGCCGTCTTCGATATGTCCACATCCTTTACCTTCAATTGGTAGTACCCGGACCTCAAGTCAATCTTTGAAAACACAGAAGCACCTCTCAACTGGTCTAGCAAGTCATCTATCCTAGGCAAAGGGTATTTGTTCTTCACTGTCACCTTATTCAACTGCCTATAATCTATACACATCCTCATGCTACCATCTTTCTTTTTCACAAACAAGACTGGAGCACCCCACGGAGAAATATTAGGCCTAATGAAACCTCTATCGGTCAACTCCTGAAGCTGTGTCTTCAACTCTTTCAACTCTTTTGGTGCCATTCTATACGGAGCAATCGACACTGGTGCAGAATCAGAATACGTCTCAATAGCAAACTCAACTGCTCTGTTTGGAGGCAAACCCGGTAACTCTTCTGGAGAAACACTCGGAAAATCACATACTGTTATGATGTCTTGAGGTCTCACCTCACTCATATTCGGATTCATTACATAAGCCAAGTAAGCATGACACCCCGAACTCAACAACTTCTGAGCTTCCAAAGCCGAAACCACAATGGACAAGAACCTAACATTCTCACCCACTACCACAACCTCAAAGTCATCGGTAAGCCTCAAGGAGACTCTCTTGGTCTCAAAGTCAACCCTAGCTCTATGCTCTACAAGCCAATCCATGCCAAAAATCACGTCAAAACCGTAGAAGGGCAACTCCATCATATTGACCGTAAATACGTGGCCCTGAACCATCAAGGGACACCTCCTATACAGTTTCCTAACTACCACCGTATCACCAAAAGAGCTAGTAACATTTACACCTATCTCTAGCCATTCACATGGTAACCCTAATGACCTTGCGTGCTCACCCAAAATATACGAATGTGTTGACCCCGAATCTATCAAAGAAAGCAAACTCAAAGTCTGTAATGAGAAATTACCTACAATGACATCCGTGTCATTCCCAGCATCTCGCTGAGCATACACCCTAGCCGGTCCTCCTCCCTCGGGCTGGACTGCTACTACATGAGCCAAGTTCCTCTGACCCTCATTCCTTGGCTGAAAGTTTCCACGACCACGCCCACGGCCTCTCTGATGCTCAAAACCCCTAGCTGGAGCCGGTCCGCCCCTAGCCGGGTGTGGACAGTTACGCCTCATGTGGTCTCGGGATCCATAGTTCCAACACAGCCCAAAAATACCCGCACACTCGCCCTGATGACGTCTCCCACACCTATTGCACTCCGATGTGTGCATAACAGCTCCTTGGCCCTGATGGCCCTGACCATAGTTACCACCCCTGTGTCTCGAATCGGGCTGGTACCTCCTATCCCTATGCCTCTTGACATGATCTCTATCCAGTTCGCATGTCTCTTTCCTGAATCGGACCCACTAGCACGTGCACTAGAGCCTAAGTTCGGCTCAATATCCTTGGCCCTAGAGACCAAAACATCGAACTAAGTGTAGTCAGAGGCAAGCATGTAGGTCTTCACATCTCTAGTCAACCCATACCGAAAGCGCTCACACTGCTCCCTCTCATTAGGGACCAACTCAGGAGCATACTGACTCAATCTCACAAACTGGACCTCGTACTTAGTCACGGTCTTGTTACCCTAAACCAAGGCCATAAACTCCCTCTTCTTTTCATCCAAGTATCGAACTCCAAGATACTTCCTCTTGAAGGCATTTCTCAAGAACTCCCACGTGATGTCCGCTTCGGCCATCCCCGAAGTAACAGTGGTCCACCAAGTATAAGCGTCCCCCTAAAGCAAGGAGACAATGCAACCCAACTTATCGGCATCTAAACACTCCATCTATCCCAAGATACGAGTAGTACTCTCAAGCAACCCCTCCGAACCCTCGATAGTCAACCCACGAAACTCAACTACTCCCAAGTTACGAAGCCTCTCTAGGGGTAATCCTGTCCCCGCACCCTGAGGTGGTGCTGCAGCTTGTGCACCGGCAAAAGTTGTCTGAAAAATCCCAGCTATAGTCTGAATTAGATGGGTCATGTCCGCGCCCGCTGGACCCTAACCCGCCTGAGCCCCAACACCTCCAACGTTAGCAACGGCCTGAGGCCCTTTACCATCACCTCCGACTTGCGCACCAGCCTGAGGCACGTCACCTTCACCACCCACTCCATTACCACCGGGAGCAGGAGGAGCAGGAGGCTCACCTCCGGGTGCCTGGTCACCCGCTCTAGGTCTCCCCCTTGGTCTCACCATAGCAAATTTAGATCTAAAACAGCAAACACACAACAAACAAGAAAAATGTTAGGTTAGAAAAAGGGCAAGGACTCTGGTTCTCAAGATCGTTAAACCAAAACAATTTTCCTTTTTGACAACAACACCTAACAATGGAGACATTTGACTAGCTCTTAACCCAACCAGAAAAAGCCACTGAAACATGCTTTCAAACACCGTACTAGCAAGCAAACGTCATGCAATACATGGTAAAAACACTCATCGAGGCATAGCAACACATAACAACCCAAACTTACCCCACTTACCTACCCGAGGTGTAACCCCCTTAACCCGGCCTAGACGGTTGACCCGAATTAAGAAGTTTACACGGGGAACACCAAAGTCAACCCGAAAGTCAACCTTGATTAACGACCTTTTTTTTCTTTTTAAACTTATCTAAATGCATATTAACCCTAGATATGTTCATAAGATCAGCATACTCAAAGATCACCACAATCAGAGAACATTTAGGGACTCAATTGCACAAATTATGATTTTAGGGACCAAAATGCAAATTCTGAAAATTATAAGGACTTAACCAACTTTTGAGTTACCATTATGAAATTAGTCATGTTTCATGCTTCTCTGCCAAATTTCAACTCAAACGGACATCTCAAACTCATTCAATTGCATAAACCAAGTTCAGGACCAAAACGCAAAGATTTCAAAACATTTAACCATCAATTTCAGTGCCCAACGGTCGAGTGTTCCGGAACGGGGAAGGACCGTTCCGAAACGCGAGACCGTTCCGAAACAAGTTCCGGAACAGGGCTTGGCAGTAGCAATTTCGTTTCGGAACAACCCTACCTGTTTCGGAACGCCAAGGCCATTTCAGGCCCCCTGTTCCGAAACGGTAGCACCCGTTCCGAAACGGATTGCCCAGAATTGCAGAATTTTGCTGGTTTAAACCACTTTCAACCAATCAAACACATTCCAAAGACCCTCAAATCATACCAGCAAGTCATTATATACTTAAGGAACATAATAGCATCAACCATTCTCAAACATGGCATCAATTAAGGAAAAACCCAATTCTATAGGCATGCATCCTATATTGAAAACCATACAAACACCAAAACACCAAACCAACCTCAAAAAGGCCATTTACAAGTTCCAATATCATCAAAAGCATAAAACCAACTTAGGGAGTCCAAAACATCTCCCAAAAACACACGTTAGGTTCCTATTGCCAAATGCCCAAAAGCTAATAGTGTTAGGAAAACATTCACCATACATGAGCTTAGTTCTTCACTTGGATTCTTGACCTCTTTGCTGCCCTTTATGCACTTCAATGCTCTGCATTATTGGTTTAAGAAAAGAGAGAGCGTAAGCACATAGCTTAGTGAGGAATGCTCATTTAAAACATCACAATAATGCATTAATAGAAACTCCTTTTCAAAACCTTTAGTTTAAACAACATTTGATCATACACATATGTACATAAACCAAGCATTTCATGCTTCAAATCATTATCATGTCATATTGGCTTCAAGTGATAATCATAACCATCTTTCCATTCCAAAACACAATTGACAATCGGATACGCGGATTACAAGCGTTGTCCCATACGCTTCATACACACTACCAATATCAAGGTGGAGCAATGGTACAATCACAACCCCTCAACACCCGTGATGGAGACTATGGTACAATCACAACCCCTCCACATCACTCATTGGTAGTTGTATAACATCACTAACGAGATCACGAGACATACAACATAAGATCCACACATGGACTTTTAACCACCATTGTGATCTTACCAAACACAAGGTCCTCAAATGGAATTTTAACCACCATTATGACCTTAGCACAAGACCCACCCATGGACTTTTAACCACCATGGTGTTCTTAACCATCTCATCAGTGTACTTGGATGGAGTCTACGGTACAATCACAACCCCTCGACATCCAAGGCGACTTTATTCACGGTGCACCCAATCCTATAGCCGGCTAACTATATCCGAATCAAGTAACCTTTAAACCAACACATCACTTGCCAATATACATCATTTAACAACATTAATCCACTATTTTAAAGCATTTAACAAAGCCACAAATAATCATGCACTACTATGCATCAAAACCACATTTAACAATGTTCAAATCAAGGATCTCTTACCTTGAGCATCCTTCAACACATGGCTTATAAAACCAGCATTAACATGCTAAAAATATGCTTCCAAAACAGAATTTAAACATGCAATTAAAACACATTGCATTCAACCCACTCATGGTTCATCAACAAGAGAGTTTTTCCGAAAACTTACTCTTGAGCTTAGCTAAGTTGTTTAGACTTAAACTAAGCTCCCAAAACCTTCAAACATTGGTTTCAAAGCTGAAAACCAAACTTCACTCACCGATTCCGTTTCGCAACTTGCCGAAACACCAATCAAGCTTCCGGATCAACACCACAAGGATCCAAAGATGTCTCCCCTGTTTTAAACACATCAAAGCAGAGGATTAATGCATCATCATGCATTAATATCTTCAACCAAGACACCTAAACTCGCTGCTCTCATCAACACTCACATTTCGGCTACCAAACACAACCGAAATCACATCCAAACATCTCCACAACACTACCCAACCAAGATCCATCAATTCTAATCACTCTTAACCTCAATTAACATCCAAAAAGGATCTAATCACGTCCTTATACCTCCAGCTATAGCAGAACATCAAGATCACTCCAAAAACCACCAAAAACTCAAGCAAAACTTAGGAAAATCAACCTATTCGGGATTGCATTGATTAAACCTCAATTTCACATCAATTATACATCCAAAAATCATCAAAAAGACATCTCAAAATAGTGCCCAATCATTTCATACGAATTTCATCAAAATTAAACCAAATCTTGCATTTTAAAGCCAAGATCAAGAACACAATTACAAAACCTTTAATAAAACACAAATCAAGGATTGAGAACTTGGGAATTTCAGTAAAGAACTGAGTATTTAGAGGAGAATGACGTTCATACCTCTAAATGTGAGTTTCTCCCTTTTTGGAACCAAGATTCTTGGAAATTCACTAAGCAAATGCTAAGGTTTTGATGTAGAAATGATTAGAGATCAAATGAAGGTTTCAATCTCATCTTTAGATGTCAAAATCAGAGAGAAATGTGCTGGAGAAAAGTGTTTGGGTTGAGAGAAAAGTTGAGAAAAAAGAAAATGGAAAATTTGGAGAAAAGTTAGTTATGATCACAAAATATCTTTTTCCCTCCTTTACATTAATTAAAAACCATTAATTAAATCTTTAATATTAAGAAAAATCTGGAGAAACTCTTCTCGGGTAAATTAGCTCCTTAAAGATTCAAAGTTTCAATCCTTTTAAAACAGTCACCTAGTTTTCAAAAATTACATTTTAGTCACTAACCCAAAATGTCACACCTCCAAACCCCATTTTGTAAAATTGATTTCACCATTCTCTTATACATAATAAAAGAGGATTTTAAGATATTTTTCCATATTTTTAATGCATCCCAAACTAGGCTTTCCTAAAATCACCCTTTTATATTCGAACTGCAACCCGACCGACCCGGTCCAAACCCAAAACTTCTAAGCCCAAAATTGGGGTGTTACACGAGGTCTCGGAAAACTCAGGCTCTGATACCACCAAATGTAACCCCCTCGTCCCGGTCTGGACGACTGACCGGTTTGAGTAGGCTACACGGGGTAAACTGAAGTGAAACCCCCTAAGGCTCCCCTTCGGTTAGCAACCCTAGAAAATTTCTTTAGTTATTATCTTGTCTAAATGGATTAATTTAATCCTATGTGAAAGGACAACAACGGAAGCAACAAACGAGACGGTCAACCCAACATCATTCCAAAAATAGTCCATTTAGCTTAAATTGCAGGCCGTGTCGAAACACCCAAGGAGTGTATCGAAACGCCTTGACTAGGTCAACAGGCCCAAGTCAACACGAGGAGACCGTATCGAAACGCTGGTCAACCGTTCCGAAATGCCCTCAGCGGTCAACTTCTAGCGGTCAACGTTACGAAGACCGTTTCGAAACACCTAGGTCCGTTTTGATACTTCAATTTATCGTAAAAATCTAAGATTTCCAGTAGGAAAATCGTATCAAAACGTCCCCTCTGTATATCGAAACGCCTAGCCTGAAATAAGAGGCCGTATCGAAACGGGACCAACCGTTTCGATACACCGGCTACAAAAAGACATGTTTTAGCTGGTTTTGGGCACAAGGCAACCCCAAACTCCAACTAAAACCTCCCACAACCAAACACACAACAACTCTAGGTGCTAGGCACCCTTAAACAACATGCTTAGCACTCATCATGCATATAAAAGATATTCAAAGAGAAACATCAAATGAACAAAGGATTCATACATATAATTTAAGATAATAATACGACTTAGACAAACACACATAGCATTCATGGGAAGTGTATAAGTCTTCAAACACAAGGCACATATGCATCAAGTAAATGTGGTCTACAATCCACAACATAAAGGAATACACATGGCCAACATAAAATCAACAATTTAACATGCTCATGCAAACACAAAATCAAACTAAGGAGTTTGACACCAACACCAAACAAGTCTACACCCCCATCGTCTAGGCATTATTACAAATACGTAAATCATACTTGAGCTACTTGAGAACACCAAAAGCTCCTCCCTTGCCCACTTGCCTCCCGAACTCTAACGATTTGCATGTTGGAAATAAAGGAGAGCGTAAGCTAACTAGTTTAGTGAGTGAAGCTCTAAAACTCAAAAAGCATACAGTTTTCAAAACGCTTTTCATAATTGAAAAATGAATCAATGGATGCACGAATGATATCACAATAAGACTACACATGGTTTGCACATGCACATCCATCATACACAAGGTGGGACCACACATCACCGTTCGACTAGTAGTTTTCTGATGGGACCACTCATCACCTTACTCTACTACTAGTCACTACCGTTGGGATCACTCATCACCATAGTTATGACAACCATCACGTGAGGCTCGACTTCAACACGACTACACAACAACAACTGTGTAAACAACTCAAGATGCACATGATACCACAACATATAGCCACTCATCAACACATAGCAAAAAGGTAGGAGTAGTAACTTACACTCGGGTTTAGGTGAACCCTCTAGGTCCCACCCAAACCCCCAAGAGTCCTATTTCGAAAGAAAAACAAAGTTTGACATTTCTACTCACCGTTGCTACCCAAAAGGAAGCCGAATACCAAGCTCAAGTCTCCAAATTCTCCGGATTCGTTCCTGAGGCTTCACCAACTAAGTTACTTGCTTCTAATCATCCCAACACAATCAAAACAATCATAATTCAGTCCATGATTCAATGTAGAAGACCCCGGACACAAACCAAGCACAACATACATAATTTCAAGCTAAAGACAATCCCAATTTCCTCATTCCCGAGCAGCCCTAAAGCACAGCCTAAAACCAATGTTTCCAACACTTATTTACTCCCAAAAGTTTCCAAAACAACCCTTACATAAAGCCTAACTATCAACCAACAAATTTCCACATTAAACACCCCCAAAACTCAACCTAAAACCCTTAAAAAACCTCCCCAAAACCCAATTTCGAGAAACACCATAAAACCTTGTAAAAATCGAATGTGTTGGACCTTATAGATAGTAAACAACTTATGTATCATTAATGAATCAAAAGCTTAAGTCAAAGCTAATAAAGTTCACATTTTTAATCCAAACTTTCAAAATTCCAAAATGAGAAAATCATGGGTTTAAATGAAAAATAAAACCATAGACTCGTAGATAACGATGAAGACAAGTCACAGTGAGTTTACCTTTGAAAAATCTCCAACAATGAGCAAGAGAGACGATTGAATAGTAAACTAGGGGAAATGGGGGGTTTTTGTCGTTGAAATAAAATGGAAGAGGAGAGAAGAAGATGATGAATAGTTTTGGGTGTTTTGAAATAAGGTGTTTTTATTTTACAAGTCAAAATATTTACCACTTTGCCATTAATGAGATGGCTATCTCTAAAATCTTAAAATCCATGGAATTGGGCTTTAAATCAAAACAAGTCCAACCTAAAATCTTTTGTTTGAAAACATGAGGCCCAAAATATTATTTTATTATTTTAAAACTATTTTCACCCGACTCCCAAACCCGGGTGTTACAAAATTGCTAAAATCCTCTAAAAGTATAATTAAGAGGTTGGTCAAATTAATTTTAAAAAAAGGGTTTTGGAAAATGGACATTTGGAGTGTAACCCCCTCGTCCCGGTCTGGATTATTGACCGGTCCGAGTAGGCTACACGGGAAAACCGAAGTGAAACCCACGAAGGCTCCCCTTCGGTTAGCAACCCTAGAAAATTTCTTAAATTATTATCTTATCTAAATGGATTAATTTAATCCTATGTGAAAGGACAACAATGGAAGCAACAAACGAAACGATCAACCGAGCAACATACCAAAACAACCCATTTTATCTTAGACTACAGGCCGTTTCGAAACACCCAACGGGTGTATCGAAACGCCTTGACTAGGTCAACAGGCCCAAGTCAACGCGAGGAGACCGTGTCGAAACGGTGGTCAACCGTTCTAAAACACCCTCAACAGTCAACATCTCGTGGTCAGTGATACGAACACCGTTCTGAAACGCCAAGTCCCGTTTCGGTACTTCAATTTATCGGCAAAATCTTAGATTTCCAATGGCAAAATTGTACCGAAACGTCCCCTTTGCGTATCAAAACGCCAGGCCTGAAACAAGGGACTGTATCAAAACGGGACCAACCGTTTCGATACGCCCTCTGCGAGCAGACTGGTTTTAGCTGGTTTATGGCACAAGGCTGTCCCAAAACACAACTAAAACCTCCAACAACCAACACACATCAACTCTAGATGCAAGACACCCTATACGAACATGCTTAGCACTCCACAAACATGTAAGAGCCATACATTCAAGGGAACAACATTCAACATAAGAATTCATACATAGCACTTAACAAAACATGCCTTGGACAAACATGCATAGCATTTGTGGGAAGGGTATGAGTCTTCAAACACAAGGCAAGTATGCATCAAGTAAATATGGTCTACAATCCACAACATAAAGGCATACACATGGCCAACATAAATTTAACAATTTAACATGCTCAACAAAACACATCATCAACTTAGGAGTTTGACACCAACTCCTACAAGTCTACATCCCCATCGTCTAGGCTTTATTACAAATACGTAAATCATACTTGAGCTACTTTGAGAACTCCAAAGCTCATTCCTTGTCCACTTGCCTCCCGAACTCTAACGATCTGCATGTTGGAAATAAAGGGGAGCGTAAGCTAACTAGCTTAGTGAGAGAAGCTCTATAATTCAACAAGCATGTAGTTTTCCAAACACTTTTCATAATTGACAATAAATCAATGAATGCACGAATGATTAGCACAACAAGACTACACATGGCTTGCACATGCACAACCAACATGCACACGGTGGGACCACACATCACCCTTCGACTAGTAGTTTTCTGATGGGACCACTCATCACTTTACTCTACTACTAGTCACTACCGGTGGGACCACTCATCACCATAGTTATGACAACCATCACGTGAGGCTCGACTTCAACTCGACTACACAACAACAATGATATAAAACAACTCAAGATGCACATGATACCACAACATATAGCCACTCATCAACACATAACAAAAAGGTAGGAGGAATAACTTACACTTGGGTTTAGGTGAACCCTATAGGTCCCACCCAAACCCGCAAAAGTTCTATTTCGAAAACAAATCAAAGTTTGACATTTCTACTCACCGTTGCTACCCAAATGAAATCCGAAAACCAAGCTCAAGTCTTCAAATTCTTCGGATTCGTCCCCGAAGCTTCACCTACTAAATCCTAGTTTCTAATCATCCCAACACAATTAAAATAGCCACAAATCAGTCCACAAATAAAGTAGCAAACCCAGAACACAATTCAAGCACAAAACACATGATTCAAGCTAAGAACAATTCCCAAAATCCTCATTCCCGAGCAGCCATGAAGTACAACCCAAAACCCTTGATTTCAACACTTTTAACACACCCAAAAGCTTCCAAAACAACCCTTATATATAGCCTAACCATCACCCCACACTTTCCCACATCAAACACCCCAAAAACTCAACATTTAAGCTCTCTAAAATCCAATTTCGGGAAACAACATAAAACCTTGTAAAAATCAAATATGTTGGACCCTTTTAGGTTGTAAATAACTCATATAACCTCAACAAATCAAAAGCTTAAGTCATAGACAATAAAGATGACATTTTAATCTAAACTTTCAAAACACCAAAATCCAAAAACCACGAGCTTTGTGAAAAATAAAGGTACTAGCTTGTAGAGGAAAGAGAGGACAAGTCGAATATGGGCTTACCTTTCAAAAATCACCAAAGATGAAGTAGAATGGTGATGGAATAGTGAAATGGAGAAGGGGAGCTCTTATGTCGTGAAAATGGAAAACTGGGGAGGGGAGGAAGATGAGCCAAAAGCTATTCTTTAATGTTTGTTTAAAATAAAAAACCAAAGACCAAAATACCCTTAATGAAATAAGGCATTTACAAATAGGAGATATCCATGGCTATTTGGGCTTGTTTTGAAAATAGTCCAACATAATTTATTTGTTTTGAAAACCTGAGGCCCAAAATATTAGTTTATTATTTTAGATTCACTCAACACCTAAACTCGAGTGTTACAACTCTCCCCCACTTATGGAATTTTGTCCACGAAAGTACCTGACGGAAACAAGTACGGAAACTGCTCAAGCATATCAGCTTTCCTTTCCCACGTGGCCTCTTCCACACCTCAGTGTCTCCATAATACCTTGACCAACTCTATGGTCTTGCCACACAACACCTTGCTATCAGAAGCAAGTATCTCAACTGGTTCTTCATTGTAAGACAAGTCAAGATTCAAATCAATCTCTTCCACGGGCATTACATGGGACTTATCCGATTTATACCCCTAAGCATTGACACGTGGAAGACATCATGGATCTTTTCTAACTCGGAAGGAAATCTCAAATGATAAGCTACTGGCCCAATCCGCTCAACTACCTCATAAGGTCTAATAAATCTTGGGCTTAACTTACCCTTCCTACCAACCCTCATCACCTTCTTCCAAGGTGAGACTTTCAAAAACACTTTATCTCCCACGAAATACTCTACCTCTTTCCTCTTTAAGTTGGCATAGGACTTCTGTCGATCTGAAGCTACCTTCAAACAACCATATATAAACTTTACCTTCTCGGTGGTGCCCTTAAGCAAATCAGGCATTGGTACAAGCTTTTGTCCAGCTTCGGCCTAACAAATCGGAGTTCTACACTTCCTACCATACAAGGCCTCATATGGAGCCATCTGAATACTCGACTGAAAACTATTGTTATGCGCAAACTCTACTAACAGTAGACGTTTATCCCACGACCCTTGCAAATCAATGATACAACATCTCAACATATCATCCAACACCTGAATCACTCTCTCAGACTGACAATCTGACTACGGATGATATGAAGTGCTGAAGTTCAACCAAGTACCCAAGGCTCGATACAAACACTCCCAAAATATAGTTGTAAATCTCGGATCATGGTCTGACACAATTGATTTCGGTACCCTATGTAGTCTCACAATCTCACAGATATACAGATCGACCAACTTGTCTAAAGTATAGGTGGTATGAACTGGTATGAAGTGGGCACACTTAGTAAACCTATCCACTATCACCCACACTGAATTCTTCCTCGAAGGAGTCAACGGTAGCCCTGACACAAAGTCCATGGTAATACGTTCCCACTTCCATTCTGGAATCTTCAATGGCTGTATCAACCTTGAGGGAAACTGATGCTCAGCCTTGACTCTCTGACAAACGATACACTTACTTACAAATGCGGCCACGTCCCTTTTCAATCCAACCCAATAGTAATCTTTTTTAACCCTCGATACATCTTCGTGCTACCCGGATGCATAGAAAAACGACTGTTGTGAGCTTCATTCAAGATCGTACGCCTTAACTCGGCATCCTCCGGAACCACTATCCTTTCCTTGTAACATAGGATCCCATTCTTACCAAAACAATATTCGGTAGGCCTATCTTCGGCTATGTCTTGCACGTGAGGTGCCAAAGACTCATCTCGCAACTGCTTCTCTCGAATTAACTGAACTAACGAAGGCTTAACCTGAAGCTCGACTATCAACCCACCATCATTACACACGCTCAATCTCGCAAACATAGCTCGTAACTCAATGACCACTTTTCTACTCAAGGCATCGGCCAAAGCTGTCTGAAATACCCCAGCTATAGTCTGAATTAGATGGGTCATGTCTGCGCCCGCTGGACCCTGACCTGCCTGAGCCCCAACACCTCCAACATTAGCACCGGCCTGAGGCCCATTACCATCACCTCCGACTTGCGCACCTGCCTGAGGCACGTCACCTTCACCACCCACTCTATTACCACCGATAGCAGGAGGAGCAGGAGGCTCACCTCTGGGTGCCTGGTCACCCGCTCTAGGTCGCCCCCTTGGTCTCACCATAGCAAAATAAGATCTAAAACAGCAAACACACAACAAACAAGAAAAATGTTAGGTTAGCAAAAGGGCAAGGACTCCGGTTCTCAAGCTTGTTAAACCAAAACAATTTTCCTTTTTGACAACAACACCTAACAATGGGGACATTTGACTAGCCCTTAACCCATCCAGAAAAAGACCACTGAAGCATGCTTTCAAACACCGTACTAGCAAGCATCATCCATACAATACATGGTAAAAACACTCACCGAGGCATATCAACACATAACACCTCAACCTTACCTCACTTACCTACACGAGGTCTCGGAAACCTCAGGCTCTGATACCACCAAATGTAACCTTCTCGTCCTGGTCTGGATGACTGACCGGTCCGAGTAGGCTACACAGGGAAAACTGAAGTGAAACCCGCGAATGCTCCCCTTCGGTTAGCAACCCTAGAAAATTCCTTAAATTAATATCTTATCTAAATGGATTAATTTAATCCTATGTGAAAGGACAACAACGACAACAACAAACGAAGCGATCAACCTAGCACCATACCAAAAATAGATCATTTTATCTTAGGGTACAAGCCGTTTCGAAACACCCAATGAGTGTATCGAAACGCCTTGACTAGGTCAACATGCCCAAGTCAACGCGAGGAGACCGTATCAAAACGGTGGTCAACCGTTCTGAAACACCCTTAATGGTCAACATCTCGTGGTCAACGATACGAAGACCGTTCCAAAACGCCAAGGCCCATTTCGGTACTTCAATTTATCGGCAAAATCTCAGATTTCCAGTGGCAAAATCGAACCGAAACGTCCCCTTTGCATATCGAAACACCTGGCCTGAAACAAGGGACCGTATTGAAACGGGATCAACCGTTTTGATACGCCATTTGCGAGCAGACTTGTTTTAGCAGGTTTTTGGCACAAGGCTATCCCAAAACACAACTAAAACCTCCAACAACCAACACACATCAACTCTATATGCAAGACACCCTATACGAACATGCTTAACACTCCACAAACATGTAAGAGCCATACATTCAAGGGAACAACATTCAACATAAGAATTCATACATAGCACTTAACAAAACATGCCTTGGACAAACATGCATAGCATTTGTGGGAAGGGTATGAGTCTTCAAACACAAGGCAAGTATGCATCAAGTAAATATGGTCTACAATCCACAACATAAAGGCATACACATGGCCAACATAAATTTAACAATTTAACATGCTCAACAAAACACATCATCAACTTAGGAGTTTGACACCAACTCCTACAAGTCTACACCCCCATCGTCTAGGCTTTATTACAAATACGTAAATCATACTTGAGCTACTTTGAGAACTCCAAAGCTCCTTCCTTGTCCACTTGCCTCCCGAACTCTAACGATCTACATGTTGGAAATAAAGGGGAGCGTAAGCTAACTAGCTTAGTGAGAGAAGCTCTATAATTCAACAAGCATGCAGTTTTCCAAACACTTTTCATAATTGACAATAAATCAATGAATGCACGAATAATTAACACAACAAGACTACACATGGCTTGCACATGCACAACCAACATATACACGGTGGGACCATACATCACTGTTCGACTAGTAGTTTTCCGATGGGACCACTCATCACCTTACTCTACTACTAGTCACTACCGGTGGGACTACTCATCACCGTAGTTATGACAACCATCACGTGAGGCTCGACTTCAACTCGACTACACAACAACAACGGTATAAAACAACTCAAGATGCACATGATACCACAACATGTAGCCACTCATCAACACATAACAAAAAGGTAGGAGGAATAACTTACACTTGGGTTTAGGTGAACCCTCTAGATCCCACCCAAACCCCCAAGAGTTCCATTTCGAAAACATATCAAAGTTTGACATTTCTACTCACCGTTGCTACCCAAATGAAAGCCGAAAACCAAGCTCAAATCTCCAAATTCTCCGGATTCGTCCCCGAAGCTTCACCAATTAAAATCCTTGCTTCTAATCATCCCAACATAATTAAAATAACCACAAATCAGTCCACAATCAAAGTAGCAAACTCGGAACATAATTCAAGCACAAAACACTTGATTCAAGCTAATAACAACTCCCAAAATCCTTATTCCCGAGAAGCCATGAAGCAGAGCCCAAAACCCTTGATTTCAACACTTTTAACACTCCCAAAGGCTTCCAAAACAACCCTTATATATAGCCTAACCATCAGCCCACACTTTCCCACATCAAACACCCCCAAAACTCAACATTTAAGCTCTCTAAAATCTCCCTAAAACCCAATTTCGGGAAACAACATAAAACCTTGTAAAAATCAAATATGCTAGACCCTTTTAGGTTGTAAATAACTCATATAACCTCAACAAATCAAAAGCTTAAGTCATAGACAATAAAGATGACATTTTTAATCTAAACTTTCAAAACACCAAAATACTAAAACCATGAGCTTTGTGAAAAATAAAGGTACTAGCTTGTAGAGGAAAGAGAGGACAAGTCGAATATGGGCTTACCTTTCAAAAATCACCAAAGATGAAGAAGAATGGTGATGGAATAGTGAAATGGAGAAGAGGAGCTCTTATGTCGTGAAAATGGAAAAATGGGGAGGGGAAGAAGATGAGCCAAAAGCTATTCTTTAATGTTTGTTTAAAATAAAAGGCCAAAGACCAAAATACCCTTAATGAAATAAGGCATTTACAAATAGGAGATATCCATGGCTATTTGGGCTTGTTTTGAAAATAGTCCAACATAATTTATTTGTTTTGAAAACCCGAGGCCCAAAATATTAGTTTATTATTTTAGATTCACCCGACCCCTAAACTCGGGTGTTACATGGAGTAGGGACTAAATTATAAAGTTTCAAAACTGGGAAAAATGTGCTTTTTAAGGTGGAAGCCAAAATCTTAGAATCTTTAGGGGGCTTTAAGTCAATTTGACCTTTCTTCAATATGACATGTGATTTAAATGGGTTTTAATTTAATGATTTTAATTGGAAAATGATATTAATTAATTGGTAGTTAGTGAATTTTCATTTTACGTAACTACCAATTACCTCTCATTCTAGCCAAACACCATTTTCTCTCATATTTTCTAGAATACTTTCTCCCAAAAATCCTCCCAACACTTCCGAAATCTTTTTCAAGATATCTTCTTTAATTCTTCAAGATTTTTGCAAGGAAAACTTGTCATCTATTGAAGAAAGCAAGGATTGGTGGTAAATCCCATTCTCATCCTCTAATCTAAGTTCTTTATTGAAATTCCCAAGATATTTGGCTTCTAATAACTATTTTTTATTGAGTTTTCAATATAGTTTTGATTTGAGATCAAAATCTTGTGAAAATGTGGATGAAATCTTGATTTTTGGACTTGATGAGTTGGGCACTGTTTTGTGTTTATTTTAATTGATTTCTAAGTTGGTTTATATGTTAAAATGAGGTGTGGTTAATATAGATCCTGAAATCCTTGAGATCCTTGAATTCTTGGTAGTTTTAAGTGTGATTTTGGGGTGTAATGGTGGAATTTTAATTGCTGGAGGTATAAGGATGTGTTAGGATGTTTATTATATGTGTTTTGATGTTGATAATTTTTTAGAAGTGATGTATGTTGGCTGGGCTTGGTTTAGGAAGCAATCGATTGAGTTTTCAGTTGTTTCGGAAGGGTATTTTGGTGTAGTGTTAGTGGGAACGAGTTTATGGATTGTTACTGGTGTTAGAATGCATTTTAATGCATTTAGATCTCTGTTTTGTTGATGCGAAAATAGGGGATCTTGATCCGGAAGCTAATGAGGTGATTTTGGAGGCTCCGGAGGTGTAATTTCCGTGTTGGTAAATGAGGCTTCACGTATCGGTGAGTGGAAATGCAATTTCCTGCTTTGTAACGCCTTGAGCGTGCTCTTGGGAGCTTATTGTAAGTTTGATACACTTAACTAAGCTCAAGTGTAAGTGTTTCGGTAATCCCTCTTTTGGAAATGTGCTAAGTTTGATGAAAATGCATTTGGTATAAGAGTGGATTTGTTTACTGTTTTTGAGCATGTTTAAGCACGGTTTAATGCTGGATTTTAATGTCATTATGTTAAGGATGCACTAGGTAAGTGATCCTTGGTTTTCATATGAAAATGCATATGATGTTAAGCATGTGTGCTTGTGGAAATGACATTTTGGTTATGCTTGAAAAATAGTGGATTAATGTGGATACATGATTATATTGGCAAGTGATGAAAATGGTTTTTGGTTACTTTAATAGGATATAGTTAGTCGGCTATAGGATTGGGTGCACCGTGAATAAAGTCGCCTTGGATGTTGAGGGGTTGTGATTGTGCCGTAATCTCCATCCAAGTACCCTAACGATTGAGGTTAAGATCACAATAGTGAATGGTTAGTCCCGTGTGTGAGTCTTGTGTATGTGTCCCATACTCTCGTTAGTGGAATTATACAACTACCGATGAGTGATGATGAGGGGTTGTGATTGTGCCATTAATCTCCATCACGGGTGTTGAGGGGTTGTGATTGTGCCATTGTCTCCACCTTATGTAGTCCGGTAGTTTGTATGAAACGGGAGGGACAACGCTTGTAATCCGCGTATCCGATTGTGTCTCATGTTGAAATGGTTTATGGATTATCACTTGAAAGCCAATATAATGTAAATGAGTAAAGTGAAGCATGAGATGCTTGTATATGATGCAAGGATGCATGAGATAATTTTGTATGATGCAAGGATGCATGAGATGCTTGGTAAAGCATGAGCAATGGTTTTATTGTTGTTTATGATTGATGCATATGTGCATGAGGTTTCAAAAGTGCATGGAAGTCTTGAGAAGACATGTTTTAGAAATGGCATGAAATGTAAAGTGTTGATTTTGCAAAATATGAAACATGCATTGATGAGTGTTGTTTAGGGATCCTCACTAAGCTTTATGCTTACGCTCTTTTGTTTTATCAATGTAGAGAATTGAACCTTGAAGGCAGCCCAAAAGGAAGAGGAATCCAAATCTTTGTTAAAGAGTTGTATGTGGTTCATCTTTAGTGTAATAAATGGCAATGGGTGGGATTTATACTTTGGAATGTTTGAGAATGTTTCCCTTTACTTTGAGCATGTTTGTTTGCCTATACTTGAGTTGTAAATGGCCTTTGGAGTTTGGAATTTGGTTATTTGGTGATATGACTTGTTACGGTTTTGGAAAATTAGGGAGCATGCCTTTAGTGCCTTTGCTTAAGTGTTAGTTGCCTTGTTTAAGCTATAGCCTCGATATGTTGATTGTTGATATGTATCCTTGATGTATGCATGATGTGGCATGTCTCGGGGTTGATTCAAGTGTGAAAAAGCATGAAAAACCAGCATATTCAGCTGTCACTGGGCATGGTGTATTGAAACACCCTTAACTGTTCTGAAACGGAGGCCTGTAATGTCCATAGCATTTTGGTACAATTGAAGGTGTTTTGGAACAGTTTGGCCACTGGAGAGGCCTGTTTCGATACCGGTCTAAGAACACACCCGAGTACCGAAACGGTCAACACCGTTTCGATATGGGAGTTTCGGTACGAAGGTTGGTGTTTCGAAACAGATGACAGTTGGATGGTGATTTTGAATTGTTTTAAGTTTCCATGTTTTACATTTTAGTCCTGAATGATAGGGATGCAATTGCTTGAGCTGGGAATGTCCTTTTTAGTTGAAATTTGATAGAGGAGCATGCAATATGATTAATTACATATTTGTAAGCTTAATGTGCCCTTCTCTCCCATGATTCTTGAGTGTTCACATAGGCTTAATGTGCATCTATAAAAGATTAAAAGAAAAAAGGTCATTAATCATGGTTGACTTTCGGGTGGACTTTGGTTTTTCCCGTGTAATCTTCGTAGTTCGGGTCTAGCGTCTAGGCCGGGCCAAGGGGGTTACATTTGTTGGTATCAAAGCATGGTTTCTAAAGAAGTGGGAGTGATGATATGTGTAATTGATGTGAGTTGAAGTATGATGTTTGAAAAACATGCTAATGTTTGAATTTTCAACCTTATGCCATGTTGATTGATGTGAATTGCATATGGAATGAATATGATTGTATGGTGATGATGTTATGTGGATATGTGCTGATTTGGAATGATGCAAAGTATGTGAGCATGATGCTTTATGTATGCTATGCTCTATGGGGAAATTGGGTGCCCATTGCCTTATTACACTAATCAAATGTTTTGTAAACTCGGATTCTTGCTTGTAGCTGGCCTAATGGTTTGATTTGTTTTCGTTGTTGTGTTTGTTTTAAATAGCACATGGGACCAAGAAGAGAGTTGAGGTCCAATACGATAGTGCCTACAGCTGAGCAGGATAACCAGGCTGAGCAGGGGGCTGATGTACCTCCTGGTGGAGATCTACCTCCTCCGCCACCACCTAGAGGTAGGGAACAGGTGCAACAAGGACAAGCTGGTCCTGGTTTGGGTAATTTGGTGCCACTAGTTGAGGCGATTACCGGAGAGTTTCAGGTTGCTGTTGCCGGAGCGCAAGTGCAGTCCCCTGCAGCTGGGCAGATGGGTCTACCTTTGGAGAGGTTGAGAGGTTGAGAGGCCTGGTTAGCCAATACGATCCGTATTATGGATCAGATGGGTTGTAGTGATGAGCACAAGCTAGGATGTGCAATTTCCTTGCTACAAGGTGATGCTTACGGCTGGTGGGCGACTAGCACAGCTGGTGTGGAACCTAGTGAAGTTGACTGGGAGTTCTTCAGGGGTGCCTTCCGAAGAAAGTATCTAGGGGTGAGATACTTGGATGAGAAGAAACGAGAGTTTATGTCTCTCGTTCAGGGTAACCTATCGGTGGCTGAGTACGAGGTTTAGTTCGTACGCTTGAGCCAATATGCTCTTGAGTTGGTACCCAGTGAGAGGCATCGATGTGATCGCTTCCGATACGATTTGGTACAAGAAGTTACGACGTATATGCTGGCTACTGATTATACTGATTTTGATGTGCTCGTGTGTCGAGCTAAGGACATCGAGCAGAACTTGGGTTTGTCTTCTAGAGGTGTTGGTTCTAGTCTGGGAAGAGAGCTGCTGAGTATAGTTCCGGTGGTGGACGGAACAAAAGAGGTCGTGATAGGAGACATCAGCCTGAGGGAAGGCGTAGTGTTTCGGGTCAAGGGGGACAGGCTCAGGGAGGTCGTATGAGATCCGAGCAGCATACATGCTGGACTTGTGGTTCGAGGGATCATTTGAGGTGAGATTATCCTCGAGCAGCTAGAGAGGTTCATGATCCTGTTGTGGTGACAAGGAACTCTAGCTGAAATTGTGGTTCGGTAGATCATATAAGGAGGGAGTGTCCTTTGTTGGCTGGTGAAGGCCAAGGACGTGCTCCTGTGGTAGCTGCACCTTAGAGAGGCCGTGGGTGCGGTCGTGGGAATTTTTAGAGGAGAGATGAGGGGCAGAGAGGTATTGCTCGCGTGGTAGCCGTTTGACCTGAGGGAGGTGGACTAGCGAAGGTGTATGCTCAGCGCGAGGAGCGCAACGATACCGATGTGATCGCAGGTACCGTTGCTCTCCAGTATTTATCTTTGCTGGCTTTGATTGTTTCTGGATCCATGCATTCTTATATCTTGAATGAGCATGCACGTTTGCTTGATATACCTGTTGAGATGCTTGAAGTAGGAATGCAAGTGACCAGTTTTTTTTGTGAGACTGTAGTCACTAGGAAGTTGTATAGGAGGTGTCCTCTCTCTGTGCAAGGTCATGTTTTCCTTGTGGATTTGATGGAATTGCCTTTCTACGGATTTGATGTAATCCTTGGCATGGATTGGTTGACAGAGCATAGGGCGGTTGTTGACTCTGATGTTAAGCGGGTCACCTTAAAGTTGGCCGATGACTATGAGGTTGTTGTAGTAGGCGAGAATGTTCGCATTGAGTGGACGGAGGTGAGACAACAAGCTTTTGAGAAGCTGAAGGAAGCTTTGACGCAAGCTCCTATTTTGATTCAACCTGAATTGGGTAAGGAGTTTGTGGTTTATAGTGATGCGTCCATTGTGGGTTTGGGCTGCATGTTGATGCAGGAGGGTAAGGTGGTGGCCTATGCATCTAGGCAGTTGAAGATGCATGAGCGCAACTACCCTACTCATGATCTTGAGCTTGCTGCTGTAGTGTTTGCCTTAAAGATTTGGCGGCATTACATGTATAGTGAGAATTGTGTTGTGTTCACGGATCATAAGAGCTTGAAATATCTTATGTCTCAGAAGGAGTTGAATCTTAGGCAACAACGTTGGGCGGAGTTGCTTAAGGATTATGATCTGACGATCGTGTATCACCCGTGAAAGGCTAATGTTGTAGCCTATGCTTTGAGCCGGAAAGTGGATGTGGAATTGAGAGCGATGTTTGCTTGTTTAAGCATATCGCGTGATGGTGGCCTTGTGCCAGAGTTGCAGGTGAAACCATCTTTGATACAGTTGATTAAAGACAAAGAATTGCTTGATGATTCTCTTGTTTCGCATGTTCAAGACATTGTGGAAGATAGACCTTCGAATTTCAGCTTTAGTGATGATGGTGTTCTGTGTTTTGGGAGTCGTGTAACGCCCCGATTTTGGGCCTAAATGGTTTAGAGTTCGAATCGGATCAGTTGAGAACGGTTCGAATCTTTAAGGAAGATTTAGGAAACGCCTAGTTAGAGATGTTTTAAAAATATAGAAAAATGTCTAAAAATCCTCATTTAATATGTGAATAATTATGGTGAAATCAATTTTACAAAATAAGGTTTGGAAATACTACATTTCGGTGTAGTGACCAAATCAAAGTTTTTGCGAAAGTGGAATAGTGACTGTTTTGTAAAGGATTGGAACTTTGAATCTTTAAGGAGCTAATTTTACCTAAATGTTTTTCATCAGATTTTCCTTAATTTGGGTGTTTTTAATAATGCTTTATTAAAAGGAATTAAAGGTTAATTAAAAAGAAAAACTACTTTGACTTTTCATAACTACTTTTCACAATTCCCTCTCATTTCATTTTCTCTCAAATTCTTGGTAGCCAAACACTATTCCTCCAGCAAATAACCATTGATTTTCATTCCAAATGATGAGATTTTGATAGTCTTTTGATCCTTAATCAATTCCTCATCAAATCCTCTCAATTTCCACATTGAATTTCCAAGAAAACTTTCCCAAATCAAGGAGAATTCATCCATTAGAGGTAAGCTTCGTCCTTCCCCTCTAATGACCAGTTCTTTACTGAAATTCCCAAGTTATCAATCCTTTCTTGATGTTTTTTGAATGGTTTTAATGTTAGAAACAAGAAATTGTGTTGAAACTCAAGATTTTGGAAGAGATCTTGATGATTTTATTGGATTTTCTTTAGGCTTTGTTTTGAGGTTGATTTTTAATATATTTTGGATTTTATTTGATGTTACAAATGAGGTTTTATCAATCAAATCTCGAATAGGCTTGGATTCCTAAGTTTTGTATGCTAGAATGGTGGTTTTTGGGTGATTTTGGTGTTCTGTCATAGCCGGAGGTATAAGGACGAGGTTGTGGTGGTTTTTGATGTTACTTGATGTTTATAAATGGTTAGAAGTGATAGATCTTGGCTAGCTTTGATTTGGGAGAGTTTGTAGATGATTTCAGTTGCGTTTGGTAGCCGAAATGTGGATTTTGGGTAGAGCAGCGAGATTAGATGTGTGGCTGATGATTTTAATGCATGATGATGCATTAATCCTCTGTTCTTATGTGTTATAAACATGGGAGACATCTTCAGACACATTGGGTGTTGGTCTGGAAGTGCCGAAAGCATAGTTAGTGTTCCACCGAGCAAGGCGAAACGTAATCGGTGAGTGGAAATGTGATTTCCTGCTTTGTAACGCCTTGAGCGTGCTCTTGGGAGCTTAGTGTAAGTTTGATACACTTAACTAAGCTCAAGTGTAAGTGTTTCCGTAATCCCTCTCTTGAAAATGTGATATGTTGGATGAAAATGCATTTGATGTAATAGTGGATTTGTTTACTGTTTTTAAGCATGTTTAAGCATGGTTTAATGCTGGATTTTGATGTCATTATGTTAAGGATTCACTAGGTAAGTGATCCTTAGTTTTCATATGAAAATGCATATGATGATAAGCATGTGTGCTAGTGTAAATGACATTGTGGTTATGCTTGAGAAATAGTGGATTAATGTGGATAAATGATTATATTGGCAAGTGATGAAAATGGTTTTTGGTTACTTTAATCGGATATAGTTAGCCGGCTATAATATTGGGTGCACCGTAAGTAAAGTCGCCTTGGATGTCGAGGGGTTGTGATTGTACCGTAAACTCCATCCAAGTACCCTAACGATTGAGGTAAGATCATAACGGTGGTTGAAAATTCTGTGTGTGGATCTTGTGTCATGTGTCCCTTACTCTCGTTAGTGGAATTATACAACTACCGATGAGTGGTGTTGAGGGGTTAAGATTGTACCGTTATACTCCACCACGGGTGTCACAACAATAGAGGGATTACTCTTGTGTGTGAGCCTTGTGTAGTCCGGTAGTGTGTATGAAGTGTGTGGGGCAACACTTGTTATCTGTGTATCTGATTGTGTCTTGTGTTGAAATGGTTTGTGGACTATCACTTGAAAGCCAATATAATGTATTTGAATATAATGTAGCATGAGATGCTTGTAAATGTTGCAAGGTTGCATGAAAAATATGTATATGATGCAAGAAAGCTTGTGATGCCTTTTAAAGCATGAGCATAGGTTTATACGCTGTTGTAATTGATGCATGTGTGCATGGGATTTCAAAAGTGCATTGAAGTCTTGAGAAGACTTGTTCTATAAAGGCATGTAGTGTAAAATGTTGCTTTTGCAAATCATGAGTTGAGCATTGATGAATGTTGTCAAGCGGTCCTCACTAAGCTTAGTGCTTACGTTCTTTCGTTTTATCAATGCCGAGAATTGAACATTTGAAGGTAGCTCACGAGCAAGAGACATCCAAGATTTTCGTTAAAGAAATGTATGTGGTTCATCCTTAGTGCAATAAAAGGCAATGGGTGGGAATTTATACTTTGGAAGGTTTGAGAATGTTTCGTTACTTTGAGCATGTTAGATTGACCATATTTGAGTTGTAAATGGTCTTTGGAGTTTGGATTTTGGATTATTTTGGAGTTTTGATTTGCTATGGTTTTGCTAACTAGGAAGCATGCCTATAATGCCTTTGCTTATGTAAATGTTGTTATGTTTAGGCTATGGCTTCGATATGGTGATTGTTGACATGTATCCTTGATGTATGCATGTTGTGGCAAGTCTCGGGGTTGGTTCGAGTACGAAAAAGCATGTTAAACCAGCAAATTCGTCTATCACTAGGCAGGGCGTATCAGAACACCTACAATATTTTCGAAACGGGGCCCTGTAATGGTCATACCGTTTTGGAACGGGTTGGGGTGTTTCAAAACATTTTGGCCACTGGAGTGACCTGTTCCGATACTGGTCTCGGAACATACCCGCATACCAAAACGGTCAACACCGTTTCGATACGGGCGTTTTTGTACGATGGGTGAGTGTTTCGGAATAGATGACCGTTGTATGTTGTTTGAATTATTCTAAGTTTGCATGCTTTACATTTTAGTCCTGGAAGTTGTTGATGCAATTTCATGAGCTTGGATTGTCTTTTAAAGTTGAATTTTGGCAAAGGAGCATTTAATATGATTAATTAAATATTGGTAAACTTAAAATCCATCAAGTCCTTATATTTCCTAAAAATTACATTTTGGTCCCTAAAAGTGTTATTCTTGCAATTGAATCTTTAAATGACTTCCGTATTCTGTGTCGTTTCCGCTGCTATGTTTTGTTAAACATCTAGGTTAATAATGTGCATCTAGACAAGATTAAAATGAAAAAGGTTGTTAATCAAGGTTGACTTTTGGGTTGACTTTGGTTTTCCCCGTGTAATCTTCATAGTTTGGGTCTAGCGTCTAGGTCGGGCTAAGGGGGTTACAAGTCGAATAGTGGTGCCAGATGATGTTGAGTTAAAGCACGCTATTCTGAATGAAGCTCATAGTAGTCCTTTTGCTATGCACCCTGGTAGTACAAATATGTATCGTGACCTAAAGGACGAGTACTACTGGGTAGGGTTGAAAAAGGATGTGGCTGAGTTTGTTAGTAAGTTCATGGTCTGTCAGCGAGTAAAGGCTGAGCATCAGGTTCCTTCTGGATTGTTGCAGCCCTTTAGAATTCCAGAATAGAAGTGGGAAAGAATCACCATGGATTTTGTGGCTGGTTTGCCTTTGTCACCGACAAAGAAGAATTCAGTTTGGGTGATTGTGGATCGGTTTACGAAGTGTGCACATTTTCAGCTTGTGCATACTACGTATACCTTTGATAAGTTGGTTGAGTTATACATAGCTGAGATTGTGCGGTTGCACAGTGTGCCAAAGTCCATTGTGTCGGATAGAGATCCGAGGTTTACGTCGCGATTTTGGGAATGTTTGCATCAAGCCTTGGGTACACGGTTAAACTTCAGCACTTCTTATCATCCGCAGACGGATGGACAGTTAGAACATGTTAGTCAGGTGCTTGAGGACATGCTGAGATGTTGTGTGATAGATTTCCATGGTTCTTGGGAGAAGCACTTGCCGTTGGTTGAGTTTGCGTATAACAATAGTTACCTGGAAAGTATTCAAATGGCTCCCTACGAGGCTTTGTATGGGAGGAGATGTAGAACCCCTCTCTGTTGGGCAGAAGTTGGGCAAAAGTTGATTTCAATGCCGGCTATGCTCAAGGGAACCACCGAGAAGGTGAAGCTCATTTGCGAGCGGTTAAAAGCAGCATCTGATAGGCAAAAGTCTTACGCGGACTTGAAGCGTAAGGAAATTGAGTTCGCGGTTGGGGAACGTGTGTTCTTGAAGGTATCGCCTTGGAAGAAGGTGATGAGATTTGGGCGTAAGGGTAAGCTTAGCCCAAGGTTTATTGGACCTTACGGGATTGTGGAGCGTATTGGTCCTGTGGCATATTGGTTGATATTGCCTGTAGAGTTGGAGAAGATACATGATGTGTTTCATGTCTCTATGTTACGGAAGTATAGATCGGATCCTTTGCATGTAATGCCTGTTGAGGAGATAGAGTTGAAATTGGATATGTCTTATGATGAAGAACCAGTGAGGGTTCTAGACTTGAGTAGCAAAGTTCTTCGTGGTAAGACGATAGAGCTTGTGAAGGTGTTGTGGCGACACCGAGGGGTTGAGGAGGCCACGTGGGAAAGCAAGGCGGACATGCTGAGGCAGTTTCCGCATCTCTTTTCATCAGGTAAGAATTTCGAGGATGAAATTTCCTAAGTGGGGGAGAGTTGTAACGCCCTGGTTTTAGGCCTAGATGTTTTGGACAATGGATCGGACCGGTCGAGAACGGTTCGAATCGTGTAAAGTGATTTTAGGAAATCAAGGATTGGGATTGGATACAATTGTGATAAAATTTGCTAAAATCCTCTAAAAATATAATTAAGAGGTTGGTCAAATCAATTTTACAAAAAGGGTTTTGGAAAACGGACATTTGGAGTAGTGACCAAATTGTAAAGTTTCAAAATTTGGAAAATGTGCTTTTTAAGGTGGAAGCCAAAATCTTAGAATCTTTAGGGGGATTTAAGTCAATTTGACCTTTCTTCAATATGACATGTGATTTAAATGGGTTTTAATTAAATGATTTTAATTAGAAAATGATATTAATTAATTGGTAGTTAGTGGATTTTCATTTTACGTAACTACCAATTCCCTCTCATTCTAGCCAAACCACATTTTCTCTCATCTTTTGCAGAATTCTTTCTCCCAAAAATCCTCTCAACATTTCCTAAATATTTTTCAAGAGATCTTCTTTAATTCTTCAAGATTTTTGCAAGGAAAACTTGTCATCTATAAGAATGCAAGGATTGGAGGTAAATCCCTTTCTCAACCTCTAATCTAAGTTCTTTATTGAAATTCCCAAGATATTTGGCTTCTAATAACTATTTTTGATTGAGTTTTCAATATAGTTTTGATTTGAGATCAAAATCTTATGAAAATGTGGATGAAATCATGATTTTCGGGCTTGATGAGTTGGGCACTGTTTTGTGTTGATTTTAATTGATTTCTAAGTTGGTTTATATGTTAAAATGAGGTGTGGTTAATATAGATCCCGAAATCCTTGAGATCCTTGAATTCTTGGTAGTTTTAAGTGTGATTTTGGGGTGTAATGGTGGAATTTTTATTGCTGGAGGTATAAGGATGTGTTAGGATGTTTATTATATGTGTTTTGATATTGATAATTGTTTGGAAGTGATGTATGATGGCTGAGCTTGGTTTAGAAAGCAATCGATTTAGTTTTCGGTTGTTTCGGAAGGGTATTTTGGTGTAGTATGAGTTGGCAACGAGTTTATGGATTGTTGTTGGTGTTAGAATGCATTTTAATGCATTTAGTTCTCTGTTTTGTTGATGTGAAAATAGAGGATCTTGATCCGGAAGCTAATGAGGTGATTTTGGAGGCTCTGGAGGTGTAATTTCCGTGTCGGCGAACAAGGCTTCGCGTATCGGTGAGTGGAAATGCAATTTCCTACTTTGTAACACCTTGAACGTGCTCTTGGGAGCTTAGTGTAAGTTTGATATACTTAACTAAGCTCAAGTGTAAGTGTTTCGGTAATCCCTCTTTTGGAAATGTACTAAGTTTGATGAAAATGCATTTGGTGTAAGAGTGGATTTGTTTACTGTTTTTGAGCATGTTTAAGCATGGTTTAATGATGGATTTTAATGTCATTATGTTAAGGATGCACTAGGTAAGTGATCCTTGGTTTTCATATGAAAATGCATATGATGTTAAGCATGTGTGCTTGTGGAAATGACATTGTGGTTATTCTTGAAAAATAGTGGATTAATGTGGATAAATGATTATATTGGCAAGTAATGAAAATGGTTTTTGGTTACTTTAATCGGATATAGTTAGCCGGCTATAGGATTTTGTGCACCGTGAATAAAGTCGCCTTGGATGTTGAGGGGTTGTGATTGTGCTGTAATCTCCATCCAAATACAATAACAATTGAGGTTAAGATCACAACGGTGAATGGTTAGTCCCGTGTGTGAGTCTTGTGTATGTGTCTCATACTCTCATTAGTGGAATTATACAACTATCAATGAGTGATGATGAGGGGTTGTGATTGTGCCATTTGTCTCCACCTTATGTAGTCCAGTAGTTTGTATGAAGCGTGAGGGACAATGCTTGTAATCTGCGTATCCGATTGTGTCTCGTGTTGAAATGGTTTATGGATTATCACTTGAAAGCCAATATAATGTAAATGAGTAATGTGAAGCATGAGATGCTTGTATATGATGCAAGGATGCATGAGATAATTGTGTATGATGCAAGGATGCATGAGATGCTTGGTAAAGCATGAGCAATGGTTTTATTGTTGTTTATGATTGATGCATATGTGCATGAGGTTTCAAAATTTCATGGAAGTCTTGAGAAGACATGTTTTAGAAATGGCATGAAATGTAAAGTGTTGATTTTGCAAAATATGAAACATGCATTGATAAGTGTTGTTTAGGGATCCTCACTAAGCTTTATACTTACGCTCTTTTGTTTCATCAATGCAGAGAATTGAACCGTGAAGGCAGCCCAAAGGCAAGAGGAATCCAAAGCTTTGTTAAAGTGATGTATGTGGTTCATCTTTAGTGTAATAAATGGCAATGGGTGGGATTTATACTTTGGAATGTTTGAGAATGCTTCCCTTTACTTTGAGCATGTTTGTTTGCCTATACTTGAGTTGTAAATGGCCTTTGGAGTTTGGAAATTGGTTTATTTGGTGATATGACTTGTTATGGTTTTGGAAAATTAGGGAGCATGCCTTTAGTGCCTTTGCTTAAGTGTTAGTTGCCTTGTTTAAGCTATAGCCTCGGTATGATGATTGTTGATATGTATCCTTAATGTATGCATGATGTGGCATGTCTCGGGGTTGATTCAAGTGTGAAAAAGCATGAAAAACCAGCATATTCTGCTGTCACTGGGCATGGTGTATCGAAACACCCTTAACTGTTCTGAAACGGAGGCCTGTAATGTCCATAGCATTTTGGTACGATTGAAGGTGTTTTGGAACAGTTTGGCCACTGGAGAGGCCTGTTTCGATACCGGTCTAAGAACACACCCGAGTACCGAAACGGTCAACACCGTTTCGATATGGGAGTTTCGGTACGAAGGTTGGTGTTTCGAAACAGATGACAGTTGGATGGTGATTTTGAATTGTTTTAAGTTTCCATGTTTTACATTTTAGTCCTGAATGATAGGGATGCAATTGCTTGAGCTGGGAATGTCCTTTTTAGTTGAAATTTGATAGAGGAGCATGCAATATGATTAATTAAATATTTGTAAGCTTAATGTGCCCTTCTCTCCCATGATTCTTGAGTGTTCACATAGGCTTAATGTGCATCTAGAAAAGATTAAAAAGAAAAAAAAGGGTCGTTAATCAAGGTTGACTTTCGAGTTGACTTTGGTTTTTCCCGTGTAATCATCGTAGTTCGGGTCTAGCGTCTAGGCCGGGCTAAGGGGGTTACACTTGAATCCAAGGAAGGATGTGAAGCCTTCCTTCTTCAAGTGTTCTTCCTTGTGTGCGTGAAGCTCCCCCTCAAGGTTTGACTTGTTGATCAATCTCCATCACACCTATCATAAGACAATCAAGTAAGTTTTGGTATCCAAATTGCTTTGGATCCATAGACGTTAGTTGTAATGCCCTGGTTTTGGGCCTAGATGTTTTATACATCGGATCGGACCGGTCGAGAACGGTTCGAATTGCGTAAGGTGATTTAATTAAATGATTTTTAATTAAATCAAGGATCATGATAGTATAAAAGTTTCAAAATTTGGAAAATGTGATTTTTAAGGTGGAAGCCAAAATCTTAGAATCTTTACGGGGGCTTTAAGTCAATTTGACCTTTTCTCAATATGACATGTGTTTTAAAAGGGTTTTTAATTAAATGATTTTATTTGGATTTATATTAAAATAATTAAAAGATAGTTAATGGATTTCAATTACGTAACTACCAAAATCTTTCTCATTTTCAGCCAAACACAAATTCATTCATCTCTTTCCAGAATTCTTACTTCCAAAAACTCTCTCAACATTTCCTAAATCATTTTCAAGAAATCTCTCTTAGTTCTTTAAGATTTCACTAAGGAAAACTTGTTATTCATTAAGAGAAGCAAGGATTGGAGGTAAATCATGTTCTCAACCTCTAATCTAAGTTCTTTATTGAAATTCCCAAGATATTTGGCTTCTAAATGCTATTTTTGGTTGAGTTTTCAATATAGTTTTGATTGGAGATCAAAATCTTGTGAAATTATGGTTGAAATCTTAATTTTCGGACTTGTTGAGTTAGGCTCTGTTTTGTGTTGATTTTAATTGAGGTTGATTTATATGTTAAAATGAGTTTTTAATAACATAGATCTCGAAATCCTTGAAATCCTAGAAGTTCTTGATTGTTTTAAGTGAGATTTTGGGGTGAAATGGTGGAATCTTGCTTGCTGGAGGTATAAGGTTGGGTTAGGATGTTTGTTAGTTGTGTTTTGATGTTTATAATGCTTTGGAAGTGATGTATGTTGGCTGGGCTTATTTTAGGAAGCAATCGATTGGGTTTTCGGTTGTTTTGGATAAGTATTTTGGTGTAGTTTAGGTGAGCAACGAGTTTGTGAATTGTTGCTGGTGTTAAAATGCATTTTAATGCATTTAGATCTCTGTTTTGATGATGTGAAAACAGGGGATCTTGATCCAGAAGCAAACAAGGTGAATTTGGAGGATCCGGAGGGGTAATTTTTGTGTCGGCGAAAAAGGCTTCGCGTATCGGTGAGTGGAAATGCAATTTCCTGCTTTGTAACGCTTTGAGCGTGATCTTGGGAGTTAGTGTAAGCTTGATACACTTAACTAAGCTCAAGTGTAAGTGTTTCGGTAATCCCTCTCTTGGAAATGTGCTATGTTTGATGAAATTGCACTTGAAGCAAGAGTGGATTTGTTTAGTGTTTTTTAAGCATGTTTAAGCATGGTTTAATGCTGGATTTTAATGCCATTATGTTAAGGAAGCACTAGGTAAGTGATCCTTGGTTTGCATGTGTTGAATGCAAAAGATGTTAAGCATGTGATTCTTGTGGAAATGGCATTGTGGTTATGCTTGTAAAACAGTGGATTCACAAGGTTAAATGATTATATTGGCAAGTGATGAAAATGGTTTTGGTTAGTTTAATCAGATATAGTTAGCCGGCTATAGGATTGGGTGCACCGTGAATAAAGTCGCCTTGGAGGTTAAGATCACAACGATGGTTGTTAATTTCGTGTGTGGATCTTGTATTATGTGTCCCGTGCTCTCGTTAGTGGAATTATACAACTACCTATGAGTGGTGTTGAGGGGTTGGGATTGTACCGTTATACGCCACCACGGATATCACAACGATGGAGGGTTGCTTTCGTGTGTGAGCCTTGTGTAGTCTGGTAGTGTGTATGAAGCGTGTGGGACAACACTTGTAATCCGCGTATCCGATTGTGTCTTGTGATGAAATGATTTATGGATGATCACTTGTGAGCCAATATAATGTAAATGTACAATGTGAAGCATGAGATGCTTGTAAATGATGCAAGAATGCATGAGATGCTTGGTTAAGCATGAGCAATAGTTTAATTGTTGTTTTTAAGTGACACATATGAGCTTATGTTTATTAAATTCATTGTTGTCTTGAGAAGACATGGTTTATGAGAAAGCATGTGATAAAAGTGGTGGTTTTACAAATTATGTTAAATGCATTGATGAATGTGGTTTAGCGATCCTCACTAAGCTATATGCTTACGCTCATTTGTTTCATCAATGCAGAGAATTGAACATTTCAAGGCAGCCAAAAAGCAAGAGGAATCCAAGGCTTTGTTAAAGAGATGTATGTGGTTCATCCTTAGTGTAATAAGTGGCAATGGGTGGGACTTCTACTTTTTGATTTTGGTTGGAGATGTTTGTTGTTATTAGCATGTTTAGTTTCTGATTGTGGACTTGTATTTGGCCTTTATATGGTTCTAAGGCTTGCTTGTGGTGTTTTACCCTTTTAATAGCTTGATATCTTAAGCATCCTAGAATAGCTAAATGCCATCATGATATGAAGTGGTTGATGAGTATGATTTGCTGTTAGACGATGTTTAAAAGTTTATTAGATAGAGTATATCTTGTATGCATGATTTGAGCTTGTTTGAATGAGTTTTGGTATGTTTAAATGAAGTTGGTTGAAGCCAAGCTGGTATGCGTATCAATACACAGGGAAGCGTATCGATACGCTAAGGTAAAGTGAGGCATTTCTGTATAGGGGTATCGAAATGAATTGCCCGTGCATCGATACGCCTAGGCCAAGTTTGAAGGCCGTACCGATACGCGAGGAAGTGTTTCGATACGCTTAAACATTCTTTAGCTATTGTCTTCCCGCGTATCGATACAAGGCCAGGTGTATCGATACAGGTAGTTAAATTTCAGTTAATAGTATCTTTTAAGGTTTGGAAATGTTGCATTTTGGTCCCTAAATATTGTGTGTGCAATTGAATGTGTTTGGATGATCCGTTTGATCTGAATTTTGACATGTTGTCATGTTACATGACTAATTCAGGATTGGAAACTTTAAAATCATGAAAGTTCCTATATTTTATGGTATTTACAGTTTAGTCCCTAAAAGTCAAATGTATGCAATTGAACCCCTAATCGAACTCCGATCGCTGTGCCATTTTCATCTAATCGCTTTGTTGAACTTATAGGTTAATAATATGCATCTAGAGAAGATAAAAAGGAAAAAAGGGTCGTAAATCAAGGTTGACTTTCGGGTTGACTTTGGTTTTCCCCGTGTAATCTTCGTAGTTCGGGTTAAACGTCTAGGCCGGGCTAAGGGGGTTACATTAGTAGCACAAAATCTTGTCCCCTTAGGAATCCATTTTTCAATTTCATCCTTTTTAGTTGAAGTACTTAGTCCTTTTGGGACCCAAATACTTCTAAAACATTTACCATTTACAAATCTAGGGGCACTAGATTGTCTTACATAAAAGTTTGATTTTCATAAATTATTTTTCTTTTCAAGCTCTTTGGAAATCAAATATTTTTCTTCTTGAACTTTAAGAAGCAAATTTTGTAAATCAAAACATTTTTGTTCAAACTCTTCGAGTTTTGCTTAAAGTTCAAGTTTGGTTTTAGAAATCAAATCATTTTGAATTTTCAACTTTGAAATCATTTTATTGTTTTTCAAAATGTGATTTTTAAACTCTAAAACCAAATCATCATAGGCATCTTGTAATTCATCAAAAGAATATGAACATGAAGTAGATGAATTAGAATTTACCCTTGAATCTTCTTCGATGGCCATAAGGCAAAGGTTGGCTTGTTCATCGTCGGTGGAGTCTTCATCACTCCAAGTAGCCACATATGCCTTCTTCTTATGGATTGAAGTGCTTGCCCTCTTCTTTTTCATGGAATCTCGTTTAAGCTCTTTCAAGGCTTTCTTCATGAAAGGGGCACACTTCTTGAAGAGATGAACTATCTCTTCTTCTTCATCCTCCTCTTCACTTGAATCAATATGATGGCATGTCGAGCATTTGAGAGCAATGGCATTTGTGTTGATGCCAAGCCCTTTGAGCTTCTTCTCCCCCACAGCTCTAATCTCTTCCTTCTTCTTCTCCTCTTCTTTGTTTTTCTTCATAATTTGGTGAGTGAGAAGAGACCCCATGAGCTCATCCAACTTTAAAGTCTTAAGATTATTGGCTACGATGATGGCGGTCCTTTTTGAGTCCCATGACTCGGGAAGGGAGTAGATGAGCTTTTGGACAAGTTTCTCTTCCGGAATGGCTTCTCCATAACCTTTAAGTCCATTAGTAATGGTGGAGAACCTATCGGAACCTATCAAACATCTTTTCAATGTCCTCGTCCGGATCCATCTTGAAGTTTTCATACGCTAGGTTGAGGAGCCCGATCTTGGTCTCCTTTACTTCGTCTGTTCCTTCGTATGTGACTTCAAGCTTGTCCCATACCTCATTGGCACTCTCACAAGAAGACATCTTCTCATAGATGTTTGGGCCAAATGCACAAAATAAGATGTGCAAGGCTTTGAAATTAAGCTCCATCTCCTTGCGATCTTCGGCATTCCAATCCGCCTTGCTTTGTTGAGGCACGAACGGACAATCTTCTACTATGTCCCAAATCTTATAGTCCCTTGACTTTATGAAGAACTTCATCACTGTCTTCCAATAGTGTAACCCCCTTAGCCCGACCTAGACGTTTGACCCGAACTACGAAGATTACATGGGGAAAACCAAAGTCAATCCAAAAGTCAACCTTGATTAATGAACCATTTTTTCTTGTTATCTTTCCTAGATGCACATTTAGCCTATGTGATTACTCAAGAATAATAGGAGAGAAAGGCACAACGATCGGAAATCATTTAGGGATTCAATTGTAAGATTTACACTTTTTGGGACCAAAATGTAAATTTTTGATAATAAAAGAACTTTGCAGATTTTAAGCTTACCAATGTGTAATTAGTCATTTTACATGCATCAAAGTCAAATATTAGCTTAAAAAGGCATTCCAAGCTCAACCAATTGCATCCACAACGTAAGGGACTAAAATGTAAGACATGAGAACCTGAACCAATTCAGAAACACAGTCCAACGGTGAAGTGTTTCGAAACGCTGACCTTTGTATCGAAACGCCCGTTTTGAAACTGGGCTGGTCGTTTCTGTACTCGGGCTCGTTCCGAAACTCGTATCGGAACATGGCTCTCCAGTAGCTAAAATGTTCCGAAACACTTTCACCCGTTCCGAAACACCATGGCCTTTTAAGGCCCCTGTTTCGAAACAGATAAGGGTGTTTCGATACACCCTGCCCAGCAACTGTATAATTTTCTGGTTTTTCTTGTAACGCCCCGGTTTTGGGCTTAGAAGTTGTGGGTGTTGACCGGTTCGGTCAAAGTGCTGTTCGAATATAAAAGAGTGAAATTAGGAAAGCCTAGTTCGGGTTGCATTAAAAATATGGAAAAATGTTCTAAAATCATCTTTTAATATATTTAAGTGAACTGTGAAATCAATTTTACAAAATGAGGTTTGGAAGGGTGACATTTTGGCTAGTGACCAAAATGTAATTTTTGAAAACTGCGTGACTGTTTTAAAAAGGATTGAAACTTTGAATCTTTAAGGAGCTATTTACCCAAAGGGGGGTTTCTCCAGATTTTTCTAAGATATTAAATGATTTATTTCTGATTTAAAACAAAAGAAAAGTGGAGGGAAGATATTTCCTAATTCTAACTAACTTTTCTCTCAAATCTTCTATTTTCCTTTTCTCCCATTTTCTCTCAAGCCAAACATCTTTCTCCATATCTTTTCCCTCTGGTTTTGTCATCTAAATCACTCATTTCATTTCCCTTTTGTTTGCAAAGCATCTCATCAACAAAACCTCATCATTTGCTAGTTGATTCTTCAAGCTTTTTGGTTCTAAAAGAGGAGAAACTCAAGTTTGGAGGTAAGAACGTCCTTCTCCTCTAAACTCTCAGTTCTTTACTGAAATTCCTAAGTTCTCAATCCTTAATTGATGATTTATAAGTGGTTTTAAAGTTGTGTTATGGATCTTGGCTTTAAATGTAAGATTTGGTGATTTTTGATGGATTTTCGTATGATCTGATTGGGCTGTGTTTTAAGGTGTTAATTTGATGTTAAATGAGTGTTAAATTGATAAGGAATTGAGTTTTAATTAATGCAATCCCGGATAGGTTGAATTTCCTAAGTTTAGCTTGTGATTCTTGGTTGTTTTTGGAGTGATCTTGTGGATCTGATGTTGCTGGAGGTATAAGGATGTTGTTAGGTTCTTTTTAGATGTTAAATGATGTTAAAGGATGTTTAGTTTTGATGGATTTTGGCTGGGCTATGTTGAGGAGTTGTTTGGATGCATTTTCGGTTGTGTTTGGTAGCCGAAAATGGAGTGTGGATGAGAGCAGCGAGTTTAGGTGCTTTCATTGAAGCTATTGATGCATGATGATGCATTAATCCTCTGCTTTGATGTGTTTAAAACAGGGGAGTCATCTTTGGATCCAAGTGGTGGTGATCCGGAAGCTTGATTTGTGTTTCGGCAAGAGGCGAAACGGAATCGGTGAGTGGATTTTGGTTTGCAGCTTTGAAACCAATGTTTTGAAGGTTTGGGAGCTTAGTTTAAGTCTAAGCAACTTAGCTAAGCTAAAGAGTAAGTTTTCGGGAAAACTTTCTTGGTGATGAACCATGGTTTTGGTTGTATGCAATGAGGTTGTTTGCATGTTTTAAATTCTGTTTTGAAAGCATGATTAAGCATGTTAGTTGCTGAGATTATAAGCCATGTGTTGAAGGATGCTCAAGGTAAGAGATCCTTGTTTTTGAACATTGTTATAGTGTGGTTTAATGCTTAAAGATGCATGATGTTATGGCTTGGTTTTAATGCTTTAAAACAGTGGAATATTGATGTTAATGATGCATATTGGCAAGTGATGTTTAAGGTCACAAAGGTGGTTAAAAGTCCTTGTGTGAACCTTGTATATTTAAGAACATCAAGGTGGTTAAAAGTCCTTGGATGGTTCTTGGTTAAGATCTCAAAGGTGGTTAAAAGTCCTTGTGAGAATCTTGTGAATTTTAAGAACAACATGGTGTTTAAAAGTCCATGGTTGGTTCTTGGTTAAGGCTCAAGGTGGTTAAAATTCCTTGGAAAGCCTTGTTTACTTAAGAACATCAAGGTGGTTAAAAGTCCTTGGATGATTCTTGTTAAGGACACAAAGGTGGTTAAAAGTCCTTGTGTGGTCCTTGCCATGGTGTTTAAAAGTCCATGGGCCATGGTGTTTAAAAGTCCATGGGGATAAGATCACAATGGTGTTGAAAAGTCCATGTGTGGATCTTATGTGAAATGTATCACTTGTTGCCAATATGTCTTGTTATGAACTTTATGCACGAGATGCATGTTTTAAATGCTTATGAGCATGAACAAATGTTGATTTGAAGTATGATTTATAAATGTGTTTATAAATGTATTATTGTTAAACCAATAATGCAGAACATTAAGGTGCATTGAGGGCAGCAAGGAAGGCAAGCAATCAAGTGGACGTTAAGCTCAAGTATGGGAAGGTTTTCCTTAAACACTTTTAGCTTTTGGCATTTGGCAATGGGGGACCTATGTGGATGTTTTGGGAGATGTTTTGAACTCCCTAAGTTTGTTTAATGTTGTCAATAATGTTGGTATTTGTAATTGGCCATTATGTGTTTGGTTTGGAGTTTTAATGCTTGAATGGTTTGCTTAGTAAGAAGCATGTCATTAGATTTGGGGCTTTTCATGTTTGATGCTATAATGATGATTGGTTGATGCAAATATGTTCCTTACATGTTGAATGTCTTGCTGGTAAAGTTTTGTGGCTTTTGGTGCATGTTTGATAAGCCAATTGCATGTTTATCTAGCTGTTTTGCTGCAATCTGGGCAACCTGTTTCGAAACAGGTGCTACCGTATCGGAACAGGGGCTTGAAATGGCCTAGGCGTTCCGAAACGGGAGGCACTGTTTCGGAACAGTTTGGCTACTGCCAGGCCATGTTTCGGAAACCGTTGCGGAACGGTCCCGCGTTTTGAAACAGGTCTTCCCTGTTTCGGAACACTCGACCGTTGGGCTCTGAATTTGATGGTTAAATGTTTTGCAATGTTTGCATTTTGGTCCTAAAACTTGTTATTGCAATTGTATGAGTTTGGAGTGTCCGTTTGAGCTGAAATTTGGCAGAGAAGCATGAAACCTGACTAATTTCAAGTTGGTAACTTTAATTTGGTTTAAGTCCTTATAATTTTCAGAATTTACAAATTTGGTCCCTAAAGTTGTAAATGATTCAATTGGGTCCCTGTTTGTTCTCTGTTGGTTATGATCTTTGAGCATGCTGTTTGAATGAACATATCTAGGGTTAATATGCATCTAGACAAGTTTAAAAAGAGAAAAAAAGGGTCGTTAATCAAGGTTGACTTTTGGGTTGACTTTGATTTTCCTCGTGTGACTTTCTTAATTCGGGTCAACCGTCTAGGCCGGGTTAAGGGGGTTACATTTGGTGGTATCAGAGCTGAGTTCTCGAGTAATTGGGAATGAATGTGTGCATGATTGAAGTATGTATGCTATGTATGCTTGTTGAGTGAAAGCATGATGAGTGGTTTGTGAATTTGATGCAATTGAGTTGTGTGTTGGGATGAAGCATGTTGTGGGTACCCATTGCCAAATCAAAGATAGTGTAATGATGTTGTTTTTAAGTGAAAATGAGCTTGAGTACTTGGATTGCTTACCTTGATGGGCCTGACTTTGTTTGTTTGCATTGTGATTGCATTGTTAGAGTATGGCACCTCATAGAGAGTTAAGGAGTAATGTGCGAGCTACGGCTCCGAATGAGAATGAGAATGAGGAGAATGCGGGAAGTGCGGTGTTACCTCCTCCACCTGGTGGTGGTGGTGCTGAGGGTGAAAGAGCTGAAGCTGCAACTGGTGCTGGGGTCGCTGGACCTGAGGCTGGTCAGGGGCAAGCTATGCCTGACATGACAGTGCTAATACAAGCTATTGCTGGAGCTTTTCAAGCTGCAGTAGCTGGAGCTCGAGGAGCTGGGCATCAGGAAGATGCTGGTGTTAGGCTACCCTTGGAACGCTTACGCAGTCTAGGCGGGACTGAGTTCAGGGGTATGTCTGCTGAAGGTTCTGAAGCTTGGCTATAGAGTACCAAGAGGATCTTGGGTCAGATGAGTTGCACAGATGTGCAAAAGCTGGGTTGTGTAGTGTCATTGCTCCAGGATGATGCTTATACGTGGTGGACGACCACAATCTCTGGGATGGCTGATGCTGATGTAACTTGGACATTCTTTCAGAATGCGTTCAAGAGAAGGTATCTAGGTGTGAGGTACCTAGATGAAAAGAAGCGAGAATTCATGACTCTTACTCAGGGGAGCATGACTGTGGCTGAGTATGAAGTGCAGTTTGTTCGACTCAGTCAATATGCACCTGAGCTTGTTCCAGATGAGCGGGAGAGGTGTGAGAGGTTCCGTTATGGTTTAGTGACGGAGGTGAAGATGTATGTGCTGGCTACCGAGTATGATGATTTTGATGTGTTGGTGGGCCGAGCCAAGGATATTGAGATGAACTTGGGTTTGTCTGCTAAGAGTGCTGGTTCTAGTGCTGGCAAGCGAGCTGCTGAGTATAGTTCCGGTGGTGGACGGAACAAGAGGGGACGTGATCAGAAGTATCAGTCCTCAGCTAAGAGAGGTGGTGGTGTACCTGCTCGGGGAGGCAATGCTAGAGCTGATCCGAGTGCATGTTGGACATGTGGTTCACGTGGTCATATGAAACGTGACTGTCCTCGAGCTGTGAGGGAGGTGCAAGCCCCTGTTGCAGCAGCTGGTAATGGGTGCTGGAATTGTGGATCTGCGGATCATTTGAGACGAGAGTGTCCTATGTTGGCTGGTGGCCAAGTGCGTGCTCCTGTTGTTGCTGCACCGCAGAGAGGTCGTGGGCGCGGCCGTGGTAATTTCGGGTCCCTGTTTGTTCTCTGTTGGTTATGATCTTTGAGCATGCTGTTTGAATGAACATATCTAGGGTTAATATGCATCTAGACAAGTTTAAAAAGAGAAAAAAAGGGTCGTTAATCAAGGTTGACTTTCGGGTTGACTTTGATTTTCCCCGTGTGACTTTTTTAATTCGGGTCAACCGTCTAGGCCGGGTTAAGGGGGTTACATTTCTTATCTTTACACAATCAAACATGTCCCGAAACATACCATAACATACCATCAACATGATTGGACATTATAGAACATATTTAAGAAACTTAAGCTAAAGCATGACATCAAACAAATGACCATTGAGTCTATATGCATGTTTCCTAGTCACATGAACCAAGTATGGACCTCAAACCTCAAACCAAACCATATAAGACCATTTACAAACTTCAAAACCATAAAAAACTTGCTACAAACATAGGGAGTTCAAAACACATCTCCCAAATACAACCTTGAAGCCCCATTGCCAAATACCAATACTAAAGTATGTAAAAGCTTCACCATACATGAGCTTTTCACTTCCTTGGATGTTCTTAACCTTCTCGCTGCCTAAATCTTCTCAATTATCTGCGTTGTTGGTAAAAGAGAGCGTAAGCACATTTTATTTAGCGAGGCAAGCTCTAAAGAAAACCAACACAACAATGCATTATTCAAAATACTTTCTCAAAAGTCATTTTCAACAACATGCTCATTCTATATCATGCTTGAAAACCATTTCAAAGCAAATCTCCATTTGAAAACACATGTAACCTTGTTCTATATTATGCATTAAACCAATGCAAACCTCATGGTAAGGCTATACACATGATAAATGAAAACAAATCATTTCATATCATACTCTCATATGCATTTCTCATAGCATAAAAACACCTCTTCATTTGGTACATGTGGAACTGATCATTAGAGGAGAAGGACGAAGCTTACCTCTAATGGCTGATTTCTCCTTAATTTGGGCAGGTTTCTTTGAAAATCCAAAGTGAAAACAAGATGATTTGATGAAGAAAAGATTAGAAATTCATAGGAGATTGAAATCTCATCAAAAGGGATGAAAATCAGAGGCTAATTGATGGGGAAAAAGTGTTTGGTTGAGTGGAAGTTGAGAGAAAATGAAAAGAGGGAAAAAGATCGTAAAGTAGTTATGAAAGTCAAAATAGGTTTTCTCTTTTAATTCCCTTTAATAAATCATTATTAAAATACCCAAGATAAAGAGAAATCTGATTAAAAACATTTTGATAAAATTAGCTCCTTAAAGATTCAAAGTTTCAATCCTTTACAAAACAGTCACTAGTCAACTTTTGCAAAAGCTGCGATTTGGTCACTACACCTAAATGTAGTATTTCCAAACCATATTTTGTAAAATTGTTTTCACCATAATCATTCATATGATAAATGAGGATTTTAAGATATTTTTCCATATTTTAAAGCATCCCAAACTAGGTGTTCCCTAAATCTCCCTTAAAAGATTCGAACTGTTCTCGACCGGCCCGATTCAAACTCTAAAACATCTAGGCCCAAAATCAAGGCATTACAACTCTCCCCCTCTTAATAAATTTCATCCTCGAAATTTACCTGGAGGAAAAAGGTAAGGAAATTGCTTCTTTATGTCTTCCTTCCTTTCCCACGTGGCTTCCTCAACACCACGATGTCTCCACAAGACTTTGACCAACTCGATGGTCTTACCTCGAAGAACCTTACTACCTGAATCTAGAATCTCAACAGGTTCCTCATCTTATGTCAAGTCCGGATTAAACTCAACCTCTTCCACATGCATAACATGCGACATATCTGATCTATACCTCCGAAGCATGGATACATGAAACACATTATGTATCTTTTCTAACTCTTGAGGAAGTCTCAGCTTGTAAGCAACATGACCCACACGTTTTATTACCTCGTATGGTCCAATAAAACTTGGACTCAACTTGCCCTTTCGACCAAATCTCATCACCTTCTTCCAAGGTGAAACTTTCAAAAACACGTGCTCGCCCGCAGCAAATTCTATCTCCTTACGCTTCAAATTCGCGTAAGACTTTTGCCGATCCGATGCTACCTTCAACCGCTCACAAATGAGCTTCACCTTCTCGGTGGTTCCTTTTAACAAAGCCGGCATCGAGACCAACTTTTTTCTCGTTTCAGCCCAACAAAGAGGAGTTCTGCACTTCCTCCCGTATAAAGCTTCATAAGGAGCCCTTTGAATACTTGCCTGGTAACTGTTATTATAAGCAAACTCCACCAAAGGCAAGTGCTTCTCCCAAGAGCCTTGGAATTCAATAACACAACACCTCAACATATCCTCAAGCACTTGGATAACATGCTCTGACTGTCCATCCGTCTACGGATGATACAAAGTACTGAAAATCAGCCGCGTACCCAATGCTTGATGCAAACACTCCCAAAACCTTGCGGTGAGCCTCGGATCTCTACCCGACACTATAGATTTTGGCACTCCATGCAACCGTACAATTTCAACAATGTACAACTCTACAAGCTTATCCAAGGTATACGTAGTATGCACAGACAAGAAATGTGCACACTTCGTAAGGCGATCCACAATCACCAAAACAGAATTCTTCTTTGATGGAGATAAAGGCAAACCAGACACAAAGTCCATGGTGATCCTCTCCCACTTCCATTAAGAAATCCTTAACGGTTGCAACAAACCTGAAGGAAATTGATATTCAACCTTAACCCTCTGACAAACCATGCATTTTCTAACATATTCAGCGACATCTTTCTTCAATCCCACCCAATAGTACTCATCCTTCAGATCACGGTACATCTTTGTACTACCAGGGTGCATAGCAAAATGACTACTATGAGCTTCAGTCAGAATAGTGCACCTCAACTCATCGTCATTTGGCACCACTATCCGACTCCCAAAACATAAAACACCATCATTATTGAAATAGAAATTTGATGGCCTAACTTCTGCAATATCCTGAACACGTGGCACTAATGAATCATCCAACAATTGTTTATCCTTAATCAACTGAACTAGAGATGGTTTCACTTGCAATTCAGCAACAAGACCACCATCCCGCGATATGCTCTAGCTATCAAACATCGCCCTTAACTCCACCGCCACTTTCCTGCTCAATGCATCAGCCATAACATTTGCCTTCCCCGGATGATACTCGACCGTTAGATCGTAATCCTTAAGCAACTCCATCCAACGTCGGTACCTAAGATGTAACTCTTTCTGAGACATCGAGTACTTCAAACTTTTATGATCCGTGTATACAATATACTTCTCACCATAGAGATAATGTCTCTAGATCTTTAGAGCAAAAACCACTGCATCCAACTCAATGTCATACGTAGGGTAATTGCGGTCATGCACTTTCAACTGTCACGATGCATAAGCCACTACCCTACCCTCTTGCATCAACACACTCCCCAAACCAACATAGGATGCGTCACTATACACCACAAACTCTTTTCCTAATTCAGGTAGAACCAAGATTGGAGCTTGCGTCAAAGTTGCCTTTAGCTTCTCAAAAGCTTGTTGTCTCACTTCCGTCCATTCATACTTAACATCCTTCTGCAACAACTTCGTCAAAGGGGCAGCAATCCTAGAAAATCCATCCACGAACCTCCGGTAGTAACCTGCCAACTCAAAGAAACTACGAACTTCATGAACAGACCTAGGAGGCTTCCAATTCACCACCGCCTCAATCTTCTGACGATCAACTCGAATCCCTTCAGCCGAAACCACATGGCCAAGAAAAACAACTTCCTTTATCCAGAACTCACATTTGCTAAGCTTTGCATAAAGCTGATTCTCTAACAGCGCTTGCAAAACGATCCTCAAACGACCCTCATGCTCCTCCTCGGTACGAGAGTACACAAGGATGTCATCGATGAACACCACAGCGAACCTATCTAAGAATTCATGGAACACCATGTTCATCATGTCCATGAAAGCAGTAGGAGCATTCGTCAATCCAAACGACATCACCATAAATTCATAATGCCCATATCTCGTTCGAAAGGTTGTTTTTGGCACATCCACTTCCTTCACCTTTAACTGATGGTATCCAGACCTCAGATCTATGTTTGAAAACACAGATGCTCCTCGAAACTGATCAAAAAGATCATCAATCCTCGGCAAAGGATACTTGTTCTTGATAGTCAAATTATTCAGCTGACGATAATCAATGCACATCCTCATCGTGCCATCTTTCTTTTTAACAAACAAGACCGGTGCACCCCAAGGTGACACACTAGGCCGAATAAAGCACTAGTCAAGCAACTCATGAAGTTGCGTTTTCAACTCCTTCAACTCTTTGGATGCCATGCGATAGGGAGCAATAGACACCGGAGTTGTATTCTCATACAACTCAATTCCAAATTCAACCTCCCGACTAGGTGGCAAACCAGGTAATTCCTCCGGAAACACTCCAAGGAATTCACACATGGTCCTTATATCCTGTACGTAAACCTATTTTGTACTAGGATTCATAACAAAGGCTAGGTAAGCCTCACATCCTTGACGCAACATTCGGCTGACTTCAAGTGTAGACACCACATTAGATAGAAACTTCATAATCATCCGCAAGTTTCAGCGAAACTCGCTTGCACTCAAAATCCACAATGGCTCTATGCTCAACAAGCCAATCCATGCCAAGAATTACATCAAAACCATAGAATGGTAATTCCATAAGATCGACAAGAAACAAATGATCTTGCACCTTTAAGAGGCATCTCCTATACAACTTTCTTGTTACAACCGTCTCACCAAAGGAACTAGTCACACGCATACCCACATCCAAAGACTCAACAAGCAAACCAAGCATTTGAGCATGTTCACGCAATATGTATGAGTGTGTAGATCCAGAATCAATCAAAGAAAGTAATGACAAGGATTGCAAAGTAAAGGTACCTGCGATCACGTCTGTGTCATTCCTCCCCCCTCGATAGGCATACACTCGAGCCTGGCCACCACCTTCAGGCTGAACAACCACCACATGTGCTATATTTCTTCCACCTTCATCTCTACACTGAAAGTTACCACGGCCGCGCCCACGACCTCTCTGTGGCTCAGCTGCTCTCACCAGAGCCTGGCCTTCTCTCAACGACTGAGAACAATCTTTCTTCATGTGCCCTCGATTACCATAGTTCCAGCATATACCAAGATTGCCCCAACACACACCAGTGTGCTTTCTACCACACCGGTTGCACTCAGGAGTCCTCATGAAAGCATTTGGTCCTTGCTGACCTCTCCCAGGGTTACCACCCCCACGTCTAGCATCGACATGTGACCTTATATCCTTATGCCTCTTATAGCAATCTCTACCAAGATCACGCTCAGCAGCTCGCTTCCCTGAGCTAGATCCTCCCACTCGACTTGCCAGACTTTGATTCAGCTCAATGTCCTTGGCTCTGATGACCAAGACATCGTAATCAGTATAGTCTGCTGCAAGCATATAGGTTTTCACATCAGCCAGCAGCCCATAACGGAATCGTTCACATCTTTCCCGCTCGCTAGGAATCAGCTCAAGTGCATATTAGCTAAGGCGTACAAACTGCACCTCATATTCCGCCACCGTCATATTCCCTTGAACAAGGGACATGAACTCCCTCTTTTTCTCATCAAGGTAACGAACTCCCAAGTACTTTCGCTTGAAGGCATTCAAGAAGAATGTCCAAGTCACATCATCATCATCCATTCTCGATATCGTGGTTGTCCACCACGTATATGCATCACCATGCAACAAGGATACAATGCATCCCAACTTCTGAACATTGTTGCAGTTCAACTGTCCAAGTATCCTCTTGGTACTCTCCAACCAAGACTCAGAACCTTCCGGGGTCAACCCTTTAAACTCAGTCCCTCCAAGACTGCAGAGTAGCTCCAACAACAACCTCACATTAGCACCATCCTGAGTTGCAACCCCATGAGCTCCAGCTACTGCTGCCTGAAAAGCTCCAGCAATAGCTTGTATCAACACAGACATATCAGGAGCAGATTGCCCCTGAACTCCCTCGAGTCCAGCAACCCCAACACCAACCCCAGCTCCACCACCACCAGGTGGTCCACCAGGGGGAGGATGAGGTAGATCCTTAACATTCTCAACATTCTCGTTCTCAGCCGTAGCACATGCGTTAATTCTAAGCTCTCTACGTGTCCTCATAATAAAATAATGCAACTGACAAAATACAATAAATTCAATTAGGCACAATAAGGCAAGTAATCTAAGTACTCAAGCTGATTTTTGAAAACAATTCTTCTCAATATTAACGATATGGCAATGGGATCCCCAACTATACCCCGAACACAACATAGCATTTCAAACTCATCTCAATAGAACCAAACATCAATAATCATACATCATACTTTCACCGAAAAGTCACAAACATTCATAATTACATACATTAATCACTTACCAAGCCCCAAACATTCGCTAACCTGGCTCTGATACCAACAAATGTAACCCCCTTAGTCCAGCCTAGACGTTTGACCCGAACTATGAAGATTACACGGGGAAAACCAAAGTCAACCCGAAAGTCAACCTTGATTAACGACCCTTTTTTTATTGTTATCTTTTCTAAATGCACATTTAGCCTATGTGATTACTCAAGAATCATAGGAGATAAGGGCACCAAAAGGGATTCAATTGTAAGATTTACACTTTTAGGGACCAAAATGTAAATTTTGGAGAATAAAAGGACTTTGCAGATTATAAGCTTACCAATATGTAATTAGTCAGTTTACATGCATCTCAGTCAAATATTAGCTTAAAAAGACATTCCAAGTTCAACCAATTGCATCCAGAATGTCAGGGACTAAAATGTAAGACATGAGAATCTGAACCAATTCAAAAACACAGTCCAATGGTCAAATGTTTCAAAACGCTGACCTTCGTATCGAAACGCCCATTTCGAAACTAGGCTGGTCGTTTCGGTACTCGAGCCCATTTCGAAACTCGTATCGGAACATGGCTCTCCAGTAGCTAAAATGTTCCGAAACACCTTCACCCGTTCTGAATCACCATGGCCTTTTTAGGCCCTTGTTTCGAAACAAATAAGGGTGTTTCGATACACCCTGCCCTGCAACTGTATAATTTTCTGGTTTTTCTTATCTTTACACAATCAAACATGTCCCGAAACATACCATAACATACCAGCAACATGATTGGACATTATAGAACATATTTAAGAAACTTAAGCTAAAGCATGTCATCAAACAAATGACCATTGAGTCTATAGGCATGTTTCCTAGTCACATGAACCAAGTATGGACGTCAAACCTCAAACCAAACCAAACCATATAAGACCATTTACAAACTTCAAAACCATAACAAACTTGCTGCAAACATAGGGAGTTCAAAACACATCTCCCAAATACAACCATGAAGCCCCATTGCCAAATATCAATACTAAAGTATGTAAAAACATCACCATACATGAGCTTTTCACTTCCTTGGATGTTCTCAACCTTCTCGCTGCCCAAATCGTCCCAATTATCTGCATTGTTGGCAAAAGAGAGCGTAAGCACATTTGCTTAGTGAGGCAAGCTCTAAAGAAAACCAACACAACAATGCATTATTCAAAACACTTTCTCAAAAGTCATTTTCATCAACATGGTCATTCTATCTCATTGTTGAAAACCATTTCAAAGCAAATCTCCATTTGAAAACACATGTACCCTTGTTCTATCTCATGCATTAAACCAATGCAAACCTCATGGCAAGGTTGTACACATGATAAATGAAAACAAAGCATTTCATACACTCATATGCATAAAAACATCTCTTCATATATTATATTGGCATTTCACATTTCATCTTTACTCGGATATGCAGATTAGCTTGACTCTAGGTCAAGTCCTACCCCTGTGGAATCTCTCATCACCGGACTCTCATGGCGGTATCTCTCATCGCCACAAAGCTTGGGTATTTCACCAAGTCCTACCCCGAGTATCGCTCATCATCGGATTCTCACTTTGGATCGAGATGGCAATACCCCCATTGCCCGACTCCAAAGAGCACTACGATTTTTTATATTATAGTGCACTCTCATCCTATTGATCGATCAATTATATCCGGTAAGTATCTCATCTTCTACGCCAATTTTTATGTCAAAACATCATCTCACCTACTGTTTTTTATGCAACATTTCTCAAGTCTTTCTCATCTCATTTCAAAATCATATCTCATGCTTTGCATTAAGTCAAAATCTCAAAAACTCTTCAATGCAACATGCTATCTCATGAAATCTCTACAAAGCATCATCTCATGCTACAAATCATGCATAAAACAGTAGGAATTTGTATATCTCAAAACAAGAGCATTTAAAAGCATTTAGGGGCATCAACCACATTTTTGAGAGAAAATCTAGCCATACTTACTTCCGGACTTAGGATGGTGTTTCAAACCAATCCTAAATCCTCAAACCTTGTTTCTTTGTCCCTCAAGGACTTCTAAAACCATTCGCACTCACCGATTACGTTTCCCTTGTTTGCCGAAACGATATCTAAGCTCCCGAAACTTCCGGATCAAAACCAAAAGCGTCCGAAGATGTCTCCCATGTTCATTACACATAAGAGAAGAGGATTAATTCATCATCATACATTGAAATCACCATCCATCTAAACAAACTCGCTGCTCTACTCAAAAGCACCATTTCAGCTACCCAAAAAAACTGAAATCATCTCCAAACTCTTCTAAAACAAAGGCCAACAAAGATCTATCACTTTAATCATTTCTAAACCTCAATCAACATTAAAAATCACCATAAACTTTTCCTTATATCTCCAGCAACAACATAACACCAAAACCACCCCAAAAACCACTAATATAGCATATAAAACTTAGGAATCCAAACCTATTCGATGATTTGTTTGATAAAACCTCATTTATAACATCAATTACAATCCAAAATACATTAGAAATCAACCTCAAAATAGAGCCTAACCAAGAATTACGAAAATGGTCAAGATCTCTCCAAGAATCTTGAGTTTTATCACAATATCATGTTTCTAACATTAAAGCAACTCAAAAATCATTAACAAAGGATTGATAACTTGGGAATTTTAGTAAAGAAATGATCATTAGAAGAGAACGATGAAGCTTGCCTCTAATGGCTGATTTCTTCTCAATTTGGGCAAGATTTCTTGAATATCCAATGTGAAGACAAGAGGTTTTGATGAGGTAAAGATTAGGAATCCTTAGGAGAATGAAATCTTAGCAAAAGGGATGAAAATCAGAGGTTAATTGATGAAGAAAATGTGTTTGGCTGGGTGGAAGTTGAGAGAAAATGAAATGAGAGAAAAACCAACGTAAGGTAGTTATGAAAAGTCAAAGAAGATTTTTCCTTTTAATTCTCCTTTATTCCCTTAATTAAAGCATTAATAAAAACTCACAAATTAAAGAGAAATCCGATGAAAAATATTTTGGTAAAATTAGCTCCTTAAAGATTCAAAGTTTCAATACTTTACAAAACAGTCACTAGTCAACTTTTGCAAAAACTGCGATTTGGTCACTACCCCGAAATGTAGTATTTCCAAATCACATTTTGTAAAATTGTTTCCACCATAATCATTTATATAATAAACGAGGATTTTTAGATATTTTCCATATTTTTAAAATATCCCGAACTAGTTGTTCCCTAAATCTCCCTTAAAGATTTGAACCGTTCTCGACTGGCCCGATTCAAACTCTAAAACATCTAGGCCCAAAATCAACGCATTACAACTCTCCCCCTCTTAAGAAATTTTGTCCTCGAAATTTACCTGGAGGAAAAAGGTAAGGAAATTGCTTAAAACTCCTTGTGAGAATCTTGTGAATTTTAAGAACAACATGGTGTTTAAAAGTCCATGGTTGGTTCTTGCTTAAGGCTCAAGGTGGTTAAAATTCCTTGGAAAGCCTTGTTTACTTAAGAACATCAAGGTGGTTAAAAGTCCTTGGATGATTGTTGTTAAGGACACAAAGGTGGTTAAAAGTCCTTGTGTGGTCCTTGCCATGGTGTTTAAAAGTCCATGGGCCATGGTGTTTAAAAGTCCATGGGGATAAGATCACAATGGTGTTTAAAAGTCCATGTGTGGATCTTATGTGAAATGTATCACTTGTTGCCAATATGTCTTGTTATGAACTTTATGCACGAGATGCATGTTTTAAATGCTTATGAGCATGAACAAATGTTGATTTGAAGTATGATTTATAAATGTGTTTATAAATGCATTATTGTGTGGTTTTAATGAGCATTCCTCACTAAGCTTTTGCTTACGCTCTCTCTCTATTCTTAAACCAATAATGCAGAACATTAAGGTGCATTGAGGGCAGCAAGAAAGGCAAGCAATCAAGTGGAAGTTAAGCTCAAGTATGGGAAGGTTTTCCTTAAACACTTTTAGCTTTTGGCATTTGGCAATGGGGGACCTATGTGGATGTTTTGGGAGATGTTTTGAACTCCCTAAGTTTGTTTAATGTTGTCAATAATGTTGGTATTTGTAATTGGCCATTATGTGTTTGGTTTGGAGTTTTAATGCTTGAATGGTTTGCTTAGTAAGAAGCATGTCATTAGATTTGGGGCTTTTCATGTTTGATGCTATAATGATGATTGGTTGATGCAAATATGTTCCTTACATGTTGAATGTCTTGCTGGTAAAGTTTTGTGGCTTTTGGTGCATGTTTGATAAGCCAATTGCATGTTTATCTAGCTGTTTTGCTGCAATCTGGGCAACCTGTTTCGGAACAGGTGCTACCGTATCGGAACAGGGGCCTGAAATGGCCTAGGCGTTCCGAAACGGGAGGCACTGTTTCGGAACAGTTTGGCTACTGCCAGGCCATGTTTCGGAACCCGTTGCGGAACGGTCCCGCGTTTCGAAACAGGCCTTCCCTGTTTCGGAACACTCGACCGTTGGGCTCTGAATTTGATGGTTAAATGTTTTGCAATGTTTGCATTTTGGTCCTGAAACTTGTTATTGCAATTGTATGAAATTGGAGTGTCCGTTTGAGCTGAAATTTGGCAGAGAAGCATGAAACCTGACTAAATTCAAGTTGGTAACTTTAATTTGGTTTAAGTCCTTATAATTTTCAGAATTTACAAATTTGGTCCCTAAAGTTGTAAATGATTCAATTGGGTCCCTGTTTGTTCTCTGTTGGTTATGATCTTTGAGCATGCTGTTTGAATGAACATATCTAGGGTTAATATGCATCTAGACAAGTTTAAAAAGAGAAAAAAAGGGTCGTTAATCAAGGTTGACTTTCGGGTTGACTTTGATTTTCCCCGTGTGACTTTTTTAATTCGGGTCAACCGTCTAGGCCGGGTTAAGGGGGTTACATTTCTTATCTTTACACAATCAAACATGTCCCGAAACATACCATAACATACCATCAACATGATTGGACATTATAGAACATATTTAAGAAACTTAAGCTAAAGCATGACATCAAACAAATGACCATTGAGTCTATATGCATGTTTCCTAGTCACATGAACCAAGTATGGACCTCAAACCTCAAACCAAACCATATAAGACCATTTACAAACTTCAAAACCATAAAAAACTTGCTACAAACATAGGGAGTTCAAAACACATCTCCCAAATACAACCTTGAAGCCCCATTGCCAAATACCAATACTAAAGTATGTAAAAGCTTCACCATACATGAGCTTTTCACTTCCTTGGATGTTCTTAACCTTCTCGCTGCCTAAATCTTCTCAATTATCTGCGTTGTTGGTAAAAGAGAGCGTAAGCACATTTTATTTAGCGAGGCAAGCTCTAAAGAAAACCAACACAACAATGCATTATTCAAAATACTTTCTCAAAAGTCATTTTCAACAACATGCTCATTCTATATCATGCTTGAAAACCATTTCAAAGCAAATCTCCATTTGAAAACACATGTAACCTTGTTCTATATTATGCATTAAACCAATGCAAACCTCATGGTAAGGCTATACACATGATAAATGAAAACAAAGCATTTCATATCATACTCTCATATGCATTTCTCATAGCATAAAAACACCTCTTCATTTGGTACATGTGGATCAAATACATTTTCATATATTATATTGGCATTTCACATTTCATCTTTACTCGGATATGCGGATTATCTTGACTCTAGGTCAAGTCCTACCCCGATGGAATCTCTCATCACCGGACTCCCATGGCGGTATCTCTCATCGCCACAAAGCCTGGGTATTTCACCAAGTCCTACCCCGATGGTATCTCTCATTATCGGATTCTCACTTTGGATCGGGATGGCACTACTCCCATTGCGCGACTCCAAAGAGCACGTACGATTTTTTAGATTATAGTGCACTCTCATCCTATTGATCGATCAATTATATCAGGTAAGTATCTCATCTTCTCTGCCAATTTATTATGTCAAAACATCATCTCACCTACTATTTTTATGCAATATTTCTCAAGACTTTCTCATCTCATTTAAAAATCATATCTCATGCTTTGCATTAAGTCAAAATCTCAAAACTCATCAATGGAACATGCTATCTCATGAAAGCTTTACAAAGCATCATCTCATGCTACAAATCATGCATAAAACAGTAGGAATTTGTTTATCTCAAAACAAGAGCATGTAAAAGCATTTTTGGGGCAACAATCACATATTTGAGAGCAACTTTAGCCATACTTACTTTCGGACTTAGGATGGTGTTTCAAACCAATCCTAAATCCCAAACCTTGTTTCTTTGTCCTTTAAGGTCTTCTAAAACCATTCGCACTCACCAATTACGTTTCGCTTGCTCCCCAAAACGATATCTAAGCTCTCGGCACTTTCGGATCAACACCAAAGGCGTCCGAAGATGTCTCCCATGTTCATTACACATAAGAGCAGAGGATTAATGCATCATCATGCATTGAAATCACCTGCCAACTAAACAAACTCGCTGCTCTACTCAAAAGCACCATTTCGGCCACCAAAAACAACCGAAATCACCTCCAAACTCTTCCAAAACAATGCCCATCCAAGATCTATCACTTCTAGTCATTTCTAAACCTCAATCAACACCAAAAATCACCATAAACTCGTCTTTAAACCTCCAGCTACAACAGAACACCAAAACCACCCCATAAACCACCAATCTAGCATGCAAAACTTAGGAATCCAAACCTATTCAGGATTTTTTTGGTAAAACCTCATTTATAAAATCAACTACCATCCAAAATACATTAGAAGTCAAACTCAAAACAGAGCCTAACCAATAGTTACGAATTTCATCAAGATCTCTCCAAGAATCTTGAGTTTTAACACAATTTCATGTTTCTAACATTAAAGCAACTCAAAAATCATCAACAAAGGATTGATATCTTGGGAATTTCAGTAAAGAACTGATCATTAGAGGAGAAGGACGAAGCTTACCTCTAATGGCTGATTTCTCCTTAATTTGGGCAAGTTTCTTTGAAAATCCAAAGTGAAAACAAGATGATTTGATGAAGAAAAGATTAGAAATTCATAGGAGATTGAAATCTCATCAAAAGGGATGAAAATCAGAGGCTAATTGATGGAGAAAAAGTGTTTGGTTGAGTGGAAGTTGAGAGAAAATGAAAAGAGGGAAAAAGATCGTAAAGTAGTTATGAAAGTCAAAATAGGTTTTCTCTTTTAATTCCCTTTAATAAATCATTATTAAAATACCCAAGATAAAGAGAAATCTGATTAAAAACATTTTGATAAAATTAGCTCCTTAAAGATTCAAAGTTTCAATCCTTTACAAAACAGTCACTAGTCAACTTTTGCAAAAGCTGCGATTTGGTCACTACACCTAAATGTAGTATTTCCAAACCATATTTTGTAAAATTGTTTTCACCATAATCATTCATATGATAAATGAGGATTTTAAGATATTTTTCCATATTTTAAAGCATCCCAAACTAGGTGTTCCCTAAATCTCCCTTAAAAGATTCGAACTGTTCTCGACCGGCCCGATTCAAACTCTAAAACATCTAGGCCCAAAATCAAGGCATTACAACTCTCCCCCTCTTAATAAATTTCATCCTCGAAATTTACCTGGAGGAAAAAGGTAAGGAAATTGCTTCTTTATGTCTTCCTTCCTTTCCCACGTGGCTTCCTCAACACCACGATGTCTCCACAAGACTTTGACCAACTCGATGGTCTTACCTCGAAAAACCTTACTACCTGAATCTAGAATCTCAACAGGTTCCTCATCTTATGTCAAGTCCGGATTAAACTCAACCTCTTCCACATGCATAACATGCGACATATCTGATCTATACCTCCGAAGCATGGATACATGAAACACATTATGTATCTTTTCTAACTCTTGAGGAAGTCTCAGCTTGTAAGCAACATGACCCACACGTTTTATTACCTCGTATGGTCCAATGAAACTTGGACTCAACTTGCCCTTTCGACCAAATCTCATCACCTTCTTCCAAGGTGAAACTTTCAAAAACACGTGCTCGCCCGCAGCAAATTCTATCTCCTTACGCTTCAAATTCGCGTAAGACTTTTGCCGATCCGATGCTACCTTCAACCGCTCACAAATGAGCTTCACCTTCTCGGTGGTTCCTTTTAACAAAGCCGGCATCGAGACCAACTTTTTTCTCGTTTCAGCCCAACAAAGAGGAGTTCTGCACTTCCTCCCGTATAAAGCTTCATAAGGAGCCCTTTGAATACTTGCCTGGTAACTGTTATTATAAGCAAACTCCACCAAAGGCAAGTGCTTCTCCCAAGAGCCTTGGAATTCAATAACACAACACCTCAACATATCCTCAAGCACTTGGATAACATGCTCTGACTGTCCATCCGTCTACGGATGATACAAAGTACTGAAAATCAGCCGCGTACCCAATGCTTGATGCAAACACTCCCAAAACCTTACGGTGAACCTCGGATCTCTACCCGACACTATAGATTTTGGCACTCCATGCAACCGTACAATTTCAACAATGTACAACTCTGCAAGCTTATCCAAGGTATACGTAGTTTGCACAGACAAGAAATGTGCACACTTCGTAAGGCGATCCACAATCACCAAAACAGAATTCTTCTTTGATGGAGATAAAGGCAAACCAGACACAAAGTCCATGGTGATCCTCTCCCACTTCCATTAAGAAATCCTTAACGGTTGCAACAAACCTGAAGGAAATTGATGTTCAACCTTAACCCTCTGACAAACCATGCATTTTCTAACATATTCAGCGACATCTTTCTTCAATCCCACCCAATAGTACTCATCCTTCAGATCACGATACATCTTTGTACTACCAGGGTGCATAGCAAAATGACTACTATGAGCTTCAGTCAGAATAGTGCACCTCAACTCATCGTCATTTGGCACCACTATCCGACTCCCAAAACATAAAACACCATCATTATTGAAATAGAAATTTGATGGCCTAACTTCTGCAATATCCTGAACACGTGGCACTAATGAATCATCCAACAATTGTTTATCCTTAATCAACTGAACTAGAGATGGTTTCACTTGCAATTCAGCAACAAGACCACCATCCCGCGATATGCTCTAGCTATCAAACATCGCCCTTAACTCCACCGCCACTTTCCTGCTCAATGCATCAGCCATAACATTTGCCTTCCCCGGATGATACTCGACCGTTAGATCGTAATCCTTAAGCAACTCCATCCAACGTCGGTACCTAAGATGTAACTCTTTCTGAGACATCGAGTACTTCAAACTTTTATGATCCGTGTATACAATATACTTCTCACCATAGAGATAATGTCTCCAGATCTTTAGAGCAAAAACCACTGCATCCAACTCAATGTCATACGTAGGGTAATTGCAGTCATGCACTTTCAACTGTCACGATGCATAAGCCACTACCCTACCCTCTTGCATCAACACACTCCCCAAACCAACATAGGATGCGTCACTATACACCACAAACTCTTTTCCTAATTCAGGTTGAACCAAGATTGGAGCTTGCGTCAAAGTTGCCTTTAGCTTCTCAAAAGCTTGTTGTCTCACTTCCGTCCATTCATACTTAACATCCTTCTGCAGCAACTTCGTCAAAGGGGCAGCAATCCTAGAAAATCCATCCACGAACCTCCGGTAGTAACCTGCCAACTCAAAGAAACTACGAACTTCATGAACAGACCTAGGAGGCTTCCAATTCACCACCGCCTCAATCTTCTGACGATCAACTCGAATCCCTTCAGCCGAAACCACATGGCCAAGAAAAACAACTTCCTTTAGCCAGAACTCACATTTGCTAAGCTTTGCATAAAGCTGATTCTCTAACAGCGCTTGCAAAACGATCCTCAAATGACCCTCATGCTCCTCCTCGGTACGAGAGTACACAAGGATATCATCGATGAACACCACAACGAACTTATCTAAGAATTCATGGAACACCATGTTCATCATGTCCATGAAAGCAGTAGGAGCATTCGTCAATCCAAACGACATCACCATAAATTCATAATGCCCATATCTCGTTCGAAAGGTTGTTTTTGGCACATCCACTTCCTTCACCTTTAACTGATGGTATCCAGACCTCAGATCTATGTTTGAAAACACAGATGCTCCTCGAAACTGATCAAAAAGATCATCAATCCTCGGCAAAGGATACTTGTTCTTGATAGTCAAATTATTCAGCTGACGATAATCAATGCACATCCTCATCGTGCCATCTTTCTTTTTAACAAACAAGACCGGTGCACCCCAAGGTGACACACTAGGCCGAATAAAGCACTAGTCAAGCAACTCATGAAGTTGCGTTTTCAACTCCTTCAACTCTTTGGATGCCATGCGATAGGGAGCAATAGACACCGGAGTTGTATTCTCATACAACTCAATTCCAAATTCAACCTCCCGACTAGGTGGCACACCAGGTAATTCCTCTGGAAACACTCCAAGGAATTCACACATGGTCCTTATATCCTGTACGTAAACCTATTTTGTACTAGGATTCATAACAAAGGCTAGGTAAGCCTCACATCCTTGACGCAACATTCGGCTGACTTCAAGTGTAGACACCACATTAGATAGAAACTTCATAATCATCCGCAAGTTTCAGTGAAACTCGCTTGCACTCAAAATCCACAATGGCTCTATGCTCAACAAGCCAATCCATGCCAAGAATTACATCAAAACCATAGAATGGTAATTCCATAAGATCGACAAGAAACAAATGATCTTGCACCTTTAAGAGGCATCTCATATACAACTTTCTTGTTACAACCGTCTCACCAAAGGAACTAGTCACACGCATACCCACATCCAAAGACTCAACAAGCAAACCAAGCATTTGAGCATGTTCACGCAATATGTATGAGTGTGTAGATCCAGAATCAATCAAAGAAAGTAATGACAAGGATTGCAAAGTAAAGGTACCTGCGATCACGTCTGTGTCATTCCTCCCCCCTCGATAGGCATACACTCGAGCCTGGCCACCACCTTCAGGCTGAACAACCACCACATGTGCTACATTTCTTCCACCTTCATCTCTACACTGAAAGTTACCACGGCCGCGCCCACGACCTCTCTGTGGCTCAGCTGCTCTCACCAGAGCCTGGCCTTCTCTCAACGACTGAGAACAATCTTTCTTCATGTGCCCTCGATTACCATAGTTCCAGCATATACCAAGATTGCCCCAACACTCACCAGTGTGCTTTCTACCACACCGGTTGCACTCAGGAGTCCTCATGAAAGCATTTGGTCCTTGTTGACCTCTCCCAGGGTTACCACCCCCACGTCTAGCATCGACATGTGACCTTATATCCTTATGCCTCTTATAGCAATCTCTACCAAGATCACGCTCAGCAGCTCGCTTCCCTGAGCTAGATCCTCCCACTCGACTTGCCAGACTTTGATTCAGCTCAATGTCCTTGGCTCTGATGACCAAGACATCGTAATCAGTATAGTCTGCTGCAAGCATATAGGTTTTCACATCAGCCAGCAGCCCATAACGGAATCGTTCACATCTTTCCCGCTCGCTAGGAATCAGCTCAAGTGCATATTAGCTAAGGCGTACAAACTGCACCACATATTCCGCCACCGTCATATTCCCTTGAACAAGGGACATGAACTCCCTCTTTTTCTCATCAAGGTAACGAACTCCCAAGTACTTTCGCTTGAAGGCATTCAAGAAGAATGTCCAAGTCACATCATCATCATCCATTCTCGATATCGTGGTTGTCCACCACATATATGCATCACCATGCATCCCAACTTCTGAACATTGTTGCAGTTCAACTGTCCAAGTATCCTCTTGGTACTCTCCAACCAAGACTCAGAACCTTCCGGGGTCAACCCTTTAAACTCAGTCCCTCCAAGACTGCAGAGTAGCTCCAACAACAACCTCACATTAGCACCATCCTGAGTTGCAACCCCATGAGCTCCAGCTACTGCTGCCTGAAAAGCTCCAGCAATAGCTTGTATCAACACAGACATATCAGGAGCAGATTGCCCTTGAACTCCCTCGAGTCCAGCAACCCCAGCACCAACCCCAGCTCCACCACCACCAGGTGGTCCACCAGGGGGAGGAGGAGGTAGATCCTTAACATTCTCAACATTCTCGTTCTCAGCCGTAGCACATGCGTTAATTCTAAGCTCTCTACGTGTCCCCATAATAAAATAATGCAACTGAAAAAATACAATAAATTCAATTAGGCACAATAAGGCAAGTAATCCAAGTACTCAAGCTGATTTTTGAAAACAATTCTTCTCAATAATAACGATATGGCAATGGGATCCCCAACTATACCCCGAACACAACATAGCATTTCAAACTCGTCTCAATAGAACCAAACATCAATAATCATACATCATACTTTCACCGAAAAGTCACAAACATTCATAATTACATACATTAATCACTTACCAAGCCCCAAACATTCGCTAACCTGGCTCTGATACCAACAAATGTAACCCCCTTAGCCCGGCCTAGACGTTTGACCCGAACTATGAAGATTACACAGGGAAAACCAAAGTCAACCCGAAAGTCAACCTTGATTAACGACCCTTTTTTTATTGTTATCTTTTCTAAATGCACATTTAGCCTATGTGATTACTCAAGAATCATAGGAGATAAGGGCACAAAAAGGGATTCAATTGTAAGATTTACACTTTTAGGGACCAAAATGTAAATTTTGGAGAATAAAAGGACTTTGCAGATTTTAAGCTTACCAATATGTAATTAGTCAGTTTACATGCATCTCAGTCAAATATTAGCTTAAAAAGACATTCCAAGTTCAACCAATTGCATCCAGAATGTCAGGGACTAAAATGTAAGACATGAGAATCTGAACCAATTCAAAAACACAGTCCAATGGTCAAATGTTTCAAAACGCTGACCTTCGTATCGAAACGCCCATTTCGAAACTAGGCTGGTCGTTTCGGTACTCGAGCCCATTTCGAAACTCGTATCGGAACATGGCTCTCCAGTAGCTAAAATGTTCCGAAACACCTTCACCCGTTCGGAATCACCATGGCCTTTTAGGCCCTTGTTTCGAAACAAATAAGGGTGTTTCGATACACCCTGCCCTGCAACTGTATAATTTTCTGGTTTTTCTTATCTTTACACAATCAAACATGTCCCGAAACATACCATAACATACCAGCAACATGATTGGACATTATAGAACATATTTAAGAAACTTAAGCTAAAGCATGTCATCAAACAAATGACCATTGAGTCTATAGGCATGTTTCCTAGTCACATGAACCAAGTATGGACGTCAAACCTCAAACCAAACCAAACCATATAAGACCATTTACAAACTTCAAAACCATAACAAACTTGCTGCAAACATAGGGAGTTCAAAACACATCTCCCAAATACAACCATGAAGCCCATTGCCAAATATCAATACTAAAGTATGTAAAAACATCACCATACATGAGCTTTTCACTTCCTTGGATGTTCTCAACCTTCTCGCTGCCCAAATCGTCCCAATTATCTGCATTGTTGGCAAAAGAGAGCGTAAGCACATTTGCTTAGTGAGGCAAGCTCTAAAGAAAACCAACACAACAATGCATTATTCAAAACACTTTCTCAAATGTTATTTTCATCAACATGGTCATTCTATCTCATTGTTGAAAACCATTTCAAAGCAAATCTCCATTTGAAAACACATGTACCCTTGTTCTATCTCATGCATTAAACCAATGCAAACCTCATGGCAAGGTTGTACACATGATAAATGAAAACAAAGCATTTCATACTCTCATATGCATAAAAACATCTCTTCATATATTATATTGGCATTTCACATTTCATCTTTACTCGGATATGCAGATTAGCTTGACTCTAGGTCAAGTCCTACCCCTGTGGAATCTCTCATCACCGGACTCTCATGGCGGTATCTCTCATCGCCACAAATCTTGGGTATTTCACCAAGTCCCACCCCGAGTATCGCTCATCATCGGATTCTCACTTTGGATCGAGATGGCAATACCCCCATTGCCCGACTCCAAAGAGCACTACGATTTTTTATATTATAGTGCACTCTCATCCTATTGATCGATCAATTATATCCGGTAAGTATCTCATCTTCTACGCCAATTTTTATGTCAAAACATCATCTCACCTACTGTTTTTATGCAACATTTCTCAAGTCTTTCTCATCTCATTTCAAAATCATATCTCATGCTTTGCATTAAGTCAAAATCTCAAAAACTCTTCAATGCAACATGCTATCTCATGAAATCTCTACAAAGCATCATCTCATGCTACAAATCATGCATAAAACAGTAGGAATTTGTATATCTCAAAACAAGAGCATTTAAAAGCATTTAGGGGCATCAACCACGTTTTTGAGAGAAAATCTAGCCATACTTACTTCCGGACTTAGGATGGTGTTTCAAACCAATCCTAAATCCTCAAACCTTGTTTCTTTGTCCCTCAAGGACTTCTAAAACCATTCGCACTCACCGATTACGTTTCCCTTGTTTGCCGAAACGATATCTAAGCTCTCGAAACTTCCGGATCAAAACCAAAAGCGTCCGAAGATGTCTCCCATGTTCATTACACATAAGAGAAGAGGATTAATTCATCATCATACATTGAAATCACCATCCATCTAAACAAACTCGCTGCTCTACTCAAAAGCACCATTTCAGCTACCCAAAAAAACTGAAATCATCTCCAAACTCTTCTAAAACAAAGGCCAACAAAGATCTATCACTTTAATCATTTCTAAACCTCAATCAACATTAAAAATCACCATAAACTTTTCCTTATATCTCCAGCAACAACATAACACCAAAACCACCCCAAAAACCACTAATATAGCATGTAAAACTTAGGAATCCAAACCTATTCGATGATTTGTTTGATAAAACCTCATTTATAACATCAATTACAATCCAAAATACATTAGAAATCAACCTCAAAATAGAGCCTAACCAAGAATTACGAAAATGGTCAAGATCTCTCCAAGAATCTTGAGTTTTATCACAATATCATGTTTCTAACATTAAAGCAACTCAAAAATCATTAACAAAGGATTGATAACTTGGGAATTTTAGTAAAGAAATGATCATTAGAAGAGAATGATGAAGCTTGCCTCTAATGGCTGATTTCTTCTCAATTTGGGCAAGATTTCTTGAATATCCAATGTGAAGACAAGAGGTTTTGATGAGGTAAAGATTAGGAATCCTTAGGAGAATGAAATCTTAGCAAAAGGGATGAAAATCAGAGGTTAATTGATGAAGAAAATGTGTTTGGCTGGGTGGAAGTTGAGAGAAAATGAAATGAGAGAAAAACCAACGTAAGGTAGTTATGAAAAGTCAAAGAAGATTTTTCCTTTTAATTCTCCTTTATTCCCTTAATTAAAGCATTAATAAAAACTCACAAATTAAAGAGAAATCCGATGAAAAACATTTTGGTAAAATTAGCTCCTTAAAGATTCAAAGTTTCAATACTTTACAAAACAGTCACTAGTCAACTTTTGCAAAAACTGCGATTTGGTCACTACCCCGAAATGTAGTATTTCCAAATCACATTTTGTAAAATTGTTTCCACCATAATCATTTATATAATAAACGAGGATTTTTAGATATTTTCCATATTTTTAAAATATCCCGAACTAGTTGTTCCCTAAATCTCCCTTAAAGATTTGATCCGTTCTCGACTGGCCCGATTCAAACTCTAAAACATCTAGGCCCAAAATCAACGCATTACAACTCTCCCCCTCTTAAGAAATTTTGTCCTCGAAATTTACCTGGAGGAAAAAGGTAAGGAAATTGCTTCTTCATGTTATCCTTCTTTTCCCACGTGGCTTCCTCGACACCACGATGCCTCCACAAGACTTTGACCAGCTCAATGGTCTTACCTCGGAGAACCTTACTATCCGAACCAGAATCTCAACAAGTTCCTCATCATACGTCAAGTCTGGATTCAGGTCAACATCTTCCGCATGCATAATATTTGATGGATCCGATATATAACTCCGAAGCATGGATACATGAAACACATTATGTATCTTTTCTAACTCTTGAGGTAATCTCAACTTGTAGGTAACAAGACCCACACGTTCTATCACCTCGTATGGTCCAATGAACCTTGGCCTCAACTTGCCCTTCCGGCCAAATCTCATCACCTTCTTCCAAGGTGAAACTTTCAAAAACACACGCCCGCCTACAGCAAATTCTATCTCTTTGCGCTTCAAATCCGCGTAAGACTTTTGCTGATCCGATTCTACCTTCAACCGCTCACAAATGAGCTTCAGCTTCTCTGTGGTTCCTTTTAACAAAGTCGACATCGAGACCAACTTTTGTCCCGTTTCATCCTACAAAGAGCACGTACGATTTTTTAGATTATAGTGCACTCTCATCCTATTGATCGATCAATTATACTTGGTAAGTATCTCATCTTCTATGCCAATATATTATGTCAAAACATCATCTCACCTACTGTTTTTATGCAATGTTTCTCAAGACTTTCTCATCTCATTTAAAAATCATATCTCATGCTTTGCATTAAGTCAAAATCTCAAAACTCATCAATGCAACATGCTATCTCATGAAAGCTTTACAAAGCTTCATCTCATGCTACAAATCATGCATAAAACAGTAGAAATTTGCCTATCTCAAAACAAGAGCATGTAAAAGCATTTTAGGGCAATAACCACATATTTGAGAGCAAATCTAGCCATACTTACTTCCGGACTTAGGATGGTGTTTCAAACCAATCCTAAATCCCAAACCTTCTTTCTTTTTCCTTCAAGGACTTCTAAAACCATTCGCACTCACCAATTACGTTTCGCTTGCTCGCCGAAATGATATCTAAGCTCTTGGCACTTCCGGATCAATACCAAAGGCGTTCGAAGATGTCTCCCTTGTTCATTAGACATAACAGCAGAGGATTAATGCATCATCATGCATTGAAATCACCAGCCAACTAAACAAACTCGCTGCTCTACTCAAAAGCACCATTTCGGCCACCAAAAACAACCGAAATCGCCTCCAAACTCTTCCAAAACAAAGCCCAGCCAAGATCTATCACTTCTAATCATTTATAAACCTCAATCAACACCAAAAATCACCATAAACTCGTCCTTAAACCTCCTTACAACAGAACACCAAAACCACCCCAAAAACCACCAATCTAGCATGCAAAACTTAGGAATCCAAACCTATTCAGGATTTTTTTGGTAAAACCTCATTTATAAAATCAACTACCATCCAAAATACATTAGAAGTCAAACTCAAAACAAAGCCTAACCAATAGTTACGAAAATCATCAAGATCTCTCCAAGAATCTTGAGTTTTAACACAATTTCATGTTTCTAACATTAAAGCAACTCAAAAATCATCAACAAAGGATTGATAACTTGGGAATTTCAGTAAAGAACGGATCATTAGAGGAGAAGGACGAAGCTTACCTCTAATGGCTGATTTCTCCTTAATTTGGGCAAGTTTCTTTGAAAATCCAAAGTGAAAACAAGATGATTTGATGAAGAAAAGATTAGAAATTCATAGGAGATTGAAATCTCATCAAAAGGGATGAAAATCAGAGGCTAATTGATGGAGAAAAAGTGTTTGGTTGAGTGGAAGTTGAGAGAAAATGAAAAGAGGGAAAAAGATCGTAAAGTAGTTATGAAAGTCAAAATAAGATTTTCTCTTTTAATTCCCTTTAATAAATCATTATTAAAACACCCAAAATAAAGAGAAATCTGATTAAAACATTTTGGTAAAATTAGCTACTTAAAGATTCAAAGTTTCAATCCCTTACAAAACAATCACTAGTTAACTTTTACAAAAACTGTGATTTGGTCACTACACCAAAATGTAGTATTTCCAAACCATATTTTGTAAAATTGTTTTCACTGTAATCATTCATATAATAAATGAGGATTTTTAGATATTTTTCCATATTTTTAAAGCATCCCGAACTAGGTGTTCCCTAAATCTCCCATAAAAGATTCGAACCATTCTCGACCGGCCCGATTCAAACTCTAAAACATGTAGGCCCAAAATTAGGGTGTTACAAATAGGCATAGTGAGTTCTGTCGAAGAAGGGTTGTTTGTCGATTGATTGCGCCATTGAACTAGTTGAGTGAAACGATGATCGAGCTTGCTAGATTTTCTCAATTGGATGTTAATCCTCTTCAATTGAGCCAAGCTCTGATACCAATTGTTAGGTTTTTCGGTGCTCGATTCCTTCAACCATTCTTGCTCGCCAAGTGGTGGAGAAGTGGAATTTTGGGTGTAAGAGGTGTGGAAGCTAAAAATGATAAAGACAATATGATTTATAGTGGTTCAACCTTCTAACCAAGGTCTACATCCACTACCTTAGCTTCCCACTAAGGATTTCCAATCAATCCACTATTGATTCGTCCTCTTTTCTAGACTTAGGAGGAAACCCTTACACACCGATCAAGCTTTCTACCCAAAGCCTTGATCAAATCCTCTTTACAAGAGATAAAATAAGCAAACTCAAATCACTCTAGTAGGTATTTGTTTGCACAATAAAGCTCTCACCCAATCCTAAAAACACTTGAGCAAATCTAACAATTTTGGCTCACTAGTGTTTGTCTATACAAGGAAATGACAATTAAGCACTAAGACAATTTCTTGATCATATGTTGTATTACAATTGAAGCATTAACCATTACTAGATGCTTGGAGGTCCCTTTTATACTCCTCTTTGAGTTTGTAGCCGTTACTAGCCAATGGGGTTGAATTGGAGCCGTTGAAGACTTTAATTTTGATCTTTAATGTTGTTCTTCAGTCTTCCGTATCGATACGTGTGGACCCGTATCGGTACAACCTTCATCAGAAACTAGCCGTTGGGCTCTTGCTAGCCTAAGCGTATTGATATGCTTGAGGGCGTATCGGTACAATATGACATTTAAAAGGCCGTTGAGAAACTAGTCGTTGGGGTTGTTAAAACGGGGATCAGTATACTTACCAGACGTATCGAAACGATCTCTCTCCGTATCGAAACGAAAAAACCTTTTTCGATACGGGTTTTGGCAGTAACCAAACCTGGGCAAAAAGGTATCGATACGGGTTACACCGTATCGGTACGGTCAACCTGAAAATTCAAGTTTGACTATTTTAAAGCATGAAAAACTTTTCCAAAAACCTTTTAAGATCCCTCAAACATAAAATCAAGTTGTTTGGAATTAAAGAAAAGTTTTAAATTCTTTTCAAATTAATTCAAAACATTTTTCAATCATTATATCAAAACATTATTTATACAAAAGCATAGTAAAATAGGATTGTGGAAACTTACCCGAAAACATTGAAAGCACACACCTCTCCCAAACTCTTCATCTTCATCATCTCCTACCTAAGAAAGCACCTCCATTGGAGCTAGCTTCAAGCTTTGCTTTTCTTCGATTTTTTGTTATCAAATTATTGCTATTGAATATCGATTTTGATGTCATTGTATTTATTTGATATCGTATTATCGACCCTAATAGTCTCCCTATTGATTTCCTAGCTCAAGAAAACAAAAAGAAGCATCCATCAAGTTCATTGAAGGCTAGGAACAAGGGAGTTATTATCTGAGAGCCGCATGAGCATCAGATTAGTAAGGTGAGTGTAGTCAGAGTCTCGGGATTAGGCGAAAAGCCTTCCCGAATCTTCTATTGTTGTTTTCAATCATTTAACTAATATCATTATTGAGGAAGTTACATCAGATTGTTAAACGAACACCTTAGGAAGTGTCGGTAAGTTTGTTATTGAATATCAGACATAGTTATTGGTATCGTCATTGTGCATGGTCATTGATATAGTTATTGTTATTGAAATATTGTAAAGAAATCATCGGATATTGATATTGACATTAAACCATGAAACATTGATAATGAGACATGTTTGTCATTGAAAATATCGAAATCAATTGTCATTGGAATTCTTATTGAACATTGAATATGGATACGGACATTGGAACCTTGGATTTGAATGGACAGTGGATACAATTGGCATGCCATAGAATTCATGAGCTCAGTGTACTGGTGGACTACAGTCTTAAGGCTACGACCTATATTGATTTATCGACGCGAAGGGATGTGTATTGATATTGGTCATATTGGCGAGGTGGAGAGACCAGGCCATTCATTGATTAGGTGAGGCATAAGAATTTGTGTATCCACTATCTTGATTCAATACAAGGATTAATGATGAAATGAATATGTTAAACATTGTATATTGATGCACAGTATTGACATTGATGAACATGAGAGCATGTATATAGATACTTGTTACATTGTTGTTCATACTGTTTATGACTACCTCACTAGGCAATGTATGCCTAACGTGGCTCATCTCACGCATTTTGGGTTGAAGGATCGCGTGTTTGAAGATCGAATAGTCAAGGCAAGACAAGTCATTACAAGTCGTAAAGTAATGTATTTTGACCTTATAAACTCCTAGGAAGGTGGCAAAGTAGTCAAACTAGTTTTTTATGCCATTTTGATATGTTTGTGAGATGCCTATGTTATACTGTGGTTGATGGCCCTAAATGGCCCTTTTGTTTTGGCTTAAAGTGGTTTAAAAGTGCATACTTAGCTCATAAAGGTCAAAACATAGTAACCATATTTGTATGGTCATAAAATTTGGCATGCTAGTAGTTTATACCATTGAAATGTTTTGTGTAAAGTTTCGTTGCATTTGGACATCGTTTAGTAAGCCAAATCGAATAAAAACAAGCAAAAATCTATCATTATAGGTCAGGCCGTATCGAAACGGGTGATGTCGTTTCGATACGGGTAAGCATAAATGAACATAAAGAACAGGGCGTTCTAGAACAGCATATAGACGTATCGGAACATTTTGCTACTGGAATCCATCATTTCGATACGGATTCATAGCGTATCGAAACGGGTCAAAGTCAAAAGAAGTCAACCCGTTCCGATACAGGGACTACCATATCAAAATGGTCTGAAGGGAAAAGTCATCATGGGTTGACCATCATTCACCCGTTTCGAAACAGCCCTAAGGTGTTTTGATACGGGGTTACTTAAGTTAGTTAAAGGCATATTAGACAGATTGCAATGTTCACAGTTTAGTCACTGAGTTGTGGAAGATTAAATTGAATGAGCTAATGGACTTCAAATTGTATGATATTTTACAGGCTTGTTAATATGGTAGTGAATTTCAATGTAGTATACTTCATTGCATCGAAGGACCCCTAATTTGTCAAATTTATAGTTTTGTGCCTAAAACTGGTAACAGTTAGGAATTAGCTCTAAATGATTAATTATTGCTCCGTATCGATCGATTGGACTAAAATACATTGTAGTAATGTGTCATTGTATGTTATTGGTTTAGATATTAATATTAAATTAATGTTTTGTTGCACCATTCACTGTATTGATTAATTATTGCTCCGCATGACCCTAATGTTTAGAGTACCGAGCTTGTAGCACCTACCGCTCAGGCTGAGTGTTACAAGAACATGGCCGGCATGTTCAGGCAGTTTATGACTGCTATGAGGGTCGAACAAGTTGTGCAACCTATCACTCCTATTGTTCAACACACTCGAGCACCTATTGATAAGCTATCACAGTATCGAGCTTATACTTTTACTGGACAAGATGAAGACAACCCTGAAGTTGTTGAATATTGGTTGGACAACACCTTGCGGATTTTTGATAAGCAACTTCAATGCTCGGACGAGCATAAGCTCGAGTGTGCTATCACGTTATTGGCTGATGAGGCGCTTCACTGGTGGGAAACTACCATATTTATAGTCTATATAGACAGGGTGACTTGGGAGTTCTTCCTTAAAGAATTCTACAAGAAATATATCAGTGAGTTTTACCTTGCTGAAAGACGAAGCATCTTTCTTCACCTCAAACAAGGTGGACGACCAATCGAACAGTACATCCATGATTTTTGCAAGTACTGTAGATACGGTGCTTAGTACATTAAGAATGAGGAAGAAAAGTGCTAGATTTTCATTACAAAGCTCAATGATGAATTACGCCCTATGTTTACTGCACTCAGCATTTCTGATTTCCAAGATCTTGTGAATCGAATTAAGGCCAATGAAGCTGCATAGAAGGCTCAACGAGCTGGTGGGTTTGGAAAGTCTGAGAAGAGGTTCAGGGATGATTCCCAACCTCTGAGATGGAATAAGAAAGGGAGATATCAAGGCCCCAAACAGAATGTCTATCCACATCTCTCTCGTTTTGGAAACATGGAGAGACCTCAGTCTGTGACGCAGTCCTTGGCTAAAGCAGCGCCCGTCGATAGCAATGGAGGTTCAAATCGAGGCAACCAACATCCACTTTGCAATTATTTTCAGAATAGGCATCCAGTGGGTCAATGTCGTAAGCAGACTGAAGCTTGTTACTACTGTGGTGAGCAGAGTCACTTTATACGTGACTGTCCTTCGAATGCAACTCAATCTACCGCTACACCTATAATTGTTGCCTCTTCTGCTCAGTCCTTTCGAGGTAAACGATCGAAGCAAGGATCTTTGGGAACTTATGGATGATCTAGTGGTCCAAGGAAACCCTTTAATAAGCAAGATTCAAAACCCTTTGCCAAAATGTATCATGTGAGGAGTAGAGAAGAAGAGGATGAACCTGGCGTCATTGCAGGTACCATATAGCTATATTCACATTCTTTATATGCATTGGTTTACCCTGGTTCTACTCACTCTTTTATAAGTACCATTGTAGTTAAAAAGTATAATATGTCTTCTGAACCAATAGCATTAAGAATTTCTGTAACCAATCCCTTAAGAGATTGCATCACCGTAAGGGTAGTGTGTAAGAACCGCCCCTTAATTATCCAAGGGATTCCTTTTCCGGCCAATTTGTTGGCTTTGCCGATCCATGAATTCGATGTCATCCTAGGTTTAGATTGGCTTAGTGAGAATCAAGCCTGGGTAGATTGTTGTAAGAGGAAATTGTACCTTCGAGGTCTGGGTAAGGAAAGTGTTGTACTGATGAATGCGAAGAATCCATCATTGTACGCTTTGGTGTTGGAGATTGAAGGTGAATCATAATTGTGAGACATTGACACTACGTGAATTTTCTGATGTCTTCCTTGATGAACTTTCGAGATTACCCCCAACCCGTGAAGTGGAGTTTGGCATCGAGGTGCAATCTAGGACTACTCCAGTTTCCATTGCTCCATATCGCATGGAAGATGTGGAATTAAAAGAACTAAAGGCTCAATTCAAGACTTATTGAACAAAGGTTTCTTTCAACCAAGATCTTCACCCTGGGGAGCTCCGGTTATCTTTGTCAAGAAGAAAGATGGTTCTATACGATTGTGTATTGATTACCGATAATTGAATAAAGTAACTATCAAGAACCTATACCCATTGCCTAGAATAGACGACCTGTTCGATCAACTAAATGTTGCCTCTGTGTTTTCGGAGATCGATTTAAGGTCGGGTTATTATCAAATGAGAGTTAAGGAGTGTGATGTACCGAAGACAGTCTTCTATACAAGATATGGACACTATGAATTCTTGGTGATGCCCTTTGGGTTAACAAATGCATCAACAGCCTTCATGGATTTGATGAATTGGGTTTTTAGACCATATCTTGATAAATTCTGTAACACCCCAAATTTGGGCTTGGAAGTTTAGGGTCTGAACCGGACCGGTCTGAGAAATAGTTCGAATATAAAAGGGAGTTTTAGGGAACACCTAGTTCGGGATACTTTAAAAATATAGAAAAATATCTAAAAATCCTCATTTATTATATAAAAGAGAATGGTGAAATCAATTTTGCAAAATGAAGTTTGGAAATACTACATTTCGGTGTAGTGACCAAATCGTAGTTTTTGCAAAAGTGAAATAGTGACTGTTTTGTAAAGGATTGAAACTTTGAATCTTTAAGGAGCTAATTTACCCAAAATGTTTTTCTCCAGATTTTTCCTTAATTTGAGTGATTTAATTAATGATTTAATTAAATAAAAGAAAGGTGAAAACTACTTTTTGATTTTCATAACTATCTTTCTCTAATTTTCTCTCATTCCTTTTTCTCTCAAAATCCTATCATCCAAACATCTTTTCTCCAGAAAATTCACATTGATTTTTGCTTCATTTGATGAGATTTCAATTCCTCTTTGATTCTTAATTAATTCCTCATCAAATCCACTTGATTTCTACATTGAATTTTCAAGGAAACTTGCCCAAATCAAGGAGAAATCATCATTTAGAGGTAAGCTTTTTCTTCTCCTCTAAATACTTAGTTCTTTACTGAAATTCCCAAGTTGTCAATCCTTTATTAAAGTTTTATGAATGATTTTAGTGTTGGAAACAAGATTTTGGCTTAAAAATCAAGATTTTGGAAGAGATCTTGGAGATTTTCGTGATAATTGATTGGGCTCTGTTTTGATATAGTTTTCTAATGTATTTTGGATGTTAAATGATGTTATAAATGAGGTTTTATCAATCCAATCCTGAATAGGTTTGTTTTCCTAAGTTTTGCTTGCTAGAATGGTGGTTTTTGGGGTGGTTTTGGTGATATGTTGTTGCTGGAGGTATAAGGTCATATTTATGTTGCTTTTTTATGTTAATTGATGTTTAGAAATGTTTGGAATTGATAGATCTCGGCTGGGCTTTGTTTTGGGAGAGTTTGGAGGTGATTTCGGTTGTTTTTGGTAGCCGAAATGAGGTTCTTGGGTAGAGCAGCGAGTTGGGTTGTGTTGCTGGTGATTTTAATGCATGGTGATGCATTAATCCTCTATTGTTATGTGTTAAAAACAGGGGAGAATGATTCGGAAGCGATAGAGGTGGCGTTGGAGGTTTCAGACGCTTGGGAGGCTTGTCGGCTAGCATAGTATTGTGTATCGGTTAGTGGAGATAGTTTTCCAGCTTTGAAATGATTATTTGGAGGCTTTGGGAGCTTAGTTAAGTCTAAACAACTTAGCTAAGCTCAAGAGTAAGTTTCCGAAAAAACTCCCTCGGATGTGCTAAGTTGTGGTTTGATGCATTAGTTATGAAATGCATGTTTAATTACTGTTTTGAAAGCATGTTTTAGCATGATTAATGCTGGTTTTGAAAGTCATGTATTGAAGGATGCCCAAGGTAAGAGATCCTTGGTTTGACATGTTATTAATATGGTTATGATGCATGGAGATGCATGATGATAAATGGCTTTGATTAATGCTTTAAAACAATGAATTGATGGTGGTATTTGATGTATATTGGCAAGTGATGAAATGGTTTTAAAGTACTTGAATCGGATATAGTTATCCAACAATAGGATTGGGTGCACCGTAAGTAAAGTCGCCTTGGATGTTGAGGGGTTGTGATTGTACCGTAAACTTCATCCAAGTACCCTAACGATTGAGGTAAGATCACAACGGTGGTTTTAAATTCCGTGTGTGGATCTTGTGTTATGTGTCCCTTACTCTAATTAGTGGAATTATACAACTACCGATGAGTGGTGTTGAGGGGTTGAGATTGTACCGTTGTACTCCACCATGGGTGTCACATCAATGGAGGGATTGCTCTTGAGTGTGAACCTTGTGTAGTCCGGTAGTGTGTATGAAGCGTGTGGGACAACGCTTGTAATCTGCGTATCCGATTGTCTCTTGTGTTGAAATGGTTTGTGAACTATCACTTGAAAGCCAATATAATGTATTTGAATGTAATGAAGCGAGAGATGCTTGAAAATGAAGCAAGGTTGCATGGGAAATATGTAAATGCTGCATGAATGCATGTGATATTTGTTAAGCATGAGCAAAAGTATATCTTCTATTGTGAATGGTGCATATGTGCATAGAATCTCAAAAGTGCATTGATGTCTTGTGAAGGCTTGTTTTAAAAAGGCATGTAATGCAAAAAGTTGCTTTTGTAGATCATGAGTTTTGCATTTATTGAATGCATGAGATAGATAGAAGGAACATATGGTTTTCAAAAGGCATTTTGCTTTGAAATGATCATCAAGCATGAGAAAAGTATAGTGTGAAGTGGAAGTGATTTCTAAGGAAATTGGGTTAAACTTTGCATGAAGTGTCCATGCATAGAAAGGTTTAAATGATAGTATTTGCAAGAATGTTGTTTGGGGTGAGTTGTTTAGATTTTCAAAGTTAAAGGTTGGTTTTCATGTTGAGCAATGCATGATTTAAAGCAATGTGGTTTCAATGGAGGTTTTCAAACAATGCTTTGGTTTAATGAATTGTATCTACATTTAAAGAAGGTTTTATGATTCGCTGCATTGATGGTGTTTTGGTTTTGAGCATTCCTCACTAAGCATTATGTGCTTACGCTCCTTTTTGTCCATCAATGCAGATATTTGAAGTTGGGACAGCAAGAAGCAAGGGATTCAAGAAGAGCTCCACTTGATAAGTATGTTTCGGTTTATAGCTATAGATAATAAAGGCAATGGGGGGAAACTTTTATGTTGTTGTGTAATGAGGTTGTTTACCTTGACCAAGTTCGGTTTATGGCTTAATACTTGTTGATGATCGTTTTGCAATATTTGGATCTTCTTCTTCATATGTTGATATAGCTATGTTCTTTGTTTAAAAGCAAGATCATGTGTTGGATGTGTTGAATGAGTAGGTGTACTAGATGCTTGTAATATATCTAGTCTTTGATGTAATTTGATAGTTATGATGCTTATCATGTTGATGATATGTTTTGGAATTGTTTCAATTATGTTTGATGGTGTTTTGAAGTGAAAAACCAGAAGTTTCTGCTGTTTCTGGGCAGGGTGTATCGAAACACCCTTGGTTGTTTCGAAACGGGTGCTTGAAATGGCTTGGGCGTTTCGAAACGGCTAGAAGTGTTTCGAAACACTTTGGCTACTGGAAGAGCCTGTTTTGGAACTGGTTTTGGAACATACCCGCGTATCGAAACGGTTAACACTGTTTCGATACGGGCGTACGACACGAGTGTTTCTATAAGGGTGTCAGTGTTTCGAAACAGGTGACCGTTGGACACAGTTTCTGCATGCTTTACATTTTAGTCCTTAGAGTCGTAATTGCAATTGCTTGAGCTAGAGATGTCTTTTTAAGCTGAAATTTGGCAGAGAGGCCTGTAATATGATTAATTAAGGTTTGGTAAAACTAAAATCTTCAAATTCCTTTTATTTTCCAAAATTTACATTTTGGTCCCTAAAAGTGTATTTCTTGCAATTGAATCCCTATATGTTATCCGATCGATGTGCCTTTCTCAATTATGATTTGTGAGTACTCACTTAGGGTTATTGTGTATCTAGACAAGATTAAAAAAAGGGTCGTGAATCAAGGTTGACTTTCGGGTTGACTTTGGTTTTCCCTGTGTAATCTTCGTAGTTCGGGTCAACCGTCTAGGCCGGACTAAGGGGGTTACAAATTCGTAGTGGTGTTTATAGATGACATATTGTTTTATTCCAAGAATAAAGTAGAATACCGAGATCATCTTCGTATTGTGCTTCAGACCTTAAGAGAGAACCAGTTGTTCGCGAAATTCTCCAGGTGTGAGTTTTGGCTCACCGAAGTTGCCTTTCTAGCACATATTGTGTCAGCTCCGGGTATACAAGTGGACCCGAAGAAGATTCAAGCTATTGTAGATTGACACCCACTGAAGAACATTGGTGAAGTCAGAAGCTTCCTTGGGCTTGCTGGCTATTATCAAAGATTTGTGTAAACCCCTCGACCTGGACTAGCTGGTAGACTGGACCGAACATGTCACACGGGGAATATTGAATTAAACCGGGAAAGTTTACCTCAATAAACGACCCTTTTTTTCTTTTTTCATCTTATCTAGATTCAAATTAGATTCCTATGTATTACACAAGCAATGGATAAGACAACATCGCATACACTCATTGATTATTACCAAATTCAAGTTAAGAGACCATTTTGTAAATTTGACAATTTGTCAGGGTTATTACCAAATTTGGATTACCATCCTTAAATTAAGTTCATTTCATGCTTCTCTGTGAAAACTCAACTCAAGATACCATTGGAACTCGTTTAACTGCAAACAAGACAAATAAGGACTAAATTGCAAAGAAATAGAACTTCCAAAGATTCCAAAAATTGCCATAACAGCCAGCCGTTTTGGAACAGCAAGACTTGTATCGAAACAGGATCACCTATTTTGAAACGCGAGATCGTACCGAAACGATCCTGAACCCGTTTCGGAACAGGGGTTCGTAATTTCAAAACGTACCGAAACGGACCTCCTCGTTTCGATACCCTAAGGCATTTTTGAACACCCGTTTCGAAATAAGAAAGGGTGTTTCGAAACACCTGGGCCTGCAATGTAAAAATTTGCTGGTTTAACTTGAATTAAAGCATCCGAAAATAATCTGATATATACCTAAGCATGCATGCAACTCAAATACACTCTAATACCCAAGAATACATAGCAAAGGCACCATCAAAGCATCACTAGAAATATCAAAGAGAACTAAAGTCATGCTTCCTAAGAAACAAGCACCAAAAGGGGCAATTCTCAAATCCAAGCATAAACCAACTCTTGAAGGCCATTTACATACTCCCATATGCATATCTAACCTGCACCAAATTAGAAAACGCTAAAGTAGCCAATATTCATAGCATTGGACACCCCTATTTCCTTTATTACACTAGTTCACTCAACATACATTTAATGAAGTCTCTTGGAAAATTCCTTGAAGTTGCTGCCTCCAAACACCTAATTATCTGCATTGATGAACAAAGAGAGCATGAGCATACAAGCTTAGGGAGAAATGCTCAAAACCAAAACATCATCAATGTACAAAACCATTTTTACTCTTTTCAAAACCATCATGCCTTCTTTGAAATTCCATGCATTTGATCAATAAAATCAACATGCTAAACGCCATGCAACATGAAACATATATTCTCCAGCAATCAAACCATTGCTACACAAACATCAAGCCTTCCAAGCATAAATACCATTATGCTAAGATTAAGGTAAAACATGCATTTTTCATAATATGCATCATTAACATTTCCATAACATTACATTACATTATATTGGCTTACAAGTGATTAACAACATTCTCAAAAACCATATCGGATACACAGATTACCAAGGGTTGTCCCAAACCCTTCATACACTCTACCGGCATTGTAGAGCGTTTGGGTGTTCTCTATTTATGAGCGCAAGTGCACACTCTTGTCAAGTTATAGTATAAAAGATATCGTCTCCCACGAGGATTGAAGCAGCTTCTATGAATGGTTTTCTGCACAAGGATTTAGTAAATTGCACAATCAAATCTCTGAATGTGGAAATATAAAAACAAAAATAAAATAAAGATAATGATGAAAGGGATGATATGGAGAGATAAGATCAATTTATTGGGTAAGGTAATTGTAGTTAAATAGTGTGCAAAAAAGTCATTGTAAAGCCTAAATGTGTTGTGCTACCATGAGTTGTTGCCTCGGCGGGTAATGGACGACAGCTACGACCCTGTCACGTGACCGCAGCGGGTCTCTGCCCCTGCAAATTTCGCTATCTCGGCAGGTGGAATGGAAATAAGTCCTGGCGGCAAGTCTGGCAGATACTCCAAGTTTGGCAGAGCAATTCTTTAGTGTTCCTTCCTATGTCTAGGCAAGGACTATGTCACCACGTGATGTAGGCAATAACTAGCAATCTCAGCGTAAACCTAACACAGACAGTCGACGTTTGGTTGCTCCTTTTAGCCACAAAAACCGTTTAAAAATAACCAAAATTAAGGGAAAAGTCTGATTAAAAATATTGGTATATTAGCTCCTTAAAGATTTTAAGTTTTGACCATTTCACGATTTATTCACCAAAACAGTTTTGAAAACTTTGCATTTTAGTCACTAATCTGAAATGTCTTTTAATCTGAATTTATTTTATCTAATTGACTTTACCAAAACCCTCAATATATTAATTAGATATTCTCCCTTATTTTTCCATATTTTATTTTACCTTGTTGTACTAAATTTTCACCTTAATTTTAAAAAATCAAAAAAATAAAGAAAAAGAAAAATATAAAAAATATATATATATATGTAAACAAAATCCTTTTTCCTTTAAATAATAAAAAAGCCCAATTTTAAAATAAACAAAGACACATCCTTAAAAGCCATTTTTAAGCCCATTTTTAAATTGTAGCCAATCTTTTAAAGAAAGAGGAAAAGAGAAAAAAAGAAAAAAGAGAAAATAATTCTAATAATTAAGGTGTAAAATAAAGAAAAAGGAAATAAAATGAAGTAAAAATAATAATAATAATAAATGTGATGAAAAACATCAAAAAACAGCAAAAAGGGAAAAGAAAGAAAATAAAAAATAAAAAAAGGGAAAGGGGGAACCAGCACGCGGGCTGGTTCCCCAGCAAACCCTCGCGACAAGCCTCCAAGGTGGTTGGCCGACGTCTATTGGCCAAGGCTGCCGATGCCATTGTTACCGGTCGGTCCGCCTCGCCGTCGTCGACCTTGCTCACCGCCGCCATCTGTGCTCGCTGAAATCTGAAAAAAATAGAGTAAAAGAAGTCAAACCCTAGGCTCGAATCACGGGGAAATTTGATCCCGAATTTGAACCAAATCGGGATATTCTTGAGGGGTTTTTCCGAAGATCAAGCCACATGTCGGATTTAGGCTCCAATTTGGGGATTAAATTCTGATTTGACTTGAATTTGAATCTCAAAATCAACTATAAACCCCCCTTCACCCATTTGTTCAACACACAATTTCAAGAAAAAACACACTTCAAAAAAATCAACTAGGCTTGGAAAAATCCGAAAAAATCTCTAAAAATTCTTCAACGGTTGCTGGAAATTTTGTGTGGAAGTTCGAGTTTGGAAGCAATTTTTCGGAGGCAATTAGGAGGATTTCGAGAAGACCGGATTCAAGTTCTTCGTTCGTCATTTTAGGTAAAATTTCTAACTTTTCTTTTGCCTTTTATTTAGATTTTTTATTGCTTGTTCTTGGTTGAACTTTTGTTTGTGTTTTTTTTTTGTGTGGATTTTAGGTTGTTCTTGAAGTTGAAAAATCATTTCACGATTCTGGTAACGTTTTCGTTTTAATTTTTCGTTTTAAATTTAGTTTGATCTTTTAAAATATGCATGCTTAAAAAAATTGTTAAAGTTGTTTTGATCTTTAGAAATGTAGAAATAAATTTTTAAGGTGTTTAAATTAAAATGTAAGAATAAAGTGAATAAATATGGTTTAATTGAAAAAACTTAAAGTTAGAGATTTAATTTGGAGAAAACAATAATGCATGGGTGGAAATAATAAAGAGCTTGATTTTGATTAAAAAAATATAAAAAAGGTTTTTTTTTAAATTTAGATTTAATAATAAATAGGTTGAGTGATTTTAAAAATAAAAAAATAAGATGTTTTTCTTTAAAAAAAATAAATATGTCATAAAGTTTTTGTTTTTGAAAAGAAAAAAGAAAATAAAAGGTTTTACGGTAATAGTTTTAGGGTTTTAGGGGAAAATAAAATTTTGAAAAAATAATAAAAAGAAAATCTTTTAAAATAAAAGTTTATTTTAAAAAGTGTCATTTTTAAAAGAAAAAACATAAAAATTAAAATGAAAAAAGAAATTTAAAAAGAAGAATTCTTTTTGAAATAAAAAGGTGAAAACCATATAAAAATGAGAAAATGTAAAAAAAAAAAAAGAAAAGGAGGGTCTTGGTTTTAAAAAATAAAAAAGAAATAAATGTTTTTTTAAGGAATAATAAAAAGGTTAAAAACTCAAAAGAATAAGAGGTTGCTTGTTTGTTTTAGAAATAGATTTAAAACTTAGGGCTAGGTTATAAAGCTTATATAGAGACTTGATTTGTTGAAAAATATTCTTCACAAAAATAAAATACACTTAAGCAAACTTAAACTTTTAATTAGGAATAAAAGACTTAAACGTTTTTTACGATTTTTAAATAATCGAATTTAGAAATGAACAAAATGCTCAACACACTAAATCTCTTTGTTGTTTGAAAAGTAAAATTAATTTAATGCAGTGTTTTATCAAACGAGAATGACGGGTTAGCGACAGAAATGTTGGCGGTGATTAAAATTCATCCTCCGGGCGATAAGATCGTTAAAATAGACTCATATTCATTAAACAGACAAGTAAAGTCGAACCTTTTTGAAATTGCAAATTTCAGTTTCGAAAACGATTTGAAAACCAATTAGGTACCAATTTTTGGCATCGTGGGGGTGCTAACCCTTCCCCTTGCGTAATCGACCCCTGAACCTATTTTCTGATTTTTCGCAGACCAAAATCGTTGTTTTATTAAAACAAAACGTTTTATTAAAATAACTTCATTTTAAAGTGATTCAATCACACTTTTCAAAAAGATTGGTGGCGACTCTGTTGATTTTTAAAAGTTTTTACTGCCAAAAAAGTCGAAGCCTCCTCCCCCTCTAAAAAGGCGGTTGTGACAGCTTAGGGACTCCGCTAGGGACATTGTTTTTGTTTTAAAAAATAAAAACAAAAGAGGGTCATGCCAAAAATTGATTTTAAATGGTTTTCAAAAAGGGTTTCTTAAAAAATATGGAATTTGCAAGTTCGTAATAGGTTCAGTTTATTTGTCCGTTTAAATGAATATAACTCTATTTTACACATTTAAAACTTGATTCCAAGCTCTATTCCCGAGCTTTGTCCCGTTCGTTTAAGTGAGGGGAACACGCTTTGCTCATGTAAGAGTATTGATTCTTCGTATGAGTCTAACAAGTACCTTCGGGACTCATTCCCTTTGCCTTCGTAAGGATATTGATTCTTCAAGAAGGCTTTAGTGGTGAGTCCTCCTGAGTTGAACTCGATTCGTTTGTAGCCTAGAATGGGTGAGAATCGAGGGCCTTGCTACCCTTAGAAAGGGACAACAAGGACAACTCAGGTACCTTTTTAGAACCAAACCAAGTTTGAGAATTTAGAGCCTACCCTTAATAGAGCCATGCAGAAAGCCTAGGGTTTGGAGAATTCGTCTTCAACTCTTTCAGCTCTTCTGGTTCCAAGGCTGTAACACCCTGATTTTTGGCCTAGATGTTTTAGACATCGGACCGGACCGGTCGAGAATAGTTCGAATCGCGTAAGGTGATTTAAGGAAATCAAAGATCGGGATATGATAAAAATGTGGTACAAAATTGCTAAAATCCTCTAAAAACATGTTTAAGAGGTTGGTCAAATCAATTTTACAAAAAGAGTTTTGGAAGTGGTGCATTTTGAGTAGTGACCAAATTGTAATGTTTCAAAACTGTGGAAAATGTGATTTTTAAAGGAGAAGCCAAATTCTTAGAATCTTTAGGGGGCTTTATGGAAATTTAGCCTTTCCTTAATATGCCATGTTTTTAAAATGGTTTTAATTAATTAGGTGGTTAATTTGAGAGATTCTGTCACGTAACTACCATCCTCTCCTCATTTTCAGCCAAACACAATTTTCATTCATTTCTCTCCAGAATTCTTTTCTCCCAAACACTCTCTTAATATTTCCTAAAAAATTTTCAAGAAATCCTTTCAAGTTCTTCAAGATCTTGCTAAGGAAAACTTGTCATTCATTGAGTAAAGCAAGGATTGGAGGTAAATCCCGTTCAACCTCTAATCAAAGTTCTTTATTGAAATTCCCAAGATCTTTGGCTTCTAATTACAGTTTTTGGTTGAGTTTTCTTTATAGTTTTGATTTGAAATCAAAATCTTGTAAAAATATGGTTGAAATCTTGATTTTCGAATTTTTTTCGTTAAGCTCTGTTTTGGATTGATTTTAATTGAGTTTTGAGATGGTTAATATGTTGAAAAGAGGTTTTGTTGATGTAGATCTCGAATTTTTTGAGATCCTTGAGTTTCTTGATAGTTTAAGTGAGTTTTTGAGGTGAAATGGTGGAATCATGCTTGTTGGAGGTATAAGGATGGGTTAGGTTTTTTATTAGATGTGTTTTTATGTTTATAAATGGTTGAAAGTGATGTATGTTGGCTGGGCTTGGTTTAGGAAGTAATCGATTGAGTTTTTGGTTGTTTCGGTTGGGTAAATTGGTGTAGTTTGGGTGAGCAACGAGTTTGTGATTTGTTGCTGGTGTTGAAATGCATTTTAATGCATTTGGATCTCTATTTTGATGATGTGAAAACAAGGTATCTTGATCCGGGAGCAAACGAGGCATTGTTGGACGCTTCAGAAGAGTAATTTTTGTGTCGGCGAGCAAGGCTTCGCGTATCGGTGAGTGGAAATGGATTTTCCAGCTTTGTAACGCTTTGAGCATGGTCTTGGGAGCTTAGTGTAAGTTTGAAACACTTAACTAAGCTCAAGAGTAAGTGATTCGAAAGTCTCTCTCGGAAGTGTGCTATGTTTTGATGGAAATGCACTTGAGTTAAATATGGATTTGATTACTGTTTTAAAGCATGATTAATGCTGGATTTTAATGCCATTGTGTTAAGGATGCACTAGCTATGTGATCCTTGGTTTTATATGATAAATGCATATGAAGTTAAGCATGTTATGCTTTTGCAAATGGCATTGTATTTATGCTTGTAAAACAATGGATTGTTGATGTTAAATGATTATATTGGCAAGTGATTAAAGTGGTTTTTGGTTCTTGTAATCGGATATAGTTAGTCGGCTATAGGATTGGGTGCACCGTGAATAAAGTCGCCTTGTATGTCGAGGGGTTGTGATTGTGCCGAAATATCCATCCATGTACCCTAACGATTGATGCTAAGATCACAACGGTGAATGATTTAATCCCATGTGTGAGTCTTGTTGTATGGGTCTCGTACTCTCGTTAGTGGAATTATACAACTACCGATGAGTGATGTTGAGGGGTTGTGATTGTGCCATTAATCTCCATCACGGGTGTTGAGGGGTTGTGATTGTGCCATTGATCTCCATTTTGTGTAGTCCGGTAGTATGTATGAAGCGTGTGGGACAACGCTTGTAATCCGTGTATCCGATTCTGTCATTTGAGTTGGTTTTGGTATGGTTTGAGAATTGATCACTTGTAAGCCAATATAATGATGATGACTAATGGTTTAAGCATGAGATGCTTGTGAATTATGCTAAAATGCATGTGATGCTTGGTAAAGCATGAGCAAAGGTTTATTTTCTGTTTTTAAGTGATGCATACGAGCATGTGTTTTAAAAAGTGCGTTGATGCCTTGAGAGGGCATGTTTTAAGAAAAGGCATGTGTTGATAAATGGTGATTTGTCGGTTGTGTGTAATGCATTGATGAATGTTGTTTTAGTGATCCTCACTAAGCTTTGTGCTTACGCTCATTTGTTTCATCAATGCAAAGAATTAGGCTTTTGAGGCAGCAAGTAAGCAAGGGTAATCCAAGCACTTTGATCTAGCAAAGTATGTGGTTTTACTTTGGTGTAATGAGAGGCAATGGTGGGGTTTCTACTCTTGGATGTTTGAAGATGATGTTATTTACTTTGTTCATGTTTGGTTTGGTATTTTGGATTGTAATTGGCCTTTGAGGATTGATTTGTGCTTGAATGTGGCTTTTAGCTTTTGGTATAGTTTTGAAGACTATGAAGCATGCCTATAGTTCTAATGCTTGCTTGAATGATGTTGTGATTTAGCTTGTACTTCGTAAGGTTGATCTTTGGTGCTTATACGTGTTGTATGTATGTTGTGGCGTGAATTGGAATGTTTTCGGATGAGGAAAGATGTGTAAAACCAGCAAAATCTACTGTTGCAGGGCAAAGTGTATCGGAACGCCCTTATCTGTTCTGAAACGGTGGCCTGGAATGGTCATGAGGTTTCGGAACAGGTAGGAACGTTCCGAAACGATTTGCTACTAGAAAGATGTGTTTCGATACGGGTTTTAGAACGCATCCGCGTATCAAAACAGTCAACCTGGTTTCGGAACAACCGTTCCGATATAGGGTCTTGTGTTTCGAAACACCCGACCGTTGGAGTTGAATTTGAATTGCTTCAGGTTTCTGTTTTCTTACGTTTTGGTCCCTAAGTCTTGAATGCTTAATTAAATGAGTTTAGATGATCCGTTTAAGATGAAATTTGACATATTGGCTTATTATATGTTTAATTTTTTATTGGTATCTTTAAAAACTTGTTTAGTCCTTATAATTCTAGAAATTTACATATTAGTCCCTAAAAGATGTTTGTATGAAAATTGAACCCCTAAATGAATTCCGTTCGTTGTGTCGCTTCCGCTAAATTGAATTGCTCATCATATAGGATAATAATGTACATATAGAGAAGTTAAAAATAAAAGGGTCGTTAATCAAGGTTGACTTTGACGAGTTGACTTTGGATTTCCCTGTGTAATCTTCTTAGTTCGGGTCGGGCGTCTAGGCCGGGCTAAGGGAGTTACAAAGGCCGCGTCGTGGTAGACCACCAGGTATACGCATCACGCTGCAGTAATGATACTGCGCAACCCAACTTTCGTGCATCACTGCACCTCATCTAGTCCAATATATGTATCGTACTGGCCAGCCATGCCATAGATCCCTCGGGAGATAATCCTCGAAACTCTGCTCCTCCTAAACTTCTCAAACGCTCCAATGGCAAACCCACTTGCCCAGCAGCAGGAGCTTGTACGTGCTCTCTAGCAACAACAACCTGGAATGCCCCGGTCATCGTCTGTACCATAGGCGTCAAATCTCCCAACACCGGACCAGCCTGTCCGTGTTAGCCCTACCCATCACCCCAGGAGGTGGTGGCGGAGTAAGAGGTAGATTTCCACCAGATGGAACCTCATTCCCTTGATCATGCTGTTCCTCAGCAGGAGCTATCGCTCTAGAACGCAACTCTTGTCTCGGTCCCATTGTGCTAGTTATTATTAAAACATGAACATAAAACAAACAAATAATCAAGCCAGCTCTTACAAGGATCCTAAGACTTTCAAAACAAATATGAACATTTATTTTCTAGGTAATAAGGCAATGGGTGTTCCAATTCCCCCTAACATAGAACAAAGCATACCACATGCAAACTTAAGAAATAACATGCTTAAACATTCATCGGGCAAAGCAAATAGCACCACATCACAAATCATTTGTAACCCCCTCAGCCCGGCCTAGACGATTGACCCGAACTATGGAGATTACACGGGGAAAACCAAAGTCAACCCGAAAGTCAACCTTGATTCACAATCCTTTTTTCTTTTTAATCTTGTCTAGATACAAATTAACCCTAAGTGAGTACTCACAAATCATATTTGAGAAAGGCACATCGATCGGATAACAAATAGGGATTCGATTGCACTTATTACAAGTTTATGGACCAAATTGTAATTTTGGTAAATTAGAATGTCTTTACTGATTTTAAGGTTACCAATATGTAATTAATCTTGCTACATGCTTCTCTACCAAATTTCATTTTAGTTGAACATCTCAAACTCAAGAAATTGCAACTTCAACAATTGGGACTAAAATGTAAAGCTTGCAAACTTCAGCACCATTCAAATCTGTGCCCAACGGTCACCTGTTTTGAAACACTCCCCTGTTGTATCGAAACGTTGGATTGAAATGGCGTTGACCGTTTCGATACACGGGTTTGTTCCGAAACTAGTTCCAAAACGAAGCATTCCAGTAGTCAAATCGTTTCGAAACATCCTTTAGCGTTTCGAAACACGAAGGCCATTTCAGGCCCCCGTTTCGAAACACTAGAGGGTGTTTCGATACGGTTTGTCCATAAACTGCAACAATTGCTAGTTTTTCATGCATAAACCCATTCAAACACATCCAAAGGACTCTCCTAACATACCAACAAGTCATCAAACATATAAGGTACATATTTAGAAGTCCTAAACACCTGCATAGCATCAAACATGAAAACTCACAAATCTAGAGGCATGCTTCCTAATATCAAATCACCAATAGGCAATCCAACCTCAAAACAAGTTTTTAAGACCATTTACAATTCAAACCAACCAAGGCTAACATGCCACAACCTTAGGGAATTTAACACATCTCCCAAAACAAATCTTAGTTTCCCATTGCCAATTTATCAAAACTAATAGTGTATGAAAACTTCACCATATGTGAGCTTGGATTTCCTTGGATGAACTTTGTAACCCCCTTAGCCCGGCCTAGACGGTTGACCCGAACTACGGAGATTACACGGGGAAAATCAAAGTCAACCCGAAAGTCAACCTTTATTAACGACCTTTTTTCTTTTTAATCTTGTCTAGATACATGTTAACCCTAGGTGAACACTCGAGAAACATATATGTCTAAAGCACAACGATCAGATTTCAGAAAGAGACTCAATTGTACAATATACAAAAGTTAGGGACCAAAACGTAAATTCTATAAATTAAAAGGTCATAATTGATTTTAAAGTTACCAATATGAAATTAGTCATATTACATGCTTCCCTGTCAAATTTCACCGTAATTGGACATCTCGAACTCATACAATTGCAAACTCGACTTTCGGGACTAAAACGTAAAGCTTGCAAACATCAACATCATTCAAATTAGTGCCCAACGGTCACCTGTTTCGAAACGGAATTGACCGTTCCGAAACGAGGGTTGGTTCCGAGACTGGTTCCGAAACAGGGCATTCCAGTAGCCAAAACGTTTCGGAACAGCCTCCAGCCGTTTCGAAACACGAAGGCCATTACAGGCCCCCGTTTCGAAACGCCAGTGAGTGTTCCGATACGGTTTACCCAGAAGCTGTAGAATTTGTTGGTTTTTTATACACGAACCCATCCAAACACTACCTAATAACTTCCTAGTCAAACCAACAAGTCATCATACATATATGGTGCATGTTTATAACTCCTAAACACATTCATAGCATCAAACATGAAATTTCACATGTCTATAGGCATGCTTCCTATTATCCAAAACCAAGCAAACAACCAACTTCAAAATAGGCATTAAAAGGCCATCTACAAATTCAAACCATCAAAAGCAACATGCCACAACCAAGGTAGTTCAACACATCTCCTAAAACACGTCTTAGGTTCCCATTGCCAAAATTACCAAAACTAATAGTGTATGAAGACATCACCATACATGAGCTTGGTTTCCCTTGGACACTCTTAGCTCCCTTGTTGCCCTCAAACACCTCAATTATCTGCATTATTGGTAAGAGAGAGAGAGCGTAAGCACAATTGCTTAGTGAGGCATGCTCTAAAGAAAACAACACAATAATGCATTTTTAGAAAACACTTTCAACAAAGCTTTTAAAACACGTGCTCATCTCTTTTCATGCAACCTTGCATACTTTACAAGCATCTCATGCTTCATTACATTCAATGCATCATATTGGCTTTCAAGTGATAGTTCATAACCATTTGCAAACTCAAAACACAATCGGATACGCGGATTACAAGCGTTGTCCCACACGCTTCATACACACTACCGGTTTAACAAGGTGGAGTTTATCGGTACAGTCACAACCCCTCAACACCCGTGATGGAGTTTAACGGTACAATCACAACCCCTCGACATCACTCATCGGTAGTTGTATAATTCCACTAACGAGAGTACGGGACACACAACACAAGATCCACACACGGACTTTCAACCACCGTTGTGATCTTACCTTACTCGTTAGGGTACTTGGATGGAGTTTACGATACAATCACAACCCCTCCACATCCAAGGCGACTTTACTTACGGTGCACCCAATCCTATAGCCGGCTAACTATATCCGATTCAAGTACTTTAAAACCAATTCATCACTTGCAATATACATCAAATACCATAATCAATTCATTGTTTTAAAGCATAATTCAAAGCCATTAAACATCATGCATCTCCATGCATCATTACCAAAATATAACATGTCAAACCAAGGATCTCTTACCTTGAGCATCCTTCAACACATGGCTTTCAAAACCAACATTAACCATGCTAAAACATGCTTTCAAAACATAATTTAAACATGCAATTTATAACCAATGCATCAATCCATTTCATAGCACATCCGAGGGAGTTTTTCCGAAAACTTACTCTTGAGCTTAGCTAAGTTGTTTAGACTTAAACTAAGCTCCCAAAACCTTCAATTAATCGTTTCAAAGCTAGAAACCCAACTCCACTCACCAATTTCGTTTCGCTAGCTTGCCAAAACGCCAATCAAGCCTCCGGATCAACTCCAAAAGTGTCTGAAGATGTCTCCCCTGTTTTAAACACATGAAAGCAGAGGATTAATGCATCATCGTGCATTGAAATCTTCAGCCAACACACCTAAACTCGCTGCTCTACCTAAAATCAACATTTCGGCTACCAAACACAACCGAAATCACCTCCAAACTCTTCCAAAACTTAACCCAGCCAAGATCCACCACTTCTAACCATTTCTAAACATCCAATAACATCCAAAATAAACCTAAACTCATCCTTATATCTCCAGCTATAACAGAACACCAAAAACACCTCAAAAACCACCATATTCTTGAGCAAAAACTTAGGAAACACAACCTATTCGAGATTGTATTGATAAAACCTCATTTCTAACATCATTTGATAACCAAAATACATTAAAGAACCACCTCAAAGCAGAGCCCAATCAAACTCAACGAAATTCTTCAAGATTTCTTCCAAATCTTGAGTTTTAAGCCAAAATCAAGTTTCTAACATTAAAACCATCTATAAAACTTAAATTAAGGATTGACAACTTGGGAATTTCAGTAAAGAACTGAGTATTTAGAGGAGAAGAACAATCTTACCTCTAAATGGTGATTTCTCCTTGATTTGAGTTAAATTCCTTGAAAATTCAATGTGGAAATCAAAAGGTTTTGTTGCTAGATTGATTATGCAACAATGAGTGATGGAAATCTCATCAAATGAGGTGAAGATCAAAGTGATTTGTGCTGGAGAAAATGTGTTTGGATGATGGGATTTTGGAGAGAAAAAGAAATGAGAGAAAATTTGGAAAAGGTAGTTATGAGAATCTAAAAGTAGTTTCCATCTTTATTTCATTTAATTAAAACATTAATTAAATCATCCAAATTAAGGAAAGTCTGGAGAAAACATTTTGGGTAATTAGCTCCTTAAAGGTTCAAAGTTCCAATCCATATTTTTAAAGCATCTAGAACTAGGTTTTCCCAAAAACCTCCTTTTATATTCGAATCGTTTCTCAGACCGGTCCGACCAAACCCTAAACTTCTAAGCCCAAAATTAGGGTGTTACAAACTTAGCTTCCTTGATGCCTTTAAACACCTCAATTATCTACATTATTGGTAAAAGAGAGCATAAGCACAATTGCTTAGTGAGGCATGCTCTAAAGAAACCAACACAATAATGCAATTTTAGAAAACACCTTCATCAAAGCCTTTAAACCACATGCTCATCTCTTTCTCATGCTTGGAAAACTTTCAAAGCAAAGCTCATTGAAATCACATGTACCTTCATTCTATCTAATGCATTAAAACCAATGCAAATCCCATGGCAAGGCCATTCACATGCTTGTATTGCCAAAGCATTTCTAAACAAAACACATATGCATAACTCAAAGCATAAATCATTCATCAAAGGTATGTGTGTAACAAAAACCATTTCATCATTTATATTGTCATTTAGCATCTCATTAATACTCGGATATGCGGACACATTTCTACACTAGACTCTTCCGGTGGAATCTCACATCACCGTACTCACTTGTCTAGCAACACAACTTCTAGTGGAATCACTCGTCACCGTACTCACATGGCAGAATCTCTCATCGCCACAAAGCTTGGGTATTTCACCAAGTCCTACCCGATGGAATGCCCATCATCGAAATATCTCCCTTTGGCTTAACCAAAGAGCACGTACAAATTTTTAGTTTATAGTACACTCTCATCCTATTGATCGATCAATTATATCCGGTAAGTTTCTCAACATCTATGCCAATATAATATGTTAAAACATCATCACACCTACTGTTTTTCATGCAATATTACTCAAAGGTTTTCTCACCACATTTCAAATCATAAATCATACTTTGCTTCAATTCAAAAGCTCAAATCTATTCAATGCAACATGCCATCTCATGACATCTCTACAAGCATAATCTCATGCTCTAAAACATACATAAAACAGTAGGAATTTAACAATCACAAACCATGAGCATGTAAAAGCATCTTAGGGGGAAAACCACTTTAGAGAGACCAAATCAAACCATAGTTACTTCCAGACTTAGGAACATGTTTCAAACCTCTCCTAAATCCCAAAACCTTGTATTTTTTCCTCATTGACTTCAAACCAAATCACACTCACCGATTTCGTTTCGCTTGCTTGTCGAAACGCCAATTAAGCTTCCGGTTCAACTCCAAAAGTGTCCGAAGATGTCTCCCCTATTTTTGAACACATAAAAGCATAGGATTAATGCATCACCGTGCATTGAAATCTTCAGCCAACACTCCAAAACTCGCTGCTCTACCTAAACCCAACATTTCGGCTACCAAACACAACCGAAATCACCTCCAAACTCTTTCAAAACATAACCCAGCCAAGATCCATCACTTCTAAACATTTCTAAACATCAATTAACAACTCTAAACTCGTCCTTATACCTCCAGCTATAACAGAACACCAAAAACACCTAAAAAACCACCATTTTCATAAGCAAAAACTTAGGAAACACAACCTATTCGGGATTGGATTGATAAAACCTCATTTCTAGCATCATTTAACATCAAAAAGTACATTAGAGAACTATCTCAAAACAGAGCCCAATCAATTACAACGAAAATCTTCAAGATCTCTTCCAAAATCTTGAGTTTTAAGCCAAAATCTTGTTTCTAACATTAAAACCATTTGTAAAACTTTAATAAAGGATTGACAACTTGGGAATTTCAGTAAAGAACTGAGTATTTAGAGGAGAAGAACAATCTTACCTCTTAAAGATGATTTCTCCTTGATTTGGGCAAAATTCCATGAAAATACAATGTGGAAATCAAAAGGATTTGTTGCAAGATAGATTAGGAACCAATGAGTGATGGAAATCTCACCAATGGAAGTAAAAATCAATTTGAATTTTTCTGGAGAAAAGATGTTTGGATGATAGGATTTTGAGAGAAAAAGGAATGAGAGAAAATTAGAGAAAGGTAGTTATGAAAATTAAAAAGTAGTTTTCACCTTTCTTTTATTTAATTAAATCATTAATTAAATCATTAATTAAAAAGTAGTTATGAAAATTAGCTCCTTAAAGATTCAAAGTTTCAATCCTTTACAAAATAGTCACTACTAAACTTTGCAAAAATCGCAATTTGGTCACTACACCGTAATGTAGTACTTCCAAACCTTATTTTGTAAAATTGATTACACCACTCTCTTATATATATTGAATGAGGATTTTTAGATATTTTTCTATATTTTTAAACCATCCCGAACTAGGCATTCCCTAAAAACCTCCTTTTATATTCGAACGGTTTCTCAGACCGGTCCAGCTCAGACCCTAAACTTCCAAGCCCAAAATTGGGGTGTTACAACTCTCCCCCACGCTTTAATAAATTTCGTCCTCGAAATTTACCTGGAGGAAAAAGGTAAGGAAACTACTTCTTCATGTCATCCTTTCTTTCCCACGTGGCTTCCTCAACACCACGATGCCTCCACAACACCTTAACCAACTCAATGGTCTTACCTCGAAGAACTTTACTGTCCGAATCCAGAATCTCAACCGGCTCCTCATCATAGGTCAAATCTGGATTCAACTCCACTTCCTCCACAGGAATAACATGCGAAGGATCCGATCCATACCACCGAAGCATGGAGACATGAAACACATCATGTATCTTTTCCAACTCTTGTGGTAACCTCAGCTTATAAGCAACAGGACCCACACGTTCAATCACCTTGTATTGTCCAATATACCTAGGGCTCAACTTACTCTTCCGGCCAAACCTCATCACCTTCTTCCAAGGCGAAACCTTCAAAAACACACGATCACCCACCGCAAACTCAATCTCCTTACGCTTCAAATCCGCGTAAGACTTATGTCGATCAGAAGCTGCCTTCAACCTCTCACAAATGAGCTTCAGCTTCTCGGTGGTTCCTTTCAAAAAAGCCGACATTGAGACCAACTTCTGACCTGTCTCATCCCAGCAAAGAGGAGTTCTGCACTTCCTCCCATACAAGGCTTCATAAGGTGCCATTTGAATACTTGCCTGGTAGCTATTGTTATAAGCAAACTCCACCAAAGGTAAATGCTTCTCCCAAGAGCCTTGAAACTCAACCACACAGCACCTCAACATATCCTCAGACTGTGCATCCGATTGTGGATGATAAGAAGTACTGAAATTCAGCCGCGTACCCAAAGCTTGATGCAAGCATTCCCAAAATCGCGATGTGAATCTTGGATCCCTATCCGACACTATAGATTTTGGTACACCATGCAAACGCACAATCTCAGCAATGTACAGCTCTACAAGCTTATCCAAACTATACGTGGTATGCACAGGTAAGAAATGCGCACACTTCGTAAGGCGATCCATAATTACCCACATCGAATTCTTCTTCGACGGCGACAAAGGCAAACCAGACACAAAGCCCATGGTGATTCTTTCCCACTTCCATTCAGGAATCTTCAACGGTTGCAACAACCCTGAAGGAAACTGATGCTTAGCCTTAACCCGCTGACAAACCATTCACTTACCCACATACTCCGCAACATCTTTCTTCAAACCCACCCAATAGTACTCGTCCTTTAAATCACGATACATCTTTGTACTACCATGGTGCATAGCAAAAGGACTCCTATGAGCTTCAGTCAGAATAGTACGCCTTAACTCCGCATCATTTGGCACTACTATCCGACTTCCAAAACATAGAACTACATCGTCATTAAAACAAAAATCCGATAGTCTATCCTCCGCAATATCCTGAACATGAGGCACCAAGGAATCATCCAAAAACTGCTTATCTTTTATCAACTGAACCAGAGATGGTTTCACTTGCAATTCAGCCACAAGACCTCCATCTTGCAAAATACTCAAGCTGGAAAACATAGCCCTTAACTCCACTGCCACTTTTCTGCTCAAGGCATCCGCCACAACATTAGCTTTTCCCGTATGGTACTCGATCGTCAGATCGTAATCTTTAAGCAACTCCACCCAAAGTCGTTGCCTAAGATTCAACTCTTTCTGAGACATCAGATACTTCAAACTCTTGTGATCCGTGTACATAGTACACTTCTCACCATACAGATAATGTCTCCAAATCTTCAAAGTAAAAACAACCCCAGCTAACTCAATATCATGCATAGGATAATTGCGCTCATGCACCTTCAACTGTCGCGATGCATAAGCCACCACCTTACCCTCTTGCATTAGCACACACCCCAAACCAACGTAGGATGCGTCATTGTACACCACAAACTCTTTTCCTGATTCAGGTTGAACCAAAATAGGAGCTTGCGTCAAAGCTGCCTTAAGCTTCTCAAAAGCTTGTTGTCTTGCTTCTGTCCACTTATACTTGACATCTTTTTGCAACAACTTTGTCAAAGGGGCATCAATCTTCAAAAATCCATCCACAAACCTCCGATAATATCCTGCCAACCCAAGGAAACTACGTACTTCATGAACAGACTTAGGGTGTAACCCCCTTAACCCGGTCTAGACGATTGACCCGAATTAAGAAAGTCACAGGGGGAAAACCAAAGTCAACCCGAAAGTCAACCTTGATTAACGACCCTTTTTTTTCTTTTTAACCTTATCTAGATGCACATTAATCTTAGATGTGATCAGGCAAACATCATACTCAAAGATCGCAAACATCAGAGATCAAACAGGGACCCAATTGAACAATTTACAACTTTAGGGACCAAAATGTAAATTCTGAAAACTTTAAGGACTTAACCAGATTTTAAGTTACCAACTAAAAACTAATCAGGTTTCATGCTTCCCTGCCAAATTTCAGCTCAAACGGACATCCCGAACTCATACAATTGCACAAACAAGATTCAGGACCATAATGCAAACATTTTGAAACATTTAACCGCCCATGTCAGCCCCCAACGGTCACCCGTTCCGAAACAGGCAAAGCCCGTTTCGAAACACGGGGCCGTTCCGCAACGCGTTTCGCAACGGGGGTATGGCAGAAGCCATTCCGTTTCGGAACGGTGTCACCCGTTTCGGACGCCTGGGTTGGTTCAGGGCACCCGTTCCGAAACGGTGTCAACTGTTCCGAAACACCCTGCACAAAATGCAGCATTTTGCATACTTAAACATGCAATCGATCCACCAAACATGCTCCAAAAGCCACCAAACTTTACCAACATGCAATTCAACATATATGAGACATTCTTGCATCAACAAATCAACAAAAACACAACATATAAGAAAAGCCCCAATCTATAGGCATGCTTCCTACACAAGCAACCATTTAAGCATAAACCTTCCAAATCAATCTCATTTAAGCCAATTCATGTTCCAACAACATTAGCAACAACATTAAAACATTCTTGATCAAACATATACGATCACATACACATAAATCCGAGAGATTCTACCCCATTGCCTTTATTAACTATAGCTATTCACCGAGACATACATCTCCATTGGAGTCCACCTTGAATCCCTTGCTCCTTGCTGTCCAAACTGCAAGAATCTGCATTGATGGACAAGAAGGAGCGTAAGCACATAATGCTTAGTGAGGAATGCTCAAACCAAAACACCATCAATGCAGCGGGTCATTAAACACTTTTAAAACAAACCCGATTTGTTTACCAAAGCCATGTTTGGAAACCCTTTTCAACATCAAGCTCAAAACCAAGCATTGCACATACATGAAACCAACCCTTAGCTTAGCAAGCTAAGAAAACCTTTTCAAAGATCAACTCATAAAAAAATCAACCATTTAGCCAATCCATGCATAAACACCTTATGCAAAGCTTAAAACAAAACCATGGAAAACACTCCCATTTCACAACATACCTTTCTTAAACTTGAAAGCCATTTCAAGCAAGAAACCTTTTTAAAACCATAACTCAAATAATCCATCACATGCATTTAACCAAGGCAACATAAGAACCATAACATCATCTTCACATGCCTTTAAAAACAAGTCTTACAAGACTCCAATGCATTAAAGATATTTCATGCTCACATGCATTATTTACCAAATGATAATCAACACTTGTTCAACTTAACAAGTAAACATACATTCACAAGCATTATACACTTTACATGCAACCATGCATCTTTTCCAAGCATCTCATGCCTCACATGCAATTATGCATCATTTCAAGCATCCCATGCTTCTTTACAATCAAGAATATCATATTGGCCTTCAAGTGATCAACCACATCCACTTTTCAACTCAACATCCAATCGGATACGCGGATTCCGAGCGTTGTCCCTACGCTCCCTACACCCTACCAATCCAAGGTCTCCCAAATGGACTTTTAACCACCATTTGACCTCAACATCCTAAGGTTCCCATGTATGGACTTTTAAACACCATACAACCTTAGCTTTTCCCCAAGGTTCCCATGTATGGACTTTTAACCACCATACAACCTTGACATGCACAAGATTCCCATGTATGGACTTTCAAACACCATACAACCTTTGCATTCACCGATTGGTAGTTGTAGAACATCACTAACGAGATCCGGGACACCCTACACAAGATCCACACATGGACTTAACACTGCCATTGTGATCTCAACAAGCACAAGGTTCTCACATATGGACTTTTAACCACCATATAACCTTTGCTCAACCAAGGTCCTCGAATGGGCAACACCTCCATTATGACCTCAATCATCTCGTTAGGATACTTGAAGGGAGTTTCCCGGTCCACTCTTGACCACTCCACCTCCAAGGCGACTTAATTCACGGTGCACCCAATCCTATAGCCGGCTAACTATATCCGATCAACGAACCAAGAACCACTTACATCACTTGCCAATATAACCATCTTACCACATTAGTCCAATGTTTCACATGCATAACCAATATGAAAAACCATTCCACATTAATCCAATGATTCACATGCATAACCAATATGAAAAACCATCATTTATCATCATCAATTCACTGTTTTAAAGCATTACACAAAGCCATGAAACACCATGCAACACCATGCATCAAAACCACATTTTCAATGTATAAAAATCAAGGATCTCTTACCTTGAGCATCCTTCACATACGGCTTTCAAAACTAGCATTAAACCATGCTAAAATATTCTTACAAAACAGAATTAAACCATGCAAAACACATGCATTTCAATCATCAACCACATTTGCTTTTAAAACCAAATCACAACACAATCCAAGAGCAAAAATCCATTCACTTACTCTTGAGCTTAGCAAAGTTGTTTAGACTTACACTAAGCTCCCAAAAACCTTCAAACCTTGGTTTAAAAGCTGAAAACCCAACTTCACTCACCGATACACAAAACAAGGCTAGCCAACAAGCCTTCCAAGCATCTGAAACCTTCAGCAAACACCTCCAAAGCTCACGGATCAAACTCCCATGTTTCAAGCACACATAAACAGAGCATTAATGCATCTTTATGCATTAAGAACACCAGCAATAAGACTCAACTCGCTGCTCATCACAAATCCAACAATTCGGCTACCTAACACAACCGAAATTACCTCCAAACACTTCCAAAACTTAACCCAGCCAAGATCCATCACTTCTAACCATTTTTAAACATCATTTAATATCCAAAACGATCACAAACACGTCTTTATACCTCCAGGTATAACAGATCACCAAAAACACTCCAAAAACAACCAAAAACTCAAGCCAAAATTAGGAAATTCAACCTATCCGGGATTGCATTAGTTAAACCTCAACTTCTAATCAATTTAGCATTCATTTAACATCATTTTGACACTCCAAAACACTGCCCAAACAGATCACACGAAAATTTCACCAAAATCACCAAATCTTGCATTTTAAGCCAAAAATCAAGATTTCAATTGAAAAGCCATTAACAAAACATAAATCAAGGATTGAGAACTTAGGAATTTCAGTAAAGAACTGATAGTTTAGAGGAGAAGGACGTTCTTACCTCCAAACTTGAATTTCTCCTTTTTAGAGCCAAAAAGCTTGATGAAACAACTTGCAAATTGAGAGGTTTTGTTGATGAGATGATTAGGAATCAAATGAGAGTTGAAATGAGAGATTTAGATGCCAAAATCATAGAAGGAAATCTGGAGAATTGTGTTTGGGTTGAGAGAAAATGAGAGAAAAGGAAAATTGAGAGAAAATGGAAAGTTAGTTAAGAAATGGTAAAAATGATTTCCCTCTACTTTCATAATCTTTAAAATCAGAATAAAGCCTTAAAATATCTTAGAAAAATCTGGAGAAACTCTTTTTGGAATAATAGCTCCTTAAAGATTCAAAGTTTCTATCCTTTATAAAACAGTCACCAAACTTTCAAAAATTACATTTTGGTCACTAGCCAAAATGTCAACCTTCCGAACCTCATTTTCCAAAATTGATTTCACAGTTCACTTATATATATATTAAAAGATGATTTTAGAACATTTTCCATATTTTTAATGCAACCCGAACTAGGCTTTCCTAAATTCACTCTTATATATTCGATCAGCACTTTGACCGAACCGGTCAACGCCCAAAACTTCTGAGCCCAAAACCGGGGCGTTACAACTCTCCCCCCTTAGGAAATTTCGTCCTCGAAATTTCAACCGGCGAAAAGAGAACCACAACCTTCTCAAAGCAACACACAAGGCGACACAAAAACCTCAACCACCACTGAACACATTCCACACAAAACCTCCACCGAACACAACACCACCACATGCTGTTCACAAAATCCAGAACACACAGGTTAGCCACAACTTAATCTTTCACATAACCGGACTGTACACAGCCCCAACATCAACCTGAAGAACCTCAACTTTTACAGCACACCACACTGTAACACACAACTTCCAAGACTTATTTACACTATGACAACAACCAATCCAAAACAGCCACTACGCAAACCTTTCTGCTTCTAAAACTCTTGCAAACTCCCAAACCTCTTCCAAGGATTTTCCCAACAAGCAGAAATCTTTAAACATCAACTGGTTACCCAAACCCTTCAACAAAACTGACAATCCTTCACATCTGCCGCTAACATTACCATAACAGCTCACTAGGATTACTCACCCAGATTCCAAGAATTACAACATAACCCCAACTTGAATCCGTCAGCCGCTCCACACACCACAAGCTGACTTCAAACGGAACCTTCTTAACCACGACCAGCCAACCACTTCTCACAAGAACCCAAACAACCCACAAAAACCTTCGATCTTTCATAATCCTTCCACTTCAAACTTCAACCATAACACTTGCATTACCAGAACATTGCCCAACCAAAACACACATAACAACTCTTCAACTCCTCAAAGGTTACTAAGAACCAACACTTACAAACACAACCCTTCCACAACAACTTAAAAGCTAAGCTACCTCAGCACTTGAAAACACAACCACAAAACTGCAACATCACTAGCACCAAGGAACCACCACTTCCTTTTAGCTATACAAACCACATAACCGATACTAATCTCAACCGGTACCCTTCACCACCAAGCCACTAAACTCTCTAAGCAACAAACACTATCCTTCTACCACAGGCTATACCACTCTCAACATTGCTAGCAACTAGCTTAATATTACTTCTAACCCTCACTCAGCACCAAAACAACCTCTAAAAACCCATCATCCCAACCAACCACCACACTAACAGATTTGATTAATTATTAGCGAGTGTGAACATCGTATGCATGATCACCTACATGCCCTATCAATGCCTGATGTACATGTATGCAAAACCTCTAATGTCATGCCACATGTATGCATGGACCAGCACATATATAATATAGCATATAACAATGATTTAAACTGTGCATGAATGCCAGTTCACACCCTCCAATAACATCCTCAAATCCATCTATGAACAACCTCTTAACTCACCTCTAACTTATCTAACTCCATCATACCAACAACCATTAACCACAAGGTACTCACTAAAGCCTTCTTCACACCAAAGATGTTCCCAAACAACTACCATTACCCCAAACATGCTAGCAACAAGACTAAACTTACCACGCAAGGAAAACCAACAGAAACCAAACTAAGGTTACTAGAGCAAAGATTACTTAACAAGGTTACCTGAAAACACAACACCTCCCTGGAGCTTCATCAGACGAGCTCTCTTCCTTACGGAACCATCATCCTCCTGCGGCACAACTGCAGCACCAACTAACACACCAGGGTCAACACCAACCCCTTGCGGTAAAGAACCTTGGATGTTCCGAGCCAACATCAAACAATCACGTCTCATGTGTCCAGCAGACCCACATTTCCAGCAATTCTCCTTTCCCACACTCTTCACAACTTCCTGCTCTTTCTGCCACCTCTGAACCTTGCCTCGGCCGTGCCCACGACCTTTTTGAGACCCTTTGGCTATCACCAAAGCTGACTTCACTCCAAGAGAACAATCACGCTTAACATGCATTTTGGAACCACAATTCCAGCAAGCACCCGCGCCCCAACATCCTCCAACATGGCGCCTTTCACAACGGTCACACACTGGTGGCTGAGCTTCCACTCCTTGCTCAAGAAACACTTGCTCCTCAACATCACTACCTTCACCTTGCTTAGTCCTTGGAAATTCCCTTCCAAGATACCTTTCACAAAAAGCAGATACAAAGAAATCCCAATCAATATCAGGAATATGTGACGCCACCGCCACAGATGTCCACCAGACACACGCATCCTCCAGCATCAAAGATACAACACTCCCCAGCTTACAGGCATAATCACAGCCTTCCTGATCCAAGATCAGAACCACACTGGCCAACCAGGCCTCAAATGCCTCAGGTGTCGAACCATGATACTCCACAGCACCCAAACCAAGCAAACGCTGCTTCGGCAAACCCACACATCCAACAGCCAGCTCATCTACTGACTTTACCTTTACCACAGCCTGAGATGTTCCCAACACCTCCTGAACAACATATAATGAACTTTTCATCACAGAACCAGTTTCTTTCCCTTGTCTTACCACTTCAACACTAGGCACAGAAGGCTGAAACAAAACACCTCTACAAAAGGGTGAATTCCATGCCTTAACAACCTGCCCCAAGGCAGCAACCATCTTACCCAACTGCCATTCTTCCATCGACTTTGCCATACTACTAACAACAACAAACAATCACAACAAGCAAACAAACCAGTTAGACCAGCATTAAGCAAGGATTCAAACTCCAACTCCAAAATAACACAATAGCTATATTAGTAAGGCAATGGGTATCCCGAATCCTCCCCCATTTACATGACATAACAGTCAACACAACATGGGTAACACAACATCAAGCATATCAACAACATACCTTGATCATGCTTATACCAAACAGTATCCACTTGCAACAGCATATTATCAACATAACATACTCATTACACCTTCATCATGCATAACATCAGCTCACAACATCAGCACATAACCACATAAACTCGACCAAGATTCATAACCACAAAACATGCTTGCATACATCAGCAACATGCTCAGAAACATCAACAATTTGCTCAGAAACACGTGTTTCAAGCAACTTTCAACCACACATCAAGGTAAACATCAAACACACATCACAACAACTTACCGTTTTCCCCAACACTCGCAACTCAGCTCTGATACCACCAAATGTAACCCCCTTAACCCGGTCTAGACGATTGACCCGAATTAAGAAAGTCACACGGGGAAAACCAAAGTCAACCCGAATGTCAACCTTGATTAACGACCCTTTTTTTTCTTTTTAACCTTATCTAGATGCACATTAATCTTAGATGTGATCAGGCAAACAACATACTCAAAGATCGCAAACATCAGAGATCAAACAGGGACCCAATTGAACAATTTACAACTTTAGGGACAAAAATGTAAATTCTGAAAACTTTAAGGACTTAACCAGATTTTAAGTTACCAACTAAAAACTAATCAGGTTTCATGCTTCCCTGCCAAATTTCAGCTCAAACGGACATCCCGAACTCATACAATTGCACAAACAAGATTCAGGACCATAATGCAAACATTTTGAAACATTTAACCGCCCATGTCAGCCCCCAACGGTCACCCGTTCCGAAACAGGCAAAGCCCGTTTCGAAACACGGGGCCGTTCCGCAACGCGTTCCGCAACGGGGGTCTGGCAGAAGCCATTCCGTTTCGGAACGGTGTCACCCGTTTCGAACGCCTGGGTTGGTTCAGGGCACCCGTTCCGAAACGGTGTCAACTGTTTCGAAACACCCTGCACAAAATGCAGCATTTTGCATACTTAAACATGCAATCGATCCACAAAACATGCTCCAAAAGCCACCAAACTTTACCAACATGCAATTTAACATATATGAGACATTCTTGCATCAACAAATCAACAAAAACACAACATATAAGAAAAGCCCCAAATCTATAGGCATGCTTCCTACACAAGCAACCATTTAAGCATAAACCTTCCAAATCAATCTCATTTAAGCCAATTCATGTTCCAACAACATTAGCAACAACATTAAAACATTCTTGATCAAACATATATGATCACATACACATAAATCCGAGAGATTCTACCCCATTGCCTTTATTAACTATAGCTATTCACTGAGACATACATCTCCATTGGAGTCCACCTTGAATCCCTTGCTCCTTGCTGTCCAAACTGCAAGAATCTGCATTGATGGACAAGAAGGAGCGTAAGCACATAATGCTTAGTGAGGAATGCTCAAACCAAAACACCATCAATGCAGCGGGTCATTAAACACTTTTAAAACAAACCCGATTTGTTTACCAAAGCCATGTTTGGAAACCCTTTTCAACATCAAGCTCAAAACCAAGCATTGCACATACATGAAACCAACCCTTAGCTTAGCAAGCTAAGAAAACCTTTTCAAAGATCAACTCACAAAAAATCAACCATTTAGCCAATCCATGCATAAACACCTTATGCAAAGCTTAAAACAAAACCATGGAAAACACTCCCATTTCACAACATACCTTTCTTAAACTTGAAAGCCATTTCAAGCAAGAAACCTTTTTAAAACCATAACTCAAATAATCCATCACATGCATTTAACCAAGGCAACATAAGAACCATAACATCATCTTCACATGCCTTTAAAAACAAGTCTTACAAGACTCCAATGCATTAAAGATATTTCATGCTCACATGCATCATTTACCAAATGATAATCAACACTTGTTCAACTTAACAAGTAAACAAACATTCACAAGCATTATACACTTTACATGCAACCATGCATCTTTTCCAAGCATCTCATGCCTCACATGCAATTATGCATCATTTCAAGCATCCCATGCTTCTTTACAATCAAGAATATCATATTGGCCTTCAAGTGATCAACCACATCCACTTTTCAACTCAACATCCAATCGGATTCGCGGATTCCGAGCGTTGTCCCTACGCTCCCTACACCCTACCAATCCAAGGTCTCCCAAATGGACTTTTAACCACCATTTGACCTCAACATCCTAAGGTTCCCATGTATGGACTTTTAAACACCATACAACCTTAGCTTTTCCCCAAGGTTCCCATGTATGGACTTTTAACCATCTTACAACCTTGACATGCACAAGATTCCCATGTATGGACTTTCAAACACCATACAACCTTTGCATTCACCGATTGGTAGTTGTAGAACATCACTAACGAGATCCGGGACACCCTACACAAGATCCACACATGGACTTAACACTGCCATTGTGATCTCAACAAGCACAAGGTTCTCACATATGGACTTTTAACCACCATATAACCTTTGCTCAACCAAGGTCCTCGAATGGGCAACACCTCCATTATGACCTCAATCATCTCGTTAGGATACTTGAAGGGAGTTTCCCGGTCCACTCTTGACCACTCCACCTCCAAGGCGACTTAATTCACGGTGCACCCAATCCTATAGCCGGCTAACTATATCCGATCAACGAACCAAGAACCACTTACATCACTTGCCAATATAACCATCTTACCACATTAGTCCAATGTTTCACATGCATAACCAATATGCAAAACCATTCCACATTAATCCAATGATTCACATGCATAACCAATATGCAAAACCATCATTTATCATCATCAATTCACTGTTTTAAAGCATTACACAAAGCCATGAAACACCATGCAACACCATGCATCAAAACCACATTTTCAATGTATAAAAATCAAGGATCTCTTACCTTGAGCATCCTTCACATACGGCTTTCAAAACCAGCATTAAACCATGCTAAAATATGCTTACAAAACAGAATTAAACCATGCAAAACACATGCATTTCAATCATCAACCACATTTGCTTTTAAAACCAAATCACAACACAATCCAAGAGCAAAAATCCATTCACTTACTCTTGAGCTTAGCAAAGTTGTTTAGACTTACACTAAGCTCCCAAAAACCTTCAAACCTTGGTTTAAAAGCTGAAAACCCAACTTCACTCACCGATACACAAAACAAGGCTAGCCAACAAGCCTTCCAAGCATCCGAAACCTTCCGCAAACACCTCCAAAGCTCACGGATCAAACTCCCATGTTTCAAGCACACATAAACAGAGCATTAATGCATCTTTATGCATTAAGAACACCAGCAATAAGACTCAACTCGCTGCTCATCACAAATCCAACAATTCGGCTACCTAACACAACCGAAATCACCTCCAAACACTTCCAAAACTTAACCCAGCCAAGATCCATCACTTCTAACCATTTTTAAACATCATTTAATATCCAAAATGATCACAAACATGTCCTTATACCTCCAGGTATAACAGATCACCAAAAACACTCCAAAAACAACCAAAAACTCAAGCCAAACTTAGGAAATTCAACCTATCCGGGATTGCATTAGTTAAACCTCAACTTCTAATCAATTTAGCATTCATTTAACATCATTTTGACACTCCAAAACACTGCCCAAACAGATCACACGAAAATTTCACCAAAATCACCAAATCTTGCATTTTAAGCCAAAAATCAAGATTTCAATTGAAAAGCCATTAAAAAAACATAAATCAAGGATTGAGAACTTAAGAATTTCAGTAAAGAACTGATAGTTTAGAGGAGAAGGACGTTCTTACCTCCAAACTTGAATTTCTCCTTTTTAGAGCCAAAAAGCTTGATGAAACAACTTGCAAATTGAGAGGTTTTGTTGATGAGATGATTAGGAATCAAATGAGAGTTGAAATGAGATATTTAGATGCCAAAATCAGAGAAGGAAATCTGGAGAATTGTGTTTGGGTTGAGAGAAAATGAGAGAAAAGGAAAATTGAGAGAAAATGGAAAGTTAGTTAAGAAATGGTAAAAATGATTTTCCTCTACTTTCATAATCTTTAAAATCAGAATAAAGCCTTAAAATATCTTAGAAAAATCTGGAGAAACTCTTTTTGGAATAATATCTCCTTAAAGATTCAAAGTTTCTATCCTTTATAAAACAGTCACCAAACTTTCAAAAATTACATTTTGGTCACTAGCCAAAATGTCAACCTTCCGAACCTCATTTTCCAAAATTGATTTCACAGTTCACTTATATATATTAAAAGATGATTTTAGAACATTTTTCCATATTTTTAATGCAACCCGAACTAGGCTTTCCTAAATTCACTCTTATATATTCGATCAGCACTTTGTCCGAACCGGCAACGCCCAAAACTTCTGAGCCCAAAACCGGGGCGTTACATAGGGGGCTTCCAATTCATCACCACTTCAATTTTCTGAGGATCAACACGAATCCCCTCAGCCGAAACAACATGACAAAGGAACACAACTTCCTTCAACCAAAACTCGCACTTGCTCAACTTAGCATAAAGCTGATTTTCCAGAAGCGCTTGTAAGACAATCCTCAAATGACCCTCATGCTCCTCCTCAGTACGAGAATACACAAGGATATCGTCAATGAAAACCACAACAAACTTGTCCAAGTATTCATGAAACACTCTATTCATCATGTCCATAAAAGCTGCATGAGCATTTGTCAAGCCAAACAACATTACAAGGAACTCATAATGCCCATACCTCGTTCTAAAGGCTGTTTTTGGCACATCCACATCTTTCACCTTAAGATGGTAGTATCTTGACCTTAAGTCAATCTTGGAGAACACAGCCGCTCCCCGAAACTGATCAAAAAGATCATCGACCCTCGGCAAAGGATACCTATTCTTGATAGTCAACTTGTTCAGCTGACGATAATCGATGCACATTCTCATAGTGCCATCCTTCTTCTTCACAAACGAGACCGGTGCACCCCAAGGTGACACACTAGGCCAAACGAATCCATGGTCAAGCAACTCCTGAAGCAGCGTCTTCAACTCCTTCAACTCCTTAAGTGCCATGCGATAGGGAGAAATGGACACCGGAGTTGTGTTTTCATACAGCTCAATTCTAAATTCCACCTCACGACTAGGCGACAATCCAGGTAACTCCTCCGGAAACACTCCAGGAAACTCTCGTACAGTTCTGATATCCTGAATGCGCAACTCCTTTGAACTGGGATTCATCAGAAATGCTAGATAACCCTCGCAACCTTGCCTCAGCATCCGACTCGCTTCTAATGTAGACACCACATTGGAAAGAAACTTCACATTCTCACCAACCACCACCACTTCGTAATCATCCGTAAGTTTCATCGAAACTCGTTTTCTCTCAAATCCACTACAGCTTGATGCTCAACAAGCCAATCCATACCAAGGATTACATCAAAACCATAGAATGGAAATTCCATGAGATCAACAAGAAACGCATGGTTTTGCACTTTCAAGGGACATCTTCTATACAACTTTCGTGTTACAACCGTCTCACCAAAGGAACTAGTCACACGCATACCAACATCCACAGACTTAACAGGTAAACCAAGAATTTGAGCATGTTCACGTAATATGTACGAGTGTGTAGATCTAGAATCAATCAAAGAAAGTAATGATAAGGATTGCAAAGTAAAAGTACCTGCAATCACATCCGTATCATTCCTTCCCTCACGATGAGCATACACTTGAGCCTGACCACCACCCTCAGGTTGAACAGCCACAACATGTGCTACATTCCTGCCACCATCATCTCTGCGCTGGAAATTACCACGACCGCGCCCACGGCCTCTCTGTGGCTCATCTGGTCTCACCGGAGCCTGTCCCTCCTTCAAAGGCTGAGGACAATCCTTCTTCAAATGTCCACGGTTCCAACAATTCCAGCATGTACCAAGGCTACCCCAACACTCGCCACCATGCCCTCTACCACAACGGTTACACTCAGAAGTCCTCTGAACAACATTAGGTCCTTGCTGACCTCTACCAGGGTTACCACCTCCACGCCTAGCATCAAAGTGTGGCCTCCTATCCTTATGCCTCTTGTTGCGATCTCTACTAAAATCGCGTTCAGCCGCCCTCTTCCCAAAGCTAGATCCACCTGCAAGGCTAGTCAAACCAAGATTCGACTCAATGTCTTTAGCCCTAGTGACAGAGACATCGAAATCTGAGTAATCAACTGCAAGCAAAAATGTCTTTACATCCGTTACCAACCCATATCGGAGTCGTTCGCACCTTTCCCGCTCATCAGGAATCAACTCAGGTGTATACTGACTGAGACAGACAAACTGAATCTCATACTCAGCTACAAACATGCTACCTTGCACAAGGGGCATAAATTCCCTTTTCTTCTCATCTAGGTATCGCACACCCAAATACTTCCGCTTGAACGCATTCAAGAAGAACGTCCAAGTCATCTCATTGTCCTCCATTCCACATATAGTGGTCGTCCACAAGGTATAAGCATCACCATGCAGCAGAGATACAACACAACCCAGCTTCTGCACATTATTGCAATTCATCTGACCCAAAATCCTCTTGGTACTTTCCAACCAAGACTCAGATCCTTCCGGAGATAAACCTCTGAACTCAGTACCTCCCAGACTGCAAAGACGTTCCAAAGGCAATCTCACATTGGCATCATCCTTATGCGCAGCTCCATGAGCTCCAGCTACTGCTGCCTGAAAGGCTCCAGCAATAGCCTGAATCAACACAGTCATATCAGGAGCAGCTTGCCCCTGCACACCTTCAGGTCCAGCGACCCCAGCACCAGCACCAGCATTTCCAACTCCAGCACCACCATCACCACCAGGTGGTCCACCACCAGGAGGAGGAGGTAAATCCAAAACATTCTCAGCATTCTCATCATTCTCATTCTGAGCCATAGCTCTTGTATTCATCCTCATCTCTCTACGTGGCCCCATTTACAAAGAAAGCAATGCATTGACAAGAAAAATGCAATAAACACAATTAGGCACAATAAGGTAAGTAATCCAAGTACTAAAGCTCATTTTCGAAAACAATTCCTTTCATTAGTTTTGATATGGCAATGGGATCCCCTAACACACTCCAACATAGCATAACATCACAGGCACATCACAATTGAAACCATGCATAACGATTCACACAACATTCTTTCACCCAAAAGGCACATCATGCAAATACACATACATCACCCACATAACAAATCCCAATTATACGAGAACTAAGCTCTGATACCACCAAATGTAACCCCTCAGCCCGGCCTAGAGGATTGACCCGAACTACGAAGATTACACGGGGAAAACCAAAGTCAACCCGAAAGTCAACCTTGATTCACAACCTTTTTTTCCTCTTAATCTTGTCTAGATACAAATTAACCCTAAGTGAGTACTCACAAATCATATTTGAGAAAGACACAGCGATCGGATAACAAATAGAGATTCGATTGCACTTATTACAAGTTTAGGGACCAAATTGTAATTTCTGTAAATTAGAAGGTCTTTACTGATTTTAAGGTTACCAATATGAAATTAATTTTGTTATATGCTTCTCTGCCAAATTTCATCTTAATTGAACATCTTAAAATCAAGCAATTGCAACTTCAACATTTGGGACTAAAATGTAAAGCTTGCAAACTTCAGCACCATTCAAATCTGTGCCCAACGGTCACCCGTTTTGATACACGGGTTTGTTCCGAGACTAGTTCCGAAACGATGCATTCCAGTAGTCAAATCGTTTCGAAACATCCTTTAGCGTTTCGAAACACGAAGGCCATTTTAGGCCCCCGTTTCGAAACACTAGAGGATGTTTCGATACGGTTTGCCCAGAAACTGCAACAATTGCTAGTTTTTCATGCATAAACCCATTCAAACACATCCAAAGGACTCTCCTAACATACCAACAAGTCATCAAACATATAAGGTACATATTTAGAACTCCTAAACACTGAGTTGGTCAAATCAGAGATGGTGCTGCCAAGACATGTTCCTCCGTTCTCACTTCTTTATCCATCGTGGTACGACGAGAAGGCCCAATGCGAATATCTTGCAGGAGTAAGGGGGCATACTATTGAGAATTGCACCACGTTCAAAAGGGTGGTGGATGATTTAAGGAAATTCTAAAACAAATCTCTCAAACCAAGGTTCTTTCCCCATTGCCAAAATATACTTATTTAAGACCACCAAAGTTCATACTTGAGTTTGAGTGACGAATTAGGTGCTCTCACTTGCTACTCCTCAGACTTCAAGCTTAGTTATCTACATTGTTGGAAAAAGGAGCGTAAGCACTCTTGCTTAGTGAGGGAAAGCTCAACACACATCAATAATGCAGTTTTTAGAACACAAGTTGAAACCATATCATGCTCAATCTCAATTCAAGCTTTCAAAACCAAAGCAAACCATTCTTTAACCATGTTCCACATGTATCATTAGTCACATGCATTGTTCACAATGCAAATCCACATTAAGCCTCACATGCTTAATTCACATGCATAGATTTTTCCTATGCAACATCTCATCATCAAGCATCTCATGCACAATAATCTATTATGCATTCATTGTAATCACGATACACGGCTAACAATAAACACATATATTGGCTTGCAACACTCCGACATAGGCTCACCCCTATTCGTTGTGATAGACTCACATCTATCACTTTTACAACAATATTGGATACACGAACTTGTATAGGCTCACCCCTATACTCAATAATGGGCTCACCCCCATCTTAATGGCTACGAATGGAATTAGGCTCACCATAAGCCATAGTGATAGACTCACCTCTACCACCCGTAATAGGCTCACCCTTATTACGTCACATAGCAGGACACATGTACGAGTTATAGATTATAGTGCACTCACATCCTATTGGTCGACCAACGTATCCGGGTATTAAAAATAGATCATTCACTTGCCAATATACCCATAAAACCATGTTAACTCACTGCTTACAATGCATCATTAAAAATCATCTCATAACCCAAAATCAACATGCTTTTAAATAGCAAAAACCATCTCATACAAGATCATACCATCTTGTATCAAACCAAACCGTTTCATGGGATAAACACAAGCAAAACCATGCTTAAATCCATGCATAACAGTGAGTAACAACCATTGTCAAAACATGAGCATGATAAACCATGGAGTTCATTTCAAACCGAAATCCAAGAGTTCAAGTAACCATACTTACTTCCAAGATTAGCTAAGCGTTTCAAGCTTACACTAACCTCCCAACACCTCGTATCCAAGCTTTTCAAAGCTTTAAAACACATCCACTCACCGATACGCGAAACTTCATGTGCTGACGCGAAGATCACTCGTTCGAAGCGTCCAAAATTGCTTCGCTTGCTTTCGGATCAATATCTTCTACTTTTAGATCATCAAAAACAGAGATCCAATGCATTAAAATGCATTCTAACTCCAGCAACTAATCACAAACTCGTTGCCCAACAAAACAACATCAATTTACCCTTCTGAAACAACAGAAAACTCATTCAATTGCTTCCTAAACCATGCCCAACAAACAATCAACACTTCCAACCATTATTATTCATCAAATCACATCTAAAAACAGCCTAAACTCTTCCTTATATCTCCAGCAATCATTTAACCATCAAATCACTTCAAAAACACAACTAAAACTATCATAAAACTCAAGGATCTCAAGGATCTCGAGATCTAAATCATTAAAATTCTTTTTCAACATAATAATCACCTCAAAACTCAATTATAACTCATTTAAAATAGAGCTCATCAACAACACTCCAAAAATCAAGAATTAAACCTTAGTTTTGCAAGATTTTGATCTATAATCAAAACTCAGTTAAAAACAACAATTGAAATTAAAAAAATCTTAGGAATTTCAATAAAGAACCTTTATTAGAGGTTGAAAACGAGATTTACCTCCAATCCTTCATTTCCTCAATGATTGACAAGGTTTTGCTTCACTAATCTTGAAGAAACTGAAGAGAATTCTTTGAAATGAATGAGAAATCAAAAAGAGAGTGTTTGAGAGAAAAGAAATCTGGAGAAAATTGGGTTTGGCTGAAAAATGAGGCAAATTAGAAACTACCGTGAATTTGGTTCCCAAAGTAACTAACTTTTATTAATTAAATAATTAAACTAATAAATCAATTAATTAAAAAATCCATTTAAAACACATGTCAAATTAAGGAAATGCTTAATTAGGGTCCCAACGGCTATATTCAATACCCTAACCACCCAAATGAGAAACAACCGTGAATTTGGTTCCCAAAATAACTAACTTTTATTAATTAAATAATTAAACTAATAAATCAATTAATTAAAAATCCATTTAAAACACATGTCAAATTAGGGTTCCAACGGCTATATTCAATACCCTAACCACCCAAATGGCTAGAGTTAATGGAGAAGGTATAAAATGAAGCCAATTGAAGACTAGTAACAACTATTGCATCCAAAAGAAACATCTTTTCAAAATTCCAAGCTCAAAGTGCCTAATTTCTTATCTCTTATAAAATCCCAAATTGTGTTGTCTTTAATTCCTATCTTGTATTCAAATTTTGGTTGAGTGATTATATTTAAAGGGGCAAACTTGTATTGAGAGATATCTTTCTTGCCTTAAATTCTTCTTTGAATTCTTGTAAGGGTTTGGTCAAATTTTGGGTAGAAAATTTAACCGGTATTGTAAAGGTTACCTCATAAAACTTGAAAAGTGGAAGAGCAATTAGTGGATTGTTGGAAAATCCTTAGTGGTAGCTAAGTTAGTGAATGTAGATTTCATTTGGAACTTGAACCACTCAAAATTGTATTGTTCTTCAATTTTTGCTATTCCACTTTCCACAACAAGTTTTAAAAACCCAATTCACCCCCTCTTGGCTTTGATCAATCCATTGATCCACTCAACAATTGGTATCAGAGCCTACCTCTTTGAAGGATTAACAACCACAAGAGGAGATTCTAGGAAGTGTGTGATCAACTACAAAGCAAGTCATGGCATCTACCTCCGGCTCTAGCATGTACGAGTCTCAATCAACCATAAAACTGCTTTTCTTCAACAGTGACAACTATCCTTTTTGAAAGAACTGGATGCATCTCTTCATTAAATCCAATTATAATCTTGTTTGGGATGCTATTGAAGATGGTCCCTCTATTCCGATAAAGAGAGACGACGAAGGAAGACTTGTCCCAAAAAGGAAAAATGAAATGAGTGAGGAAGAGAGAAACAAGATTCAAATCAACGACAAGGCTCTTCACATACTATTTTGCTCTTTTGGTCCTGATATCTACTCCAAAGTTTCCTCCATCGAAAGTGCTAAGAAAGTGTGGGATACACTTGAGACTACATATGAAGGAACAAATGATATAAAGGAAACAAAGATTGGAATTCTCAATCTTAGCTACGAAAATTTCAAAATGGAGCCCTACGAAACCGTTTCAAAGATGTTCGATCGGTTCTCAACAATCGTCAATGGGGTAAAGGATTTTGGAGAGATAATCCCGGAAGATAAACTAGTTCGGAAGCTTCTCTACTCACTTCCCGAGTATTGGGATGGGAAAAGAAACACCATCATTGAGGCCAAGAATTTGACGACACTCAAGCTTGATGAGCTAGTTGGTTCTCCCCTAACTCATGAGATCATGAAGCAAGGAAGGGAAAATGAAAGGAAGAAAGAAGAGTAGAAAAGCTTGAGGTGGACAAGAAGAAAAAGCTAGGAGTGGCTCTCAAAGCTTCTCTACATGAGGAGATCACTTCTAGTGAGGAGGAAGATCTAGAAGAATTGGCTATGATAGCCAAAAGATTCTCACGGTTTATGAGGTCCAACCGAGGTAGAAAAGTTCAAAGAAAAGTGGACTTCAAGACCAAAAACAAGGAAGAAGAGAGTGATCAAATCATTTGCTTTGAGTGCAAAAAACTGGGTCATATTCGTTCCGAGTGCCCTCAACTCAAAAAGAAGGGCTTTGAGAAGCAGAAGCTCAAAGCCAAGCTTGCAACTTGGAGCGATGAGGAGTCATCCGAGGATGAGGAATATGAAGTGGCCAACCTTTTCCTCATGGCTCTTGAAGAGGATTCCTCTATGGTAACCTCTAACTCATCTACATTTGATTTCACATTTGATGAATTGCACGAAGCTTATGATGAGTTACAAAAGGTATATGATGAGTTAGTTGAGAAGTATAAAGAGTCCGTATTAAGAAATAAAAAGATTATTTCGGAATTAAATGCTAAAAATGACTTACTTTCTCAAGCTAACTTAAAATTTGAGAAAAAGATCTTAGGTTTACAAGATGAACTTGAATTCTTTCAAAATGAAAATGTAGACTTAAACAATCTTATTTCTCAATGTAATAGGGAACACCAAAAGGTGTTAGATGAGCTTAATAAGCTCAAAGTGTCTTTCAAGAGTGTTGATAATGTGAAAAATGAAATAGGTGAATCATCTAAACAAACCAACCAAAGAGAAAGGCCTATAACTACAAACAAAGTGGCTCCTATAGGCATAATAGAACTAAATGAATTATAAGTGTATGAGTTCCTAAGGAACTTGTCAAATCTAATAATGTTGATGCCATGTCACCTTGGATTCCTAAGGGAACCAAGCTCTTGGGAGCTAACACCCGCGGACCCAAAATGATTTGGGTACCAAAAATCAAAGTTTAACTCTTTGTTTATAGGGAGAGCATTGCCACAAGGCCAAAGCACAAAGTTAAAACTCATGGTACCTTGATAGAGGATGCTCGAGGCACATGACCGGAGACAAGAGTCGATTCATGGACTTAAAGCCAAAAAGTGGAGGCGTAGTGACATTCAGTGACAACTCCAAAAGCCACATTAAAGGATTTAATGTATTATTTGATAAAAATGGATGCAAAATTGTTACCATTAAATCAAATAAAATAATGCTCATTGATCATCGCATAGGTAACATATACATGGTGCATCTAGATGACATTCATACACCCCATGCATGTTTTGTTGCACAAAATGAAAATGATGCATGACTATGACATAGGAAACTAGGACATTCTACCATTAGTGTTTTAGAAAAATTAGTTTCCCTAAATCTAGTTAGAGGTTTACCCAAGATCAAATGATAAAATGATAACATATGTGATGCATGCTCTAAGGGCAAACAACATAGATCATCCTTTAAATCCATTAATGATGTTTCTACAAGTAGGTGTTTACAACTAATTCATATGAATTTATTTGGGCCTATTAGAACTATGAGCTTGGGTGGTAAATTGTATGCTTGTGTACTTGTTGATGACTATTCTAGGTTTACTTGGGTTCTATTCTTAAGTACAAAAGATAAGGCTTTAGAAAAATTCATTACATTTTCAAAATTAACTCAAAATAATCTTGAACTTAAGATTTCTCATATTATAAGTGATCATGGAACTGAATTTCAAAATCTAGGTTTTGAAGAGTTCTTAAATGAAAATGGTATTAGCCACAATTTTTCGGTTCCTTGAACTCCTCAACAAATTGGGGTAGTTGAGAGGAAAAATAGGACTTTACAAGAAATGGCTAGAAAATACCATATGTGATTTTAAAATCCATAAAGCCTAACATTAGCTATTTTCATCCATTTGGTAAATTTGATGCTAAAAGTGATGAAGCTATTTTCTTAGGATATTCTTTAATCTCTAAAGCCTATCGTGTATTTAATAAGAGAAATTTAGTAGTAGAAGAGTCTATTCATGTTGTTTTCAATGATAACCTCCTTCCGAGGAAGGAATCTTGTGATGATGATGATGTAGGAATCCTTGATACCTTTGATGGAGGACAAACTTCAAAGGAGGATGAGATTCCAACTGAAGAAGAAGATGCACAAGATCCACCTCTTGAAACCTTGAAGGACTTGGTTCTTGAGGAAAAGGAAGTGAGCTACCCAAAGGAGTACAACTATGTCTAAGGTGGTGAAATCTTAAGTGATCCATCCAAGGGGGTAACTACTAGATCTTCTCTCAAACTCATGAATCATGTTGCTTTTATCTCATGAATAGAGCCTAAGAACATTAAAGAAGCATTAAAAGATGATTTTTGGATTATGGCTATACAAGAAGAGTTAAATCAATTTGAGAGAAGTAATGTATGGACATTAGTTGAAAGGCCTAGTAATCAATCTACTATAGGAACTAAATGAGTGTTTAGGAATAAACTAGATGAGAGTGGTAACATTATGAGAAACAAAGCTAGATTAGTTGCTCAAGGTTACACTCAAGAAGAGGGAATAGATTTTGATGAAACCTATGCACTCGTAGCTAGAATGGAAGCTGTTACGATGTTACTTGCATATGCATGTTATCATAACTTCAAGCATTTTCAAATGGATGTGAAAATTGCTTTTTTAAATGGTTTTATAAATAAGGAAGTGTATGTGGAACAACCACCGGGTTTTGAGGATTCAAAATTTCCAAATCATGTTTTTAAGTTAACCAAAGCACTTAATGGTTTAAAACAAGCTCCTAGAGCTTGGTATGAAAGACTTTCAAACTTTTTGATTGAAAAAGGTAAGGTGGACACTACACTTTTCATAAAAAGATATAAAAATGACATCTTAGTAGTACAAATATATGTTGATGATGTTATTTTTGGATCTACTAATGAGTGTCATTGCAAAGAGTTTGCTAAGTTAATGCAAGGTGAATTCGAGATGAGCGTGATGGGGGAGCTCTCATTCTTCTTGGGACTCCAAATCAAACAAAGGAAGGATGACACCTTCATCAATCAAGAAAAGTACGTGAAAGATATGCTAAAGAAGTTTGGCTTGGAGCAAGAAAAGCCTCAACCTACACCAATGAGCTCATCTACAAAGCTTGACAAAGATGAATGAGGTAAGTGTGTTGACTCTATGCTTTATCGCTCTATGATTGGATCTTTGCTTTACCTTGCCGCAAGTAGACCAGATATATTGTTTAGTGTTTGCTTGTGTGCTTAGCGAATCTCGGAAGTAAGTATGGTTTCTTGTTCTCTTGATTTTCAGTTTTGAAATCGATTCCATGGTATATCATGTTCATGTTTTGTTTATGATACTTACTCATTGTTATGCAGGAACTTAAGCATGGTTTTGCTTGTGTTTATCCCATTAAAATGTTTGGTTTGAGTACAAGATGGTGAGATCTTGTATGAGATGGTTTTTGCTATTTAAAGGCATGTTTAGTTTGCGATATGTGATGGTTGTTTATGATGCATTGAAAACAATGAATTAACATGGTTTATAAGGATATATTGGCATGGTTTGATCTATTCTAAATATTCGGATACGTTGGTCAACCATAGGATGTGAGTGCACTATCATCTATAAATCGTACATGTGTCTAGCTACGTGTCGTAATATGGGGTGAGCCTATTGCGGGTGATGGAGGTGATCCTATCACTATGGGTTAGGGGTGAGCCTAATTCCATTCGTAGCCATTAAGATGGGGTGAGCCATCATTGAGTTAGGGGTGAGCCTATGTGAGTCTGTGTATCCGATATTGTATATTTGAGTGATGAGGGTGAGTCCATCATAACAGATAGGGGTGAGCCTATGCCGGTTGTTAAATGCCAATATATGTGTATGGTTTATGTTGCCCATTGATCATGTTTAAAATGTAAGCATCATGAGTTATTGTGCATGAGATGCTTAATGATGAGTTATTGCATATGAGGATTTTATGCATGGGGATTAAGCAAGTGAGGCTTAATGTGGTTTTGCATTGAGAGCAATGCATGTGACTAATGGTACATGTGGAACGTGATTTAGGATTATTTGCTTTGGTTTTGAAAGCATGATTTGAGAATAAGCATGAAATGGTTTGATATGTGTTTTAAAAATGGCATTGATGGTGTATTCTTGAGCTTTCCCTCACTAAGCAAGTGTGCTTACGCTCCTCTTTTTCCAACAATGCAGATAACTAAACTTGAGGGCCGAGGAGTAGCAACTGAAGGCACCTAAGTTGTCACTCGAACTCAAGTATGAACTTTCGAGAGTTTTAATAAGTAGATTTGGCAATGGGGGATTAGAATCTTGGTTTGAAGGTTTCTTTGTTAAATTCTTAGTTGAGATATAATGGTTGCTTATTTTTAGTTGTAAATGGCCATTGAGGATTTTAATTGTGCATGAATGTGGTTTTTAGCCTTTGTATTGTTTTGGAGACTAGGAAGCATGCCTATAGATCAAATGCTTGCATGAATGATGATATGTCCTAGCTTGTGCTTCTTGTTAATGGTCCTTGGTATGTTTACAAGTTGTATGTGGGTTGTAACATGTGTGGGGATGTTTTCGGGTGAGGAAAGTTGTTTAAAACCAGCAAAATTTACTGTTGCAGGGCAGGGTGTTTCAGAACGCCCTCAGTTGTATCGAAACGATGACCTGCATTGGCTAGAGGGTTTCAGAACGTGTGAGATCGTTCCGAAACATTTGGCTACTATGAAGCCTGGTTTCCAAACTGCTTTCAGAATGTACCCGAGTATCGGAACGGTCAACTTGGTTTCGAAATGACCGTTCCGATATGGGGCTCAGCGTTCCGAAACAAGTGACCGTTGAACTTGGTTTTTAAATTGTTCTAGGTTTCTCTTTCTTGCATTTTGACCTCTGAATGTTTGTGAGTTAAATTAATTGAGTTTGATTGTTCCATTTGAGATGAGTTTTAGCATGCTGGCATGATACATGATTAATTTTTGTTTGGTAACTCTAAAATATGGTTAGTCCTCGTAATTCTTAGAATTTACAATTTAGTCCCTAAAAGTCAAATATATGCAATTGTATCCTTTAATTATCTCTGTTTGCTGCGCCGTTTTCTTCTATGTGTCATGCTATCCACATAGGTTAATATTGTGCATCTAGAAAAGATAACGTAAAAAAAGGTCGTTAATTGAGGTTGACTTTACGAGTTGACTTCAGTTTTCCTCATGTAATCTTCTCAGTTTGGGTCGGGCGTCTAGACCAGGCTAAGTGGGTTACATTTGTTGGTATCGGAGCCAAGTTATGAAACAAATTGGAATGATGGTATATGACTTTGGTATGTTTTGATGTATAAGGAATGAAAAAACATGTTTTAGTTGACTATGATGATTAGGTGAGGATGTGATTTTGATGTTTGTTGATTTCTGACTGATGTAAAGCATGTTAATCATGAAATGTTATATTATACTATTTTGTGCTTGAGGGATGACTGGGGTATCCATTGCCAAAGCTACCGTTAGAGAAATTTTGTTTTGAGCAATTGAGTAGAGTGACTTAGGTCCTTGCTACTGAACGCCCGATTGAATTTATTGTTGTGTTTGTATTATAGTACACCTTTTATACCATGTGTCCGAGACGAGAGACAAGGGGCAATGCTTGAAATGTGGCTGAGAATGGGCCAGAAGAGCAAGTTGAGAATCTACCGCCTCCTCCTCCGGGTGAACCACCCGCAAGTGGTGGGGAAGGAGTCGAGGCTAGAGCTGGTACTGGAGGTGTTGCACCCGAGGGAGCACCGGGTCAAGGTGTTCTAGATATGACGGTTTTGATACAAGCTGTTGCAGGAGCCTTTCAGGCGGTAGTAGCAGGTTTTCATGTTGCCGCACCATAGTAGGGTGCTAACCCTAGGTTGCCTTTGGAGCGGTTACGTAGCCTGGGAGGTGCTGAGTTTAGAGGATTGACCCCTGAAAGATCGGAGGCTTGGTTTGAGAGTACCAAGCGGATCTTGGTGCAGATGAACTATAATAATGTGCAGAAGCTGGGATGTGCAGTGTTCGCTATTGCATGGCGATGCGTATATGTGGTGGACAACCATTATAGATGGGATGGAGCAGGATGAAATAGATTGGACCTTATTTCGTGAACGCGTTCAAGAAGAAGTTTTTGGGGGTCCATTACCTGGATGAGAAGAAACGAGAATTTATGGCCTTGGTGCAGGGAAATATGTCAGTTGCTGAATATGAGGTGTAACTTGTGAGGCTAAGCCACTATGCACCTGAGTTAGTACCTCATGAGCGGACGAGGTGTGAACGTTTCCGCTATGGATTGGTAAGGGAAGTGAAGACGTATGTGCTAGCTGCTGAGTACACAGACTTTGATGTGCTGGTCTCGCGAGCGAAGGATATAGAGCCGAATCTGGGGATGGCGGCTCAGACTGGGTCTCTAGTTCAGGAAAGAGAGGTGCTGATCATGATGGTGGGCGTGATTATGGCAAGAGGCCACAAGATAGAGGATATCAGAGAGATCATCGTCGAGGTGGTGATGGTGGAGCAGGCCGAGGACAGCCTGGTCAGAATGTTGGTGCATGCGCACATGTATGCAACCGTTGTGGAAGACATCACACCGAGGAGTGCTAGGGTGTCTCGGGGACTTGCTGGCGCTGTGGAGTGCAAGGTCACGTGAAGCGTGACTGTCCGTAGTTGGCGAGGCAGGCACCAGTGCGAGCTGTTGAACCTCAGAGGGGCCGTGAGCGCGGCCGGGGTAATTTCTAGAGGAGAGATGAGGGACAGCGTGGCATCGCTCATGTTGTGGTAGTTCAGCCCGAAGGAGGTGGTCCTGCGAGGGTGTATGCGCAGCGTGAGGAACGCAACGATGCTGATGTCATTGCATGTACCTTTGTTCTCCAATCTTTATCATTGTTGGCTTTGATTGATTCTGGATCCACGCATTCTTATATCTTGAGCGAGCATGTGCATTTGCTTGATATACCTGTTGAGTTGCTAGAGGTAGGAATGCAAGTGACTAGTTCCTTTGGTGAGACTGTAGTCACTAGGAAGTTATATCGGAGGTGTCCCTTATCTGTCCAGGGTCATGTTTTCCTTGTTGATTTGATGGAATTACCATTTTATGGATTTGATGTGATCCTTGGAATGGATTGGTTGTTTGAGCATAGAGCGATGGTTAATTTTGATACCAAGCGGATCACCTTAAAGCTTACCGATGATTATGATGTTGTGGTACAAGGCGAGAATGTAAAATTCTTGTCTAATGTAGTTTCGGCCTTAGAAGCGAGCTGTATGCTAAGGATGGGTTGTGAGGCCTATCTTGCTTATGTGAGGAATCCTAACACAAAAGACGTACGAGTGCAGGACATCAGGACTGTTTGTGACTTTCCTGGTGTCTTTCCGGAAGAGTTTTTTGGGTTACCACCAAACAGAGAAGTTGAGTTTGGTATCGAGTTGTATGAAAATACGACTTTGGTGTCTATTGCTCCTTATCACATGGCACCTAAAGAGCTAAAAGAATTGAAAACGCAACTTCAGGAGTTGCTGGATCATGAGTTTATTCGGCCGAGTGTATCACCTTGAGGTGCGCCGGTGTTGTTCGTAAAGAAGAAAGATGGCACGATGCATATATGTATAGATTATCGGCAACTGAACAAGTTGACGATCAAGAATAAGTATCCCTTGCCTAGGATTGATGATCTTTTTTATCAGTATTGGGGAGCCTCAGTGTTTTCTAAGATTGATTTGAGGTTAGCGTATTACCAGTTGAAGGTGAAAGATGTGGATGTACTGAAGACGGCTTTTCGGACAAGGTATGGACATTATGAGTTTCTGGTGATGTCGTTCGGTTTGAGCAACGCACCTGCTTCTTTCATGGACATGATGAATCGTGTATTCCATGAGTTCGTGGATCAGATTGTGGTGGCGTTAATCGATGATATCCTTGTGTACTCTCGTACTAAGGAGGATCATGATAGGCACTTAAGGATAGTCTTGTAAGTGTTGTTGGAGAATCAGTTGTATGCTAAGCTAAGAAAATGTGAGTTTTGGCTTAGGGAGGTGGTCTTCCTTGGAAATCTTGTGTCGGATGAGAGTATTCGTGTTGATCCCTAGAAATTTGAAGTAGTGATGAGTTGGAAGGTGCCTAGGTCAGTGACAGAAGTGCAAAGTTTTCTTGGTTTAGCTGGGTATTACCGTAGGTTTGTCGAGGGCTTCTCAAAGATAGCTGCACCGTTGACCAAGTTGCTGCAGAAGAAAGTTCGCTTTGAGTGGACAAATGTGAGGCAACAAGCTTTTGATAAGCTGAAGGAGGCCTTCACGCAAGCTCCTGTCCTGATTCAACCCGAGTCTGGTAAGGAGTTTGTAGTCTACAGTGACACGTCCATTATCGGTTTGGGTTGTGTGTTGATGCAGGAGGGTAAGGTAGTGGCTTATGCATCTAGGCAATGGAAGGTGCACTAGCGTAACTACCCTACTCACGATCTAGAGCTTGCGGCTGTTGTGTTTGCCTTGAAGATTTGGAGGCATTACCTGTATGGCTAAAAGTGTATGGTGTTCACGGATCATAAGAGCTTAAAGTATCTAATGTCTCAGAAAGAGTTGAATCTTAGGCAGTGTCGTTGGGTGGAGTTGCTTAAGGATTATAATCTGTCTATCGAGTATCAACCGGGCAAGGCCAATGTTGTGGCCGATGCTTTGAGCAGAAAAGTGGCTGTGGAATTGAGGGCGATGTTTGCTCGCTTAAGCATATCGCGAGATGGTGGTCTTATCACTGAATTGCAAGTTAAACCATCTTTGATTCAGTTGATCAAAGAAAGGCAGTTTTTAGATGATTCTCTCATTTTTTATGTTTAGGATATTGCTGAGGGTAAGCCTTCATATTTTAGTTTTAATGATGACGGGGTTTTGTGTTTTGGGAGTCGAATAGTGGTATCCGATAATGTAGGGCTGAGACGCACTATTCTGACGGAAGCTCGTAGTATTCCTTTCGCTATGTACCCTTGTAGTACAAAGATGTACTGTGATTTGAAGGATGAGTACTACTGGGTGGGGTTGAAAAAGGATGTTGCTGATTTTGTCAGCAAGTGCATGGTGTGTCAGTGAGTGAAGGCTGAACATCATGTTCCTTCTGGGTTGTTGCAACCTTTGAGAATCCTAGAATGGAAGTGGGAAAGGATTACCATGGATTTTGTGTCCGGTTTTCCCTTTTCACCGTCGAATAAGAACTCGGCATGGGTGATTGTGGATCGTCTTACGAAATGTGCACATTTCTTGTCGGTGCATACTACGTATACCTTAGATAAGTTGGCTGAGCTGTACATTGCTGAGATTGTGTGGATGCACGGTGTGCCAAACTCCATTGTGTCGGATAGGGATCCGAGGTTTACAGCGCGATTTTGGGAATGTCTGCATCAAGCTTTGGGTACACGGTTGTATTTACGTACTTCCTATCATCCTCAGACGGATGGACAGTCGGAACATGTTATCCAGGTGCTTGAAGATATGTTAAGATGTTGCGTGATGGATATTCAGGATTCTTGGGAGAAGCACTTGTTTTTGGTTGAGTTTGCTTACAATAATAGTTATCAGGCGATTATACAGATGGCTCCTTACGAGGCTTTGTATGGAAGGATATGTAGAACCCCACTTTGTTGGGCAGAAGCGGGGCAAAAGTTGATTTCGATGTCGGCTATTCTGAAAGGAACCACCGAGAAGGTGAAGCTCATTTGTGAGCATTTGAAGGCAGCATTGGACCGGCAAAAGTCCTATGCGGATCTAAAGCGTAGGGAGATTGAGTTCGCAGTTGGTGAACGTGTGTTTTTGAAGGTTTCGCCTTGGAAGAAGGTGATGAGATTTGGGCGTAAGGGTAAGCTTAGCCTAAGGTTCATTGGACCTTACGAGGTTGTAGAGCGTATTGGTCCTGTGGCAGATCTGTCTTATGATGAGGAACCGGTAAGGATTCTGGATGTGAGTAGCAAAGTTCTTCGTGGCAAGACGATAGAACTTGTGAAGGTGTTGTGGCGACATCGAGGAGTTGAGGAGGCCACTTGGGAGAGCAAAGCGTACATGCTGAAGCAGTTTCCACACCTTTTTCCTCCAGGTAAAATTTTGAGGACGAAATTTCCTAAGTGGGGGAGAGTTGTAACGCCCTGCTTTTGGGCCTAGATGTTTTAGACATCGGATCAGACTGGTTGGAAACAGTTCAAATCGCATAAGGTGATTTAAGGAAATCAAGGACCGAGATAGGATAAAAATGTGGTAAAAATTGCTAAAATCCCTTAAATATATGTTTGAGAGGTTGGTCAAATCAATTTTACAAAAAGAGTTTCAGAAGTGGTACATTTTGGGTGGTGACCAAAATGTAAAGTTTCAAAACTGTGAAAAATGCAATTTTCAAAAGGGAGAGTCGAAGTGTTAGAATCTTTAGGGAGCTTTATGCAATTAAGCATTTCCTTAATGTGACATGTGTTTAAAATGGTTTTTACTTAATTGATTTTAAAATGGGTTTTATTTATTTTATTACTTAAATGGTTAATTTGGGAGATTTAGTTACGTAACTACTTTTCTCTTCTCATTGTCAGCCAAACACTCTTCCAAATAATTTTCTCCAGATTTCTTTTCTCCCAAACACTCTCTCTTGACTTCTCTTTCATTTCCAAAGAATCATTTTCAATTTCTTCAAGATTTTTGAAGCAAAGACTTGTCATTCATTGAGGAAAGCAAGGATTGGAGGTAAATCCCGTTCTCAGCCTCTAATCAAGGTTCTTTATTGAAATTGCCAAGATCTTTGACTCTCAATTGTTGTTTTAAACATAGTTTTTTTATAGTTATGATTTAAGATCAAAATCTTGCAAAATTGTGACTTAATTCTTGATTTTCGGAATTAATTTGATGAGCTTTGTTTTAGATAGATTCTAATTGAGTTTTGAGCTAATTATGTTGTTGAGAAAGTGTTTTAATGATATAGGTCCCGAAATCCTTCAGACCCTTGAGTTTTATGATAGTTTTAGTTGAGTTTTTGAGGTGAATTGATGAGGTTTTGATGTTGGAGGTATAGGGATGGGTTTAGGCCGATTTTAGATGTATTTTGATGCTTATAAATGATTGAAAGTTATGTATGTTGGCTGGGCATGGTTTAGGAAGCAATCGATTGAGTTTTTAGTTGTTTCGGATCGGTAAATTGGTGTAGTTTGGGTGAGCAACGGGTTTGTATTTAGTTGCTGGTGTTGAAATGCATTTTAATGCATTTGGATCTCTGTTTTGATTAAATGAAGCAGGGGATCTTGATCTAGAGGCAAACGAGTCGGTTGTGAAGGTTCCAGAAGAGTGAATTCTGTGCCGGCAAGCAAGGTTTCGCATTGTCAGTGAGTGGACGTGTTTTTAAAGCTTTGTAAGCTTGGATTCGAGTTATTGAGAGGTTAGTGTAAGCTTGAAAGTCTTAGCTAATCTCAGAAGTAAGTATGGTTTCTTGTTCTCTCGATTTTCGGTTTTGAAATGGATTCTATGGTATATCATGTTCATGTTTTGTTGATGATATTTACTCATTGTTATGAATGGACTTAAACAAGGTTTTGCTTGTGTTTATCCCATGAAAAGGTTTGGTTTGAGTAAAATATGGTGAGATCTTGTATGAGATGGTTTTTGCTATTTAAAGGCATGTTTAGTTTGGGATATGTGATGATATTTTATAATGCATTGAAAATAGTGAGTTAACATGGTTTTTAAGGATATATTAGCATGGTTTGATCTATTCTTAATATTCAGATACGTTGGTCGACCAATAGGATGTGAGTGCACTATAATCTATAAATCGTACGTGTGTCTAGCTACGTGTCGTAATATGGGGTGAGCCTATTGCAGGTGATGGAGGTCAGCTTATCACTATGGGTTAGGGGTGAGCTTAATTCCATTCGTAACCATTAATATGGGGGTGTGCCATCATTGAGTTAGGGGTGAGCCTATGTGAGTCTGTGTATCTGATATTGTATATTTGAGTGATGGGGGTGAGTCCATCATAACAAATAAGGGTGAGCGTATGCTGGTTGTTAAATGCCAATATATGTGTATGGTTTATGTTGCCCATGTATCATGTTTTAAATGGAAGCATCATGATTTATTGTGAATGAGATGCTTGATGATGAGTTATTGCATATGAGGATTTTATGTATGTGGATTAAGCAAGTGAGGCTTAATGTGGTTTTGCATTGAGAGCAATGCATGTGACTAATGGTACATATGGAACATGATTTAGGAATGATTTCCTTTTGTTTTGAAAGCATGATTTGAGAATGAGCATGAAATGGTTTGATATGTGTTTTAAAAACCGCATTGTTGGTGTATTCTTGAGCTTTCCCTCACTAAGCAAGTGTGCTTATGCTCCTCTTTTTCCAACAATGCAGATAACTAAGCTTGAGGGCGAGGAGTAGCAAGTGAAGGCACCTAAGTTGTCACTCGAACTCAAGTATGAACTTTGGAGAGTTTGAATAAGTAGATTTGGCAATGGGGGATTAGAACCTTGGTTTGAAGGATTCTTTGTTGAATTCTTAGCTGAGATATAATGGTTGCTTATTTTGAGTTGTAAATGGCCATTGAGGATTTGAACTGTGCATGAATGTGGTTTTTAGCCTTTGTATGGTTTTGGAGTCTAGGAAGCATGCCTATAGATCAAATGCTTGCATGAATGATGATATGTCCTAGCTTGTGCTTCTTGTTAATGGTCTTTGATGTGTTTTCAAGTTGTATGTGGGTTGTAACATGTGTGTGGATGTTTTCGGTTGAGGAAAGTTATTTAAAACCAGTTAAATCTATTGTTGCAAGGCAGGGTGTTTCAGAACGCCCGCATCTGTATCGGAACGATGGCATGTATTGGCTATAGGGTTTCGGAACGGGTGAGATCGTTCCGGAACATTTGGCTACTATGAAGCCTTGTTTCGGAACTGGTTTCGGAATGTACCCGATTATCGAAAGGGTCAACTTGGTTTCGAAATGACCGTTTTGATACGGGGCTCAGCGTTCCGGAACAGGTGACCGTTGAACTTGGTTTTTAAATTGTTCCAGGTTTCTCTTTCTTGCATTTTGACCCCTGAATGTTTGTGAGTTAAATTAATTGAGTTTGGTTGTTCTGTTTGAGATGCGTTTTGGCATACTGGCATGATACATGATTAATTTTGGTTTGGTAACTCTAGAATCTTGTTAGTCTTCGTAATTCTAAAAATTTACAATTTAGTCCCTAAAAGTCAAATGTATACAATTGTATCCCTTAATGAACTCTGTTGGCTGCGCCATTTTCTTCTATGTGTCATTCTATCCACATAGGTTAATATTGTGCATCTAGAAAAGATAATGTAAAAAAGGGTCGTTAATCGAGGTTAACTTTACGAGTTGACTTCAGTTTTCCCCGTGTAATCTTCTCAGTTTGGGTCGAGCGTCTAGACCGGGCTAAGGGGGTTACATGTCACTTCAGTCACTTATGGGACGGCTTTGAGTTATTTCCTCACCCAAAAGGAGATTTATTTCTCTCACGACTACCCGACTCCCCCCACCGATCCCATTGACGAAAGATCTCTTTCTAGGGGAAAGTTTCATTACTTCAATGGTAGTTGGGTTCGTCTCTTCGAGCTCCCTAGCGATGTGATTCCAGAAGAAATTGTCAATCCTCAAGCTGCTCAAGCTCCTCAAGCTTCTCCTCCACCTTCCTTGGATGCTCTTATGACTTTTCTCAACAAACAATTCACGGGCTTATGCACGGGAATTGCTTCTATGGATCAAGTGACGAATTTGGGGTTTGTCGCTATAGACACACACTTTACAAGCCTTAAAGATCGTGTGAAGAATGTGGAGACACGTCTCACTTCTCTTGAAGGCGGTCAGAATTCGATGAACATCTCTCTTACCGCTTTTCAAGGAGGAATGATGATGAACATGAAGAGGACGATGAAGGTGGCGCTGGAGAAGCGTAGTAGTTTATCTTTGCATTCCATTCATGTCATTTAGTATATCTATTTATGCACTTTGAATTATGTTTTTAGGATTAAGTTTGCATTCTAAAACCTATGTTTTGATTATTGTTCTTTGGATTTTATTTTGATGTTTTCCTTTCTTTTGAACATAATGTTTATCTATAATATGTTGCTTGGTTATTGTTTATGCCTTTTGCCTATGTTTATCTATGTTTCTATTCTTTTTGATCTAACAAAAAGGGGGAGAGGGAACAAGCTCACACTTAAAATTTTGAATTTTAACTTAAATTTTACCTAGATAATATTAAGGGGGAGTTGTTTTGAGAAGTTTTTCAAAAGTCTTAAAAATTTCAAGTTTTGGTTTTGTTATATCAAAAAGGGGGAGATTGTAAAACCTATGTTTGATTTTGATATAACAAAGTATGTTAAGGATTAAATTGAAAAACTTGAAAAAGATTTTTAAGTCGCTCAAAAGATTTAAAATCAACAAGGCTTTCATCTAGTTTGAAAAACTCAAACTGCAAAATATTTTATAAGTGTTCCAAGGCCAAACCATTGAAAATCGTCCAGGCGTATCGATACACCCCTTGTCGTATCGATACCTTTTTTACAAATTTGGCTACTAGAGAAACGCGTTTCGATACGCCCCTTACCGTATCGAAACAACATATTGAAACAAATTAAATCTGTATCGATACGCTCTCTCTGTAAAAATTGAAGGAGTTTGAATGGCGTATCGATACGGTGTCACCCGTATCGATACGAATTTAATGGAGTTTTAAATTCGAAAATCTTTAAATGTTTTGACCGTTGGTGTCAGTTGTTAGGTAACATATTTTTAAAGTGTTGGTTGTCCCGTACCGATACGCTCTTTGTCGTACCGGTACAGAAACTTCCAGTGAGCTTTGTGAGAATAATGGTATTGATATGGTCTTACCCGTACCGAAACACATCCTTATCTTGTACCGATACACTTACACGTGTATCGATACACCCCTCTTGTAATTGTGTAAAGGCTTTTTCTGTTTTGAGACATGTATCGATACTGTAGGCTGTAGTAGTGCATTTATGGTCGAAAGATAGGGTCACAACGGCTATATTCAATACCCTAACCACCCAAACGGTTATAATTAATGGAGAAGGTGTAAAATGAAGCCAATTGAAGACTAGCAACAACTATTTCATCCAAAAGAAACATCTGTACAAAAATCCAAGCTCAAAGTACCTAATTTCTTATCCCTTGTAAAATCCTAAATTGTGTTGTGTTTAATCCCTATCGTGTATTCAAATTTGGGTTGAGTGCTTGTATTTAAAGGGGCAAACTTGTATTGAGAGATATCTTTCTTGCCTTAAATTCTTCTTTGTATTCTTATGAGGGTTTGGTCAAATTTTGGGTAGAAAATTTGACGGGTATTGTAAAGGTTACCTCCTAAGCTTTGAAAAGGGGAAGAGCAATTAGTGGATTGTTGGAAAATCCTTAGTGGTAGCTAAGGTAGTGGATGTAGATTTCATTTGTAACTTGAACCACTCTAAATTGTCTTGTTCTTCAATTTTTACTATTCCACTTTCCACAACAAGTTTTAAAAACCCAATTCACCCCCTCTTGGCTTTGATCAATCCATTGATCCACTCAACAATCCAAGGCGACTTGTTTATAGTGCACTCAATCTTATAGCTGGCTAACTATATCCAATTTCATTTATAAAACACTTTAACCAACATCACTTGCCAATATAATCCATATCACATGCATACCTCATTGTTTTTACAAAGCACCCATGATAAGCCATAAACAAACATTAAACCATGCTTCAAATCTCATGCATCAACACAAGCATACAAGGTCACTTACCTAGTGCATCCTTAAACCACATGGCATCATCATACACATTATACATACTCAAAGTCATGTTTTAAAACAGTAGGTACATGCATTTAAAATCAAGTGCAACCAAAGGCTCATAACTAGCACAACCGAGGGAGAAATTCTGATTTACATACTTCCAAACTTAATAAAGCATTTCAAGCTCTTATTAAGTTCCCAAAACCTTTTCTAAAACGTTTCAACGCTGGAAAACCAAATTTGACTCACTGACTTTCGAAACCACGCTAGCCGACGCACAATTAAACCGTCTAAAGCTTCCATAAACGCGTCAATTGTTTCCGGAACACTATCCCTTGTTTTCAACACATCAAAACAGAGGCCCAATACATTAGAATGTATCCAAAACCCCAGCACGCACAAGAAATCCCGTAGCCATGCTCTAAAGCAACAAAACACTCGTCTGAAACAACCGAAAACTCATTCGATTACCCTCAAACCTCAGCTCAGCCATTACCCATCTCATCCAACACATTCTAAGCATTAATCAACATCCAAAAACAACCTAAAACCAACCTTATACCTCCAGCAACTCTAAAACCTCAAGAACACCTCAAAAACTCTACTAAAAACACCTCTAAAACTAAGGATCTATAGGATTTCGGGATTAATATGATCAAGACTCAATATCAACATCAAAAACCTTCCAAGACAAGATTGGAACACAACTCAACTGACCCATAAAAAAACAATTACGAAAATCACATTTAAATCTCTTCTTTCATCAAAATTTCAGCCTTTTCACCAATCAACACAAAAACCTCATTTAAAAACATAAATCAAGAGTCAAATGCTTGAGAATTTCATTAAAAAACCTTGATTAAAGTGGAAGAACGAAAATTACCTCAATCCTTGCTTTTGTTCTAGTTTGGAAAGTTTTCACTCTATGAATCAAAAGAGATTTTGAGAGAAATCTTTGGAAATTGAGTTGGAAATCATAGAAAGATAAGTGGAAGATGTAATATGGAAATTGGGAGAAAAAGAGAGTGTGTGGGTGATGAGAGAAAATGAGAAAAGAGTAGTTACGTCAAAAATGATTTCCAAAATAACTAACTCTCCCTTTTTCTTTCAATTCCCCTTTAATTTTAATTAAAACATTTTAAACACATGCCAAATTGAATAAAATGCTTAATTGCATGAAAGCTCCCTAAAGATTCTAAGATTTGACTCCTCTTTTAAAAATTACACTTTCGCCACATTTTTCAAACTTTACATTCTGGTCACTGCCCAAAATGTACACCTTTCAAAACCCATTTTGCAAAATTGACTTCATCAAAACCCATTTTTATCATATTTTTATCTTATCCCGAACCCCGATCTCCTTAAACCACCTTTTAATGGTTTGAACAACCAGCACCGGTTCTACCGGTCCAACGCGACTCGCCTAAAACATATAAGCCCAAAATCGAGGCGTTACATGATGTACAAAGAAATAGAAGTTTATGTGGATGATATGATCGCCGAGTCCAGAACTGAAGAAGAGCATCTAGTGAACCGGAGTAATCTTTTTCAAAGATTGAGAAAGTTTCAGTTAAAGCTTAATCTTGCCAAGTGCACATTTGAGGTTACATCTGGGAAATTGTTAGGCTTTGTTGTAAGCATAAGAGGAATTGAAATCGAACCAGACAAGATAAGGTCCATACAAGAGCTTCCACCTCCTCAAACACAGAAGCAAGTTCAAGGATTCTTGGGAAGGTTGAACTACATAGCTCGTTTCATCTCGCAACTTACGAATAAATGTGATCCAATATTCAGGTTGCTTAGAAAGTACAACCCAGGGACCTAGAATGAAGAATGCCAAGTAGCTTTAGAAAAGATCAAGGAGCAGCTAACTAATCCTCTAGTGTTAATACCACCCGTTTCAGGGACACCATTAATACTCTATCTAACGGTGTTTGAAAATTCAATGGGTTGTGTACTAGGGCAGCATGACGAAACTGGACGGAAGGAAAGGGTGATATATTATGTGAGCAAGAAGTTTACTTACTGTGAAGCAAGATATACTCTAATTGAAAAGGTATGTTGTACTTTGGTATGGACCACTAAAAGGCTTAGGCAGTATATGTTGTATCATACCACTTGGTTGATCTCACAGTTAGATCCATTCACAGTTTATGATGGAAGCTCCAGTCTTATCAGGAAGAATAGCGCGATGGCAAATGTTGCTCTCAAAATACGGCATTCAGTATGTGAATCAGAAAGCATTGAAAGGAAGCGCCATAGCATATTTTCTTGCAAGTCGTGCACAAGACGACTACGAGGCATTATATTTCAGTTTCCCCGATGAAGATTTGATGTGTATTATGGAAGATGAAGAGTCACCAACAGAATCATGGGCCATGCATTTCGATGGTGCTGTAAATGCTTTAGGACGAGGTGTTGGGGCAGTTTTGGTTTCACCAGAAGGAGGTCATTATCCTTTTACTTGTCGTTTGAAATTCTTCTACACCAATAATATGGCAGAATACGAGGCATGCATATTGCGCCTAAGGGAATCCATCGACAGAAAAATCAGAAAGTTGAGAGTCTATGGGGATTCAGCATGGATCACCTACCAAACACGTGGCAAATTCGAAACAAAAGATGCAAAATTGATAGAGTATCACAAGTTGGTTCTTGAGTTAGCTAAATAATTCGAGGTGATCACTTTTAAGCATTTCCCAAGAGAAGATAACCAGATGGCTGATGCGTTAGCTACTTTGGCTGCCATGTTTAAAGCAAGCGAGGGTTCTGAGATGATGCCCATTAAGTTGCAAATGTTAGAGTCCCAGCATATTGTTACAATGTAGAAGAAGAAGAAGAAGATGGTTAATCGTGGTACCATGACATCTTACAGTACATAAAGCTTCAACAATACCCAGCACAAGCTTTAGAAAATGAAAAGAAAATGATTAGGAAAATGGCATCAGGATACATCCTTGATGGAGAGATCCTCTACAAACGAAGTCGAGACCAGGTGTTACTAAGATGTGTAGATGCAAAAGAATAGCAGTTGATTTTGGAAGAAGTCCATAAGGGAGTTTGATGTCTTGGTTGCTAGAGCCAAGGACATTGAACATAGCTTCGGGCTGACCAAGCGTTCTGGAGGATCCAGTTCTGGTAAGAGGCACAGCAACTTTGATGGTAGAGATGCCAAGAGGCATAGAGGTGGCGGACATCAGTTTGACCATAGACGTGGCGGTGGCCATCATGGTAGGGGCCATCAGGGCCATAGAGGTGGAGGGCGTTTGCCCGAGTGCACACGTTGTGGGAGACAACACGCTGGTGAGTGTTGGGGTAACTTCCATGCTTGTTGGAACTGTGGTTCGAGGGACCACTTTAGGAAGGATTGTCCGCATCAGACGGCACAGGCACCGAACATTGCTCAGGCTCTTGCGAGAGCGAATGACTTTAAGAGAGGTCGTGGGTGTGGTCGTGGATACTTCCAGCCTAAGGCTGATGCACCTAGGGTAGATGCTCAGAGGAACCTTGCTCACGTTGTGGCAGTGCAGCCAGAGGCAGGAGGACCAGCGAGAGTCTATGCTTAGAGAGAGGCCGGGAACGACACTGATGTGATTGCAGGTAATTTTGAGTTACAGTCTAAGTCTTTGCTTTCTTTGGTTGATTCGGGTTCTACACATTCCTACATTTTGAGTGAGCATGCATGGAAGTTAGATATACATGTTGAGATTTTAGATGTAGGTATGCATGTGTCTAGTTCTTTTGGGAAAACGGTTTTGGTTAGACGTATGTATAGGAGATGTCCACTGAAGATTCAGGGTCATGTGTTCTCTGTTGATATGATGGAACTTCCTTTCTGTGGTTTTGATATTATCCTGGGTATGGACTGGTTGGTTGAGCACCGGTCTAGTGTGGATTTTGTGACGAAGAGGATTTCTTTGAAACTTTCTGATGACTACGAGGTAGTAGTAGTAGGCGAGAACATTAAGTTCTTGTCTAATGTTGTGTCAGCTTTAGAGGCTCATAGGTTGATGGATTCCGGATGTAGGGCTTACTTAGCTTATGTTATGAATCCGAATATGAGTGAAGCTAGACCGAAAGATATTAGAACAATGTGTGACTTTCCGGATGTGTTTCCGGAAGAGTTGCCGGGTTTACCTCCTGACAGAGATGTTGAGTTTGTGATTGAGACTGTTTCAGAGTCTAATCTAGTTTCGATAGCTCCGTATCTTATGGCACCGAAAGAGTTGAAAGAATTGAAGAGTCAGTTGCAAGAATTATTAGACCGTGGTTTCATTAGGCCTAGTAGTTCTCCTTGGGGTGCTCCTGTGTTGTTTGTGAAAAAGAAAGATGGTAGTATGCGCATTTGTATTGACTATAGATAGTTGAATCAGTTGACTGTGAAGAACAAGTATTCGTTGCCTCCCATATATGATTTGTTTGATCAGTTGAGAGGTGCTTCAGTGTTCTCGAAGATAGATTTGAGATCTGGGTACTACCAGTTGAAAGTGATAGAGTGTGATGTTTCGAAGACAGCTTTTAGGACTAGATATGGTCACTATGAGTTCCTTGTGATGCCGTTTGGGCTCACGAACGCACCTGCAGCATTCATGGATATGATGAACAGAATTTTTAGAGACTATCTAGACCGTTTTTTAGTTGTTTTCATTGATGATATACTTGTGTACTCGAAGACAGAAGAAGAGCATGATGAGCACTTGAGATTTGTTTTACAGAGATTGTTGAGCAATCAGTTGTATGCGAAGCTTAGCAAATGTGAGTTCTGGATTCGAGAGGTTGTATTTCTTGGCCATGTTGTTTCGACCGAAGGTATCCGTGTTGATCCATCGAAGATTGAGGTTATTGTTGAGTGGAAACCACCTAAGTCCGTAACCGAGATTAGGAGTTTCCTAGGACTAGCCGGTTACTATAGGAGATTTGTTGATGGTTTCTCTAGAGTGGATGCTCCCTTGACTAAATTGTTGCAAAAAGGAGTTAAGTTCGAGTGGTCAGATGCAAGACAGAAGGCCTTTGAGAAATTGAAAGAAGCTTTGACAAACGCTCCAGTGTTAGTGCAACCTGTTTCAGGTAAAGAGTTTGTGATGTACAATGATGCTTCCTACATAGGTTTAGGATGTGTTTTGATGCAAGAAAGAAGGGTTGTTGCTTATGCTTCTAGACAGTTGAAGGTTCATGAGAAGAACTATCCTACTCATGATATAGAGTTAGCCGCAGTTGTGTTTGCATTGAAGATTTGACGTCATTACTTGTATGGTGAGAAGTGTATAGTTTACACCGATCACAAGAGCTTGAAGTACTTGATGATACAGAAAGAGTTGAACTTGAGACAGAGAAGATGGCTAGAGTTGCTAAAAGATTATGACTTGACCATTGAGTACCATCCGGGGAAGGCAAATGTAGTAGCCGATGCTTTAAGTAGAAAAGTGGTCGTTGAGTTGAGAGCTATGTTTGCTAGATTGAGTGTGTCCGATGATGGTGGTTTGATCACCGAATTGCAAGTGAAGCCTTCTTTGATTCAGTTGATTAGATAAAAGTAGTTGCAAGATGTGACTTTAGTTCCTCATGTTCAGGACATAGCCGAAGGAAGACCGACCGAGTATAGTTTCAATGGTGAGGGCTTGTTGTGCTTTAGAGATAGAGTTGTTGTACCAGAAGATGTTGTGTTGAGACGTCAGATTCTGAGTGAAGCACATTCGAGTCCCTTTTCTATACATCCGGGTAGTACCAAGATGTATCGTGATTTAAAGAATGACTACTTCTGGGTTGGTTTGAAGAAAGATGTAGCCGAGTATGTGAGCCGTTGTATGGTTTGTCAGAGAGTGAAGGCAGAACATCAGGTTCCTTCAGGTTTGTTACAGCCTTTGAAGATTCCGGAATGGAAATGGGAGAGGACCACCATGGATTTTGTATCGGGGTTGCCTTTGTCTCCTTCGAAGAAGAATTCTGTTTTGGTGATTGTTGATAGGTTCACAAAGTGTGCTCACTTCTTAGCAGTGAACACCACAGATTCTTTAGATAAGTTGGCAAACTTGTACATCCGTGAGATTGTGAGACTTCATGGAGTTCCGAAGTCTATTGTTTCAGATAGAGATCCTAGATTTACTTCAAGGTTCTAGGGTTGTTTGCATAGTGCTCTAGGTAGCCGTTTGCATTTCAGTACGTCTTATCATCCGCAGTCCGATGGGCAGTCAGAGCGAGTGATACAGATTCTAGAGGATATGCTTCGTTGTTGTGTGATTGACTTTCAGGGTTCTTGGGAGAAGCACCTACCATTAGTTGAGTTTGCTTACAACATCAGTTATCAGTCTAGTATTCAGATGGCTCCCTATGAGGCTTTGTATGGTAGACGATGTAGGACTCCGATTTGTTGGGCTGAAACAGGTCAGAGATTGTTACCTATGCCGGAGTTGCTTAAGGGGACTACTGACAAGGTGAAGTTGATTTGTGACCGTTTGAAAGCAGCTTCCGATCGTCAGAAGTCTTATGCAGATTTGAAGAGGAAAGAGATTGAGTACTCTGTGGGTGAGAAAGTGTTTCTGAAAGTATCTCCGTGGAAGAAGGTAATGAGATTTGGCTGGAAGGGCAAGTTGTGTCCAAGGTTCATTGGTCCGTATGAGATAGTTGAGCGGATAGGGCTTGTAGCTTACCGTTTGAGGTTACCTTCTGAGTTAGAGAAGATCCATGATGTCTTCCATGTGTCTATGCTTAGGAGATATAGGTCAGATCCTTCTCATGTTATGCCCGTAGAGGAGATAGAGTTGAATCCGGATTTGTCTTACAATGAAGAGCCTGTTGAGATACTTGCTTCTGATAGCAAGGTGTTGCGTGGTAAGACCATAGAGTTGGTCAAAGTGTTATGGAGACATAGAGGTGTGGAAGAGGCCACGTGGGAGAGGAAAGCGGATATGGTTGAGCAGTTTCCGTATTTGTTTCCGTCAGGTAATTTCGGGGATGAAATTCCTTAAGTGGGGGAGAGTTGTAACACCCGGGTTTAGGGGTCGGGTGAAAATAATATTTTAATATTATTTTGGGCTCGGTTTTATAATTAAAATAATCTTTTAAGTTTCAGGTTTCAAAAATAAATATTTTACATTGGACCAAATTGAAGGAATTGCAAAGTGAAGAGTTTTTAAAGATTAAAGAAGATAGCCATTCATTAATGGCCATTTGGTTATTAGCCCAACTTTGATTTTAAATCCCCCTTTCTATCAAATAGTCACTATTCACTCTCTTCTTCATCAAACTTAACGTGAAATAGAGCTCTCTCCTCTCCACCACTATTCCATCAAAAAGCTCCTCCATTTCAACTCATTTTTGAAAGGTAACATCGTTTTTGACTTCCCTTCAACTCCCTCTCTTCAAAAGTACCATTAGTTTTTATTTTCGTTAAAGTTTTGAAAATGGGGATTTCAAAAGATTTGATTAAAAATGATGTCTTTGTGTTGCTAAACCTAATATTTTGATTTAATATGGTTAGTTATGAGGTTTAGGAGTTAAATGGTTCAACATATATGAATTTCTCTTGATTTTGAGCAATTCCCGAATTTGGGTATAAATGGGGTTTTTGGAGGGTTTTGGGTGAGTTTTGGGGGTTGTTCTAGGTTGGAATTGATAGGCTATTGGTAGTACATTGGTTAGGGGTTGATTTGGGATCATTTGTGGGTGTAAAAGGTGTTGGAAACATGGGTTTTGGAAGAGGTTTTGGGGCTGCCCGAGTTTGGTTAAATGTGGGGTGGTTCATGGCTTGAAACATTGTAATTTGTTGTTGAATTGTGTTCCGGGTTAGTGTTTTGATGTTTGGGCTGATTTGAGATTGTTTGAATTGTATTGAGGTTGTTTAGAAACAAGGACTTGGGTCGGTGAAGCACCGGGAGGAAATTTGGAAGCTTGAGGGTGGTGGCTTGCTTGGCTTGGAGCTTGGAAGCTTAGGTGAGTGGTTAATGGTTTAAAGTGGTTTTAAATTATTTGGTTCGAGCATATGGACTAGGTCGGGCTTGGTAGACCCACCTAGAGTTAGGATTAGGGTGGTAGCCTAATCCTAAACTTAACTAGAGCCATTGGTTGAACTTGTAATGGATGTTTATGCCTCGTATGATTTGTGATGTGATTGTTTATGCACAATGTGTTATACATGTGAGATGAGGCATGATTTGTGATGCTTATGGCATGCATGTGAATGGTTCATGATTGTGATCATGGTGAGTACGTGCTAAGTGCGAAATTGGTTGAAATGTGGATTGAGTTAAATGTTGGCACTAGTATGCTTGAGTACAAATGATCGATCATTAGGATGTTAGTGTGTACACATGAGTCTAAATTCGCGCGTGGCCTTGGTGGCGTTGAGTCACCAAGGAGGAGTACGGGTTTGCCCGGAAATTGTATGTATATATAGTCGATGATGAGTGGAATCCCATCGACGGGGCGTGAGGATGAGTGGAATCCCCTCTGCGAGACCGGTGATGAGTGTAATCCCACCATGAGGTAAAGTGGTTGTTGGATGTGAGTTCCAACGTGTTTCTCCGCGTATTCGGGTCATAGCTAGGTGCCAATATTGATTAATATGTGTATCAATGTGTTGTGAAATGTGACCTCTATTTGGATGTTTATATGTGATTACATATGTTGTGAAATAGAGCATGTTTAGCATGACGTATATGTTTGGATATTGTTCATGCATCTTTAACATTTGGCTCTTGGGGGCTAATGGCATAACCATGCTTTTACCTTGGTTGAGATCGTGCTTGGACCCTGCAATGTTGAGGTTTGTTTTTAAGAGCTTACCCTCACTAAGCATCATTGCTTACACTCTCTTTGTTCAACATTGCAGATCCTTAGTTCGTGGGTTGCTAGCGCAAGTGGAGGGCCTCCAAGTGTGGTCATTGAACTTGAGTTCATCAAGTATGGGTTTTTAATGTTTTGGACATGTAATAGTTAAGCAATGGGATGTGTGATTTGTTGGTTGCTTAGGAGCATGTTTAGACTCCTTAATTATGTTGTTTTTGTCTTGGCTTGTTGTTGCCATGTTGGAATGTGAACCATGTCTAAATTGCTTACCATGTGTGTTGGCCATGTGCCCTTTTGAGTTTGCTCTTGTGTTTGAATGTTGGAACATGAGACCTTAAATGCTTTTATGCTATCCTTTGACCAATTGCATGATTTCCTTGATTGAATGATGTATGTATATTGTTGGGTGTTTGTATGGCTAGATTTTGGTTCGTAAAAGTTGTATGCATGTTCGTATGTGGCTAGGGAGGTCTTAATATGCATCTAGGGTGTGAGTCTTGTACGTTTGTGCTAAATTTGGAGAATTGCAGAGCAGGGCGTATCGGTATGCCTAAGGGCCGTATCGATACGGTCTTGCCATCAGGGCTCAGTTTTGACTGGGCGTATCGATACACTTTGGATATCAATACGGTCTCAACTCACTGGAATTCTGAGATTTTGGTGAGTTAATACCATATCGGTACGGTGTCTTCGTGTATCGGTACGGGTCTCTCTCGTTGACCACGAGACGTTGACTGGGAAGGGCGTATCAATACGCTCAAGGGCGGTATCGATACGGTTTTCATGTGTTGACCGTTGGGTGTTGACTTTGGTCAAGGCGTATCGATACTCTTGACAGGTGTATCGATACGGACTGCTTAATTACAGAAAATGGACTGTTTTAATGGTGATGTCTTGAATGATCGTTTTTGTATTGCTCTTGTTTCCGCTGACGTGTTTCACATAGGATATGGTATTGCCTTTAGACAAGATAAATAAAAGAAATTTTCTAGGGTTGCTAACCGAGGTGGGACCTTAACGGGTTTCGCTTCGGTTTTCCCCGTGTGACCCACTCGGACTGGTCAAGCGTCTGGACCGGGACGAGGGGGTTACATAATGTGATTATTTATATGTATTAAAAAATTTATGGTTGACATCGCATGCATACGTTTTCAGAATATGTTTTTACTATGATTTATGAATCTTGATTTATGGACTACGATTTATGAACGGTGATTTATGGACTTATGAGCTATGATTTATGAAGTATGTTTACGGAATATCAGATTTATGGAACTTTGTTTATGAAATTTGATTTTTAATCATCATGTATGTATGAGCATGGGTTGGGATTTGCATTGAGGAAGTTCAGTGGTTTCATCCTTCGGGCTGAATTCCACTTCGGATCAGTGGTTCCACCCTTCGGGCTGAGTTTCACTTCGGATGGTGACGATGTAGAGAGTGGTTCTGGGGAACCTACCTCTTTTTATGGCGGTTGTAGTTGGGTGCATTACATTGTGAATGTGATACTTGTGTTATGATTTTTTAAAAGATTTTAAGAAAATAATAATATATTTTATAATTATTATTTTCTTGCACTTTAGAGAAGCACTAAGCTCTTTAGCTTACTCCCCCATATTTTTTCTTTTACATATATCTTGGACTTTAGGCGACGTGGTACTTGGAGGATCTCAAATTTTATCCAGTTATTTTATTATTCAATATGAACTTATTTTAGACTATCATATTATTATTATTTATTATTTAGGGATATTATGTAACTTCATTGTAACCCCCTTAACCCGGTCTGGACGGTTGACCCGAATTAAGAAAGTCACACGGGGAAAACCAAAGTCAACCCGAAAGTCAACCTTGATTAACGACCCTTTTTTTTCTTTTTAAACTTGTCTAGATGCACATTAACCTTAGATGTGATCACACAACAACATGCTCAAAGATCGCAAACATCAGAGATCAGACAGGGACCCAATTGAACAATTTACAACTTTAGGGACCAAATTGTAAATTCTGAAAACTTTAAGGACTTAACCAGATTTTAAGTTACCAACTTAAAATTAATCAGGTTTCATGCTTCCCTGCCAAATTTCAGCTCAAACGGACATCCCGAACTCATACAATTGCACAAACAAGATTCAGGACCAAAATGCAAACATTTTGAAACATTTAACCGCCCATGTCAGCCCCCAACGGTCACCCGTTCCTAAACAGGCAAAGCCCGTTTCGAAACACGGGGCCGTTCCGCAACGCGTTCCGCAACGGGGGTCTGGCAGAAGCCATTCTGTTTCGGAACGGTGTCACCCGTTTCGGACGCCTGGGTTGGTTCGGGCACCCGTTCCGAAACGGTATCAACTGTTCCGAAACACCCTGCATAAAATGCAGCATTTTGCATACTTAAACATGCAATCGATCCACCAAACATGCTCCAAAAGCCACCAAACTTTACCAACATGCAATTCAACATATATGAGACATTCTTGCATCAACAAATCAACAAAATATCCACACATATGAAAAGCCCCAATTCTATAGGCATGCTTCCTACACAAGCAACCATTTAAGCATAAACCTTCCAAATCAAACTCATTTAAGCCAATTCATGTTCCAACAACATTAGCAACAACATTAAAACATTCTTGATCAAACATATACGATCACATACACATAAACCCGAGAGATTCTACCCCATTGCCTTTATTAACTATAGCTATTCACCGAGACATACATCTCCATTGGAGTCAACCTTGAATCCCTTGCTCCTTGCTGTCCAAACTTCAAGAATCTGCATTGATGGACAAAAAGGAGCGTAAGCACATAATGCTTAGTGAGGAATGCTCAAACCAAAACACCATCAATGCAGCGGGTCATTAAACACTTTTAAAACAAACCCGATTTGTTTACCAAAGCCATGTTTGGAAACCCTTTTCAACATCAAGCTCAAAGCCATGCATTGCACATACATAAAAACCAACCCTTAGCTTAGCAAGCTAAGAAAACCTTTTCAAAGAACAACTCACAAAAATCAACCATTTAGCCAATCCATGCATAAACACCTTATGCAAAGCTTAAAACAAAACCATGGAAAATACTCCCATTTCACAACATACCTTTCTTAAACTTGAAAGCCATTTCGAACAAGAAACCTTTTAAAACCATAACTCAAATAATCCATCACATGCATTTAACCAAGGCAACATAGGAACCATAACATCATCTTCACATGCCTTTAAAAAACAAGTCTTACAAGATTCCAATGCAATAAAGATATTTCATGCTCACATGCATCATTTACCAAATGATAATCAACACTTGTTCAACTTAACAAGTAAACATGCATTCACAAGCATTATACACTTTACATGCAACCATGCATCTTTTCCAAGCATCTCATGCCTCACATGCAATTATGCATCATTTCAAGCATCTCATGCTTCTTTACAATCAAGAATATCATATTGGCCTTCAAGTGATCAACCACATCCACTTTTCAACTCAACATCCAATCGGATACGCGGATTCCGAGCGTTGTCCCTACGCTCCCTACACCCTACCAATCCAAGGTCTCCCAAATGGACTTTTAACCACCATTTGACCTCAACATCCTAAGGTTCCCATGTATGGACTTTTAAACACCATACAACCTTAGCTTTTCCCCAAGGTTCCCATGTATGGACTTTTAACCACCATACAACCTTGACATGCACAAGATTCCCATGTATGGACTTTCAAACACCATACAACCTTTGCATTCACCGATGGGTAGTTGTAGAACATCACTAATGAGATCCGGGACACCCTACACAAGATCCACACATGGACTTAACACTGCCATTGTGATCTCAACAAGCACAAGGTTCTCACATATGGACTTTTAACCACCATATAACCTTTGCTCAACCAAGGTCCTCGAATGGGCAACACCTCCATTATGACCTCAATCATCTCGTTAGGATACTTGAAGGGAGTTTCCCGGTCCACTCTTGACCACTCCACCTCCAAGGCGACTTAATTCACGGTGCACCCAATCCTATAGCCGGCTAACTATATCCGATCAACGAACCAAGAACCACTTACATCACTTGCCAATATAACCATCTTACCACATTAGTCCAATGTTTCACATGCATAACCAATATGCAAAACCATTCCACATTAATCCAATGATTCACATGCATAACCAATATGCAAAACCATCATTTATCATCATCAATTCACTGTTTTAAAGCATTACACAAAGCCATGAAACACCATGCAACATCATGCATCAAAACCACATTTTCAATGTATAAAAATCAAGGATCTCTTACCTTGAGCATCCTTCACATACGGCTTTCAAAACCAGCATTAAAACATGCTAAAATATGCTTACAAAACAGAATTAAACCATGCAAAACACATGCATTTCAATCATCAACCACATTTGCTTTTAAAACCAAATCACAACACAATTCAAGAGCAAAAATCCATTCACTTACTCTTGAGCTTAGCAAAGTTGTTTAGACTTACACTAAGCTCCCAAAAACCTTCAAACCTTGGTTTAAAAGCTGAAATCCCAACTTCACTCACCGATAACCAAAACAAGGCTAGCCAACAAGCCTTCCAAGCATCCGAAACCTTCCGCAACACCTCTAAAGCTCACGGATCAAACTCCCCTGTTTCAAGCACACAAAAACAGAACATTAATGCATCATTATGCATTAAGAACACCAGCAACAAGACTCAACTCGCTGCTCATCACAAATCCAACAATTCGGCTACCAACCACAACCGAAATCACCTCCAAACACTTCCAAAACTTAGCCCAGCCAAGATCCATCACTTCTAACCATATTTAAACATCAAATAACATCCAAAAAGATCACAAACACGTCCTTATACCTCCAGGTATAACAGATCACCAAAAACACTCCAAAAACAACCAAAAACTCAAGCCAAACTTAGGAAATTCAACCTATCCGGGATTGCATTAGTTAAACCTCAACTTCTAATCAATTTAGCATTCATTTAACATCATTTTGACACTCCAAAACACTGCCCAAACAGATCACACGAAAATTTCACCAAAATCACCAAATCTTGCATTTTAAGCCAAAAATCAAGATTTCAATTGAAAAGCCATTAACAAAACATAAATCAAGGATTGAGAACTTAGGAATTTCAGTAAAGAACTGATAGTTTAGAGGAAAAGGACGTTCTTACCTCCAAACTTGAATTTCTCCTTTTTAGAGCCAAAATGCTTGATTAAACAACTTGCAAATTGAGAGGTTTTGTTGATGAGATGATTAGGAATCAAATGAGAGTTGAAATGAGAGATTTAGATGCCAAAATCAGAGAAGGAAATCTGGAGAATTGTGTTTGGGTTGAGAGAAAATGAGAGAAAAGGAAATTGAGAGAAAATAGAAAGTTAGTTAAGAAATGGTAAAAATGATTTCCCTCCACTATCATAATCTTTAAAAATCAGAATAAAGCCTTAAAATATCTTAGAAAAATCTGGAGAAACTCTTTTTGGAATAATAGCTCCTTAAAGATTCAAAGTTTCAATCCTTTATAAAACTGTCCCGCAACTTTCAAAAATTACATTTTGGTCACTAGCCAAAATGTCAACCTTCCGAACCTCATTTTCCAAAATTGATTTCACAGTTCACTTACATATATTAAAAGATGATTTTAGAACATTTTTCCATATTTTTAATGCAACCCGAACTAGGCTTTCCTAATTTCACCTTTATATATTCGATCAGCACTTTGACCGAACCGGTCAACGCCCAAAACTTCTGAGCCCAAAACCGGGGCGTTACAACTCTCCCCCCCCCCCCTTAGGAAATTTCATCCTCGAAATTTCAACCGGCGAAAAGAGAACCACAACCTTCTCAAAGCAGCACACAAGGCGACACAAAAGCCTTAACCAACACTGAACACATTCCACACAAAGCTCCACCAAACCCAACACCACCACATGCTGTTCACAAAATCCAGAACACACAAAGACAGCCACAACTTAATCTTTCACATAACCGGACTGTACACAGCCCCAACATCAACCTGAAGAACCTCAACTTTTACAGCACACCACACTGTAACACACAACTTCCAAGACTTATTTACACTGTGACAACAACCAATCCAAAACAGCCACTACGCAAACCCTTCTGCTTCTAAAACTCTTGCAAATTCCCAAACCTCTTCCAAGGATCTTCCCAACAAGCAGAAATCCTTAAGCATCAACTGCTTACCCAAACTCTTCAACAAAACTGACAATCCTTCACATATGCCGCTAACATTACCATAACAGCTCACTAGGATTACTCACCCAGATTCCAAGAATTACAACATAACCCCAACTTGAATCCGTCAGCCGCTCCACACACCACAAGCTGACTTCAAACGGAACCTTCTTAACCACAACCAGCCAACCACTTCTCACAAGAACTCAAACGACCAACAAAAGCCTTCGATCTTTCATAGCCGTTTCACTACAAACTTCAACCAGAACGCTTGCATTACCAGAACATTGCCCAACCAAAACACACATAACAACTCTTCAACTCCTCAAAGGTTACTAAGAACCAACACTTACAAACACAACCCTTCCACAACAACTTAAAAGCTAAGCTACCTCAGCACTTGAAAACACAACCACAAAACTGCAACTTCACTAGCACCAAGGAACCACCACTTCCTTTTAGCTATACAAACCACATAACCGATACTAAACTCAACCGATACTCCTCACCACCAAACCACTAAACTCTCTTTAAGCAACAACACTATCCTTCTACCAACAGGCTATACCACTCTCACCATTGCTAGCAACTAGCTTAATAAACTCCAACACTTCTAACCCTCACTCAGCACCAAAACAACCTCTAAAAATCCATCATCCAAACCAACCACCACACTAACAGATTCAATTAGTTATTAGCGAGTGTGAACATCGTATGCATGATCACCTACATGCCCTATCAATGCCTGATGTACATGTATGTAAAACCTCTAATGTCATGCCACATGTATGCATGGACCAACATATATAATATAGCATATAACAATGATTTTTAACTGTGCATGAATTCCAGTTCACACCCTCCAATAACATCCTCAAATCCATCTAAGAACAACCTCTTAACTCACCTCTAACTTATCTAACTTCATCATACCAACAACCATTAACCACAAGGTACTCACTAAAGCCTTCTTCACACCAAAGATGTTCCCAAACAACTACCATTACCCCAAACATGCTAGCAACAAGACTAAACTTACCACGCAAGGAAAACCAACAGAAACCAAACTAAGGCAACTAGAGCAAGATTACTTAACAAGGTTACCTGAAAGCACAACACCACCCTGAAGCTTCATCAGACGAGCTCTCTTCCTTGCGGAACCATCATCCTCCTGCCGCACCACTGCAGCACCAGCTAACACTCCAGGGTCACCACCAACTCCTTGCGATAAAGAACCTTGGCTGTTCCGAGCCAACATCAAACAATCACGTCGCATGTGTCCAGCAGACCCACATTTCCAGCAACTCTCCTTTCCCACACTCTTCACAACTTCCTGCCCTTTCTGCCACCTCTGAACCTTGCCTCGGCCGTGCCCACGACCTTTCTGAGACCCTTTGGCTATCACCAAAGCTGACTTCACTCCATGTGGACAATCACGCTTAACATGCACTTTAGAACCACAATTCCAGCAACCACATGCGCCCCAACAACCTCCAACATGGCGCCTTTCACAACGGTCACATACCGGTGGCTGAACTTCCACTCCTTGCCCAAGCAACACTTGTCCCACAACAGCACTACCCGCGCCTTGCTTAACCCTTGGAAATTCCCTTCCAAGATACCTTCCACAAAAAGCAGATACAAAGAAATCCCAATCAATATCAGGAATATGTGACGCCACAGCCACAGATGTCCACCAGACACAAGCATCCTCCAACATCAGAGAAACAACACTCCCCATCTTACAGGCATAATCACAGCCTTCCCGATCCAAGATCAGAATCACACTGGCCAACCAGGCCTCAAATGTCTCAGGTGAAGAACCATGATATTCCACAGCACCCAAATCAAGAAAACGCTGCTTCGGCAAACCCTCACATCCCACAGCCAGCACATCCACTGACTTTACCTTTACCACAGCCTGAGATGTTCCCAACACCTCCTGCTCAACAGATAATGAACTTTTCATCACAGAACCAGCTTCTTTCCCTTGTCTTACCACCTCAACTCCAGGCACAGAAGGCTGAAACAAAACACCTCTACAAAAGAGTGAATTCCATGCCTTAACAACCTGCCCCAAGGCAGCAACCATCTTACCCAACTGCCACTCTTTCATCGACTTTGCCATACCACTAACAACAACAAACATACAATCACAACAAGCAAACAAACCAGTTAGACCAGCATTAAGCAAGGATTCAAACTCCAACTCCAAAATAACACAATAGCTATATTAATAAGGCAATGGGTATCCCGAATCCTCCCCTTTACATGACATAACAGTCAACACAACATGGATATCACAACATCAAGCACATCAAACAACATACTTTGATCATGCTTACATCAAACAACATCCATTTGCATCAGCATACTATCGACATAACATACTCAATACACATTCACCATGCATAACATCAGCTCACAACATCAGCACATAACCACATAAACTCAACCAAGATTCATAACCACAAAACATGCTTGCATACATCAGCAACATGCTCGGAAACATCAGCAATTTACTCAGAAACACGTGTTTCAACCAACCTTCGACCAAAAATCAAGGTAACATCATACACACATCACAACAACTTACCGTTTTCCCCAAGCATTCGCAACTCAGCTCTGATACCACCAAATGTAACCCCCTTAACCCGGTCTGGACGGTTGACCCGAATTAAGAAAGTCACGCGGGGAAAACCAAAGTCAACCCGAAAGTCAACCTTGATTAACGACCCTTTTTTTTTCTTTTTAAACTTGTCTAGATGCACATTAACCTTAGATGTGATCACACAACAACATGCTCAAAGATCGCAAACATCAGAGATCAGACAGGGACCCAATTGAACAATTTACAACTTTAGGGACCAAATTGTAAATTCTGAAAACTTTAAAGACTTAACCAGATTTTAAGTTACCAACTTAAAATTAATCAGGTTTCATGCTTCCCTGCCAAATTTCAGCTCAAACGGACATCCCGAACTCATACAATTGCACAAACAAGATTCAGGACCAAAATGCAAACATTTTGAAACATTTAACCGCCCATGTCAGCCCCCAACGGTCACACGTTCCGAAACAGGCAAAGCCCGTTTCAAAACACGGGGCCGTTCCGCAAAGCGTTTCGCAACGGGGGTCTGGCAGAAGCCATTCCGTTTCGGAACGGTGTCACCCGTTTCGGACGCCTGGGTTGGTTCGGGCACCCGTTCCGAAACGGTGTCAACTGTTCCGAAACACCCTGCATAAAATGCAGCATTTTGCATACTTAAACATGCAATCGATCCACCAAACATGCTCCAAAAGCCACCAAACTTTACCAACATGCAATTCAACATATATGAGACATTCTTGCATCAACAAATCAACAAAATATCCACACATATGAAAAGCCCCAATTCTAGAGGCATGCTTCCTACACAAGCAACCATTTAAGCATAAACCTTCCAAATCAAACTCATTTAAGCCAATTCATGTTCCAACAACATTAGCAACAACATTAAAACATTCTTGATCAAACATATACGATCACATACACATAAACTCGAGAGATTCTACCCTATTGCCTTTATTAACTATAGCTATTCACCGAGACATACATCTCCATTGGAGTCCACCTTGAATCCCTTGCTCCTTGCTGTCCAAACTTCAAGAATCTGCATTGATGGACAAAAAGGAGCGTAAGCACATAATGCTTAGTGAGGAATGCTCAAACCAAAACACCATCAATGCAGCGGGTCATTAAACACTTTTAAAACAAACCCGATTTGTTTACCAAAGCCATGTTTGGAAACCCTTTTCAACATCAAGCTCAAAGCCATGCATTGCACATACATAAAAACCAACCCTTAGCTTAGCAAGCTAAGAAAACCTTTTCAAAGAACAACTCACAAAAACCAACCATTTAGCCAATCCATGCATAAACACCTTATGCAAAGCTTAAAACAAAACCATGGAAAATACTCCCATTTCACAACATACCTTTCTTAAACTTGAAAGCCATTTCGAACAAGCAACCTTTTAAAACCATAACTCAAATAATCCATCACATGCATTTAACCAAGGCAACATAGGAACCATAACATCATCTTCACATGCCTTTGAAAAACAAGTCTTACAAGACTCCAATGCAATAAAGATATTTCATGCTCACATGCATCATTTACCAAATGATAATCAACACTTGTTCAACTTAACAAGTAAACATGCATTCACAAGCATTATACACTTTACATGCAACCATGCATCTTTTCCAAGCATCTCATGCCTCACATGCAATTATGCATCATTTCAAGCATCCCATGCTTCTTTACAATCAAGAATATCATATTGGCCTTCAAGTGATCAACCACATCCACTTTTCAACTCAACATCCAATCGGATACGCGGATTCCGAGCGTTGTCCCTACGCTCCCTACACCCTACCAATCCAAGGTCTCCCAAATGGACTTTTAACCACCATTTGACCTCAACATCCTAAGGTTCCCATGTATGGACTTTTAAACACCATACAACCTTAGCTTTTCCCCAAGGTTCCCATGTATGGACTTTTAACCACCATACAACCTTGACATGCACAAGATTCCCATGTATGGACTTTCAAACACCATACAACCTTTGCATTCACCGATGGGTAGTTGTAGAACATCACTAACGAGATCCGGGACACCCTACACAAGATCCACACATGGACTTAACACTGCCATTGTGATCTCAACAAGCACAAGGTTCTCACATATGGACTTTTAACCACCATATAACCTTTGCTCAACCAAGGTCCTCGAATGGGCAACACCTCCATTATGACCTCAATCATCTCGTTAGGATACTTGAAGGGAGTTTCCCGGTCCACTCTTGACCACTCCACCTCCAAGGCGACTTAATTCACGGTGCACCCAATCCTATAGCCGGCTAACTATATCCGATCAACGAACCAAGAACCACTTACATCACTTGCCAATATAACCATCTTACCACATTAGTCCAATGTTTCACATGCATAACCAATATGCAAAACCATTCCACATTAATCCAATGATTCACATGCATAACCAATATGCAAAACCATCATTTATCATCATCAATTCACTGTTTTAAAGCATTACACAAAGCCATGAAACACCATGCAACACCATGCATCAAAACCACATTTTCAATGTATAAAAATTAAGGATCTCTTACCTTGAGCATCCTTCACATACGGCTTTCAAAACCAGCATTAAACCATGCTAAAATATGCTTACAAAACAGAATTAAACCATGCAAAACACATGCATTTCAATCATCAACCACATTTGCTTTTAAAACCAAATCACAACACAATTCAAGAGCAAAAATCCATTCACTTACTCTTGAGCTTAGCAAAGTTGTTTAGACTTACACTAAGCTCCCAAAAACCTTCAAACCTTGGTTTAAAAGCTGAAATCCCAACTTCACTCACCGATAACCAAAACAAGGCTAGCCAACAAGCCTTCCAAGCATCCGAAACCTTCCGCAACACCTCTAAAGCTCACGGATCAAACTCCCCTGTTTCAAGCACACAAAAACAGAACATTAATGCATCATTATGCATTAAGAACACCAGCAACAAGACTCAACTCGCTGCTCATCACAAATCCAACAATTCGGCTACCAACCACAACCGAAATCACCTCCAAACACTTCCAAAACTTAGCCCAGCCAAGATCCATCACTTCTAACCATATTTAAACATCAAATAACATCCAAAAAGATCACAAACACGTCCTTATACCTCCAGGTATAACAGATCACCAAAAACACTCCAAAAACAACCAAAAACTCAAGCCAAACTTAGGAAATTCAACCTATCCGGGATTGCATTAGTTAAACCTCAACTTCTAATCAATTTAGCATTCATTTAACATCATTTTGACACTCCAAAACACTGCCCAAACAGATCACACGAAAATTTCACCAAAATCACCAAATCTTGCATTTTAAGCCAAAAATCAAGATTTCAATTGAAAAGCCATTAACAAAACATAAATCAAGGATTGAGAACTTAGGAATTTCAGTAAAGAACTGATAGTTTAGAGGAAAAGGACGTTCTTACCTCCAAACTTGAATTTCTCCTTTTTAGAGCCAAAAAGCTTGATGAAACAACTTGCAAATTGAGAGGTTTTGTTGATGAGATGATTAGGAATCAAATGAGAGTTGAAATGAGAGATTTAGATGCCAAAATCAGAGAAGGAAATCTGGAGAATTGTGTTTGGGTTGAGAGAAAATGAGAGAAAAGGAAAATTGAGAGAAAATGGAAAGTTAGTTAAGAAATGGTAAAAATGATTTCCCTCCACTATCATAATCTTTAAAAATCAGAATAAAGCCTTAAAATATCTTAGAAAAATCTGGAGAAACTCTTTTTGGAATAATAGCTCCTTAAAGATTCAAAGTTTCAATCCTTTATAAAACTGTCCCGCAACTTTCAAAAATTACATTTTGGTCACTAGCCAAAATGTCAACCTTCCGAACCTCATTTTCCAAAATTGATTTCACAGTTCACTTACATATATTAAAAGATGATTTTAGAACATTTTTCCATATTTTTAATGCAACCCGAACTAGGCTTTCCTAATTTCACCTTTATATATTCGATCAGCACTTTGACCGAACCGGTCAACGCCCAAAACTTCTGAGCCCAAAACCGGGGCGTTACAACTCTCTCCCCCCCCCTTAGGAAATTTCATCCTCGAAATTTCAACCGGCGAAAAGAGAACCACAACCTTCTCAAAGCAGCACACAAGGCGACACAAAAGCCTTAACCAACACTGAACACATTCCACACAAAGCTCCACCAAACCCAACACCACCACATGCTGTTCACAAAATCCAGAACACACAAAGACAGCCACAACTTAATCTTTCACATAACCGGACTGTACACAGCCCCAACATCAACCTGAAGAACCTCAACTTTTACAGCACACCACACTGTAACACACAACTTCCAAGACTTATTTACACTGTGACAACAACCAATCCAAAACAGCCACTACGCAAACCCTTCTGCTTCTAAAACTCTTGCAAATTCCCAAACCTCTTCCAAGGATTTTCCCAACAAGCAGAAATCCTTAAGCATCAACTGCTTACCCAAACTCTTCAACAAAACTGACAATCCTTCACATCTGCCGCTAACATTACCATAACAGCTCACTAGGATTACTCACCCAGATTCCAAGAATTACAACATAACCCCAACTTGAATCCGTCAGCCGCTCCACACACCACAAGCTGACTTCAAACGGAACCTTCTTAACCACAACCAGCCAACCACTTCTCACAAGAACTCAAACGACCAACAAAAGCCTTCGATCTTTCATAGCCCTTTCACTACAAACTTCAACCAGAACGCTTGCATTACCATAACATTGCCCAACCAAAACACACATAACAACTCTTCAACTCCTCAAAGGTTACTAAGAACCAACACTTACAAACACAACCCTTCCACAACAACTTAAAAGCTAAGCTACCTCAGCACTTGAAAACACAACCACAAAACTGCAACTTCACTAGCACCAAGGAACCACCACTTCCTTTTAGCTATACAAACCACATAACCGATACTAAACTCAACCGATACTCCTCACCACCAAACCACTAAACTCTCTTTAAGCAACAACACTATCCTTCTACCAACAGGCTATACCACTCTCACCATTGCTAGCAACTAGCTTAATAAACTCCAACACTTCTAACCCTCACTCAGCACCAAAACAACCTCTAAAAATCCATCATCCAAACCAACCACCACACTAACAGATTCAATTAGTTATTAGCGAGTGTGAACATCGTATGCATGATCACCTACATGCCCTATCAATGCCTGATGTACATGTATGCAAAACCTCTAATGTCATGACACATGTATGCATGGACCAACATTGTAACCCCCTTAACCCGGTCTAGACGGTTGACCCGAATTAAGAAAGTCACACGGGGAAAACCAAAGTCAACCTGAAAGTCAACCTTGATTAACGACCCTTTTTTTTCTTTTTAATCTTGTCTAGATGCACATTAACCTTAATTGTGATCATACAAACAACATATCAAAAGATCACAAACATCAGAGATCAAACAGGGACCCAATTGAACAAATTACAACTTTAGGGACCAAATTGTAAATTCTTACAAATTAAGGGACTTAACCCAAATTAAAGTTACCATCTTGAAATTAGTCAGGTTTCATGCTTCTCTGTGAAATTTCAGCTCAAACGGACATCTCAAACTCATACAATTGATCAAACATGATTCAGGACCAAAACGTAAACAAAATGAAACATCCAAAGATACTTTTAACTGTTTTTAACGGTCTGGTATCGATACGCCACGTGTCGTATCGATACTCGGGGAAGGCAGAAACCAAACTCTAGCAACAGTATCGATACCTTTCCCCCAGTATCGATACCTCACTCATAAGGTATCGATACCTGTTCAACGGTATCGATACTCCTGGGCTGGAAAGTGCATATTTGGCTCAGGCGTATCGATACGCAAGCCCGAGTACCGATACCCCTGCCTGGAAACGATTAGAAAACAACAGCAAACATGCATTAAACACCAAATTAACATCACCAAACCATATCATTTAATCATGCAACATGCAAGGACCTCAATTGCATCAACAATTCAACATTTAAACAACACATATGGAAAGCCCCAATTCATATAGCATGCTTCCTACTTAAGCTATCATTCAAGCAATAAACCTTCATAAGCAAGCAATAGAAATCCAAACCAAAAACCAGCAATTCAAACAACATTTAACATCCAAAGGGAGTCTCAAACACCTCCCAAAACATACACATTGGTCCCCCATTGCCAAATCAACCAAAAGCTAAAAGAACTTATAAAACCTTCGTACGTTGAGCTTTACTTGTACTTGTTTGCTTGCCTCCTCTTGCTGCCCCTCAATGTACTCTAATGCTCTGCATTATTGAATCAAGAAAACGAGAGAGCGTAAGCCAAAGCTTAGTGAGGAATGCTCTTTTAAAAACCATTCAATAATGCAATTGTAACCATTTGTAAAACATGCTTATAAACAACCTTTACACATGCTCAAAGCATACTTTAAATCAAGCAAATCCATGCTTCAAATAACATTTAAACAAGCATCTCATGCTTCCACATTATCATTAAATCATGCAACTCATGCATCTCATTGTACTATACATGTCATATTGGCTCAAGTGACACATTTCATTTATGAAATCAAGTTCAACAACTTTCCCCAAGGACTTTTAAACACCTTGGCCCCAAGGACTTTTAAACACCTTGGCCATGGACTTTTAAACACCATGAATGAGGACCACACAAGGACTTTTAACCACCTTTGTGTCCGTAGCTTGAATTACCCCAAGGACTTTTAAACACCTTGGCCCCAAGGACTTTTAAACACCTTGGCCCCATGGACTTTTAAACACCATGGAAAGGAGCACCTAAGGACTTTTAACCACCTTAGTGTCCGCAACAAGATTCATCCAAGGACTTTTAACCACCTTGATGATCTTAGATAACAAGGCTCACTCAAGGACTTTTAACCACCTTAGTGACCTTCACTTTTACAAACCATCACTTGCCAATATACACTTTATACATCACATAATCCACTGTTTAAAAGCATTAAACCAAGCCATTTCATCATGCATCTCAAGGCATTAAATCATCATTTAAAACAATGCATAAGAAACAAGGTACTTCAACCTAGAGTTACCTTCAACACATGGCTTAAAACATCAGCATATATCATGCTAAAACATCAGCAATTATCATGCTAAAACATGCTTTCAAAACAGTAAACAAAACATGCAAATCATCATTTTGCATCACACCAAAACATGGCCACCACTTAGAGAGTAATCCGAAAACTTACACTTGAGCTTAGCAAAGTTGTTTAGACTTAAACTAAGCTCCCAAAACCTTCAACTCTTGGTTTTAAAGCTGTGAATCCATTTTCACTCACCGATTTCCACTTGCTTCAAGCCAAAGCACCAATTCAAGCCTCCGGATCAACAATTCTTGGATCCAAGGATGCCTCCCCTGTTTCAACACATTAAAGCAGAGGATTAATGCATCACCATGCATTAATTGCTTCAATGAGAGCATCTAAACACGCTGCTCTCACAAAACCTCCATTTTCGGCCACCAAACACAACCGAAAATGCATCCGAAACACTTCTATACAAAGCCCAGCCATAAACCAGCAAAACCTCACTTCCATTAACATCATTTAACATCTAAAAACAACCTACAACCATCCTTATACCTCCAGCAACACCAGATCCACAAGATCACCACAAAAGCTACCTTAAAACACAAGCTAAAATTAGGAAACTCAACCTATCCGGGATTGCATCAATCAAGACTCATTTCCACATCAATTTAATGATCATATAACATCAAAAACACTTCTCCAAACACAGATTTAACAGATCAAACGAAAATCATGTGAAATCACCAAAATCTTGCATAATTAGCCAAGATCCATAAATCAACTTAAAAGCCTTTAATTAAACATCAATTTAGGATTGAAAACTTTAGGAATTTCATTAAAGAACTTGAAGTTCAGAGGAGAAGGACGTTCTTACCTCCAAACTTGAGTTTCTCCTCTTTTTGGAATGGAAAACCTTGATGAAACTTGAAGCAATTGAAGAGGTTTTGAAGATACAATGATTTGCAATCAATTGAGAGTTGAAAGGAGGATTTTAGGTGAGAAAATCAGAATTGAAACTCTGGAAATTGAGTGTTTGGGTTGAGAGAAAAAGAGAGAAAGAAAATGGGAAGTTAGATGAGAAAATGCTTAAAATGAATTTTCCCTCCTTTAGTTTTCTTTAAAATCAGAATTATGAGTCAAAATATCTTAGAAAAATCTGGAGAAACTCCCTTTGGGTAAATAGCTCCTTAAAGATTCAAAGTTTCAACCCTTTACAAAATAGCCACCAAACTTTCAAAAATTACATTTTGGTCACTAGCCAAAATGTCACATTTCCGAAACTCATTTTCCAAAATTGATTTCACAGTTCACTTAATTATATTAAAAGATGATTTTAGAACATTTTTCCATATTTTTAATGCAACCCGAACTAGGCTTTCCTAATTTAACCTCTTACGATTCGAACAGCACTTTGACCAACCGGTCAACGCCCAAGACTTCCAAGCCCAAAACCGGGGCGTTACAACTCTCCCCCCCTTAAGAAATTTCGTCCTCGAAATTTACCTGAAGGAAAGAGATAAGGAAACTGCTTCAACATATCTTCCTTCCGCTCTCACGTGGCTTCCTCAACACCGTGATGCTTCCACAGCACCTTCACCAACTCAATGGTCTTGCCACGAAGAACTTTGCTATCCGAATCCAGAACCTTCACCGGTTCCTCATCATAGGTCAAATCCGGATTCAATTCCACTTCCTCCACAGGCAACACATGCGAAGGATCAGATCTATACTTCCGGAGCATAGAAACATGGAACACATCATGAATCTTCTCCAGCTCCTGAGGTAACCTCAACCGATACGCAACAGGACCCACACGCTCAACAACCTCATACGGTCCAATGTATCTAGGGCTCAGCTTACCCTTCCGACCAAACCTCATCACCTTCTTCCAAGGCGAAACCTTCAAGAACACGCGATCACCCACCGCAAACTCTATCTCCTTATGCTTCAAATCCGCGTAAGACTTCTGCCGATCAGAAGCAGCCTTCAACCGCTCACAAATGAGCTTCACTTTCTCGGTGGTTCCTTTCAACAAAGCAGGCATCGAAACCAACTTCTGCCCAGTTTCAGCCCAACACAGAGGAGTCCTACACTTCCTCCCATACAGAGCCTCATAAGGTGCCATCTGTATACTCGCCTGAAAACTGTTGTTGTAAGCGAACTCAACCAAAGGCAGATGTTTCTCCCAAGAACCTTGGAACTCTATCACGCAGCATCTCAACATATCCTCTAAAATCTGAATAACTCGCTCAGACTGGCCATCCGACTGAGGATGATAGGATGTACTGAAATGCAACCTTGTACCCAGAGCTTGATGCAAACACTGCCAAAAACGCGATGTGAACCTCGGATCCCTATCCGACACAATCGACTTAGGCACACCATGCAACCTCACAACCTCAGCAATGTACAGCTCTGCCAGCTTATCCAAAGAGAACGTAGTATGCACAGGCAAGAAATGCGCACACTTCGTCAGGCGATCCACAATCACCCAAACAGAATTCTTCTTTGATGGAGACAAAGGCAAACCAGATACAAAATCCATGGTAACCCTCTCCCACTTCCATTCAGGGATTTTCAACGGTTGCAACAAACCAGAAGGAACCTGATGTTCAGCCTTAACTCGCTGACACACCAAACACTTGCTCACGAACTCTGCCACATCCTTCTTCAAACCTACCCAATAGTACTCATCACGAAGACCGCGATACATCTTTGTACTACCAGGGTGCATAGCAAAAGGACTACTATGACCTTCAGTCAGAATAGCACGCCTCAACTCAGCATCACCAGGCACTACTATTCGACTACCAAAACACAACACTCCATCCTCATTAAAGCAGAAATCCGAAGGTCTACCCTCCGCGATATCTTGAACATGAGACACCAAGGAATCATCCAACAACTGCTTATCCTTGATCAATTGAACCAACGATGGTTTCACTTGCAACTCAGCAACAAGACCACCATCCTGCGATATGCTCAAGCTAGCAAACATAGCTCTCAGCTCAACAGCTACCTTCCTACTCAAGGCATCCGCAACAACATTAGCCTTTCCCGGATGATACTCTATCGTCAGATCATAATCCTTGAGCAACTCCAACCAACGCCGCTGCCTGAGATTCAACTCCTTCTGAGACATCAGATACCTCAAACTCTTGTGATCCGTGTACACAGTACACTTCTCACCATACAGATAATGCCTCCAGATCTTCAGAGCAAAAACCACTGCAGCCAGCTCAATATCATGCGTAGGGTAATTGCGCTCATGCACCTTCAACTGCTGCGACGCATAAGCCACAACCTTACCCTCTTGCATCAGCACACACCCCAAACCAACATAGGATGCATCACTGTAGACTACAAACTCTTTCCCTGATTCAGGCTGAATCAAGATAGGAGCTTGAGTCAAAGCCATCTTCAGCTTCTCAAAAGCTTGCTGTCTCGCTTCTGTCCACTCATACTTAACATCTTTCTGCAGCAACTTCATCAAAGGAGCAGCAATCTTGGAAAAACCATCCACAAACCTTCGGTAGTATCCTGCCAAACCAAGGAAACTACGAACCTCCTGAACAGACTTAGGAACTTTCCAATTCATCACTGCTTCAATCTTCTGAGGATCAACACGAATCCCCTCAGCTGAGACCACATGCCCAAGAAAAACCACCTCTCTAAGCCAGAACTCACACTTGCTCAGCTTAGCATAAAGCTGATTCTCCAACAAAGCCTGCAACACAATCCTCAAATGCTCTTCGTGCTCTTCCTCAGTACGCGAGTACACAAGGATATCATCAATGAACACCACAACGAACTTGTCTAGGTATTCATGAAAAACACGATTCATCATGTCCATGAAAGCAGCAGGAGCATTTGTCAAACCAAACGGCATCACAAGGAACTCATAATGCCCATACCTTGTCCTGAAAGCTATCTTAGGCACATCCACATCCTTCACCTTCAACTGATAATACCCTGACCTCAAGTCAATCTTAGAGAACACAGCAGCTCCCCGAAATTGATCAAAGAGATCATCAATCCTCGGCAAAGGATACCGATTCTTGATAGTCAACTTGTTCAGCTGACGGTAATCAATGCACATCCTCATCGTGCCATCCTTCTTCTTCACAAACAAGACAGGAGCACCCCAAGGCGAAACACTCGGCCAGATGAAACCACGATCAAGCAGCTCTTGCAACTGCGTCTTCAGCTCCTTCAGCTCCTTAGGTGCCATTCTATAGGGAGTAATGGACACAGGAGTGGTATTCTCATACAGCTCAATACCAAACTCCACCTCGCAATTAGGAGGTAAACCAGGCAACTCCTCAGGGAAAACATCAGGAAACTCCTTCACAACCCTGATATCTTGCACTCTTAACTCCTTAGAACAAGGATTCATCACGAAGGCCAGAAAAGCTTCACAACCTTGCCTCAACATCCTGCTCGCCTCCAAGGTAGAAACAACATTGGCAAGAAACTTCACATTCTCACCAACCACCACCACTTCATAATCATCTGCAAGCTTAAGCGAAACCCGCTTATTCTCACAATCCACAACAGCACGATGCTCGGCAAGCCAATCCATACCAAGGATCACATCAAAACCATAGAAGGGCAACTCCATAAGATCAACAAGAAAGACATGCTCTTGAACAACCAAAGGACACCTTCTATAAAGCTTACGAGTCACAACAGTTTCACCAAAAGAACTAGTGACTCTAACACCAACATCCAAAGACTCAACAGGCAAACCAAGCAACTCAGCATGCTCACGAAGAATGTATGAATGCGTAGATCCAGAATCAATCAAAGAAAGCAATGACAAGGATTGCAAAGTAAAGGTACCTGCAATCACATCAGCATCATTCCTTCCCTCGCGCTGAGCATACACCCTCGCTTGGCCTCCACCCTCAGGTTGAATAGCTACCACATGAGCTACTCCACGACCACCTTCCTCTCGCCTCTGAAAATTACCACGGCCGCGCCCACGACCTCTCTGCGGTGCTGCAACAACAGGAGCACGCTCTTGACCACCAGCCATCCTCGGACAATCACGCCTCAAATGGTCAGCAGAACCACAGTTCCAGCACTCATAACCAGCTGCCACAACAGGAGCTTGCACCTCCCTCCCAGCACGAGGACAGTCACGCTTCAAGTGACCACGGGAACCACAAATCCAACAAGCACTAGGGTCAGCTCTAGCATTGCCACCCCTAGCAGGTGCACCTCCACCTCTCTTAGATGAGGACTGAAACCTCTGATCACGTCCCCTTTTGTTCCGTCCACCTCCGGAACTATACTCAGCAGTTCTCTTCCCAGAACTAGCTCCAGCACCTTTAGCAGACAAACTCAGGTTCATCTCAATGTCCTTGGATCGACTAACCAACACATCGAAATCATTGTACTCAGCAGCCAACATATAGGTCTTAACCTCCGTCACCAAGCCATAACGGAACCTTTCGCACCTCTCGCGCTCATCAGGTACTAACTCCGGTGCATACTGACTGGGACGTACAAACTGTACTTCATACTCAGCCACACTCATGCTCCCTTGGGTCAGAGACATGAATTCACGCTTCTTCTCGTCCAGATATCTAACTCCCAGATATCTCCTCTTGAACGCATGCTGAAAGAACGTCCAAGTAACATCAGCATCAGCCATTCCAGAGATTTTGGTCGTCCACCACGTATAAACATCACCTTGCAGCAGAGACACCACATATCCCAGCTTTTGCACATCAGTGCAACTCATCTGTCCCAAGACACGCTTGGTACTCTCCAGCCATGCTTCTGACCTCTCAGCCGACATACCCCTAAACTCAGTCCCTCCAAGACTGCGCAGACGCTCTAAGGGTAATCTAGCTCCAGCATCTCCCTGATGCCCAGCTCCTTAAGCTCCAGCTACTGCTGCTCGAAAAGCACCCGCAATAGCTTGCACCAGCACAGACATGTCAGGCATCGCTTGCCCCTGACCAACCTCGGGTCCTGCAGCTCTAGCACCAGCTGCCTCAGCTCCAGCTCTTTCCCTCTCCGCACCACCACCACCAGGTGGAGGAGGAGGTAACACAGCACTACCCGTATGCTCCTCATTCACATTCCCCTCTGGGGTCGTAGCTCTCGCGCTACTCCTTAACTCTCTACGTGGTGCCATACTTTTACCATGCATAACAATACAAAATAAAACAAGTCAGGACCAGCAAGGTAAGCAAATTCCAAGTATTCAAGCTCAATTTCTTTCAAAAACAACATCATCTCTTTAGCTTTTGTTTGGCAATGGGTACCCTCATCATGCATCATCACAACATGCATCACATACACATCATCATCTCAAATTACTGAACATGCTTTCATACAACAAGCATACATACCAAACCATGCTTCAATCATGTATAACAACATTCCCAATTACTCGAGAACTCAGCTCTGATACCACCAAATGTAACCCCCTTAACCCGGTCTAGACGGTTGACCCGAATTAAGAAAGTCACACGGGGAAAACCAAAGTCAACCCGAAAGTCAACCTTGATTAACGACCCTTTTTTTTTCTTTTTAATCTTGTCTAGATGCACATTAACCTTAATTGTGATCATACAAACAACATATCAAAAGATCACAAACATCAGAGATCAAACAGGGACCCAATTGAACAAATTACAACTTTAGGGACCAAATTATAAATTCTGACAAATTAAGGGACTTAACCCAAATTAAAGTTACCGTCTTGAAATTAGTCAGGTTTCATGCTTCTCTGTGAAATTTCAGCTCAAACGGACATCTCAAACTCATACAATTGATCAAACATGATTCAGGACCAAAACGTAAACAAAATGAAACATCCAAAGATACTTTTAACTGTTTTTAACGGTCTGGTATCGATACGCCACGTGTCGTATCGATACTCGGGGAAGGCAGAAACCAAACTCTAGCAACGGTATCGATACCTTTCCCCCAGTATCGATACCTCACTCATAAGGTATCGATACCTGTTCAACGGTATCGATACTCCTGGGCTGGAAAGTGCATATTTGGCTCAGGCGTATCGATACGCAAGCCCGAGTACCGATACCCCTGCCTGGAAACGATTAGAAAACAACAGCAAACATGCATTAAACACCAAATTAACATCACCAAACCATATCATTTAATCATGCAACATGCAAGGACCTCAATTGCATCAACAATTCAACATTTAAACAACACATATGGAAAGCCCCAATTCATATAGCATGCTTCCTACTTAAGCTATCATTCAAGCAATAAACCTTCATAAGCAAGCAATAGAAATCCAAACCAAAAACCAGCAATTCAAACAACATTTAACATCCAAAGGGAGTCTCAAACACCTCCCAAAACATACACATTGGTCCCCCATTGCCAAATCAACCAAAAGCTAAAAGAACTTATAAAACCTTCGTACGTTGAGCTTTACTTGTACTTGTTTGCTTGCCTCCTCTTGCTGCCCCTCAATGTACTCTAATGCTCTGCATTATTGAATCAAGAAAACGAGAGAGCGTAAGCCAAAGCTTAGTGAGGAATGCTCTTTTAAAAACCATTCAATAATGCAATTGTAACCATTTGTAAAACATGCTTATAAACAACCTTTACACATGCTCAAAGCATACTTTAAATCAAGCAAATCCATGCTTCAAATAACATTTAAACAAGCATCTCATGCTTCCACATTATCATTAAATCATGCAACTCATGCATCTCATTGTACTATACATGTCATATTGGCTCAAGTGACACATTTCATTTATGAAATCAAGTTCAACAACTTTCCCCAAGGACTTTTAAACACCTTGGCCCCAAGGACTTTTAAACACCTTGGCCATGGACTTTTAAACACCATGAATGAGGACCACACAAGGACTTTTAACCACCTTTGTGTCCGTAGCTTGAATTACCCCAAGGACTTTTAAACACCTTGGCCCCAAGGACTTTTAAACACCTTGGCCCCATGGACTTTTAAACACCATGGAAAGGAGCACCTAAGGACTTTTAACCACCTTAGTGTCCGCAACAAGATTCATCCAAGGACTTTTAACCACCTTGATGATCTTAGATAACAAGGCTCACTCAAGGACTTTTAACCACCTTAGTGACCTTCACTTTTACAAACCATCACTTGCCAATATACACTTTATACATCACATAATCCACTGTTTAAAAGCATTAAACCAAGCCATTTCATCATGCATCTCAAGGCATTAAATCATCATTTAAAACAATGCATAAGAAACAAGGTACTTCAACCTAGAGTTACCTTCAACACATGGCTTAAAACATCAGCATATATCATGCTAAAACATCAGCAATTATCATGCTAAAACATGCTTTCAAAACAGTAAACAAAACATGCAAATCATCATTTTGCATCACACCAAAACATGGCCACCACTTAGAGAGTAATCCGAAAACTTACACTTGAGCTTAGCAAAGTTGTTTAGACTTAAACTAAGCTCCCAAAACCTTCAACTCTTGGTTTTAAAGCTGTGAATCCATTTTCACTCACCGATTTCCACTTGCTTCAAGCCAAAGCACCAATTCAAGCCTCCGGATCAACAATTCTTGGATCCAAGGATGCCTCCCCTGTTTCAACACATTAAAGCAGAGGATTAATGCATCACCATGCATTAATTGCTTCAATGAGAGCATCTAAACACGCTGCTCTCACAAAACCTCCATTTTCGGCCACCAAACACAACCGAAAATGCATCCGAAACACTTCTATACAAAGCCCAGCCATAAACCAGCAAAACCTCACTTCCATTAACATCATTTAACATCTAAAAACAACCTACAACCATCCTTATACCTCCAGCAACACCAGATCCACAAGATCACCACAAAAGCTACCTTAAAACACAAGCTAAAATTAGGAAACTCAACCTATCCGGGATTGCATCAATCAAGACTCATTTCCACATCAATTTAATGATCATATAACATCAAAAACACTTCTCCAAACACAGATTTAACAGATCAAACGAAAATCATGTGAAATCACCAAAATCTTGCATAATTAGCCAAGATCCATAAATCAACTTAAAAGCCTTTAATTAAACATCAATTTAGGATTGAAAACTTTAGGAATTTCATTAAAGAACTTGAAGTTCAGAGGAGAAGGACGTTCTTACCTCCAAACTTGAGTTTCTCCTCTTTTTGGAATGGAAAACCTTGATGAAACTTGAAGCAATTGAAGAGGTTTTGAAGATACAATGATTTGCAATCAATTGAGAGTTGAAAGGAGGATTTTAGGTGAGAAAATCAGAATTGAAACTCTGGAAATTGAGTGTTTGGGTTGAGAGAAAAAGAGAGAAAGAAAATGGGAAGTTAGATGAGAAAATGCTTAAAATGAATTTTCCCTCCTTTAGTTTTCTTTAAAATCAGAATTATGAGTCAAAATATCTTAGAAAAATCTGGAGAAACTCCCTTTGGGTAAATAGCTCCTTAAAGATTCAAAGTTTCAACCCTTTACAAAATAGCCACCAAACTTTCAAAAATTACATTTTGGTCACTAGCCAAAATGTCACATTTCCGAAACTCATTTTCCAAAATTGATTTCACAGTTCACTTAATTATATTAAAAGATGATTTTAGAACATTTTTCCATATTTTTAATGCAACCCGAACTAGGCTTTCCTAATTTAACCTCTTACGATTCGAACAGCACTTTGACCAACCGGTCAACGCCCAAGACTTCCAAGCCCAAAACCGGGGCGTTACAAACATATATAATATAGCATATAACAATGATTTTTAACTGTGCATGAATGCCAGTTCACACCCTCCAATAACATCCTCAAATCCATCTAAGAACAACCTCTTAACTCACCTCTAACTTATCTAACTCCATCATACCAACAACCATTAACCACAAGGTACTCACTAAAGCCTTCTTCACACCAAAGATGTTCCCAAACAACTACCATTACCCCAAACATGCTAGCAACAAGACTAAACTTACCACGCAAGGAAAACCAACAGAAACCAAACTAAGGCAACTAGAGCAAGATTACTTAACAAGGTTACCTGAAAGCACAACACCACCCTGAAGCTTCATCAGACGAGCTCTCTTCCTTGCGGAACCATCATCCTCCTGCCGCACCACTGCAGCACCAGCTAACACTCCAGGGTCACCACCAACTCCTTGCGATAAAGAACCTTGGCTGTTCCGAGCCAACATCAAACAATCACGTCGCATGTGTCCAGCAGACCCACATTTCCAGCAACTCTCCTTTCCCACACTCTTCACAACTTCCTGCCCTTTCTGCCACCTCTGAACCTTGCCTCGGCCGTGCCCACGACCTTTCTGAGACCCTTTGGCTATCACCAAAGCTGACTTCACTCCATGTGGACAATCACGCTTAACATGCACTTTAGAACCACAATTCCAGCAACCACCTGCGCCCCAACAACCTCCAACATGGCGCCTTTCACAACGGTCACATACCGGTGGCTGAACTTCCACTCCTTGCCCAAGCAACACTTGTCCCACAACAGTACTACCCGCGCCTTGCTTAACCCTTGGAAATTCCCTTCCAAGATACCTTCCACAAAAAGCAGATACAAAGAAATCCCAATCAATATCAGGAATATGTGACGCCACAGCCACAGATGTCCACCAGACACAAGCATCCTCCAACATCAGAGAAACAACACTCCCCAGCTTACAGGCATAATCACAGCCTTCCCGATCCAAGATCAGAATCACACTGGCCAACCAGGCCTCAAATGTCTCAGGTGAAGAACCATGATATTCCACAGCACCCAAATCAAGCAAACGCTGCTTCGGCAAACCCTCACATCCCACAGCCAGCACATCCACTGACTTTACCTTTACCACAGCCTGAGATGTTCCCAACACCTCCTGCTCAACAGATAATGAACTTTTCATCACAGAACCAGCTTCTTTCCCTTGTCTTACCACCTCAACTCCAGGCACAGAAGGCTGAAACAAAACACCTCTACAAAAGAGTGAATTCCATGCCTTAACAACCTGCCCCAAGGCAGCAACCATCTTACCCAACTGCCACTCTTTCATCGACTTTGCCATACCACTAACAACAACAAACATACAATCACAACAAGCAAACAAACCAATTAGACCAGCATTAAGCAAGGATTCAAACTCCAACTCCAAAATAACACAATAGCTATATTAATAAGGCAATGGGTATCCCGAATCCTCCCCTTTACATGACATAACAATCAACACAACATGGATATCACAACATCAAGCACATCAAACAACATACTTTGATCATGCTTACATCAAACAACATCCATTTGCATCAGCATACTATCGACATAACATACTCAATACACATTCACCATGCATAACATCAGCTCACAACATCAGCACATAACCACATAAACTCAACCAAGATTCATAACCACAAAACATGCTTGCATACATCAGCAACATGCTCGGAAACATCAGCAATTTACTCAGAAACACGTGTTTCAACCAACCTTCGACCAAACATCAAGGTAACATCATACACACATCACAACAACTTACCGTTTTCCCCAAGCATTCGCAACTCAGCTCTGATACCGTTTTCCATGGCTTATCTTTGAACTTGGAAATTACTTGATATTATCGATGGGCTTGGCTTTGTGTTCAAAACACGCTTGATATTATTGATGGGTTCCAGTGAATTTCCTTCTGTTTTCATATATTATTTGATGGGTTTCACCAAATTCTTTAATTTGTAATGTTGATCGACTTGTAATCAATTATTTTATTTCTCACAGGATCCCTAAACCCAAATCCTAGTCAACTCTTCTTTACTATACACATTAACCAAGCAGTCAACCAAACGTCAAAATCCCTTTAGCCAACACCATTTATTGATGAATGTTGTTTTAGAACAGAAGATGAAAAAAACAAATTTTATAAACATTTCTACAACAGACTAATTCGTAAAGAACGTGTTGTGGACATGTGTAGAACTAAGTGTTTTGATATAATATTTGAAAAAATGATTTGGACTAAATTGAAAAGAATTTATAATATATTTTTAGTCAAAAACAACTTGAAAATATGTTTAAGAGTTTTACAAGGCTTTGGAATGATTTAAAGTAAATTTAAAGTAGTCAAAACCAAGCTTTTCAAGTGCCCGTACAGATACAGTCTGTTACCGTACCGATGCACCTTAGGGTTTCAACTACAAGAATTTTCTAGTAGCCAAAACCCATACAGATACGCTTAGCTGTACCGATACGGTGTGTTTTAAATCAGCCCAACGGCTAGTCGCGTACTGATACGGTTGTGTCACGTACCGATACGCCTAACTACCCCCAACGTTCATATTTCACAATGGTCTTTTAAACTGCAGGACCGTACCAATACGCTAGGTAAGCGTATCGATACGCATCATATGAAGTGCACAACAGCTACTTCCTTATCGGGACCGTATCGATACGGTTTGAAGGGTATCAATACACCAAGCTGCAGAACTACATTTATGGTGGGAAATAAAGGCTCCAACTGCTCTAATCCATCCCTAACGGTCCTCTACGGCTACAAACTTAATTAGGAGTATTAAAGGGACCTCCAAGCATCAAGAGATGGTTAATGCTTCAATTGTCAACAACATAATGATAAAGAATTTGTCTTAGGTCTTTATTGTTCAATTTATTGTATAGACAACACTCGTTTGTCTAGTTGTCAAATTTGCTCAAGTGTTTAGGTTTTGGGTGAGAGCTTTAATTGTACAAACATATACCTTCTAGAGGGATTTCTAGTTTCCTAAGTCTTTCTTGTGTGAGAGAGTGTTTGATCAAGTTTTGGGTAGAAAGCTTGATCGTTGTAACGGTTTCCTCCTCATCCAAGAAAAGGGGACGAAATTCTTAGTGAATTTGTTTGGAAATCCTTAGTGGGAAGCAAAGGTAGTGGATGTAGACCTTGGTTAGAAGGTTAAACCACTATAAATCCTTGTGTCAATTGTCTATCTTTCTTTTCCCACAAAAACACCCAATTATCAAACTTCTCCACACTTGGCGAGCAAGAACAGTTGAAGGAATCGAGCACCCTAAATCCCAACAATTGGTATCACAGCTTGGCTCAATTTAAGAGTATGAACATCCTATTGAGAAGATCCTGCAAGCTCGATCATCATTTCACTCAACCGGCTCAATGGCATAGTCAATCGAAAAACCGCCCTTCTTCGACGGAACACACTATGCTCATTGAAAGACAAGGATGAAGTTCTTCATAAAGTCAAAGGACTACAAGCTTTGGGACATAGTAGAAGATGTTATGTTCGTACCTCAACAAAGCAAGGCGGATTGGAGCGTCGAATATCGCAAGAAGATGGAGCTTAATTGCAAAGCCTTGCACATCCTCTTTTGAGCATTTGGCCCAAACATCTATGAGAAGATGTCTTCTTGTGAGAGTTCCAATGAGGTATAAGACAAGTGTTGAGTGTGTAAAAGTTCTATATTTTACCCCCTATTTAACCCATATTTCTACTGCATTCAAGCATAATTCATTGCATTTAGGATAGATTTCATTCATACATCACAATTATATTAAATGACACAGTTGCTACTGAAATTGGTTACTTTTGCAGGTAGCTGTTGTAGCAGATGCAGGGCAGTGGAGAAGTAGAGCTGGAACACAGGATTGCAGACGAGAAAAATGATGCTACCATGGCTTCTGCCGTGGCAGCTAATGACGACATCAATGGTGAAGGGAAGAAGTGTTGTGGTGCTCGACAGAAAGAGGAAATTAAGTCGGTCTGTCGTAGAGCACTCATATATTTTTCCGAGCCCTAGATCAGAATGAAGGCCAAGCCCAAAGTTCAAGGAAGAAACTCCTAGCAAGAAGAGAGGATGAACTAAAGACATCTACTCTGAAGATTTAGTCTTTAATATAGTTGTACTTTAATTTAAACTTGTATTCTTTCCATATTAGAAAACTTGAACCCAAGGCCTATATAAAGGCATGTAATTCGACCTAGGGAAGGATATCTCATTCTCTAGTCGTCTTCCCCTAAACCCTAGTTGTTTTCCCCCTTCTCATCATGTTCTAAACTTCCCCTAGGGCTAACGGTTGATTCTGTAAAGTAGTTGCAAGGATTGAATTTGTTTTAGGAATTTTTCTGTTCAATAAAATAGACTTCAAGTTTGCTTATTCTGGTTTTCAACATCTTGCAAGAGTATCGGGAGAGCATTGTGAGAATATACATTTACTTAATATCGGGAGAGTTAAGTATACGAAAGGAATAAGTACGGGTTCTCAAGTTTATGGTTGAACTATCTCGGACCAGGGATAGGACGAGGTTAAGTGGCTAAGGAAGAATTCAACAACATCGGTGTTCATCCTTCGATTCACGCCGGGAGGTATCATCAAAGACGTGTTCATCGACAGACTTGGACCTAAGGATAGGCCAAGGCACAACAGGGATTATTGCCAAGCTTGAAAGTACAGAGTTGTGTGATCGCTGCCGCGACAACAATAGATCGCTGCTGCCGCAGGTACTGTCACGATAGGAGCAACGACAGAACAGAAAGTCCTGGACATTGCAACACCTACACTACAGAGCAAATCAATATCGGCCCATTCTCTCTATCATGATTCCTTCAATCTTTTATCTGCAGTACTCTTTAATATCCCTTTACAAACAATTAAAATTATCTTCTTTCTTGTGCAGCAATTCAAGGTTAAGGCTATTTCCAGTCCCTGTGGGGATTCGACATCTGATACTTCGTGTATCACTTTACTACTTGCGTCGTGTACACTTGCACTCTATTGCGATAGACTCTTTTACACGCAACAACAAGCTCGAAGTCACATACGAAGAAACTGGCGAAGTAAAGGAGACCAAGATCGGACTCCTCAATCTAGCGTATGAAAACTTCAAGATGAATACGGAAGAGAACATCGAGAAGATGTTTGATAGGTTCTCCACCATCACCAATGGTCTCAAATGTTATGGAGAAGCCATCCCAGAAGAGAAGTTTGTTCGAAAGCTCATCTACTCTCTTCCTGAGTCATGGGACTCAAAAAGGACCGTCATCATCGAAGCCAAGAATCTCAAGACTTTGAAGCTTGATGAGCTCATGGGGTCACTTCTCACTCACAAAATTATGAAGAGAAACAAAGAGGAGGAGAAGAAGAAGATCATGAAGCTAGGCATCAACGCAAGTGTCGTAGCTCTCAAATCCTCCACATGCCATCATGTAGAACTAAGTGAGGAGGAAAGAGAAGATGAAGAGATAGCCTATCTCTTCAATAAATTTGTCCGGTTCATGAAGAGCAAAATGGAAAAATCCAAGCATGAATCGACGAAGAAGATGAAGGAATCCCATAAGTCCAACAAGAAGGGATCATCTTCAAAGCAAGCATATGTGGCCACATGGAGTGATGAAGACTCCACCGATGATGAGGTAGCCTACATATGCTTGATGGCCCTCAATGAGTGGGAGGTAACTTCTAACTCATCTAGTTCAAATTCATATTCTTTTGATGAGTTACAAGAAGCCAATGATGAATTGGTTTTTGAGTTCAAGGCTTCATTTTCGAAAAACAAGAAATTGATTTCAAAGTTACAAACTGAAAATGATTTGCTTTCTAAAACTAATTTAGAGTTTGAAGCAAAAAATAAAGTTTTTGAGCTTAAAGTTTTGGACTTACAAAAATTGCTTCAAACGATGGAAAAAGATAATCAAAAAGAGGTTGATGATCTCAAGAAAGAAAAAGATTTGATTTTCAATGAACTTCAAAAGAAAAATAATTTAGAAAAATCAAATTTTTATGTAAGACAATCTAGTGCCCCTAGAATTTTAAATGGTAAAGTTTTTAGAAGTATTTGGGTCCCAAAAGGACTAAGTACTTCAACTAAAAAGGATGAAATTGAAAAATGGATTCTTAAGGGGACTAGGTTTTGTGCTACTAACGTCTATGTATCCAAAGCAATTTGGATACCAAAAATTACTTGATTGTCTTTTGATAGGTGTGATGCAGAGTGATCAACAAGTCAAACATTAAGGGGGAGCTTCATGCACACAAAGAAAAACACTTGAAGAAGGAAGGCTTCACATCCTCCCTTGGAGTTCAAGTGTTGGTAAAATCTAGTTGATTTTAGTTGTTTAATTCAATTTATTTTTCTTTTCATTCAACTAGATTATCATGTGTTGGACTAACATTGTTTGATGCTTTGAGTGAGGGGGAGCCAATTTTAAAACAAAATTTCTAATGGTGTCAATTTTCTTTTACCTCCTAAGTTATTTTGAGCCCAATGTCATTTTAAATTCTTTTTGATATAACAAAAAGGGGGAGAAATGATTTGAAAAAATGATTTTTCAAGTTTTTTAAGAGAATAAGAGGGGCTTTAATATAATTCAAATTTTAAAATACAAAGGGGAAGAGAATATCAAATAATTTTTCAAGTTGGTTTTATTATATCAAAAAGGGGGAGATTGTAGAACTAAGTGTTTTGATATAATATTTGAAAAAATGTTTTGGACTAAATTGAAAAGAATTTAAAATATTTTTTTAGTCAAAAACAACTTGAAAATATGTTTAAGAGTTTTACAAGGCTTAGGAATGATTTAAAGTACATTTAAAATAGTCAAAACCAAGCTTTTCAAGTGCCCGTACCGATACGGTCTGTTACTGTACCGAAACGCTTTAGAGTTTCAACTACAAGAATTTTCCAGTAGCCAAAACTCGTACCGATACGCTTAGCCGTGTCGATTCGGTGTGTTTTAAATTAGTCCAACGGCTAGTCGCGTACTGATACAGTTGTGTCGCGTGTCGATACGCCTAACTACCCCCAACGGTCCTTTAAACTGCAGGACTGTACCGATACGCTAGGTAAGTGTATCGATACGCATCAGCTGGAGTGCACAACGACTACTTCCTTATCGAGACCGTATCGATACGGTTTGAAGGGTATCGATACGTCAAGCTGTAGAACTGCATTTATGGTTGGAAATAAAGGCTCCAACAGATCTAATTCAACCCCAACGATCCTCAACGGTTACAAACTTAATTAGGAGTATAAAAGGGACCTCCAAGCATCAAGAGATGGTTAATGCTTCAATTGTCAACAACATAATGATCAAGATTTTGTCTTAGGGCTTTATTGTTCAATTTATTGTATAGACAACACTCATGAGCTTAATTGTCAAATTTGCTCAAGTGTTTAGGTTTCGGGTGATAGCTTTATTGTGCAAACATATACCTTCTAGACGGATTTCTAGTTTGCTAAGTCTTTCTTGTGTAAGAGAGTATTTGATCAAGCTTTGGGTAGAAAGCTTGATCATTATAATGGTTTCCTCCTCATCCGAGAAAAGGAACGAAATTCTTAGTGAATTTGTTTGGAAATCCTTAGTGGGAAGCTAAGGTAGTGGATGTAGACCTTGGTTAGAAGGTTGAACCACTGTAAATCCTTGTGTCAATTTCCTATCTTTCTTTTCCCACAAAAACACCCAATTATCTAACTTCTCTACATTTGGCGAGCAAGAACGGTTGAAGGAATCGAGCACCCTAAATCCCAACAATTGGTATCAGAGTTTGGCTCAATTGAAGAGGATTAACATCCTATTGAGAAGATCCGGTAAGCTCGATCATCATTTCACTCAACCGGCTCAATGGCACAATCAATCGACAAATTGCCCTTCTTCGACGGAACATACTATGCTCATTGGAAGACAAGGATGAAGTTCTTCATAAAGTCAAAGGACTACAAGCTTCAGGACATTGTAGAAGATGGTCCTTTCGTGCCTCAACAAAGCAAGGCGAATTGGAGTGCCGAAGATCGCAAGTAAATGGAACTTAATTGCAAAGCCTTGCACATCCTCTTTTGTGCATTTGTCCCAAACATCTATGTTAAGATGTCTTCTTGTGAGAGTGCCAAGGAGGTATGCGACAAGCTTGAAGTTACATACGAAGGAACCGACAAAGTAAAAGAGAGCAAGATCGGGCTCCCCAAAATGATCTTGAACTTAGAATTTCTCATATAAGAAGTGATTATGGAACCGAGTTTCAAAATCTAGGGTTTGAAGAGTTTTTAAATGAAAATGGTATTAGCCACAATTTTTCGGCTCCTTGAACTCCTCAACAAAATGGGGTAGTTGAGAGGAAAAATAAAACTTAGGTAAATTTACCTAAATATTTTTGGGCGGAAGCCACAAACACCGCTTGCTACACTGTAAACCGAGTAATGATTAGGTCAATTTTAAAGAAAACACCATATGAGATTTTAAAATCTAAAAAGCCTAACATTAGCTATCTTCATCCATTTGGTTGCAAGTGTTTTGTTTTAAATAATGGAAAAGACAACTTAGGTAAATTTATTGCAAAAAGTGATGAAGCTATTTTCATAGGATATTCCTTAAACTCTAAAGCCTGTCGTGTATTTAACAAGAGAACTTTAGTAGTAGAAGAATCTATACATGTTGTATTCAATGATAACCTCCTTCCAAGGAAGGATTCTTGTGATGATGGTGATGTAGGAATCATTAATGCCTTTAATGGAGGACAAACTTCAAAGGAGGATGAGATTCCAATAAAAGAAGAGGATACACAAGATCCACCTCTTGAAGCCTTGAAGGACTTGACTCTTGATGAAAATGAAGTGAGCTACCCAAGGGAGTTCAACTATGTCAAAGGTGGTGAAATCATTGGTGATCCATCCAAGGGGGTAACCACTAGATCTTCTCTTAAACTTATGAACCATGTTGTATTTACCTCATGCATAGAGCCTAAAAATATCAAAGAAGCATTAAAAGACAATTTTTGGATTTTGGCCATGCAAGAGGAATTAAATCAATTTGAGAGAAGTAATGTTTGGACATTAGTTGATAGTCCTAGTAATCAATCTATTATAGGAACTAAATGGGTCTTTGGGAACAAACTAGGTGAGAGTGGTAACATTGTGAGAAATAAAGCTAGATTTGTAGCACAAGGTTACACTCAAGAAGAGGGAATAGATTTCGATGAAACCTATGCTCTCGTAGCTAGAATGGAAGCCATTAGGATGTTGCTTGCATATGCATGTTATCATGATTTCAATCTTTTTCAAATGGATGTTAAAAGCGCATTTTTAAATGGTTTTATAAATGAGGAAGTGTATGTAGAACAACCACCGGGTTTTGAAGACTCAGAATTTCCAAATCATGTTTTCAAACTTACTAAAGCACTTTATGGTTTAAAACAAGCTCCTAGAGCTTGGTATGAAAGACTTTCAAACTTTTTTGATTGAAAAGGGTTTTGAAAAAGGTAAGGTGGACACTACACTTTTCATAAAAAGGTATAAAAATGACATATTAGTAGTGCAAATTTATGTTGATGATATCATTTTTGGATCTACTAATGAATGTCATTGCAAAGAGTTTGCCAAGTTAATGCAAGGTGAATTCGAGATGAGCATGATGGGTGAGCTCTCATTCTTTTTGGGACTCCAAATCAAGCAAAGGAAGGATGACACCTTCATCAATCAAGCAAAGTACATCAAATATATGCTCAAGAAGTTTGGCTTGGAGAATGCAAAGCCTCAAGCCACACCTATAAGCTCATCTACAAAGCTTGACAAAGATGAAGAAGGTAAGTGTGTTGACTCTAAGCTTTACAATTCTATGATTGGATCATTGCTTTACCTTACCGCAAGTAGACCAGATATCTTGTTTCGTGTTTGCTTATGTGCTAGGTTTCAAGCTAATCCTAGAGAGTCTCACCTTATAGACGTTAATAGAATCTTTAGGTACCTTAGAGATACCCCTTGTTTAGGTCTTTGGTACCCTAGAGACTCCACCTTCAACCTCTATGCTTATTCGGATGCAGATTATGGGGGTGTAAAATCGATAGGAAAAGTACTTCGGGAACTTGTCAATTCTTAGGTAGTATGCTCATATCTTGGTTCTCTAATAAACAAAATAGTGCAGCTCTTTCTACCACCAAAGCCGAGTACATATCCTTAGGGAGTTGTTGTGCTCAATTCCTTTGGATGAAGCAACAACTCTTAGATTATGGTATTAAAGTTGAAACCATACCCCTTAAGTGTGATAACACTAGTGACATGTGTTTGACAAAAAATCTCATCCAACACTCTAGAACCAAACATATAGATAAAAGGCATCATTTCATTAGAGATCATGCCCTTAAGGAAGATGTTGTTATAGAGTATGTTGGCACCTTAAACCAACTAGCGGGCATCTTTACAAAGCCTTTAGATAAAGAGCGTTTTTGGTCTCTTAGGAGAGAGTTAGGTCTAACTAGCCTATCTTGACCTTTTAGGACCCTTTTTGTGCTTAAATTGCTTGATCTGTTGAAAATGTCATGTTTATGTGTTTTTACTCCTAATTCCATCCATGCTAATAGTTAGGGGGGTATGTTTTTGTTTATACATGTCTTTCCTGCTCATTCATGCTATTCAAGCAAATTAGGACTTCATAAAAATCCATTTTTCTGCAATTTTAGAGCCTCATCTACACTTCCAAGCCCAGGTGTATCGAAACGGGTCCAACTGTTTCGATACGGGTGCCTTAAAAAATTCAACTGAGAGAAGGGTGTTTTGAAACGTCTTCAAAGGGTTTCGAAACGTTTTTGCTACTGCCGAGGGGTGTAACGAAACGTGTTTCGATACGAGTCAACGTGGGATTTGATACGGTCAAAGCCGTATCGGAACAGTCAGCTGGACTTGAAATGTCAGTCAACGTTCGGTGCCTGCATTTCAGAACGGTCGAAACCTGTTCCAAAACGGGTTTGCGGACAGCTTTAAAGAGGCCTTTTAATGTTAAAGTTTCACTTTAATTAAAAATCCTTCAAAACCCTAAAAACCCTAGATCAATTTTTCCTATAAAACCCCTCTAAACCTCATTTTTTCACCAAATCTTGAGGGCTTTTACACTCAAACACAAGTCTAAGCAGGCATCAATAATTTTGTGCAAGTTTTTCCATCTATTCATCCAAAATCCCAATCTAAGGTATATTTTCATCTTTTTCTTTTTCCTTAAATTTGTATTCGTATCCTAGGTTAGAAAATTTTAATTTTGTATAGATTATGTGTTTTGCTACTTGGGTTTTTCAAATCTTGTGAATTTTTTTCAAAATCTTAAAAAAATTTATTCGAATATATTATTTTTCATTCGTATTTTTTTATTTTTTAATTGTTTTCTCTTAATTTTTTTATCTATGTTCTTAAAATTTGTTTTAAACCTAAGTGGGATTTAACATTGGATTGAATTAAGGACTTTATTGCATACACTTCATTTTTTTTTAAATTTGTTTTCTTTATGTTTTAGGATTTTTCAATGGAGAATGTTAACAAGAAGCGTAAGACGGGTCAAGCAAGTGATTCCGGTATCCGTCCTAATCTCACCCAGCTGTTTCTCAAAAGTCTTCGGACTACAGAGATGAGGGGTCGTTTCTCTTATGTCAAGGAGCTTGTCGTTCGTCGTGAGCGTGTTGTTGACATCTCGTTTCTTGACTCCGAGCGCTTTCACTTCCGTTATCTCGACCGTTTACAAGAATGGAGTTTCATTGGGTTCTTGGGCATCTCAGATATTTGCTACAAGCATATGGTTCTCATCTTCTACTCGAATGCCCAGCTTATTAATAATGAAGACCAGTCTAAAGTTGTTGGCATTGAGTCATTTATCTTGGGTAAGAAGATTGTCATCGACATCCGCTATCTAGAGACTACTCTTGGCCTTAAGAACGTAGGCATCGAGGATGAAACTCGTTTTGGTGCTCAAACTGGTTCCGTGCTTTCCTTAGATGCTCATGATCGGATCCTCCACTTGATAGTTTCTTGGTTTATTCGTCCCTCCGGAGGTAAATTCTCTCACATTAGACAAGTTGATTATTTTTTGTTAGAATGCTTTCGTCGAGGTGAACAACCAAACCTTGTCAAGATCATGTTCGCCAGGATGGTGAATAATGCCAAGCTCCGTGAAACCGATGCTCTCAAGTCCTTCACTTATGGGACTGTTTTGAGCCATATCTTTGGCATGCTCGAGCTTGATTGCACTTATGACTCTCCAGAACCCCGTAAGCAAAAACTTGGTGAATCTTCTGTCCGAAAGTCTGGATTTCATTACACCCTTGGTCATTGTGAACGAGTTGATAGGGATGCACCTCCACCTCAAGTTGAACCTCAACCACAAGCTCCGGGTCCTAACAATGAAGCTCTTATGGCTTTTCTCACGGAGCGGTTCAACGCAATGGAGGCGGGTCTTGGTACTATAAATACTCGCTTGCAATCTGTTGAGAATCGACTCACCTCCCTTAAGAATCAACATCAATCTATGGACATGTCATTCTCTACCTTCTATGGTCAATGGATGGTGTTTCGTCGCTCTCAAGCTAGGAACGATAATGATTCCTTGGATGGTGATGGTGACGTTGACGAGGCTTAGGATTTTCATGTCATCTCATATTAGCTTATCATATTAGGACTAAGTTTGCATCTTTATTTCCTTTATGTTTTATGAACCTATGCCTTGATTACTTTGTTTGGGATTAAGCTTTGAACTTTATTGTTTAAGTTTTATGTTTTGGATATTTGAATCTATATTATGTTGCTTATTGCTTATTGCATTTAACCTTGTTTCTTCTCTTTGAACCTTGTTTATTATTTTTGATCTAACAAAAAGGGGGAGAAGTAATCTAAGAGCCAAAATTCGTTTTAAGTGTTTTAAGTGTTTTTGAGTTTTTAAAACTTGGATTTAAATCTTTTTAAAACTTTAAAACCCATCTTAAATTGAGGGGGAGTTAGAATTTATTCAAGATTTTCAAAACTCTTAAAAATTCTAACTTTGGTTTTGTTATATCAAAAAGGGGAAGATTGTGAAACCGATAAATTGATTTTGATATAACTAAAGAATTTAAGGACTAAATTGAAAATGAGAACACGAATTTTTAAGTCCTTAAACCTCTCTATATGTTTAAAGGAAAATAGTTAAGTTAAAAACTCAATTTGTCAAAACTTTTCTAAGTGTTCTTGAAGCCAAACAGTGATTTTCGAGTCACCGTTTCGCAACGGCCTTAGGCGTTCCGGAACACTTTTGAAAATGTGAACCTGTGTTTCGGAAAGTGTATCGAAACGATTTTGAAACTGTGAACCTTTGTTTCGAAACGGGTTTTGAAACGGCTTAAGGACATCGAGACAGTTTGACCTATTTCGATACGATAGTATCGAATCGACCTCAAACGTTTCGAAACGGCATTCAAACTTGTTTTAAAAATATGACCGTTGAAGTTTTTAACCGTTTTTATACTGATCGTTAAGGCGTATCGAAACACCTTCAGTCCGTTTCGATATGAGCTTTTACAGTGGCTAAATGTTTCGAAACGTGTTTCAAAACGGCTCTTAGCGTATCGAAACGATCGTAACCGTTTTGGTACGAGCTCTTTAATGCACCCCAACGGCTCTTTCTTTTTTGGTCTATTTCGAAATAGGATCGGGCGTTTCGAAACGGGTGGTTGCAGACTGCATTTATGGAGGGAAGATAACATCCCCAACGGCTCTATTGATGAATGCAACAACCACAACGGCTAGAATTCAATGAGAAGGTATAAAAGGAGCCTCTAAAAGCTTCAGTAACAACTATTGATCTTAAAGCAAACATTCAAACATCAAATTCAAGCAATTGAGCCTAAATCCCATTGTTTCTTGTAAACCCCAATTGTAAGATTGTAATTTCCATTCCTATCCTTTCAAATTGGGTTGAGTGCTTGTAATTGGGCTACTTTGTGTATTGAGAGATACTTGTTTATCCATCAACTTCTTTGTAATTCTTGTGTGAGGATTGGGTCAAATTTTGGGTATAAAATTTGACCGGTATTGTAACGGTTACCTCTTTAGCCTAGAAAATGGGAAGAGCAATTAGTGGAATTGTTGAAAATCCTTAGCGAAGCTAAGGTAATGGATGTAGAGTTCGATTGGAACTTGAACCACTCTTGTAACACCCCAATTTTGGGCTTAGAAGTTTAGGGTCTGAACCGGACCAGTCTGAGAGGCGGTTCGAATATAAAAGGAGGTTTTAGGGAAAGCCTAGTTCGGGATGCTTTAAAAATATAGAAAAATATCTAAAACTCCTCATTTAATATATATATAAGAGAGTGGTGAAATCAATTTTACAAAATTAGGTTTGGAAATACTACATTTCGGTGTAGTGACCAAAATGCGATTTTTGCAAAGTTTAGTAGTGACTGTTTTGTAAAGGATTGAAACTTTGAATCTTTAAGGAGATAATTTACCCAAATGTTTTCTCCATATTTTTCCTTAATTTGGATGATTTAATTAATGTTTTAATTAAATAAAAGAAAAAGAAAACTACTTTTTGGATTTTAATAACTACCTTTTCCTAATTTTCTCTCATTCCATTTTCTCTCAAAATCCCATCATCCAAACATATTTTTTCCAGCAAAATTTACATTGATCTTCACTTCAATTGATGAGATTTCTATCATCTATTGGTTCCTAATGAATCTTGCATCAAATCCTTTTGATTTCCACATTGAATTTTCATGGAATTTGGCCAAAATCAATGAGAAATCATCATTTAGAGGTAAGAATGTTCTTCTCCTCTAAATACTCAGTTCTTTACTGAAATTCCCAAGTTGTCAATCCTTTATTAAAGTTTTATAAATGGTTTTAATGTTAGAAACTTGATTTTGGCTTAAAACTCAAGATTTGGAAGAGATCTTGAAGATTTTCATTGTAATTGATTGGGCTCTGTTTTGAGATAGTTCTTTAATGTATTTTGGATGTCTAATGATGTTAGAAATGAGGTTTTATCAATCTAATCCCGAATATATTGTATTTGCTAAGTTTTTGCTTATGAAAATGGTGGTTTTTGAGGTGTTCTTGGTGTTCTGTTATAGCTGGAGGTCTAAGGACGAGTTTAGGTTTATTTTGGATGTTGATTGATGTTTAGAAATGGTTAGAAGTGATGGATCTTGGCTGGGGTTAAGTTTTGGAAGAGTTTGGAGGTGTTTTCGGTTGTGTTTGGTAGCCGACATGTTGGTTTTGGGTAGAGCAGCGAGTTTAGGAGTGTTGGCTGAAGATTTCAATGCATGATGATGCATTAATACTCTGCTTTGACGTGTCTAAAACAGGGGAGACATCTTCGGACACTTTTGGAGTTGATCCGGAAGCTTAATTGGTGTTTCGGCAAGCTAACGAAATGAAATTGGTGAGTGGAGTTGGTTTTCCAGCTTGAAATGATTATTTGGAGGTTTTGGGAGCTTAGTTCAAGTCTAAACAACTTAGCTAAGCTCAAGAGTAAGTTTTCGGAAAAACTCCCTCGGATGTGCTAGGTTATGGTTTGATGCATTGGTTATGAAATGCATGTTTAATTACTGTTTTGAAGGTATGTTTTAGCATGTTTAATGCTGGTTTTGAAAGTCATGTAGTGAAGGATGCTCAAGGTAAGAGATCCTTGGTTTGACATGTTATTAATATGGTTATGATGCATGGAGATGAATGATGTTAAGTGGCTTTGATTAATGCTTTTAAACAGTGAATTGATGAGGAATTTGATGTATATTGGCAAGTGATGAAATGGTTTTAAAGTACTTGAATCAGATATAGTTAGCCGGCTATAGGATTGGTAGCACCGTAAGTAAAGTCGCCTTGGATGTTGAGGGGTTGTGATTGTACCGTAAACTCCATCCAAGTACCCTAACGATTGAGGTAAGATCACAACGGCGGTTGTAAATTCCGTGTGTGGGTCTTGTATTGTGTGTCCCTTACTCACGTTAGTGGAATTATACAACTACCGATGAGTGGTATTGAGGGGTTGAGATTGTACCGTTATACTCCACCACGGGTGTCACATCAATGGAGGGATTGCTCTTGAGTGTGAACCTTGTGTAGTTCGGTAGTGTGTATGAAGTGTGTGGGACAACGCTTGTAATCCGTGTATCCGATTGTGTCTTGTGTTGAAATGGTTATGAACTATCACTTGAAAGTCAATATAATGTATTTGATTGTAACAAGCATGAGATGCTTGAAAAGGATGCAAGGTGGCATGAGAAAGATATGTGCATGTGGTTTAAAAGCTTTGTTGTTTTCTAAAAATGCATTATTGTATTGGTCTTATTTAGAGCATGCCTCACTAAGCATTTGTGTGCTTACGCTCTCTTTTACCAATAATGCAGATAATTGAGGTGCTTTGGGCATCAAGGAAGCTAAGTTCATCCAAGGAAGTCCAAGCTCACGTATGGTGAAGTTTTCAAACACTATTAGTTTTGATAAAATTGGCAATGGGAACCTAAGATTTGTTTTGGGAGATGTGTTGAACTCCCTAAGGTTGTGGCATGTTTGCCTTTGCTGGTTTGAATTGTAAATGGCCTTTAAATGCTTATTTTGAGATTTGTTTGTCTATTGGGTTTTGATAATAGGAATCATGCCTCTAGACTTGTGAGATTTCTTGTTTGATGATATGAATGCATTAGGGTGATCTAAATGTGTACCATTTATGTATGATGACTTGCTGGGATGATTGGAGAGTCATTAGGTTGTGTTTGATTTGGTTTATGCATGAAAAATCAGATTTTGCTGCTGAATCTGGGCAAACCGTATCGAAACACCCTCTAGTGTTTTGAAACGGGGGCCTGAAATGGCCTTCGTGTTTCGAAACGCTAAGGGATGTTTCGAAACGATTTGGCTACTAGAAGGCCTCGTTTTGGAACCAGTCTCGGAACCAACCCGTGTATCGGAACGGTCAACGTCGTTTCGATCCTTGTTTCGATACAGAAGGTGGAAGTTCCGAAACAGGTGACCGTTGGACACTGATTTGAATGGTACTGAAGTTTGCAAGCTTTACATTTTAGTCCCGAATGTTGAAGTTGAAATTGCTTGAGTTGGAGATGTTCTTTTAAGATGAAATTTGATGGAGAAGCATGTAATATGACTAATTTCATATTGGTAACATTAAAATCAATAAAGACCCTCTAATTTATAGAAATTACATTTTGGTCCCTAAACTTATATTATGTGCAATTGAGTCCCTGTTTGTTATCCGATCGCTGTGCCTTTCTCAAAATCAGTTTTATGGGAACTCGTTAGGGTTAACGTGCATGTAGACAAGATTAAAAAGAAAAAAAAGGGTTGTAAATCAAGGTTGACTTTCGGGTTGACTTTGGTTTTCCCTGTGTAATCTTCGTAGTTCGGGTCAACCGTCTAGGCCGGGCTAAGGGGGTTACATTTGTTGGTATCAGAGCTTGGTTCTCGTGTAATTGGGATTAGTGATGTGGATGTTGTATGTGTATTTGCATGATGTGCCTTTTGAGTAAAAGAATGTTGTGTGCATCGTGATGCATAGTTTCAATTGTGATGTTATGCTATGTTGGAGTGTATTAGGGGATCCCATTGCCAAGTCAAAACTAATTAAAGGAATTTGTTTTCGAAAATGAGCTTGAGTACTTGGATTACTTACCTTATTGAGCCTAATTATGTTTATTGCATTTGTGTCAGTGCATTGTTTTCTTATGAATGGGGCCACGTAGAGAGATGAGAATGAATACAAGAGCTATGGCTCATAATGAAAATGAAGAGAATGCTGAGAATGTTGTGGATTTACCTCCTCCTCCTGGTGGTGGACCACCCGGTGGTGAGGGTGCTGGAGCTGGTAATGCTGGTGCTGATGTTGTGTTCGCTGGACCTGAAGGTGTGCAGGGGCAAGCTGCTCCTGACATGACTGTGATTCAGGCTATTGCTGGATCCTTTCAGGCAGCAGTAGCTGGAGCTCATGGAGCTGCGCATCAGGATGATGCTAATGTGAGATTGCCTTTGGAGCGTCTTCGCAGTCTGGGAGGGACTGAGTTTAGCGATTTGTCTCCGGAGGGATCTGAGTCTTGGTTGGAGAGTACCAAGAGGATTTTGGGGCAAATGAACTGCAATAATATGCAGAAGTTGGGTTGTGTGGTGTCACAGTTGCATGGTGATGCTTATACGTGGTGGACGACCACTATCTCTGGAATGGAGGGCAATGATGTAACTTGGACGTTTTTCCTGAATGCGTTCAAGCAGAAGTATCTGGGTGTGCGATACCTAGATGAGAATAAAAGAGAATTTATGTCTCTTGTGCAAGGCAGTATGACGGTAGCTGAGTATGAGATCCAGTTTGTCTGCCTTAGTCAGTATGCGCCTGAGCTAATCCCTGATGAGCGGGAGAGGTGTGGACGTTTCCGTTGTGGATTGGTAGCGGATGTGAAGACTTTTATGCTTGCGGCTGATTATACAGATTTTGATGTGCTTGTGTGTCGAGCGAAGGACATCCAGCAGAATTTGGGTTTGTCTTCTAGAGGCGTTAGTTCCAGCTCGGGAAAAAGAGCCACTAATCATAGTTCTGGTGGTGGACGGAACAAGAGAGGATGGGATAGGAGGTATCAGTCTACTGTTAGGCGTGGTAATGGGGGACATGGTATGCCTGTTCAGGGAGATAAGATGAGGGCTGATCAGAACACGTGCTGGACGTGTGGATCTCGTGGCCATTTGAGGCGAGATTGTCCTCGAGCAGCGTGGGAGGTTCAAGCTCCTGTTGCAGCGACAGGTAACTCATGTTGGAATTGTGGTTCGGCAGACCACATGAGGAGGGAGTGTCCTTTGTTGGCCGGTGGTGGTCAGGGACGTGCTCCTAGAGTAGTTGCACCTCAGAGAGGCTGTGGGCGTGGTCGAGGGAATTTCCAGAGAAGGGAGGAGGGACAGCGAGGCATTGCTCATGTGGTAGCTGTTCAACCTGAGGGAGGAGGATCGGCGAGGGTGTATGCTCAGCGTGACGAGCGCAACGACACCGATGTGATCGCAGGTACTTTTGCTCTTCAGTCTTTATCCTTGTTGGCTTTGATTGATTCTGGATCTACACACTCATACATATTGCGTGAACATGCTCAAATGCTTGGTTTACCTGTTGAGTTTTCGGATGTTGGTATGCGTGTGACTAGTTCCTTTGGTGAGACAGTTGTGACACGAAAGTTGTATAGAAGATGTCCCTTGAAAGTGCAAAACTATGTTTTTCTTGTTGATCTCATGGAGTCGCCATTCTATGGTTTTGATGTAATCCTTGGTATGGATTGGCTTGTTGAGCATCAAGCTGTAGTGGATTTTGAAAGTAAGCGAGTTTCCCTGAAACTTGCGGATGATTACGAAGTGGTGGTGGTTGGTGAGAATGTGAAGTTTCTTGCCAATGTGGTGTCGACGTTGGAAGCAAGCCGAATGCTGAGGCAAGGTTGCGAGGGTTACCTGGCCTTTGTGATGAATCCTAGTTCAAAGGAGTTGCGTGTTCAGGATATCAAAACCGTTTGAGAGTTTCCTGGAGTGTTTCCGGAGGAGTTACCTGGATTGCCGCCTAGTCGAGAGATGGAGTGTGGAATTGAGCTGTATGAAAAAACAACTCCAGTGTCCATTGCTCCCTATCGCATGGCACCTAAGGAGTTGAAGGAGTTGAAGAAGCAGCTTCAAGAATTGCTTGACCGTGGTTTTATTCGGCCTAGTGTGTCACCATGGGGTGCATCTGTTTTGTTCATGAAGAAGAAGGATGGCGCTATGAGAATGTGCATTGATTACCGTCAGCTGAACAAGTTGACTATCAAGAATCGGTATCCTTTGCCGAGGATTGATGATCTTTTTTATCAATTTCGGGGAGCGGTTGTGTTCTCCAAGATTGACTTAAGGTCAGGGTACTACCAACTTAAGGTGAAAGCCGTGGATGTGCCAAAAACAACCTTTAGAACGAGGTATGGGCATTATGAGTTCCTTGTAATGTCGTTTGGCTTGACGAATGCTCCTGCAGCTTTTATGGACATGATGAATAGAGTGTTCCATGAATACTTGGACAAGTTTGTTGTAGTGTTCATTGACGATATCCTTGTATGCTCTCGTACTGAGGAAGAGCATGAGGAGCACTTGAGGATTGTGTTGCGGGCGCTGTTGGAAAATCAGCTTTATGTTAAGCTGAGCAAATATGAATTATGGCTTAAGGAAGTTGTTTTCCTTGGTCATATGGTTTCTGCTGAGGGGATTCGTGTTGATCCTCAGAAGGTTGAGGCGGTGATGAAATGGAAACCCCCTAAGTCTGTTCATGAAGCCCGTAGTTTCCTTGGGTTGGCAGGATATTACCGGAGGTTGGTGGATGGATTCTCAAAGATTGTTGCCCCTCTGACAAAGTTGTTGCAAAAGGATGTTAAATATGAGTGCACGGAAGCGAGACAACAAGCTTTTGAGAAGCTTAAGGCAGCTTTGACGCAAGCTCCTATCTTGGTTCAACCTAAATCGGGGAAAGAGTTTGTGGTGTACAACGACGCATCCTATGTTGAGTTGGGGTGTGTGATAATGCAAGGGGGTAAGGTGGTGGCTTATGCATCGCGCCAGTTGAAGGTGCATGAGCGCAATTATCCTACGCATGATATTGAGTTAGCTGCGGTGGTTTTTGCTTTGAAGATTTAGAGACATTATCTGTATGGTGAGAAGTGTACTGTGTACACGAATCACAAGAGTTTGAAGTATATGATGTCTCAGATAAAGAGTTAAATCTTAGGCAACGACGTTGGGTGGAGTTGCTTAAGGATTACGATCTGACGATCGAGTACCTTCCGGGAAAGGCTAATGTTGTAGCGGATGCCTTGAGTAGGAAGGTGGTGGTAGAACTAAGGGCTATGTGTGCTAGCTTGAGCATTTCTCAAGATGGAGGTCTTGTGGATGAATTGCAAGTGAAACCATCTTTGGTTCTGTTGATAAAAGATAAGCAGATGTTGGATGATTCTTTGGTGCCACATGTTCAGGATATTGCTGAGGATAGACCATCGGTTTTCTGTTTTAATGATGATGGAGTTTTATGTTTCGGAAGGCGGATAGTAGTGCCAAATGATGCGGAGTTGAGGCGTACTATTCTGTCTGAAGCTCATAGTAGTCCTTTTGCTATGCACCCTGGTAGTACAGAGATGTATCGTGATTTAAAGGATGAGTACTATTGGGTGGGTTTGAAGAAAGATGTTGCAGAGTATGTGAGTAAGTGTAAGGTTTGTTAGCGGGTTAAGGCTGAGCACCAGTTTCCTTCAAGGTTGTTGCAACCGTTGAGGATCCCTGAATGGAAGTGGGAAAGAATCACCATGGACTTTGTGTCTGGATTGCCTTTGTCACCATCGAAGAAGAATTCGGTGTGGGTGATTGTGGATCGCCTTACGAAGTGTGCGCATTTCTTACTCGTGCATACTACGTATACTTTGGATAAGCTTGCAGAACTGTACATTGCTAAGATTTTGTGACTGCATGGTGTGCCAAAATCTATAGTGTCGGATAGAGATCCGAGGTTCACATCGCATTTTTTGGAGTGTTTGCATTAAGCTCTGGGTACGCGGTTGAATTTCAGTACTTCTTATCATCCACAGTCGGATGGACAATCTGAGCGTGTTATCCAAGTGCTTGAGGATATGTTGAGGTGCTGTGCGATTGAGTTTCAGGGCTTTTGGGAGAAGCATTTGCCTTTGGTGGAGTTTGCTTATAATAATAGCTACCAGGCAAGTATTCAAATGGCACCTTATGAAGCCTTGTATGGAAGGAAGTGCAGAACTCCTCTTTGCTGGGCTGAAATAGGTTAGAAGTTGGTCTCAATGCCAGCTTTGTTAAAGGGAACCACCGAGAAGGTGAAGCTCATTTGTGAGTGGTTGAAGACAGCTTCTGATCGACAGAAGTCTTACGCGGATTTAAAGTGTAAGGAGATTGAGTTTGCAGTGGGTGACTGCGTGTTCTTGAAGGTTTCACCTTGGAAGAAGGTGATGAGGTTTGGCCGGAAGGGTAAGTTGAGCCCTAGGTATGTTGGACCATACGAGGTGATTGAACGTGTGGGTCCTGTTGCGTACAAGCTGAGGTTACGACAAGAGTTGGAATAGATACATGATGTGTTTCATGTCTCTATGCTTCGGAGGTATAGATCAGATCCTTCGCATGTTATGCATGTGGAGGAAGTGGAGTTGAATCCAGATTTGACCTATGACGAGGAGCCGGTTGAGATTCTTGATTTGGACAGTAAAGTTCTTCGAGGTAAGACCATTGAGTTGGTTAAGGTGTTGTGGAGACATCGTGGTGTTGAGGAAGCCACGTGGGAAAGGAAGGATGACATGAAGAAGCAGTTTCCTTATCTTTTTCCTCCAAGTAAATTTCGAGGACGAAATTTCTTAAGAGGGGGAGAGTTGTAACACCCCAATTTTGGGCTTAGAAGTTTAGGGTCTGAACCAGACCGGTCTGAGAGGCGGTTCGAATATAAAAGGAGGTTTTAGGGAAAGCCTAGTTTTATAAAAGGAGGTCTGAACCAGACCTAATCAATCTTGCATCAAATCCTTTTGATTTCCACATTGAATTTTTATGGATTTTGGCCCAAATCAAGGAGAAACCATCATTTAAAGGTAAGAATGTTCTTCTCCTCTAAATACTCAGTTCTTTACTGAAATTCCCAAGTTGTCAATCCTTTATTAAAGATTTATAAATGGTTTTAATGTTAGAAACTTGATTTTGGCTTAAAACTCAAGATTTGGAAGAGATCTTGAAGATTTTCGTTGTAATTGATTGGGCTCTGTTTTGAGATAGTTCTTTAATGTATTCTGGATGTCTAATGATGTTAGAAATTAGGTTTTATCAATCTAATCCCGAATAGGTTGTATTTCCTAAGTTTTTGCTTATGAAAATGGTGGTTTTTGAGGTGTTCTTGGTGTTCTGTTGTAGCTGGAGGTATAAGGACGAGTTTAGGTTTATTTTGGATGTTGATTGATGTTTAGAAATGGTTAGAAGTGATGGATCTTGGCTGGGTTAAGTTTTGGAAGAGTTTGGAGGTGTTTTCGGTTGTGTTTGGTAGCCGAAATGATGGTTTTGGGTAGAGCAGCGAGTTTAGGAGTGTTGGCTGAAGATTTCAATGCATGATGATGCATTAATCCTCTGCTTTGATGTGTCTAAAACAGGGGAGACATCTTCGGACACTTTTGGAGTTGATCCGGAAGCTTAATTGGCGTTTCGGCAAGCTAGCGAAACGAAATTGGTGAGTGGAGTTGGTTTTCCAGCTTGAAATGATTATTTGGAGGTTTTGGTAGCTTAGTTCAAGTCTAAACAACTTAGCTAAGATCAAGAGTAAGTTTTCGGAAAAACTCCCTCGGATGTGCTAGGTTATGGTTTGATGCATTGGTTATGAAATGCATGTTTAATTACTGTTTTGAAAGTATGTTTTAGCATGTTTAATGTGGTTTTGAAAGTCATGTAGTGAAGGATGCTCAAGGTAAGAGATCCTTGGTTTGACATGTTACTAATATGGTTATGATGCATGGAGATGCATGATGTTAAGTGGCTTTGATTAATGCTTTTAAACAGTGAATTGATGATGGTATTTGATGTATATTGGCAAGTGATGAAATGGTTTTAAAGTACTTGAATCGGGTATAGTTAGCCAGTGTAACCCCCTTAGCCCAGCCTAGATGGTCGACCCGAACTCCGAAGATTACACGGGGAAAACCAAAGTCAACCCGAAAGTCAACCTTGATTAACGACCCTTTTTTTCTTTTTAAACTTGTCTCGATGCAAATTAAACCTAGGCATACTCTTGAGATAAGCATACTCAAAAATCACAGCAAACGGAAAACAATAAGGGACCCAATTGCACAAAATATGAATTTAGGGACCAATTTGTAAATTTTGAAAATTAAGAGGACTTTACCGATTTTTAAGTTACCATTGTGAAATTAGTCATGTTTCATGCCTCTCTGCCAAATTTCACCTTAAACGGACATCTCGAACTCAAGCAATTGCACATACAAAAATCAGGACTAAAACGTAAAGCTTGCAAACCTCAAAACCATTCAAATCAGTGCCCAACGGTCAAGTGTTCCGAAACGGGGTTAGCCCGTTCAGAAACGGGGCTTGGAAGTAGCCAAAGTGTTTCGAAACACCTATACTCGTTTCAAAACACCCAGGCCAAATCAAGCACCTGTTTCGAAACAGGCAAGGGTGTTTCAAAACACCCTGCCCAGAAACAGCAGATAGGCATGTTTTAACACATTTAAACCCCATCGAACATGCTCCAAATCAATCCTCAACAAAGCAACAACATGCCAAGCATCATAACTACCAAATTGCATTAAAATCTAGATACAAAACCACCCCTAGGTGCACCAACTCTTTCAACACATCCAACACTTAATCATGCTTTTAAAACAAGAAGCATAGCATAACGACTTATGAATAAGAAGATTCAAACGTTGCAAGCGTTAAACCACGTAGTTCAAAATCATAAACCAAACTTGTCCAACATACACAATCTCATTAAACATCAACATAAAAGACTCTCCCCCCATTGCCTTTATTATCTATAGCTATTAACCGAGACATACATCTCAAGTGGAGCTCTCCTTGAATCCCTTGCTTCTTCTTGTCCCAACTTCAAATATCTGCATTGATGGACAAAAAGGAGCGTAAGCACATCATGCTTAGTGAGGAATGCTCAAAACCAAAACACCATCACTACAGCGAGTCATAAAACCTCTTATAAAAGTAAACACATTTCGATAAACCAAAGCAGTGTTTGAAAACCCCTTTTTAAACAACATGCTTTAAATCATGCATTGCTCAAACATGAAAATCAACCCTTAGCTTAGAAAAGCTAAGTAACTCACTTCAAAGCACATCCTTGCTAAACCATCAATTTAACCTTTCCATGCATGAACATCATATGCAAAGTTAAATACAAGTTCCTTGGAAAACACTTCCATTTCACATTATAGTTTTCTTATTCTTGAAAATCATCCCAAAGCAAGAAACCTTTGAAACCCACTTACTCCTTCAATCTATTTCATGCATTAAACAAATGCAATACATGAACCATAAAATCAACATTTGCATTACATGCCTTTTAAAACAAGCCTTCACAAGACTTCAATGCACTAAAGAGACTCCCATGCACATATGCACCATTCTTAATATAAGATAAACACTTGTTCAAGCTAACAAGTAATACATGCATTCTTGGTACATTACACACTTTCCATGCAACCTTGCATCATTTCAGCATCTCATGCTTCATTACATTCAAGAACATTATATTGGCTTCCAAGTGATAATTCACAAACCATCACAACTCAAGACACAATCGGATATGCGGATTACAAGCGTTGTCCCACACGCTCCATACACACTTCCGAACAACACAAGGTGGAGTTTACCGGTACAATCACAACCCCCTCAACACCCGTGATGGAGTTTAACGGTACAATCACAACCCCCTCAACATCACTCATCGGAAGTTGTATAATACACTAGCGAGAGCCAAGACACATCACAAGGCTTACACATGGAAGATACCACAACCATTGTAATCACCTTAACCAAGCTCACACACGGGAGCAACCCTCCAGCGTTGTGACACTTAACAAAGTCCACCCATGAGAGCCATCCTCCATCATGGTGACATTTAACAAGGTTCACCCACGAGAGCCACCCTCCATCGTGGTGGCACTAAACCAAGCCCACCCACGAGAGCTAACCTCCATCGTGGTGACACCAATTACCTCAATCGCTAGGATTCTTGGATGGAGTTTACGGTACAATTACAACCCCATCGACATCCAAGGCGACTCAATTCACGGTTCACCCAATCCTATAGCCGGCTAACTATATCCTATTAAAGTAACCAAGAACCACTTACATCACTTGCCAATATAACCAATTTACCACATTAATCCATTGTTTTTACAAGCATAACCAAAATGCCAAAACCACCAATTACCATCATCACTTCACTGTTTTGAAGCATTAAACAAAGCCATTAAACAACATGCAACACTATGCATCAATTCCACAATTCCAATGTACAAAACCAAGGATCTCTTACCTTGAGCATCCTTCACACATGACTTTCAAAACCAGCATTAAACCATGCTAAAATATACTTTCAAAACAGAATTTAATCATGCAAATCACATGCATTGCATCCAACAATCACAAGTGCTTTAAAAACCAATTCATAACACAAACCAAGAGAGAAATTCCATTTACTTACTCTTGAGCTTAGCCAAGTTGTTTAGACTTAAACTAAGCTCCCAAAACCTTCAAACATTGGTTTCAAAGCTGAAAACCCAACTTCACTCACTGATACACAAAACTAGGCTAGCCAACAAGCCTTCCAAGCATCCGAAACCATCAACGCCACCTCTATTGCTCACGGATCATTCTCCCCTGTTTCAAGCACATAACAACAGAGGATTAATGCATCATTATGCATTAAAAACACCAGCAACACACCTAAACCCGCTGCTCTTTGCAAATCCAACATTTCGGCTACCAAACACAACCGAAATCACATCCAAACACTTCCAAAACTTAACCCAGCCAAGATCCATCACTTCTAACAATTATTAGACATCAATTAACATCCAAAATGATCCCAAACACGTCCTTATACCTCCAGCATTAACAAAACACCAAGATCACCCCAAAAACCACCATTTTCACAAGTAAAAACTTAGGAAAATCAACCTATTCGGGATTGCATTGATTAAACTTCAATCACACATCATTTAGACATCCAAAATACATCAAATAGACATCTCAAAACATATCCCAATCATCCAATACGAATTTCTTCAAAATTAAATCCAAATCTTGCATTTTAAGCCAAAAATCAAGATCACTACATTAAAACCTTTAATAAAACTTAATTTAAGGATTGAGAACTTGGGAATTTCAGTAAAGAACTGAGTATTTAGAGGAGAAGGACGTTCATACCTCTAAATGTGGATTTCTCCTTGTTTAGAGCCAAAATCCTTGAAAATTCATTAAGCAAATGGTGAGGATTTGGTGTAGAAATGATTAGGAATCATTTAGGAATTGAAATCTCAACTTTAGGTGTGAAAATCAAAGGAAAAGTTGCTGTGGAAATGTATTTGGCTGAGGTAATTTTGAGAGAAAATGAAATGGGAAAATTTTGGTAAAAGTTAGTTATGAATCTAAATATATCTTTTTCCCTCTTTCCTTTTTATTAATTAAACATTAAATGAGTCTTTAAAAATCAAGAAAAATCTAGAGAAATCCTCCCTTGTGTAAATTAGCTCCTTAAAGATTCAAAGTTTCAATCCTTTTAAAACAGTCACGAACTTTTCAAAAATTACATTTTAGTCACTAACTCAAAATGTCATATTTCCAAACCTCATTTTGTAAAATTGATTTCACCACTCTCGTATATATAATAAAATAGGATTTTTAGATATTTTTCCATATTTTTAATGCATCCCGAACTAGGCTTTCCTTAAAACCACCTTATATATTCGAACCGAAAATCCGACCGGTCCGGTTCAGACCCAAAACTTCTAAGCCCAAAATTGGGGTGTTACAACTCTCCCCCTCTTAGGAAATTTCGTCCTTGAAATTTCAACCGGCGAAAAGAGCACAACCAAACTTCTCAAAACAACTCACAAGGCAACACATGAGACTTAACCACCACTGAACACTCTCCACACAAAACTCCACCAAACCCAACACCACCACATACTGTTCACGAATTCCAAAACACTCAGGTGTTAACCACATCTTAACCTTGCACACTTCCGGACTGCACATAGTCCCAACAACAACCTGAAGAACCTCCAAACTTTTACAGCATACACCACCTTAACTCATAACTCCCAAAACTCGTACGCACGGTAACACCAACCCATCCAGTTCAGCCACCATGTGACCCACAACCTTCACTGCTTCTAAAACCCCTTGCACAACTGCTCAACCTCTTCCAAAGGTTACCACATCAAGCAAGAATTCTTAAGCATCAACTGCTTACTCAAACTTCTCAACGTATTGCTGACATTCCTTCACATCCGCCGCTATCATCACCATAACGACTCACCAGGACTACTCACCTAACATCCGAAAATCACGTCACAAAACCCCAACCTTGACTCCGCCAGCCGTTCCACACACCACAAGCTGACTTCAGAAGGAATTTACTTATACACGACTAGCCAACCACTTCTCACAAGAACCCGTCCAGCCAACAATGGCCCTTGAACTTACATTGCCTTTCCACTTCAAACTTTGACTACAACACTAGCCTTACCAGGACACCGCCCATTCTATACATACATATAAAGATTACGAAACTTCTAATCACCCCAGGCCAAACCTTTTCTACAACCCTCAACACAACCTCTTCTCAACTCTTCGAAGGTTGCTACAAACCATCACCTACAAAAACAACCCTTCTACTACAACATCAATGCCAAGTTACCTCAGCACTTTGGAAACACATCCACTAACCTGCAACATCACTTAACACCAAAGAACTACCACTTCTACTAGCTATTCACAACCACTCTGACCGATTCTAATTTCAACCGGTAATCTCCTCACCACTATACCGCTAAACTCTTTAAGGGCCAAACACTTTCCTTCTGCCAACATGCTATATCGCACTCACTATTACTGACAGCTCGCTTAATACCCTCCATTACTTCTAACATTCTCCTAGCACCAAAACAACTTTTAAAACCCATCATCCAACCTAACCCTATCACAACACTAACAGACCCGATTAGCTATTAGCGAGTGTGAACGTTCGTATGCATGGTCACCTATATGCCCTATCAATGCCTGTGTACATGTATGCAAAACCTCTAATGTCATGTCGCATGTATGCATGTACCAACATATATAATATAGCATATAACAAATGATTTTAACTGTGCATGTATGTCAGTTCACACCCACCAATAACATCCTCAGATCCGTCTAAGAACAACCTCCTATCTCACTTCCAACTTGACCAAACCTACCATACTAATAACCATTAACCACGAAAATACTCACTAATACCCTCTTCATACTAAAGTTGTTTTCAAAACAACACCAACTACTACCCCAAACATGCTAGCAATGAGACCATACCCACTACGCAAGGAAATACCAACCGAAACCAAACTAAGATAATTAGGGCAAAGGTTACTTAACAAGGTTACCTATAAACACCTCACTACCCCGAAGCTTCAACAGACGAGCTCTCTTCCTCGCAGAACCATCATTCTCCAGTCGTACCGCTGCAGCATCAGCTAACACATTAAGGTCATCACCATCTCCCTGCGGTAAAGAACCCTGACTACCACGAGCCAACTTCAAACAATTTCGTCTCAAATGCCCAACAGACCCACAATTCCAACAGGTTTCACTCCCCAAGCTCCTCACACCCTTCTGCCCTTCCTGCCACCTTCGAACCTTGTCTCAGTCGTGCCCACGACCCTTCAGAGACCCTTTTGCTACCACTAAAGCTAATCTCACCACTTGAGGACATTTTCGCTTCACATGCTCCTTAGAACCACAGTTCCAACAAACTCTCATGCCCCAACAACCTCCAACATGACAACTTCCACAATGGTCACACTTCGGCAATCGAGCTACCACTCCCTGATCATACCACACTTGACCTACGTCTGCACCACCACCCAGACTTCGATTCAAGCAAAACCTTCTATCACGTAGCCTCTTACGCTGACCGCTCCCGGGGTCAGTACCCACAACTCTCTTGCTTAAACTTTTCTCACCTTCATAAATTGAAACCACACCCTCACATTGCTTAGCCCTTGGGAATTTCTCTCCAAGGTACCTTTCATAAAAGGCAGACACAAAGAAGTCCCAATCTATATCGTGAATATGCGATGCCACAGCCACAGATGTCCACCAGGCACAGGCGTCCTCCAACATCAATGAGACAACACTTCCTAGCTTACAGGCGTAGTCACAACCTTCCTGATCCAAAATCAGAATTACACTGGCTAACCAGGCCTCGAACGTCTCAAGTGTCGAACCATGATACTCCACAGCTCCCAAATCATGTAAATGATGTTTCGACAAACCCGCGTGTCCCACAACCGACACGTCTACAGGCCTCACTTTCACCACAGCCTGAGATGTTCCCAACACCTCTTGAACAATGGGTGATGAACCCTTCATCACAGAACCATCTTCTTCCTCCTGCCTCACTACCTCAACTCCAGGCATCGAAGACTGAGACGAACCACCTCCACTAAAAGGTGAATTCCACGCCTTAACAACCTGCTCTAAAGCAGCAACCATCTCACCCAACTGCCATTCTCTCATCGATTTCACCATACTATTAACAACAAGCTATCATAACAAAACAAACAAAACCATCAGACCAGCTTCAAGCAAGGATTCAAGACTCCAACTCCAACATAATACAATAGCTATAATAATAAGGCAATGGGTATCCCAAATTCTCCCCTTTTACATGACATAACAGTCAATAAAAACATGGATATCACAACATCGAGCATATCAATCAACATACTTCGATCATGCTCTCATCAAACAACATTCACTCGCAACAGCATAATATCAACATATCATACCCATTACACTTTCATCATTCATAAAATCAGCTCATATCACCAGCATATCATCAGCACAAATCCACATTAGCTCAATGAGGATTCACAATCAAAAAGCATGCTAAAAACATCAACAATTCGCTCACAGACACGCATTTCAACCGACTTTCAACCACGCATGAGAACAAACATCAAACACTTATTACAACAATTTACCATTTCCCCAAAGCATTCGCAACTCAGCTCTGATACCACCAAATGTAACCCCCTTAGCTCGGCCTAGACGGTCGACTCGAACTACGAAGATTACACGGAGAAAACCAAAGTCAACCCGAAAGTCAACCTTGATTAACGACCCTTTTTTTCTTTTTAAACTTGTCTCGATGCACATTAAACCTAGGCAAACTCTTGAGATAAGCATACTCAAAAATCACAGCAAACGGAAAACAATAAGGGACTCAATTGCACAAAATACGAATTTAGGGACCAATTTGTAAATTCTGAAAATTAAGAGGGCTTTACCGATTTTTAAGTTACCATTATGAAATTAGTCATGTTTCATGCCTCTCTGCCAAATTTCACATTAAACGGACATCTCGAACTCAAGCAATTGCACATACAAAAATCAGGACTAAAACGTAAAGCTTGCAAACCTCAAAACCATTCAAATCAGTGCCCAACGGTCAAGTGTTCCGAAACGGGGTTAGCCCGTTCAGAAATGGGGCTTGGCAGTAGCCAAAGTGTTTCGAAACACCTCTACCCGTTTTGAAACACCCAGGCCAAATCAAGCACATGTTTCGAAACAGGCAAGGGTGTTTCGAAACACCCTGCCCAGAAACAGCAGATAGGCCTGTTTTAACACATTTAAACCCCATCGAGCATGCTCCAAATCAATCCTCAACAAAGCAACAACATGCCAAGCATCATAACTACCAAATTGCATTAAAATCTAGATACAAAACCACCCCTAGGTGCACCAACTCTTTCAACACATCCAACACTTAATCATGCTTTTAAAACAAGAAGCATAGCATAACGACTTATGAATAAGAAGATTCAAACGTTGCAAGCGTTAAACCACGTAGTTCAAAATCATAAACCAAACTTGTCCAACATACACAATCTCATTAAACATCAACATAAAAGACTCTCCCCCCATTGCCTTTATTATCTATAGCTATTAACCGAGACATACATCTCAAGTGGAGCTCTCCTTGAATCCCTTGCTTCTTGCTATCCCAACTTCAAATATCTGCATTGATGGACAAAAAGAAGCGTAAGCACATCATGCTTAGTGAGGAATGCTCAAAACCAAAACACCATCAATGCAGCGAGTCATAAAACCTCTTATAAAAGTAAACACATTTCGATAAACCAAAGCAGTGTTTGAAAACCCCTTTTTAAACAACATACTTTAAATCATGCATTGCTCAAACATGAAAACCAACCCTTAACTTAGAAAAGCTAAGTAACTCACTTCAAAGCACATCCTTGCTAAACCATCAATTTAACCTTTCCATGCATGAACATCATATGCAAAGTTAAATACAAGTTCCTTGGAAAACACTTCCATTTCACATTATACTTTTCTCATTCTTGAAAATCATCTCAAAGCAAGAAACCTTTGAAACCCACTTACTCCTTCAATCTATCTCATGCATTAAACAAATGCAATACATGAACCACAAAATCAACATTTGCATTACATGCCTTTTAAAACAAGCCTTCACAAGACTTCAATGCACTAAAGGACTCCCATGCACATATGCACCATTCTTAATATAAGATAAACACTTGTTCAAGCTAACAAGTAATACATGCATTCTTGGTACATTACACACTTTCCATGCAACCTTGCATCGTTTCAAGCATCTCATGCTTCATTACATTCAAGAACATTATATTGGTTTCCAAGTGATAATTCACAAACCATCACAACTCAAGACACAATCGGATATGCGGATTACAAGCGTTGTCCCACACGCTCCATACACACTTCCGAACAACACAAGGTGGAGTTTGTCGGTACAATCACAACCCCCTCAACACCCGTGATGGAGTTTAACGGTACAATCACAACCCCCTCAACATCACTCATCGGAAGTTGTATAATACACTAGCGAGAGCCGAGACACATCACAAGGCTTACACATGGAAGATACCACAACCATTGTAATCACCTTAACCAAGCTCACACACGGGAGCAACCCTCCACCGTTGTGACACTTAACAAAGTCCACCCATGAGAGCCATCCTCCATCATGGTGACATTTAACAAGGTTCACCCACGAGAGACACCCTCCATCGTGGTGGCACTAAACCAAGCCCACCCACGAGAGCTAACCTCCATCGTGGTGACACCAATTACCTCAATCGCTAGGATTCTTGGATGGAGTTTACGGTACAATTACAACCCCATCGACATCCAAGGCAACTCAATTCACGGTGCACCCAATCCTATAGCCGGCTAACTATATCCGATTAAAGTAACCAAGAACCACTTACATCACTTGCCAATATAACCAATTTACCACATTAATCCATTGTTTTTACAAGCATAACCAAAATGCCAAAACCACCAATTACCATCATCACTTCATTGTTTTGAAGCATTAAACAAAGCCATTAAACAACATGCAACACTATGCATCAATTCCACAATTCCAATGTACAAAACCAAGGATCTCTTACCTTGAGCATCCTTCACACATGACTTTCAAAACCAGCATTAAACCATGCTAAAATATACATTCAAAACTAAATTTAAACATGCAAATCACATGCATTGCATCCAACAATCACAAGTGCTTTAAAAACCAATTCATAACACAAACCAAAAGAGAATTTCCATTTACTTACTCTTGAGCTTAGCCAAGTTGTTTAGACTTAAACTAAGCTCCTAAAACCTTCAAACATTGGTTTCAAAGCTGAAAACCCAACTTCACTCACCGATACACAAAACTAGGCTAGCCAACAAGCCTTCCAAGCATCCGAAACCATCAACGCCACCTCTATTGCTCACGGATCATTCTCCCCTGTTTCAAGCACATAACAACAGAGGATTAATGCATCATTATGCATTAAAACACCAGCAACACACCTAAACTCGCTGCTCTTTGCAAATCCAACATTTCGGCTACCAAACACAACCGAAATCACATCCAAACACTTCCAAAACTTAACCCAGCCAAGATCCATCACTTCTAACAATTTTTAGACATCAATTAACATCCAAAATGATCCCAAACACGTCCTTATACCTCCAGCATTAACAAAACACCAAGATCACCCCAAAAACCATCATTTTCACAAGTAAAAACTTAGGAAAATCAACCTATTCGGGATTGCATTTATTAAACCTCAATCACACATCATTTAGACATCCAAAATACATCAAAAAGACATCTCAAAACAGAGCCCAGTCATCCAATACGAATTTCTTCAAAATTAAATCCAAATCTTGCATTTTAAGCCAAAAATCAAGATCACAACATTAAAACCTTTAATAAAACTTAATTTAAAGATTGAGAACTTGAGAATTTCAGTAAAGAACTGAGTATTTAGAGGAGAAGGACGTTCATACCTCTAAATGTGGATTTCTCCTTGTTTAGAGCCAAAATCCTTGAAAATTCATTAAGCAAATGGTGAGGATTTGGTGTAGAAATGATTAGGAATCATTTAGGAATTGAAATCTCAACTTTAGGTGTGAAAATCAAAGGAAAAGTTGTTGTGGAAATGTGTTTGGCTGAGGGAATTTTGAGAGAAAATGAAATGGGAAAATTTTGGTAAAAGTTAGTTATGAAACTAAAAATATATTTTTCCCTCTTTCCTTTTTATTAATTAAACTTTAAATGAGTCTTTAAAAATCAAGAAAAATCTGGAGAAATCCTCCCTTGGGTAAATTAGCTCCTTAAAGATTCAAAGTTTCAATCCTTTTAAAACAGTCACGAACTTTTCAAAAATTACATTTTAGTCACTAACTCAAAATGTCATATTTCCAAACCTCATTTTGTAAAATTGATTTCACCACTCTCTTATATATAATAAAAGAAGATTTTTAGATATTTTTCCATATTTTTAATGCATCCCGAACTAGGCTTTCCTTAAAACCACCTTATATATTCGAACCAAAAATCCGACCAGTCCGGTTCAGACCCAAAACTTCTAAGCCCAAAATTGGGGTGTTACAGCCAGCTATAGGATTGGGTGCACCATAAGTAAAGTCGCCTTGGATGTTGAGGAGTTGTGATTGTACCGTAAACTCCATCCAAGTACCCTAACGATTGAGGTAAGATCACAACGGTGGTTGTAAATTCCGTGTGTGGATCTTGTATTGTGTGTCCCTTACTCACGTTAGTGGAATTATACAACTACCGATGAGTGGTGTTGAGGGGTTGAGATTGTACCGTTATAATCCACCATGGGTGTCACATCAATAGAGGGATTGCTCTTGAGTGTGAACCTTGTATAGTTCGGTAGTGTGTATGAAGCGTGTGGGACAACGATTGTAATCCGTGTATCCGATTGTGTCTTGTGTTGAAATGGTTATGAACTATCACTTGAAATCCAATATAATGTATTTGATTGTAACAAGCATGAGATGCTTGAAAATGATGCAAGGTAGCATGAGAAAGATATGTGCATGTGGTTTAAAAGCTTTGTTAAAAGTGTTTTCTAAAAATGCATTATTATATTGGTCTTATTTAGAGCATGCCTCACTAAGCATTTGTGTGCTTACTGTCACGGACGTATTCTCTCAAACCCGATCCATGCGGCGTTAGCAACTCTCGACAATGCTAACCAGCCTTGAACTCTTACGCAACGCGATAGCTAAGCAAAGAACACAAGAGCTTACAAGTAAAGAACTTGTATTAAGCTAAGTAGGAAGCTTACAAGAGAGCTTGAGTGCTTACAATGCTTGATTTCTGAGTTGAGTACAAAATGAGGGGTGGCCCTATTTATAGGCACCTCTCCCTAATGGACGGCTAGGATCGATTTGATCTGACGGTCATAGTTTTGCCTCCAAAAATATCTAGCTTATATCTACATCATTCTAGATTGTTTTACATGTATCTATACATGTCTATACATATCTACAAGTATCCAAGATGTTCTAGAGAGCTCCAGGGTCTTCCGGAGTTGTCCCGAGCTTTCCCCAGCTTTCCCGAGCCTTCTAGGGCCTTCTGGTGCCTCCTGGGTTTGTCTAGACTTGGATAGAACGTCCCGGACCTTTCTAGAACGTTGTGGCTTGCTTCCTTAAAGGTTTGGCCGTCCATGTCCCTTGTGACATCCTCCTTGGTGCTAGTTGGCGTCAAGATGGCCCAAGGGATGTCTTGAACCTCGGTTTGGATTTAAGGAAGAAAATAGGCGGGTTGTGACATTACGCTCTCTTTTACCAATAATGCAGATAATTGAGGTGCTTTGGGCATCAAGGAAGCTAAGTTCATCCAAGGAAGTCCAAGCTCACGTATGGTGAAGTTTTCAAACACTATTAATTTTGATAAAATTGGCAATGGGAACCTAAGATTTGTTTTGGGAGATGTGTTGAACTCCCTAAGGCTGTTGCATGTTTGCCTTTGATGGTTTGAATTGTAAATGGCCTTTAAATGCTTATTTTGAGATTTGTTTGTCTATTGGGTTTTGATAATAGGAAGCATGCCTCTAGACTTGTGAGATTTCTTGTTTGATGATATGTATGCGTTAGGGTGATCTAAATGTGTACCATTTATGTATGATGACTTGTTGGAATGATTGGAGAGTCATTAGGTTGTGTTTGATTGGGTTTATACATGAAAAACCAGATTTTCCTGCTGAATCTAGGCAAACCGTATCGAAACACCCTCTAGAGTTTCGAAACGGGGGCCTGAAATGGCCTTCGTGTTTCGAAACGCTAAGGGATGTTTCGAAACGATTTAGCTACTAGAAGGCCTCGTTTCGGAACCAGTCACGGAACCAACCCGCGTATCGGAACGGTCAACGCCGTTTCGATCCTCGTTTTGCTACGGAAGGTGGAAGTTCCGAAACAGGTGACCGTTGGGCATTGATTTGAATGGTGCTGAAGTTTGCAAGCTTTACATTTTAGTCCCGAATGTTGAAGTTGAAATTGCTTGAGTTGGAGATGTTCTTTTAAGATGAAATTTGACGGAGAAGCATGCAATATGACTAATTTCATATTGGTAACACTAAAATCAATAAAGACCCTCTAATTTACAGAAATTACATTTTGGTCCCTAAACTTATATTGTGTGCAATTGAGTCCCTGTTTGTTATCCGATCACTGTGCCTTTCTCAAAATCAGTTTTACGGGAACTCGCTTAGGGTTAACGTGCATCTAGACAAGATTAAAAAGAAAAAAAGGTTGTGAATCAAGGTTGACTTTCAGGTTGACTTTGGTTTTCCCCGTGTAATCTTCGTAGTTCGGGTTAACCGTCTAGGCCGAGCTAAGGGGGTTACAGCTCTAAATTCCCTTGTCTATCATTTTTATTTGTCAATTCCACTACCAAAAAGTCTAAAAATCCAATTCACCCCCTCTTGGTTTATATCGATCATTCGATCCACTCAACAGTCTCAAAGGTTATGGAGAAGCCATCCTGAAAGAGAAGTTTGTTCAAAAGCTCATCTACGCCCTTTCCCAGTCTTGGGACTCAAAAAGGACCACCATCATCGAAGCCAAGAATCTGAAGACTGTGAAGCTTGATGAGCTCATGGGGTCACTTCTCACTCACCAAATTATGAAGAAAAACAAAGAAGAGGAGAAGAAGAATGAAAAAGATTAGAGCTATGGGGAAGAAGAAGATAATGAAGCTAGGCATCAACGTAAGTGTCGTACCTCTCAAATCCTCCACATGCCTTCATGTAGAACTAAGTGAGAAGGAAAGCGAAGATGAAGAGATGGCCTATCTCTTCAATAAATTTGTCCAGTTCATGAAGAGCAAAATGGAAAAATCTGAGCATGAATCGAGGAAGAAGATGAAGGAATCTCATAAGTCCAACAAGAAGGGATCATCTTCAAAGAAAGCATATGTGGCCACATGGAGTGATGAAGACACCATCGATGATGAGGTAGCCCACCTATGCTTGATGGCCCTCAATGAGGGGGAGGTAACTTCTAACTCATCTAGTTCAAATTCATATTATTTTGATGAGTTACAAGAAGCCTATGATGATTTGGTTTTCGAGTTCAAGTCTTCATTTTCGAAGAACAAGAAATTGATTTTAAAGTTAAAAACCGAAAATGATTTGCTTTCTAAAACCAATTTAGAGTTTGAAGCAAAAATTAAAGTTTTGAGCTTAAGTTTTTGGACTTACAAAAATTGCTTCAAACGATGGAAAAATATAATCAAAAAGAGATTGTTGATCTCAAGAAATAAAAAGATTTGATTTTCAATGAACTTCAAAAGAAAAATAATTTAGGAAAATCAAATTTTTATGTAAGACAATCTAGTGCCCCTAGAATTGTAAATGGTGAAATTTTTAGAAGTATTTGGGTCCCAAAAGGACTAAGTACTTCAACTAAAAAGGATGAAATTGAAAATTTTGGATACCAAAAATTACTTGATTGTCTTTTGCTAGGTGTGATGGAGAGTGATCAACAAGTTAAACATTAAGGGGGAGCTTCATGCACACAAAGAAAAACACTTGAAGAAGGAAGGCTTCACATCCTCCCTTGGAGTTCAAGTGTTGGTAAAATCTAGTTGTTTTTAGTTGTTTAATTCAATTTATTTTTCTTTTAATTCAATTAGATTATCATGTGTTGGACTAACATTGTTTGATGTTTTGAGTAAGGGGAGCCAATTTTAAAACCAAATTTCTAATGGTGTCAATTTTCTTTTACCTCTTAAGTTATTTTGAGCCCAATGTCATTTTAAATTCTTTTTAATATAACAAAAAGGGGGAGAAATGGTTTGAAAAAATTGATTTTTCAAGTTTTTTAAGAGAATAAAGGGGAGCTTTAATCTAATTCAAATTTTAAGTCTCTTATTAAAATTTAAAATTACAAAGGGAAGAGAATCCCAAACAATATTTCAAGTTGGTTTTATTATATCAAAAAGGGGGAGATTGTAGAACTAAGTGTTTTGATATAATATTTGAAAAAAGGTTTTATACTAAATTGAAAAGAATTTAAAATATGTTTTTAGTCAAAAACAACTTGAAAATATGTTTAAGGGTTTTACAAGGCTTTGGAATGATTTAAAGTAAATTTAAAGTAGTCAAAATCAAGCTTTTCAAGTGCTCGTACCGATACGGTCTGGTACCGTACCAATACGCCTTAGGGTTTCAACTACAGGAATTTTCCAGTAGCCAAAACCCGTACCGATATGCTTAGCCGTACCGATACGGTGTGTTTTAAATCAGTCCAACGGCTCGTCGCGTACCGATACAGTTGTGTCGCGTACCGATACGCCTAACTACCCCTCAACGGTCATATTTCCCAACGGTCTTTTAAACTGCAGGACCGTACCAATATGCTAGGTAAGCATATCGATACGCATCAGCTGGAGTGCACGATGGCTACTTCCTTATCGGGACTGTATCGATACGGTTTGAAGGGTATCGATACGCCAAGCTGCAGAACTGCATTTATGGTGGGAAATAATGGTTCCAACGGCTCTAATCCATCCCCAACGGTCCTCAACGGCTACAGACTTAATTAGGAGTATAATAGAGACCTCCAAGCATCAAGAGATGATTAATGCTTTAATTGTCAACAACATAATGATCAAGAATTTGTCTTAGGGCTTTATTGTTCAATTTATTGTATAGACAACACTCGTGAGCCTAATTGTCAAATTTGCTCAAGTGTTTAGGTTTTGGGTGAGAGCTTTAATTGTGCAAACATATACCTTCTAGAGAGATTTCTAGTTTGCTAAGTCTTTCTTGTGTAAGAGAGTGTTTGATCAAGCTTTGGGTAGAAAGCTTGATCGTTGTAACAGTTCCCTCTTCATCCGAGAAAAGGGGACGAAATTCTTAGTGAATTTGTTTGGAAATCCTTAGTGGGAAGCTAAGGTAGTGGATGTAGACCTTGGTTAGAAGGTTGAACCACTATAAATCCTTGTGTCAATTGCCTATCTTTCTTTTCCCGCAAAAACATCCAGTTATCTAACTTCTCCACACTTGGCGAGCAAGAACGATTGAAGGAATCAAGCACCCTAAATCCCAACAACATGAATTTCCTTCAAAACCCAGACTACAACTTCAAAATGAACTCAACATTCACGAAATGGGGTTGGCATGATTTTCTTGGGATCAAACCGAGGGTTTATGAAAGACTTGTACGAATGTTTTACAGTAAAGCAACATATGAATGTGAGCCAAAGTTATCTGAGATCATAAGCATCAACTCTTATGTTCTGAGTAAGGAACTCAGTATCACCCCCAATCAATTGCAACTACTTTAGGTATTGAAGATAAAGGCCCTTATGATGAAACTGAAACCAGCTCTATTGAAAAGTACAATGACCATTTCCCTAAAAATCTTCCATTTGAGGAGAGAATCTTTCACCATATTGCGGCATGGTTTTTTCGATCGTCTGCTGGGAAGACATCAACAATCCGAGAGATTTATTATTGGTGGCTTAATCAATATCGAACTGAGATTGCTCCTAACATTAACAAAATCATTTTCCTCAAACTAGTATCCTTTGTCACTAAGGGACATAGAGCCTCAACCTCTCTTCTAAATGCTTGTGTCCTTACACACATCTTTGAGAAGAATGATGTCGTTTTTTCTTTTGACCCACCTTTCCCTTTAAAGGAAAAAATTGACATTCATTTGGCCCTCAAATGCGGATTCGATTTTGGAAAAATCGTTGGATTTATAAAGGTGGGGACTCAAAAGATGCCTCCAACGTAGAAAATGTGGTAGAACATTTCCCTTCGCATGCCGAAGAAGTTTCTTCTACAAATCGAAGGGGGTTACGATGAAGTCACTGCTTGATTACATGGTTACTTGTCGTGAACATGTTAATTCATAGTTAGCTGACCTTCGTAACCATGTTGATCCGAAGTTCGTTGAGCTTTGAAATCATGATGAGTCTCAGTTTGTTGAGCTATGTAAGCATGTTGTTTCTCTATTTGTAGCGATTCACAAGGAAATGGCCTCCCTTCGTTAAGAATTTAGTACCCGCAAGACGGATGACTAGACTTTTAATTTAATGACATTTGAAGTTGTTAATATTTTTATTGGAATTTAATGCGTTAATGTTTGATGACTACACTTTTAATATAATGATATTTGATGCGTGCACCTTCTGTCAGCCCTTACGAAGGGCATGTGTGCAACCAAAATTGATTTTGATATAACACCTAAACTTATGGACCAAAACAATAAATTTTTAAGTACTCTTCAAAGTCTCACTATTGACAAGTCTTTTTGAACCAAACTATACTTCAAGATAAAACTCTCTTAAATGTTCAAAATCCACTAAGTATTTTTATGTATTTTCAAGCCAAACTTCAGCAAAACGCCCAGGCATATCGATACGCTTTTTAGTCACTGGAATTTTAATAGACCATAGTGTATCGATACGGTAGTACTCCGTATCGATACGATATTCATCTGGGCAAGACTGTAAATGATATCGTATCGATACGCTTTGCAACCGTATCGATACGATTTGTTTATCTTTGCAAAATCTTTGCATTTAATTTTCGACCGTTGGCTTGTCAGTTAGTTAGTATCCCAAAATTTAAATGACCGTTATACCGTACTGATACGCTAAGTAGCCGTATCGATACGTTTTTTATCATAACCAAAGTAAGGATTCCAGTGAGCAAATTCAGTATCGATATGCCCTTCCGTATCGATAGGCCACTTAAAACCGTACTGGTACGCCCTCTAAGCGTATCGATACGCGGTGTTTTTAGTCACAACGACTCTTTCCTCTTTGATACAGGTACCGATACGCCCCCTAGCCGTATCGATACGGTAGGCAGCAAAGCTGCATTTATTGCGGGAAATTGCATCCCAACGGCTCTATTGATTATCCCAACTACCCAAACTGCTAGAATTCAATGCAAGGGTATAAAAACAAGTCTCAATTGAACAAGCAACAGCTATTGAACCTACAAGCAACATCAAAGCACTCAAATCCAAACTTTGCACCTTTAGAGTCAAATTCTTGTACCCAACTCTTGTATTCTGATTGTAATCTTTTCTTGTGAGTTTGGGGAGTGTGAAATTGTAATTGGGTAAACAATCATCCTTTGAGAGGAATTTTTAGAGTTTACCAAATACTTCTCTTGTAAAAGTGAGTGGATTAAGCTTTGGGTAGAAAGCTTAATCAAATTGTGAGGTTCCCTCCTTATCCAAGAAAAGGGGAAGAATTCAAGTAGTGAATTGGTAGAAAATCCTTAGTGGGAACTAAGGTAGTGGACGTAGAGTTCGTTTGAAGAACTTGAGCCACTCTAATAGCTTTGTGTCACAATTTTATTTTTCCATATTTTCACCCACCAAAATTTTTATCGCCAATTCACCCCCTCTTGGCCATTTGCAATTGTGTGATCAACTCAATAGCATGAATTTGATGTTTTCGTTATCTTCCCACCGGATTACCCTCTAAATCCTCCTAAGGTAATATAATTAACCTCCCAAGATTGATGTTTTGTCTTCTTCATTTTTTCGATGAAGCATTTCAAAGATAATGGTTATTTGTTTTTCTAGTTATGTGTTAAATTTTATGGGGACTTATTACATCCCAACATCGATGAGGTAGGCCTCAATATGCTGGACATGCTCCATGATATGTGAAGCACTTCTATGATTGTTATGTAGATTATCGTGAGTATACTGGGTTTGCTGATTGCTCCAAACCCAGACGCGCCTCACTCGATCTGTGAGGATGTTGCTCTAATTTACAAGAACAATCTCCAACGCTTTGCAAAGTATGTGAGGAAGATTATGGGTTGAAATGCATTGGCCATATCTGCTTTTAATATTAATGTTTAATGTTTATGTATTGGCCACATCTTCTTATGTTCAGTTTTTAATATATGGAAGTTTCAATTTATATTGGCAGTATCGAAACTTATGTATGAGATTTGATACTTATTACAAGAACGTGCATCTCAAATGTTACGGAATCCTGTAAGATTTTAGGTTCATATTGAAGAATATCAAAACTCGAAGTTCAGTATTGATACTTATACGATGTCGAACATTCATAAGAGAATATAAAGTGAAAAACTTAGTTTGGAGTTCGGCACCTAAAATGTTACCGATAATTAGTTTAGGGTTAGGCACCTAAAATGTTACTGATAATCAATTTGGTGTTTGGCACCTAATATGTTAACAAGATTTTTAGTCTGGGGTTCAACACCTAAAATGTTACTAAAATTTAGTTTGGGGTTTGGACCGTAAAATGTTACTAAAAACCAGTTTCGTCACCTAAAATGATACCCAAAACGAGTTTCAGGTTCGACACTTAAAATGTTACCAAAAATTAGTTTAGGGTTCGACACCTATAATGTTACGAAATCATGTAAGATTTTAGGTTTATATTGAAGAATAACGAAACTCAAAGTTCAGTATCGATACTTATACGATGCCGAACATTCATAAGAGAATCTAAGTGAAGAACTTAGTTTGGAGTTTGGAACCTAAAATGTTCTCGATAATTAGTTTAGGGTTTGATTCCTAAAATGTTACTAATAATCATTTTAGGGCTTGACACCTAAAATGTTAACAATATTTTTAGTTTGGGGTTCGGCACCTAAAATGTTACTAAAATTCATATTCGGGTTCGGACCGTAAATGTAAATCAGTTTGGGTTTCAACACCTAAAATGTTACCCAAAACGAGTTTTAGGTTTGACACTTAAAATGTTATCAAAAATCAGTTTGGGGTTCAGCACCTATAATATTGTCGGAAATTAGTTTGGGGTTCAGAATCCAAAATGTTACCAGATTTCAGTTTGGGTTCGGACCCTAAAATGTTAATGAAAATTCAATTTTGGGCTCGACACCTAAAATGTTACCTACATTCAGTTTTACCCTAAAATGTTACCAAAATTCAGTTTCGGGATCGACACAAAAAATATTACTTACATTCAGTTTGGCGTTAGGAACCTAACTTATTACATAGATATTTATCTCTTTAGGTTGAGTGAAACATTTCATTCGTCACCTATGTTACCGAAAAGTAGTTTGTGAGGTTCGGGAGCCTAAAATATTACGAACATAAGTCATTTCACTCGGCACCTAAAAATGTTAGGAAAAATCAATTTAGGCGTAAAACATTTCATTCGCAACCTTAAATGTTACACAAAACCTGTTTGAATTGCTTGGTAACCTGTAAATGGAAAAACAAATCATGTCGTATATTAGCCGCATTTTAAGCTGCCGTACTGCAGACCTTCCCGTAAGTGGAATCTAACAGTAGAAAATGTGACAGTAACAAGCATTTTCCTAAATTTAGTTGCTCAGGAACTTGTTCTTTTTTCTCTGCTCGAATATAACAAACAAGTCTACATCCAATTGGCGATCTTTTCTAGACATTTTTTTGGAAATTTGACACAGGTTTTTGTTGTTTCATTTTGGTTTATTATTATGGAATGTTATTACGCTTGATTAGGTTATTGATCCAAAGAGATTGCGATTCTTTTTTTAGAAGAAACTCAAGAATAGCGACGTAAGCTCCCTCAGAAGAATGATACTCCCAAGGTTTCGATCATTAACTATAGCTTGAATCCATTTGATTGGCTCTTTCATGGGAATAATCTAAATACATATAGAATAATCTCGCAACGAAGGCTCACTTACTTGTCCTCGAGTCGAAAGAAGAGATTCTTATCAGTATGGACGACCAAAATGGTCTGCATGTATCGAGCTTCAAGTATGGCCAAGTTCTCCCCAGTTCACTCTCTTCCTTGTCTTGCAAAAAAACGTTTAGCACTCAGAAATCATAATATAAGGATATAATGAAATAAGAGTTGGATATGTGTGTGCACGTGCTTGTGAATATTCAAAAGAAGAACCATAACCATTTTTGTCCTTGAATAGCATGATAAAACTATTTTATTAGAACTCTAAACAAGGGTGGCTAATATGACAAAAAAATTACTAAATATGATGGAAAGGTTTTTTCAAAAAGAAAATTAAGTTTGGGTCAATCGGGTGAAATTTGAGTATTAGTTGGGTCAAGTTCGTATTTTTATACAGAACCAACAACTACTTTTATACAAAAAAAAAAACAAATACATGTAAAATTCTCAATATAAGATGATAAAATCAAGAAATTGAATTAAATCTAACTTTGATTTTATGTTACCAACTTAATTAATTAACATTTCATTCAATTATATTTCTACTTTGAAAAACATATACGTGAAAGATTTAAAATTACGTTGAACAATAATGTTTAAAATTAAACTTTTAAGAGAATGGGGAAGATCGTATTAGGGTTCTAAGAAAACAATGGTGGACGTTATTTGTCCGTAATCTATCAGCGCAAATCCACTGGCAGGGTTTATGGCAAGTGTTCGATCGACATGGACAGGTACTCGACGTTTTTATCCCTGAAAAGAGAATGCGATCGAAGGATCGGTTTGGTTTTGTACGAATGAAGACGCGAATGGAGGCACAAAGAGTGCGAGATCGGCTCGATGGACGGTGGATTTATGGAGCAAAGATTTCGGTAACATTTACACGAGGGAGATCGCAATTGGGTAGAGGGTGGAATGATCAGGTGAAAGCAGGCGTGACGGCATTAGGAGAACCGCAAGGGAGACAAGGGAGGGATCAGATGGAAATTGGAAGCACCAGGCGTAGTACCACATCGATTAATCTGACACAGAGGGTTGAAGAGCTGCAGAAAGAAAGGGTGGTGAATCCTATTCGAATGGTACAGGGCGAACTAGACAGCGAAAAATGGGTGACACTACAGAATCGTGCAGTGGGGTGGAGTCGTCAACAGAAGGGATTGGCTACTGTCGCAAAGGAATTACATGATGAGGGATTAAAGGATATGATGATTATGAGACTAGCGGGATCGCGGATTATGTTCATATTCAAAAATAAAGAGACTAGGACTGCAATACTTCAGTCACGCTCACTGTTGAAATGGTTTTCCAAGGTGAAGGAGTGGGCGCCAGAGTTGGAGAAGGGTAATAGATGGGCGTGGATTTCTATACGAGGAATACCGATACATGCTTGGTCGAAGGCTTCATTTAGGAAAGTGGTTGAATTGTGGGGGCGGATGATCAAGTGCGAAGAATCAATTACAGATCCTACATCTTTTGAAAGAGGAGAAGTTTTAATAGAGACGGAGCAATTGGATTTTATCGAAGATCTTATCGATTTTAAAATTGGCGAGGATGTATATAAAGTTCGTATAGTGGAGTTTGAGCCAATGATTGAAGGGACGGACTGTCAACATTGTAGGGAGTCGTCCGAATCGGATGACATGGTTGACGAAAAGATGGAAGCGAGGGAGGAGAATGTAGGCGAATATGATGTAAGTGAGCAAAACGGACAAGGACAAGATGACAAATTGGGGGAAAGTGATGTTGGTTTATTGAATGAGGGGAGGGACGATAAAATGGATAATGATCAGGAACAGACAAGGACCGATGAATGTATGCAGTCAAGTGATTCGAAGGGCTGGATATCAGATGCGGAAGTGGGATTAATCAACTGGGACAATAGAAGTGTTGGGGGCAGGGAGTTTGACCATACTGATATGTATTTGTTTGAATGCCCGGTGAATGTTGAGAAAGGGGGAGCTTTGGACGCGACACAACATGTGGAAGTGGAGGTCATTGAGGAGGTGAATCCGAACAGTGGCTTGAAGGGGAAGGTAGTAGAGTTTGGTTGGGAGTCGAAGACTGAAGGGGTTTCATTATCGAGAAAAATAGTGGGAAAAAGAAAGCTACCAGCCAATTGTTAAGCACATAGCAGATTCATCCTAATACAACTGAAATTCTAAGCTCGAAACAGCCGTTGGAGGGTGAGTGTATACAAGAAGCGCGGGCGACAGTGGACTTGTGTAAACTATTGGGGGCGAAAACGATTGGTAACGAGGAGGGTATTGTCAGGGATATTGCCGAGGTGCTAAATCGGCAAGCTTTGGGGTTGTAGGAATCGGAGATGAAGATGCTGTCATGGAATATCCGGGGTATGGGTTCGAGTTCTAAATGCAGGGTGATTCAAACATTATTACGACAACATCAAGGCGAGATGATTTTCATTTAGGAAACCAAACTAGAGTTGATTACGGATCAGATCGTCAAACGGGTATGGCATTCAGATTCTTTTGAATATTTGTTTGCAGCAGCTAATGGGCGGTCATGGGGTTTGTTGGTGATATGGGAAGCTTCGCGATTTCGATTGGAGGAAGCAGAAGTGCAGCAAAATTTCATTGCCTTTTGGGGTAGATGGATTTTAGAGGATTGGTATTGCGGTTTAATAAATATATACGCACCATGTACGGAGGAGGGTTAACGTTCTTTATGGGATTTAATTTATGAGGTGGTACGCAGGAGGGAGGTGCCGTGGTGCATCGCCGGCGATTTCAACGTCGTGGTATCTAGGGAAGAGCGCTATTGTTGTCAAGGCTCGATCCGAGGTATGCATGATTTTGTTAATTTTATTGAAAATATTGGGATGGTAGATGTTAAGCTGATTGGCAAAAAAATTACTTGGTTCGGTCCTGGTAATAAGTGTAGTCGACTTGATCGGTTTCTTGTTAGTGGGGAATGGGTGGAGCGATTTCATAGGCTAGTTCAATGTAATTTGCCGAAAAGCTTATCAGATCATGCACCGGTTAAATTGGTGGACGAGGAAGTGAATTGGGGGCCTCGACCGTTTCTATTTCTAAGTTGTTGGTTGGAGAAGAAGTCGTATTTACAGGTAATGGAGAATGAATGGGTGAAATTTGGTGTTGGTTCCGCTTCATTACTTGATAAATTGGATGGCTTGCGAAAGTTTCTACGAGTGTGGAATCGAACTTTGTTCGGGAGTGTAGATCAGAAATTTGAGGCAACAATGAATTTAATTGAAGACATGGATAGTCGTTTGGGCTCAGGGAGTTTGCCGGATGCTGAATTGGGGGAGAAGCGAAGATTACAATCGGATTTATGGAAATTGTTTCGTTTTCGAGAGTCCATTTGGCGCCAAAAATCATGGGCAGTGTGGTTACAAGCTGGTGATCAGAATACAAAGTTCTTTCAAAGGGCAGCAGCGATTAGAGGTATGAGAAACAATATTGTTGGTTTATGGGTGAAGGGTAGGTGGATTTCGAAGCCGAATGAGTTGAAACGAGTAGTGGTGGAGGAATTTCAGGACCATTTTTCACAAAAGCCGCAGCATGGGTCTTTTGGAACTGACCTTCGTTTTGCGACATTGAATGAATGTCAGCGGCAAGGGCTTGAGGCGAGTTTTTCGTAAGAGGAAATTCGGATTGCTATTTGGGGATGTGATGGAAATAAGGCGTCGGGTCCGGATGGATACACATTTGAGTTTTATCGCAAATGTTGGTCTTTCGTGAAGTCGGATTTATTGTTGTTATTTCAAAATTTTTACAATACTAGTCGATTACCAAGGGGGATTAATCATGCCTACATTGTGTTGATTCTGAAGAAAGGGGGAGCGAGGGAAATAGGTGATTTCATGCCTATTTGTCTCCTAAATTCAGTGTACAAAATTCTTGCCAAGATACTCGCAAATCGATTTCAAACAGTGGCGAGTCATTTGATTGGCGATACGCAAACGACTTTTATCAAAGGTCGTCAATTTATTGATGGGGTGCTGTTGGTGAATGAGGTGGTGCACTCCTTGAAGAAGGCGAAAGATGGCATGGGGGTGCTATTAAAGTTGGTTTCGCTAAGGCATATGATTGTCTTAATTAGGATTATTTAGATCGTATTCTAGAAAGTATGAGATGTGGGAAGAAGTGGAGGAGGTGGATACGGACATGTATCGGAACGGCTCGATTGGCAGTTTTATTAAATGGGCGAGCGACGAAGTTTTTTCCGATGAAACGGGGGTGCGACAAGGAGATCCGCTATCGCCATTATTATTTGTGGTAGTGGCGGAAGCATTTCATCGGCTAATGGAGGAGGCGATCTTGCACGGGGTAATTAGTGGAATTCAAATTGTCCCCGGAATTCGTATCTCGCATTTGCAATTTGCGGATGATACTCTGATTTTTCTAAGTGGGAGTGTGGATGAAGCACGACAACTCAAACGAATTTTGCTGGGATTTCAGTACGGTTCGGGTTTACAAATCAACTTTTCCAAATCTTGTGTGTATGCTGTTGGAATGGATGAAGGTGTAGTGGAGGAGATCGCACGTGTTCTTGGATGTGGTAAGGGGGAGCTACCGTTCACTTATTTGGGTATGCCCATAGGGTCGAATCCAAGATCTAGTATAATGTGGGAGCCGGTGATTCAGATGGTTCGTCGTAAATTGGCGAGATGGAAGAAGAGTTCGCTGTCTTTTGCGGCACGATTGGTGTTGGTAAACTCAGTCTTATCATCATTACCATTGTATTATATGTGTGTATTTGCTGCTCCTAAATCGGTGATTGCGCGCATTGACAAGATCTGACGGGCGTTCTTGTGGGGGGTGTGGATTTGAAAAGGAAAATGAGCCGAGTTAATTGGACACGTGTTTGTCGACCAATGCATTTAGGGGGGTTGGGGGAATGGACACGTATTTTATTTTGGTGCGATGTTTGGTGCTTGGATAGGCCGTTGAGGTTGGTGTTTCCGAGACTGTTTTGTTTGGTAATTAACAAAACAACAAGGGTATCCGACTATGCTAGAGGGGGCTGTTTTGTTCATAATGATTGGGGTACGTGTTTTGTGCGTGACTTGCGTGATTTTGAGCAGCACATGGTGCTGGTTTTGGGGCAGATTGTACGGGGATGGAGGCTTTGTGAGGGGCAGGAGGATCAACTAATTTGGTGCCCCAATGTGCGCGGAAAATTCTCGACAAAAGAACTCTTAAACTTGATGACATGTTATGGTATTGATAAGGGGGATTTGGAGGGCTTTATGGTTTGGAAAATTGCGGTTCCGCCTAAGGTGCATTGTTTTCTTTGGTTTACTTTGTTGAATAGGTTGCCAACGTTGTGTTTTTTACGAGATAGGGGGTGTTATTGCCCACTTCTTCAGTTGCTTGTGTATGGTGTGGAGAAGGGGAGGATGAAATATCACATATTTTAATGTCGTGTCCGGTGATTAAGGGGGTATGGGATGGATTGTTTCAATGGTGGAATGTGTCGTTTGTTCTTCCTCGATCGGTACAAGAGTTGATTGAACATTGTTACGAGGGGGTGTTTCGTGGGATACATCGGAAGTGGTGGATCACATGTTGTGCGGCATTGATGTGGTCGGTTTGGCTTGCTCGAAATGAGCTAATTTTTCGACAACATTGTTTGGCAATGGAGGAGGTAATGTTTTTAGTGAAATTGCGTTCTTTACATTGGTTAAAGGCGGCACACGAGGGACATTTGTTGGATGAGGCTGCATGGTGGCATGGTCCGTGGATGTGTGTACCGTTGGATGTTGGGGGTACGATTCGACCTAAATTGGCGTGGTCGCCGCCGGTGAGGGGATGGTGAAATTAACGTGAATGGGGCGGCGAGAGGTAAGCCGGGAGTAGCGGGGTGTGGTGGGGTGTTACGGGATGCAAACGGGGTGATTTTGGCGTTGTTTGCGGGTCCCTTAGGAGTGATGGACTCCAATATGGCGGAGGTATGCGCTATCGCGGCGGCTTTGGAGTTCTTGATTGAATTAAATCCTATAAATTTATCGGTGATAATTGAGTCGAATTCTAGAGTGGCTTTGGCTTGGGTGGAACAACGGGAGACGAGGCCATGGAAATTATGGTCGTGGTTTCGATTGATTGACGATGCGTGTAGGGTGTTATTTAATGTATGCTTTAATCATGTCTTGCGCGAGGCTAATAGCGTTGCCGATATGTTGGCGAAAGGTGATGTGGACCAAGTATCATGGACTCGAGTAGGGGGATGTTGGTGAAGGGGCGTGGGGTAAACTGTGGGGCAATAGTTAGGATTGGAGGTGTGGTATGTGGGTTGTGGTAGGATCGGGGATGCGATGTGGGGGATGGATACAGTGGCTAGGCAATTTTTGGTTGTGTCTAGTAAGGCTCAGTGGTGAGGGATAGGGTAGCAAGGGGGAGGTAATGGTTTGGCGGAGGTGGGATTTTGGATTGTTTCATTTTATTGCCGATTGCATGTACGCGTCGTACTCTTTTCCTCCATTTAGGACGTAGGGAGGTTTTCAATGAGGCACGTGTCGATGCAAGTTGTATGATTTCACCTCAATAAAATCATACATTTTCGATCAAAAAAAGTTCACAAATGTTCACCGAACTTTGTTAAAAAAACAAAACGGCAACCAATTTTTAAATGTTACAAAATGACAGTTAAACTTTATGTTTGGTGACAAAATAATAACTCGGGCGTTAAGTACTTAATGAGACTATTATAAAACTTTGTATAATAGCACATTTAATCTTCTATAAAGTAGCAAATCTATATATGTATGCCTGAAGAGGTTCTATATGTCTGCATCTCTTTCAAGATTGCAGCAACATTTTATGCAAGTTGTATAGTGGAACAATTTTGAAAATTTTCTTTAAGGGCCAAATTGAAAGAATGTGTATAAATGAAAGTTAAATTTAGTAAATTTTTTCGAATTAAGACTAAATTGATTGAATGTGTAAATATAGAAGATCAAATGTACTATTATACAAAGTTTTACAACAACCACGTTAAGTACTTAACGGCGAGTTATCATTTTATTACAAAACATAAAGTTTAGTTGGCATTTTGTAACATGTGAAAGTTTAGTTGTTTTGTTTTTTGGAAAATCTTCACCCGTGGTCCCTCTTATTTGGAGTTTGTTCTATTTTGGTCACCTGAATTCAAAAAAGATCATTCTTGTCACTTATGTTTTGAATTGTGTTTATTTTGGTCCTTTGGACGTTAACCTTCGTTAATAAAAAAAAATCTAATTTAACCCCCATACTTTTAAAACTTTATTTTTTTCACTATCTTCCCGAGAAATTATATATTTCAAACAGGTGAAAATTACCCTGATCCAGCCATAATGCTAGCAGGATTTATAAGCTTGATTATAACATTTTTCATTTTTGTCCTGGTTTTGGTTAATTTAAGAAAGTATATAGATTTGGATTTCTTTCCATTTGTCTTAAGACTGTGTTTGGTGCTAGATCTTTGGCGATTCACTCTTTTTTTCACATTATTTATCAGATCTGGAGTTTAGACTTTAGATGATATTTCCCTATCATGAAACCAAATTTTCATACTTTCTTTACAACTTATAACAATATTGCTGCTATCAGGCCCTTGTACTGTGGTTTGGGTATTTACTTTACTGAATTTTCTTGATGATTTTTTTATTATTTTTTGCAGTTTTAATCGTTGAAAGCTTGATTCTCTAGCATCTTGTAGTTGTTAGATACTCTAGCTTTTCCTTAATTAGTTACTTTTGAGAATCATGACAATTAACTTTTGAGATTTTCCCAATTTGTTATTTGCTTCATTGAATATTATGTTTACGTTTTTTTTTTCATTTTGATCCATGAATATATTTGTTTACTAAAAACAAAGCCTGTTAAGATTTTAGCATGGTTGAAAATATTGCAAGTGAATCTATTTGCATGCTAAATTTTAATGTATGCATTAGAACTGTATATTATCAATTCGGGAAGTTTGTGTTGCTAGAACTTGAAAGTTAAATTATTGGCATCATGCTAAAACAAATTCTAAGAAAACTGTCACGAAAGTCGCAAAAATTCGACTCATTAGATTCACTTAGGACTGATTCTGGTAATTGTACTTCCGACTCGGACGATGGAGTTCAATGTACGAATCTCAAGAATAAAATATCAAGTCGACTTCATGTTGTTAAACGGATGTCCTCGGCTGTTTTTTTTTTTTTTTGCTAGCATTATAGCTGAATCAAAGTAATCTTCACCCATTTGAAATATATAATTTTTAGAGAAAATTGTGAAAAATAAAGTTTTAAAATTTTAGGAGTTAAATTAAAAAATAATTTTTTTATTAACAGAAGTTAACAGCCAATATACCAAGATAAAAACAATTCAAAATGTAAGTGGCAAGAATAATTTTTTTTTTAATTTAGATGGTCAAAATAGAACAAACCCTAAATAAAAAGAACAACATATGAAAATTAATATAAAAAAAGTTTAGTGACAATATTTTAACTTTAACCCAACTTTCATCATGTTGCACCCAACAAAAGATGTCTCATTAGAGACCAAAAATGATTATACAAAATGAACCAATGCAACAATAAAATCTCTCGGCACATATATAGCTTGGTTAAGAAGGTAATAGTATAACCCCATCTCAAATTCAATCTGCTGAAATAGATTTTGGTGGAAGCTACAGGGGGGGGGGTATTGATCTTCAAATGAAATGTCATAGTATATGATCTAACTACAAAAAATTGTGTCCGCAAGTTTATTGGATGAGACCAAAACCATCCTCTGACAAAAACCATCGGTCAAAACAAAAATGCGTTGATAAAAGTTCCAAATGCAAAAAGAATATTTTTCAACCTGCTTGAGACTAATTCATGCAAATTTCCAGCAGTCCTGTGTTTCAATTTTATTTATCCCTATGAAATAGGTTTCCCATGCCTATTAAAATATTTAGTTGACCTTGCAATATTCTGTTACGCCTTTGCAGGCTGTGTACCAGCAGCTGGAGCAACACCACCAGTGGTTGGCCTGAAAGTTTACAAGAAATCCCATAAGCATTCAATATAATCACCTGAAAACAAGACACCAATGCTTTATAGCCATGATAGGAATAACTTACAGTCCCACAAACACTTTGAAAGCATCATAGATACCCCACTGAGCTCCGGTTAGGGTTCCAATCATCACAATACGGAGGGGAAGCCCACGGGTAAACAGACCCAACAAACCAATCTTCTTCACAGCCTGCATAATCAAAAGGCAACAGGCAAAGTAAAAATGATTCATATCTGAAATTATTAGAGCTCAAAAATGATCATACCAGGCTTCAAAAACTTACATCACCAACAGTTGCCCCTTTGGCATTGTTGAGGAAAGAAACAAGGTTGTCAGCAGGATGAGATACAATAGCACAGAAGACGCCAGCAACGTAACCACCGGCGAAACTAACACCAAGCTGCAAAGATTTGCTGCATTGGTCCTTTGGTGTGGGAATACCATACTTGTAGATCATCTCAACAATGGTTTCAAAAGAAGCAAACTTCATCATGGTATCTGAAAGAAAGGAGGATGAATGCAATCTTAGACTTTGTTAAAAAGAAAGGAGGATGAATGCAATCTTACACTTTGTTAAAAAGAAAGGATGACTGTCTAAATAATCTTACACTTCGTTAAAAAGAAAGGAGAACTAACCGCCAAAATGGAGTGTTAAAAGGGAAAAAAAGGGAAGGATAAAATAAAAATTGAAGGGATGTACTAAAGCCAGTAATTATCCATGAAAAATGGACATGCCAAACTTACATGGAATCTGACGGCCCCAAAGAGGAACGATACCTTTGTACAATCTGCAAAGCAAATAGTTACAAAATCAAACAAACATTTTCCGGTATTACTTACAAAGAACATTGAGCAATTCTAAGAAGCTTACCCAGCAGCACCTTCGGATTTGATGAACTTGGGAAATCCGTCTGACATACCCCTAGCAAAACCTGGCTGGGTTTGAACCCTGACCTTGACTGCCTCAAAGGGGCAGAGTGCAATATCGGCAATCACCTCAGCAGATGCAGAGCCAGCAAGATAGATGAGGGTCTTGTACTTGGCAAAATATTCAGGTCCAGCAAGGTCGGAATAGTACTTCTTGAAAAACTCATAGAACCCAAACTTGCAAGCACCTTGAGCACTATAACCAAGAAGAGTAGGAACCCAACCACGGAAGAAGCCTCTAAATCCTTGCTCTTTCAGTAGGACTCCAAAACCAGATGAGATGCTCTTGTATTTTGCAGGGTCAATCTAGCAAAACAGCAATCCAGATGTCAAATTAGATCACCCGCCATATTAAAAAATCAGATGGCTAACAGAAACAAATCCATAATGTAAGATCTACTGTACTATTATAAAATTATTGTATAATTGAATCAAATACAATGCATTACAATGAAAAATGATAACAGATTAACTGCAACAAATAACACAAGTATTCATATCATGGCTCTATGGATACCGGCTGATACATACTGTTCCAACACTAAATCAGTACCGAATAACTAGATTTTGATGGTATATATGCATATTCATATATATTTTTAATTTTATGTTTTGTATATATGTATGCATATTAATAATACATAGAAATTATTAAGATATTAGAAATTAGCATACAAATATATAAAATAATATTAAAAAAATACAGACAGGTTCGTTCAAGACTTACCTGAACTACTATTACTTAATAAAGAATAAGAGCTTTGGTTTCGGCTGATCAAGATAGAGATAGAGAGAAAGAGATTTTCATTGCTTGTGGGTCACTCGAATAAACACAGTAATTCACTGAAAGGGATTTACTATAATTGTGGGAGATAAATACAAAATTTGTACAAGAAACAGTTGCTTTGCACAAATTGCTATCACAAAAAGGATATCCGCACAAATATCTATCTCAAATAAGAATTGTCTTTATATGATTTCTGCCGAGATTATAAAATAGGCGGATCAGACGAAAGAAATGCTAATGACCTTGATTCATATGACAAAACATCCCAACTTAGGTTCAGGACATCCTTCCACAATACAACCACTAGATGAACAGCGAGGGCAATCATATACAAATGTAATTAAATTCAGCAAATACCATTATGTAAAAAGGAAAAGCAAACAAAAGTATCTATTACGAGATGAAGACCTGGAGACTTCGACAGAAAAAAATCAAATCTGGAGTACAATCAAAGTGATACTCCTATAAAGTTCCGCATATCTAGAAATGAGGCAGTAAAAACTTAAGTAATCAGAATCGAACTGAAGTAGTAGAGGAAACCGGCACAGATCTAAACGCAACAATCATCAACCAGAATACTCAAGTGAACAACAAGCTTAGCACAGATCTAATCTCAAAAACAAGTAAAAAGTTCGAAAGAAGGTAAAGATGAGATCCAGATCTACATATATACCTGCATATTACACTTGACGAGGTCTAGAGGAGTAACCGTCATGTGAGTCAGACCACAGCTAAGGATACCGCCGAAAGTACAAGCAGCATAGAATTGAGGCGAGTACATCTCGATCCTCTTCCCAGGCTCATTCGGCGCGGGTATCATGAACGTCCTCGACTTGATCGACGGCGAGGATGATGCGGCTGGAGATTCGAACGTAGTGGAGCTCGAAGCGCCGAAGGCAGGGTTATTGGCATTGAGGAGCCGATCGAGGGGGAAAGTGTTGGGCGAAGAGTAAAGGAAGCTTGGGAGAAGGGATTGTTTGGAAGAATCAGAGATGGAAGACATGGCCGTAAAGAAAAAAATGAAGAAAATTTGAGAAATGGAAGCAAGAGAAGTTGGAGTTTTGGACTCCTCAGGGATTCGCCTCTCTTGCTGCCAAATGCTATATCAGATAAGGGAGAGCTGACATTTCCAGTTTTATTGGGAAAAGGAAACCCTCGCGAGATTTATACGTAGGATACCAATTGACCATGTAGTTTGATTTTAATTACGAAAATAACACTTAGTCAACCTTTTAAATACATTGTGGATGTTCCGATGCGAGGCACGTTAGAATGAGGTTAAAATGAGGCTGATTGGTTGTATTGGTATTATGTAATACAAATGCTTACTGTAAAAAAAAAAAACGGTTGTTACACAGATTTTTATTATGGTAAGAAATTGTGTGATAATTTATACAGTTAATTAATAATATTAATTCTTACAAAACACATAAGATTTTGGATTGTTATATAAGTTTTTACAAATCTACTTAAATTATTAGAGCAATTGTTAAAAAAAATTATTATGACATAAATTCTTACTAAGATCACCAAATCCAAAATTCTTTCAACTTATAGTAAGTAAAGTAAACTACCTGAGTGACCACCTAACTATTGGGTCCGTCCTATTTTGACTAGGGGTGTGCAAAAAGAAATTGATTCGATTGATCCGATCCATTCATCCAATCCGAAATTTCGGATATCCGATCCGTTTTTTATTTTTTGAAAAATTTGGATCAAATTTTTAAAAATTTCGGGTCGGATACGGATAGTTATTTCACATTTTGATTGGATATTCGATTATTTGATATCTGAAATTTCAATTTTTTTATAAATATAAATCTTGTTATATTTGATATTTTACTTGTTATATATGAAACAATTGAAATTTCCATGGATACAGTTTTTTTATATTCAATAATTTGTTGATTGTTATATTCGAAAGCCTAAAATTTTCATGGATAGGATGCCAAATTAAAAAAATAAATCAAGTCAAAAATTCGGATATTCAGATATCCGAATATTATATCCGAAAAAATCGGATATCTGATTTTTTTGGATCGGATACAGATCGCTAAATTTCCTATCAGAAATTTCGGATATCTGATATTTTAGATCGGATATCTGAAATGCATAGCCCTAATTTTGACCACCCAACTAAAAAAATTGAAAATTTGACCCCTGAACTATTCGATTAGTCCTATTTTGACCACGAGTCGTTAAAATATAACGAGGGGTGACATGGATGTTAATGAAAATTTGTATAAATACACATTTGGTCTATGTTAGTTACATACTATATAAATTCGATCCTAATTTTAATTTAAATAAATAAATTAATCACTTAATTAGGTGTCGATACGTGTCGTCGCCTTACTGGAAGAATTTAATTCTTATAGAGCTATTTTAATTTAATTCTTATTGATTGATTAATTAATTTAATTTAATTAAAATTAGGATCAAATTGTAACGCCACAGATATGGGCTTAGGAGTTTTGACGGTTTTTGATGACTAAAATGTAATTGGGCTAATACTAAGAATCTTTATAGAGCTATTTTTCCAAATGTTTTAATTAAAGGTTTTCCACCTTAATTGAGCAAGATTTTGACGGTTAATTGGTTCTCTAAATCATTTTGCCATTCTATCAATTTTCTTAAATTTTCTCTTCTCATTTTCCATCTCATTTTCCCAAACAAGATTTTCAATATAGATTTTTTCATTTGATTCCTCGTCTATTTCCTAACAAAACCTTATTGAGATTTCATAAAGAGCACATCTGTTTTTTAAGTTATTTTCAAGAGAAAACTTATATTAATTTTGGTCGAAAGTTCTTTACAGGTAAAAAAAAATTTCTCTCTTCAAACTAAGGTTCTTTATAACATGGTTTTGTTTTGTATATTATACCATGGTTTTGCAATTTAATTCAAGAAAGTGAGATTAATTGATGATTTTTATGTTTTGCCTAAATTCTTATTTTACAAGATGATTGCTGGAGATTTATATTGGGTTAATTCACATTTTGGTTCTATAAATATAATGTGAAATGAGATTTTCATAATCAATCTCGAAACTATGTAATTGGTTAATTTCTAAGGTAGTTCAAGAGTGGTTTTGAGGTTTGTTGCGTGTAAAAGAGTCTATCGCAATAGAGTGCAAGTGTACACGACGCAAGTAGTAAAGTGATACATGAGGTATCGGATGTCGAATCCACAAGGACTGGAAATAGCCTTAACCTTGAATTGATGCACAAAGAAAAGATAATTTTAATTGTTTGTGAGGGAATAATAAAGTGTACTGAAGATAAAAGAGTAAAGAAATCAGGATAGAGAGAATGGGTCGGTATTGATTTGCTCAGTAGTGTAGGTGTTGCAAAGTCTAGGACTTTCTGTTCTGTCGTTGCGCCTGTCGCGGCAGCACCTGCGGCGGCAGCGGCCTGTTGTTGTCGCGGCAACGATCACACAACTCTGTACTTCAAGCTTGGCAAGAATCCCTGCTATGCCTTGGCCTATCCTTAGGTCCAAGTTGTCAACGAACACGTCTTTGATGATACCTCCCAGCGTGAATCGAAGGATGACCACCGATGTTGTTGAATTCTTCCTTAGCCACTTAACCTCGTCTTATCCCTAGGTCCGAGATAGTTTAACCATAAACTGGAGAACTCGTACTTATTCCTTTCGTATACTTATCTCTCCCGATATTAAGTAAATGTATAATCTCACAATGCTCTCCCGATACTCTTGCAAGATGTTGAAAACCAGAATAAGCAAACTTGATGTCTATTTTATTGAACAGAAAAATTCCTAAAACAAATGAATTCCTTGCAACTACTTTAGAAAATCAACCCTTAGCCCTAGGGGAAGTTTAGAACATGATGAGAAGGGGGAAAACGACTAGGGTTTAGAGGAAGACGGCTAGAGAGTAAGATATCCTTCCCAAGGTCGAATTACATGTCTTTATATAGGCCTTGGGTTCAAGTTTTCTAATATGGCAAGAATACAAGTTTAAATTAAAGTACAACTCTATTAAAGACTAAATCTTTAGAGTATATGTCTTTAATTCGTCCTCTTTTCTTGCTTGGAGTTTCTTCCTTGAACTTTGGGCTTGGCCTTCATTCTGATCTAGAGCTCGGAAAAATATATGAGTGCTCCACGACAGACCGACTTAATTTCCTCTTTCTGTCGAGCTCCACTTCACTTCTTCTCTTCACCATTGCTGTCGTCATTGGCTGCCACGGCAGCGGCCATGGCAGCATCCTTCTTCTCGTCTGCAGTCCCGTGTTCCAATTCTGCTTCTCCACTGCCCTGCGTCTGCTACAACAGGTACCTGCAAAAGTGACCAATTTTAGTAGCAACTGTGCCATTTAATATAATTGTGATGTATGAATGAAATATATCCTAAATGCAATGAATTATGCTTGAATGCAGCAAAAATATGGGTTAAATAGGGGGTAAAATATAGAACTTTTACACATTCAACACACACCCAAACTCACGTTTTTGCTTGCCCTCAAGCAAATATTACCTAACTTAAAATGAAATATTTTTTTCTTTGGCTTAAATCAGTGAACTCTACATTACCTACCACTTGTATTCTATCAAGAGTAGTACCTTGTTGGACATTTCTGGATTCATTCGGAACCATGCTATAATTCTTGTGAAGTGTGTGTAGGTTTTGTGAACACTTATGCATCTAGACTACCTTAGTATACTAGAATAGTTATGTCTACAAACTTGAGGTTATGCCATTTCAAATTTTTTTTGGAGACAATTCTTAGGCTCCTTTAGTTTTTTCAAACTCTTTATTTAACTACATCTTTTCTGGAGGCAATTCTTAGGTTCCTTTAGTGTTTTCTAACTTAGCTCAAAAAGAAATCTCCTAAAATAAGTACAAGGCAGTTTTGCAAGATATCAAGTCTGAATATTTTTTTCTTTCTTTCTTTGTTTTCCTAGAGTCAGTGATAGACACCTCTAGGGGCAGTTTCAAGCGGGTAAACATTCCTATTCTAGTGTACTAAAGTAATCTAAAAAGCATAGGAGTCACAAAGAGTGTTTTACAGGGTAGAATCATAGCAGGTAAGTAAAGTTAAAAAACTTAAGCCAAATTTTCATTTGTTTTCATTTTTCAGCAAAAATAAACTAAACACTTAGACACAATTTCTAAAAATAAAGACACTTCATTAATGGAGGGATGTCACCCTCAAACTCAAGGGTTGCATTGCCCTCAATGCATGATGACAAAATGAAGAAAAGAAAATAAAAACAACATCACAATTATAACATATAGCAGACATCAAAGATAAGATAAAAAAAACATAATTTTTAAGTTTTGTCGGCACTGCTGCTGCTGCTGCTGTTAATCTGTATCTGCCGGCGGGCAGTAACCTTCATCGTCGGTGCCGACAGATGGCTTGGAGAGGCAGACGCGGTCTTTTTCTTGGCTTCCCTCGGAGGCTAGATGCGAGTAGGTGAGATCTGGGGTGGTTTCTCCAGCACTTGAATCTCCTCGGAAGAGCTACTGTTGCTGCTACCACTGCTGCTGCTGCTGGCAGGTTTTCTTTAGCCGGATGGTTCGTCTCCGGTGTTGGGTTTCTGCCGCTTCATCTGGGTGAATTCTTTGGACAGGTTCCTCTTGACAGAAGGCTCGCCATCGGATTCCTCCCAAATTGAGAAAGAGGAGAAACCATCAATAAACTCATCAAGGTCGGACATGGGCTCTTTTCTCTTTTCTCCCCTGGTAGAGGCTGTGGATGAATCCTTTCTCCTCCCACATATCCCTGTTCTGAAAGTGGTTGCGAGTGGTTGCTGTTGTAGCAGAGGTTGAGGCAGCACTCCTTCTAGTGTTTCTAGTACTCATAGTTGCAAGAGACTGTAGAAAAATGAAAGCAAATGAAAATGTAGAGAAGAAGCAAGTAGAGAGAGTTAAAGTGAAGTGAAAAATGAATAGTAAAATGGGGTTTACATAGATGAAGAGTTTGCTGCCCGTTGGAGCTCTAACGGTAGGCGCGAATAACGAGAACAGCTGTTATGCGGTTTCTGACGCGTCCGTTACGCGTTTCCGTGTCTGTTGCGCGTCTGTTACGCGTTTGTGTGTCTGCCGCGACAGCATGTTGACAGGCTGGATTCTTCACGTCTGTCGCGGCAGCTGTAACGACAGGCTTCTATTTTGGGCTTTTTGGGCTGATGGTGAGATGGTGGGCTGAGTTCACTTCTTCTCCTCTCCTTGTCTCATTTATTTCCTAAAAATAATTAAAATAAAACTTAGTTCCTAAAAATAAAATAATTCTAATTTCCTAATAAATATATATATATATAAGTAAATAATAATAAAAATAAAAATAAGTTAAATTAGGGATGCCATGAGGGGCATCTCCTAAAGTAACCACTTCCTGCATTCTTGGAGCTTTAGTCCCCTGATAATGCTTCAATCTCTGTCTGTTGACTTTAAATTGGTGCTCATCTTTTAAGGATTTGATCGTGATGGCACCATGAGGAAAAACTTGCACCACTTGAAACAGGCCGAACCATCTAGATTTCAACTTTCCTGGGAAGAGTTTCAACCTAGAGATGAATAACAACACAAGCTGCCCTGGGTAGAACTATCATGGCAGCAGCTTCTTGTCATGCCACTTCCTGTAATACAAATGCTTACTGTAATAATAAAAAACGGTTGTTACACATATTTTTATCATGGTAAGAAAATGTGTGATAATTTATACGGTTAATTAATAACATTAATTCTTACAAAACACATAAGATTTTGGATTGTTACATAAGTTCTTACAAATCTACTTAAATTATTAGAGCAATTGTTAGGAAAAAAATATTATAACATAAATTCTTACTCAAGATCACCAAATCCAAAATTCTTTCAACTTATAGTAAGAAAAGTAAACTACCTGGGTGACCACCCAACTATTGGGTCCGTCCTATTTTGACTAGGGGTGTGCAAAAAAATATTTGATTCGATTGAACCGATCCATTCATCCGATCCGAAATTTCAGATATCCCGTCCGTTTTTTATTTTTCGGAAAATTTAGATCGAATTTTCAAAAGTTTTGGGTCGGATACAGATAGTTATTTCACATTTGATTGGATAATCGATTATTTGATATCTGAAATTTCAATTTTTTTATAAATATAAATCTTGTTATATTCGATATTTTACTTGTTATATATGAAAAAATTGAAATTTCCATGGATACAATTTTTTTTATATTCAATAATTTGTTGATTGTTGTTGCGTGTAAAAGTGTCTATCGCAACGTAGTGCAAGTGCACACGACGCAAGTAGTAAAGTGATATGTAAGTATCGGATATCGTCTCCACAGGGACTGGGCTAATAGCTTCACCTTGGATTACTGCACGAGAGGAAAAAGAATAGTTTAATATGTTTTTCACGAAATTGTAACGCCCCGGTTTTGGGCTTAGAAGTCTTGGGCGTTGACCGGTCGGTCAAAGTGCTGTTCGAATCGTAAGAGGTTAAATTAGGAAAGCCTAGTTCGGGTTGCATTAAAAATATGGAAAAATGTTCTAAAATCATCTTTTAATATAATTAAGTGAACTGTGAAATCAATTTTGGAAAATGAGTTTTGGAAGTGTGACATTTTGGCTAGTGACCAAAATGTAATTTTTGAAAGTTTGGTGGCTGTTTTATAAAGGGTTGAAACTTTGAATCTTTAAGGAGCTATTTACCCAAAGGGAGTTTCTCCAGATTTTTCTAAGATATTTTGAGTTATAATTCTGATTTTAAAGATAACAAAAAGGAGGGAAATCTCATTTTGGCTAATTTCATAACAAACTTTTCTATTTTCTTTCTCTCTTTTTCTCTCAACCCAAACACTCCATTTCCAGAGTTTTGTTTCTGATTTTCTCACCTAAAATCCTCCTTTCAACTCTCATTTAATTCCTAATCATTGTATCTTCAAAACCTCTTCAATTGCTACAAGTTTCATCAAGGATTTTCATTCCAAAAAGAGGAGAAACTCAAGTTTGGAGGTAAGAACGTCCTTCTCCTCTGAACTTCAAGTTCTTTACTGAAATTCCTAAGTTTTCAATCCTAAATTGATGTTTAATTAAAGGCTTTTAAGTTGATTTATGGATCTTGGCTAATTATGCAAGATTTTGATGATTTCACATGATTTTTGTTAGATCTGTTAGATCTGTGATTTGAGAGGTGTTTTTGATGTTAAATGATCTCTAAATTGATAAGGAAATGAGTTTTGATTGATGCAATCCCGGATAGGTTGGGTTTCCTAAGTTTAGCTTGTGTTTTAAGGTAGTTTTTGAGGTGATCTTGGTGTTCTGATGTTGCTGGAGGTATAAGGATGTTGTTAGGTTGTTTTTAGATGTTTAGTGATGTTAATGGAAGTGTGGATTTGCTGGTTTATGGCTGGGCTTTGTTTAGAAGTGTTTTGGATGCATTTTCGGTTGTGTTTGGTGGCCGAAAATGGAGGTTATGTGAGAGCAGCGAGTTTAGGTGCTTTCATTGAAGCAATTAATGCATGATGATGCATTAATCCTCTGCTTTAATGTGTTGAAACAGGGGAGGCATCCTTGGATCCAAGAGTTGTTGATCCGGAGGCTTGATTTGGTGCTTTGGCTTGAAGCAAAGTGGAAAGTGGTGAGTGCATTTTGTGAAAATGGATATTCAGCTTTAAAACCAAGGTTTGAAGGTTTTGGGAGCTTAGTTTAAGTCTAAACAACTTTGCTAAGCTCAAGTGTAAGTTTTCGGATTTACTCTCTAGTGGTGGCCATGACTTGGATGTGATGCAAAATGATGATTGCATGTTTTAATTACTGTTTTGAAAGCATGTTTTAGCATGATAATTGCTGATGTTTTAAGCCATGTGTTGAAGGTAACTCTAGGTAGGAGTTCCTTGATTTTATACATTGTAATGATGTGGTTTAATGCTTTGAAATGCATGATGAAAATGGCTTGGTTTAATGCTTTAAAACAGTGGATTATATGATGTAAAAGATGTATATTGGCAAGTGATGATTTTAAAAAGTGAAGGTCACTAAGGTGGTTAAAAGTCCTTGAGTGAGCCTTGTTACTTAAGAACATCAAGGTGGTTAAAAGTCCTTGGATGGTTCTTGTTGCGGACACTAAGGTGGTTAAAAGTCCTTAGGTGCTCCTTTCCATGGTGGTTAAAAGTCCATGGGGCCAAGGTGTTTAAAAGTCCTTGGGGCCAAGGTGTTTAAAAGTCCTTGGGGTGATTCAAGCATTGGACACAAAGGTGGTTAAAAGTCCTTGTGTGGTCCTCATTCATGGTGTTTAAAAGTCCATGGCCAAGGTGTTTAAAAGTCCTTGGGGCCAAGGTGTTTAAAAGTCCTTGGGGAAAGTTGTTGAACTTGTTTTATGAAATGAAATGTATCACTTGAGCCAATATGACATGTAAAGTGTATTGAGAAGCATGAGATGCTTGTTTAAATGATTATGTTGAAGCATGAGATGCTTGTTTAAATGTATTTTGAAGCATGGAATTGCTTGTTTAAAAGTATGCTTTTGAGCACGTACGAAGGTTGATTATAAGCATGTTTTGTAAATGTTTACATTGCATTATTGAATGGTTTTTAAAGAGCACTCCTCACTAAGCTTTTGCTTACGCTCTCTCGTTTTCTTAATTCAATAATGCAGAGCATTAGAGTACCTTGAGGGGCAGCAAGAAAGGGCAAGCAATCAAGTTCAAGTAAAGCTCAATGTATGAAGGTTTTATAAGTACTTTTAGCTTTTGGGGTGATTTGGCAATGAGGGACCAATGAGTGTGTTTTTGGGAGATGTTGGAACTCCCTAAGTATGTTGAATGTTGATTTGAATTGCTGGTTTTTGGATTGGATTCTTATTGCTTGGCTATGAAGGTTTGTGCATGAATGGTTAGCTTAAGTAGGAAGCATGCCATTAAAATTGGGTTTTTTCATATGTGATGGTTATATGTTGAATTGGTGATGCAATTATGGTCCCTGCATGTTGATTGATTATGTGGTATGATTTGGTGATGTTTAATTGAGGTTTGAAGCATGTATGATGATGATTTTGAGTCGAAATCAGGCAGGGGTATCGGTACTCGGGCTTGCGTATCGATACGCCTGAGCCAAATATGCACATTGCTGCCCAGACGTATCGGTACGGTTGAGTGGGTATCGATACCGTATGAATGCCGTATCGATACACGTGATCTCGTATCGATACCATCTCTGGAGTTTGGTTACTGCCTTCCCCGCGTATCGATACGACACCTGGCGTATCGATACCTGACCGTTAATTCGGTTAAAAGTATCTTTATATGTTTTGTTTTGTTTACGTTTTGGTCCTGATTCTTGGTTGTTCAATTGAATGAGTTTGAGAAGTCCTTTTGAGCTGAAATTTCGCAGAGAAGCATGAAACCTAATTAATTTCAAGATGGTAACTTTAATTTGGAGTAAGTCCTCATATTTATCAGAAATTACAATTTGGTCCCTAAAGTTGTAATTTGTTCAATTGGGTCCCTGTTTGATCTCTGATGTTTGTGATCTTTTAGTATGTTGTTTGTGTGATCACAATTAGGGTTAATGTGCATCTAGATAAGATTAAAAAGAAAAAAAAAGGTCGTTAATCAAGGTTGACTTTCGGGTTGACTTTGGTTTTCCCCGTGTGACTTTCTTAATTCGGGTCAACCGTCTAGGCCGGGTTAAGGGGGTTACATTTGGTGGTATCAGAGCTGAGTTCTCGAGTAATTGGGAGTGTTTGTATGCATGATTGAAGTATGTTTAGCTTGTATGCTTGTTGTATGAAAGCATGTTCAGTGAATTGTGATGTTGATGGTTTTGAGATGTATGTTGTGATGATGCATGATGAGGGTACCCATTGCCAAACAAAAGCTAAAGAAATGATGTTGATTTTGAAAGAAATTGAGCTTGAATACTTGAAATTGCTTACCTTGCTGGTCCTGACTTGTTTTATTTTGTATTGTTATGCATGGTAAAAGTATGGCACCACGTAGAGAGTTAAGGAGTAGCGTGAGAGCTACGACCCCGGAAGGGAATGTGAATGAAGAGAATACAGGTAGTGCTGTGTTACCTCCTCCTCCGCCTGGTGGTGGTGGTGCTGAGGGAGGAAGACCTGGAGCTGAGGCAGCTGGTGCTAGAGCTGCAGGGCCTGAGGTTGGTCAGGGGAAAGCTATGCCTGACATGACGTTGCTGGTACAAGCTATTGCGGGTGCTTTTCGAGCAGCAGTAGCTGGAGCTCAAGGAGCTGGGCATCAGGGAGATGCTGGTGTGAGATTACCCTTAGAGCGTCTGCGCAGTCTTGGTGGGACTGAGTTTAGGGGTATGACAGCTGAGAGGTCGGAAGCTTGGCTGGAAAGTACCAAGCGTGTCTTGGGACAGATGAGTTGCACTGATGTGCAAAAGTTGGGATGTGTGGTGTCCTTGCTGCAAGGCGATGCTTATACGTGGTGGACGACCACAATCTCTGGGATGGCTGAAGCTGATATCACTTGGACATTCTTTCAGAATGCGTTCAAGAGGAGATATCTGGGAGTGAGATATCTGGATGAGAAAAAGCGTGAATTCATGTCTCTTACCCAAGGGAGCATGAGTGTGGCTGAGTATGAAGTACAATTCGTACGCCTCAGTCAGTATGCACCGGAGCTGATACCTGATGAGCGAGAGAGGTGCGAAAGGTTCCGTTATGGCTTGGTGACGGAAGTAAAGACCTACATGTTGGCTGCTGAGTACAATGATTTTGATGTGCTAGTGGGCCGAGCAAAGGACATAGAGATGAATCTGAGTTTGTCTGCGAAGGGTGCTGGAGCGAGTTCTGGGAAGAGAGCTGCTGAGTATAGTTCCGGAGGTGGGTGGAACAAGAGGGGACGTGATCAGAGGTTTCAGTCCTCAGCTAAAAGAGGTGGAGGTGCACCTGCTAGGGGTGGCAACGCTAGAGCTGACCCTAGTGCTTGTTGGATTTGCGGTTCACGTGGTCACTTGAAGCGTGACTGTCCTCGTGCTAGGAGGGAGGTGCAAGCTCCTGTTGTGGCAGCTGGTTATGAGTGCTGGAATTGTGGTTCTGCTGACCACTTGAGGCGAGATTGTCCGAGGATGGCTGGTGGTCAAGAGCGTGCTCCTGTTGTTGCAGCACCGCAGAGAGGTCGTGGGCGCGGCCGTGGTAATTTTCAGAGGCGTGAGGAAGGTGGTCGCGGAGTAGCTCATGTTGTAGCTATTCAGCCTGAGGGTGGAGGCCAGGCGAGAGTGTATGCTCAGCGCGAAGGAAGGAATGATGCAGATGTGATTGCAGGTACCTTTACTTTGCAATCCTTGTCATTGCTTTCTTTGATTGATTCTGGATCTACGCATTCATACATTCTGCGTGAGCATGCTGAATTGCTTGGTTTGCCTGTTGAGTCTTTGGATGTTGGTGTACGTGTCACTAGTTCTTTTGGTGAAACTGTTGTGACTCGTAAGCTTTATAGAAGGTGTCCTTTGGTTGTTCAAGAGCATGTCTTTCATGTTGATCTTATGGAGTTGCCCTTCTATGGTTTTGATGTGATCCTTGGTATGGATTGGCTTGCTGAGCATCGTGCTGTTGTGGATTGCGAGAATAAGCGGGTTTCGCTTAAGCTTGCGGATGATTATGAAGTGGTGGTGGTTGGTGAGAATGTGAAGTTTCTTGCCAATGTTGTTTCTACCTTGGAGGCGAGTAGGATGCTGAGGCAAGGTTGTGAAGCTTATCTAGCTTTTGTGATGAATCCTTGTTCTAAGGAGTTGAGGGTGCAAGATATCAGGGTTGTGAAGGAGTTTCCTAATGTTTTTCCTGAGGAGTTGCCTGGTTTACCTCCTAATCGCGAGGTGGAGTTTGGTATTGAGCTGTATGAGAATACCACTCCTGTGTCCATTACTCCCTATAGAATGGCACCTAAGGAGCTGAAGGAGCTGAAGACGCAGTTGCAAGAGCTGCTTGATCGTGGTTTCATCCGGCCGAGTGTGTCGCCTTGGGGTGCTCCTGTCTTGTTTGTGAAGAAGAAAGATGTCACGATGAGGATGTGCATTGATTACCGTCAGCTGAACAAGTTGACTATCAAGAATCGGTATCCTTTGCCGAGGATTGATGATCTCTTTGATCAATTTCGGGGAGCTGCTGTGTTCTCTAAGATTGACTTGAGGTCAGGATATTATCAGTTGAAGGTAAAGGATGTAGATGTGCCTAAGACAGCTTTCAGGACAAGGTATGGGCATTATGAGTTTCTTGTGATGCCGTTTGGTTTGACAAATGCTCCTGCTGCTTTCATGGACATGATGAATCGTGTTTTTCATGAATACCTGGACAAGTTCGTTGTGGTGTTCATTGATGATATCCTTGTGTACTCGCGTATTGAGGAAGAGCACGAAGAGCATTTGAGGATTGTGCTGCAAGCTTTGTTGGAGAATCAGCTTTATGCTAAACTGAGCAAGTGTGAGTTTTGGCTTAGAGAGGTGGTGTTTCTTGGACATGTGGTCTCAGCTGAGGGGATTCGTGTTGATCCTCAGAAAATTGAAGCAGTGATGAATTGGAAAGTTCCTAAGTCTGTTCAGGAGGTCCGTAGTTTCCTTGGTTTGGCAGGATACTACCGAAGGTTTGTGGATGGTTTTTCCAAGATTGCTGCTCCTTTGACGAAGTTGTTGCAGAAAGATGTTAAGTATGAGTGGACGGAAGCGAGACAGCAGGCTTTTGAGAAGCTGAAGGTGGCTTTGACTCAAGCTCCTATCTTGATTCAGCCTGAATCAGGGAAAGAGTTTGTGGTCTACAGTGATGCATCCTATGTTGGTTTGGGGTGTGTGCTGATGCAAGAGGGTAAGGTTGTGGCTTATGCGTCGCGGCAGTTGAAGGTGCATGAGCGCAATTATCCTACGCATGATATTGAGCTGGCTGCAGTAGTTTTTGCTCTGAAGATCTGGAGACATTATCTGTATGGTGAGAAGTGTACTGTGTACACGGATCATAAGAGTTTGAGGTATTTGATGTCTCAGAAGGAGTTGAATCTTAGGCAGCGGCGTTGGTTGGAGTTGCTCAAGGATTATGATCTGACGATAGAGTATCATCCTGGAAAGGCTAATGTTGTTGCGGATGCCTTGAGTAGGAAGGTAGCAGTTGAGCTGAGAGCTATGTTTGCTAGCTTGAGTATATCGCGGGATGGTGGTCTTGTTGCTGAGTTGCAGGTGAAACCATCGTTGGTTTAGTTGATCAAGGATAAGCAGTTGTTGGATGATTCCTTGGTGTCTCATGTTCAGGATATCGCGGAGGGTAGACCTTCGGATTTCTGCTTTAATGAGGATGGAGTGTTGTGTTTTGGTAGTCGGATAGTAGTGCCTGCTGATGCTGAGTTGAGGCGTGCTATTCTGACTGAAGGTCATAGTAGTCCTTTTGCTATGCACCCTGGTAGTACTAAGATGTATCGTGATCTTCGTGATGAGTACTATTGGGTGGGTTTGAAGAAGGATGTTGCAGAGTTTGTGAGCAAGTGTTTGGTGTGTCAGCGAGTTAAGGCTGAACATCAGGTTCCCTCTGGTTTGTTGCAACCGTTGAAAATCCCTGAATGGAAGTGGGAGAGGGTTACCATGGATTTTGTATCTGGTTTACCTTTGTCTCCATCAAAGAAGAATTCTGTTTGGGTGATTGTGGATCGCCTGACGAAGTGTGCGCATTTCTTGCCTGTGCATACTACGTTTTCTTTGGATAAGCTGGCAGAGCTATACATTGCTGAGATTGTGAGGCTGCATGGTGTGCCTAAGTCGATCGTGTCGGATAGGGATCCGAGGTTCACATCGCGTTTCTGGCAGTGTTTGCATCAAGCTCTGGGTACAAGGTTGCATTTCAGTACATCCTATCATCCTCAGTCGGATGGTCAGTCTGAGCGAGTTATTCAGATCTTGGAGGATATGTTGAGATGCTGCGTGATAGAGTTCCAAGGTTCTTGGGAGAAGCATCTGCCTTTGGTTGAGTTCGCTTATAACAACAGTTTTCAGGCGAGTATACATATGGCACCTTATGAGGCTCTGTATGGGAGGAAGTGTAGGACTCCTCTTTGTTGGGCTGAAACTGGTCAAAAGTTGGTTTCGATGCCAGCTTTGTTGAAAGGAACCACCGAGAAGGTGAAGCTCATTTGTGAGCGGTTGAAAGCTGCTTCTGATCGGCAGAAATCTTACGCGGATTTGAAGCGTAAGGAGATAGAGTACGCGGTGGGTGATCGTGTGTTCTTGAAGGTTTCGCCTTGGAAGAAGGTGATGAGGTTTGGTCGGAAGGGTAAGCTGAGCCCTAGATACATTGGACCGTATGAGGTTGTTGAGCGAGTGGGTCCTGTTGCGTATCGGTTGAGGTTACCTCAGGAGCTGGAGAAGATTCATGATGTGTTCCATGTTTCTATGCTCCGGAAGTATAGATCTGATCCTTCGCATGTGATGCCTGTGGAGGAAGTGGTTTTGAATCCGGATTTGACCTATGATGAGGAACCGGTGAAGGTTCTGGATTCGGATAGCAAGGTTCTTCGTGGCAAGACCATTGAGTTGGTGAAGGTGCTGTGGAAGCATCGAGGTGTTGAGGAAGCCACGTGGGAGCGGAAGGAAGACATGCTGAAGCAGTTTCCTTATCTCTTTCCTTCAGGTAAATTTCGAGGACGAAATTTCTTAAGGGGGGGGAGAGTTGTAACGCCCCGGTTTTGGGCTTAGAAGTCTTGGGCGTTGACCAGTCGGTCAAAGTGCTGTTCGAATCGTAAGAGGTTAAATTAGGAAAGCCTAGTTCGGGTTGCATTAAAAATATGGAAAAATGTTCTAAAATCATCTTTTAATATAATTAAGTGAACTGTGAAATCAATTTTGGAAAATGAGTTTTGGAAGTGTGACATTTTGGCTAGTGACCAAAATGTAATTTTTGAAAGTTTGGTGGCTGTTTTATAAAGGGTTGAAACTTTGAATCTTTAAGGAGCTATTTACCCAAAGGGAGTTTCTCCAGATTTTTCTAAGATATTTTGAGTTATAATTCTGATTTTAAAGATAACAAAAAGGAGGGAAATCTCATTTTGGCTAATTTCATAACAAACTTTTCTATTTTCTTTCTCTCTTTTTCTCTCAACCCAAACACTCCATTTCCAGAGTTTTGTTTCTGATTTTCTCACCTAAAATCCTCCTTTCAACTCTCATTTAATTCCTAATCATTGTATCTTCAAAACCTCTTCAATTGCTACAAGTTTCATCAAGGATTTTCATTCCAAAAAGAGGAGAAACTCAAGTTTGGAGGTAAGAACGTCCTTCTCCTCTGAACTTCAAGTTCTTTACTGAAATTCCTAAGTTTTCAATCCTAAATTGATGTTTAATTAAAGGCTTTTAAGTTGATTTATGGATCTTGGCTAATTATGCAAGATTTTGATGATTTCACATGATTTTCGTTAGATCTGTTAGATCTGTGATTTGAGAGGTGTTTTTGATGTTAAATGATCTCTAAATTGATAAGGAAATGAGTTTTGATTGATGCAATCCCGGATAGGTTGGGTTTCCTAAGTTTAGCTTGTGTTTTAAGGTAGTTTTTGAGGTGATCTTGGTGTTCTGATGTTGCTGGAGGTATAAGGATGTTGTTAGGTTGTTTTTAGATGTTTAGTGATGTTAATGGAAGTGTGGATTTGCTGGTTTATGGCTGGGCTTTGTTTAGAAGTGTTTTGGATGCATTTTCGGTTGTGTTTGGTGGCTGAAAATGGAGGTTATGTGAGAGCAGCGAGTTTAGGTGCTTTCATTGAAGCAATTAATGCATGATGATGCATTAATCCTCTGCTTTAATGTGTTGAAACAGGGGAGGCATCCTTGGATCCAAGAGTTGTTGATCCGGAGGCTTGATTTGGTGCTTTGGCTTGAAGCAAAGTGGAAAGTGGTGAGTGCATTTTGTGAAAATGGATATTCAGCTTTAAAACCAAGGTTTGAAGGTTTTGGGAGCTTAGTTTAAGTCTAAACAACTTTGCTAAGCTCAAGTGTAAGTTTTCGGATTTACTCTCTAGTGGTGGCCATGACTTGGATGTGATGCAAAATGATGATTGCATGTTTTAATTACTGTTTTGAAAGCATGTTTTAGCATGATAATTGCTGATGTTTTAAGCCATGTGTTGAAGGTAACTCTAGGTAGGAGTTCCTTGATTTTATACATTGTAATGATGTGGTTTAATGCTTTGAAATGCATGATGAAAATGGCTTGGTTTAATGCTTTAAAACAGTGGATTATATGATGTAAAAGATGTATATTGGCAAGTGATGATTTTAAAAACTGAAGGTCACTAAGGTGGTTAAAAGTCCTTGAGTGAGCCTTGTTACTTAAGAACATCAAGGTGGTTAAAAGTCCTTGGATGGTTCTTGTTGCGGACACTAAGGTGGTTAAAAGTCCTTAGGTGCTCCTTTCCATGGTGGTTAAAAGTCCATGGGGCCAAGGTGTTTAAAAGTCCTTGGGGCCAAGGTGTTTAAAAGTCCTTGGGGTGATTCAAGCATTGGACACAAAGGTGGTTAAAAGTCCTTGTGTGGTCCTCATTCATGGTGTTTAAAAGTCCATGGCCAAGGTGTTTAAAAGTCCTTGGGGCCAAGGTGATTAAAAGTCCTTGGGGAAAGTTGTTGAACTTGTTTTATGAAATGAAATGTATCACTTGAGCCAATATGACATGTAAAGTGTATTGAGAAGCATGAGATGCTTGTTTAAATGATTATGTTGAAGCATGAGATGCTTGTTTAAATGTATTTTGAAGCATGGAATTGCTTGTTTAAAAGTATGCTTTTGAGCACGTACGAAGGTTGATTATAAGCATGTTTTGTAAATGTTTACATTGCATTATTGAATGGTTTTTAAAGAGCACTCCTCACTAAGCTTTTGCTTACGCTCTCTCGTTTTCTTAATTCAATAATGCAGAGCATTAGAGTACCTTGAGGGGCAGCAAGAAAGGGCAAGCAATCAAGTTCAAGTAAAGCTCAATGTATGAAGGTTTTATAAGTACTTTTAGCTTTTGGGGTGATTTGGCAATGGGGGACCAATGAGTGTGTTTTTGGGAGATGTTGGAACTCCCTAAGTATGTTGAATGTTGATTTGAATTGCTGGTTTTTGGATTGGATTCTTATTGCTTGGCTATGAAGGTTTGTGCATGAATGGTTAGCTTAAGTAGGAAGCATGCCATTAAAATTGGGGTTTTTCATATGTGATGGTTATATGTTGAATTGGTGATGCAATTATGGTCCCTGCATGTTGATTGATTATGTGGTATGATTTGGTGATGTTTAATTGAGGTTTGAAGCATGTATGATGATGATTTTGAGTCGAAATCAGGCAGGGGTATCGGTACTCGGGCTTGCGTATCGATACGCCTGAGCCAAATATGCACATTGCTGCCCAGGCGTATCGGTACGGTTGAGTGGGTATCGATACCGTATGAATGCCGTATCGATACACGGGATCTCGTATCGATACCATCTCTGGAGTTTGGTTACTGCCTTCCCCGCGTATCGATACGACACCTGGCGTATCGATACCTGACCGTTAATTCGGTTAAAAGTATCTTTATATGTTTTGTTTTGTTTACGTTTTGGTCCTGATTCTTGGTTGTTCAATTGAATGAGTTTGAGAAGTCCTTTTGAGCTGAAATTTCGCAGAGAAGCATGAAACCTAATTAATTTCAAGATGGTAACTTTAATTTGGAGTAAGTCCTCATATTTATCAGAAATTACAATTTGGTCCCTAAAGTTGTAATTTGTTCAATTGGGTCCCTGTTTGATCTCTGATGTTTGTGATCTTTTAGTATGTTGTTTGTGTGATCACAATTAGGGTTAATGTGCATCTAGATAAGATTAAAAAGAAAAAAAGGGTCGTTAATCAAGGTTGACTTTCGGGTTGACTTTGGTTTTCCCCGTGTGACTTTCTTAATTCGGGTCAACCGTCTAGGCCGGGTTAAGGGGGTTACAGAAATAATAAAGAGAACTGGAAATTAAGAGTAAAGAAATAAAGATAGAGAGAATGGGTCGGTATTGAATTGCTCAGTAGTGTAGGTGTTGCAAAGTCTAGGAATATCTGTTCTGTCGTCGCACCTGTCACGACAGCACCTGTCGTGGCAGCGGTCTGTTGTTAGTCGCGGTAGCGATCACACAACTCTGTACTTCAAGCTTGGCAAGAATCCCTGTTGTGCCTTGGCCTATCCCTAGGTCCAAATCTGTCGATGAACACGTCTTTGATGATACCTCCCTGCGTGAATCGAAGGATGAACACCGATGTTGTTGAATTCTTCCTTAGCCACTTAACCTCGTCCTATCCCTAGGTCCGAGATAGTTCAACCATAAACTGGAGAACCCGTACTTATTCCTTTCGTATACTTAACTCTCCCGATATTAAGTAAATAGATAATCTCACAATGCTCTCCTGATACTCTTGCAAGATGTTGAAAACCAGAATAAGCAAACTTGAAGTCTATTTTATTGAACAGAAAAATTCCTAAAACAAATGCAATCCTTGCAACTACTTTACAAATCAACCCGTGGCCCTAGGGGAAATTTAGAACATGATGAGAAGGGGGAAACGGCTAGGGTTTTGGGAAGAAGGCTAGAGATGAAGATATCATTCCCTAGGTCGAATTACATGCCTTTATATAGGTCTTGGGTTCAAGTTTTCTAATATGGCAAGAATACAAGTTCAAACTAAAGTACAACTCTATTAAAGACTAAATCTTCAGAGCATATGTCTTTAATTCGTCCTTCCTTCTTGCTTGGAGTTTCTTCCTTGAACTTTGGGCTTGACCTTCATTCTGATCTAGGGCTTGGAAAAATATAAGGGTGCTCCACGATAGATTGGCTTAATTTTCTCTTTCTGTCGAGGCCCACTTTGCTTCTTCTCTTCACAACTACTGTCGTCCTTGGCTGCCACGGCAGCGGCCATGGCAGCATCGTCCTCCTCGTCTGCTCATCCAGTTCCAGCTCTATTTCTTCACTACCCTCCATCTGCTACAGCAGCTACCTGCAAAAGCAACCAATTTCAGTAGAAACTGTGCCATTTAATATATTTGTGATGTATAACTTAAATCTAACCTAAATGCAATGAATTAAGCTTGAATGCAGCAGAAATATGGGTTAAATAAGGGGTAAATTATAGAACTTCTACACACTCAACACACCCCCAAACTCAAGTTTTTGCTTGCCCTCAAGCAATTCAAACCTAAAAAAGAAAAACACAATTTTTGTTTGGCTTAAAACAGTGAACTTTTCCTTACCTACCATTCATTCCCTATTGTGAGTAACACCTTGTTGGATAATTCAGGATTCATCCGGAACCTTGCTATAATTCTTGTGCAGTGTGTGCATGCTTGTGAACAATTATATGCCAAGACTCCCTTAGTTTACTAGAATAGTTAAACTTCTAACTTGAATTTTTATGCCAATTTTTATCTTTTTGGAGGCAATTCTTAGGCTCCTTTAGTTTTTATGCAGACTCGATTATGTTTTCTCAAGCTTAAGTTTGACTAGAGCCGGTTTCGGGCACCTCTAGCTAACTTCCTATAGCCGGTTTCGGGCACCTCTAGGTGTTTTGAGTCTATTTTTCTTAACTTCTTTTCCTAGAGCAGTGTTAGGCACCTCTAGGGGAAATTCAAGTGCTAAGCTTTCTATTCTAGTTTACTTGTAGAGTTCTAGGCAGTATAAAAGTCACAATGGTGTTTAAGATTTAGAACTATAGTAAGGCTCTAAATTGCTCCTAAAACTATCCTAAAGGAACTGCCACGACAAAGGCTGTCATGGTAGGTAGGTTCAGTTCAAAGACTTAAGCCAAATTTTCATCATTTTTAAGCAAAAATAAACTAAGTAAAAGACACAATTTTTTTAAACTTAAAAGACTCCATTAATGGAGGGATGCCACCCCCAAACTTGAGGGTTGCATTGCCCTCAATACAAATGAAATAGATGAAAAAGAAAAATAAAAACAACATCACAAAATATAATAAAAGGCAGACAACAATATAAGATAAGAAACTTAAAATTTTAGGCACTGTCGTCGTCGCCACTGCAGCTGAGTTGAATCTGCCGACGGGCATTGACCTTCTTGGCGGGTGCTGGCAGGTGGATGGGAGAGGCAGAGGTATTCTTGGTTTTGGCCTCCCTTGGAGGTTGAATACGGGTAGGGGAGATATGAGGAGGTTTCTCCACTACCTGAACCTCGGAGCTGCTGCTGCTTTCACTGCTGCTGCCGCTGCTACTGCCGCTGTCATATTTTTATTTATATGCTACTATTTTCTGCCGCTTCTTTGGTGTGAACTCCTTGGACAAGTTCCTCTTGACAGAGGGCTCATTGTCGGATGCTGCCCAGATTTCAGAAGAAGAGAAACTAGCAATATACCAATCAAGGTCGTCTTTAGGCTCCTTTCTCTTGGTTCCCCGGGTAGATGTGTCTTCTGTGCGGTTGCCGCCAGCAGCTGTTGTGGCAGGGGTTGGAGTAGACGCAACAAATGGCGTTTTGGGCATGGCAGCAGGTGTAGGGGTATGAGCAGGGGTGGGTGCAGCAAAATAATGATTGGGGAAAGTAGGGAATAGAGCATCGGGGAAATTAAGAGAGGTGTGGATGAAATGTACCGTAGCGGTGGTGAAGTCTAGGATGAAACTCATGAGGCTGAGTTGTCTCTCTTCCAATTTTTGTATGGCAGCAAGGATCTGTGAGGAGGTGCCAGTGGGAGGAGCTGCTGCAGTAGGCTGCATGGGTTCTATGGTAGCAGGCTCGGTGTCGGTGGGCTCTGTCGGCTCTACTGTTGTGGCAGTAGGGTCAAAAGACGACAAGGGCGTGGCCGCAGTGAGTTCCATCAGGCTGAGTATGTTCCTGTCTGTCCAGCCTTTCCTTCGAACTCGTAAATCTTCAGCAGCTTCCGGTACATGGTGGCCGCGGCAGAGGGCGGTGATGAGATATGGATAGAAGAGTGGTCCGGATGGCCGGTATGCGCAATCCAAGATGCCCTCTCAGACATATCTGCCAATGTTAATTGGCCTCCCATGTAATATGAAATGGATGAAGGCTAACCTTGGTTGGTCGACTGTTGTATTGTGAGAGGAGGGCATAATTCGTTTCTTGATGAAAGCTTTCCAAAGTTTTGCCTCCGGAGTGAGCTGAACTCTTCTCACCGTCCTCGGATTTTTCGGATTGGTGTTTCGCTCGGTACCCTCGTCTGTGAGTTCTGCCATCACAACGTCGTAGTCGGCAGGCTCTAAACTTTCGAGAAATCTTTGGTGGCCATCCTCTTTCTTCCCCACATAGAACCCATAGAGGGTGTTGATGTATTCGGGCTTGATAGGTACCTCTTTCCCTCGTACTGTGACTGCTGTCGCGTTCCTACTGCCGATGGCAGCATAAAAGTCCCGGACGAGAGACACGTTCATCTTCTCTGGCTGCTCCGTGAATATCTGCCACTGTAGAGCTCTAATTTTGCGGGCTATGAACGGCTGCAGCCCCAGGTTCTCCATTTTGGAAGTGTAAATAAAACCTTTCTCCTCCCACATATCACGGATCTGGAAGGATCTTGGAGTTGATGCTGCCGGAGCAGATCTTGAGGCAGAGCTTCGGCGGGTGTTTCTAGTGCTCATGTTGCAAGGACTGTGGAAGAAAATGAAAGCAAGTAAAAATTCTAGAGGAAACAAGTAGAAAGAGTAGAAGTGAGTGAAAAATGAATAGTAAAATGGGGTTTATATAGAAGGTGAGTTTGCTGCCCCTTGGAGTTGTAACGGCAGGCGCGAATAACGGGGCCAGCTGTTACGTGGTTTCTAACACGTTTGTCACGCATTTCCGTGTCTGCTACGCGTCTGTTACGCATTTGCGTGTCTGCTGCGACAGTGTGTTGACAGGCTGGATTTTCCGCGTCTATCGCGGCAGCTGTAACGACAAGCTCCAAAGTTAGGCTTTTTGGGCTGATGGAAAGATGGTGGGCGGAATTCACTTCTCTTCTTCTCCTTGTCTCCTTTGTTTCCTAAAAAACAATAAAAATAAAAGCTTTAGTTCCTAAAAGTAAAATAATTCTAATTACCTAATAAATAAATATATAAATAAAAAATAAAATTAGGTTAAGTTAGGGATGCCAGGAGGGACATCTCCTAAAGTAACCACTTCCTGCATTCTTGGGGCTTCAGTCCCCTGATAATGCTTCAATCTCTGTCCATTGACTTTGAATTGGTGCCCGTCTTTTAAAGATCTGATTGTGTTGGCACCATGGGGAAAAACCTGCACCACTTGGAATGGGCTAGACCACCTAGATTTCAGCTTCCCTGAGAAGAGTTTCAACCTAGATTTGAATAACAACACAAGCTGCCCTAGGCAGAACTGTCATGGCAGCAACTTTTTGTCATGCCACTTCTTAGTCTTGTCTTTGAAGATTCTTGCGTTGTCATAGGCCATTGTTCGAATTTCTTCAATTTCATTCAGATCAAGTAGCCTTTTCTGTCCTACTTTTTCCAAGTCCATATTCACTGCCTTGATGGCCCAATATGCTATGTGCTCAATCTCGACAGGTAAATGGCATGTTTTCCCATAAATCAGCCGATAGGGTGACATTCCAATGGAGTTTTGAACGCTGTTCTGTAGGCCCATAATGCATCATTGAGGTGTAGAGACCAGTCCTTCCTAGTTGGCTTAACCATCTTTTCAAGAATGTTCTTAACCTCTTTGTTGGATATTTCAGACTGTCCATTGGTCTGAGGGTGGTATGCTGTTGCGATATGATGTTTGACACCATACTTTTTCAAGGTAACAACTATAACCCTATTGTCAAAGTGCCTCCCTTCATCACTGATGATCGCCTTAGAGATGCCAAATCTGGAAAATATGTTTTTATGCACAAACCTCTGAATCGTCTTGGCATCGTTTTTCTGAGTGGCGATTGCTTCAACCCATTTGGACACATAGTCCACTGCCAGTAGGATATATAAGTTCCCACATGAAGTTAGGAATGGTCCCATAAAATCTATCCCCCAAACATCGAAGATCTCGACTTCAAGAATATTTTGCAGCGGCATCTCATGTCTCCTTGAGATGTTTCCAGTCCGTTGACACTTGTCACAGTTTTTGTAGAATGTTTGGGCATCCTTGAACAGTGACAGCCAATAAAATCCCGACTGTAAAACCTTGGCAGCAGTTTTGTTACCTCCTAAGTGTCCTCCATACTGTGAAGCATGACAGTGATGTAGTATAGCTTCCTGTTCATCCTGTGGTACACATCTCTTAATAACTTGATCTGCACAATATTTGAATAGAAGAGGTTCGTCCCAATAATAATGCTTAACATCATTTTGGAACCTCTTCCTAGCTTGATAATTAAGGTCAGAAGGAGTTATTCCGCTAACTAAATAATTAACAAAATCAGCATACCATGGAAGTTCAGAAAACTTACCTGCCGCCATGGCTGTCGCGACAGTGCTTGTGGCAGCAAACAACTGCTCGTCAGGGAAAGTCTTCAATATGTGTGTCTCGTCTGCCGATAGACCCTTTCCCTTCTCTAACCTTGACAAGTGATCTGCAACTTGACTCTCTGTCCCCTTTTTGTCCTTGATTTCAAGGTCGAACTCTTGCAGTAGCAGAATCCAACGTATCAGTCTAGGCTTTGCATCCTTTTTGGTGAACAAATACTTCAATGCAGAGTGGTCTGTGTGGACTATGACCTTCGTTCCAAGTATATATGAACGAAACTTGTCAATAGAGAACACCACAGCTAACAGTTCCTTCTCTGTTTTGGTGTAGTTCACTTGGGCGTCGTTCAGTGTTTTGCTGGCATAGTATATGACATGAAAGAGCTTGTTTTTTCTCTGCCCAAGTGCTGCCCCGACAGCATAGTTACTAGCATCACACATAATCTCAAACGACAGTTTCCAATATGGTGGTTGTACTATTGGGGCTGTTACCAGCTTTTCTTTTAGAACCTTGAATGCCTCAGTACATTTAGCGTTGAAGTCAAAGGGACGGTTCTGCTCTAGAAGATGGCATAAGGGTTTGGTGATCTTCGAAAAGTTCGCGATAAACCTCCGATAAAAACCAGCATGCCCTAAGAAACTTCTGATTCCCTTGACTGTGGTGGGTGGTGGCAGCTTTTCGATTACCTCGATCTTATCTCTGTCGACTTTTATGCCGCGGCAGCTTATTTTATGGCCTAGGACTATCCCTTCATCCACCATGAAGTGACACTTCTCACAGTTCAATACCAAGTTTGCTTTCTCACATCTTTTGAGCAATTTCTGTAGGTTGCCTAGGTAACTTTCAAAATTGTCTCCAAAGACAGAAAAATCATCCATGAATATCTCCAGGAAATCCTCCACCATATCAGAGAATATTGCCAGCATGTACCTTTGAAAGGTCGCTGGTGCATTGCAAAGTCCAAATGGCATCCTCCGGAAAGCATAAGTACCGTATGGGCATGTGAACGTCGTCTTTTCTTGATCTTCCGGTGCGATGGCTATTTGATTATATCCTGAGTAATCATCAAGAAAACAATAGTAAGACTTTCCCGCTAATCTATCAAGCATTTGATCAATAAAAGGTAGGGGAAAGTGGTTCTTCAGGGTAGCTTTGTTAAGCTTCCGGTAGTCCATACAAACCCTCCAACCGGTCACAGTCCTGGTTGGGATTAGCTCGTTTTCTTCGTTGGTTACCACGGTTATTCCTCCTTTCTTGGGAACGCACTGCATCGGGCTCACCCACTTGCTATCCGAGATGGCATAGATTATTCCAGCATCTAGCCATTTTATGATCTCTTTATGAACCACCTCTCGCATAGCATCGTTCAGTCGTCTATGTGCATCAATAGTCGGCTTATAATCATCCTCTAAGAGGATTTTATGCATGCATAGTGCCGGACTGATGCCTTGGATATCAACTATCGTCCATCCAATAGCCTTTTTGTGCTGCTGCAGCATCCCTATCGGCTGTTGTTCCTGTTCCTGCATCAACTTGGAAGAGATGATTACAGGCAACGTATCATTTATACCAAGGAAAACATATTTTAGCTGCCCTGGAAGGGGCTTAATATCTAGATCAGGGGGCTCTACAGTTGATGGCTTTTGAACTATATGGTCACCCGAGGTATAGTTTAAGGGCTCGAATAACTTACCTGGACGATTTCCTATCCAATTTACCTCCTCTTGATCATCAGTATCAGATGTATCAGATTCTGAGGAGCTGCTGTCGTCGGTGCTGTCGTGACAGTCTTCTAAATGGCTGCTGGGGCAGTGGCTAATTTTGATGTCGTGGCAGCCCGACTTGATGCAGGGTTGATCAAGGATAACTTCAGTGATAGCCTTGCATTCTTCTTCTACATCAGCATGTTTTATTGCCTGAAGAACATTCAGCTTGATCTCTTGACCATTCACTCTCATAGTGAGTTCTCCTTTTTCCACATCAATCAGTGATCTTCCTATGGCTAAGAAGGGTCGCCCCAGGATGATTGGTGCGTTTTCATCTGCTTCGCAATCTAAGACAAGAAAGCCAGCAGGAAAAATAAATTTATCCACTCTTACCAGAATATCTTCAATTTTTCCTTTTGGGTGAACGTAAGAGCGGTCTGCCAGCTGCAGTACTACTGTTGTGGGCCGAGCTTTTCCAATACCTAATTTTTGAAAAATAGATTTGGGCATTAAATTTATACTAGCACCAAGATCACAAAGTGCCTTACCCACAAATTTATCTCCGATTATGCATGGTATGATGAAGCTCCCAGGATCCTTCTTCTTCTTGGGTGGATACTTGTGCAGAATACTCATGCATCCTTCTGTCATCTTAACCGTTTCAAATTCCCCAAGTCTGGATTTCTTCGACATGGCATCCTTGAGAAATTTGGCATAACCAGGCATCTCCTTTATAGCATCTAACAACGGAATATTGATATGGACATGCTTAAAAATATCATAAATCTTCTTAAGCTGGGATTCCTGTTTCAATTTCTGTAACCGCTGAGGAAAAGGAGGTGGGGGACGATAATCAACAATACGTCCTTCCCACTGCATTCGGATCTGAGGAGGTTTAGGTTATTCATCTTTCTCCTCTGTCCCTTCTGCTATCGTGACAGGTTCATCGGCAGCAGGCTGTTTGTCTTCTGCTGGGACAGTGTTCTCGGTAGTTGACTCCGAGGCTGGTTCCTTAACTGGTTCGGCTTCCTTCTCTGGCCCTGGTAATTTCTTCCCACTCCTAGTAGTGATGGCTTTACACTGCTCATGTGTGGGTTGTCTAGCGTTTTCAGTATCGCTAGGAAATCCTCCATTTTGCCTCGATTTAATATGCTGGGAAACCTGACCCATCTGTGTCTCCAATGATTTTAGAGTGGCTTCATGGTTGGTCATCCACATCTTTGTTTTATCCATGAATGTTTCAGTCTTCTTGACGAAGTGATTCATGTTCTCAATGTAGGTTCCTGTTTGAGACATAAACGTAGCCAAGGTCTGTTCTAGTATACTAGTCGTGGCAGCTGGTGGCTGTTGCTGCTGCTGCTGCGGTTGCTGCCGAGTCAATAATCTAGGTCGTCCCTGATTCTGAGTATTCTATGCTTGATGATTCAGGGCATTATTAGGATTTCTCCAAGAGAACTTGGGATCCTTTCTCCAGTTGGGATTGTAGTTGTTGGAATTATAGTTCTGTTTATTGTAGTTCCCAACATACATCCCTTCTTCTAACTTTAGCGGACAATCTTCCGAACTGTGGTTCCCATCGCAAGTCTCGCATACCTCTTCAGCAGAGTAGCCAGGTTGTGAATCTTCTTTCAATAGCTTTTTCATTGTCTTAGTGAGATATGCCACCTGTGATTTTAACGAACTATCAGCCTCATAATCTTTTACAGCTAGAACTCGTTTATCCCCTCTTCTTGTTGTCAGAAACTGTTCCTCATTTTTCGCCAGATTTTTCAATACTGCCATTGCATCTTCTGGATCTTTGTCCAGCAGTAATCCATTCGCTGTTGAATCAATTCTCATACGAGTCTGTAAATTGGCAGCATTATAGAATTTAGTTACCTGGTTCCAAACGGGGAATCCATGCATCGGGTAGTTCCTTAGAAGAGTGGTAAATCTGTCCCAGGCCTCGTGCATTGGCTCGTCATCTTCCTGTTGAAAAGTAGCAATTTTGTTACGTAATCGCTCAGATAAATGTGAAGGATTAAAACAAGACAAAAATTCACGAGTTAAATCTGCCCAAGTTCGTATTGAACCCGACGTTAGTTTATTCCACCAAGTTTTCGCCCTGTCCCTTAATGTATGAGGAAATAACCGAAGCCTCAGTATCTCCGGATTAACTCATGGTAGTCTAAACGAACCACAGATTTCCTGGAACATTTTCAGATGCTCCCTAGCATCCTCTGTAGCAGCACCACTAAATTGGCCAGTGTTGTTAATCATGCTGAACATAACAGGTTTCAGCTCAAAGATGTAAATGTCTACGTCTGGCAGGGTTGTTTCTAGTTCTACATGATCATTAAGCATGTAGTCTCGGCATGACCGGCGTGTGGCAGCGACAGGAGGGTCGACAGGTGGATCGTTCCTTCCATTTCCACCAGGATTTTCAGCATCCTGGGGATTCCTTGGATTGTTCATGGCCTCTAACTTTTCTTCAAGGTATTCGTTTCTGGCTAATACGAGTTGGAGTCGGTTCCTATGATTGCTCGAGCGTTCAATTTCAGGATCTATCTGGTACTCAGGTTCCTTTCCTCGTCTCGATCTGCACATAAACAGAAAACCTTGTGAAAAGCACAAGTTGAACAACTCAAGAAAAATAAAACAAAAAAAATAAAAGAAGTGCAGTAAAAGATAGGGTAAAGATATGTTTCCAGTCCCCGGCAACGGCGCCAAAAACTTGTTGCGCCAAAAACCTTGGATTACTACACGAGAGGAAAAAGAATAGTTTAATATGTTTGTCATGAAATAATAAAGAGAACTGGAAATTAAGAGTAAAGAAATCAAGATAGAGAGAATGGGCCGGATTGAATTGCTCAGTAGTGTAGGTGTTGCAAAGTCTAGGAATATCTGTTATGTCGTCGCGCCTGTCGCGACATCGGTCTGTTGTTAGTCGCGGCTGCGATCACACAACTCTGTACTTCAAGCTTGACAAGAATCTCTGCTGTGCCTTGGCCTATCCCTAGGTCCAAGTTTGTCGATGAACACGTCTTTGATGATACCTCCTGGCGTGAATCGAAGGATGAACACTGATGTTGTTGAATTCTTCCTTAGCCACTTAACATCGTCCTATTCCTAGGTTCGAGATAGTTCAACCATAAACTGGAGAACCCGTACTTATTCCTTTCGTATACTTAACTCTCCCGATATTAAGTAAACAGATAATCTCACAATACTCTCCCGATATTAAGTAAATAGATAATCTCACAATGCTCTCCTGATACTCTTGCAAGATGTTGAAAACCAGAATAAGCAAACTTGAAGTCTATTTTATTGAATAGAAAACTTCCTAAAACAAATGCAATCCTTGCAACTACTTTACAAATCAACCCGTGGCCCTAGGGGAAATTTAGAACATGATGAGAAGGGGAAAACGGCTAGGGTTTTGGGAAGAAGGCTAGAGATGAAGATATCATTCCCTAGGTTGAATTACATGCCTTTATATAGGCCTTGGGTTCAAGTTTTCTAATATGGCAAGAATACAAGTTCAAACTAAAGTACAACTCTATTAAAGACTAAATCTTCAGAGCATATGTCTTTAATTCGTCATTCCTTCTTGCTTGGAGTTTCTTCCTTGAACTTTGGGCTTGGACTTCATTCTGATCTAGGGCTTGGAAAAATATATGGGTGCTCCACGACAGACCGGCTTAATTTTCTCTTTCTGTCGAAACCCACTTTGCTTCTTCTCTTCACCACTGCTGTCGTCCTTGGCTGCCACAGCAGCGGCCATGGCATCATCGTCCTCCTCGTCTGCTCATCCAGTTCCAGCTCTATTTCTTCTCTGCCCAGCGTCTGCTTCTCCACTGCCCTCCATCTGCTACAGCAGCTACCTGCAAAAGGAACCAATTTCAGTAGAAACTGTGTCATTTAATATATTTGTGATGTATAACTAAAATCTAACTTAAATGCAATGAATTATGCTTGAATGCAGTAGAAATATGGGTTAAATAGGGGGTAAATTATAGAACTTTTACACACTCAACAATTGTTATATTCGAAAGCCTAAAATTTTCATGGATAGGATGCCAAATTAAAAAAATAAATCAAGTCAAAAATTCGGATATTCAGATATCCGAATATTATATCCGAAAAAATCAGATATCTGATTTTTTTTGGATCGGATACAGATCGCTAAATTTCCTATCAAAAATTTCGGATATCTGATATTTTCGATCGGATATCTGAAATGCATTGCCCTAATTTTGACCACCCAACTAAAAAAATTGAAAATTTGACCCCCGAACTATTCGATTAGTCCTATTTTGACCACCAGTCGTTAAAATATAACGAAAGGGTGACATGGATGTTAATGGAAATTTGTATAAATACACATTTGGTCTCTATAGTTACATACTGTATAAATTTGATCCTAATTTTAATTTAAATAAATAAATTAATCACTTAATTAGGTGTCGATACGTGTCATCACCTTACTGGAAGAATTTAATTCTTATAGAGCTACTTTAATTTAATTCTTATTGATTGATTAATTAATTTAATTTAATTAAAATTAGGATCAAATTGTAACGCGACAGATATGGGCTTAGGAATTTTGACGGTTTTTGATGACTAAAATGTAATTGGGCTAATACTAAGAATCCTTATAGAGCTATTTTCCCAAATGTTTTAATTAAAGGTTTTCTACCGTAATTGAGTAAGATTTTGACGGTTAATTGGTTCTCTTAATCATTTTGCTATTCTATCAATTTTCTTAAATTTTCTCTTCTCAACTTCCATCTCATTTTCCCAAACAAGATTTTCAATATAGATTTTTTCATTTGATTCCTCATCTATTTCGTAACAAAACCTTATTGAGATTTCATAAAGAGCACATCTCTTTTTTAAGTTATTTTCAAGAGAAAGCTTGTATTAATTTTGGTCAAAAGTTCTTCAAAGGTAATTTTTTTTTTCTCTCTTCAAACTAAGGTTCTTTATAACATGGTTTTGTTTTGTGTATTATACCATGGTTTTGGAATTTAATTTAAGAAAGTGGGATTAATTGATAATTTTGATGTTTTGCCTAAATTCTTGTTTTACAAGATGATTGCTGGAGATTTCTATTGGGTTAATTAACATTTTGGTTCTATAAATATAATGTGAAATGCGATTTTCATAATCAATCTCGAAACTATGTAATTGGTTAATTTCTAAGGTAGTTCAAGAGTGGTTTTGGAGTTTGTTGCGTGTAAAAGAGTCTATCGCAATAGAGTGCAAGTGTACACGGCGCAAGTAGTAAAGTGATACACGAGGTATCGGATGTTGAATCCATAGGGACTGGAAATAGCCTTAACCTTGAATTGCTGCACAAAGAAAAGATAATTTTAATTGTTTGTGAGGGAATAATAAAGAGTACTGAAGATAAAAGAGTAAAGAAATCAGGATAGAGAGAATGGGCCGGTATTTATTTGCTCAGTAGTGTAGGTGTTGCAAAGTCTATGACTTTCTGTTCTGTCGTTGCGCCTGTCGCGGCAGCACCTGCGGTGGCAGCGGTTTGTTGTTGTCGCGGAAGCGATCACACAACTCTGTACTTCAAGCTTGGCAAGAATCCCTGCTATGCCTTTGCCTATCCCTAGGTCCAAGTCTGTCGATGAACACGTCTTTGATGATACCTCCCGGCGTGAATCGAAGGATGAACACCGATGTTGTTGAATTCTTCCTTAGCCACTTAACCTCATCTTATCCCTAGGTCCGAGATAGTTCAACCATAAACTGGATAACCCGTACTTATTCCTTTCGTATACTTAACTCTCCCGATATTAAGTAAATCTATAATCTCACAATGCTCTCCCGATACTCTTGCAAGATGTTGAAAACCAGAATAAGCAAACTTGAAGTCTATTTTATTGAACAGAAAATTCCTAAAACAAATGCAATCCTTGCAACTACTTTACAAAATCAACCCTTAGCCCTATGGGAAGTTTAGAACATGATGAGAAGGGGGAAAATGACTAGGGTTTAGGGGAAGACGGCTAGAGAGTAAGATATCCTTCCCTAGGTCGAATTACATGCCTTTATATAGGCCTTGGGTTCAAGTTTTCTAATATGGCAAGAATACAAGTTTAAATTAAAGTACAACTCTATTAAAGACTAAATCTTTAGAGTATATGTCTTTAATTCGTCCTCTTTGCTTGCTTGGAGTTTCTTCCTTGAACTTTGGGCTTGTCCTTCATTCTGATCTAGGGCTCGGAAAAATATATGAGTGCTCCACGACTGACCGACTTAATTTCCTCTTACTGTCGAGCTCCACTTCACTTCCTTCTCTTCACCATTGTTGTCGTCATTGGCTACCACGACAGCGGCCATGGCAGCATCCTTCTTCTCGTCTGCAGTCCCCTGTTCCAGCTCTACTTCTCCACTGCCCTGCGTCTGCTACAACAGCTACCTGCAAAAGTGACCAATTTCAGTAACAATTGTGCCATTTAATATAATTGTGATGTATGAATGAAATCTATCCTAAATGCAATGAATTATGCTTGAATGCAGCAGAAATATGGGTTAAATAGGGGGTAAAATATAGAACTTTTACACATTCAACACACCCCCAAACTCACGTTTTTGCTTGCCCCCAAGCAAATATTACCTAACTTAAAATGAAATATTTTTTCTTTGGCTTAAATCAGTGAACTCAACATTACCTACCACTTGTATTCTATCAAGAGTAGTACCTTGTTGGGCATTTCTGGATTCATTCGGAACCATGCTATAATTCTTGTGAAGTGTCTGTAGGTTTTGTGAACACTTATTCATCTAGACTACTTTAGTATACCAGAATAGTTATGTCTACAAACTTGAGGTTATGCCATTTCAAATTTTTTCTAGAGGCAATTCTTAGGCTCCTTTAGTTTTTTCTGACTCTTTATTTAACTGCATCTTTTCTGGAGGCAATTCTTAGGCTCCTTTAGCTTTTTTCTAACTTAGCTCAAAAAGAAATCATCTAAAATAAGCGCAAGGCTGTTTTGCAAGATATCAAGTCTGAATATTTTTTTCTTTCTTTCTTTGTTTTCCTAGAGCCATTGATAGGCACCTCTAGGGGCAGTTTCAAGCGGGTAAACATTCCTATTCTAGTGTACTAAAGTAATCTAAAAAGCATAGGAGTCAAAAATAGTGTTTTACAGGGTAGAATCATAGCAAGGCTCTAAACAGATCCTTAAATTTCCTAAAGGCACTGTCACGACAGCATATGTCGTGGCAGGTAAGTGAAGTTAAAAAACTTAAGCCAAATTTTCATTTTTTTCATTTTTAGCAAAAATAAACTAAACACTTATACACAATTTCTAAACATAAAGACACTTCATTAATGGAGGGATGTCACCCCCAAACTCAAGGGTTGCATTGCCCTCAATGCATGATGACAAAATGAAGAAAAGAAAAGAAAAACAACATCACAATTATAATATATAGCAGGCTTCAAAGATAAGATAAAAAAACTTAAATTTTAAGTGCTGCCGGCACTGCTGCTGTTGCTGCTGTTAATCTGTATCTGCCGGCAGGCAGTAACCTTCATCGTCGGTACCGATAGATGGCTTGGAGAGGCAGAGGTAGTCTTTTTCTTGGCTTCCCTCGGAGGCTAGATGTGAGTAGGTGAGATATGGGGTGGTTTCTCCAGCACTTGAATCTCCTCGGAAGAGCTACTGTTGCTGCTACCACTGCTGCTGCTGCTGGCAGGTTTTCTTTGGCCGGATGGTCCGTCTCCGGTGTTGGGTTTCTGCCACTTCATCTGGGTGAATTCTTTGGACAGGTTCCTCTTGACAGAGGGCTCGCCATCGGATTCCTCCCAAATTGAGGAAGAGGAGAAACCAATAATAAACTCATCAAGGTCGGACATGGGCTCTTTTATCCCCTGGCAGAGGCTGTGGATGAATCGTTTCTCCTCCCACATATCCCTGTTCTAAAAGTGGTTTGGAGTCGCTGCTTCTGTAGCAGAGGTTGAGGCAACACTCTTTCTAGTGTTTCTGGTACTCATAGTTGCAAGAGACTGTAGAAAAATGAAAGCAAATGAAAATGTAGAGAAGAAGCAAGTAGAGTGTGTCAAAGTGAAGTGAAAAATGAATAGTAAAATGAGGTTTACATAGGTGAAGAGTTTGCTGCCCGTTGCATCTATAACGGCGGGCGCGAATAACGGGAACAACTGTTACGCGGTTTCTGACGCTTCTGTTACGCGTTTCCGTGTATGCTGCGCGTCTGTTACGCATTTGCGTGTCTGCCGCGACAGCATGTTGACAGGCTGGATTCTGCGCGTCTGTTACGCGTTTGCGTGTCTGCCGCGACATCATGTTGACAGGATCCTATTTTTGGCTTTTTGGGCTGATGGTGAGATGGTAGGCTGAGTTCACTTCTTCTCCTCTCATTGTCTCCTTTATTTCCTAAAAATAATTAAAATAAAACTTAGTTCCTAAAAATAAAATAATTCTAATTTCCTAATAAATAAATAAATATATATATAATTAAATAATAATAAAAATAAAATTAAGTTAAATTAGGGATGCCATGAGGGGCATCTCCTAAAGTAACCACTTCATGCATTCTTGGGGCTTTAGTCCCCTGATAATGCTTCAATCTTTGTCCGTTGACTTTAAATTGGTGCCCGTCTTTTAAGGATTTGATCGTGATGGCACCATGAGGAAAAACTTGCACCACTTGAAACGGGTCGGACCATCTAGATTTCAACTTTCCTAGGAAGAGTTTTAACCTAGAGTTGAATAACAACACAAGCTGCCCTGGGTAGAACTGTCGTGGCAACAACTTCTTGTCATGCCACTTCTTTGTCTTGTCCTTGTAAATCCTTGCGTTGTCATAGGCCATTGCTCGAATTTCTTCAATCTCATTCAAGTCAAGTAACCTCTTCTGTCTTGCCTTTTCCAAGTCCATGTTCACTGTCTTGATGGCCCAGTATGCTCTGTGCTCAATCTCAACAGGTAGATGGCATGTTTTTCCATAAATCAGCCGGTAGGGTGACATTCCCAATGGAGTTTTAAATGTTGTTCTGTAGGCCCAGAGTGCATCATTGAGGTGTAGAGACCAGTCCTTTCGAGTTGGTTTAACCATCGTTTCAAGAATGTTCTTTACCTCTCTGTTGGATATTTCGGCCTGTCCATTGGTCTGAGGGTGGTAAGCTATTGCGATCCGATATTTGACACCATATTTCCTTAAAGCAGCAGCTATAACCCTATTGTCAAAATGCCCCCCTTCATCACTGATAATCGCCTTTAGGATGCCAAATCTAGAAAAAATGTTCTTATGTAGAAATCTCTGAATGGTCTTGGCATCATTTTTCTGCGTGGTGATTGCTTCAACCCATTTGAACACGTAGTCCAATGTTAGGAGGATATAAAGATTCCCACATGATGCTGGGAATGGTCCCATGAAATCAATCCCCCAAACGTCAAAGATTTCGACTTCAAGTATGTTTTACAGCGGCATATCGTGTCTCCTAGAGATGTTTCCGGTCCGTTGACATTTATCACAGCTTTTGTAGAATGCTTGGGCATTCTTGAACATTGAAGGCCAATAAAAACCAGACTGCAAAACCTTGGCAGCAGTTATGTTACCACCTAAGTGTCCTCCATATTGTGAAGCATGGCAGTGATGAAGCACAGCTTCCTGCTCATCTTGTGGTACACACCTCCTGATAATCTGATCTGCACAATTTTTGAAAAGAAGAGGTTCGTCCCAATAATAATGCTTAACATCATTTTGGAACCTCTTCCTAGCTTGATAATTAAGATCATGAGGAAATATTCTGCTAACTAAATAATTAATGAAATCAGCATACCAGAGGAGTTTAGAAAACTTGCCTGCCGTCATGGCTGTTGCAGCAGTGCTTGTGGCAGGGAACAACTGCTCGTCAGGGAAGGTCTCCAGTATGTGTGTCTTGTCTATTGGAAGACTTTTTCCCATCTTCAGTCTTGACAAGTGATCTGCAACTTGGTTCTCTGTCCCCTTTTTATCTTTGATTTCAATGTCGAACTCTTGCAGCAGCAGAATCCAACAAATCAATCTGGGTTTTGCGTCTTTCTTAGCAAACAAATATTTCAGTGCAGAGTGGTATGTGTGGACCACCACTTTCGTTCCAAGTATGTAGGATCGGAACTTGTCAATTGAAAACACCACATCCAACAATTCCTTCTCTGTTGTGGTGTAATTTACTTGGGCATCGTTGAGTGTTTTGCTAGCGTAGTAAATAACGTGGAATAGCTTGTCTTTCCTCTGCCCAAGTGCTGCCCCTACATAACCTAATCACTGGCATCACACATAATCTCAAATGGCAACTTCCAGTCCGGTGGTTGTACAATTGGGACTGTTACTAGCTTTTCTTTCAGAATTCTGAATGCCTCAGTACATTCAACATCGAAGTCAAAGGGACAATTCTGCTCTAGGAGATGGCATAGCGGCTTGGTGATCTTTGAAAAATTGGCTATAAACCTTCGATAGAACCTATCATGCCCTAAAAAACTTCGAATTCCCTTGACTATGGTGGGTGGCGGCAATTTTTCAGTTACCTCAATTTTGGCTCTGTCGACTACTATGCTGCGGCAGCTTACCTTATGGCCTAGATCTATTCCTTCATCCACCATGAAGTGACACTTTTCCCAGTTTAATACCAGGTTCGCTTTCTCGCATCTCTCGAGCACTTTCTGTAGGTTGCCTAAGCAACTTTCAAAATTGTCTCCAAAGATAGAGAAATCGTCAATGAATATTTCCAGGAAATCCTCCACCATGTCGGAGAATATCACCATCATACACCTTTAAAAAGTTGCTGGTGCATTGCAAAGTCCAAATGGCATCCTCCGAAAAGCGTAAGTACTGTATGGGTAAGTGAAAGTCGTTTTCTCTTCATCCTCCGCTGCGATGGCTATTTGGTTATAACCTGAGTAACCATCAAGAAAACAATAATAAGGCTTTCCCTTAATCTATCAAGCATTTGATCAATAAAAGGTAGGGAAAGTGGTCCTTCCGGGTAGCTTTGTTAAGCTTCCGGCAGTTCATACAAACCCTCCAACCGGTCACAGTCCTGGTTGGGATTAACTCGTTTTCTTCGTCGGTCACCACAGTTATTCCTCCCTTCTTAGGAACGCACTGCACCAGGCTCACCCACTTACTATCCGAGATGGCATAAATTATCCCAGCATCTAGCCATTTGATAATTTCTTTTCGGGCCACTTCTCGCATAGCATCATTCAAACGTCTCTAGGCATCAATGGTTGGCTTATGATCATCCTCTAAGAGAATTTTATGCATGCATAGTGCCGGACTGATGCCTTGGATACCAGCTATCTTCCATCAAATAGCCTTTTTGTGCTGCTGCAACATCCCTATCAGCTGCTGTTCATGTTCCTGCATCAACTTGGAAAAGATGATTACGAGCAATGTATCATTTAATCCAAGAAAAACATATTTGAGCTGCCCTGGCAGGGGCTTAAGATCTAGAACAGATGGTTCTATAGTTGATGGCTTTTGGATGATATGTTCATTCGAGGTATAGTTTAAGGGCTCAAATAACTTACCTGGACGATTGCCTATCCAGTTTACCTCCTCATGACCTTCAGTGTTAGATATGTCAGAATCTGAGGAGCTGCTGTCGTCGTCGCTGCCGTGACAGTCTTCTAAATGGCTGCTGGGGCAGTGGCCAAATTTGATGTCATGGCAGCCTGACCTGATGCAGGGTTGGTCAAGGATAACTTCAGTGATAGCCTTGCATTCTTCTTCTGCATCAGCGTGCTTTATTGCTTGGAGAACATTCAGCTTGATCTCTTGATCATTCACTCTCATAGTGAGTTCTCCCTTTTCTACATCAATCAATGATCTTCCTATGGCTAAGAAGGGTCGCCCTAGGATGATTGGTGCATTCTCATCCGCTTCACAATCTAAAACAAGAAAGTCAACAGGAAATATAAATTTATCCACTCTTACCAGAATATCTTCAATCTTCCCTTCTGGTTGCACATAAGAGCGGTCTGCCAGCTGCAACATAACTATCGTGGGTCGTGCTCGTCCAATACCTAATTTCTGAAATACAGATTTTGGCATTAAATTAATACTAGCACCTAGATCACAAAGTGCATTACCGACGAATTTATCACCGATTATGCACGGTATTATGAAGCTCCCAGGATCCTTCTTTTTCTAGGGTGGATGCTTGTGAAGAATAGTCATGCATCCTTCTGTCAGTCTTACCGTCTCAAAATCCCCAAGTATGGATTTCTTCGACATAACATCTTTGAGAAATTTGGCATAACTAGGCATCTCCTTGATAGCATCAAAAGCGGAATATTGATGTGGACCTGCTTAAAAATATCATAGATCTTTTTAAGCTGGAACTCATGTTTCTGCTTTTGTAGCCGCTGTGGAAAAGGAGGTGGAGGACGATAATCTTCAATGCGTCCTTCCCACTTCATTCGGATCTAAGGAGGCTTAGGTTTTTCATCCTTCTCCTCTGTCCCTTCCGCTGTCGTGACATGTGTATCGGCAGCAGGCTGTTTATCGTCTGCCGGGGCAGTGTTCGCGGTAGTCGATTCTAGGGCTGGTTCCTTAACTGGTTCAACTTTCTTCTCTGGCCCTGGTAATTGCTTCCCACTTCTAGTTGTGATAGCTTTGCACTGCTCATGTGTGGGTTGTCTAGCGACCTCAGTATCGCTAGGGAATCCTCCATTCTGCCTCGGCTTAATATGCTGGGAAACCTGACCCATCTGTGTCTCAAGTGATTTTAGAGTAGCTTCATGGTTAGTCATCCGCATCTCTGTTTTATCCATGAATGAATCAGTCTTCTTGACGAAGTGGTTCATGTTTTCAATGTAAGTTCTTGTCTAAGACATAAACGTGGCCAAGGTCTGCTCCAGTATACTAGGTGTGTGTGCTGGCGGTTGTTGCTGCTGCTGTTGCGGTTGCTACCGTGTCAAAAGTCTAGGTGCCCTCTGATTTTGAGTGTTTTGTACTTGAGGATTCAGGGCATTATTTGGGTTGCTCCAAGAGAACTTGGGATCTTTCCTCCAATTGGGATTGTAATTGTTGGAATTGTAGTTTTGCTTATTGAAGTTTCCAACAGACATCCCTTCCTCTAGTTGTAGCGGGCAGTCTTCCAAACTATGATTCCCACTGCAAGTTCCACACACCTCTTCTGCAGCATAGACTGGTTGAGAATCTTTCTTCAGTAAATTTTCTACTGCCTTTGTACGATACGCAACTTGTTTCCTTAAGGAATTATCGGCTTCGTAATCCTTCACAACTAGTACTCGTTTACCTCTCCTCGATGTGGGGAATTGTTTTTCATTCTTCGCCAAATTCCTTAATACTACCATGACATCATTTGGATCATTATCTAACAACAACCCATTGGCTGCTGAATCAATTCTCATGCGAGTCTGTAGGTTGGTAGCATTGTAGAATTAGATTACTTGATTCCAAACAGGGAATCCGTGCATCGGGCAATTCCTCAGAAGAGTAGTAAACCTGTCCCAGGCCTCGTCCATTGGCTCGTCGTCTTCCTATTGTAAAGTAGCAATTTCGTTATGTAATCGCTCAGATAAATGGGAAGGGTTAAAACGAGACAAAAATTCACGAGTTAAATCTGCCCAAGTTCGTATTGAACCCGACGTTAGTTTGTTCCACCAAGTTTTAGCTCTGTCCCTCGTTGAATGAGGGAATAACCAAAACCTCAGTCTCTCCGGATTTACTCTTGGTAGTCTAAACGAACCACAGATTTCTTGGAACGTTTTCAGATGTTCCCTAGCATCCTCTGTAGCAGCACTACTAAATTAGCCAGCGGAATTAATCATGCTGAACATGACAAGTTTCAGCTCGAAATTTTCAGCTTCCACGTCTGGCAGGGTGGTCTCTAGTTCCACATGATCATTGATCATGTAATCTCGGCATGACTGGCATGCGGCCCCAGCAGCAGCAGGATCGGCAGGTCATCCGTTTCCTCCATCTCCGATAGGATCTTCAGGACCTCGGGGATTCCCTTGGTTGTTCATGGCCTCTAACTGTTCCTCAAGGTATTCGTTTTTAGCTAACACGAGTCGGAGTCGGTTCCTAAGATTGCACGAGCATTCGATTTCAGGATCTATCTGATACTCAGGTTCCTTTCCTCGTCTCGATCTACGCATAAGCAAACAGAAAACCTTGTGAAAATCACAAGGTGAACAATCCAAGTAAAAACATAAAAATTAAAAAAGTGCAGTAAAAGTAGGGTAAAGTTTCACACGAGTGCAAGTGTAGACGACGCAAGTAGTAAAGTTTCACACGAGGTATCAGATGTCGAATCTACAGGGATTGGAAATAGCCTTAACCTTGAATTGCTGCACAAAGAAAAGATAATTTTAATTGTTTGCGAGGGAATAATAAAGAGTACTGAAGATAAAAGAGTACATAAATCAGGATAGAGAGAATGAGCCGATATTGATTTGCTCAGTAGTGTAGGTGTTGCAAAGTCTAGGACTTTTTGTTATGTCGTTGCGCCTGTCGCGGCAGCACCTGCGGCGGCATCGGTCTGTTGTTGTCGCGGCAGCGATCACACAACTCTGTACTTCAAGCTTGGCAAGAATCCCTGCTATGCCTTGGCCTATCTCTAGGTCCAAGTCTGTCGATGAACACGTCTTTGATGATATCTCCCGGCGTGAATCGAAGGATGAACACCGATGTTGTTGAATTATTCCTTAGCCACTTAACATCGTCCTATCCCTAGGTCCGAGATAGTTCAACCATAAACTGGAGAACCCGTACTTATTCCTTTCGTATACTTAACTCTCCCGATATTAAGTAAATGTTTAATCTCACAATGCTCTCCCGATACTCTTGCAAGATGTTGAAAACCAGAATAAGCAAACTTGAAGCCTATTTTATTGAACATAAAAATTCCTAAAACAAATGCAATCCTTGCAACTACTTTAGAAAATTAACCCTTAGCCCTAGGGGAAGTTTAGAACATGATGAGAAGGGGGAAAACGACTAGCGTTTAGGGGAAGACGGCTAGAGAGTAAGATATCCTTCCCTAGGTCGAATTACATGCCTTTATATAGGCCTTGGGTTAAAGTTTTCTAATATGGCAAGAATACATGTTTAAATTAAAGTACAACTCTATTAAAGACTAAATCTTCAGAGTATACGTCTTTAATTCGTCCTTTTTCCTTGCTTGGAGTTTCTTCCTTGAACTTTGGGCTTCACCTTCATTCTAATATAGGGCTCGGAAAAATATATGAGTGCTCCACGACAGACCGACTTAATTTCCTCTTTCTGTCGAGCTCCACCTCACTTCTTCCCTTCACCATTGCTGTCGTCATTGGCTGCCACGGCAGCGGCCATGGCAGCATCCTTATTCTCGTCTGCAGTCCCATGTTCCAGCTCTGCTTCTCCACTGCCCTGCGTCTGCTACAACAGCTACCTGCAAAAGTGACCAATTCCAGTAGCAACTGTGCCATTTAATATAATTGTGATGTATGAATGAAATCTATCCTAAATGCAATGAATTATGCTTGAATGCAACATAATTATTGGTTAAATAGGGTGTAAAATATAGAACTTTTACACACTCAACAGGGTTGTTATGATAGATTCTTGATTGTTGGAGGTATAAGGATGGTTGGAATATGTTTTTGGATGTCCTTTAATGTTGTTAGGATGCTAGAATCGTTAGGTTGTGGCTGGAGATCTTTGGTTGTTGTTTGGAGTAGTTTTCGGCGTTTTCAGATGTTGTTAGGGTTAAGCCTAGCTCGTTTCATAGAAATCAAATTGTTTCAGAAGCTTGGAACGCAACGACAAGAAAATTGTTGTGTATCAGTAAGTGTAAATGTGTTTCGGACACTCTTAAAGATTTGAATAAGGAGTTGGGAGTTTAGATTAAGCCTAGAAAGCTTAACTAAACTCAGAAGTAAGTTTTCCTAAATTCCGCCTTTGAAATCGGCTTGATATGAGATTTGATTTACATGTTTTCGTTTAAAAGCATGGATTGAGTTACTTATTGTTTTATGCATATTTTAAATGATATGCAATGATTAATTGAGTACATGGATGCCTAAGAGCATCGACAAATGGTTATTAAATGGAATGTGGTTGTTGCCTTGGGCAATGTGAATTTTTCATATGAAAATGCTTTGTTAAATGCATATGGAAAACAATAAGTAAAGGTGTTTAAAAGTGTATATTGGCTAAGTGATAAATGAAAATAAAGTATCGGATATAGTTGGCATGCCATAGTATTTAAAGTGCACTATAATATGTTAAGTCGATCGCACCATGGTCCTTGAGGAAGTAGTTTAACTAGGCTACTCGGGCTGTTGGGTTATTACTTGTGGTATGTGGTTTAACTAGGCAACCTAAGTTGATGGTGTACCTTGAGGTAGGATAGAGGTGAGTCTATCCGGGTCGAGGTATGATTTGGTAGAGGCGAGTCTACCAGGAATTCCGTGTATCCGATGTGGTTCCATAAAGAAACAATGGTTTGTCTATGGTCACTATAATTGCCAATATATGAGAAACAAGTGAAAAATTATATTTTGCACATGGTTATTGTGCATGACATGTTTTGAAAAGGGATTCAAATGTATTGGTTTTCACATGTTTAATGCTTTGTTGAATGTGGGAGAGCGACACCACTAAGCATATGTTTGCTTACGCTCTCATTATTCTTTGCAGAAAATTAAGGATTGTGGGAACATTGGAGTGAGAGGATCCCAAGACATCACTTGACATCGAGTATGATTTTAGCTTTAATGCTTTTTGTAATAAGGTAATGTGTTGTCTAAATTTATGAATTTGTATTTTGATTGTTCTTGCCTCCAAGGAATTTATCTTGTTGTTCGTTGGTTTACTGCTTCGATTTGAGATGTGTGTTGATGGATTTATGTTTGGTTTCCATTTCAAATATGTTGGTTGAAATTTTTAGGGAGCATGCCTATAGTTTACACTTTTGAATTTGAATATGCGTAATGGATGCTTTGGTATGTTGTGGATGAATGCCTTTTTATGCCAAACGTGTTTGGAATGCATGCTATGCTGTTTGGGGAAAGTTTATATAGATTGAGAGGTCAAAAACCATATAGAACGGGTATTATAGGTTTTCAAGTACCGATACTGTAATACTCCAAAGTTTGGCTTGATTCATTTATAAATAAAGAATTAAATTAAGGGTCTAGGACTAAATTGAAAGAAAAGGAAGAAAGAATGGCCATTATCAAATGGACTAAACCGAAAAGATGGAAAAGGGAGAGCTTGCATGCTAAAAGAGTTTTGTTTAGTGGTCCTTATAAATGTCAAAAGAAAATTTAGACAATGTAAAACCTAAATTGATTTTGATATAACAACTTGATTAAATGGACTTAATGGTAAATCCAACAATTTTTTAAGTATTTCAATGTCTCACCAAATTGACAAGCTTTTTGAACCAAATAAGTTTTTCAAGTCAAAACATATAAAGTGGTTCAAATTTTTCTAAGTCTTTTCAAGAATTTTCATGCTAAACTTCAACTATACACCCATGCGTATCGATACCCTTATGGCGTATTAATATGAATTTACGTTATTGGAATTTCAAAAGACCATAGCATACCAATACATTTAAGCCCGTATCGATACGATATTTAACTGGGTAAAGTTTTAAGCTACAACGTATCGATACATATCATGACCGTATCGATACAGTTTTAAATAAAAACATATTTTATTGCTATAGCGGACCGATACGGTTAGTCACTGTATCGATACGATATACTGAGGTTTGCAAAATCTTTTTAATTAATATTCGGATGTTGCTTGTTGGCTATTGGAATCCCTAAATTTTTGAATGACAGTTAATCGTACCGATACGCCCAAGAAGCGTATCGATACACTTTTTGTAAAAGGATTCCGGTGAGCAAAAATCGTATCAATATGGATAAGCATATCAATACGCCCCTATATTTACATTAGAACCGTACTGATATGCGTCGTGACCGTATCGATACACCCTGCTTTTTGTGTCACAACGGCTCTTTCTTCTTTGGGACAGATACCGATACGCACTCGACCGTACCGATACGCTAGGTAGCTAAACTACATTTATTGCAAGAAATGAGCAGCCCAACGGCTATAATTAAGTCTCCAACCACCCAAACGGCTAGAAATCAATGCAATGGTATAAATACAAGTCTCAAAAGCTTAAGCAAGAACTATTGAACCTAAAAGCAATATCCAAGAAATCAAATCCAAATCTTTGAGCATAAGAGTCAAATTCGTGTACCCAAGTCATTTGGAGTTCTTCATTGTAAATCTTTTTAGAGTTTGGGGAGTGTTTATTTGTAATTGGGTAAATAATTAGCCTTTGAGAGGTACTTTTAAAGTTTTCCTATCTTTCTTTTGTATAGAGTTTTCTTGGGGTCAATCTTTGGGTAGAAAGATTGACCGGTTTGTAAGGTTTCCTCCTAAGCCAAGAAAATAGGACGAATTCAAGTTAGTGAATCGTTGAAATCCTTAGTAGGGTACTGAGGTAGTGGATGTAGAGCTTGTTCGAAGCTTGAACCACTCTAAATCATGTTGTCTTCATCATTTAAATTTCCTACTTGCACCCTTCAATTTTTATTCTACCAATTCACCCCCTCTTGGTGTTTAGACATTGTTTGATCAACTCAACAATTGGTATGAGAGCTACACTCATTGGAAGGACTAACATCCTCTTGAGTAGATCTTGGAAGAGTTTGATCAATCGCACTTCAATCAACATCGTTCTATGGCATCCACCTCCGGTCAAAACCTCTACGAGTCTTTATCTATCACCAAACCACCATTCTTCAATGGGGATAACTATCCCTTTTGGAAGAACCAGATGTGGCTCTTCATCAAATCAAACGACTACATGGTTTGGGACGTGGTAGAATACAATTCTTCTTTTTCAATAAAAAGAGATGGTGAAGGAAGGCTTATTCCGAAGACCAAAGTCGAAATGACCGATAAAGATAGAAGATGTTTTCTAGTCAACGACAAAGCCTTGCACATGATATTTTGTGCTTTTGGTCCCGGCATATACTCAAAGGTGTCTTCAATCGAAAGTGCCAAAGAAATTTGGGACACCCTAGATACTACATATGAAGGAACAAGTGACGTCAAAGAGATGAAGATCGGGTTGCTCAATTTGAGTTATGAAAACTTCAAAAATAGAAGCCGGTGAAAGTGTCTCCAAGATGTTTGATCAGTTCTCGGTCATTGTCAACAGACTAAAGGGCTTTAGTGAAGTTATTCTCAAAGAAAAGCTAGTCTAGAAGCTACTCTACTCTCTTCTAGAGTCTTGGGATGGCAAGAGGACGAGCATCATCGAAGCTTGTGATTTGAAGACTCTCAAGCTAGACGCCCTTGTTGGATCTCTACTCACTCATGAGATCATGAAGCAAGGGAGAGAAGAAGAGAAAGAAATAAGAGAAGAAGGTAGAGAAGAAAGAGGTTGAAAAGAAGAAGCTAGGAATTACACTCAAAGCTTCATACAACGAAAGCGATCCTAGTGAGGAGGAGGACGAAGAGATGGCCATGTTGGCTAAACGATTCACTCGATTCATGATGTCCAATCGAGGAAGAAAATTCAATAGAAGAGGGGACTTCAAGATAAAGGAAGAAAGGAAGAAAATGACCAACTCACTTGTTATGAGTGTAAGAAGCTCGACCATATCGGAACCGATTGCCCTCAATTGAGGAAGAAGAGCTTTGGGAAGAAGAACAAGCTCAAAGCTCAAATGGCAACTTAGAGTGACGGGGAGTCATACGAGGAAGAGGAGGAAGTGGTCAATCTTTGCCTCATGGCCTTTGAGGAGGATCATATGGTAAACTCTAACTCATCTCTTACTTATGATAAAATATATGCTTGGTAAAATAAAAGGAGTCCATTTTGAAAAAATAAGAAATCACTTCCGATTTAAAACTTCAATATGAATCTTTTTCTAAAATTCAATTTCGAATTGGAAAAGAAGGTTTTATACTTGGTAAATCTCTATAATGAACTTAAAAAGAAAAACATAGACCAAGAAAAATTTCTTTTCGATTTCCAAGAGTATCACACAAAGGAAGTGGATAATCTCAAAAATTCTCTTACTATTGGGAAACATGCTCTTGAAAAGGGAAATTCTTCAAAAACCCAATATGTTAAGAGAAAACGATTTTACCCCAAACAAAGAGGTTTCCAAAAGCAATATAAAGTTAAAAGAATTAGGAGTATATGTGTAACGCCCCGATTTTGGGCTTAGATGTTTTGGGCGAGTCGAGTTGGACCGGTGAAGCCGGTGTCGATTGTTTGAATCGTTAAAAGGTGTTTTAGGGAGATCGAGGTTTGGGATAGGATAAAAATATGATAAAATTTTCTAAAACCCTCTAAAATGATGTTTAAGAGGTTGGTCAAATCAATTTTGCAAAACAGGTTTTCAAAAGTATACATTTTCGGTAGTGACCAAAATGTATAGATTTAAAAGTTGGAAAAACAGACTTTTCAAGAAGAGTCAAAATCTTAGAATCTTTAGGGAGCTACTTAGAAATTACGCCTTTTCCCTAATTTGGCACGTGTTTTAAATGCTATTAAAAATTAAAAGGCTTTTTAATTTAATTAATTAAAGAAGTTGGTTAAACAATTAATGGAAATTTTGACGAGCTTTCATTTCTCACTTTTGCTTCAGCCAAACACTCTTCTTTTCTCTAAATTTTCCAGAAATCTTTTGCTCTCAGAACCTTTTTTATTTCTGTTGAGTGGATCGAATGATCGAAATGAACCAAGAGGGGGTGAATTGGATTTTTAAAGGTTTAGGTGGTGGAAATTGCAAAATAAAAAGATAGACAAGGAATTTTAGAGTGGTTCAAGTTCCAAATGAACTCTACATCCACTACCTTAGCTTCACTAAGGATTTGCAACAATTCCACTAATTGCTCTTCCCCTTTTCTAGGCTAAGGAGGTAACCCTTACAATTTTCGGTTAAATTTTCTACCCAAAATTTAACCCAATCCTCACACAAATAGAACAAAGATTTTGTTGGCTAAGAAAGTATCTCTCAATACAAATCGTAGCCCAATTACAAGCACTCAACCCAATTGAAATGATAAGAATGAAAAATACAATTGGGGTTTCTAGACAATATTGGGATTTAGGCACAAATGCTTGGATTTGATGTTTGGATGTTTGCTTTTGGATCAATAGTTGTTGATGGAGCTTTTAGAGGTCCCTTTTATACCTTCTCATTGATTTCTAGCCGTTGTGGTTGTTGCATTCATCAATAGAGCCGTTGGGGGTGTTATCCCACCTCCATAAATGCAGTCTGCAACCTACCGTTTCGAAACGCCCGATCCTGTTTCGAAACAAACCAAAATAGAAAGAGCCGTTGGAGTTCATTAAAGAGCCCCTATCGAAACGGTCTGACTTGTTTCGATACGCTAAGAGTCGTTTCGAACCTTGTTTTGAAACACTTTTACCATTGTCAAGGGTCATATCGAAACGGCTTGAACCCGTTTCGAAACGCCTTAACAGTCTCTTAAAATTCAGTTAAAAACTTATAACGGTCCTATTTTTCAAATCAAATGAAGTACCATTTCGAAACACTGTATGTCGTTTCGATACGATTTCTCTATGTTCTAAAGCCGTTTCGAAACTTGTTTCAAAACACGGGTTGGCAGTGGTGAAATCGTTTCGATACCCTTTCGAAACATGAGTTGACAGTTTCAAAACCGTTTCGAAACGCCTTAGGCCGTTTCGAAACAGGGACTCAAAAATTACTGTTTTGGCTTTAAGAACACTTAGAAAATATTTGGTAAACTTAGTTTTTAACTTAGACATATTCTTTAAATCATATAGGGATGTTTGAGGACTTAAAAATTCGTTTTCACATTTTCAATTTAGTCATTAGGTTCTTTAGTTATATCAAAATTAAAATATCGGTTTCACAATTTCCTATCATTCTCCATTGATTTCTTCCATTATCCTTCAAGTTTCTTCAAGAGAAACTTGCCAAATTAAAGGAGAAGCAAGGATTGGAGGTAATTTTCGTGTTTTCCCTCTAATCTAAGTTCTTTAATGAAATTACAAAGATATTTGACTCTTTAATGTTGCTTTTAATTGATGTTTTGTTGTTAGAGTATTAAACTCTTGAAATCTTGATGAAAAATTCGTTTAAAAAGTGATTTTCGGACTTTGATTGATTTGGTTGTTTTTAGATTGTTTCTAAATGAGTTTTGAGAGGTTTTTGGTGTTGAAGTGGAGTCTTAATCATATAAATCCCGAAATCCTTGAGATACTTAGTTTTGGAAGTGTTTTAGTTGGGTTTTTGAGGTGTTCTTGTGAAATCCGAGTTGTTGGAGGTATAAGGTTGGTTTTAGGTTGTTTTTTGATGTTGATTAATGCTTATAATGTGTTGGGTGAGTTGGATAATGGCTGGGCTGAGGTTTGAGGTCAATTGATTGAGTTTTCGGTTGTTTCGGATGGGTGTTTTGTAGCTTTATTGCAGGACTGCGGGATTTCTTATGTGTGCTGGAGTTGTGGATGCATTATAATGCATTGGACCTTTGTTTTGATGTGTTGAAAACAAGGGACATTAATCTGGAAGCAAACGAGGTGTTTTTGGAGGCTTCGAAAGATTATTAGTTGAGTCGGCAAGCGTGGTATTGCGAGTCGGTGAGTGGAATTTTGTTTTTCAGCGTTGAAACATTTTAGAAAAGGTTTTGGGAACTTAATAAGAGCTTGAAACGCTTTATTAAGTTCAGAAGTAAATAAATTGAAAATTCTCCCTCGATTGGGCTAGTTATGAGCCTTTGGTTTCACTTGGTTTTAAATGCATTTACCTAATGTTTTAAAGCATGTTTTGAGATTATAAATTGTGGATGATGATGCCATGTGGTTTAAGGACGCACTAGGTAAGTGGTCCTTGTATGCATATGTTGATGCATGAGGTTTTAAGCGTGGTTTAATGCTTGTTTATGGCTTATCATGAATGCTTTGTAAAAACAGTGAGTTATGCATGTGTTATGGACTATATTGGCAAGTGATGTGGTTTAAAGTGTTTTATAAATGAAATCGGATATAGATAGCCGAATATAGGATTGAGTGCACTATAAACAAGTCGCCTTGGATGTTGAGGGGTTGTGATTGTACCAAATACTCCATCCAAGTACCCTAATGATTGAGGATTGTTTAAGGTTGCAACGGTTAAGGGTAGCTCCCGGGTGTGAATCTTGTGTACGTCCTGTCTCTCGTTAGTGGGTTATACATTTACCGATGAGTGGTGTTGAGGGGTTGTGATTGTACCGAATACTCCACCACGGGTGTCACAACAATGGAAGGTCGCTCTTGTATGTGAGCCTTGTGATGCCGGTAAAGTGTATGAAGGGTGTGGTAAAACCCTTGGTAATCCGTGTATCCGGTATATGTTTTGAGAATGTTGTTTATCACTTGTTTGAGAAATGCATGTTTTGGTTTAAGCTTAGCATAATGGTGTTTATGCTTGAAAGGCTTGGTAACTGAAAAGCAATGGTTTAATTGTTGATTTTGATTTGATCATGTGGCATGGTGTTTAAAACAATGATTTTGAAATTAAAGTGCATGGTTTGCTAAGAAAAGCAAGACGGTTTTGGAAAGTGTGGAAAACAGTTTCGTGCATTGATGATGTTTGTGGTTTGAGCACTTCTCACTAAGCTTGTATGCTTATGCTCTCTTTGTTTTAACAATGCATATAATTAGACTTTTGGATACAATGTCCTTAAGGAACTACACCAAAACATTTTACTAAAAGTATGTTGACCTTTTGAACTAGTGTAATAAGGGCAATGGGGATGTCCAAAGCTTTAAATGTTGTTGATATGGTATTTCCTTATTTTGAGCAAGTTTATTACTCATTTATGATTTTGTTTATGACCATTGAGTTGTTGTTTATGCTTGTATTTGGTTTTTAGCCTTTTGGTGTTTTTGACAAATAGGAAGCATGCCTTTAGTTCCATGGCTTGTGCGAATGATGCTATGATGTAGCTTGTGCTTCGTGTTGGTGGTCATTGATGTGTATTCATGATGTATGTGTGTTGGGCATGTGTCAGGATGGTTCTGGAGGTTAAAGCTTGTTTTAAACCAGCATTTTGGAAAGTTGCAGGCCCAGGCATTTCGGAACGCCCTTATCTGTTTCAGAACGGTGGCCTGTAATGGCCATGGTGTATCGAAACAATGAGGCTCGTTCCGGAACAATTTGCCTATGTGAACCAACGTACCGAAACGTGTCTCTTGGGGGTTTCAAAACGCACCCGCGTATCGAAACAGGAAACCTTGTTTCGAAACCACCGTTCCAATACAGGGTCCTCTGTTCCGAAACACTTGACCGTTGAGTCTAAATTTGAATTGTCCTGAGTTATGTTTCTTACATTTGGTCCCTGTTTTCTCACATGCAATTGGTTGAGTTGTAAATGTCTTTTTGAGCTGAAATTTCACCAGTAGGCATGTAATGAATATAATTAAAGATTGGTAACTTCAATTTGGTTAAAGCCCTTAAAGTTTATCAAAAATTACAAAATGGTCCCTAAACCTTGTTCTTCCTTAATTAGAAATCGAATGTGTTAATTTTGTATCCGCTGCTTGTGTACGTACACATATGTACCTAAATTGCATATAGACATGATAAAAGAAAAAAAGGGTCGTGTATTGAGGTAAACTTTCCCGGTTTACTTCAATATTCCCCGTGTGATCTATTTGGTTCAGTCTATCGGCCAGGCCGAGTCGAGGGGGTTACATTTGGTGGTATCTGAGCCAGGTTACGAAAGGTTGGGATGATGGTAAGTTATGGGTGAATGATTTGTTATGTAGTTATGTGTTGTGGTGCTAATTGTTTTGTCCGGTGAATGCTTAAGCATGTTATTGCTGAATGTGTGATAATGATGATGTACATGATGAATGAACGTGGATGTGATGATGATTGAGCTGAGTCTTGATGCTTGAGATATATGATGTTGAAGTATGCATGTGATATACTTTGTGCTATGTTGGGGGAATGGAACGCCCATTGCCTTATTACCTAGTAAAATGTTTTAAATTGGTTTTGAAAGTCTTGGGGATCTTTGTTAAGAGCTGGCCTGATCTTTTGTTTGTTTTATGTTCATGTTTTAATGTTAACTAGTACAATGGGACCGAGACGCGAGTTGCGTTTGGGAGCGATAACTCCTGCTGAGGTACAACGTGATCATGAAAATGAGGTTCCACCTGGTGGAAACCTACCTCCTCCTCCGCCACCGCCCCCTGGGGGTGATGAGTAGGGCCAACACGGACAGGCTTGTCCGGTGTTGGGAGATTTGACTTCTCTAGTACAGGCGATGATAGGGGCATTCAGGCTGCTGTTGTCGGAGTGCACGTACAAGCTCCTGCTGCTGGGCAAGTGGGTTTGCCACTGTAGCGTTTGAGGAGTTTATGAGGAGTAGAGTTTTGCGGATTATCCCCCGAGGCATCTTAGGCAAGGCTAGCCAGTACGATCCGTATATTGGATCAGATGGGGTGCAACGATGCACGAAAATTGGGTTATGCAGTATTGTTATTGCATGGTGATGCATACACTTGGTGGACTAGTGCAATCGCGGCCTTGGAGCCGGAATAGGTGGACTGGACGTTCATCCAATATGCTTTCAAGAGGAAATACCTTGGAGTTAGGTACCTTGATGATAAGAAGAGAGAGTTTATATCTCTAGTTCAGGAAAGTATGACTGTATCTGAGTACGAGGTCCAGTTCGTACGGTTAAGCCAGTATGCTCCGGAGTTAATGCCAAGTGATAGGCATCGATGCGACCGTTTTTGGTACGGTCTAGTACAGGAGGTGAAGACGTATATGCTTGCGACAAATTATACGGATTTTGATGTGCTCGTGACTCGAGTTAAAGATATAGAGCATAGCTTGGGTTTAACCTCGTGTGGGGGTGGTTCCAGTCTGGGCAAGAGAACTGCTGAAGGTGGCCCTAGTAGTGGGCAAAGTAAGAGGAATCGAGACGGTAGATATCAGCCTGCGGCTAGGCGTGGCAATTTTGGATGTGGTGCACCGGTTCAAGGCAACATGCAAAGGGCTGAACAGAACATGTGCTGGACGTGTGGTTCGTGGGAGCACTTGAGGAGGGATTTCTCTCGTACGGCTCATGAGGTGCAGGCTTCTATGGTTAGAGCTAACTCATGTTGGAACTGTGGATCTGCTGACCACATGAGGCGTGAGTGTCCCCTGTTAGCGGGAGGTGGTCAAGGTCGTGCACCAGTTGTTGCACAGCAGAGAGGCCATGGGCGTGGCTGAGGTAACTTCCAGAGGAGAGAGAGGATGAACAAAGAGGTGTGGCTCGTGTCGTTGTTGTTCAGCCAGAGGGAGGTGGTCCCACGAGGGTGTATGCACATCGTGAGGGACGCAACGATACTAATGTGATCGCACGTACCTTCACATTGCAATCCCTATCCTTGTTAGCATTGATTGATTATGGATCTATGCATTCATACATCTTGAGTGAGCATGCACATTTGCTTGAAATTCCTGTTGAGATGTTAGATGTAGGAATGCAAGTAACAAGTTCCTTTGGTGAAAATGTGATTACAAGGAATCTGTACAGGAGGTGCCCGTTGTCTGTTCAAGGTCATGTATTTCCTGTTGATCTAATGAAGTTACCTTTTTATGGTTTTGACGTGATTCTTGGGATGGACTGGTTGGATGAGCATCGGGCTATGGTGGATTTTGATGTTAAGCGTGTCACCCTGAAACTTGCTGATGATTACAAGGTAGTAATCGTGGGTGAGAACGTGAAGTTCTTATCTAACGCAATTTCGGCTCTTGAGGCGAGTCGAATGATGGAGTTAGGATGTGAGGCTTTCTTGGCATATGTGATGAATCATGGCACGAAGGAAGTGCGTGTACAAGACATACAAACTGTATGTGAGTTTCCGGGTGTCTTTCCGGAAGAGTTGCCAGGGTTGCCACCCAACCGGGAAGTTGAGTTTGGTATAGAGTTGTATGAGAATACGACTCTGGTGTCCATTTCTCCTTATCGCATGGCACTTAAGGAGTTGAAGACACAACTCCAAGAATTGCTTGACCGAGGGTTCATAAGGCCGAGCATTTCGCCTTGGGGTGCGTCGGTCTTGTTCGTGAAGAAGAAGGATAGAACCATGCACATGTGCATTGATTATCGGAAGCTGAACAAGTTGACGATTAAGAACAAGTACCCTTTGCCGAGGATCGATGATTTGTTCGATCAGTTTCATGGTGCTTCGGTGTTTTCAAAGATAGACTTGAGGTTTGGGTATTACCAGCTTAGGGTTAAGGATGTGGATGTACCTAAGACAACTATTCATACTAGGTACAACCATTATGAGTTTCCGGTGATTCCGTTTGGGTTGACAAATGCACCGGCTGCATTCATGGACATGATGAATAGGGTGTTTCATGAGTTTGTGGATCAGTTTGTGGTTGTGTTTATCGATGATATTCTTGTGTACTCACGTATTGAGGAGGATCATGATAAGCACCTAAGGGTTGTGTTGCAAGGGTTATTGGAGAATCAACTTTATGCTAAGCTGAGAAAGTGCGAGTTTTGTCTCAAGGAAGTGGTTTTTCTTGGACATGTGGTGTCGGTCGAGGGTATCCGGGTTGACCCACAAAATATTGAGGTGGTGATGAGCTGGAAGATACCTAAGTCAGTGACGAATGTGCGTAGTTTCCTTGGCTTGGCTGGTTACTACCGAAGGTTTGTTGAAGGTTTCTCTAGAATTGCTGCCCCTTTGACCAATTTGTTGCAAAAGAATGTTCGCTTCGAGTGGATGGATGTTAGGAAGCAAGCTTTCGAAAAGTTGAAGGAAGCTTTGACGCAAGCTCCTGTCTTGATTCAACCAAAATCGGGTAAGGAGTTTGTAGTTTTTAGTGATGCATCATACGTTGGTTTGGGTTGCGTACTGATGCAAGGTGAAAAGGTTGTGGATTATGCGTCTAGACAGTTGAAAGAGCATGAACGCAATTACCCTACGCACGATCTTGAGCTTGCAACGGTGGTGTTCACTTTGAAGATTTGAAGACATTACCTTTATGGTGAAAGGTGTGTGGTTTATACCGACCATAAGAGTTTGAAGTACCTTATATCTCAGAGGGAGTTGAATCTTAGGCAACGAAGGTGGTTGGAGTTGCTTAAGGATTACGATCTGACCATTGAGTATCATCCGGGAAAGGCCAATGTTGTGGCCGATGCCTTGAGTAGAAAGGTGGTTGTTGAGCTGAAAGCTATGTTTGCTCGTTTGAGTATATCACAGGATGGTGGCTTGATCACCGAGTTACAAGTGAAACCTTCTTTAATTCAATTGATTAAGGAAAAGCAGTTGCTGGATGATTCGTTGGTGCCTCATGTTTAGGATATAGCTGATGGTAGGGCTATAGATTTCTGCTTCAGTGATGATGGAGTTCTTTGTTTCAAAAGTCGTATAGTTTTGCTGGAAGATGTTGAGTTGAGGCACACTATCTTGACTGAAGCCCATAGTAGTTCTTTTGCTATGCACCCTGGTAGTACCAAGATGTACCGTGGCTTAAAGGATGAGTAATACTGAGAGAGATTGAAAAATGATGTAGCAGATTTGGCTAGCAAGTGTATGGTTTGCCAGTGGGTGAAGGCTGAGCATCGGTTTCCTTCCGGTTTGTTACAGCCTTTGAGAATACCGGAGTGGAAATGGGAGAGAATTACGATGGTTTTTGTATCCGGGTTTCCTTTGACACCATGAAGAAGAACTCAATGTGGATGCTTGTGGATCGCCTTACGAGGTGCGCACATTTCTTGGCTGTGTATACTACGTATACGTTGGATAAGTTGGCTGAGTTGTATATTGCTGAGATTGTGCGTTTGCACAGTGTGCCCAAGTCCATAGTGTCGGATAGAGATCTGAGGTTTACAGCGAGGTTTTGGGAATGTTTGCATCAAGCGTTGGGTACGCGGTTGAATTTCAACACCTCATATCATCCTCAGTCGGATGGGTAGTCAGAGCGAGTTATCCAGGTGCTTGAAGATATGTTGCGATGCTATGTGATTGATATCCAAGGTTCTTGGAAAAAGCATCTGTCGTTGGTTGAGTTTACCTATAATAACAGCTTTCAGGCAAGTATTCATGTAACCCCCTTAGCCCGACCTAGACGTTTGACCCAAACTACGAAGATTACACAGGGAAAACCAAAGTCAACCTGAAAGTCAACCTTGATTCACGACCCTTTTTTATTTTTAATCTTGTCTAGATGCACATTAAACCTATGTGAGCACTCACGAATCATGAAAGAGAAAGGCACAACGATCGGATAACATTTAGGGACTCAATTGCTTAAATTACGCGTTTAGGGACCTAAATGTAATTTTTAGAAATTAGAAAGACTTCACTGATTTTAGAATTGCCAATATGAAATTATCATGTTACATGCTTCTCTGTCAAGTTTCATCTTAAAAAGACATTCCAAGCTCAAGCAATTGCATCCACAACATTTAGGACTAAATTGTAAAGCATGAAACTTTAACCAATTCAAATCACCCTCCAGCGGTCAACCGTATCGGAACACTCACCCTCCGTACCGAAACGCCCGTATCAAAATGGTGTTGACCGTTTCGGTACGCGGGTGTGTTCCGAGACCGGTATCGAAATGGGTCACTCTAGTGGCCAAACTGTTTCGAAACCTCTACAACCCGTTCCGAAACGTTGTGGCCATTACAGGTCCCCGTTTCGAAACTGTTGAAGCCGTTTCGATACATTATGCCCAGTGACAGCAGAAATTGTTGGTTTTCACCCTTTAACCCATTCAAACATGCCTCAAAGATTCTCAAACCATACCAGCAACTCATTTTACTATTAAGGAACACAATTAAGACTCTCTAACAAGGGCATGGCATCAAACACAAAATCACATAATCTAAAGGCATGCTCCCTAGTCTCAAAACCAATATAAGCAACCAAACCTCAAACCAAACATTTAAGACCAATTACAACCCATAAATGCCAACATAAACATGCCACAAACTTAGGGAGTTCAAAACACATCTCCCAAATACAACCTTGGTTTCCCATTGCCATTTATCAAAACTAAAGTGTATGAAAACATCACCATACATGAGCTTGTACTTCCCTGGATGTTCTTATCATTCTTGATGCCCGGAAACACCTCAATTATCTGCATTATTGGTAAAAGAGAGCGTAAACACAAATGCTTAGTGAGACATGCTCTAAAGAAAACCAACACAATAATGCATTTCTTGAAAACACTTCCTCAAAAGCTTTTAAACAATATGCTCATTCTATCTCATTCTTGAAAACCATTCAAAGCAACATCTCCTTGAAAACACATGTACCTCAATTCTATCTCGTGCATTTAAACCAATACAAATCTCATGGCAAAGCCACACTCATGCTTATAACACCAAAACATTTCATATACAAAATCTCATATACATTTCTCATAGCATAAATCATTTCATCAAAGGTACATGTGAATCTAAAGCATTTTCATGTTTTATATTGGCATTTCACATCTCATTATTAATCGGATATGCAGACAACTCACTAGACACTTCCGGTGGCATCTACCATCACCATACTCACTCGTCTAGTAACATAATTTCTGGTGGAATCTCACATCACCGTACTCACATGGCGGAATCTCTCATCGCCACAAAGCTTGGGTATTTCACCAAGTCCTACCCGATGGAATGCCCATCATCGGTTCTCTCCCTTTGGATTAACCAAAGAGCACATACGAATTTTTAGTTTATAGTGCACTCTCATCCTATTGATCGATCAATTATATCCGATAAGTATCTCAACATCTATGCCAATATATTATGTCAAATCATCATCTCACCTACTGTTTTTCATGCAACATTTCCAAATCATTCGCATCCCATTTCAAAACCATAACATTTGCCACGCTTTAAAACAAAAGCTCAAATCTCAACTATGCAACATGTTATCTCATGAAATCATTTCAAGCATCATCCCATGCGACAAATCATGCATAAAAATAGTAGAAATTTATCTATCTAAAACCATGAGCATGTAAAAGCATTTTAGGGGCAACCACCACATTTAAGAGAGCAATCTAGCCAATACTTACTTCCGGACTTAGGAAGGTGTTTCAAACCATTCCTAAATCCCCAAACCTTGATTCTTTGTCCCTCAAGGACTTCTAAAACCATACGCACTCACCGATTACGTTTCGCTTGCTCGCCGAAACACTATCCAGGCTCCCGTATCAACACTAAAGGCGTCTGAAGATGTCTCCCTTGTTTTAAACACATAAGAGCAGATGATTAATGCATCATCATGCATTGAAATCATCAGCCACACACCTAAACTCGCTGCTATACTCAAACACCTCATTTCGGCTACCAAACACAACCGAAAACATCTCCAAACTCTTCCAAAACAAAGACCAGCCAAGATCCATCACTTCTAATCATTTCTAAACATCAATTAACATCAAAAACCACTACAAACTCGTCCTTATACCTACAGCTATGACAGAACACCAAAATCACCCCAAAAACCATCATTCTAGCATACAAAACTTAGGAAACCAAACCTATTCGGGATTTGATTGATAAAACCTCATTTGTAACATCAATTAACATCCAAAATACACTAGAAAACCACCTCAAAACAAACCAAAATATTGAGTTTTAATACAATTTCTTGTTTCTAACATTAAAACCACTCAAAAACCATTAACAAAGGATTTATAACTTGGGAATTTCAGTAAAGAACTGATCATTAGAGGAGAAGGATGAAGCTTACCTCTAATGGATGATTTCTCCTTGATATGGGCAAGTTTTCTTGAAAATTCAATGTAGAAATCAAGAGGATTTGATGAGGAATTGATTAAGAATCAAAATAAGATTGAAATCTCATCAAATGAAGTGAAAATCAAAGTATAATTGCTATAGAGAATGTGTTTGGCTGAAAAGAATTTGAGAGAAAATGAAATGAGAGAAAATTTGTGAAAAGTAGTTATGAATAGTTAAAGGTAGTTTTCTTTTAATTAATCTTCATTTCCTTTAATTAAATCATTAATAAAATCACCCAAATTAAGAAGAAATCTGATTAAAAACATTTTGGTAAAATTAGCTCCTTAAAGATTCAAAGTTTCAATCCTTTACAAAACAGTCACTATTTAACTTTTGCAAAAACTGCGATTTGGTCACTACACTGAAATATAGTATTTCCAAACCTTATTTTGTAAAATTTATTTCACCACTACCTTTCATATATTAAATGAGGATTTTTAGATATTTTTCTATATTTTTAAAGCATCCCGAACTAGGTGCTCCCTAAATCTCCCTTTAAGATTCGAACCGTTTCTCGACCGGTCCGATTCGTACCTAAACCATCTAGGCCCAAAATTGGGGGGTTACAATTCAAATGGCACCGTATGAGGCCTTATATGGGAGGAAGTGTAGAACACCTCTTTGTTGGGCTAAGGCGGGGCAAAAGTTGCTTTCCTTGCCGGATATGCTCAAGGGAACAACAAAGAAAGTGAAGCTCATCTGTGAGCGGTTGAAGACTGGGTCGGATCGCCAGAAATCTTACGCGGATTTAAAGCGTAAAGAGGTTGAGTTCGCGGTGCGAGATTGCGTGTTCCTTAAGGTATCACCTTGGAAGAAGGTGATGAGGTTTGGATGTAAGGAAAAGCTTAGTCCGAGGTTTATTGGACCCTATGAGGTTTTGGAGCGAGTTGGTCTTGTGGCCTATCGGTTGAGGTTGCCTCCCGAGTTGGAAAAGATCCATGATGTGTTTCATGTATCTATGTTGTGGAGATATAGATCAGATCCTGTGCATGTGATGCCGGTTGAGGAAGTAGAGTTGAATCCGGATTTATCCTATGATGAGGAACCGTTAGGATTTAGGATGCAAGTAGCAAAGTTCTTCGTGGCAAGACGATTGAGCTTGTGAAGGTGTTGTGGTGACTCTGAGGAGTTGAGGAGGCCACGTGGGAAAGCAAGGCGGACATTCTGAGGCAATTCCCGCATCTTTTTTCTATGGGTAAAATTTCGAGGATGAAATTTCCTAAGTGAGAGAGAGTTGTAACGCCCCGATTTTGGGCTTAGATGTTTTGGGCGAGTTGAGTTGGACCGATGAAGCTGATGTTAGTTGTTCAAAATCGTTAAAATGTAGTTTAGAGAGATCGAGGTTCGGGATAAGATAAAAATATGATAAAAATTTCTAAAATCCTCTAAAATGATGTTTAAGAGGTTGGTCGAATCAATTTTGCAAAACGAGTTTTTGAAAGTATACATTTTGGGTAGTGACCAAAATGTAAAGATTTAAAAGTTGGAAAAATAGATTTTTCAAGAAGAGTCAAAATCTTAGAATCTTTAGGGAGCTACTTGGCTATTACGCCTTTTCCCTAATTTGGCATGTGTTTTAAATGCTATTAAAAACTAAAAGACTTTTTAATTTAATTAATTAAAGAAGTTGGTTAAACGGTTGATGGAATTTGACGAGCTTTCATTTCTCACTTTTGCTTCAGCCAAACACCCTTCTTTTCTCTCAACTTTCCAGAAGTCTTTTGCTCTCAAAACCTTTTTTTATTTCCTATCATTCTCCATCGATTTCTTCCATTATCCTTCAAGGTTCTTCAAACAAAACTTGCCAAATTAAAGGAGAAGTAAGGATTGGAGGTAATTTTCGTGTTTTCCCTCTAATCTAAGTTCTTTAATGAAATTCCAAAGATATTTGACTCTTTAATGTTGCTTTTAATTGAGGTTTTGTTGTTAGAGTATTAAACTCTTAAAATTTTGATGAAATATTCGTTTAAAAAGTGATTTTCGGACATTGATTGATTTGGCTATTTTTAGATTGGTTCTAAATGAGTTTTGAGAGGTTTTTGGTGTTAAAGTGGAGTCTTAATCATATAAATCCCGAAATCCTTGAGATCCTTAGTTTTGGAAGTGTTTTAGTTGGGTTTTTGAGGTGTTCTTGTAGAATCCGAGTTGCTGGAGGTATAAGGTTGGTTTTAGGTTGTTTTTGGATGTTGATTAATGATTAGAATGTGTTGGATGAGTTGGGTAATGGCTGGGTTGAGGTTTGAGGTCAGTCGATTGAGTTTTCGATTGTTTTGGATGGATGTTTTGTAGCTTTAGAGCAGGGCTGCGGAATTTCTTGTGTGTGCTGGAGTTGTGGATGCATTATAATGCATTGAACCTCTTTTGATGTGTTGAAAACAAGAGACATTAATCCAGAAGCAAACAAGGTGTTTTTGGAGGCTTCAAAAGATTGTTAGTTGAGTCGGTGTAATCACTAATTTTGTCCGGGTTGATTGACTTTTATATGTGTTTAAATAAAAAAGGGCTGTTATTTACATTGGGCTTTGTTTAACTTAAATTAATTCATATATATATGTTGTCTTATTTTCATAAACATAAATGAATAAAAACCTAAGTGTTACTACTAGCATTATTTGATAATATATTTGTTTATCAGTTCAGTTCCCTTTTGTTGTCATATTATTATTTATTTGTATTACTTATATTGTTACCGGCACTATTATATGCTACGTATTATTGTTAGTACTATTACATACTATATTTTGATTGTTATCATTATTATATTTTAATATTATTTACTATTTATCATTGTTATGTTAATATCATTGTCACCATGTTATCGTCTATAGTGTTATTATCTACTACTACTATTATTATTATCATTATCAAATCGGAAAACACAAAAATATTCACAAACACATAGTAAATAAAGACCCGATTAAAATAGAAGCCCAATTATATACTAGAGTCCATTTACAATTAAGAAAATAATCTAAAAAAGGTTATTACATGGCCTATTGGCCAAAATGTTGGTCGAATTCTGATCAGAAACCCTAACCCAATGTTATTTTGCGCATGCAATTACTAGTCGTCAGATCTGAATTAGATCTGACGGCCCAGATGAAAGCTGCAAGAAACCCTAGCAGAGAGTTCGTCCGGGTCTACGCCGCACAATCAGAGTCCCCGGATCAATCGAAGAACCAAAGCTCCTGATTGCCTCCTCCATAGAAACCCTAGTGTCTCTAGGATGATCTCGCGCCGCCTCAAGCGTGGACCGTTGGATCGAAATGTGATCTGACGGTCCGGATGCCACAAAGATCACACCCGCGTCCACGCATGTCGCTTTAGATCACCACACACACGCATGGTGCGCATGCCTGACGTTTCGAGTTCACTCGAGAGCCAATCGTCCGTTGCCACGTCTCCATTCCCGTACGCCGATGGCCATTCTGGAGGGCAACTCAGCAGCCACGTCTGTCCCTCGCCATACGAACCATGCACGCAAAAGACAAAGATCAGCAAAATGCGAAAAAGCAAGAAAAAAAAAGAGGAAACAAAATGCAACAACAGAAATGGCATGGGAATGACAGGGCAGAGTCACACATGAATCCGACCAAAAGAAGCATACGAGCCAATGAGCATTTTCTATCTGAAAAATTAAAATGTAAAACGATTAGAAATTCAGCTATAAAGCCGAATCAAAACACATTGTAACGTGATTCGTGACGTCCCGAGAAAAAACACGAAGAGCAATAAAATTTCAGCCACAGTTTCAGGTAACCTCAGCCCCATTTATACATGCAAATGAATAAATAAAAAGGAATCGTTTTTCTTTTACCTCTTCGTTTCTTTCCCAAAATCGTCTTCACTCCCTCGTTGAGAATAAGCCAAGCCCGTCAATGGTATCAAAGGGTGACTCGATCGAGGGAAGTGTAGAAGTCTCCTTCCTCTTCCCTTAACGTCGTTTCGGCTTTGGGTAAAAAAAATCTTTTTGGGTTTCGTTTTTAAGAAATGGTAAGGGTTCTGTTTTTCGAGGGGTTTCTCAGAGTGAGTTTTGTGAGGGAGAGGTCTTTTAGGTTTTTTTAGGGTTCAGTTTCTTTGGTCGGGGTGAGTTTTAGGGTTGCTGGACGGTGAGTATCACCGGCCAACGTTAGAGAGGCGAGAGAGAGTGCGTGAGGGTGACGGCTAGGGTTTGTATTTTAGGCAAAAAAGGGGTGTCCGAAATGTTTGAGAGGATATTTATAGGGTTATAGTTTTTTTGTTTTTGGGATAATAGCGTTTTAGGTCCCACTACGTTGAACTTTTAGCGGGTTTAGGATTTCCTTCTCTCAGAATAGCACTCTAAGCCCTTAGGTTTTGAGTCATTTCGCTTTTTTGTCCTAGATTTAGTTTTCCCCTGGTTTAATCGTCCACCTCGTCCCCATGGTTTTACTCCGTGTTCAATCTGGTCACAATCCGCAGTTTTGATGCCTTTTTATTTCCCTTCGATTTCGCCACTGTATTTTGCATCTTTTACATTTCGATACTGTTTTCATGTCTCTTTTTAGTATGGCTATTATTGTTCCGTTGCCATGTGATGTTTTTTTCTTCGATCGAATATGTTTAGGGCTCTAGCATGTTTTTAGAATGTTGCGGGTTGATGCTTTTTATGCTTCATTTTTGTTAACGTTGTTTCGAGTATATACTTTGTTTGTGGTTATGTTATGCCTTTTGATGGTCTTGAAGCATGCCTAGCTTGTGATTAATGGTTAAAGCGTATTAAAATGCTAAGTGCGATTTATTAGTTTTTATGGCTCTCATGTTCGAATATTGTGGTTTGTCTCTAAAATTGTGAATTCACCTTTTTAGGCTTAATAAGTTAAGGCATGTTTTAATTGTTGTGAATTTTGGGCCTTGCGTGGGCTTTTGTTTGTTTTTTAAATACTTTTATGACATGCATCTACACTTGTCATCCATGAGGCCCAGTAGTTATTAAGCATGATAAATGGACTTAAATATACCCAAAGAGAGGTATTAATTAACTCCGGTATTCGTAATATGATAGTCCTAGCTTAATGGATGTCGATCGAATATTTGGTTAATTTTCACCGTCTCTAGGTAAGCGGAAGCGTAAAAATGAAAATGTCATGCATCATCCTTTACTTGTTTGCATCATGCATAAAGGTGACGTACGAGATCTAAACCCTAACCTAACACGACAGTCAGTCTTATATGATGTCGATTTAGTCTATGGTCCGGTGTACCGTCATCCTTTCTAATTAAATGCTTAAATAATTCCAAAGCCACAATTTGATATAGCCCAAGCTATTTAAGTCACATTTTCATTTAAGAACGCTTTATTAAATTCACTTTAAGTTAAATAATTTCTATCGCTTTAAGGCAACAAGTTATTTGGTACCGATTTCCGGGCGTGATGGGGGTGCGAACCCTTCTCCACACGTAACCAACTCTCGAACCCGTTTTAAAATGAATATCTGGTTTTGTAGTGTCTGGCCTACCTTAGTGGCCGGTGGCGACTCCAATTTTTATAGTTTTCCAAAATTCGGATTTCCACTATTTTTGATATAAATCTCTTTTCCTTTTCCCAAAGTGATAAGACCTAATCGTTTTCAAAAACCTTATCACAGTTTGGCGACTCCGCTGGGGACGAAAATTTTTGTTTTTGTTTTAAACAAAAAAAAAGAGAGTTAAGCCAATAAAACACTTGTTGCCTTTAACCGATAGAAAATATTTAAAGTTTAAAGTGAAGTCAATAAGTTTGTTCTTCTTTGAAAAAGCGACTTAAATTAAACGGGCTTTGAAAATTTGTGGCATTCGAATTAATTCCCCATTTAATTTCAAAGGAGTCACCGACATGTGTTGCATCATGATCATTAAGCTCTACACCCGAGCTACCCTTCTTAAGTGAAAGTGAAATGCCAATACCCACGTGAGCATCCCTTCACGGGTCGGTAATTCACTTTCGGAATCTACGTCTGTTGACATGTGAGCAGCCCTCCACGTCATTAGGTCGTGCTTTCCCTCGAGTCGAAACCAATTCGCAAGCCTGTAATGGGCAAGAATTGGGGTTCTTATTTCCTTAGTAGGTGATAAGATAGGTTCGGGTACCCTCTATTAGAACCGAACTCATGTGTGAGAATATAAGAAGCCCACCCCGATTAGAGCCATGCAGATAACCCTAGAGTTTAGAGTGTCTAGGTTTTTGTTTGCTATTTGTTTGATTCTACGCTTCCTTTTCGTTAATGCTTGAATATCCTTGATTTCCTTATTATTTATGTTTATCATGTGACTAACACCTTTTCTTTCCTTCCTTTTTCTTTTATTTTGCATATATCATCATGTCATAAAAAGCACATTGGTTTGGAAATAGTCTAAATTAAAGGCGAGAATTATGGGGGACATAGTGAGGAGTAAAGATGAGAAGAATTCAGAGCTACAAGTGTGGTCAGAAGGAGAGCAACAACACGAGGGAGATAGCATTACAATTGGGTTTAGGTCGGAGATGGCAAACAAGACTTTCATGAACACGGAGATCAACGATGTGTCGGGATTGAAGCAAGTGTGGAACTATTGGGATTCCGAGGCAAAGACTGATTTCAAAGATGAATATGGTGACATAGCATATCTGTTTTATGTCCCAGTTGATCAGGCGTTACTTCAAGCCTTAGCTGGGTTTTGGAACCCAGCTTACAGTTGCTTTACGATTGGGGATTTAGACTTAACACCGACCATCGAAGAATACCAAGATCTTGTGAATTGTAAGAAAATAAAGGATGATCGTGTCTATTTGAAGAGAAACAAGTAAAAACCTTTTCGGCAAAGCTTCAGAAACTTTCAGATACTTTGGCATCATGGGTAGACCAACAAGTTGGAACATGGAACAACAAGGAGTACCTAAATGTTGATGGGATCTTGGCCTTAGCTTTAGTACATCTGGCAGGAAGGGTTCAGCGGAATCTCTTTGCACTGTTGATTTATGGGTTGGTCCTCTTTCCTAAAGCCTTAGGCTTCATCCATCCGGCAGTGTTAGATTTGTTCGATCGATTAGCCGAGGGAGGTAATCCAGTTCCGGTCATTCTTTCAGAAACCTTCTAGTCTTTAAGATTTTGTAGAAAGCACGGAGGTGGTCGTTTCTTGGGATGTCCTCAGCTCTTAACGATGTGGTTCTATAACTACTTTTGGGCATATGTCATTTTTTCAAGACTGGTTTATGATTGTAAGTTTTCAGCTTTAGAATAATTTTTGAAGAAAGCGAATTGGCCTACAAAGCGAACCAAGGAAGTTTGGCTTGATGTGCTTCAGAATTTGAATACCGATGACGTAGTTTGGAGAGTCCCGTGGTTGTCAGCAAGAAGTATTCGCTACAGGTGTGGGATGTACTCGTGGGTACCTTTGTTGGGACTTTGGGGACATACGACCTACGCACCTCTGTTGGTTTTAAGACAATATGGGTCTAAGAAGTTCTTGCCAGCTACGGATGGTTTGAAGGATTTCAACATTGACTATCAGAAGGAAAAAGGCTACAAGAGAAAAGTGTTTACCACTTCTTTAGCATTGAATAATGCGAGGCGAGTTAGGATCCTAAATGCTCCCTACATGGTCACCCCAGAATACGAGGTATGGAGGTTTAACCGCATTGATGATAACGTTCCCCAGTTAAACCCGGACAAGAGAAGGACCATGAGAGAAAGATTGGCTTCACTTCCTACCGAAGCGGACCTAATGAGGGAACAACTAGAGGAGGAACAAAAGAGGTATACACAGCTTGAAGAGAGGGAAAATAGAGATAAGTTTGACTTCGAACTAGAGAGAGTGCGATATGAAGGGAGCATTAAGGGGTTACAAAAGAAGAATGACGAGTTACAACTCAAACTAAGGTTGGAGAAGGAGGAAATACAGAAGTTGCAAAGGATGAGCAAGGGTAAGAGAGCTAGCGAAGGTGGAACGAGTCAGGGGGCTGAGCTCCAGCTCAAGGAAGAAAGGGCGAGGGCTGAAAACTACAAGAGAGGGTATTATGAGTTCAAGGACCGGGTACTCGCCTTGACCCAAGAAATGAAGGGCATGCGCACCGAGTATTCAGGGCAGCTCGAAAAGGAGATGAATCAGAATTGAACTTTGAAAGACCAAGTGAAGAATCTGGAAAGGTCCCTCTTCAGACACAAGGGATCCACTAGCAAGCTCAAGGCAAGCGAATCAGAAAACCAAGTCTTGAAGGGTCGCATCGATGAGCCAGAAACCGACATACAACAGCTTAAAGACCGCTTTGAGAGAATTAGGGGAGCAATCCATGAGCGCCCTATGCCCACTATGGAACAGTTGCATTTCGCTGCCTTCACCATTTGGAGACAAGAACAGGAGTTGGCACAATGGGAAGCTCGTGTGCATGACATTGCTGCGAAGGTGCAATTTCTAGCCAAGGATGCCGCCAAACTTCATGATTGCATTGATGACTCGAACAAGGAGGGGGAGACCGTTGTGTGGATCTTGAGAGAAATCGTTGATTTGTGTGCCAAGTTAGACCAATACGTGTGAAGAAGAAGAGCTTGAAGAAAGAAGAATGAGCACTAGGATGTTTAGAAGATTCTCAGTACTTGTTAGTGTAGGACCAAGATGTAATCAGTTTCCTCCAAAATCATTGTAATGAAACAATGTTCCACTTAATACGAGCTGTTTGAGGATGATATTTGCGGAATCCAGTATTGCTCTTTGCATTCATACATTATACATTTATTTGAACATTCATACGTTATACATCTATTTGCACATATTGTTTAAATAATTTGTGCTTAACTAAAAGACTTTGCATTTTCAGATAAGAATTGCATTTTGGTTCATTAAAATTTTCAACCATTCCACATTCATACGGTACACGGTCCCAGTGTCGAGTCATGTAGGAAAGGTTGGATAAAATGGAACAAGGCCAGAAGGATTTGGAGAACCGTTTGGATGGAGTTAACAAGAACATCAGCGATCAGATCGCGCAATCACATGTGTCCATCATTGCTCAGATTACCAGTTTGTTGACCAAGATGAAGGGAAAAGAGGGCATTTCTGTTGACAGCTCACACATGGAAGAACACAAAGGTGTTATGTCTCACACGAAGGTTAACCCAGAGATGCTAGAGCCGGGAAGGAAGGTCTTTATCAACCTCGCATGGGCATCTGCTAGTCGCCCCGGGGGAGTATCAACAAGTCAGCCTGTTGATCTGGGAGATGACCAGGAGATTTAGGTGCTGGATTTGAGCGTGTTGGAGGAGGTAGAAAGAGTTAGAGCTGAATTAGAGAAGAGGTATGAGGAGAAGTTTCGGTTGTTTGAAGAGAAGCTCAGAAATATCCAAGAGGTGGATGAACAAGGAAACAATGCCAATGATTTGAGTTTGGTGGCAGATTTAGTGCTTCCGCCCAAGTTCAAGGTCCCTGACTTTGATTAATATGATGGCACCACCTGCTCATCAGCGGACATCACTATGTACTATCGGAAGATGGCCGCTTTTGTGAAGGATGAGAAGATGCTTATCCACTGTTTTCATGATAGTTTGATCGGCTTCGCTATTAGGTGGTATACCATGCTTAGCCGAGCGAATGTCAAGACTTGGAATGACCTCTTAAGGGCCTTCATAGATCATTATAATCATGTGACAGATATGACTCCAAACCAGATTATGTTGGAGGGGATGGAGCAAAGAGTGAATGAGAGTTTGCGCCAATACGCCCAGAGGTGGCGGGATGTGGCTGCTCAGATCCAACCCTCAATTCCAGAACACGAGATCACCCCAATGTTCATCAACACATTGAAGGGGACATTATTTTATCGGTTGATAAATAATACTACTCAGAACTTTGCGGACATGGTAAAGACATGATAGTCCATTGAAGTGGCTATCAAAAGTGGGAGGATCGATAGTGGAGAAAGCAATTAGAAGAACTATAAGAGGAAGGAAAATGAGGTGAACGCTCTGAATACCTATACAACTCCAAAGAGTTTTACCCTTTTGGCACCGCATGTCACATCAGGTGGGGGACAAAATTCGAATAAGAAGGAGACTAGGGCTCCTAAGAGAGAGGTTGAAAAGATAAATTTCACCCTGATCCCAGTATCCTACGCCGACTTGTACACTTACTTGCACGAGACAGAATTGGTTCGACCCTACTATGTCACTCCATTCAATCCACCATTCTCGGCTTGGTATGATGAGAAAGCCAATTGTGAGTATCATAGCGGTGTTCCGGGGCATTCAATTGAGAATTGCATAGCTTTTAAGAAGTTTGTGTAGAATTTGATTAAAACTGGGGTGTTACAGCTAGACGAGCCAAATACCACTACTAACCCGTTGCCGAATCATGCGGGTTGGGGTGTGAATGCAATCAATGAAGAATATACCAGAAAAAGCTAAAGCTAGTGTATCCGAGGTTAGGTCCCCTTTACGGTGGGTGTTTCAGTAGTTATGCATGGCGCGCCTAATTGACCAAGGGATGGAGATTGTGTTAGATGGGTGTGGACCCTTCTGTGAATACCACCAGCAAGAAGGACATGATATTCAGTGTAGTGAGGAGTTCAAGCAAGTAGTCCAAGAGATGATGGATAATAAGGAAATCGAGTTTTTTTGAAAAGGATGAAGAAAAGAGGGACCTAGATGTGTGCGCGTCTGATGGCGCTAAAGTCAAGTTTGGTTTGGACCGACCCTTTGTTATACCTCGCAAGGTGAAGGAAGGTAGCATATCCGAGGGAGAAACCCTGAAACTGGCCCCGAAGTTGAGAATATCTCGCCCGATGTCCTTCCCTTTTAAGGACGAGTGGAAGGTTCAATGGAACTATGCTGCCCATGTCTCGGTACCATGAAATACGGATCCGGTGAAAGAAAGCAAGTTGCCTAGTGGGAAAGAGCCCGAGAAGGAAGGTGGTCCGAAGGAGTCAGAAATTGAAGTAGTAAACGAGGTGGGGAATTTACAAGAAGCGAGAGGTGCTACTCCCCGGACGCTCCAAAAGAAGTAAACACAAAAGGGAAAGAGAAGTTGACCGGACCGGAAGCTGAAAAGTTGTTAGGTGAAGACCCTCCACCCAAAATTAATGAACCAATAACAGAAGCATGAGCACAAGAGTTTTTGAGATTCTTGAAGCACAGCGAGTACAACATTCTTGACCAGCTCCGAAAGCAGCATGCTCGAATTTCAGTATTAGAGTTGTTGTTGAATTCTGAGAAACATCGTGATGCACTGCTGAAGGTACTAAACCAGACGTTCGTCCCGGGCGACATTTCGGTTAACAAGCTAGAACGGATCCTGGGCCATATCGCTGCAGACAATTTTATCACCTTCAGCGATGATGAGATCCCAGACAGAGGAATGAGGTCAACCAAGGCCTTAAATATAACTACACATTGCAAAGGGTATGTTTTACCAGGGGTGCTCATCGACAACGGTCCGACTTTAAATGTGATGCCGATGACAACTTTGTAAAGATTGCCCATAGACAGTTCACATATGAAGCCTTGTTAGAATTCAGTTAGAGCTTTTGATGGAACCCAAAGAGAAGTTGTGGGGAAGATTGAGGTTCCATTGCTAATTGGGCCTACCGAGTATATGGCCGACTTTGTGGTGATGGATATCAAGCCAACCTATAATTGCCTATTAGGAAGGCCGTGGATCCATTCAGTGGGGGTTGTACCTTCATCGTTGCACCAGAAACTGAAGTTCGTTATCGATGGAAAGTTAGTGAGCATGTCTGCCAAACAGGACTTTATAGCATTTGTGGCTACCGATGCTTCATACGTCCAGGCTGATGAGGAAGTTGTCGAGTGTGCCTTCAGGGCCCTTGAATTTGTAAATGCAACATTTGTGGCAGAAGGAAGTAAGATCTCGTGCCCGAAGTTATCTAACTCTGCCAAGATGCAAGTGTGGCAGACTTTGGGGCGTGGATCTAAGAAAGGAAGAGGACTTGGTAGAAACCTGCAAGGGTGTTTGCGTATCAGGGGTGTTATAAAAAAATAAGATAGGTTTGGGCTTGGTCATAAGCCAACATTTCAGCAAAGAAAATTGGAGTGGAAGAAGAGAGCCGAACGGAGAATGACTAGACTCCGAGGAGAAGACATGATATGGGAGCCAATTGTCTCCACAGATATGAGAAACATCTTTGTGTCGAGTGGAGTCATCAACCTCGAACAGATGGTACATGAGGCTAATGTGGAGAATTCCAAGCTTTGTGAGGAAGAGAAGATCAGCGAGGCGTTAGGAGAGTTGGATGTTAATGTGATATCCAAAGATAAAGAGAGCTCGACCTTCTTGGCAGGAATCTGCCCTTGTCTTCCTGGAGAGGCTCTTAACAATTGGACTGTTCAGGATATGCCTGTAATCTTTAGGTCTAAGCCAGAGTAATACTCAGAACTTACCCTATTTGCTTGTGCCCGCGAGCAATAGGGTTCTTTTGTAAAGGGCACCTATGCTAATCTGCTCGTTTTTTTAATTCAATAAAAAAGAGCTTTTCCAAAATTGCAAGCACTCCATTCATTTCATTCATTATTCGTTTATTATTTATTATTCCATCCACTCTGTAAATAATATATACATTCGTCTTCCCAATACACATTCTTTTAATAAATGTTACAGGACTCCTATTATTAACTTTGTGAATGATGCTGAATTTAATCTCGAGGTGGATTTTGAGAAACCACTGTATCTAGGCGAAATTGGCAAATAAGAGGGTGATGAGGAGGGGTGTGAAATTCCAGAGCAATTCCTCAGACTAATGGAGAGTGAAGATAGACAGATAGTACCCCACCAAGAGGAGACTGAAATCCTAAACTTGGGAGATGATGAAGATCGAAAAGAGGTCAAGATCGGCACAACACTTCTGTCTGAGACCAGGATTGAGTTAATAAGCTTGTTGCTAGAGTTCAAGGACATTTTTGCATGGACCTACCATGATATGTCAGGCCTAGACACGAGTATTGTGGTGCACAAGATACCAATCAGGCCAGAATGCAAGTCGGTCCAACAGAAGTTGAGAAGGATGAGAACAGATACCTTGTTGAAAGTCTGGGAAGAAGTAAGGAAGCGGTATTAGGCTGAGTTCCTCAAGGTGGTCGAGTATTCGGAGTGGGTAGCCAACATAGTTCTCGTCCCTAAGAAAGATGGAAAGGTTCGCATGTGTGTGGATTATAGAGATCTCAACAAGGCAAGCCCCAAAGATAACTTTCCTCTACCTCATATTGACACACTAGTTGACAATACTGCGGGTCACTCGTGGTTCTCCTTCATGGACGGATTTTTAGGGTACAACCAAATAAAAATGGATCCTGATGACATGACCAAGACAACATTTGTGAAAATGTGGGAGACATTTTGTTATAAAGTAATGCCCTTTGGTCTGAAAATGTCGGGGCAACGTATCAAAGAGCCATGGTGTCACTCTTCAATGACATGATGCAGAAAGAAATTGAGGTCTATGTGGACGACATGATAGCAAAGTCCCAAACTGAAGGGGGGCATATTCAAAACTTGAGGAAACTATTCCAGAGGTTGAGGAAGTATCAGTTGAAACTCAATCCAGTGAAGTGCACTTTTGTTGTCACATCCGGTAAGCTTCTAGGCTTTGTGGTTAGCAAGAGGGGGATTGAGATTGATCTTGACAAAGTAAAAGCCATCCAGAATCCCCCACCACCTCGGACCCAAAAGGAAGTCCTCGGGTTCTTAGGGAGGTTGAATTACATATCCCGTTTCATCTCCCAGTTAACCGACAAATGTGACCCTGTATTCAGACTACTTCGGAAGAATAACCCTGGGGTTTGGGATGAAGAGTGTCAAGAGGCTCTAGATAAGATCAAGAGGTATTTGACCAACACCCCATTCTTAGTACCCTCGGTACCAGATAGGCCATTGATCCTATACTTGACGGTTTTTGAGAATTCAATGGGTTGTGTCTTATGGCAGCATGATGAGACCGACAAGAAAGAAAGGGCAGTCGACTACTTGAGTAAGAAGTTTACCGAGTGTGAGAATCGATACCCACAAATCTAGAAGTTATGTTGTGCTCTAGTATGGGCAACTGTTGCGTGTAAAAGACTCTATCGCAATGGTAGTGCAAGTGTACACGACGCAAGTAGTAAAGTGATACTAGAGTATCGGATATCGTCTCCACAGGGACTGGGCTAACCCTTTCCTTCGCTATCTGCACAAGGGGAAAAGAATGGTTTAAGATTTTGTCACGAAAATAATAATAAAGAATACTGGAAAATAAGAGTAGAGAAATCAAGATAGAGAGAATGGGCTGGTATTGAATTGCTCAGTAGTGCAGGTATTGCAGAGTTTAGGAAATCCAGTTCTGTCGTCGCGCCCGTCGCCGACAGCACCTGTCATGGCAGAAGTCCGTTGATTGTCGCGGCAGCGAACACTCAACTCAGTACTTTCAAGTTTGGCAAGAATCCCAGATCTGCCTTGGCCTATCCCTAGGTCCAAGTCTGTCGATGATCACGTCTTGATGATACCTCCCAGCGTGAATCGAAGGATGAATACCGATGTGTATGAATTCTTCTTTAGCCACTTAACCTCGCCCTATCCCTAGGCACGAGATAGTTCAACTATAAACTAGAGAACTTGCTCTTATTTCTTTCGTATACTTAACTCTCCCGATGCTAAGTAAATAGATAACCTCACAATGCTCTCCCGATGCTCTTGCAAGATATTAATAACCAAAATAAGAGAACTTGAAGTTTATTTTATTGAACTGAAAATTCCTAAAACAAAACAACCCTTGCAACTACTTTACAAATCAACCCGTGGCCCTAGGGGGTTTTAGAACATATCGACGGCGGGTAAACGGCGGAGGGTTTTTGGTTGTCGGTTATGGGGAAATCGGCTATGGGTTATGAGATCCCCCTCTAGGTTAAAATACATGCCCTTATATAAGCTTTGGGCTCAAGTTATCTAAGTTAACAAGGATTACAACTTTAATTAAAAGTATGATTCTAATAAAGACTTAATCTCCAAGGAATCTACTTTCCAGCCGTCCTCCTTGTTTCTTGGGATTTTCTCTCCTTGAGCTTTGGGCTTGACATATCTTTTGATCCGGGGCTTGGAAAAATATAAGGTTTTCACACGACAGACGAGCAGAATTTTCTCTATCTATCGAGGTCCACTTTGCTTTTTCTCTACTAACTTGCTGTCGTCCTCTGCTGTCACGGTAGCACCATGGCAGCATCGTCCTCTTTGTCTGCTTGTCCGGTTCAGCTCTTCTGCTTCTCCGCCTAGCGCCTGCCCTCACCATCAGCTACGGCGGCAACCTGCAAAAACAACCATTTTTAGTAGGATCTGTGCCTTTGAATATATTTGTGATATTTTGCTGTAAACTAACCTAAATGCAACGAATAATGCTTGAATGCAACAGAAATATGGGTTAAAAAGGGTGTAAATAATAGAACTTTTACACACTCAACACACCCCCAAACTCAAGTTTTTGCTTGCCCTCAAGTAATTAAGACCTAAAAGAAAAATGAAATATTTTTGTTTTGGCTTTCAAAAAGTGAACTTTCCCTTACCGTCGTTCGTTCCCTGTGACGGCAGCAACCTGTCGGATAATTTAGGATCTGTCCGGAATCTCACTATAGTCCTCGTGCAGTGTGTGCTTGCTTGTGAACAGTTATATGCCAAGACTCTCTTAGTTTCACTAGAATATTCAACTCTTAACTCGAATTTTTATGCCAAAGTTTATCTTTCGAAGGCACTTTTTCATGCTCCTTTGATTTTTTGTTTTGACTCGATTTCTTTTTTTTTTCAAGCTAAAGTTTTACTAGAGCCAGTTTTAGGCACCTCTAGTTAACTTCCTAGAGCCGGTTTCGGGCACCTCTAGGGCTATTGAGTCTCTTTTGCTAAACTTCTTTCCTAGAGCCAGTGTTAGGCACCTCTAGGGGCTATTCAAGTGTTAAGCTTCCTATTCTAGTTTGGCTAAAAGAAGTCTAAGCAGTATAACAGTCACAATGGTGTTTTAAGTTTTCAGAACTATAGAAAGGCTCTAAACTTCTCCTTAAACTATCCTAAAGTCGCTGCCACGACAGAGCTGTCACGACAGGTAAGTTCAATTCACAGTTTTCAGCCAAAATTTTTAATTTTCGTTTTTTTTGAGAAAAGTACTAAGTAAAAGACACAAAATTTAACTAAGATGTACTCCATGAATATGGAGGGTTGCCACCCCCAAACTCGAGGGTTGCATTGCCCTCAATGCAAATGACATAAAAATGAAAACATATGAAGGCAGTACATCACAAAATATATATGGCAGGCAGCAATAAGAAGATAAGAAACTTAAATTTTAATCACTGTCTGCACTGCTGCTGCTGAGGCGGATCTGGCGGCGGGTTCTGGTTCGCGGGGCGGGCTGGGATGGTTGCTGTACAACCTGAATATCAGAGCTGTTGAGGCTGCTGTCGCTGCTGCTGCTGGCCCTTGGCAGAGTTTTCTTATCTGCCATTCTTTTTTGCCTCTTTACCGGTGTAAATTCTTTCGACAGGTCCCTCCAAATAGAGGGTTCATCGTCGCTGTCGGCCCAGACGGATGAGGAAGAGAACCCATCGACAAAGGCATCAATATCATCTGAGGGAACCGGTCGCTTTGTTCCACGGGCGAATGTTTCGGTATGAGGGCTGCCGGCTGCCGTCGGGGCAGGTGATGGAATGGAGGCAACAGATGGTGTATGTGGTGTGGCAGCAGGTGTAGGTGTGTGGGCAGTGGTGTTGACAGTGAAGTAGTGGGCAGGGAAGGTGGGAAAGACAACATCAGGGAAATTTAAAGTATTGTGAATGAAGTTTATCGTGGATGCGGCAAAGTCCTTGATGAATGTCATGAGGCCCAGCTGTCTGTCCTCTATCCTTTGAATAGCAGCTACGTTCATGAGTTGGCTACTCTAAGGATTCAGCGGGGGCGGAAGCAGGGTTGAAGGAGGAGAGGGGGGTTGCTACTGTCAGCTCCATGAGGCTGATGATATTTTTGTCTGTCCAGCCCCGTCCCTTCACTATGCGATCTGTGTTGGCTTCTGACACAGCAGAACAACGACAGGGGGACGTGATAAGGTAGGGAAGGCAGAGGAGGACCGTCGATCTCTGCTGGTCAACGGTGGTGTGATGCGATGATGGCAGAATCCTCTTCTTAAAGAAGGCGTTCCACAGTTTGGCCTCCGCCAGTAGCTGCCCCCTCTTCACTGTATGGGGATTTTTTGCGGCTTGTGTTCCATTCAGTCCCTTCTTCCGTTACTTCTGCCATGACTACATCATAGGCAGCATCATCTAGCGTGTCAAGGAATTGCTGGTGGGCATCATCGTTGGGGCTGAAGTGGAGGTCATAGAAAGAGTTAATGCGTTCGGCTGTGAACTGCACTTCTGTCCCTCGGACAGTCACTGCTGTTGCTGTCCTGCTACCGATGGCAGCATAGAATTCCCTCACCAGCGTTTCGTTCATCTCTGCAGGTTGCTCCGCGAATTGTTCCCACAAGAGGGCTCTAATCGTCCTTGCGATGAAAGGCTTGAGGCCCTTATTGACTGCTCTTGGAGTGTAAATAAAGCCTCTTTCTTCCCATAAATCTCTAGTAGCAAAGGATTGTGGGGCAGGTGCTGCCGGTGAAGAAGTTGAGGCAGCACTGCGGCGGGTTTTTTCTGGAAGACATGTTAGTGCAAGGGTTGTGAAAAGTAATTGAAAGCAAATGAAAACTAAAGATGGAGAGCAAGTAAGAAAAGCAGAAGTGAGTGAAAATGAAAATGAAATGGGGTTTTATAGAAAAGGAATTGATGCCCGCTGAAACTGTAACGGCAGACGCGAATAACGGGGCGGCTGTCGAGCTTTAGCGTGTCTGATGCATCTGACACACGTTTCCGCATTTGTTACGCGTCCGTCGTGACAGCATGGTGACAGCCTGTCTTTTTCGCATCTGTCATGGCAGCCGTAACGACAGGCTTCAATATTGGGCTTTGTTGGGTTGATGGATGGGTTGTGGGTTGAGTTCACTTCTCCTGTTCTTCTTGGCTCCTTTATTTCCTAAAAGCATTATTCGAATAAAATAAACCTTATTTCCTAATAAATAATAAATAATAAAAATAAAAATAAAATTTGGGTTAAATTTGGGATGCCAGGTGGGGCATCTTCTAAGGTAACCACTTCCTGCATTCCTGGGGCTGCAGTCCCCTGATAATGCTTGAGGCGTCGTTTCTGGTACTTCTTGAAGTCCATCCGTACCCTCCATCTGGTGATTATTCTCATGGTGGGGGATCCTTTCTTTCTCTTCCCTTTGTAGTCCATGAAGTCCTCCCTTCTTGGTAATGTTTCTGAGGGCATGAATATATGATTAGAAAAAATCAAATTGACATTCGGCCACAAACTTACCTTGTTTTCGTTAAATAATGTTGTGGTTGAATGTAGCCCTTGCTATCGTGTCTGCTGCTGCGGCAACCATTTATTTTGACAGTCCGTTGTCAGGTTACTTTGCAGGTCAATGGGACATTGGTAAGTGCCATCACTCTCTATACCGAATTCTGTTGACCACTCGTAGATCTCCATCAGTAGAGACTTTAATGATTCTGTGTCCACCGGCTTTGGTTCCTCAAATACCTGCAATGGAATTGGTGAGTTTTCATATAATTCAAAAGGTTCGTTTATTACCTGCTCATATTCTATCGGCGAGTCATTGTCATTGGGTAGCTCTTCTAGGTGGTTGTGCGAGTGCCATGACAGGGATGGATGTGTGCAATCTTGGTCAGGCATAATCGAGGTAGTGGGTTGAGAATTTGCCTCTGATGTGGTTGCTGCTTCAGCATCAGTTGCTATTGAGGCGGCAGTTTCCGCTGTGACTGGGGTTTCTGCCTCAGAAGTGCTTGCTGCCGTGACATTCTCTGGAATTTCACACAGCGTTGTCGCGGTGTTGTTCCATTCCGGCTCCTCGATCATTGCCATGGCAAGTTGTTGCTCAGTCTCATCATATGTTGGGTATTCCTTCACATGGGCATCCTCGTCATCTTGCCTCAGGATTTCAGGTTCATCTGTGGCATGAATGAGGACTGGTCTGCTCAAGAGTTCATCCATCTTGGCGATACTTGCGTTCGTAGAAGCTTACACTTTTTGGGTGAGTGCCAAGAAGGCTTGCAGTGTGTCTTCTAAGGATTTTGACTCCTTTTGAGGGTGATGACATTGCCAGGGCATGTCGGGTTTTGCAGCGAAACTGTTATGGTATAAAAAATTTTGCGGGTTTTGATCCTACCATAAAAAATTTTGCTGCCGCGGCATCGATAGTTGCTGCCCCTGTTGCTGTTGTGGCAGCATATCTTTACGGTAATTGCAAGAACTCTCCCACATCAACTCTCGAATGGTTTTTCCTGGCATGTTGATGTCCTTGAACCTGTATTTTCAGTTGAGTTTTTTTTAAAAATAGAAAAAGAAAAAGAAAAAAATAAAAAAGAAAAGGAAAAGAAAAGAAAAAGAAAAGAAAAGTGCAGAAGCTAGGGTAAGAGTGTGTTGCCAGTCCCCGGCAACGACGCCAAAAACTTGTTGCGTGTAAAAGAGTCTATCGCAATGGTAGTGCAAGCGTACACGACGCAAGTAGTAAAGTGATACTAGAGTATCGGATATTGTCTCCACAAGGACTGGGCTAACCCTTTCCTTTGCTATCTGCACAAGGGGAAAAGAATGATTTAAGATTTTGCCACGAAAATAATAATAAAGAATACTGGAAAATAAGAGTAGAGAAATCAAGATAGAGAGAATGGGCTGGTATTGAATTGCTCAGTAGTGCAGGTATTGCAGAGTTTAGGAAATCCAGTTCTGTTGTCGCGCCCGTCGCCGACAGCACCTATCGCGGCAACAAACACTCAACTCAGTACTTTCAAGTTTGGCAAGAATCCCAGATCTGCCTTGGCCTATCCCTAGGTCCAAGTCTGTCGATGATCACGTCTTGATGATACCTCCCGGCGTGAATCGAATGATGAACACCGATGTGTATGAATTCTTCTTTAGCCACTTAACCTCGCCCTATCCCTAGGCACGAGATAGTTCAACTATAAACTAGAGAACTTGCTCTTATTTCTTTCGTATACTTAACTCTCCCGATGCTAATTAAATAGATAACATCACAATGCTCTCCCGATGCTCTTGCAAGATATTAATAACCAAAATAAGAGAACTTGAAGTTTATTTTATTGAACTGAAAATTCCTAAAACAAAACAACCCTTGCAACTACTTTACAAATCAACCCGTGGCCCTAGGGGGGTTTTAGAACATATCGACGGCGGGTAAACGGCGGAGGGTTTTTGGTTGTCGGTTATAGGGAAATCGGCTATGGGTTATGAGATCCCCCTCTAGGTTAAAATACATGCCCTTATATAAGCTTTGGGCTAAAGTTATCTAAGTTAACAAGGATTACAACTTTAATTAAAAGTATGATTCTAATAAAGACTTAATCTCCAAGGAATCTACTTTCCAGCCGTCCTCCTTGTTTCTTGGGATTTTCTCTCCTTGAGCTTTGGGCTTGACATTTCTTTTGATCCGGGGCTTGGAAAAATATAAGGTTTTCACACGACAGACGAGCAGAATTTTCTCTATCTATCGAGGTCCACTTTGCTTTTTCTCTACTAACTTGCTGTCGTCCTCTGCTGTCACGGCAGCACCATGGCAGCATCGTCCTCTTTGTCTGCTTGTCCGGTTCAGCTCTTCTGCTTCTCCGCCCAGCGCCTGCCCTCACCGTCAGCTACGGCGGCAACCTGCAAAAACAGCCATTTTTAGTAGGATCTGTGCCTTTGAATATATTTGTGATGTTTTGCTGTAAACTAACCTAAATGCAACGAATAATGCTTGAATGCAGCAGACTTCTTAGCGAGCCGAGCCTCAGATGATTATGAACCATTAGACTTCAGCTTCCCGAACGAAGATCTGATGTGTATAACCATGGGAAATAATACCATTGAAGAAGAATCATGGAAGCTATACTTTGATGGGGCATCCAACACTGTAACACCCCAATTTTGGGCTTGGAAGTTTAGGGTCTGAACCGGACCGATTTAAATTACAGTTCGAATATAAAAGGTGGTTTTTAGGGAAAACCTAGTTCGGGATGCATTAAAAATATGGAAAAATATCTAAAAATCCTCTTTTATTATATATAAGAGAGTGGTGAAATCAATTTTACAAAATGGGGTTTGGAAATATGACATTTCAAGTTAGTGACTAAAATGTAATTTTTGAAAAGTTGGTGACTGTTTTAAAAGGATTGAAACTTTGAATCTTTAAGGAGCTAATTTACCCAAGGGAGGGTTTCTCCAGATTTTTCTTAAATTTTAAAGACTCATTTAATGTTAATTAATAAAAAGAAAAGAGTGAAAAGTCACATTTTGGTTTCATAACTAACTTTTACCAAAATTTTCTCATTTCATTTTCTCTCAAAATTCCTTCAGCCAAACACATTTCCACAACAACTTTTCCTTTGATTTTCACACCTAAAGTTGAGATTTCAATCCCTAAATGATTCCTAATCATTTCTACACCAAATCCTCATCCTTTGCTTATTGAATTTTCAAGGATTTTGGCTCTAAACAAGGAGAAATCCACATTTAGAGGTATGAACGTCCTTCTCCTCTAAATACTCAGTTCTTTACTGAAATTCCCAAGTTCTCAATCCTTAAATTTAGTTTTATTAAAGGTTTTAATGTTGTGTTCTTGATGCCCGCTTAAAATGCAAGATTTGGATTTAATTTTGAAGAAATTCGTAATAGATGATTGGGCTCTATTTTGAGATGTCTTTTTGATGTATTTTGGATGTCTAAATGATGTGTAATTGAGGTTTAATCAATGCAATCCCGAATAGGTTGATTTTCATATGTTTTTACTTGAGAAAATGGTGGTTTTTGGGGTGATTTTGATGTTCTGCTATAGCTGGAGGTATAAGGACGTGATTAGGTCCTTTCTGGATGTTAATTGATGTGTAAGAATGACTGGAAGTGATGGATCTTGGCTGGGTAATGTTGTAGAGGTGTTTGGATGTGATTTCGGTTGTGTTTGGTAGTCGAAATGTGAGTTTTGATGAGAGCAGCGAGTTTAGGTGTTTTGGCTGAAGATTTTAATGCATGATGATGCATTAATCCTCTGCTTTGATGTGTTTAAAACAGGGGAGACATATTCGGATCCTTGTGGTGTTGATCCGGAGGCTTGATCGGCGTTTCGGCAAGCTTGTGAAACAGAATCGGTGAGTGAAGTTTGGTTTTCAGCTTTGAAACCAATGTTTGAAGGTTATGGGAGCTTAGTTTAAGTCTAAACAACTTAGCTAAGCTCAAGAGTAAGTTTCCGGAGAAACTCTCTTTTTGATGAACCATGAGATGGTTGAATGCAATGTGTTTATTTTGCATGTTTAAATTCTGTTTTGAAAGCATATTTTAGCATGCTTAATGCTGGTTTTGTAAGCCATGTGTTGAAGGATGCTCAAGGTAAGAGATCCTTGATTTGAACATTGATAAATGTGGTTTGATGCATTGTGATGCATGATTATTTAATGGCTTTGTTAAATGCTTAAAAACAGTGGATTGATGATGGTAAATGATGTATATTGGCAAGTGATGTACTGGTTTAAAAGTACTTGAATCGGATATAGTTAGCCGGCTATAGGATTGGGTGCACCGTGAATAAAGTCGCCTTGGATGTTGAGGGATTGTAATGGTACCGTAAACTCCATCCAAGTACACTAACGAGATGTCTAAGATCATAATGGTGGTTAAAATGCCATGTGAGGATCTTGTGTTGTGTGTCCCGTGTTCTCGTTAGTGATGTTATACAACTACCAATGAGTGATGTGGAGGGGTTGTAATTGTACCGTAGACTCCATCACGGGTGTGAGGGGTTGTGATTGTACCGGTAAACTCCACCTTGAGTGTTTGGTAGTGTGTATGAAGCGTATGGGACAACGCTTGTAATCCGCGTATCCGATTGTGTTTTGAGTTGAAAAATGGTTGTGGGTTATCACTTGAAAGCCAATATGACATGTTGATGTATTGAAGCATGAGATGCTTGGTTTGTATGCATAGATGCATGATAAATGATGTTTTGAAATTAAAGGCCTTGGAAAGGTGTTTTTACAAAGTGCATTATTGTGTTGTTTCATTAGAGCATTTCTCACTAAGCATATGTGCTTACGCTCTCTCTTTCTTGAACCAATAATGCAGAGCATTGAAGTGCTTTAAGGGCAGCAAGGAGGTCAAGGATCCAAGTGAAAGTCTAAGCTCACGTATGGTGACTATTTTCACAACACTATTAGCTTTTGGTATTTGGCAATGGGAACCTAGATTGTGTTTTTGGGAGATGTTTTGGACTCCCTAAGTTTGGTTTAATGCCTATGATGATGTTTGGAACATGTAAATGGCCATTTGGTATTTGTTTTGGAGATTTGATGATTGCTTGCTTTTCAATATAGGATGCATGCCTTTAGACTTGTGGTTTTCTTATTTGAGGTCGTGATTGAGCTTTAATGATGCAAATATGTTCCCTTAATGTTTGATGACTTGTTGGCATGATATGGAGGTCATATGAACGTGTTTGGTGGGTCGAAAGAGTGTAAAAACAGACTTTTCTGCTGTTTCTGGGCAGGGTGTTTCGAAACACCCTTGCCTGTTTCGAAACAGGTGCATGTTTTGGCCTGTGCGTTTCGAAACGGGCAGAGGTGTTTCGAAACACTTTGGCTACTGCCAAGCCGTGTTTCTGAACGGTCTAGACCCGTTTCGAAACACTTGACCGTTGGGCAATGATTTGAATGGATCTGAGGTTTGCAAGCTTTACGTTTCAGTCCTAATTTTTGTATATGCAATTGATTGAGTTTGAGTTGTCCGTTTGAGATGAATTTGGCAGAGAAGCATGAAACATGACTAATTTCATAATGGTAACTTAAAAATTGGTAAAGTCTCTTAATTTCGAGAATTTACAAATTGGTCCCTAAATTCGTATGTTGTGCAATTGAGTTCCTTATTGTTTTCCGATTGCTGTGATTTTTGAGTATGCTTATCTCAACAATATACCTAGGGTTAATATGCATTTAGACAAGGTTAAAAAGAAAAAAAGGGTCGTTAATCAAGGTTGACTTTCGGGTTGACTTTGGTTTTCCCCGTGTAATCTTCGTAGTTCGGGTCAACCGTCTAGGTCGGGCTAAGGGGGTTACAAACACTCTAGGCCACGGAATCGGGGTAGACTAGTTTCTCCGGAGGAGATACATTACCCTTTCACCAGTAGACTAGACTTTTTCTGTACCAACAATATGGCTGAATATGAGGCGTGCATCATGGGGTTGCGTGCAGCCATTGAAAGAAGGATAAAGAAACTCCAGGGGTTTGGGGATTCCTCCTTAGTAATATATTAGCTCAGGGATGAAGGGGAGACCAGGGATCCAAAGTTGGTCAAGTATTATGGCTTGGTCCAGGGACTGATCAAGAATTTTGAAATGATCAGTTTTACTCACCGCCCTAGGAAAGATAATCAGATGGCAGACACCCTAGCAACCTTAGCTGCCACATTCAAGGCAGGCTCAGGTGCAGAGATGAGACCGATTAAAATATGAATGTTGGAAGTACCAGCCCACTGTTACAGCATAAAAGAAGAGGTGGACGGTAACCCATGGTATCATGACATTCTACAGTACATCCGATACCAAATATACCCCAATGAAGCTAATGAGAATGATAAGAGGACCATTAGAAGAATGACGACTGGATACATCTTAGATGGGGAAATCTTGTACAAAAAAGGAAAATATCAGGTACTACTAAGGTGCATTAATGCTTGGGAGGCCAAGAGCATTTTGGCAGAAGTTCACGATGGATTGTGTGGGACACATGCCAACGGTTTCTCAATAGCCCAAAAGATCATGAGGTATGGTTACTTTTGGTCAACCATGGAAGGAGATTGTATTGACTACGCCAAGAGGTGTCACAAATGTTAGATATATGCGGAAAAAATACATGCACCACCGGTACCATTGCATACCGTGAATGCGCCTTGGCCCTTCGCCATGCGGGGAATGGACGTCATTGGTCAGATTCATCCCAAAGCTTCCAATGGAGACCGCTTCATCCTTGTTGCAATCGACTACTTCAATAAGTGGGAAGAAGCTACTTCCTACACTAGCGTCACTAGAGCAACAATGTGTAAGTTTCTGAAAAGGGAGATCATTTGCCGTTACGGGATGCCGGAAAGAATCATTACTGACAACGCCTCCAATCTGAATAATAAGATGATGGACGAAGTATGCGAGCAATTCAAAATAAAACACTATAGCTCCACTGCGTATCGCCCAAAATGAATGGGGCAGTAGAGGCCTCAAATAAGAACACCAAGAAGATTATAGCCAAGACCACAGATACATTCAAGGATTGGCATGAGAAGTTGCCATTTGCTCTCTTCGCATATCAGGCATCCATACGTACTTCGACTAGGGTAACATTGTACTCTCTGGTTTATGGTACATAAGCAGTATTGCCTATGGAGGTAGAAATCCAATCTTTCAGGATATTGAACGAGGTAAAACTGGAAGAAGTTGAATGGATACAGGCTCGGTTTGATCAGTTGAATCTCGTTGAGGAGAAGCGACTGAGGGCCATTTTCCATGGTCAAATGTACCAGAAAAGAATGATGCGAGCCTATGACAAGAAGGTTCGTTCAAGAGAGTTTCAGGAAGGAGACTTGGTGCTGCGGAAAGTATTGTCCACCCAAAGAGATTCTCGAGGGAAATGGATGTCAAATTGGGAAGGGCCCTACGTGGTTAAAAAGGCCTATTCTGGAGGGGCACTAATCTTGATGGAAATTGATGGGAGAGAGTTGGGAAACCCAGTGAATTCAGATTCGGTCAAGAACTACTATGTGTGAAAGACGAAGTGGGGTGAAAACCCGAAAAGGCGCCTCGCGAGAAATAAATACTTAAAGTGAAAACCCGAAAAAGGGCGCTTTAAGTATTGAAAAAGAAAAAAAGAAAAAGAAGGAAAAGGTGGAGTGAAAACCCGAAAGGGCGCTCCGCAAAAAAAAGAGAAAATGGGTAGAATAGTAAGACGAAAACCTGAAAATGGCGTCTTGAGATAAAAAAGGAGTTGAGAATCGAAGAAGGGTATCTGGGAAGAAATACCAGTAAATACACAATCAGTGGATGGGATCTTCTAGAATTCAAGGGCAGGCGGAACAATGCTAGCAAAGGATCTGCTTAGGTCGATGGATATATGTACCATTCACAAGGAAAATGCTTAGGATGTTGCATCATTTACTCTTTTCATGCATGACATGTGAACTTTTCATGAACTTCAAAGTATATTAATAAATACTATATGGCGTCTTAATTCATCTCTTTTCAAAGGATTACTCGAGTAGTTAAAATAGACTTACAAAGCAAAAGATTTCTTGGTATTTATGTGGTTTGATCTCTTGAGTGCAGGTGACCAAAAGAAGCAAGATTGACCCGATGCTAGGATGTATGACGAGAACCTAGAAGAAAGGAATGTCAGGCAACCGGTAATAGTCGTGCTCTGATGAAATGAGTGTCCCTTAGACCCAAAAAAAGAGAAAAAAGAGAAAAAAGAGAAAAGAAAAAGAAGAAAAAGATGGAGTGAAAACCTTAAAGGGCGCTTCATGAAAGATGAATACCAAAGTGAAAACATGAAAAGGCATTTTGGAAAGGAAAACCCGAGAAAGGCTTCTCAGAAGATCTGTTGGTTAAACCCGAGTGTGAGACAAGCATCAACATCGAAGAGAAAGCAGAGGCTGATAAAGGGACAAAAGAGATCGACAAAAGAAGCTTTAGCATTGGGCCCATATTTGGCTTGCTCATTCATGCATCATGATAGGCATACATATGTTAGGATCATGCTAACCTATGGCATCATAATATTTCCTTTCTATAGATACGCGAAAGCAATTGCCACCGAAAAAGAAGCGAACAACGCAAAAGGAACAAAATTAAAGTGAATTATTCAAGATTTGCCACAACATGATTTCTGAGCAAAAAGAGGCAGATACTCGCAGCTCGAGGTGAAGGATTACAAACTCACCAAAATCAGGAATTTCGAGCAAAAAGAGGCAGATAATCACAGCTCACAGGGTGAAGGATTACAAACTCACCAAAATCACGATTTCCGAGCAAAAAGAGGCAGATACTCACAGCTCACAGGGTGAAGGATTATAAACTCACCAAAATAAGGATTTCTGAGCAAAAAGAGGCAGATACTCGCAGCTCGAGGTGAAGGATTACAAACTCAACAAAATCAGGATTTCTGAGCAAAAAGAGGCAGATACTCACAACTCACAGGGTGAAGGATTACAAACTCACGAAAATCAGGATTTCCGAGCAAAAAGAGGCAGATACTCATAGCTCACAGGGTGAAGGATTACAAACTCACCAAAAGCAGGATTTCTGAGCAAAATGAGGCAGATACTCATAGCTCACAGGGTGAAGGATTACAAACTCACCAAAATCAGGATTTCCGAGCAAAAAGAGGCAGATACTCGCAACTCGAGGTGAAGGATTACAAACTCACCAAAATCAGGAATTCCGAGCTAAAAGAGGCAAATACTCGCAGCTCACAGGGTGAAGGATTACAAACTTACCAAAATCAGGACTTCCGAGCAAAAAAGGCAGATACTCGCAGGTCGAGGTGAAGAATTGCTAACTCACCAAAACCAAGACTTCTGAGCGAAGGAGATAGACACTCGTAGCTCAGGGCGAAGATTCCAAATTCGCCACGTTAAGCAAAGGAGGCAGATACTCAAAGCTTAATGATTTTAGGCAAAAGATTTCAAACTCGCTGCACCAAAATTTAAGAGCAAAAGAGCTCAAGGGTTTTCGTGCAGAAAAACCGGAACACATGCTCAATTTGTTTTTGCCGCTTCGGAAAAACAAGTTATTTGGGTTTGTTCTCTGCCGCTTCAGAAGAATGAATCAATTATGTCCCTTGCTGTTCCGGAAGGACATGCCAACGCTACCCACTTTGTTTATGCCGCTTCGGAGGAGCAAATCACCCAAACAGGGAAGTTGGACAAAATTAGTGCTTATGGTCATTGCTTTATTCTTGTTCCACAAGTATAAGCAAAGAGGGGCAACTGTAATCACTATTTTTGTCCGGGTTGATTGACTTTTATATGTGTTGAAATAAAAAAGGGCTTTTATTTACATTGGGCTTTGTTTAACTTAAATTAATTCATATATATATGTTGTCTTATTTTCATAAACATAAATGAAAAAAAACATAAGTGTTACTACTAGCATTAAATGATCATATATTTGTTTATCAGTTCGGTTCCCTTTTGTTGTCATATTTTTATTTATTAGTATTACTTATACTGTTACTGATACTATTATATGCTACGTATTATTGTTAGTACTATTACATATTATATTTTGATTGTTATCATTATTATATTTTACTATTATTAACATTTATCGTTGTTATGTTAATATCATTGTCACCATGTTATCGTCTATAGTGTTATTATCTACTACTACTACTACTACTACTACTACTACTACTACTACTACTACTACTACTACTACTACTATTATTATTATTATTATTATTATTATTATTATTATGATTATCAAATCGGAAAACACACAAATATGCAGAAATACATAGTAAATAAAGACCTAATTAAAATAGAAGCCCAATTATATATCAAAGTCCATTTATAATTAAGAAAATAATCTAAAAAAGGTTATTACATGGCCCGTTGGCCCAATTCTTATCAGAAACCCTAACCCAATGTTCTTTTGCGCATGCAATTACCAGCCGTCAGATCTGGATTAGATCTAACGGCCTAGATGAAAGCTACAAGAAACCCTAGGAGAGGGTTCGCCCGGGTCTACGCTGCACGATCAGAGTCCTCAGATCAAACAAAGATCCAACGTCCCAGATTGCCTTCTCCACAGAAACCCTAGGGTCTCTAGGATGATCTCGCGCCGCCTCAAGCTTGGACCATTGGATCGAAATGTGATCTGACGGTCCGGATGCCACAAAGATCACACGCGCGTTAACGCGTGTCGCTTTAGATCACCACATGCGTGTGTGGTGCGCACGCCTGATGTTTCGAGTTCAACCGAGAGCCAATTGTTCGTTGCCACGTCTTCATTCCCGTACGCCGACGGCCATTTTGGAGGCCAACTCAGCAGCCACGTCCGTCCCTCGCCGTACGAACCATGCACAAAAAAGACAAGGATCAGAAAAATGCGAAAAAGCAAGAAAAATAGAGGAAACAAAATGCAACAACAGAAATGGCAGGGGAATGATAGGGCAGAGTAACACATGAATCCGGCCAAAAGAAGCGTATGAGCCAATGGGCATTTTCTATTCGAAAAATTAAAATGTAAAATGATCAGAAATTCGACTATAAAGCCGAATCGAAACACATTGTAACAGGATTCGTGATCTCCCGAGAAAAAAACACGAAGAACAATAAAATTTCAGCCACAGTTTCAGGTAACCTCAGCTCCATATATACATGCAAATGAATAAATAAATAAAAAGGGAATCATTTTCTTTTACCTCTTCGTTTCTTTCCCACAATCGTCTTCACTCCCTCGTTGAGAATAAACCAAGCCCGTCAGTGGCTTCAAAGGGTGACTCGATCGAGGGAAGTGTAGAAGTCTCCTTCCTCTTCCCTTAACGTCGTTTCAGCTTTGGGTCAAAAAAATCTTTTTTTGGTTTCGTTTTTAAGAAATGGTAAGGGTTCTGTTTTTCGAGGGGTTTCTCAGAGTGAGTTTTGTGAGGAAGAGGTCTTTTAGGTTTTTTTAGGGTTCAATTTCTTTGGTCGGGGTGAGTTTTAGGGTTGCCGGATGGTGAGTATCATCGGCCGTTGTTAGAGAGGCGAGAGAGAGTGTGTGAGGGTGACGGCTCGGGTTTGTATTTTAGGCAAAAAAAGAGGTGTTCGAAATGTTTGAGAGGATACTTATATGGTTTTAGTTTTTTTTGTTTTTGGGATAATATCGTTTTAGGTCCCTCCGCATCGAACTTTTAGCGGGTTTAGGGTTTCCATCTCTCAGAATAGCACTCCAGGCCCTTAGGTTTTGAGTCGTTTCGCTTTTTCTTCCTAGATTTAGTTTTCCCTTGGTTTAATTGTCCACCCCGTCCCCGTGGTTTTACTCCATGTTCAATATGGTCACCGTCCGCAGTTTTAATGCCTTTTTATTTCCCTTCGATTTCGCCACTGTATTTTGCATCTTTTACATTTCGATACTGTTTTCATGTCTCTTTTTAGTATGGCGATTATTGTTCCTTTGCCATGTGCTTTTTTTTTCTTCGATCGAATATGTTTAGGGCTCTAGCATGTTTTTAGAATGTTGCGGGTTGATGCTTTTTATGCTTCATTTTTGTTATCATTGTATCGAGTATATACTTTGTTTGTGGTTATGTTATGCCTTTTGATGGTCTTGAAGCATGCCTAGCTTGTGATTAATGGTTAAAGCGTATTAAAATGCTAAGCGCGGTTTATTAGTTTTTATGGCTCTCATGTTCGAATATTGTGGTTTGCCTCTAAAAATTGTGAAATCACCTTTTTGGGCTTAATAAGTTAAGGCATGTTTTAATTGTTGTAAATTTTGGGCCTTGCGTGGGCTTTTGTTTGTTTTTTAAATACTTTTATGACATGCATCTACACTTGTCATCCATGAGGCCCAGTAGTTATTAAGCATGATAAATGGACTTAAATATACCCAAAGATAGGTATTAGTTAACTCTGGTATTCGTAATATGACAGTCCTAGCTCAATGGATGTCGATCGAATATTTGAGTTAATTTTCATCGTCTCTAGGTAAGAGGAAGCGTAAAAATGAAAATGTCATGCATCATCCTTTACTTGTTTGCATCATGCATAAAGGTGACGTACGAGATTCGAACCCTAAACTAACACAGCAGTCAATCTTATATGATGTCGGTTTAGTCTATGGTCCGGTGTACCGTCATCCTTTCTAATTAAATGCTTAATTAATTCCAAAGCCGCAATTCGATATATCCCGAGCTATTTAAGTCACATTTTCATTTAAGAACGCTTTATTAAATTCACTTTAAGTTAAATAATTTATATCGCTTAAAGGCAACAAGTTATTTGGTACCGATTTCCGGGCGTGATAGGGGTGCTAACCCTTCCCCACACGTAACCAACTCCCGAACCTGTTTTAAAACGAATCTCTGGTTTTGTGGTGTCCGGCCTACCTTAGTGCCGGTGGCGACTCCAATTTTTACAGTTTTCCAAAATTCGGATTTCCCCTATTTTTGATATAAATCTCTTTTCCTTTTCCAAAAATGATAAGATCTAATCGTTTTCAAAAACCTTATCACAGTCGGCAAGCGTGGTATCGCGAGTCAGTGAGAGGAATTTGGTTTTTTTAGCGTGGAAACGTTTTAGGAAAGGTTTTGGGAACTTAATAAGAGCTTGAAACGCTTTATTAAGTTCGGAAGTAAGTAAATCGAAACTTCTCCCTCGGTTGTGCTAGTTATGAGCCTTTGGTTGCACATGGTTTTAAATGCATTTACCTACTGTTTTAAAGCATGTTTTGAGATTATAAATTGTGTATGATGATGCCATGTGGTTTAAGGACGCACTAGGTAAGTGGTCCTTGTATGCATGTGTTGATGCATGAGGTTTAAAGCATGGTTTAATGCTTGTTGATGGCTTATCATAAATGCTTTATAAAAACGGTGAGTTATGCATGTGTTATGGACTATATTGGCAAGCGATGTGGTTTAATGTGTTTTATAAATGAAATCGGATATAGATAGCCGACTATAGGATTGAGTGCACTATAAACAAGTCGCCTTGGATGTTGAGGGGTTGTGATTGTATCGAATACTCCATCCAAGTACCCTTACGATTGAGGATTGTTTAAGGTTGCAACTGTTGAGGGTAGCTCCCAGGTGCAAACCTTTTGTATGTTTCGTCTCTCGTTAGTGGGTTATACATTTACCGATGAGTGGTGTTGAGGTGCTGCGATTGTACTAAATACTTCACCACGAGTTTCACAACGATGGAGGGTCGCTCTCGTGTGTGAGCCTTGAGATGCCAGTAAAGTGTATGAAGGGTGTGGGACAACCCTTGGTAATCTATGTATCTGATAATTTGATTATGAGTTTGTTGTTATCACTTGGGAGCCAATATAATGGATTTGTGTAATGTGGAAATTGTTGCTAATGCATGGTTTGAGAAATGCATGTTTTGGTTTAAGTTTAGCATAATGGTGTTTATGCTTGGAAGGCTTGGTAAATGAAAAGAAATGGTTTAATTGTTGTTTTTGATTTGATCATGTGGCATGATGTTTAAAACAATGATTTTGAAATTAAAGTACGTGGTTTGCTAAGAAAGGCATGACGGTTTTTGAAAGAGTGGAAAGCGATTTCGTACATTGATGATGTTTGTGGTTTGAGCAATTCTCACTAAGCTTGTATGCTTATGCTCACTTTGTTTCATCAATGCATATAATTAGACTTTTGGAGGCAGCGTCTTGAAGGAACCACACCAAGACATTTTACTAAAAGTATGTTGAACTTTTAAACTAGTGTAATAAGGGCAATGAGGGTGTCCAAAGCTTTAAATGTTGTTGATATTGTATTTCCTTGTTTTGAGCAAGTTTATTATGCATTTATGATTTTGTATATGGCCATTGAGTTGTGGTTTATGCTTGTATTTGGTTTTTAGCCTTTTGGTGTTTTTGACAACTACGAAGCATGCCTTTAGTTCCATGGCTTATGCGAATGATGCTATGATGTAGCTTATGCTTCGTGTTGGTGGTCATTGATGTGTATTCATGCCGTATGTTTGTTTGGGCATGTGTCGGGATGGTTTCAGAGATTAAAGCTTGTTTTCAACCATCATTTTGGAAAGTTGCAGGCCCAGGCGTTTTGGTACGCCCTTATCTGTTTCAGAACGGTGGCCTGTAATGGCCATGGTGTATGGGAACAATAAGGCTCGCTCCAGAACAATTTGCCTCTGTGAACCAACGTACCGAAACGTGTCTCATGGGGGTTTCGAAACGCACCCATGTATCGAAACAGTCAACCTTGTTTCGAAACGGCCATTCCGATACAGGGTCCTCGGTTCCAAAAGACTTGACCGTTGAGTCTAAATTTGAATTGTCATGAGTTCTGTTTTCTTGTATTTTAGTCCCTATTTTCTCACATGCAATTGGTTGAGTTGTAAATGTCTTTTTGAGCTGAAATTTCACCAGTAGGCATGTAATGAATATAATTGAATATTGGTAACTTCAATTTGGTTAAATCCCTTAAAGTTTATCAAAATTACAAAATGGTCCCTAAACCTTTTCCGGCACTAATAGGAAGACGATTGTGTTAATTTTGTATCCGCTCCTTGCGTACGTACACATAGGAACCTAAATTTCATATAAACAAGATAAAAGAAAAAAGGGTCGTTTATTAAGGTAAACTTTCCCGGTTTACTTCAATATTCCCCGTGTGATCCGTTCGGTTCGGTCTATCGACCAGGCTAGGTCGAGGGGGTTACAATATGGGGTCCTAAGGGACTCATTGTTTCTAATAATGTAAATGCAACTGATTCTTGTATTTCTGAGAGGACCAAGTGTAAAACGTTTAGGTGTTCTCTAAATATGAGCGCTAGTGCACACTCCTGTCAAGTTATAGTATAAAAGATATCGTCTCCCACAGGGATTCGACAACTTGATTCAATTCGTAGTTCCTGCACAAGAAAAGTAAATGCACAATTAAGTTGGTTGTTTGAGAAAAAAATAAAATAAAAACACAAGTAAACAAAAGAGAATAGATCAAGTTGATAGAATGGGTAGGGTTATGCTGCTGCTTAGTGTGAAACTACGTTGAATAAGACAAGTTGTTTTGCGCTGCCAGACTTTGCTGCCTCGGCGGGGGATGGCAGGTAAGCTGCTGAGACCCTCTCGCTTCCTTGGCAAGGGAATGGATTTGTGTCTCGACGGAAAACTTGGCAGAGCTACAAGGCTCGACAGAACGCTTCGAAAGTGATCTCGCTTATGTCTAATTCGGTATTTTGTTGATGCCCACCGCAGATACTACCAATCGCGACGTGAATCGTGCAAACACAGCAATGTTAACACATACTCTTTTAGCCGCCTTAAACCCTAACCTATGTCTAGACCGTATTGATCGCACCATCTATAGATGAACTAATAAGTAGTAATCAACTAATCGTTTGCCTTAATTGAAAACTATGATGCACATGGAATAAGTAAACCTTGAAAATTTATTTTAAAAAACAAACTTGAAATCCTAAACAATCATTCTCACAGTAATTACAACATAACCAAAACCCAAGAGAAATTTAAAACATAATGGCGACAAGAAAACCTAAACTATGCCTAAGAGGAAAATCTAAGTTGTTTTGAAGTACAATTAGAATAAGTATATATAGGCATTAGCTAGGTCTAGTCCTTCTTGGAGTAGAAGTCTTCAAAGTAGCTTTTTGCATTAAATGCAACTCTAAATGCTAACTTCTTTGAGTTGAATGTGGACTTTATCAAGTTGCCTTGCTTTGCAAGTAAGCTCGAGTTCCTCCTTCGGCGGCTTTTCCTGCTACAATCATCGGAAAATTGAGTGGACAACATCGATAGAATCAAGATTTTCTTCTCTACAAATTGCACTTCGGTTCTTCGATTTCTCATCTTGCTGTCTTGAGCGGCAAGTAGGGCGGCGACAACTACTCGACAGTTGGTGTCTCTGTCTGGAACTGCGTCAGTATGGCTCCTCAGTTTGCTGCCTCAGCATCATGTCCTTAGCTCCTCTTTCCCTCTATTAGCCTCTTGTACCTGAAACTAAAACAATACCTTTTCCTCACAAAATAAAAGATAATCAATGCAAAGCATGACAAAGTAAAGAATACACTAAAAAGCAATGCATGGTCCTAATTATGCCTAAAATGTACTAAAAATAGAAACAATTTGAGATGGAATGTGTATGAAATATAAAACTTATAGACACTTTACACACCCTCAAACTCGAACAATTGCTTGTCCTCAAGCAATGCAACCTAAACATACTTGCCCTTATATTAACCAGAAAGAAAAATTCGTTTTCAACTTGATTCCGCACCTCAAGGCCGCGACAACTATATTAGATTAGTGAAGGGGAGATAGCAAGAAATAACTCAGAATTAATCTATAATGCCAGTGTTGTGTGTGCAGAACTGTGTACAAGCTGAATATACACAATAACTAAATAAACAAAGATGTTGTTATGATATATAAGGTTGTTGTCGAGACAACACAATTAAGCACAATTATTTAATCATGATAATGAGGGCTTCTGCTCATCACAACTACTCTTCTAGGTCTGAAATTAATATAAGTGCATATACAAAACCTCGAACCCATGGCGCAGAGTCATCCTGTGAAGACTTTCATTCACTCATGCTAATTTGTCCTTTACTGGAATTTTTTAGATTCATGGACTTTGATAGCAGCGGAGTGTCCTCGCACATAATTCTTCCTAGAGCCTATTTCGGGAACCTCTAGGGATAGACATCATAAAAATTTTCTTTTTGCCTGTCTTTGCTGTAACACCCCGAAATCTGGTCTAGTCGGAATTAAGTTCCGATGATCGTAAATCCTACATTGACGAAGCTTAAAGATTTCATCGATTAGTTAATTATTATTATCGAACCCTAAATGGGCTTAAAACATCGTGATTGAACTCTATTAAATAATATTGAGCTTTTAGTGGCTAAAATGGGAGAAGTTTAAGTTGGAGGACAAAAGTATAATTGTATGAAAAGTGAGGGGCTAACCTCGCGATTAGCCCTCTTTAATTAAATTCTCGACTTACTTGAAGTTATCTGATGACTTTCCTTCAATTGAAGGAAAGGTTTGTATTAGAATTAGAAACAAAAGTAAGAGGAGATAGCTTACCCGAGAACACTCCCAAGCTAGCACCTCTCCCTTTCATCATCTTCTCCAACAAAGCATACACCTCCATTGGAGAAATTTCAAGCTTTGCTATTTCTTCATTTTATCGATATCGAATTGTTGCTATCGATCGGGTAAGCTATATTCCTCAACCAGTTGATGGATTCCATGGATATATTAAGTGTAATCTAAGTTAGGGTTTTGACTATCCATGGACATCTCATCATTGTCCTCTCTATTGAAGTCATATATTGATTTTGATATTGGTATATTGATTTTTGATATCGAAACATCGATCATAATAGTTTTCTATTAATTTTCTAGCTCAAGAAGTGGAGAAAGAGGTTTCACCATCTCTATCACAAGCTATGAACAAAGGGATTGCTATCCAAGAGCCTTGAAGCTTCAGATTGTTAAGGTGAGTGTATTCGGAGTCTCGGGTTAGGCGAAAGGCCTTCCCGGATCATTATTTGATATTTTAGATTACTTCACTAACATTGTTATTGAAGCAATTGCATTGTATGGTTAATCAGACACTTTGGTAAGTGTCGGTAAGTTGCCATTGAATATTGATTATTGTCATTGTATATAGTCATCGACATAAGCATTGTCATTGGATTATTACATTGAAGTCATCGGACATTGATATGGATACCAATCTATGTGATAATGATATTGAGACACATATATTGATCATCGACAACATTGAACTCATTGGACATTGATATTTTATTGACTATTGAAATGAATATGTATATTGCAACCTTGGATTGGAATGGACTCGGGATACAATTGGCATGCCATAGAATTTATGAGCTCAGTGTATGGGTGGACTACGGTCCTAGGGCTACAACCTATATTGATTTCGCGAGGCGGAGGGATGTGTATTGTTATTGGTCATATTGGCGAGGCGGAGGGATTAGACCATTCATTGATTTGGCGAGGCGTAGGAATTCGCGTATCCATGATCTTGATTCAATCCAAGGACTACAAATGAAAAAGAACTTGTTTATTATTTTGTGCATTTTTGCAAGGCATTAATAATGTTGGAATGAGATTATGTATCATTGTAACCATGGAATTTCCATTACTTATATTGTTTGTGACTACCTCACTAGGAAATGTATGGCTAATATGTCTCATTGCATGATTTTCAAGATAAGAAAGTTGTTCGTTGGAAGATCGGATCAGCCGTCAAGACAAGTCATTACCAAGCTGCAAGTAATGTATTTATGACTTTTGAACTCCTAGGAAGGTGGCAAAGTTATTGAACTATTCATACATGCTCATTTTGTTGTGTTGCTGCCTTGTTTATTTTGTAATTTGGTCTTTGGCCCTAAATGGCCTTTTGGTTCATTAGAAATTGCCTTAATATGCATGCTTAGCTTAAAAAGGTAAAAACATAGTAAACTTGTTCATACGGTCATGAAACTTGACATGATAGTAATTTATATCCTTGAAATGTTGTGTGTGAAGTTTTGTTGCAGTTGGACATCATTCGATAGAGTAAATTTATCAAAAACCAGCAAAAATCTGTCATTACAGGCCAGATCGTATCGAAACGGGTGATGCCGTTTCGGTACGGGTGCACATTATTGAACCTAAGTTTATGGGTGTTCCGAAATGAAGTAATGCCGTTTTGGAACATTTTGACACTGGAAACCATTATTTCGGTACGTGTTTAAAGCGTATCGAAACGAGTCAAGTCAAAGTCAAAGTGGGTCAATCCGTTCCGATACAGGTCAAGCCTATTTCGAAACGGTCTAAAGGGATGGGTCAACATGGGTTGAATCTTGTGCCCCTGTTTCGAAATAGCCTAAGGAATTTCGATACGAATTTATGTAAGTTAGTTAAAGACTGTTTGAATGGTTTAAAAAGTTACAATCTAGTCACTGAACTTTTGTAAAGTCAATTGACGGTGTTACTAATTCCCGAATTGAATGAAATTGGGTAGACATGACCTTTATATAAATAATTTCATTTTAGTAAATCTATTCATATCAAAGGACCTCAAACTTAATAGAATTTACAAATTAGTCCCTAATACTTATAAAAGTTGCAAAATGGCCCTAGAATGTTAATTGTGCACCATACTTGAATATATTGGACTAATAAGTGCATTCGTATCATATTGTACGTCTTCTATTGATTAATAATGTGGTGAAGATGAGACTTTATAGCACTATTCTTTGCATCGTTCTCTGGTAATACGCCTCGACCCGGTTCTCTACCAGATCAGGAAAGGGGTGTTACATTTGTGGTATCAGAGCTAGAGTTTAGTCGATTCTAGGACTAAACAAAAGTCTATTGCATTGTTGATGTGTTACTTTGCCACCTAGGAGTTTTATATTGTGTATATTGTGACTTGTCGACTAATCCGATCTTTCATATAGATATGTCTGAGAAAAATGAAGCTCACATTGACGAGCTTGCCATTGGCTCCTCAACGCATGACGTGGAGATTAGGGGAGGAAATCCTCAAAATCCACCGGAACCATAGGACCCTCATGTTCAGGGTGCTGAGCCTGCAGCACTTACTGCTCAGGCTGAATGTTATCAGAATATGGCTAACATGTTTAAGCAGTTTATGGCTGCGATGCAAGCAACACCACCAGTTCAGCTTACCCCTCTTGTCGCCCAGTATGCCTGAGCCCCTGTGGACAAACTGGCTTCACTTCGAGTCTATTATTTCACCTGACAGGATGACGATAACCCTGAAATTGTTGAATATTGGATGGATAACACTCTACGTATCCTAAATAAACAGTTGCAGTGTTCCGACGAGCACAAGTTAGAGTGTGCTATTGCATTGCTGACCGACGAGGCCCTGATGTGGTGGGAGACTACTATTCTTACCATTCCTGAAGAATCGGTCACTTGAGAATTCTTTCTTCAGGAATTTCTGAACAAATACATCAGCGAGTATTATCTCATAGAGAGACGAAGCACTTTTCTTCATCTGAAGTAGGGTGGGCGGCCTATCGAGCAATACATTCATGATTTCTACAAGTATTGCTGATATGGAGCTGAATTTATAAAGAAAGATGAAGACGAGTGCAGAATGTTTATTGATGGGTTGAGCGATGAGCTGTGACCTATGTTCACGACTTTGGGTATCACCAACTTTTAGTATTTGGTGAATCGAGTTAAAGCGACAAAGGCGGCATAGAGAGCTCAAAGAGGAAATATGTCTGGTAGATATGGGAAAAGGGCATGGGGCGATTCTTGACCACCTATGTGGAACAAGAAGGGCAAATATCAAGGCTCGAGGCAAGCTTCATTTTCACAGCCTTCCCGTGCAGGGAACATTGAGAGACTACAGACTATCACCCAGTCCTAGTCTAAGGCGGCATCAGTTGAGAGTACCGGAGGTTCGAACCGAAGTGTTCAACATCCAGTTTGTAACTTTTGTCAGAAACGACACCCAGCAGGCCAGTGTCATAAGTAGTCGGGAGCATGTTTCTTCTGTGGGGAACAAGGACACTTTATTAGGGACTGTTCTCAAAATCCCTCTAAGTCAGTGACTGTGCATGGAGACATCTCTTCACCCGCTCAATCCTTTCGAGGAAAAGGGCCAAGACAAGCACCATCGGGAACCTCAGGCAGACCATGCGAATCCGGGAAGCATGGTAACAAGCAGGAAATCGAAGGCCTCCACCCAGATGTATCATGTGAGAAGCCGAGAGAAGGATGACGAGCCTAATGTTATAGCAGGTACCGTTATGTTATATGCACATTTATTGTATGTATTGATTTGTAACGCCCCGGTTTTGGGCTTGGAAGTCTTGGGCGTTGACCGGTTGGTCAAAGTGCTGTTCGAATCGTAAGAGGTTAAATTAGGAAAGCCTAGTTCGGGTTGCATAAAAATTATGGAAAAATGTTCTAAAATCATCTTTTATTATAATTAAGTGAACTGTGAAATCAATTTTGGAAAATGAGATTCGGAAGTGTGACATTTTGACTAGTGACCAAAATGTAATTTTTGAAAGTTTGGTGGCTATTTTATAAAGGGTTGAAACTTTGAATCTTTAAGGAGCTATTTACCCAAAGGGAGTTTCTCCAGATTTTTCTAAGATATTTTAACTCATAATTCTGATTTTAAAAGAATCAAAAGGAGGGAAATCCAATTTTAGCTATTTTCTCATTTAACCACCTATTTTCTCTCTATCTTTTTCTCTCAACCCAAACACTCTTTTTCCAGAGATCTTGTTCTGATTTTCTCACCTAAAATCATTCTTTCAACTCTCAATTGATTGCAAATCATTGTGTCTTCAAATCCTCTTCAATTGCTTCAAGTTTCATCAAGCTTTTCTATTCCAAAAAGAGGAGAAACTCAAGTTTGGAGGTAAGAACGTCCTTCTACTCTGAACTTCAAGTTCTTTAATGAAATTCCTAAAGTTTTCAATCCTAATTTGATGATTGATTAAAGGTTTTAAGGTTGATTTATGGATCTTGGCTAATTATGCAAGATCTTGATGATTTCACTTGATTTTCGTTTGATCTGTTAAATCAGTGTTTTGAGAAGTGTTTTTGATGTTAAATGATCATTAAATTGATGTGGAAATGAATCTTTATTGATGCAATCCCGGATAGGTTGGATTTCCTAAGTTTAGCTTGTGTTTTAAGGTAGCTTTTGTGGTGATCTTGGTGATCTAATGTTGCTGGAGGTATAAGGATGCTTATAGGTTGTTTTTAGATGTGTTTTGGTGTTGATGGAAGTGAGGTTTTGCTGGTTTGTGGCTGGGCTTTGTTTAGAGGTGTTTCGGATGCATTTTCGGTTGTGTTTGGTGGCCGAAAATGGAGGTTTAGTGAGAGCAGCGAGTTTTGATGCTTTCATTGAAGCAATTAATGCATGATGATGCATTAATCCTCTGCTTTAATGTGTTGAAACAGGGGAGGCATCCTAGGATCCAAGATTTGTTGATCCGGAGGCTTGTTTTGGTGCTTTGGCTTGAAGCGAAGTGGTAATCGGTGAGTGAAAATGGATTTTCAGCTTTTAAACCAAAGGTTGAAGGTTTTGGGAGCTTAGTTTAAGTCTAAACAACTTTTCTAAGCTCAAGTGTAAGTTTTCGGATTACTCTCTTAAAGTGGTGGCCATGTTTTGATGAAATGTGAAATGATGATTTTGCATGATTTGCTACTGTTTTGGAAAGCATGTTTTAGCATGTTAATTGCTGATGATTTAGCATGATTTATGCTGATGTTTTAAGCCATGTGTTGAAGGTGTCTCTAGGTAAGAGTACCTTGTTTTATGCATTGTTAAATGATGATTTAATGCTTTGAAATGCATGATGAAATGGCTTGGTTTAAATGCTTTAAAACAGTGGATTATATGATGTATAAAGTGTGTATTGGCAAGTGATGGTTTGTAAAAGTGAAGGTCACTAAGGTGGTTAAAAGTCCTTGAGTGAGCCTTGTTATCTAAGATCATCAAGGTGGTTAAAAGTCCTTGGATGAATCTTGTTGCGGACTCTAAGGTGGTTAAAAGTCCTTAGGTGCTCCTTTCCATGGTGGTTAAAAGTCCATGGGGCCAAGGTGTTTAAAAGTCCTTGGGGCCAAGGTGTTTAAAAGTCCTTGGGGTATTTCAAGCTACGGACACAAAGGTGGTTAAAAGTCCTTGTGTGGTCCATTCATGGTGTTTAAAAGTCCATGGCCAAGGTGTTTAAAAGTCCTTGGGGTCCAAGGTGTTTAAAAGTCCTTGGGGAAAGTTGTTGAACTTGATTTCTAAATGAAATGTATCACTTGAGCCAATATGACATGTATAGTACATGAGATGCATGAGATGCATGATTTAAGGTTTATGTTGAAGCATGAGATGCTTGTTTAAATGAAATGTGGAAGCATGATATTGCTTGATTTAAAGTATGCTTTGAGCATGTGTAAAGGTTGTTTACGAGCATGATTTACAAACGGTTTTAAATGCATTATTGAATGGTTTTTAAAGAGCACTCCTCACTAAGCTTTGGCTTACGCTCTCTCGTTTTCTTGATTCAATAATGCAGAGCATTAGAGTGCATTGAGGGCAGCAAGAGGAGGCAAGCAAACAAGTACAAGTAAAGCTCAATGTATGAAGGTTTTATAAGTGTTTTAGCTTTTGTATGTTTTGGCAATGGGGGACCAATGTATTTGTTTTGGGAGGTGTTTATGACTCCCTAAGTATGTTGAATGTGGTTGATGTTGCTGGTTTTTGGATTGAACCTTATATGCTTGTTTTGCAAGTTGGTGCTTAAGTAGATAGCTTGTGTTGGAAGCATGACCTTAAATTTGGGGCTTTTTGCATGAGATGTTATTTTGCTGATTTGGTGATGCTCTTACGTCTTAAATATGTTTAATTGCATGCTGGTAAAGTTTGGTGATGTTTGGAGCATGTTTGAGTGTCCAATTGCATGATCTAGTATGCTTGTTTGCTGGTTTTTGTGCAGGCGTTTCGGAACAGGAGTGTACCGTTTCGGAACGGGTGCCTTGCATGAACCCAGGCGTCCGAAACGGTATGCACCGTTTCGAAACGGTTTAGCCTCTGCCGAGGCCATGTTCCGGAACCCGTTTCGGAACGGCCCGTGTTTCGGAACAGGGCTAGCCTGTTTCGGAATGGTCGACCGTTAGGGGGCTGACATGGTAGTTATATGTTTTGAAATGTTTGCATTTTGGTCCTGAATCTTGTATGATCAATTGCATGAGCTGTGGATGTCCTTTTGAGCTGAAATTTCACAGAGAAGCATGAAACCTGACTAATTTCAAGATGGTAACTTTAATTTGGGTTAAGTCCCTTAATTTATCAGAATTTACAATTTGGTCCCTAAAGTTGTAATTTGTTCAATTGGGTCCCTGCTTGATCTCTGATGTTTTTGATCTTTTAATACGTTGATTGTATGGTCACACTTAAGGTTAATGTGCATCTAGATAAGATTAAAAAGAAAAAAAAAGGGTCGTTAATCAAGGTTGACTTTTGGGTTGACTTTGGTTTTCCCCGTGTAACCTTCGTAGTTCGGGTCAACCGTCTAGACCGGGCTACGGGGGTTACATTTGGTGGTATCAGAGCTGAGTTCTCGAGTAATTGGGAATGTGTGTATGCATGATTGAAGCATGGTTTTGTTTGTATGCTTGTTGAGTGAAAGCATGTTCAGTGTTTGGTGGTGATGGTGTATATGTGATGCATGTTGTGATGATGCATGATGAGGGTACCCATTGCCAAACAAAAGCTAAAGAGATAATGTTGTTTTTGAAGGAAATTGAGCTTGAATACTTGGAATTTGCTTACCTTGCTGGTCCTGACTTGTTTTATTTTGTATTGTTGTGCATGGTAAAAGTATGGCACCACGTAGAGAGTTAAGGAGTAGCGTGAGAGCTACGACCCCGGAGGGGAATGTGAATGATGAGCACACGGGTAGTGCTGTGTTACCTCCTCCTCCACCTGGTGGTGGTGGTGCGGAGAGGGAAAGAGCTGGAGCTGAGGCAGCTGGTGCTGGAGCTGCAGGACCTGAGGTTGGTCAGGGGCAAGCGATGCCTGACATGTCTGTGCTTGTACAAGCTATTGCGGGTGCGTTTCGAGCAGCAGTAGCTGGAGCTCAAGGAGCTGGGCATCAAGGAGATGCTGGTGCTAGACTACCCTTGGAACGTTTGCGCAGTCTTGGTGGGACTGAGTTTAGGGGTATGTCAGCTGAGAGGTCAGAAGCATGGTTGGAGAGTACCAAGCGTGTCTTGGGGCAGATGAGTTGCACTGATGTGCAGAAGCTGGGATGTGTGGTGTCACTGCTGCAAGGTGATGCTTATACGTGGTGGACGACCACAATCTCTGGGATGGCTGATGCTGATGTTACTTGGACGTTCTTTCAGCATGCGTTCAAAAGGAGATATCTGGGAGTTAGATATCTGGATGAAAAGAAGCGTGAATTCATGTCTCTGACCCAAGGGAGCATGAGTGTGGCAGAGTATGAAGTACAGTTCGTACGTCTTAGCCAGTATGCACCGGAGCTGATACCTGATGAGCGCGAGAGGTGCGAAAGGTTCCGTTATGGCTTGGTAACGGAGGTTAAGACCTATATGTTGGCAGCTGAGTACAATGATTTCGATGTGCTGGTTAGTCGGTCCAAAGACATCGAGATGAACCTGAGTTTGTCAGCCAAGGGTGCTGGAGCTAGTTCTGGAAAGAGAACTGCTGAGTATAGTTCCGGTGGTGGACGGAACAAGAGAGGGCGTGATCAGAGGTTTCAGTCTTCGTCTAAGAGAGGTGGAGGTGCACCTGCTAGGGGTGGCAATGCTAGAGCTGACCCTAGTGCTTGTTGGATTTGTGGTTCCCGTGGTCACTTGAAGCGTGACTATCCTCGTGCTGGAAGGGAGGTGCAAGCTCCTGTGATAGCAGCTGGTTATGAGTGCTGGAACTGTGGTTCAGCTGATCATCTGAGACGTGATTGTCCGAGGATGGCTGGTGGTCAAGAGCGTGCTCCTGTTGTTGCAGCACCGCAGAGAGGTCGTGGGCGCGGCCGTGGTAATTTCCAGAGGCGAGAGGAAGGTGGCCGCGGTGTAGCTCATGTTGTGGCTATTCAACCTGAGGGTGGTGGCCAAGCGAGGGTGTATGCTCAGCGCGAGGGAAGGAATGATGCTGATGTGATTGCAGGTACCTTTACTTTGCAATCCTTGTCATTGCTTTCTTTGATTGATTCTAGATCTACGCATTCAGACATTCTTCGTGAGCATGCTGAGTTGCTTGGTTTGCCTGTTGAGTCTTTGGATGTTGGTGTTAGAGTCACTAGTTCTTTTGGTGAAACTGTTGTGACTCGTAGGCTTTATAGAAGGTGTCCTTTGGTTGTTCAAGAGCATGTCTTTCATGTTGATCTTATGGAGTTGCCCTTTTATGGTTTTGATGTGATCCTTGGTATGGATTGGCTTGCTGAGCATCGTGCTGTTGTGGATTGTGAGAATAAGCGGGTTTCGCTTAAGCTTGCGGATGATTATGAAGTGGTGGTGGTTGGTGAGAATGTGAAGTTTCTTGCCAATGTTGTTTCTACCTTGGAGGCGAGCAGGATGCTGAGGCAAGGTTGTGAAGCTTTTCTGGCTTTTGTGATGAATCCTAGTTCGAAGGAGCTGAGGGTGCAGGATATCAGGGTTGTGAAGGAGTTTCCTGATGTTTTTCCTGAGGAGTTGCCTGGTTTACCTCCTAATCGTGAGGTGGAGTTTGGTATTGAGCTGTATGAGAATACCACTCCTGTGTCCATTACTCCCTATAGAATGGCACCTAAGGAGCTGAAGGAGCTGAAGACGCAGTTGCAAGAGTTGCTTGATCGTGGTTTCATCCGGCCGAGTGTTTCGCCTTGGGGTGCTCCTGTCTTGTTTGTGAAGAAGAAAGATGGCACGATGAGGATGTGCATTGATTACCGTCAGCTGAACAAGTTGACTATCAAGAATCGGTATCCTTTGCCGAGGATTGATGATCTCTTTGATCAATTTCGGGGAGCTGCTGTGTTCTCTAAGATTGACTTGAGGTCAGGGTATTACCAGTTGAAGGTGAAGGATGTGGATGTGCCTAAGACAGCTTTCAGGACAAGGTATGGGCATTATGAGTTCCTTGTGATGCCGTTTGGTCTGACAAATGCTCCTGCTGCTTTCATGGACATGATGAATCGTGTTTTTCATGAATACCTGGACAAGTTCGTTGTGGTGTTCATTGATGATATCCTTGTGTACTCGCGTACTGAGGAAGAGCACGAAGAGCATTTGAGGATTGTGTTGCAAGCTTTGATTGGAGAATCAGCTTTATGCTAAGTTGAGCAAGTGTGAGTTCTGGCTTAGAGAGGTTGTTTTTCTTGGGCATGTGGTCTCAGCTGAGGGGATTCGTGTTGATCCTCAGAAGATCGAAGCAGTGATGAACTGGAAAGTTCCTAAGTCTGTTCAGGAGGTTCGTAGTTTCCTTGGTTTGGCAGGATACTACCGAAGGTTTGTGGATGGTTTTTCCAAGATTGCTGCTCCTTTGACGAAGTTGCTGCAGAAAGATGTTAAGTATGAGTGGACAGAAGCGAGGCAGCAAGCTTTTGAGAAGCTGAAGATGGCTTTGACGCAAGCTTCTATCTTGATTCAGCCTGAGTCAGGGAAAGAGTTTGTAGTCTACAGTGATGCATCCTATGTTGGTTTGGGGTGTGTGCTGATGCAAGAGGGTAAGGTTGTGGCTTATGCGTCGCGGCGGTTGAAGGTGCATGAGCGCAATTATCCTACGCATGATATTGAGTTGGCTGCAGTGGTCTTTGCTCTGAAGATCTGGAGGCATTATCTGTATGGTGAGAAGTGTACTGTGTACACGGATCACAAGAGTTTGAGGTATCTGATGTCTCAGAAGGAGTTGAATCTCAGGCAGCGACGTTGGTTGGAGTTGCTCAAGGATTATGATCTGACGATTGAGTATCATCCTGGAAAGGCCAATGTTGTTGCGGATGCCTTGAGTAGAAAGGTAGCTGTTGAGCTGAGAGCTATGTTTGCTAGCTTGAGTATATCGCAGGATGGTGGTCTTGTTGCTGAGTTGCAGGTGAAACCTTCGTTGGTTCAGTTGATCAAGGATAAGCAGTTGATGGATGATTCCTTGGTGTCTCATGTTCAGGATATCGCGGAGGGTAGGCCTTCGGATTTCTGCTTTAATGAGGATGGAGTGTTGTGTTTTGGTAGTCGGATAGTAGTGCCTGCAGATGCTGAGTTGAGGCATGCTATTCTGGCTGAAGGTCATAGCAGTCCTTTTGCTATGCATCCTGGTAGTACAAAGATGTATCGCGATCTGCGTGATGAGTACTATTGGGTAGGCTTGAAGAAGGATGTGGCAGAGTTTGTAAGCAAGTGTTTGGTGTGTCAGCGAGTTAAGGCTAAACATCAGGTTCCTTCTGGTTTGTTGCAACTGTTGAAAATCCCTGAATGGAAGTGGGAGAGGGTTACCATGGATTTTGTATCTGGTTTGCCTTTGTCTCCGTCGAAGAAGAATTCTGTTTGGGTGATTGTGGATCGCCTGACGAAGTGTGCGCATTTCTTGCCTGTGCATACTACGTTCTCTTTGGATAAGCTGGCGGAGCTGTACGTTGCTGAGGTTGTGAGGTTGCATGGTGTGCCTAAGTCGATTGTGTCGGATAGGGATCCGAGGTTCACATCGCGTTTTTGGCAGTGTTTGCATCAAGCTCTGGGTACAAGGTTGCATTTCAGTACATCCTATCATCCTCAGTCGGATGGCCAGTCTGAGCGAGTTATTCAGATTTTGGAGGATATGTTGAGATGCTGTGTGATAGAGTTTCAAGGTTCTTGGGAGAAGCATCTGCCTTTGGTTGAGTTCGCTTACAACAACAGTTTTCAGGCGAGTATACAGATGGCACCTTATGAGGCTCTGTATGGGAGGAAGTGTAGGACTCCTCTGTGTTGGGCTGAAACTGGTCAAAAGTTGGTATCGATGCCTGCTTTGTTGAAAGGTACTACCGAGAAGGTGAAGCTCATTTGTGAGCGGTTGAAGGCTGCTTCTGATCGGCAGAAGTCTTACGCGGATTTGAAGCGTAAGGAGATAGAGTTTGCGGTGGGTGATCGCGTGTTCTTGAAGGTTTCGCCTTGGAAGAAGGTGATGAGGTTTGGTCGGAAGGGTAAGCTGAGCCCTAGATACATTGGACCGTATGAGGTTGTTGAGCGTGTTGGTCCTGTTGCGTATCGGTTGAGGTTACCTCAGGAGTTGGAGAAGATTCATGATGTGTTCCATGTTTCTATGCTCCGGAGGTATCGATCTGATCCTTCGCATGTGTTGCCTGTGGAGGAAGTGGAATTGAATCCGGATTTGACCTATGATGAGGAACCGGTGAAAGTTCTGGATTCAGATAGCAAAGTTCTTCGTGGCAAGACCATTGAGTTGGTGAAGGTGCTGTGGAAGCATCGCGGTGTTGAGGAAGCCACGTGGGAGCGGAAGGAAGATATGCTGAAGCAGTTTCCTTATCTCTTTCCTTCAGGTAAATTTCGAGGACGAAATTTCTTAAGGGGGGGAGAGTTGTAACGCCCCGGTTTTGGGCTTGGAAGTCTTGGGCGTTGACCGGTTGGTCAAAGTGCTGTTCGAATCGTAAGAGGTTAAATTAGGAAAGCCTAGTTCGGGTTGCATAAAAATTATGGAAAAATGTTCTAAAATCATCTTTTATTATAATTAAGTGAACTGTGAAATCAATTTTGGAAAATGAGATTCGGAAGTGTGACATTTTGACTAGTGACCAAAATGTAATTTTTGAAAGTTTGGTGGCTATTTTATAAAGGGTTGAAACTTTGAATCTTTAAGGAGCTATTTACCCAAAGGGAGTTTCTCCAGATTTTTCTAAGATATTTTAACTCATAATTCTGATTTTAAAAGAATCAAAAGGAGGGAAATCCAATTTTAGCTATTTTCTCATTTAACCACCTATTTTCTCTCTATCTTTTTCTCTCAACCCAAACACTCTTTTTCCAGAGATCTTGTTCTGATTTTCTCACCTAAAATCATTCTTTCAACTCTCAATTGATTGCAAATCATTGTGTCTTCAAATCCTCTTCAATTGCTTCAAGTTTCATCAAGCTTTTCTATTCCAAAAAGAGGAGAAACTCAAGTTTGGAGGTAAGAACGTCCTTCTCCTCTGAACTTCAAGTTCTTTAATGAAATTCCTAAAGTTTTCAATCCTAATTTGATGATTGATTAAAGGTTTTAAGGTTGATTTATGGATCTTGGCTAATTATGCAAGATCTTGATGATTTCACTTGATTTTCGTTTGATCTGTTAAATCAGTGTTTTGAGATGTGTTTTTTATGTTAAATGATCATTAAATTGATGTGGAAATGAATCTTGATTGATGCAATCCCGGATAGGTTGGATTTCCTAAGTTTAGCTTGTGTTTTAAGGTAGCTTTTGTGGTGATCTTGGTGATCTGATGTTGCTGGAGGTATAAGGATGCTTATAGGTTGTTTTTAGATGTGTTTTGGTGTTGATGGAAGTGAGGTTTTGCTGGTTTGTGGCTGGGCTTTGTTTAGAGGTGTTTCGGATGCATTTTCGGTTGTGTTTGGTGGCCGAAAATGGAGGTTTAGTGAGAGCAGCGAGTTTTGATGCTTTCATTGAAGCAATTAATGCATGATGATGCATTAATCCTCTGCTTTAATGTGTTGAAACAGGGGAGGCATCCTAGGATCCAAGATTTGTTGATCCGGAGGCTTGTTTTGGTGCTTTGGCTTGAAGCGAAGTGGTAATCGGTGAGTGAAAATGGATTTTCAGCTTTTAAACCAAAGGTTGAAGGTTTTGGGAGCTTAGTTTAAGTCTAAACAACTTTGCTAAGCTCAAGTGTAAGTTTTCGGATTACTCTCTTAAAGTGGTGGCCATGTTTTGATGAAATGTGAAATGATGATTTTGCATGATTTGCTACTGTTTTGGTAAGCATGTTTTAGCATGTTAATTGCTGATGATTTAGCATGATTTATGCTGATGTTTTAAGCCATGTGTTGAAGGTGTCTCTAGGTAAGAGTACCTTGTTTTATGCATTGTTAAATGATGATTTAATGCTTTGAAATGCATGATGAAATGGCTTGGTTTAAATGCTTTAAAACAGTGGATTATATGATGTATAAAGTGTGTATTGGCAAGTGATGGTTTGTAAAAGTGAAGGTCACTAAGGTGGTTAAAAGTCCTTGAGTGAGCCTTGTTATCTAAGATCATCAAGGTGGTTAAAAGTCCTTGGATGAATCTTGTTGCGGACTCTAAGGTGGTTAAAAGTCCTTAGGTGCTCCTTTCCATGGTGGTTAAAAGTCCATGGGGCCAAGGTGTTTAAAAGTCCTTGGGGCCAAGGTGTTTAAAAGTCCTTGGGGTATTTCAAGCTACGGACACAAAGGTGGTTAAAAGTCCTTGTGTGGTCCATTCATGGTGTTTAAAAGTCCATGGCCAAGGTGTTTAAAAGTCCTTGGGGTCCAAGGTGTTTAAAAGTCCTTGGGGAAAGTTGTTGAACTTGATTTCTAAATGAAATGTATCACTTGAGCCAATATGACATGTATAGTACATGAGATGCATGAGATGCATGATTTAAGGTTTATGTTGAAGCATGAGATGCTTGTTTAAATGAAATGTGGAAGCATGATATTGCTTGATTTAAAGTATGCTTTGAGCATGTGTAAAGGTTGTTTACGAGCATGATTTACAAACGGTTTTAAATGCATTATTGAATGGTTTTTAAAGAGCACTCCTCACTAAGCTTTGGCTTACGCTCTCTCGTTTTCTTGATTCAATAATGCAGAGCATTAGAGTGCATTGAGGGCAGCAAGAGGAGGCAAGCAAACAAGTACAAGTAAAGCTCAATGTATGAAGGTTTTATAAGTGTTTTAGCTTTTGTATGTTTTGGCAATGGGGGACCAATGTATTTGTTTTGGGAGGTGTTTATGACTCCCTAAGTATGTTGAATGTGGTTGATGTTGCTGGTTTTTGGATTGAACCTTATATGCTTGTTTTGCAAGTTGGTGCTTAAGTAGATAGCTTGTGTTGGAAGCATGACCTTAAATTTGGGGCTTTTTGCATGAGATGTTATTTTGCTGATTTGGTGATGCTCTTACGTCTTAAATATGTTTAATTGCATGCTGGTAAAGTTTGGTGATGTTTGGAGCATGTTTGAGTGTCCAATTGCATGATCTAGTATGCTTGTTTGCTGGTTTTTGTGCAGGCGTTTCGGAACAGGAGTGTACCGTTTCGGAACGGGTGCCTTGCATGAACCCAGGCGTCCGAAACGGTATGCACCGTTTCGAAACGGTTTAGCCTCTGCCGAGGCCATGTTCCGGAACCCGTTTCGGAACGGCCCGTGTTTCGGAACGGTCGACCGTTAGGGGGCTGACATGGTAGTTATATGTTTTGAAATGTTTGCATTTTGGTCCTGAATCTTGTATGATCAATTGCATGAGCTGTGGATGTCCTTTTGAGCTGAAATTTCACAGAGAAGCATGAAACCCGACTAATTTCAAGATGGTAACTTTAATTTGGGTTAAGTCCCTTAATTTATCAGAATTTACAATTTGGTCCCTAAAGTTGTAATTTGTTCAATTGGGTCCCTGCTTGATCTCTGATGTTTGTGATCTTTTAATACGTTGATTGTATGGTCACACTTAAGGTTAATGTGCATCTAGATAAGATTAAAAAGAAAAAAAAAGGGTCGTTAATCAAGGTTGACTTTCGGGTTGACTTTGGTTTTCCCCGTGTAATCTTCGTAGTTCGGGTCAACCGTCTAGACCGGGCTACGGGGGTTACATGATTGATCCTGGATCTACCCATTCTTTTATAAGCCTGTAATTGGTTAAAAGACATATGATGTCTAGTGATTTTTTTGCATCAAAGATCTTCGTGACTAATTCGTTAGGTGATAGTGTTGCTCTAAGCCTTGTATGCAAGAATTGTCCGATCTTGATTCAAGGAATTCTGTTCCCCGCAGATCTCCTAGTCTTACCAATCCACGAGTTTGATGCGATTCTAGGCATTGATTGGCTTAGTAAACATCAAGCATGGGTGGACTACATTAAGCGAAAATTGTATCTCCAAGGTCATTGCAAGGAGAGAATAATGCTGATGAAATCTAGGAACTCCATGTTGTGTGCATTGTCCACATAATCTAGAAATGAACCTCAGATCCATGATATTGATATATTAAATGACTTCCCACATGTTTTTCCTGACAAACTTCCGGGATTGCCCCCAACCCGTGAAGTGGAATTTTGTATTGAGGTGCAACTTAGGACTGCTCCAGTTTCCATTGCACCATATCGAATTGCGGCTGTGGAGTTGAAAGAATTAAAAGCTCAAATTCAAGACCTTATAAACAAGGGTTTTGTTCAACCGAGCTCTTCACCTTGGGGAGCCCCGGTTCTCTTTGTCAAAAGAAGGATGGTACTATGCGATTGTGCATTGACTATAGGCAACTGAACAAAGTCACCATCAAGAATAAATACCCTTTGCCTAGGATAGACGACATGTTCAACCAATTAAAAGATGCCTTTGTGTTTTCCAAGATCGATTTAAGGTCGAGTTACTATCAAATGAGAGTCAAGGAGTATGATATGCCCAAGGCTTGATGCAAACATTCCCAAAACCGCGATGTAAACCTTGGATCCCTATCCGACACTATGGACTATGGTACACCATGCAACCGCACAATCTCAGCAATATACAGCTTGGCCAACCTATCCAAGGTATATGTAGTAGCACAAGCAAGAAATGTGCACACTTCGTAAGGCGATCAACAATCACCCAAACTGAATTCTTCTTTGACGGTGACAAAGGCAAACCACACACAAAATCCATGGTAATCCTTTCCCACTTCCACTCCGAGATTCTCAAAGGTTGCAACAACTCCGAAGGTACCTGATGTTTAGCTTTCACTCAATGACACACCTTGCACTTACTAACAAAGTCAGCCACATCCTTTTTCAACCCCACCCAGTAGTACTCATTCTTCAAATCACATTACATCTTTGTACTACCAGGGAGCATAGCGAAAGGGCTACTATGGGCTTCAGTCAGAATAGTGTGCCTCAACTCAATATCATCTACCACCACTATTCGACCACCAAAGCACAAAACACCACTATCATTAAAATTGAAATCCGAAGGCTTACCCTCTGCAATGTCTTGAACATGTGGGACAAGAGAATCATTTAGCAGCTCATTGCCCTTGATCAACTGGATCAGAGATGGTTTCACTTGCAATTCAGCAACTAGACCACCATCTCGCGATATGCTCAAGCGAGCAAACATCACCCTCAACTGTGCAACTACTTTTCTGTTCAAAGCATCGGCCACAACATTGGCCTTTCCCGGGTGATACTCGATCGAAAAATCATAATCCTCAAGCAACTCCACCCAATGATGTTGCCTAAGATTCAACTCCTTCTATGACATAAGATACTTTATGTTCTTTTGATCCGTGAAAACCATACACTTCTCACTATACATATAATACCTCCAGATCTTCAAAGCAAACACAACAGCCACAAGCTCAAGAACGTGAGTAGGGTAGTTACGCTCATCCATCTTCAATTGCCTAGATGCATAGGCTACTACCTTACCCTCCTGCATCAACACACATCCCAAACCAGCGATGGACGCATCACTATAGACCACAAACTCCTTAACTGACTCGGGCTAAATCAGAACATGAGCTTGCGTCAAAGCTTCCTTCAGCTTCTCAAAAGCTTGTTGCCTCGCATCCGACCACTCAAAGCGAACATTCTTCTACAACAACTTGGTCAAAGGTGCAGCAATCTTCGAGAATCACTCGATAAACCTACGGTAAAATCCAGCTAAACCAAGAAAACTCTGCACCTCCGTCACCGACTTAGGCACCTTCCAACTCATCACAGCCTCTACCTTATGCAGATCAACGCGAACACCCTCAGCTAATACAACATGCCCAAGGAAGACCATCTCCTTAAGCCAAAACTCACATTTACATAGCTTAGCATACAACTAGTTTTCCAACAACGCTTGCAAAATGATTCTGAAGTGTCTATCATGATCCTCCTCGGTACGAGAATACACAAGGATATCATCAATGAACACCACCACAAACCAATCCAAGAACACATGAAACACACGATTCATCATGTCCATGAAAGCAGCAAGCGCATTGGTCAAACTAAACGTCATCACTAGGAACTCGTAATGCTCGTACCTTGTCTGAAAAGTTGTCTTAGGTACGTCCACATCCTTTACCTTTAACTGGTAATACCCCGACCTTAAGTCAATCTTAGAAAACATAAAAGCTCCTTGAAACTGATCAAAGAGATCATCAATCCTTGGCAAAGGATACTTGTTCTTGATCGTCAACTTATTCAGTTGTCGATAATCTATGCACACCCGCATCGTCCCATCTTTCTTCTTTACAAACAACATTGGTGCACCCCAAGGTGACACACTCGTCCAGATGAACCCTCAGTCCAGCAACTACTGAAGTTTTGTTTTCAACTCTTTAAGCTCTTTAGGTACCATGCGATAAGGAGCAATGGACACTAGAGTCGTATTCTCATACAACTCGATACCAAACTCAACTTCTCTGCTTGGCGGCAACCCCGACAATTCTTTCGGAAAGATACCTGGAAAATCGCAAACGGTTCTGATGTCCTGCACACGTACATCTTTTGTGAAGGTGATGAGAGCTTAGCCCAAGGTTTATTGGAACATACGAGGTTGTGGAGTGTGTTGGTCATGTGCCATATCGGTTGAGGTTGCCTTCTGAGCTAGAAAAGATACATGATGTGTTCCATGTCTCGATGTTGGGGAGGTACATATCGGATCCTTCTCATGTGATGCATGTTGAGGAGATAGAGTTGAATCTGGATCTATCTTACGATAGAGCTTTTGAAGGTGTTGTGGTGGCACCGATGAGTTGAGGAGGCCACTTGGGAAAGCAAGGCGGACATGCTAAAGCAGTTTCCGCACCTTTTTCCTTGAGGTAAAATTTCAAGGAAGAGATTTCCTAAGAGGGGGAGAGTTGTAAAGCCTTGGTTTTGGGCCTAGATGTTTTAGACATCAGATCGGATAGGTTGGAAATGGTTCAAATCGTGTTTGGTGATTTAAAGAAATCAAGGATCGGGATAGGATATAAACATGGTAAAAATTGCTAAAATCCTCTAAAATCATGTTTAAGAGGTTGGTAAAATCAATTTTACAAAATTGACTTTGGAAGTGGTACATTTTGGGTAGTGACCAAAATGTATAGCTTCAAAATTGTGGAAAATGTAATTTTAAAAGAGGAGCCAAAATCTTAGAATATTTAGGGAGCTTTATGGCAATTTAGTCTTTCCTTAATATGACATGTGTTTAAAATGATTTTTAAATTAATTGATTTAAAAGGCTTTTATTCATTTAATTAATTGGTAGTTAATTATTGAGATTTTAATCACTTCACTACCTTCCTCTTCTTATTTTCAGCCAAACACCATTCTAACTCATTTTCTCCAGATTTCTTTTCTTCCAAGCACTCCTTTCTTGATTTCTCTTTCATTTCAAAGAATTCTTTTTAACTCCTTCAAGATTTGTGAAGCTAAAACTTGTCATTAATTGAGTAAAGCAAGGATTAGAGGTAAATCCCATTCTCAACCTCTAATTAAGGTATTTTATTGAAATTCACTTGAGTTTTAGTTTGCTTTTAATTGAGTTTTGAGTTGATTATTATGTTGAAAAAGGGTTTTGATAATATAGATCTCGAAATCCTTGAGATCCTTGAGTTTCTTGATGGTTTTAGTTGGGTTTTTGAGGTGAAATGGTGAAGTTATGTTTGCTGGAGGTATAAGGATGGGTTTAGGTTGTTTTTAGTTATGTTTTGATGTTTATGAATGGTTGAAAGTGATATATGTTGGTTGAGCTTGGTTTAGGAAGCAATCGATTGAATTTTTTGTTGTTTCAGATGGGTAAATTGGTGTAGTTTGGGTGAGCAACGAGTTTGTGTTTAGTTGCTGGTGTTGAAATGCATTTTAATGCATTTGGATCTCTGTTTTGGTGATAAAAAACAGAGAATCTTGATCCAAGAGCAAACGAGATGTTTTTGGAGACTCTAGAATGGTGATTTTCGTGTCGGCGAGCAAGGTTTCGTGTATCGGTGAGTGGAAACGGATTTTCCATCTTTGTAATGCTTTGAGCGTGGTCTTGGGAGGTTAGTGTAAGTTTGAAACACATAGCTAAGCTCAAGAGTAAGTGATTCGATTGTCTTTCTCAGAATGTGCTATGTTTTTGTGGAAAATACACTTGAATTAAATATAGTTTTTACTCTTTTAAAGCTTGTTTTGAGCATTGATAATGCTGGTGTTTAATGCCATGTTGTTAAGGATGAATTTGGTAGATGATCCTTAGATTTATGAAATGTATGCATTTGAGATTAAGCATGTTTATGCTTGTGAAAGTGGCATTGTGATTTATGCTTGTAAAATAGTGGAATAATGTTGATAAATGATTATATTGACAAGTAATGGAAATGGTTTTTGGTTACTTTAATCGGATATAGTTAGCCGGCTATAGGATTGGCTCCACCGTGAATAAAGTCACCTTGGATGTCGAGGGTTGTGATTGTACCGTATACTCCATCCAAGTACCCTAACGATTGAGGTTAAGATCACAATAGTGGATGGTTAAATCTCGTGTTTGTATCTTGTAGTATGTGTCATGTGCACTCGTTAGTGGAACTGTACAACCGTCGATGAGTGGTGTTGAGGGGTTGTGATTGTACCGTTTAACTCCACCACGGGTGTCACAATGGTTGATGACTTAATCCCGCGTGTGAGCCTTGTGTAGTCTGGTAGTGTGTATGAAGCGTGTGGGACAACACTTGTAATCCGCGTATCTGATTTTGTCATATGAGTTGGTTTTGCTATGGATTGATAATTAATCACTTGCGAGCCAATATAATGTTGTTGATTAATGATTTAAGCATGTGATGCTTGTGATTTATGCTAGAATGCATGTGATGCTTGGTTTAAGCATGAGCAGAAGATTGTTTGTTGTTATTTAATTGATACTATGAGCATGTGGTTTTAAAAGTGCATTGATGCCATGAGAGGGCATGTTTTAAGTAAAGGCATGAGTTGATAAATTGTGATTTTTTCAGGTTTTGTGAAATGGATTGATGAATGTTGTTTTTAGTGATCCTCATTAAGTTGTATGCTTACGCTCATTTGTTTCATCAATGCAGAGAATTAGGCTTTTAAGGCAGCAAGAAGGTAAGTGTAATCTATGCACTTTTGATTAAACAAAGTATGTGGTTTTACCTTGGTGTAATAAGAGGCAATGGGCGGGATTTCTACTCTTTGTTCTATTTGGTGATGTTAAACACCTTGAGCATGTTTGGTTTGTTGATTTGGTATTTAAATGGCCTTTGGAGATCGATTTACGCTTGAATGTGGTTTTTAGCCTTTTTGTGGATTTGTTAACTAGGAAGCATGCCTATAGCCTTGTAGTATGCTTGATTGATGACATCGTCTAGTTCGTGCTACTTATGGATGGTCTTTGATGTGTATACATATTGTAAGGTAGTTATGGCATGTGTTGGAAGGGTTTCGGAGGTGAAAAATTATGTAAAACCGGCATTTTGGAGAATTGAAGGTCCAGGCATTTCGGAACGCCCTTATCAGTTTCGGAATGATGGTCTGTAATGGTCATGGCGTTCCGGAACGGGAAAGCACGTTCCGGAACACTTTGCTACTGTCAATCACCATATCGAAACAGGGAACTCATGGTCTCGGAACACACCCGTGTATCGAAATAGTCAACGTGGTTTTGAAACGACCGTTTCGATACATGGTCTTGGGTTCCGAAACGCTTGACCGTTGGATGTGATTTTGAAATGTTATAGGTTTCTGTTTCTTACGTTTTGGTCCCTGATTTTTGTAAGCTTAATTGATTGAGTTTGGATGATCTGTTTGAGTTGAAATTTATCATGCTGGTATGTTATATGATTAAGTATGGATTGGTAACTTTAAATCAGCTTAGTCCTTATAAACCTGGAAACTTACAATTTGGTCCCTAAAAGTCAAAAGCATGCGATTGAACCCCTAATTGAACTCCAATCGTTGTGACGTTTTCACCTAATTGCTTTATTAATCACATAGGATAATAATGTGCATCTAGAAAAGATAAAAAGGAAAGAAAGGGTCGCTAATCGGGGTTGACTTTTATGAGTTGACTTCAGTTTTCCCTAGGTAAACTTCTTAGTTCGGGTGAGGTGTCTAGGTCGGGCTAAGGGGGTTACATTAACTACTTAGGAATGCTTTAGAATATAAGACATAGCATAGCCAAAATACTATAAGAAAGACCATAAACCAATTAGAGACCATTTACAAGTCCAAGACATAAACCGAACATGCCCAAGGTGATTAACATCACCAACAAAACCAAGTGTAGAAATCCCACCCATTGCCTCTTATTACACTAAAGTAAAACCACATACATTGCTTATCCAAATACTTGGATTTCCCCTTGCTTTCTTGTTGCCTCTAATGATCAAATCTCTGCATTGATGAAACAAATGAGCGTAAGCATAAAGCTTAGCGAGGATCGCTAAAAACCAAGCATTCATCAATGCATTTTGTAAAACCAAAACATCATCATTTGTCAACATATGCCTTTATTTAAAACATGCTCTTAAAGCATCAATGCACTTTTAAAACCATGTGCTCATAGCATCACTAAGATAACAACAAAATCCTTTGCTCATTCTTAAACCAAGCATCACATGCATTCTAGTATAATTTCCAAGTATCACATGCTTAATTCATTTCTCAACATCATTATATTGGCTCGCAAGTGACCATTAACAAACCATATCAAAACCAACACAATCGGATAAGCGGACTACAAGCGTTTTATCCCACACGCTTCATACACACTACCGGACTACACAAGGTGGAGATATATGGCACAATCTGAACCCCACAACACTCATGATGAAGATAAATGGCACAATCACAACCCCTCGACATCACCCATCAGTAGTTGTATAATTCCACTAATAAGAGTATGGGACACATACAACAAGACTTACACATGGGATTAAACCATCACTTGCCAATATAAATCACAATGCCATTTTCACAATCATAAACATGCTTAAACCAAATGCATTAATCGCATAAATCCAAGGATCACCTACCATGTGCATCCTTAACAAAATGGCATTAAAAACAGCATCATCAATGCTCAAACCATGCTTTAAAATAGTAATCAATCCTCATTCAATTCAAGTGCATTTTAAACCAAAACATAGCACATTCCGAGAGAGACTTTCATTTTACCTACTCTTGAGCTTAGCTAAGTGTTTCAAACTTACACTAAGCTCCCAACACCACGCTCAAAGTGTTACAGATCTGGAAAATCCATTTCCACTCACCGATACGCGAAACCTCGATCGCCGATGCGAAGATCACCTTTCCAAAGCCTCCAAAAATGCTTCGCTTGCTTCAATATCAAGATCCCCTATTTTTATAGCATCAAAATAGAGATCCAAATGCATTAAAATGCATTTCAACACCAGCATCAAAACACAAACTCGTTGCTCACAAAACTACTCCATTTACCCATCCGAAACAACCGAAAACTCAATCGATTGCTTCCTAACCCAAGGCCAACCAACACACATCACTTTCAACCATTATTAAACAACAAAACACACCCAAAAACAACCTAAACCCCTCCTTATACCTCCAACAAGCATAACACCACAAACTCACCACAAAAACCTAACTAAAACCATCAAAAAACACAAGGATCTCAAGGATTTCGGAAACTGTGTAATCAAAACTCTTTTCAACATAATAATCATCTCAAAACTTAATAAAAATCATTCCGAAACAAAGCTCATTATAAACACTGCGAAAATCAAGATTTAAACCATGATTTTGGAAGATTTTGATCTTAAATCAAAACTATAAACAAAAATCACCCAAAAACAACATTTAGAAGCCAAAGATCTTGGGAATTTCAATAAAGAACCTAAATTGAAGGTTGAGAACGGGATTTACCTCCAATCCTTGCCTTCCTTAAGGATTGAAAAGTTTTTGCTTCACAAAACATAAGAACTTGAAGACATTTCTTGAAAATGATTTAGGAATCAAAGAGAGTGTTTGGGAGAAAAGAAATCTGGAGAAAGCGTTGAGAAAATGAATTTTGCTTGAATGAGAGTTAGTTACGTCAAAAAATTCTCATTTTTCTATTTTAGCAAATTAATAAAATAAAATCATTTTTATTTTAATAATCTAAAAATCATCTTAAAACACATGTCAATTTAAGGAAGGTGTAATTGCTCCAAACCTCACTAAAGATTCTAAGATTTTTGACTACTCTTTGGAAATTAAACTTTTCCATAGTTTTGAAACTTTACATTTTGGCCCTACCCAAAATGTACCACATCGAAAGCTCTTTCTGTAAAATTGATTTGACCAACCTTTTAAACATGATTTTAGAGGATTTTAGCAAATTTTGATATTTTTATCCTTTCTCGATCCTTGACTTCCCTAAACCACCTAATATGATTCAAATCGTTTCCGACCAGTCTGATCCGATGTCTAAAACATCTAGGCCCAAAACCAGGGCGTTACAATAATTATTGGTTAAGTTTATAAAAGCGTAAATTTGATAAAAATATGTGTCACGTGTTATGGATTAAGTAGGTGAATGTTTGAACACGATAAAGGAATGATTTGTTCGATAGTTAAAAATTAGTTTATGAGAAATTTGGAGCTTGCTATGAATTAGATAAAAATAGTCTGACAATATTGTAATTTGTATTATCAAAACTTAATTTAAACTTGTTTCTTTATAAGGAAAATATCCTTATAAAGTTGTTGATCACTAAAATACCAATTTAAAATAGTAGGTAATATGAAACTAAGATGTCTAAGCTTTTTTACCTCTATCTTGGCTTGATCAAATTCTAGCTTACGCAATAAGTTGGTCTTTTTGATGGTTCGAATATCATCTTATGTTACAAGTAGGGGTGTTCATATCTAGGTACCCGGATTGTAACCCTCTCGACTCGGCCTGGCCGATAGACCGAATCGAATGGATCACATGGGGAATATTGAATTAAACTGGGAAAGTTTACCTCAATAAACGACCCTTTATTTTTCTTTTTATCTTGTCTAGATGCATCTTAGGTTCCTATGTGTATGTATACAAGCAGCGGATAAAACATCAACATGTTTGCCAATTAATTAAAGTTGATTAAGGTTTAGGGACCATTTTGTAAATTTGGAAAATTTGAAGGACTTTTTTCAAATTCAAGTTACCAAACTTAAATTAAATTCGTTACATGCTTATTGGTGAAAGCTCAGTTCAAAAAGACATTTAGAACTCATCCAATTGCATACAAGACAAACATGGACGAAAATGTAAGAAGCAGAAACTCAAAACAATTTAAAATCTACATCCAACGGTCTGGGTTTTTGGAATAGGAAGCCTTGTTTCAATACAGGCGTTTCGAAACTTAAATGCCCGTTTCGAAACGTGGGACCATTCTGAAACCCCTCTAAACAAGTTCCGGTACAAAGGTTCAAAGAGGCAAAATGTTCCGGAACGTGCCTCACCATTTCGAAACACCAAGGCCACTACAGGCCACTGTTCCGAAACGAGTAAGGGCATTCTGAAACGTCTAGACCTGCAACATACCAAAAAACTAGTTTAAAATGGTTATTACCCTCCGGAACCATCCCGACACATGCCTCAATATACATATAACTTGTATACACATCAAAGATCACATAAACGAAGCACAAGCATCATCAAGCGTCATTCCCACAAACTATGATACTAAAGGCATGCTCCCTAGATGTCAAAAGCACAAAAAGGCAAAAAACCAATTGCAAGCATAAACCAATACTCAATGGCCATTTACAAACCCAAATATGCATCATAAAGTTGCTCAAAACCAGATATCAACAAATCAATAACGTTCAATGCATCGAACACCCCCATTACCCTTATTACGCTAGTTCAAAAGCTCAACATACTTTTAACAAAATGTCTTGGTGTGATTCCTCGAAGAGGCTGCCTCCAAAAGTCTAATTATCTACATTGATGAAACAAAGAGAGCATAAGCATACAAGCTTAGTGAGGGTTGCTCAAAACCATAAATATCACCAATGCAAAAATTGTTTTTCACTCTTCTCAAAACCAACATGGCATTCTTGATAAACCATGCACTTTTTTATCAAACTCACTGATTTAAACACCATGCAACATGGTCCAAATCACAACCAAGAATTAAACCATTTCTACTCGTTTTCCAAGCTTTCCAAGCATAAACACCATTATTCTAAGCTTAAACCAAAACATGCATCTTTCAAAACATGCATTAGCAACATTTTCCACATTATACAATTCCATTATATTCGCTCAAAAGTGATAACAACAATCTCAAAAACAATGTATCGGATACACGAGTTACCAAGGGTTGTCCCACACCCTTCATACCCTCTACCGGCATCTCAAGGTTCACACACGAGAGTGACCCTCCATCGTTGTGACACCCGTGGTGGAGTATTTGGTATAATCACAACCCCTCAACACCACTCATCGGTAGATGTATAATCCACTAACGAAAGACGGGACAAAAGACATGGTTCGCACCCAGGAGCTACCCTCAACCGTTGCAACCTTAAAAAATCCTCAAAGGTTACGGTACTTGGATGGAGTATTCGCTACAATCACAACCCCTCAATATCCAAGGCTATTTGTTTATAGTGCACTCAATCCTATAGCCGACTAACTATATCTGATTTCATTTATAAAACACTTTAAACCACATCACTTGCAAATATATTCCACAACACATGCATAACTCACTGTTTTTACAAAGCATTCATGATAAGCCATCAACAAGCATTAAACCATGCTTAAAACCTCATGCATCAACACTTCATACAGGGACCACTTATCTAGTACATCCTTAAACCACTTGGCATCATCATACACAATTTATATTCTTAAAAACATGCTTTAAAATAGTAGGTAAATGCATTTAAAATCAAGTGCAACCAAAGGCTCATAACAAGAACAACCGAGGGAGAAATTTTGATTTACTTACTTCCGAACTTAATAAAGCGTTTCAAGCTCTTATTAAGTTCCAAAAACCTTTTCTAAAACGTTTCCATGCCAGAAAACCAAATTCCACTCGCTGACTCGCGATACCATGCTTGTCGACGCAACTATCGATCTTCTGAAACCACCAAAAACACTTTGTTTGCTTCCAGATCACTATCCCATGTTTTCAACACATCAAAACTGAGGTTCAATGCATTAAAATGCATCCAAAACCCCAGCACACACAATAAATCTCGCAGCCCTGCTCTAAAGCAACAAAACACCCATCTGAAACAACCGAAAACTCAATCGATTGACCACAAACCTCAGCCCATCCATTTCCCACCTCATCGACCACATTCTAAGCATTAATCAACATCCAAAAAAAACCTAAAACAAACCTTATGCCTCAGCAACTCGAATTCCCAAGACCACCTTAAAAACTCACCTAAAAACACTGCAAAAACCAAGAATCTCAAGGATTTCGGGATCTACATGATTAAGACTCCACTTAAACACCAAAAACCTTTCAAAACTCATTTAGAAACAACCTTAAAACAGCCAAATCAATTAAAGTCTGAAAAACTTGTGAAAACTTTTTCTTAATTGTTTAACTACTTTCTTTAATTACCCAAATTAAAAAGCCTTTTAATTTTTAATAGCATTTAAATCACACGCCAAATTAGGGAAAAGGCATAATTTCCATGTAGCTCCCTAAACATTCTAAGATTTTGACTCTTCTTGAAAAACTATTTTTTCAACTTTTAAATCATTATATTTTGGTCACTACCCAAAATGTATACTTTCGAAAACTCGGTTTGTAAAATTGATTTGACTAACCTCTTAAACACCATTTTAGAGGATTTTCAAAAAATTTATCACATTTTTATCCTATCCCGAACTCTGATCTTCCTAAACCACCTTTTAAATGGTTCAAACAACCGTCACCAGTTTCACCGGTCTTACCCGACTCACCAAAACATCTAAACCTAAAATAGGGCCGTTACAACTCTCCCCCACTTAGGAAATTTCATCCTCGAAATTTTAGCTGATGGAAAAAGATGCGGAAACTGCCTCAGCATGTCCGCCTTGCTTTCCCACGTGGCCTTTTCAACTCCTGGGTGTCGCCACAACACCTTCACAAGCTTAATCGTCTTGCCACGAACAACTTTGCTACTCAAATCCAAAATTCTCACCAGTTCCTCACCATAAGAAAAATCCGGAATCAACTCTATTTCCTCAACCGACATCACATGCGAAGGGTCCGATCTATGTCTTCGCACCATAGATACATGAAACACACCATGGATCTTTTCCAGCTTGGGAGGCAACCTCAACCAATAAGCCATGAGACCAACCCGCTCCACAACCTCATATGGCCCAATAAACCTCGGACTAAGATTTCCCTTACGTTCGAACCTCATCACCTACTTCTAAGGCAATACCTTAAGGAACACACGATCCCCAACCGCGAACTCAACCTCTTTACGCTTTAAATCTACGCAAGACTTTTATCGATCTGATGCAACCTTCAATCGCTCATATATGAGCTTCACCTTCTCTGTTGTTTCTTTTGAGCATATCTGGCAAGGAAAGCAACTTTAGCCCCGCCTCAGCCCAACAAATAGGCGTTCTACACTTCCTCCCCTACAAGGCCTCATACGGTGCCATTTGAATACTTGCCTGAAAGCTATTATTATAGGACAACTCATCCAGCGACATATGCTTCTCCCAAGAGCCTTGGATAACTCGACTTTTGAAGTGATGGAATTCAACAGCGTACCTAACGTCTAATGTAAACATTCCCAAAACCGTGCTGTAAACCTCATATCTCTATCCGACACTATAGACTTGGGCACACCGTGTAAAAGCACAATTTCAGCAATATATGACTCGGCTAACTTGTCCAACGTATACGTAGTATGCACAACCAAGAAATGCGCACACTTTATAAGACGATCCACAATCACCCATACAGAGTTCTTCTTCGATGAGGTCAAAGGTAACCCTGATACGAAATACATCGCAATCCTTTCCCATTTCCACTCAGGTATCCTCAAAGGCTGTAACAAACTGGAAGGAAACTGATGCTCATTCTTCACTCGTTGGCAAACCATACACTTGCTAACAAAATCAACCACAACCTTTTTCAAACCCACCAAGTAGTACTCACCCTTCAAGCAACGATACATCTTATTACTACCAGGGTGCATAACAAAAGGAATGCTATAGCCCTCAGTCAAGATAGTGCGCCTCAACTCAACATCTTCTGGCACCACTACTCAACTTTTAAAACATATCACTCCATCATCATTAAAGCATAAATCTGTAACCTTACCATCAGCTATATCCTGAACATGAGGCACCAACGAATCATCCAACAACTGTTTTTCCTTAATCAACTGAATTAAAGAAGGTTTTACTTGTAACTCGGCTATCAAGCCACCATCACATGATATACTCAAACAAGCAAACAAAGCTCTCAGCTCAACAACCACCTCTCTACTCAAAGCATCGGCCATATCATTGGCCTTCTCAGGATGATGCTCAATGGTCAAACTGTAATCCTTAAGCAACTCCAACCACCTTCGTTGCCTAAGATTCAACACTTTTTGAGACATAAGGCACTTCAAACTCTTGTGGTCGATATAAACCACACACATTTCACCATAAAGGTAATGTCTCCAAATCTTCAGGGCAAACACCACTACTGCGAGCTCAAGATCATGTGTAGGATAGTTCTGCTCATGTACTTTCAGCTATCTAGGCGCATAAGCTACAACTTTCCCACCTTGCATCAATACGCAACCCAAACCAGCATATGATGCATCGGTATAAACTACAAACTCCTTACCCGATTCTGGTTGAATCAAGACAGGAGTTTGCGACAAAGCTTCCTTTAACTTCTTAAAGGCTTGCTGCCTAACATCCGTCAACTCGAAGCGAACATTTTTTTGCAACAACATAGTCAAAGAAACATCAATCTTAGAAAAACCTTCTGTTGAGTGTGCAAAAGTTCTACTTTTTATCCCCTGTTTAACCCATATTTCTGCTACATTCAAGCATAATCCATTGCATTTAGGGTAGATTTCACATATACATCACAATTATATAAAATGGATCAGTTGCTAGTGATTTTGGTTACTTTTGCAAGTAGCTGGTGTAGCAGACTCGGGGCAATGGAGAAGCAAAGCTAGAACACATGACTGAAGTCGAGAAGGATGACGCTGTCGTGGCAGCCAATGACGACATCATTGCTGAAAGGGAAAAATGAAGTGGAGCTCGAAAGAAACATGAAATTAAGCCGGTTTGTCGTGGGTCACTCCTATATTTTTCTAAGCCCTAGATCAAAATGAAGGCCAAGACCAAAGTTCAAGGAAAAAACCCAAAGCAAGAAAAGAGGACGAATTAAAAACATCTACTCTGAAGATTTAGTCTTTAATAAAGTTGTACTTTAATTAAACTTGTATTCTTGCCATATTAGAAAACTTGAACCCAAGGCCTATATAAAGGCATGTAATTCGATCTAGGGAAGGACATATCATTCTCTAGCCGTCTTCCCCTAAACCCTAGTTGTTTTCCCCCTTCTCATCATGTTCTAAACTTCCCCTAGGACTAAGGGTTGATTCTGTAAAGTAGTAGCAAGGATTGTATTGTTTTAGGATTTTTTTTGTTCAATAAAATAGACTTCAAGTTTGTTTATTCTGGTTTTCAACATCTTGCAAGAGTATCGGGAGAGCATTGCGAGATTATTCATTTATTTAATATCGGGAGAGTTGGGTATACGAAAGGAATAAGTACAAGTTCTCCAGTTTATGGTTGAACTATCTCGGGCCTAGGGATAAGACGAGGTTAAGTGGCTAAGGAAGAATTCAACAACATCGGTGTTCATCCTTCGACTCACGCTGGGATTTATTATTTAAGACGTGTTCATCGATAGACTTGGACCTAGGGATAGGACGAGTCACAACAGTGATTCTTGCCAAGCTTGAAGTACAGAGTTGTGTGATCGCTGCCGCGACAACAACAGACTCTTGCCGCCGCAGGTGCTGCCGCGACAAGAACGACGAAAATTTCTTTACCCTGAATCCTTTAATCTTTTATCTTCAATATTCTTCGATATTTCCCTACAAATAATTAAACTCTCTTCGTCCTCTTTTGTGTAGCAATCCAAGGATAAAGCTATTTCCAGTCCCTATGGATTCGACATCTGATACTTCGTGTATCACTTTACTACTTGCGTCGTGTACACTTGCACTCTATTGTGATAGACTCTTTTACACGCAACAAGTTTTTGGCGCCGTTGTCGGGGACTGGCAACATATCTTTACCCTATTTTTAATGCACATTCTTTTTAATTTTTCTATTTTTATTGGGATTGTTCCCCCTGTTCTTTTCACAAGGTTTTTCCTTTGCTTATGCGCAGATCTAGATGAGGCAAAGAACCTGAGTATCAGCTAGATCCTGAAATTGAACGCTCGTACAATCTCAGAAACCGAGTCCGTCTTTTGATAGCCAGAAACGATTATCTTGAGGAACAGTTAGAAGCCATGCATAACGGGAGAAACAGCCAAGAGAATCCCGAAGATCCTATTAGGGATGAAGGAAACGGACAGCCTGAAGCTGTCGTGGCCGCTCGACGATCATGCCGTGATTACATGATCAATGATCATGTGGAACTAGAGACCACCCTACCAGACGTGGAAGCTGAAAATTTCAAGCTGAAACCTGTCATGTTCAGCATGATCAATTCCGCCGGCCAATTTAGTGGTGCTACTACAGAGGATGCCAGAGAACATCTAAAAATGTTCCAAGAAATCTGTGGATCGTTTAGATTACCAGGAGTGAATCCGGAGATACTGAGGCTTCAGTTATTTCCCCATTCATTAAGGGAAAGAGCGAAAACTTGGTGGAACAAACTAACGCCGGGTTCAATACGAACTTAGGCGAATCTAACTCGTAAATTTTTATCTCGATTTAGTCCTTCCCATTTATCTGAGCGATTACGTAACGAAATTGCTACTTTTCAACAGAAAGATGATGAGCCAATGCACGAGGCATGGGACAGATTTACTACTCTTCTGAGGAATTGCCCGATGCACGGATTCCCTGTTTGGAACCAAGTCATAAAATTTTACAATGCTGCCAACACACATATCCGTATGAGAATAGATTCAGCAACCAATGGATTGTTGTTGGACAAAGATCCAGATGAAGCCATGGTGGTATTGAAAAATTTGGCGAAGAATGAAGAGCAATTTCCCACAGTGGGGAGAGGTAAACGAGTGCTAGTTGTGAAGGATTATGAAGCCGAAAATTCCCTAAAGACAGAAGTTGCCTACCTTACAAAGGCAGTAGAAAACTGTCTAAAGAAAGAATCAAAACCTGTCTACTCTGCAGAAGAGGTATGTGAAACTTGTAGTGGGAATCATAGTTCAGAAGACTGCCCGCTACAGCTAGAGGAAGGGATGTATGTTGGAAACTATAACAAGCCGAGGAACTATGACTCCAACAATTACAATCCCAACTGGAGGAAAGACCCCAAGTTCTCCTGGAGTAACCCAAACAACGACCTGAATCCTCAAGTGTAGAACACTCAAAATCAGGGGGCACCTAGAGTTCTGACACGACAGAAACCGCAACAGCAGCCGGCAGCCGCACCTAGTATACTGGAGTAGACTTTGGCCACATTCATGTCACAGACAGGAGCTTACATGGCAAACATGGATCACTTCGTTAAAAAGACGGAGTCGTTCATGGATAAAACTGAGATGAGAATGACTAACCATGAAGCTACACTGAAGTCACTGGAGACACAAATGGGTCAAGTTTCCCAGCATATTAAGCCAAGGCAGAATGGAGGATTCCCTTGCGATACTAAGGTCGCTAGACAACCCACACATGAGCAATGCAAAGCCATCACAACAAGGAGTGGGAAACAACTACCAGGGCTGGAGAAGAAAATCGAACCGGATAAGGAACCAGCCCTAGAATCGACTGTCGCGAATACTACCCCGACAGACGATAAACAGCCTACTGCCGCCACACCTGTCACGACAGCAGAAGGGACAAAAGAGAAGGATGAAGAACCTAAGCCTCCTCAAATCCGAATACCATGTGAAGGATGAATTGAAGATTATCGTCCTTCACCTTCTTTCCCACAACGGTTATAGAAGCAGAAACATGAGTATCAGCTCAAAAAGATCTATGATATTTTTTAGCAGGTTCACATCAATATACCGCTGTTAGAGGCCATCAAGGAGATGCCCGGTTATGCCAAATTTCTAAAGGATGCTATGTCGAAAAGATCCAGACTTGGGGAATTTGAAACGGTAAAAATGACAGAAGGATGCATGACTATTCTGCACAAGCATCCACCCCAGAAAAAGAAGGATCCTTGAAGCTTCATCATATCGTGCATAATTGGTGATAAATTTGTGGGTAAGGCACTTTGTGATCTAGGTGCTAGTATTAACTTAATGCCAAAATCTATATTTCAGAAATTATGTATTGGATGAGCACGGCCCACGACAGTTATGCTGCAGGTGGCAGACCGCTCTTACATGCAACCAGAAGGGAAGATTGAAGATATTCTGGTAAGAGTGGATAAGTTTATTTTTCCTGTTGACTTTCTGGTTTTAGATTGTGAAGCAGACGAGAATGCACCAATCATCCTGGGGTGACCCTTCTTAGCCATAGGCAGATCACTGATTGATGTAGAAAAGGGAGAAATTACAATGAGAGTGAATGATCAAGAGATCAAGCTAAATGTTCTCTAGGCAATTAAACATGTTGATGCAGAAGAAGAATGCTAGGCTATCACTGAAGTAATCTTTGACCAACCCTGCATCAGGTCGAGCTGCCATGACATCAAATTTGGTCATTGCCACAGCAGCCATCTGTAAGACATTCATGGCAGCAACGACGACAGCAGCTCCTCAGATTCTGACATATCTGACTCTAAAGGTCAAGAGGAGGTAAACTAGATAGGCAATCGTCCAGGTAAGTTATTCGAGCCCTTAAACTATACCTCGAATGAACACATCATCCAAAAGCCCTCAACTGTAGAACCACCTGTTTTAGACCTTAAGCCCCTGCCAGGGCAGCTCAAATATGTTTTTCTTGGTTTAAATGATACGTTGCCCGTAATCATCTCTTCCAAGTTAATGCAGGAACAGGAACAACAACTGATAAGGATGCTGCAGCAGCATAAAAAGGCTATTGGATGGACAATAGCTGATATCCAAGGCATCAGTCCGGCACTATGCATGTACAAAATTCTCTTAGAGGATGATCATAAGCCGACCATTGATTCCCAGAGACGCTTGAACGATGCTATGAGAGAAGTGGTTCGAAAAGAAATTATCAAAATGGCTAGACGCCGGGATAATTTATGCCATCTCGGATAGTAAGTGGATGAGCCCGGTGCAATGTGTTCCTAAAAAGGGAGGAATAACAGTGGTGACCAATAAAGAGAACAAGCTAATCCCAACCAAGACTGTGACTGGTTGGAGGGTTTGTGTGGATTACCAGAAGCTTAACAAAGCTACCCGGAAAGACCATTTTCCCCTACCTTTTATTGATCAAATGCTTGATAGATTAGCGGGGAAACCTTATTATTGTTTTCTTGATGGTTACTCAGGTTATAACCAGATAGCTATAGCACCGGAAGATCAAGAGAAAACAACTTTCACTTGCCCATACGACACTTACGCTTTTCGGAGAATGCCATTTGGACTCTGCAATGCACCAGCAACATTCTAGAGGTGTATGATGGCAATATTCTCTGACATGGTGGAGGACTTCCTGGAAATAGTCATGGATGATTTTTCCATCTTTGGAGACAGTTTTGAAAGCTGCTTAGGCAACCTAAAGAAGTTGCTCGAAAGATGCGAGAAAGCGAACTTGGTATTAAACTGGGAAATGTCACTTCATGGTGGATGAGGGGATAGTTTTAGGCCACAAAGTAAGCTGTCGCGGCACAGAAGTCGACTGAGCCAAAATAGAAGTGATTGAAAAGCTACCGCCACCCACCACAATCAAGGGAATTAGGAGTTTCTTAGGGCATGCTGGGTTTTATCGAAGGTTTATTGCAAATTTTTCGAAGATCACCAAGCCTTTATGCCATCTACTAGAGCAGAATCGTCCCTTTGACTTCAATACTGAATCTACTGAGGCATTCAGAATCCTGAACGAGAAGCTAGTAACAGCTCCAATTGTACAGCCACCAGACTGGAGTCTTCCATTTGAAATTATGTGTGATGCTAGTGATTACGCTGTAGAGGAAGCACTTGGGCAGAGGAAGGACAAGCTATTCCACGTAATTTATTACGCCAGCAAAACACTAAACGATGCCCAAGTGAACTACACCACAACAGAAAAGGAATTGTTAGCAGTGGTGTTTACGATTGACAAGTTCTGTTCATACATACTTGGAACGAAGGTGGTGGTCCACAAAGACCACTCTGCACTGAAGTATCTATTTGCGAAGAAAGATGCAAAACCTAGACCAATATGTTGGATTCTGCTACTGGAAGAGTTCGACATTGAAATCAAGGATAAAAAGGGGACAGAAAACCAAGTTGTTGACCACTTGTCAAGACTGGAGATGGGAAAAAGTCTACCGACAGACAAGACTCACATACTAGAGACTTTCCCTGACGAGCAGTTGTTAGTTGCCACGAGCACTACCGCGCCAGCCATGGCGGCAGGTAAGTTTTCTGAACTTCCTTGGTGTAACCCCCTTAACCCGGCCTAGACGGTTGACCCGAATTAAGAAAGTCACACGGGGAAAACCAAAGTCAACCCGAAAGTCAACCTTGATTAACGACCCTTTTTTTTTCTTTTTAATCTTGTCTAGATGCACATTAGCCCTAATTGTGATCACACAAACAACATACTCAAAGATCACAAACATCAGAGATCAAACAGGGACCCAATTGAACAAATTACAACTTTAGGGACCAAATTGTAAATTCTGAAAACTTTAAGGACTTAACCAGATTTTAAGTTACCAACTTAAAATTAATCATGTTTCATGCTTCTCTGCTAAATTTCAGCTCAAACGGACATCGCAAGCTCATACAATTGCACAAACAAGATTCAGGACCAAAATGCAAACATTTCAAAACATTTAACCGCCAATGTCAGCCCCCAACGGTCACCCGTTCCGAAACAGGCAGAGCCCGTTTCGAAACACGGGGTCGTTCCGCAACGCGTACCGCAACGGGGGTCTGGCAGTAGCCATTCCGTTTCGGAACGGTGTCACCCGTTTCGGACGCCTGGGTTGGTTCAGGGCACCCGTTCCAAAACGGTGTCAACTGTTCCGAAACACCCTGCACAGATTGCAGCATAAAGCATACTTAAACATGCAATTGATCAACCAAACATGCTCCAAAAGCCACCAAACTTCACCAACATGCGATTCAACATATATGAGACATTCTTGCATCAGCAAATCAACAAAATATCAACAAATACGAAAAGCCCCAAATCTATAGGCATGCTTCCTACACAAGCAACCATTCAAGCATAAACTTCCAAATCAATCTCATAAAAGCCAAATACATGTTCCAACAACATTAACAACAACATAAAACCATTCTTGTCCGAACATATTCAAACACTTAAACACATCCCAAGAGATTCTACCCCCATTGCCTTTATTAACTATAGCTATTCACCGAGACATACATCTCAAATGGAGTCCTCCTTGAATCCCTTGCTTCTCGCTGTCCAAACTTCAAGAATCTGCATTGATGGACAAAAAGGAGCGTAAGCACATAATGCTTAGTGAGGAATGCTCAAAACCAAAACACCATCAATGCAGCGGGTCATAAAACACTTTTAAAACAAACCCGAAATGTTTACCAAGCAAAGTTTGAAAACCCTTTTTCAACATCATGCTTAAAACCATGCATTGCACATACATGAAAACCAACCCTTAGCTTAGCAAGCTAAGAAAACCTTTTCAAAGCACAACTTGCAAAGTCATCCATTTAACCATTCCATGCATAAACACCATATGCAAAGTTAAATTCAAAACCTTGGAAAACACTTCCATTTCATATTTTACCTTTCATATACTTGAACATCATTTCAAGCAAGAAACCTTTTAAAACTATTTACTCAATCAATCCATCACATGCATTAAACAAAGGCAATATATGAACCACAACATCATCATCACATGCCTTTTAAAACAAGTCTTAACAAGACTCCAATGCATTTAAGAGTTTCCATGCACACATGCATCATTTACCAAATGATAATCAACACTTGTTCAACTTAACAAGTAAACATGCATTCACAAGCATTATACACTTTCCATGCAACCATGCATCTTTTCAAGCATCTCATGCTTCTTTATAATCAAGAACATTACATTGGCTTCCAAGTGATCAACCACATCCACTTTTCAACTCAACACCCGATCGGATACGCGGATCACAAGCGTTGTCCCTCACGCTTCATACACACTACCAATCCAAGGTCTCCAAATGGACTTTTAAACACCATTTGACCTTACCATCCTAAGGTTCCCATGTATGGACTTTTAAACACCATACAACCTTAGCTTTTCCCGAGGTTCCCATGTATGGACTTTTAAACACCATACAACCTCAACTTTTCCCGAGGTTCCCATGTATGGACTTTTAAACACCATACAACCTCAACTTTTCCCAAGGTTCCCATGTATGGACTTTTAAACACCATACAACCTTGACATGCACAAGGTTCCCATGTATGGACTTTCAAACACCATACAACCTTTGCATCACTGATTGGTAGTTGTATAACATCACTAACGAGATCCGGGACACCCTACACAAGATCCACACATGGACTTTACACCTCAATTGTGATCTTAACAAGCACAAGGTTCCCATATATTGACTTTTAACCACCATATAACCTTTGCTTAACCAAGGTCCTCGAATGGGCCTTCCACCTCCATTATAACCTTAACCATCTCGTTAGGATACTTGAAGGGAGTTTACCGGTTCACACTTAACCACTCCACCTCCAAGGCGACTTAATTCACGGTGCACCCAATCCTATAGCCGGCTAACTATATCCGATCAAAGAAACCAAGAACCACTTACATCACTTGCCAATATAACCAACTTACCATCATTAGTCCAATGATTCACATGCATAACCATAATGCAAAAACCATCATTTACCATCATCAATTCACTGTTTTAAAGCATTATACAAAGCCATTAAACATCATGCAACACCATGCATCAAAACCACAATTTCCATGTACAAAACCAAGGATCTCTTACCTTGAGCATCCTTCACATATGGCTTTCAAAACCAGCATTAAACCATGCTAAAAATATGCTTTCAAAACAGAATATAAACCATGCGAATCACATGCATTGCAATCATCAAACACAATTGCTTTTAAAGCCAATTCTCAACACAAACCAAGAGAGAAAAACCATTTACTTACTCTTGAGCTTAGCAAAGTTGTTTAGACTTAAACTAAGCTCCCAAAACCTTCAAACCTTGGTTTAAAAGCTAAAAACCCAACTTCACTCACCGATACACAAAACAAGGCTAGCCAACAAGCCTTCCAAGCATCCGAAACCTTCCGCAACACCTCTAAAGCTCACGGATCAAACTCCCCTGTTTCAAGCACACAAAAACAGAGCATTAATGCATCTTTATGCATCAAAAACACCAGCAACACAACACAACTCGCTGCTTATCACAAATCCAACATTTCGGCTACCAAACACAACCGAAATCACTTCCAAAACTTGACCCAGCCAAGATCCATCACTTCTAACCATCTTTAAACATCAATTAACATCCAAAATGATCACAAACACATCCTTATACCTCCAGGTATAACAGATCACCAAAAACACTCCAAAAACAACCAAAAACTCAAGCAAAACTTAGGAAATTCAACCTATCCGGGATTGCATTAATTAAACCTCAACTTCTAATCAATTTAGCATTCATTTAACATCAATTTGACACCTCAAAACACTGCCCAAACAGATCACACGAAAATTTCACCAAAATCACCAAATCTTGCATTTTAAGCCAAAATCAAGATTTCAATTGAAAAGCCTTTAACAAATCACAAATCAAGGATTGAGAACTTAGGAATTTCAGTAAAGAACTGATAGTTTAGAGGAGAAGGACGTTCTTACCTCCAAACTTGAATTTCTCCTTTTTAGAACCAAAAAGCTTGATGAAACCACTTGCAAAATGGTGAGGTTTTGTTGTAGAGATGATTAGGAATCCAAAGAGAATTGAAAAGGAAGATTTGAGTGACAAAATCAGAGGAAAAAATCTGGAGAGATGTGTTTGGGTTGAGAGAAAATGAGAGAAAAGGAGAATTGGAAGAAAAATGGAAAGTTAGTTATAAAATAGTCAAAATGACTTTCCCTCCTCTTTCTTTATGTTTAAAATCAGAATAAAACCTTAAAATATCTTAGAAAAATCTGGAGAAACTCTTTTTGGAATAATAGCTCCTTAAAGATTCAAAGTTTCAATCCTTTATAAAACAGTCACACAACTTTCAAAAATTACATTTTGGTCACTAGCCAAAATGTCAACCTTCCAAACCTCATTTTCCAAAATTGATTTCACAGTTCACTTTTATATATTAAAAGATGATTTTAGAACATTTTTCCATATTTTTAATGCAACCCGAAGTAGGCTTTCCTAATTTCACCTCTATATATTCGATCAACACTTTGACCGAACTGGTCAACGCCCAAAACTTTTGAGCCCAAAACCGGGGCGTTACAACTCTCCCCCCTTAGGAAATTTCGTCCTCGAAATTTCAACTGGCGAAAAGGGAACCACAACCTTCTCAAACCAACACACAAGGCAACACAACAGCCTCAAACACCACTGAACACATTCCACACAAAAACTCCATCAAACTCAGCATCTCCACATACTGTTCACAAATCCAGAACACACAAGGATAGCCACAATTTACCCTTTCACATACCCGGACTGTACACAGCCCCAACATCAACCTGAAGAACTTCAACTTTTACAGCACACAACACTGTAACACACAACTCCCAAGACTTGTTTACACAGTGACACCAACCAAACCAATTCAACCACTATGCAAACTTCTCTGCTTCTAAAACTCTTGCAACTCCCAAACCTCTTCCAAGAATTTTCCCAACAAGCAAAAATTCTTAAGCATCAACTGCTTACCCAAACTCCTCAACAAATGCTAACAATCCTTCACATCTGCCACCATCACTACCATAACAACTCACAAGGACTACTCACCCAGATTCCAAAATTTACATCACAACCCCAACTCAACTCCGCCAACCGTATCACACACCACCAGCTGACTACAAAAGAAAATTCACATACTCACAACCAACCAACCACTTCTCACAAGAATCCTTTCAAACAACAATGGCCTTCGATCTTTCATTGCCTATCCTCCACAAACTTTGACCACAATACCTGCCTTACCAGAACATCGCCCAGCTTAAACATACAGATCATCTTCTCAACTCTTCGAAGGTTACTAAGAACCAACACTTACAAACACAACCCTTCCACAACAACTTAAATACTAAGCTGCTTCAGCACTTGGAAACACAACCACTAAACTGCAACATCCCTTAGCACCAAGGAACTACCCCTTCCACTTAGCCATTCAAACCACTTGACCGATTCTAACTTCAACCGGTACTCTCCACCACCAAACCACTAAACTCCTTAAGCAACAACACTATCCTTCTACCAACAGGCTATACTACTCTCACTATCTCCAGCACTAGCTTAATATTCTCCATAGCTTCTAACTTCCACTCAGCACCAACACAACCTCCAAAAACCCATCATCCAACCTAACCCAACCACCATACTAACAGATTCGATTAGTTATTAGCGAGTGTGAACATCGTATGCATGATCACCTACATGCCCTATCAATGCCTGATGTACATGTATGCAAAACCTCTAATGTCATGCCACATGCATGCATGGACCAGCACATATATAATATAGCATATAACAATGATTTTAACTGTGCATGAATGCCAGTTCACACCCTCCAATAACATCCTCAAAATCCGTCTAAGAACAACCTCCTACCTCACTTCTAACTTATCCAACTCCATCATTCCAACAACCATTAACCACAAGATACTCATTAAAACCTTCTTCACACCAAAGATATTTCCAAACTACAACTATTACCCCAAACATGCTAGCAACAAGACTAAACTTACCACGCAAGGAAAACCAACAGAAACCAAACCAGGGTAACTAGAGCAAAGATTACTTAACAAGGTTACCTGAAAACACAACACCACCCTGAAGATTCATCAGACGAGCTCTCTTTCTCGCGGAACCATCATCCTCCTGCCGCACCGCTGCAGCACCAGCTAACACACTAAGATCACCACCAACTCCTTGCGGTAAAGAACCTTGGTTGTTCCGAGCCAACATCAACAATCACGTCTCATATGTCCAGCAGACCCACATTTCCAGCAAACTTCATTTCCCAAACTCTTCACAACCTTCTTCTCTTTCTGCCACCTCTGAACCTTGCCTCGGCCGTGCCCACGACCTTTCAGAGACCCTTTGGCTAACACCAAAGCTGACTTCACCCCAAGGGAACAATCACGCTTCACATGCACTTTAGAACCACAGTTCCAACAAGCACCCGCGCCCCAACAACCTCCAACATGGCGCCTTTCACAACGATCACATACCGGTGGCTGAGCTTCCACTCCTTGCTCAAGCAACACCTGCTCCACAACAGCACTACCTTCACATTGCTTAACCCTTGGAAACTTCCCTCCAAGATACCTTTCATAAAAGGCAGATACAAAGAAATCCCAATCAACATCATGGATATGTGACGCCACCGCCACAGATGTCCACCAGGCACATGCATCCTCCAACATCAGAGAAACAACACTCCCCAGCTTACAGGCATAATCACAGCCTTCCTGATCCAGAATCAGAATCACACTGGCCAACCAGGCCTCAAACATCTCCGGTGAAGAACCATGATACTCCACCGCACCCAAATCAAGCAAACGCTGCTTCGGCAAACCCACACATCCCTCAGCCAGCACATCTACTGACTTTACCCTAACCACAGCCTGAGATGTTTCCAACACCTCTTGAGCAACAGGTGATGAACTCTTCACCACAGAACCAGCTTCTTCCTCATGCCTTAACACCTCAACTCCAGGCACAGAAGACTGAGACAAAACACCTCTACAGAAGGGTGAATTCCATGCCTTAACAACCTGCCCTAAGGCAGCAACCATCTCACCCAACTGCCATTCTATCATCGACTTCGCCATACTACTAACAACAACAAACATTCACAACAAACAAACAAACAAACCAGTTAGACCAGCTTTAAGCAAGGATTCAAACTCCAACTCCAAAATAACACAATAGCTATATTAATAAGGCAATGGGTATCCCGAATCCCCCCCTTTTACATGACATAACAGTCATCACAAACATGGATATCACAACATTAAGCATATCAAACAACATACTTTGATCATGCTTACACCAAACAACATCCACTTGCAACAGCATACTAGCAACATAACATACTCATTACACTTTCAACAAGCTTAACACCAGCTCACACCATTAGCACAAATCCACATAAGCTCAACCAATATTCATAACCACAAAACATGCTTGAAAACATCAGCAACTAGCTCAGAAACACGCGTTTCAACCAACTTTCAACCACACAACAAGGTAAACATCAAACACACATCACAACAACTTACCGTTTTCCCCAAGCATTCGCAACTCAGCTCTGATACCACCAAATGTAACCCCCTTAACCCGGCCTAGACGGTTGACCCGAATTAAGAAAGTCACACGGGGAAAACCAAAGTCAACCCGAAAGTCAACCTTGATTAACGACCCTTTTTTTCTTTTTATTCTTGTCTAGATGCACATTAGCCCTAATAGTGATCACACAAACAACATACTCAAAGATCACAAACATCAGAGATCAAACAAGGACCCAATTGAACAAATTACAACTTTAGGGACCAAATTGTAAATTCTGAAAACTTTAAGGACTTAACCAGATTTTAAGTTACCAACTTAAAATTAATCATGTTTCATGCTTCTCTGCTAAATTTCAGCTCAAACGGACATCGCAAGCTCATACAATTGCACAGACAAGATTCAGGACCAAAATGCAAACATTTCAAAACATTTAACCGCCAATGTCAGCCCCCAACGGTCACCCGTTCCGAAACAGGCAGAGCCCGTTTCGAAACACGGGGCCGTTCCGCAACGCGTACCGCAACGGGGGTCTGGCAGTAGCCATTCCGTTTCGGAACGGTGTCACCCGTTTCGGACGCCTGGGTTGGTTCAGGGCACCCGTTCCGAAACGGTGTCAACTGTTCCGAAACACCCTGCACAGATTGCAGCATAAAGCATACTTAAACATGCAATTGATCAACCAAACATGCTCCAAAAGCCACCAAACTTTACCAACATGCGATTCAACATATATGAGACATTCTTGCATCAGCAAATCAACAAAATATCAACAAATACGAAAAGCCCCAAATCTATAGGCATGCTTCCTACACAAGCAACCATTCAAGCATAAACTTCCAAATCAATCTCATAAAAGCCAAATACATGTTCCAACAACATTAACAACAACATAAAACCATTCTTGTCCGAACATATTCAAACACTTAAACACATCCCAAGAGATTCTACCCCCATTGCCTTTATTAACTATAGCTATTCACCGAGACATACATCTCAAATGGAGTCCTCCTTGAATCCCTTGCTTCTCGATGTCCAATCTTCAAGAATCTGCATTGATGGACAAAAAGGAGCGTAAGCACATAATGCTTAGTGAGGAATGCTCAAAACCAAAACACCATCAATGCAGCGGGTCATAAAACACTTTTAAAACAAACCCGAAATTTTTACCAAGCAAAGTTTGAAAAACCTTTTTCAACATCATGCTTAAAACCATGCATTGCACATACATGAAAACCAACCCTTAGCTTAGCAAGCTAAGAAAACCTTTTCAAAGCACAACTTGCAAAGTCATCCATTTAACCATTCCATGCATAAACACCATATGCAAAGTTAAATTCAAAACCTTGGAAAACACTTCCATTTCATATTTTACCTTTCATATACTTGAACATCATTTCAAGCAAGAAACCTTTTAAAACCATTTACTCAATCAATCCATCACATGCATTAAACAAAGGCAATATATGAACCACAACATCATCATCACATGCCTTTTAAAACAAGTCTTAACAAGACTCCAATGCATTTAAGAGTTTCCATGCACACATGCATCATTTACCAAATGATAATCAACACTTGTTCAACTTAACAAGTAAACATGCATTCACAAGCATTATACACTTTCCATTCAACCATGCATCTTTTCAAGCATCTCATGCTTCTTTATAATCAAGAACATTACATTGGCTTCCAAGTGATCAACCACATCCACTTTTCAACTCAACACCCGATCGGATACGCGGATCACAAGCGTTGTCCCTCACGCTTCATACACACTACCAATCCAAGGTCTCCAAATGGACTTTTAAACACCATTTGACCTTACCATCCTAAGGTTCCCATGTATGGACTTTTAAACACCATACAACCTTAGCTTTTCCCGAGGTTCCCATGTATGGACTTTTAAACACCATACAACCTCAACTTTTCCCGAGGTTCCCATGTATGGACTTTTAAACACCATACAACCTCAACTTTTCCCAAGGTTCCCATGTATGGACTTTTAAACACCATACAACCTTGACATGCACAAGGTTCCCATGTATGGACTTTCAAACACCATACAACCTTTGCATCACCGATTGGTAGTTGTATAACATCACTAACGAGATCCGGGACACCCTACACAAGATCCACACATGGACTTTACACCTCCATTGTGATCTTAACAAGCACAAGGTTCCCATATATGGACTTTTAACCACCATATAACCTTTGCTTAACCAAGGTCCTCGAATGGGCATTCCACCTCCATTATGACCTTAACCATCTCGTTAGGATACTTGAAGGGAGTTTACCGGTTCACACTTAACCACTCCACCTCCAAGGCGACTTAATTCACGGTGCACCCAATCCTATAGCCGGCTAACTATATCCGATCAAAGAAACCAAGAACCACTTACATCACTTGCCAATATAACTAACTTACCATCATTAGTCCAATGATTCACATGCATAACCATAATGCAAAAACCATCATTTACCATCATCAATTCATTGTTTTAAAGCATTATACAAAGCCATTAAACATCATGCAACACCATGCATCAAAACCACAATTTCCATGTACAAAACCAAGGATCTCTTACCTTGAGCATCCTTCACATATGGCTTTCAAAACCAGCATTAAACCATGCTAAAAATATGCTTTCAAAACAGAATATAAACCATGCGAATCACATGCATTGCAATCATCAAACACAATTGCTTTTAAAGCCAATTCTCAACACAAACCAAGAGCGAAAAACCATTTACTTACTCTTGAGCTTAGCAAAGTTGTTTAGACTTAAACTAAGCTCCCAAAACCTTCAAACCTTGGTTTAAAAGCTGAAAACCCAACTTCACTCACCGATACACAAAACAAGGCTAGCCAACAAGCCTTCCAAGCATCCGAAACCTTCCGCAACACCTCTAAAGCTCATGGATCAAACTCCCCTGTTTCAAGCACACAAAAACAGAGCATTAATGCATCTTTATGCATCAAAAACACCAGCAACACAACACAACTCGCTGCTCATCACAAATCCAACATCTCGGCTACCAAACACAACCGAAATCACTTCCAAACACTTCCAAAACTTGACCCAGCCAAGATCCATCACTTCTAACCATCTTTAAACATCAATTAACATCCAAAATGATCACAAACACATCCTTATACCTCCAGGTATAACAGATCACCAAAAACACTCCAAAAACAACCAAAAACTCAAGCAAAACTTAGGAAATTCAACCTATCCGGGATTGCATTAATTAAACCTCAACTTCTAATCAATTTAGCATTCATTTAACATCAATTTGACACCTCAAAACACTGCCCAAACAGATCACACGAAAATTTCACCAAAATCACCAAATCTTGCATTTTAAGCCAAAATCAAGATTTCAATTGAAAAGCCTTTAACAAATCACAAATCAAGGATTGAGAACTTAGGAATTTCAGTAAAGAACTGATAGTTTAGAGGAGAAGGACGTTCTTACCTCCAAACTTGAATTTCTCCTTTTTAGAACCAAAAAGCTTGATGAAACCACTTGCAAAATGGTGAGGTTTTGTTGTAGAGATGATTAGGAATCCAAAGAGAATTGAAAAGGAAGATTTGAGTGACAAAATCAGAGGAGAAAATCTGGAGAGATGTGTTTGGGTTGAGAGAAAATGAGAGAAAAGGAGAATTGGAAGAAAAATGGAAAGTTAGTTATAAAATAGTCAAAATGACTTTCCCTCCTCTTTCTTTATGTTTAAAATCAGAATAAAACCTTAAAATATCTTAGAAAAATCTGGAGAAACTCTTTTTGAAATAATAGCTCCTTAAAGATTCAAAGTTTCAATCCTTTATAAAACAGTCACGCAACTTTCAAAAATTACATTTTGGTCACTAGCCAAAATGTCAACCTTCCAAACCTCATTTTCCAAAATTGATTTCACAGTTCACTTTTATATATTAAAAGATGATTTTAGAACATTTTTCCATATTTTTAATGCAACCCGAACTAGGCTTTCCTAATTTCACCTCTATATATTCGATCAGCACTTTGACCGAACTGGTCAACGCCCAAAACTTCTGAGCCCAAAACCGGGGCGTTACACTTGGTATGCTGATTTTGTTAATTACATAGTTAGCGGAATATTACCTCCTGAACTAAATTACCAAGCAAGGAAGAGGTTCTAAAATAATGTTAAACATTATTATTGGGACGAACCTCTTCTTTTCAAACATTGTGCAGATCAGATAATCAGGAGGTGTGTACTACAGGATGAGCAGGAAGCTGTGCTTCACCACTGCCATGCTTCAACATATGGAGGACACTTAGGTGGTAACAAAACCACTGCCAAGCTTTTGCAGTCTGGCTTTTATTGGCCTTCACTGTTTAAGGATGCCCAAGCATTCTACAAAAGCTGTGACAAATGCCAACGGACTAGAAACATCTCGAGGAGGCATGAGATGCCACTGCAAAACATTTTAGAAGTTGAGATCTTCGATGTATGGGGGATTGATTTCATGGGACCATTCCTAGCATCATGGGAGAATCTATACATCCTCCTGGCAGTGGACTATGTGTCCAAATGGGTTGAAGCGGTCGCCACACAGAAAAATGACGCCAAGACTGTTCAGAGATTTCTGCACAAGAATATTTTTTCCAGATTTGGCATACCTAAAGCGATCATCAGTGATGAAAGGAGACATTTCGACAATAGGGTTATTGCTGATGCCTTAAGAAAATATGGTGTAAAGCATCGGATCGCAACAACTTATCACCCTCAGACCAATGGACAGGCCGAAATATCCAACAAGAAGGTAAAGAACATTCTTGAAAAGATGGTTAAACCTACTCGAAAGGACTGGTCCTTACACCTCAATGATGAAATATGGGCCTATAGATCAACATTTAAGACACCATTGGGAAGGTCACCCTATCGGCTGATATATAGAAAATCATGCCATTTACCTGTTGAGATAGAGCACAGAGCTTACTGGGCTATCAAGGTAGTGAACATGGACTTAGACAAGGAGGACAGAAGAGGTTACTTGACTTGAATGAAATTGAAGAAATTCGAGCAATGGCCTACGACAACGCAAGAATTTACAAGGACAAGACAAAGAGGTGGCATGACAAGAAGTTGCTGCCACGACAGTTCTGCCCAGGGCAGCTTGTGTTGTTATTCAACTGTAGGTTGAAACTCTTCCCAGGGAAGCTGAAATCTAGATGGTCCGGCCCATTCCAAGTTGTGCAAGTTTTTCCTCATGGTGCCATCACGATCAAATCCTTAAAAGACGGGCACCAATTTAAAGTCAACAGACAGAGATTGAAGCATTATTAGGGGACTGAAGCCCCAAGAATACAAGAAGTTGTTACTTTAGGAGATGCCCCTTAAGGCATCCCTAATTTAACTTAATTTTATTTTTTATTATTACTATTATATATATATATATATATATATATATATATATATATTAGGAAATTAGAATTATTTTATTTTTAGGGACTAAGTTTTTATTTTTATTATTTTTAGGAAATAAGAGAAACAAGGAGAGGAGAATAAGTGAACTAGCCCACCATCTCACCAGTAGCCCAAAAAGCCCAAAGGAGGAGTCTGTCGTCACAGCCTGTCAACAGCTGTCGCGATAGACGCGAAAAAGACAACCTGTCACCACGATGTCGCGGCAGACACGCAAACGTGTAATAGACGCACAGCAGACATGGAAACGCGTGACAGACGCGTCAGAAACCGCGTAACAGGTAGCCTCGTTATTCATGTTTGCCATTACAGCTCCAACGGGCAGCAACCCCTTCATCTATATAAACCCCATTTTACTATTCATTTTCCACCTCACTTTTACTCTCTCAACTTGCTTTCTCTCTAGATCTCAAATTTTCTTTTGTTTTCCACAGCCTTGCAATTATGAGTACCAGACAAACAAGACGAAGTGTTGCCTCCAGCTCTACCGCAGCAGCCGGTACACCCAGCCATGACAGACTCCCCAACTGCTTTTCCACCACCGACTCCGTCGACCGATACTACACCTCCTTCCAAAACAGGGAGATGTGGGAAGATAGAGGGTTCCTCTACACCAAACGCACGGAAGATTTTGGGCTCGAACCGTTCATAGCTCGGAAGATTAAAACCCTCAAATAGAAGATGTTTGCTGCCCATTCAGAGGAGATGAATGTCACATTGGTCCGAGAATTCTATGCTGCCATTGACAGCAAGGACACGCAGACCATGACAGTGCGAGGTAAGGAAGTCACTTTCGAGCCAGAATACATCAATACCCTCTACAGAATCTACGTCAGCATGAGGGAAAACGGACAAAAGAGGTTCGTGGAAAGTCTGTCACCGGCAGACTACGATGCTGTCCTGGCATAATTAACTAAAGAGGGGACAGAGTGGAATACTGATCCCAAGCATCATTGGACAGTAAAACGCACTAAACTCACTCCAGAGGCAAAACTATGGAACCACTTCATCAAGAAGAGGATTATGCCTTCTTCCCACAACAACACGGTCGACAAACCCAGGTTAGCTCTCGTTCACTCCATTTTAAATGAGGGACCTATTAATGTTGGCCGGTATATACGAGAGGGAATTTTGGAGTGTGCCCTTAAGCCATAAGGACCCATTTTCTTCATGTACCTCATCACTGAGATCTGTCGCGACCACAACGTTCCCGAAATAACTGATGATTACAAGGTCCAAGGGAAAGGATGGATGGAACACAACATATTTAGTTTGATGGAGCTGAAGGCAGCCACACCCATCTCCAGCTTCAACCCATCTACCGTGGCAGAGGAGCCAGCAGAGCCCACTCAGACAGAACATGCCACCGCAGAGCAGCAGCAGCCACCAGCAGCAGCTCCTCCAGCAGACTCCTCCACTCAAATCCTAGCCACACTGCAAAAGATTTTTTGAACGGCAGCTTGGTCTGATGAGTTTTGTTAGAGACTTCACAGTAGCAACAATACATTTTATTCAAAACAATTTAAATTTTGCAAATGTACAAGTTCTTCTTTTCCCAAAGCATTATTTTGCTGCCCCTACACCTGCCCATACTCCTACCCCTGCTGCCACTCCAAAAACACCCTCTGTTACATTCACTCCAACCCCAGTACGAAAGGAGCCGTTGTCCAACCTTGATGATTTTATCGCTGGGTTTTCTTCCTCCTCCAATTGGGAGGAATCTGATGGAGAGCCCTCTGTCAAAAGAAACCTTTCACAGAAGTTCACTCCGATGAAAAGGCAGAAGCCCCCATCCGGCCAGGGCAAGTCTGGCAGCAGCAGCAGCAGTGGCAGTAGCAGCAGTAGCAGCTCATCTGAAGAGGTAAAAGTGCTGGAAAGACCACCCCAGATCTCACCTACTCGTATCCAGCCCCCAAGGGAAGCTAAGAAAAAGACTGCCTCCGCCTCTTCGATCATTCTGTCGGCACCCACAACGAAGTTCACTACCCGCCGGTAGCTAGAAATCAGCAACAATAGCGACGACGACACCTAAATTTAAGTTCCTATCTTATTTCCGTTGTTCTGTTGTTTTATTATAATTGTGATGTATTTTGTTTTATTTTATGTTTTTTTATTTTCTGTCATCATGCACTGAGGGCAATGCAACCCTTGAGTTTGGGGATGGTATCCCTCTAGTAATATGAAATGTTTTTAGGTTCAAAATTGTGTCTAAGTGTTAAGTTTTATTTAAGTTTATTTTTTTTCAAAAATTGGCTTAAGTCTTTGAACTGAACTTACCTGTTATGACAGCCTCTGTCGTGGCAGTGCCTTTAGGATATTTTTTAGGAGCAGTTTAGAGCCTTACTATAGTTCTGATCCTTAAACACCCTTTGTGACTCTTATACTGTCTAGAACTCTACTGGTAAACTAGAATAGGAAAAAGCTTAAACACTTGAGTTGCCCCTAGAGGTGCCTAACACTAGCTCTAGGAAAAGAAGTTAAGAAAAAAGTAGACTCAATACACCTAGAGGTGCCTGAAACCGGCTCTAGGAAGTTAGCTAGAGGTGCCCGAAACAGGCTCTAGTCAAACTTAAATTAAGAAAAGAAAATCGAGTCTAAGAAAAAACTAAAGGAGCCTAAGAATTGCCTCCAAAAAAATGAAAATTGGCATTAAAAATTCAAGTGAGTGGCTTAGCTATTCTAGTAAACTAAGAGAGTCCAGACATTTAAATGTTCACAAAACATGCACACACTACACGTAAATTATAGCAAGGATCCGAATGAAACCTAGAATATCCAACAAGGTGTTGTTTGCAATAGGGCATGAAGGGTAGGTAAGGAAAAGTTCATTGTTTTAAGCCAACAAAAAAGTTTTTATTTCTTTATTTTTAGGTTTTAATTGCTTGAGGACAAGCAAGAACTTGAGTTTGGGGTGTGTTGAGTGTGCAAAATTTCTACTTTTTATCCCCTATTTAACCTATATTTCAGCTACATTCAAGCATAATCCATTGCATTTAGGATAGATTTCACATATACATCACAATTATAAAAAATGGCACAGTTGCTACTGATTTTGGTTACTTTTGCAGGTAGCTGCTTTAGCAGACTCGAGGCAGTGGAGAAGCAAAGCTGCAACACAGGACTGAAGTCGAGAAGGATGACGTTGTCGTGGTCGCTGCCGTGGTAGCCAATGACGACAGCATTGCTGAAAGGGAAAAATGAAGTGGAGCTCGACAGAAAGAGGAAATTAAGTTGGTTTGTCGTGGGTCACTCCTATATTTTTCTGACCCCTAGATCAGAATGAAGGCCAAGCCCAAAGTTCAAGGAAGAAACCCAAAGCAAGAAAAGAGGATGAATTAAAGGAATCTACTTTGAAGATTTAGTCTTTAATAGAGTTGTACTTTAATTTAAACTTGTATTCTTGCCATATTACAAAACTTGAACCCAAGGCCTGTATAAAGGCATGTAATTCGACCTAGGGAAGGACATCTCATTCTCTACCCGTCTTCCCCTAAACCCTAGTCGTTTCCCCCTTCTCATCATGTTCTAAACTTCCCCTAGGGCTAAGGGTTGATTATGTAAAGTAGTTGCAAGGATTGCATTGTTTTAGGATTTTTTTCTGTTCAATAAAATAGACTTCAAGTTTGCTTATTCTGGTTTTCAACATCTTGTAAGAGTATCGGGAGAGCATTGCGAGATTATTCATTTACTTAATATCAGGAGAGTTAGGTATACGAAAAGAATAAGTACAAGTTCTCCAGTTTATGTTTAAATTATCTCGGACCTAGGGATAGGACGAGGTTAAGTGGCTAAGGAAGAATTCAACAACATCGGTGTTCATCCTTCGATTCACGGCGGGAGGTATCATCTAAGACGTGTTCATCGGCAAACTTGGACCTAGGGATAGGACGAGTCAGAGCTGGGATTCTTGCCAAGCTTGAGTATAGAGTTGTGTGATCGCTGCTGCGACAACAACAGACTGCTGCCGCCGCAGGTGCTGCCGCGACAGGAACGACGACAGAACAAGAAGTCCTATACATTGCAACACCTGCACTACTGAGCAAATCAATATTGGCCTATTTCTTTACCCTGAATCCTTTAATCTTTAATCTTCATTATTCTTCGATATTTTCCTACAAACAATTAAACTCTCTTCTTCCTCTTTTGTGCAGCAATCCAAGGATAAAGCTATTTCCAGTCCATGTGGATTCGACATCCGATACTTCGTGTATCACTTTACTACTTGTGTCGTGTACACTTGCACTCTATTGTGATAGACTCTTTTACACGCAACAAGTTTTTGGCGTCGTTGTCGGGGACTGACAACATATCTTTACCCTATTTTTAATGCACATTCTTTTTAATTTTTCTATTTTTATTGGACACATAACACCTTCAATAAATCTTCGGTAGTAACCAGCCAACCCAAGGAAACTATGCACTTTCGTCACTGACTTAGACGTCCTCCAACTCGTCACTGCCTTAACCTTGTGTGGGTCAACTCGGATACGTTCGGCTGACACCACATATCCAAGAAAAACCACTTCCTTGAGCCAAAACTCACACTTGCTCAACTTAGCATAAAGCTGATTCTCCAACAACACTTGTAACACAATTCTCAAGGGCCTATCATGATCCTCCTTGGTACGCGAGTACACGAGAATATCATCGATAAACACCACCACAAATTGGTCTAGATACTAATGGAACACCCTATTCATCATGTCCATGAATGCAGCTGGTGCGTTCGTCAAACCAAACGACATCACCAAGAACTCATAATAGTCGTACCTCGTCCTAAAAGCTATCTTAGGTGCATCCACATCCGCAACCTTAAGCTGGTAGTACCCAGACCTCAAATCTATCTTTGAAAACACCAAAGCCCCAAGAAACTGGTCAAACAAATCATCGATCCTCGGCAAAGAATACTTGTTCTTAATCGTCAACTTGTTCAGTTGCCGATAATCAATGCACATAGGCATGGTACCATCCTTCTTCTTCACAAACAAGATTGGCGCACCCCAAGGCGAAATACTAGGCCTTATGAACACTTGGTCAAGCAACTCCTGAAGTTGCGTCATCAACTCCTTCAACTCCTTATGTTCCATGCGATAAGGAGCAATGGACACCGAAACGTATTCCCATACAACTCTATACCAAACTCAACCTCCCAGTTAGGTGGCAACCTTGGCAACTCTTCCGGAAAGACATCCAGAAACTCACATACAGTTCTTATGTCTTGCACACGCACTTCTTTCATATCGGAGTTCATCACATGTGCCAAGAAACCTTCGCACTCCAACTCCATCATCCGACTTGCTTCAAGAGCCGAAATTGCATTAGACAAGCACTTCACGTTCTCACCTACGATTACTACCTCGTAATCATCTGCCAGCTTCATGATGACTCGCTTAACATGAAAATCCACCCCAACTTGGTGTTCAACCAACAAGTCCATCCCAAGAATCACATCAAAGCCATAAAAAGGTAGTTCCATCAAATCAACAGAAAGTACATGACCTTGAACAAACAACGGGCACCTCCTATACAATTTCCTTGTAACCACAGTCTCACCAAAAGAACTTGTAACTTGCATTCCTACATCTAACATCTCAACAGGTGTAGCGCCCTATTTTTTGGGCCTAGGTGTTTTAGACATCGGATCGGGCCAGTTCGAAATAGTTCGAATCATATTAGGTGGTTTAGAGAACTCAAGGCTCGTGACAAAATGAGTTTTGTAAGTGGTACATTTTGGGTAGTGACCAAAATGTAAACTTTTAAAACTGTATAAAATGCAAATTTCAAAAAAGGAGTCAAAATCTTAGAATCTTTAGGGAGCTTTTGTGCAATTACACCGTCCTTAATTTGACATGTGTTTTAAATGAATTTTAAGTAATTTTTTAAAAAGGGGATTTTATTTATTTATTAAATAAAACCATAAATTTGGAAGTTTCATTTACGTAACTAAATTTTCACTCTTCATTTTCAGCAAAACGCCTTTGTAAAGTCTTTTCTAATAGATTTCTTTTCTCCCAATACTCCCACCTTGATTTCATAACCATTTTAAAGATTTCTCTTCATTTTCTTCAAGAATTGTGAAGCAAGACTTGTCAAAACTTAAAGAAAGTAAGGTTTGGAGGTAAATCCCATTCTCAACCTCTAATCAAGGTTCTTTAATGAAATTTCCAAGATTTTTGACTCTCAATTGTTGTTTTTAACTGAGTTTTAATTATAGTTTTGATTTAAGATTAAAATCTTGCAAAACTAAGGTTTAATTCTTAATTTTCGGAGTGTTGTTGATGAGCTATTTTTTAGATGGATTATAATTGAGTTTTGAGTTGATTATGATGATGTAAAAGAGTTTTAATGATTTATATTTCGAGATACTTGAGTTTTTTTATAGTTTTAGTTGTGTTTTTGAAGTGATTTGATGGCTAAATGATTGCTAGAGATACACGGAAGGGTTTAGGTTGTTTTTGGATGTGATTTGATGAATATTAATGATTGGAAGTGTTGATTTCTTGTTGTGTATGGTTTAGGAAGCAATCGAATGCGTTTTCGGTTGTTTTGGATGGGTAAATTGATGTGGTTTTGCTTGGCAACGATTTTATGTTTAGTTGCTGGGGTTAGAATGCATTTTAAGGCATTGGATCTATGTTTTTGATGATCTAAAAGTAGGGGGTTTTGATCAAGACGAGTGATCTTCGCGTCGGCACGTGAAGTTTTGAACGAGTGATTTTCGGGTCGGCATGTGACATTTCGCGTATCGGTGAGTGGATATGGTTTAAAGCTTTGATAAGCTTGGATACAAGGTGTTGGGAGGTTAGTGTAAGCTTGAAACGCTTAGCTAATATCAGAAGTAAGTATGGTTACTTGAACTCTCGGATTTCGGTTTGAAATGGACTCTATGGTTTATCATGCTCATGTTTTAATAATGGTTGTTACTCACTGTTATTCATGGTTTTGCTTGTGTTTATCCCGTGAAATGGTTTGGTTTGTTACAAGATGATATGATCTTGTATGAGATGGTATTTGCTATTTAAAAGCATGTTTAATCTTGGCATATGAGATGATTTTTAATGATGCATTGTAAGCAGTGAGTTAACATGGTTTATGGGTATATTGGCAAGTGAATGATCTATTTTTAATATATGGATACGTTGGTCGACCAATATGATGTGAGCGTACTATAATTTATAAATCGTACGTGTTGCGTGTAAAAGAGTCTATCGCAATTATAGTGCAAGTGTACACGACGCAAGTAGTAAAGTGATACGAAGTATCGGATATCGTCTCCACAGGGACTGGCTAATAGCTTCACCTTGAATCACTGCACGAAAGTAAAGATAATATTTGAGAAAGTTGTCACGAGAATAATAAAGAAAACGTAAATAAAAGAGTAGAGAAATTAAGATGGAGAGAATGGGCTGGTATTGAATTGCTCAGTAGTGCAGGTATTGCTGAGTTTAGGAAATCCAGTTCTGTCGTCGTCCCTGTCGCGGCAGCAGTCCGTTGCTTATCGCGGCAGCGAATACTCAACTCAATACATCAAGTTTGGCAAGAATCCCTGCTGTGCCTTGGCCTATCCCTAGGTCCAAGTCTATCGATGATCATGTCTTTGATGATACCTCCCGGCGTGAATCGAAGGATGAACACCGATGTTGTTGAATTCTTCTTTAGCCACTTAACCTCGTCCTATCCCTAGGTCCGAGATAGTTCAACTATAAACTAGAGAATTCACACTTATTCCTTTCGTATACTTAACTCTCCCGATATTAAGTAAATAGATAACCTCACAATGCTCTCTCGATGCTCTTGCAAGATGTTAATAACCAGAATAAGAGAACTTGAAGTTTATTTTATTGAACTGAAAATTCCTAAAACAAAGACTACCCTTGCAACTACTTTACAAAACAACCCGTAGCCCTAAGGGGAATTTAGAACATGTTGAGAGGAAGAAAATGTCTAGGGTTTTGGGAAGAAGGCTAGAGAATAGGTTATATCCTCCCTAGGTCGAAATACATGCCCTTATATAGGCTTTGGGTCCAAGTTTTCTAAAATAGCAAGAATACAACTTTAAATTAAAGTACAACTCTAATAAAGACTAAATCTTCAAAGAATCTAACTTTAAGCCGTCATCTTTCTTGCTTGGGATTTTCTCTCCTTGAACTTTGGGCTTGACATTCCTTTCGATCTGGGGCTTGGAAAAATATAGTGGTTTTACACGACAGACGGGCTGAATTTTCTCTATCTGTCGAGGTCCACTTTGCTTCTTCTCCTCAAAACTGCTGTCGTCCTCTACTTTCACAGCGGCAACCATGGCAGCATCGTCCTCCTTGACTGCTCGTCCAGTTCCAGCTCTTCTGCTTCACTGCCCAATGTCTGCCTTTTCCGTCTGCTACAGTAGCAACCTGCAAAAGCAACCAATTTCAGTAGAAACTGTGCCATTTAATATATATGTGATGTTTAACTGTAAACTAACCTAAATGCAATGAATTATGCTTGAATGCAGCAGAAATATGGGTTAAATATAGGGTAAATAATAGAACTTTTACACACTCAACACACCCCCAAACTCAAGTTTTTGCTTGCTCTCAAGCAATTAAGACCTAAAAGAAAAAAGAAATATTTTTGTTTTGGCTCAAAAACAGTGAACTTTCCCTTACCCTTCATTCGTTCCCTGTGACGGCAGCGACCTGTCGGATAATCTAGGATCTATCCGGAATCTCCCTATAGTCCTCGTGCAGTGTGTGCATGCTTGTGAACAGTTATATGCCAAGACTCTCTTAGTTTCACTAGAATATTTCAGCCCTTAACTCAACTTTTTATGCCAAAGTTTTTATTATTTTTTTGAAGGCATTTCTTATGCTCATTTGATTTTTTTTCTTTTGACTCGATTTCACTATATTTTAAGCTAAAGTTTCACTAAAGCCAGTGTTAGGCACCTCTAGCTAACTTCCTAGAGCCGGTTTCGGGCACCTCTAGGGCTGTTGAGTCTCTTTTGCTAAACTTCTTTCCTAGAGCCAGTGTTAGGCACCTCTAGGGGCTATCCAAGAGCTAGGCTTCCTATTCTAGTTGACTAAAAGAGTTCTAAGCAATATAACAGTCACAATGGTGTTTTAGTTTTCAGAACTATAGAAAGGCTCTAAATTTCTCCTAAAAACTATCCTAAAGGCACTGCCACAACAGAGTTGTCACGACAGGTAAGTTCAGTTCACAGACTTAAGCCAAAACTTTTTTTTAATTTTTTTTAAATAAGCTAAGTAAAAGACAATTTAAAAACTAGATTAGACTCTATTTAATGGAGGGATGCTACCCCAAACTCAAGGGTTGCATTGCCCTCAATGCAAATGACAAATAAAAATAAAGATGAAGCAGTACATAACAAAATATATAAGCAGGCAGCAAAAAGAGGTTAAGAACTTAAATTTTTAATCACTGTCTTCGCTGCTGCTGCTGAGTCTGATCTGGCGGCGGGCTCGTGCTTTTGGAGCTGGCTGGGGAATGGGGGAATCAGATGTGTTCTTTGCTTTGGCCTCCCGTGGTGGCTGGATCCTGGTTGGGGAGATATGAGGTGGTTGCTCCACAACCTGGATTTCTGAGCTGCTGCTGCTGGCTCTTGGCATATTGTTTTTGTCCGCCATTCTCCTTCTGCCTCTTCGCCAGCGAGAACTCCTTCGAAAGATTCCTCTTAATAGAGGGTTCATTGTCACTGGCGGCCCAAACGGAGGAGGATGAGAATCCGGCAATAAAGGAATCAAGCTCCTCCGATGCCATTCTACGTTTCGTGCCACGGGCAGATTGGTCAGCACGGTTGCTGCCGGCTGCTGTCGGGGCAGGTGATGGTGTTGAGGCGGCAGAGGGTGTCCGTGGTGTGGCAGCGGGTGTGGGAGTGTGAGCAGGTGTAGTGACAGTAAAATAATGTGCAGGAAATATGGGGAAAACAGCATCAGGGAAATTTAAGAAGGTACGGATAAAACTTACCGTTGATGCCGTGAAGTCCCTGATGAAGGTCATCAGACCGAGCTACCGTTCCTCCATCTTTTGAATGGCAGCTAAAATCTGGGAGGAGGAGTCTGTCGGGGCGGCTGCTACGGCAGCTGGTTCAGTTTCTGGCTGCTCTGTCGTGTCGACTGTGGCAGTTGGGTCGAATGACGACAAGGGAGTGGCAGCGGTCAGCTCCGTGAGGCTGAGGGTGTTCTTTTCAGTCCAACCTTTCCCTTGGACTCGCAGATCCGTGACTACTTCCGGTACGCCATGGCCACGGCAGAGTGAAGTGATGAGGTACGGGAGGTAAAGGGGACCCGTCGGTCTATGTGCACACTCTAAGATGATCTCACGAATATAGCTGCCCACATTAATGGGTCTTTCATGTAGGATGGAGTGAATTAAAGCTAACCTCGGCTGGTCGACCGTGGTATTGTGGAACGACGACATGATGCGCTTTTTGATGAACGCATTCCATAACTTCGCCTCTGGTAGCAGTTGGGTCCGCTTTACTATTCGTGGATTCTTTCGGCTGGTGTTCCATTGAGTCCCCTCATCTGTCAGTTCTGCCATGACAGCGTCATAGGCAGCAGGGTCTAATGTGTTGAGGAAATGTTGGTGAGCGTTGTCGTTGCTGCCGACGTAGAATCTATATAACGTGTTGATATACTCAACTTCGAACGATACTTCTTTTCCCCGAACAATCACTGTTGTCGCTGTCCTGCTGCCAATGGCAGCATAAAATTCTCGTACCAAAGTGACGTTCATTTCTTCAGGCTGCTCAGCAAAAGCTTGCCACTGTAGACCTCGAACTTTCCCGGCTATGAACGGCTTTAGGCCTAGATTTTCCTCTTCTGATGTGTAAATAAAGCCTCTCTCTTCCCACATATCTCTGAAAGCAAAGGAGCGTGGGGTGGTTGTTGTTGGTGTGGAACTGGAAGCAGCATTCCTACGGGTTTTCCTAGAAGACATTTTTGCAAGGGTTGTGGAAATAAAAATGAAAACAAGTAAAATCTAAAGGGAGCAAGTAAGAAGAGTAGAAGTGAGTGAAAATGAAAAATGAAACGGGGTTATATAGAGAAGGATTTGCTGCCCGTTGAAGCTGTAACGGCAGGCGCGAATAATGGTGCCAACTGGTATGCGTTAGCGTGTCTGACGCGTCTGTCACGCATTTCCGTGTCTGTTACGCGTCTGTGATGTGTTTCCGCGTCTGTCGTGATAGCGTGTTGACAGCCTGTATTTTCCGCGTCTGTCGCGGCAACTGTAATGACAGGCTTCAAAATTTGGGCTTTGTTGGGCTGGTGGATGGATAGTGGGCTGAGTTCACTTCTCCTATTCTTCTCGACTCCTTTATTTTCTAAAAACAGAAAAATAAAAACATTATAAAATAAATCTTATTTCCTAATAAATAATAAGTAAAAATAAAAATAAAAATTAGGTTAAATTAGGAGTGCCATGTGGGGCATCTCCTAAGGTAACCACTTCCTGTATTCCTGGGGCTTCAGTCCCCTGATAATGCTTTAAGCGCTGTCCGTTGACTTTGAATTGGTGCTCGTCTTTTAATGATCGGATTGTGATAGCACCATGGGGAAAAACCTGTACGACTTGGAACGAGCCAGACCATCTAGATTTTAGCTTCCTTGGGAAGAGTTTCAGTCTAGAATTGAATAGAAATACAAGCTGCCCTGGGCAGAACTGTCGTGGGAGCAACTTCTTGTCATGCCACTTCTTAGTTTTATCCTTGTAGATTCTTGCATTGTCATAGGCCATTGTCTGGATTTCTTCAATTTCGTTTAGGTCCAACAGCCTTTTCTGCCCTGCCTTGTCCAAGTCCATATTCACTGTCTTGATTGCCCAGTATGATCTGTGCTCTATCTCGACAGGTAGATGACATGTTTTCCCATAAATCAAGCGGTACAGAGACATGCCCAATGGAGTTTTAAAAGCTGTCCTATAAGCCCATAATGCATCATTAAGGAGTAAAGACCAATCTTTCCTAGTTGGCTTAACCATCTTCTCAAGAATGTTCTTAACTTCCCTGTTGGATATTTCAGCTTGTCCATTGGTCTGTGGGTGGTATGATGTTGCGATCCGATGTTTGACACAATATTTCTTCAAGGTAGCAACAATAACCCTGTTGTCGAAATGTCTCCCTTCATCACTGATAATTGCCTTACGGATGCCAAACCTAGAAAAGATGTTTTTGTGTAAAAATCGTTGAACTGTTTTGGCATCATTCTTTTGAGTGGCGATAGGTTCAACCCACTTAGATACATAGTCTACGGCTAGGAGGATGTATAGATTCCCACATGAAGAGGGGAATGGTCCCATAAAATCAATCCCCCAAACGTCGAAGATCTCGACTTCAAGAATGTTCTGCAGCGGCATCTCGTGTCTCCTTGAGATGTTTCCTGTCCGTTGGCACTTGTCACAACTCTTGTAGAAGATTTGCGTATCTTTATACAGTGACGGCCAATAAAACCCTGACTGCAGCACCTTGGCAGCAGTTTTGTTGCCTCCTAAGTGTCCTCCATACTGTGAAGCATGGCAGTGATGAAGTATGTCTTCTTGCTCTTCATGTGGTACACATCTCCTTATAACCTGATCTGCACAGATTTTGAAAAGAAGAGGCTCGTCCCAATAATAATGCTTAACATCATTTTGGAACCTCTTCCTGGCTTGATAATTAAGGTCAGAAGGAATTATTTCGCTAACTAAAAAATTGACGAAATCAGCATACCAGGGGAGTTCAGAAGACTTACCTGCCGCCATGGCTGTCGCGGCAGTGACTGCGGCAGCAAAGAGCTGCTCATCTGGGATTGTCTCCAGTATGTTTGTCTCATCTGTTGGTAGACTCTGTCCCTTCTCCAATCTCGACAAGTGATTTGCCACTTGATTTTCTGTCCCCCTTTTGTCCTTGATTTCAAGGTCGAATTCTTGCAATAGCAGGATCCACCGTATCAATCGAGGCTTTGCATCTTTTTTCACGAACAGATACTTCAAGGTAGAATGGTCTGTGTGTACTATGACCTTTGTTCCAAGTATGTAAGAACGAAACTTGTCAATGGAGAATACCACAGCTAATAACTCCTTTTCCGTGGTGGTGTAGTTCACTTGGGCGTCGTTCAATGTCTTGCTGGCATAGTATATGACATGAAATAATTTGTCTCTCCGCTGCCCAAGTGCTGCCCCGACATCATAGTCACTAGCATCACACATGATCTCAAATGGCTGTGTCTAGTCGGGTGGCTGTACTATTGGGGCTGTTACCAGCTTTTCCTTCAGGACCTTGAATGCTTTAGTACATTCATCATTAAAGTCGAAGGGTCGGTTCTGCTCCAGAAGATGGCATAGGGGCTTGGTGATTTTTGAAAAATTCGCAATGAATCTCCGATAAAAACCAGCATGTCCTAAGAAACTTCTTATACCCTTGACTGTGGTGGGCGGCGACAGCTTTTCGATCACTTCTATTTTGGCTCTGTCGACTTCTATGCCACGACAGCTAATCTTATGGCCAAGGACTATCCCTTCATCAACCATGAAGTGACATTTTTCCCAATTCAAAACTAGGTTTGTTTTTTCACATCTTTCGAGTACCTTTTGTAGGTTTCCTAGGCAGCTGTCAAAATCGTCTCTAAAGACTGAAAAACCATCCATAAAAATCTCTAGGAAGTCCTCCACCATGTCAAAGAATATGGCCATCATGCACCTTTGGAAGGTGGCGGGTGCATTGCATAGTCTAAAAGGCATCCTCCTAAAAGCATACGTTCTGTAGGGGCATGTGAAAGTCGTCTTTTCTTGATCTTCCGGTGCGATAGCTATTTGATTGTAACCTGAATAACCATAAAGAAAACAATAGTAAGGTTTACCCGCTAGTCTATCAAGCATTTGATCAATAAAGGGTAAAAGAAAGTGGTCCTTTCGGGTAGCTTTGTTAAGCTTCCGATAGTCCATACAAACCCTCCAACCGGTCACTGTCCTGGTTGGGAATAACTCATTGTTTTCGTTGGTCACCACGGTCATTCCTCCTTTCTTGGGAACGCATTGCACCGGGCTCACCCATTTGTTGTCCGAGATGGCGTAGATTATTCCAGCATCTAACCATTTGATTATCTCTTTTCGCACCACCTCTTTTATCGCATGGTTTAGCCGCCTTTGAGCATCTATAGTCATCTTATGATCATCCTCTAAAAGGATTTTATGCATACATAATGCCGGACTAATGCCTTGAATGTCAGCTATCGTCCATCCAATTGCCTTTTTGTGCTGCTGCAGCATCCCTATTAATTGTTGTTCTTGTTCCTGCATCAACTTGGAAGAGATGATTACGGGCAACGTATCATTTGAACCAAGAAAAGCATACTTTAGCTGCCCTGGCAGGGGCTTAAGATCTAAAACAGGGGGCTCAACAGTTGATGGTTTTTGGATTGCATGGTTATCTGAGGTATAATTTAAAGGTTCGAATAACTTACCTGGACGCCTATCCAGTTTACCTCTTCCTGACCTTCAGTATCAGATGTATCGGATTCTGAGAAGTTGATGTCGTCGGTGCTGTCGTGCCAGTCCTGTAAGTGGCTGTCGAGGCAGTGTCCAATTTTTATGTCGTGACAGCCCGACCTGATGCAGGGTTGGTCAAGGGTAACTTCAGTGATAACCTTGCATTCCTCTTCTGCATCAGCATGCTTCATAGCTTGGAGAACATTCAACTTTATTTCTTGATCGTTCACTCTCATGGTGAGTTCTCCTTTCTCCACATCAATCATTGATCTTCCCGTGGCTAAGAAGGGTTGCCCCAGGATGATTGGTGCGTTTTCATCTACTTCACAATCTAAAACAAGAAAGTCAGCAGGAAAAATAAATTTATCCACCTTACCAGAATATCTTCGATTTTTCCCTCCGGATGAACGTAAGAGCGGTCTGCCAGCTGCAGAATTACTGCAGTGGGCCGAGATTTTCCAATACCTAATTTCTGAAAAACAGATTTTAGCATTAAATTAATGCTAGCACCAAGATCACAAAGTGCCTTACCCACATATTTGTCTCCGATTACACAAGGTATGGTGAAGCTTCCCGGATCCTTCTTTTTCTGGGGTGGCTGCCTATGAAGAATACTCATGCATCCTTCTGTCATCTTAACCGTTTCAAATTCCCCAAGTTTAGATTTCTTCGACATGACATCCTTGAGAAATTTGGCGTAACCGGGCATCTCCCTAACGGCGTCTAACAACGGGATATTAATATGAACCTGCTTAAAAATATCATAAATCTTTTTGAGCTGAGATTCTTGCTTCAACTGCTCTAACCGATGAGGAAAAGGAGGTGGGGACGTTAATCAGCAATACGTCCTTCCCACTGCATACGAATCTGAGGAGGTTTGGGTTCATCATCTTTCTCCTCTATCGCTTCTGCTGTCGTGACAGGTTCATCGGCAGTAGGTTGTTTGTTACCTGTCGGGGCAGCTTCCTCGGTAGGTATGTCCAAGGCTGGTTTCTTCACTGTTTCAGCTTCCTTCTCAAGCCCTGGTAGTTTCTTCCCACTCCTAGTAGTAATGGCTTTACACTGCTCATGTGTGGGCTGCCTAGCATTTTCAGTATTGCTAGGAAATCCGCCAGTCTGCCTTGAATTGATATGCTGGGAAACCTGGCCCATTTGTGTCTCCAGAGATTTCAGAGTGGCTTCATGATTTGTCATCCGCATCTCTGTTTTGTCCATGAATGTCTCTGTCTTCTTAACAAACTGATTCATGTTCTCAATATAAGTACTTGTCTGAGACATAAACGTAGCCAGAGTTTGTTCCAGTATACTGTCCGTGGCAGCTGGTGGCTGTTGTTGCTACTGTTGCGGCTGCAGTTGCTGTCGAGTCAGCAATCTAGGTCCTCCCTGATTCTGATTATTATGTGCTTGAGGATTCAGGGCATTGTTAGGGTTACTCCAAGAAAACTTGGGATCCTTTCTCCATTTGGGATTGTAGTTGTTGGAGTTGTAATTCTGCTTATAATTTCCAACATACTTTCCCTCTTCTATCTGTCTAGGACATTCATCCGAACTATGATTTCCCTCACAAATTTCACATACCTCTTCGACAGCGAATCCATGTTGTGCGTCATCGTTCAAAAGCTTTTTCATTGCCTTAGTGAGGTATGCCACCTGTGATTTCATCGTGCTGTCGGCTTCATAATACTTAACAGCTAGGACCCGTTTACCCCCTCTTCTTGTTGTCGGAAACTGCTCCTAATTCTTGGCCAGATTTTTAAATACTTGCATAGCCTCATCTGGGTCTTTGTCCAATAGTAATCCGTTTACTGCTAAATCAATTCGAATACGAGTTTGTAAATTGGCAGCATTATAAAACTTAGTTACCTGGTTCCAAACGGGGAATCCATGCATTGGGCAGTTCCGTAGAAGAGAGGTAAATTTGTCCTAGGCCTCGTGCATCGGCTCGTCATCCTCCTGTTAAAAAGTAGCAATTTCATTACGTAATCGCTCAGATAAGTGTGAAGAATTAAAACGAGATAAAAATTCACGAGACAAATCTACCCAAGTTCTAATTGAACCCGGTGTAAGTTTATTCCACCAAGTATTTGCTCTGTCCCTCAATGAATGGGGAAATAACCGAAGCCTCAGTATCTCCGGATTAACTCCTGGTAGTCTAAACGAACCACAGATTTCCTGGAACATTTTTAAATGCTCCCTAGCATCCTCTGTGGCAGCACCACTGAATTGACCGGCATTTTTGATCATGCTAAACATAATAGGTTTCAGCTCAAAGTTGTCAACATCTATATCTGGCAGCGTGGTTTCCAGTTCTACATGATCATTCAACATGTAGTCACGACAGGATCGTCGTCCAGCAGCGGCAGCAGGGTTGCTGACAGGAGGTATAACCTCTCCATCTCCAACATGAGGGTCGTTACCCAGGGGGTTCCCTTGGTTGTTCATCGTTTCTAATTGTTCCTCAAGGTACTCGTTCCTGGCTAGTATGTGACGAAGTCGGTTCTTGAGATTAAATGAACGTTCGATTTCCGGATCTAATGGATACTCAGGATCTTTTCCTCGTCTCGATCTGCGCATAAACAAGAAACCTTGCGAAAAGCAAGAGTTGAACAAACCAAAGAAAAACAGAAAATAAAAATAAAAACGAAAAGTGCAGTAAAAGAAAAGGTAGAGTTATGTTGCCAGTCCCCGGCAACGGCGCCAAAAACTTGTTGCGTGTAAAAGAGTCTATCGTAACTATAGTGCAAGTGCACACGACGCAAGTAGTAAAGTGATACGAAGTATCGGATATCGTCTCCACATGGACTGGGCTAATAGCTTCACCTTGAATCACTGCACGAAAGTAAAGATAATATTTGAGAAAGTTGTCACGAGACTAATAAAGAAAACGTAAATGAAAGAGTAGAGAAATCAAGATAGAGAGAATGGGCTGGTATTGAATTGCTCAGTAGTGCAGGTATTGCTGAGTTTAGGAAATCTAGTTCTGTCGTCGTCCCTGTCGCGGCAGCAGTCCGTTGCTTATCGCAGCAGCGAATACTCAACTCAGTACTTCAAGTTTGGCAAGAATCCTTGTTGTGCCTTGGCCTATCCCTAGGTCCAAGTCTGTCGATGATCATGTCTTTGATGATACCTCCCGGCGTGAATCGAAGGATGAACACTGATATTGTTGAATTCTTCTTTAGCCACTTAACCTTGCCCTATCCCTAGGTCCGAGATAGTTCAACTATAAACTAGAGAATTCACACTTATTCCTTTCGTATACTTAACTCTCCCGATATTAAGTAAATAGATAACCTCACAATGCTCTCCCGATGCTCTTGCAAGATGTTAATAACCAAAATAAGAGAACTTGAAGTTTATTTTATTGAACTGAAAATTCCTAAAACAAAGACTACCCTTGCAACTACTTTACAAAACAACCCGTGGTCCTAAGGGGAATTTAGAACATGTTGAGAGGAAGAAAACGGCTAGGGTTTTGGGAAGAAGGCTAGAGAATAGGTTATATCCTCCCTAGGTCGAAATACATGCCCTTATATAGTCTTTGGGTCCAAGTTTTCTAAAATAGCAAGAATACAACATTAAATTAAAGTACAACTCTAATAAAGACTAAATCTTCAAAGAATCTAACTTTAAGCAGTCATCTTTCTTGCTTGGGATTTTCTCTCCTTGAACTTTGGGCTTGACATTCCTTTCAATCTGGGGCTTGGAAAAATATAGTGGTTTTACAAGACAGACGGGCTGAATTTTCTCTATCTGTCGAGGTCCACTTTGCTTCTTCTCCTCAAAACTGATGTCGTCCTCTGCTGTCACGGCGGCAACCATGGCAGCATCGTCCTCCTTGACTGCTCGTCCAGTTCCAGCTCTTTTGCTTCACTGCCCAGCGCCTGCCTTTTCCGTCTGCTACAGCAGCAACCTGCAAAAGCAACCAATTTCAGTAGAAACTGTGCCATTTAATATATATGTGATGTTTAACTGTAAACTAACCTAAATGCAATGAATTATGCTTGAATGCAGCAGAAATATGGGTTAAATAGGGGGTAAATAATAGAACTTTTACACACTCAACAGTACGTGTGTCTAGCTACGTGACGTAATAGGGGTGAGTCTATTGCGAGTGGTAGAGGTGAGTCTATCACTATGGGTTAGGGGTGAGCCTAATTCCATTCGTAGCCATTAAGATAGAGGAGAGCCCATTATTGAGTATATGGGTGAGCCTATACAAGTTCGTGTATCTAATATTGATTGTAAAAGAGATAGAGGTGAGTCTATCACAACGAATAGGGGTGAGCCTATGATGTTGTAAGCCAATATATGTGCTTATTATTGCCCATGTATCATGATTATAATGAATGCATAATGGATTATTGTGCATGAGATGCTTGTTGATAAGATGGTTGTTGGTGAGAGCACCTAATTCGTCACTCAAACTCAAGTATGAACTTTGGTAATTTTTGTTGTCACTAAATTTTCACCCTAACTTTTAATAAAAGAAATAAATTAAAATATCAAAAAATAGAAATCCTTTTAAAAGCCCATTTTTTAAAAATAAAAACCCATTTTCAAGAAAAGTCATCTTTTTAATAAAGCCCATTTTATGTTGAAGCCCATTTTTTTAAAAGTGAAAAGGAAAAAGAAAAAGGAAAAAAAAGAAAAAAAATAATTATGGTGTTTATTTTAAGGAAAAAAAGAATAAAATAAGGTAATAATTAAGTGTGAAAAAAGAAAAAAAAAATATCAACAAAAGGGGTCAAAAAACAGTAAAAAAAGAGCCAGCCCGCCTGTCACGCGCTGGCGCGTGTCGTCTACGCGCGCGGGGCTGGGCTCTCCAAATCCTTGCGGCGAATAAAGCCAGCCATCGTTTTCCATCCACTGGTCGCGGAAACCGGCGTGGTTGGTGCCGATCGGACCGCCTGGTTGCCGCCGTCCTTTTGCCACCGACCCCGCTTGCCGCCGATGCCTATAGCCGTCGGAATCTGCAAAAAAACGAAACAAAATAGTATTCCCTAGATTCGAATTAAATAGGAAATTATATCCTGAATTTTGATCAAAATGGATGATTTCTTGGGGGTTTTACCATGTATCAAGTTTATTGTCTGATTTTAGCTTCAATTCGGGGATTGACATCCGAATTTAGCTTGATTTTGAAGCTAAAAATCAACTATAAAACCCTCAAATGCTTCATTGTTCAACATACCAAATTTGACAGAAAAAACACTAAAAAGGGTTCAAGAAAAATCTGAAAATTTCTCTGAATTTTTCTTGAGTTGGCTGCAAATTTTTGGAGGGAAAATTCGAGTTTGGAGCAATTTTCTGTGGGTGGTTTGGAGCATTTCAAGAAGCTTGAGTTCGAGTTCATCGTTCGTCGTTTTCACGGTAAATTTTTATCCTTTCTTTGTTTTTTATGTATATTTTATTGTTGTTCTTGGTTGAATTTTGGTGTTTTGTTTGTGTTGTTTGTGATTTTTAAGTTGCTTTCACGTGGATGGAAAATTGTTTGCAATTTTAGTAACTTTTTTGTTTCAAATTTTGTTTAAATTTCTAGTTTGATCTTAAACTTATTGCATGATTTTAAAAATGTTGTTAAAGTGATTTTTGATATTCATAAGTGTAGGAATTAATTTAAAAGGTCTTTTGGACTTTAAAATGCATGAATAAAAATGAATTTTTTAAAAAATGCATGAATAAAAATGAATAAATGTGGTTAATTAGAAAAACTTGAATTTAGGGATTTAATTAGAAGAAGTAATAATGTGAGGCGTTAAATAATAAAGGGCTTTATTTTATAAAATAAAAAGGATTTTTGTGAAATTTAGTTTTAAATAATAGATGGGCAAAAAATGATTTTAAAGGAGAAAAGCGAAAAAAATGTTTTTTAGGAAAAAATAAGTTTTCAAGGAAAAATAAAGGATTTTAAAGTAAGAATTAGGGTCTACGATAACAAATGATTTTTTTAAAAAAAAAGGAAAAAAACTTAAAAAGAGTTCTTTAAAGAAAATAAAGTTTATTTTAAAAATGGGCTATTTTAAAAGAAAAAATTTTAAAAATGGAAAAATGAAAATGATTTTAAAAAAAGTGAAAATTCTCTTGAAAAAAAGAAAACATAAAATGGTAAGAAAACATAAAAAATGAAAAAGTGAAAAAATGTAAAAAAAAAAAATTAGCTTAGAAAATAATGAAAAAAATAAAAAAAAATAAAGGCTTTTAAAAGGAATAATAAAAAGGGTAAAAATCAAAAGGATATAAAAGTTTGCATGCTTGTTTAAGAAATTGGTGAAAACTTAGGATTAGATATTAAAGCTTAGATAAAGACTTTTTGAAAAATGTTCCTCATAAAAAATAAAATATATTTAAACATATTTAGGCCTTAACTTAGGAATAAAAGACTTAGACGTTCTTAGGGCTTTTAAATATTTGAACTTAGAATAAAAATAAAATGCTCAACGCACTTAAATTTCTTTGTTGCTTGAAAAGTGAAAACATAATCTAATGCAGTGTTTTAACAAACGAGAATGACGAGTTAGCGCCAGAAATGTTGGCGGTGATTAAGTTCATCTCCCGGTCGATAAGGTCGTTAAATAGATTAATATTCATTAAATGGACAAGTAAAGTTGAACCTTTGTGAACTTGCAAATTCTAATTTTGAAAACGATTCTAAAACAAATTAGGTACCAATTTTGGGCATCGTGGGGGTGCTAACCCTTCCTCACGTGTAACCGACCCTCGAACCTATTTTCTGATTTTCGCAGACGAAAACCGTTGTTTTATTAAAAACAAAATGTTTTATTAAAATAACCCTGTTTTTAAAAGTGGCCAAATCACACATTTTTTCCAAAAAGATTGGTGGCGACTCTGTTGATTTTAAAAGTGTTTTTTTCGAAATAGTCGAAGCCTCCTCAAAAAGGCGGTTGCGACAGCTTGACGACTTCGTTAGGGACGTGTTTTTGTTTTTTTTAATAAGAACAAAAAGGGTCAGGACACAAATTGGTGATAAATGATTTTCAAAAAAAATGTTTTTTTTTAAATATGAATTTGCAAGTTCATCATAGGTTCTATTTATTTGTCCGTTTAAATGAATATAATTCTATTATACACATTTTAGTCTTAATTCCAAGCTCTATTCCGAGCTTTGTCCCGTTCGTTTAAGTGAGGGGAACGCGCTTTGCTCATGTAAGAATATTGATTCTTTGTATGACCATCGCAAAGTACCTTCGAGACTCAATCCCTTTGCCTTTGTAAGGATATTGATTCTTCGAGAAGGCTTCGGTGGAGAGTCCTCCATAGTTGAACTCGATTCGTTTGTAGCCTATAATGGGTGAGAATCGAGGGTCTTGTTACTCTTAGTAGAGGACAACAAGGACAACTCGGGTACCCTTTTAGAACCAAACCAAGTTTGAGAATTTAGAGCCTACCCCTAATAGAGCCATGTGAAAAGCCTAGAGTGTTAAGTCGCAAGTAATCTGTGGGGACACGTCCTGAAATGTTGGAATGTCAGCCTAGAATTATCGTGCATTTAAAATATTTTTGTTTGTTTTTGACTATTTTATCTGTTTCATTGATTTGTTCTTGGTTGTTGATCTCTGTTTATTATCTTGTTTATTTTACATGTGCATCATTTCATATTAGAAGGGGTTGATTCTGGAAAGTTGTTCAATTATGGACGGAAAGCTCTTAAAGAAGGAAGAGGAAAATACGAAAGTGTGCCAGTGGTCTGAGGTTAATCAGAGAAAGTGTGGGGACAGTTTGAGTGCGGGTCACGAAACGGAAACTTCAGAGTATGCCCACATTGGTGTTAAACAAAACGACGTGCGGGAGTTACATAAGATATGGGATCATTTTGATTATAAGACCAAACAGTTGTTCCGTGAGTCCTATGGCGACATAACATATCTTCTGTTTGTGAAGGTCGATGAGCCATTTCTGAAGGCCTTAATTCAGTTCTGGAACTCTAGGTTTTGCCACTTCACGTTCAATGGAGAAGACATGATGCCAACTTTCGAGGAATACTTGGCACTATTCAATATGCATGAAGTAAAGGAGAATTGGGTGTATACAAAGCCGTCTAAGAACAAGAATTCACACTCAAAACTTGTTTCATTTGCCGGAATGAGTGATGATTGGGTCGAAGGATTGATACGGAAGAGAGGGGGAAGTTTCAATTTTCCTTGGTCACGTATTCGAAACATTGTACCAGTTCACCCAAACATTACAAAAAGGGTAGACCTCTTGGCCATGGTAATTTACGGTTTAGTGATTTTTCCAAAGGTGTTGGGAAACATCGATGTGGCCTTGTTAGACTTCTTTGAGTAGTTGAAGAGGGATGTCAATCCAGTGCCTGTCGTGTTAGGAGAAACCTTTATTTCTTTGAACGCTTGTCGAAAAGTGGAAGGCGTGTGTTTTGGAGGGTGTGCTCTGTTACTTCAAGTTTGGGCCCTTAGTCATTTCTGGGAGTGTCCAACTTTGGCCTTACCAAATGTGTTCTCCCAAACTTTTCTCCACTTTAGGAGATTTTGGCACAGGATTGGCCAAGCATGAAGAGGAGTAAGTGGGTAGATATTTTTAGAGATCGTCGTGACGAGGACATCAAATGGAGAGTGCCATGGATGGGACATGCAACAGTCAGATATAGATGTGGAGATTACAATTATCTGATGTTGTTAGCCTTATAGGAGGAATTGTGTAACCCCCTTAGCCCGGCCTAGACGCTCTACCCAAACTACAAAGATTACACGGGGAAAACCAAAGTCAACCCAAAAGTCAACCTTGATTAACGACCCTTTTTTCCTTTTAATCTTATCTAGATGCATATTAAGCCTATGTGAATACTCAAGAATCAAATGGAAGAAGGGCACATCGATCGGAAAACAATTAGGGACTCAATTGCAAGAATTACACTTTTAGGGACCAAAATGTAAATTTTGGAAAATATAAAGACTTTATATATTTTAATCTTACCAATTTGTATTTAGTCATATTACATGCCTCTTCGTCAAATTTTAGCTTAAAAGGACATAACAAGCTCAAGCAATTGCATCCACAACATTCAGAACTAAAATGTAAACATGAAAACTTAAAACAATTCAAAAGCATCATCCAACGGCCATCCGTTTCGGAACACTGACCTTCGTACCGAAACGCACATATCGAAACGGTGTTGACCGTTTCAGTACTCGGGTGTGTTCCGAGACCGGTATCGGAACATGCCTCTCCAGTAGCAAAAATGTTCTGAAACACCTTCAACCGTTCCGAAACACTATGGCCATTACAGGCCAATGTTTCGAAACAGTTAAGGGTATTTCGATACACCCTACCCTGTAACAGCAGAAAATGCTGGTTTTTCACCTCTTAACCCACTCAAACATGCATCAAAGCATACCATCTCATACCAGCAACATGATTAAACATTAAGGGACATATTTAGGAAGCTCAAGCTAAAGCATGGTATCAAATATATGAACATTCAAACTCTATACATGCTTCCTAACTACAAAGCCAAATATAAACTTCAATCCTCAAGCAAACCATATAAGACCATTTACAACCTTCAAAAACCAACACAAACATACCACAAACTTAGGGAGTTCAAAACACATCTCCCAATTACAACCTTGGAGCCCCATTGCCAAATATCAAAACTAAAGTATGTAAAACATCACCATACATGAGCTTTGTACTTCCTTGGATATTGTTAACCTTCTTGCTGCCCAAAACACCTCAATTATCTGCATTATTGGTAAAAGAGAGTGTAAGCATGTTTGCTTAGTGAGGCATGCTCTAGAGTAAACCAACACAATAATGCATTATTCAAAACTCTTTCTCAAAAGCCATTTTCAACAACATGCTCATTCTATCTCATGCTTGAAAACCATTTCAAAACAAATATTCATTTGAAACCACATGTACCTCTATTCTATATCATGCATTTAAAACAATGCAAATCTCGTGGAAAAGCCATACACATGCTAGTGAAAAGTAAAGCATTTCATACACAAATCTCATATGCATTTCTCATAGTATAAATCATCTCAACATTAGGTACATGTGAATCAAAAGCATTTTCATATATTATATTGGCATTTCACATTTCATTATTACTTGGATATGCAGATATCTTTCTCAAACCCACTAGACACTTCCGGTGGAATCTCACATCATCGTACTCACTCATCTAGTAAAAACATAATTTCCGGTGGAATCTCACATCATAGTACTCACATGGCGGTATCTCACATCGCCGCAAAGCTTGGGTATTTCACCAAGTCCTACCTGATGGAATGCCCATCATCGGTCTCTCCCTTTGGATTGAATCCAAAGAGCACGTACGAATTTTTAGTTTATAGTGCACTCTCATCCTATTGATCGATCAATTATATCCGGTAAGTATATCATCTTCTATGCCAATATATTATATCAAAACAACATCTCACCTACTGTTTTTAATGCAACATTTCTCAAAGCTTTCTCATCTCATTCAAAATCATAGCATTTGCCTTGCTTAAAAACAAAAGCTCAAAACTCATCAATGCAACATGTTATTTCATGAAATCTTTTCAAGCATCATCTCATGCCGCAAATCATGCATAAATTAGTAGGAATTTACCTATCTCAAAGCATGAGCATGTAAAAGAATTTTAGGGGCAACCACCACACATTTGAGAGCAAATCTAGCCATACTTACTTCCAGACTTAGAAGGTGTTTCAAACCTTTCTTAAATCCCCAAACCTTGTTTCTTTCCTAAAACCATTCGCAAATCTAAGCTCCTGGTACTCACGAATCAACACCAAAGGTGTCCGAAGATGTCTCCCATGTTCATAACACATAAGAGAAGAGGATTAATGCATCATCACGCATTGAAATCATCAACCACACATCTAAACATGGTGCTTTACTCAAGAGCCTCATTTCAGCCACCAAAAACAACCGAAATCATCTCCAAACTCTTCCAAAACAAAGCCCAGCCAAGATCTATCACTTCTTATCATTTCTAAACATCAATCAACACCAAAAACCACCACAAACTCGTCCTTATACCTCCAGCTATAACAGAACACCAAAACCACCCCAAAAACCACCATTCTAGCATGCAAAACTTAGGAATCCAAACCTATTCGGGATTTGTTTGATAAAATCTCATTTATAACATCAATTTCCATCCAAAATACATTAGAAAACAACCTCAAAGCAGAGCCTAACCAACAACCACGAAAATCATCAAGATCTCTCGAAGAACCTTGAGTTTTAACACAATTTCTTGTTTCTAACATTACAGCAACTCAAAAATTATTAACAAAGGATTTATAACTTGGGAATTTCAGTAAAGAACTGATCATTAGAGAAGAAGGACGAAGCTTACCTCTAATGGCTAATTTCTCCTTGATTTGGGCAAGTTTTCTTGAAAATCCAAAATAAAAACAATAGGATTTGGTGAGGAAAAGATTAGGAATCAAAAGGATATTGAAATATCATCAAGAGGAATGAAAATCAGAGGCTAATTGATGGCGGAAATGTGTTTGGCTGAAAAGAAATTGAGAGAAAACGAAATCAGAGGCTAATTGATGTAGCGGCACAAGTGCAGCCACCGTTGTTAGAAAATGAGATCACCCCTGATGTTTGTAGAAACACTAAAGGGTCCCTTTTACGATCGCATGCTCAACCATGCTACGAAGAACTTTGCAGATATGTTAATGAATGGAGAACTAATCATGGCAGCCATGAAGAGTGGAAGGTTGGACGTTGGGGAAACAAAGAAGACACATAGAAAGAAGGATAACAATGAAGTCAATGCAACAAATGTCTACAACCCCAACTACTCAATATGTGTGGTATTCAACAAACCCAATACCTCCAATAAGCCCAACACTAGAGCTTCGACGGTTGCAAATGCCCCAAAAGAAGAGCGAAGATATCAAGGGAATTTGAGGCCTTACTTTCCTCCCATCCAAATGTCTTATGCAGAGTTGTTTGTCGAACTGGTCAAATTACAAATGGTGTTACCAAGACATGTTCCTCCATTCTTACCTCCCTATCCACCATGGTATGACGAGAAGGCCCAATGTGAATAACATGCAGGAGTAAGGGGGCATACCATCGAAAATTGCACCGTATTTAAAAGGGTGGTAAATGATCTAAGGAAATTAGGCATGTTATCATTTGAAACCTCCGAGGAAAAAGGAAACCCATTGCCAAATCACCAAAAGACTGAGGTGAATGCAGTGCTCGACGAAGAGAAGAGGGCGATCAAAGAGAATGTCGAAGATATTAAAGTGCCTATGATTTGGGTGTGGGATTAGTTAGTAGTAGCAAAAATATTGAAGGATGTGAAACCGAAAATGAAGGATGTTGAAAAACCATATTGTAAATACCATGGAGCTGAAGGACATGAGATCCAATGTTGCCCAGAGTTTAAGTCGATGATTCAAGCCAAGATGAATAGCAAGGAACTTGTGTTCTTTGTGAAGGGAGATGTAGAGCACGAAGCAAGTGTGTGTGCTATAGAGGAAATCTCCTTCGAGAAACTGGGAGAGGAAGTTGAAGAAGAAAGGCGAGGAAGGCATTATCTTGTGGTGATCCCGGTGAAAAGAGATCAATTCAGTTTGGGCTTTAGGCCTGATAAATGGCAAAAGAAAGCCGAGAGGCAGCATGAAAGCATGAAAATGAAACGGAAAGTATAAGTTGAAGAGGAGCCAATGACGTACCCACTCCTAAGCGCCATTTTCAAGACTAGAGGGCTCTTAGACCCAAATGCATGTTTCAACGAGGAGGGGAAAGGAAAGAATGACTAATGCGAAGCTTTTGAGAATTTGAGCATCAACGCCATCACTAACAAAGAGGAAGAAGAAAACAATTTTCTGACCAAGATTCGCCCTTGCAATGAATTGAAGAACTAAACTGCAAAAATAGTCCCTGAAGTTTTTAAGACTGCCTCAGAGTAATTCTCAAAACAACCTCTTTTATCCTTAGACCTTGGGGTAATTAGAGATCTTATGTAAAAAGGGTCTATGGTCAAAACCTTTCACAAAACCATAAAACCAAAAGATCATAAAAACCCAAAAAGAAAAAACGAACCCTAAATACATAACAAATCATATCATTTATTCTTTCTTTCTTGGTATATATATATATTACCTCCTTTTATTTGCAGGTTTTTAGATATCAATGGTCCAAACGACTCTGAATCAGATTTCGATGTTAATTTTGAGTTGTCGCTATGTTTAGAAGAAGTAGAGAGAACTAGTGATGAAGAAGGGTATGACTTGTCAGATGATTTGCTTAGTATGGTAGAACGGGAGGAAAAGCAAATTTTGCCCCCACAAAGAAGAGTTAGAGGTTTTGAACCTTGGGACTAAGGAATAAAAGCGCGAAGTCAAGATTGGTACCACCATCTCAGTTGAGACACGACAACATTTGATTGAGCTTCTACAAGAATACAAGGACATCTTTTCCTGGTCATACCAAGATATGCCTTGACTTGACACAGATATTGCCATGCATAGGCTTCCTATAAGAGAAGGATGGGAGCCCGTAAAACAAAAGCTTAGAAGAATGAAGGCCGATACACTCCTAAAAATCAGAGACGAGGTCAGGAAGAAGTACAATGCAGGGTTCCTCGAAGTAGCTAAGTATCCGAAATGGGTGGAAAACATCGTCCTAGTGCCCAAGAAAGATGGAAAAGTAAGAATGTACGTCGATTATTAGGATCTCAACAAAGCAAGCCCTAAAGATAATTTTCCGCTTCTACGTATCGACACTTTGGTCGACAATACAGCTGGCCATTCCCTTTTCTCATTCATGGATGGATTTTCCGGTTATAATCAAATCAAGATGTCCCCAGAAGACATAGAGAAGACTACTTTTTTAACGTTATGCGGAACATTCTGCTATGAAGTAATGCCCTTTGGATTGAAGATCGTAGGGGCAACGTATCAGAGAGCTATAGTCACTCTTTTTCTTGACATGATGCACAAAGAAATAGAAGTTTATGTAGATGATATGATTGCTAAGTCCAGAACTGAAGAAGAGCATCTAGCAAACTTGAGAAAGCTTTTTCAAAGATTGAGAAAATTTCAGTTAAAGCTTAATCATGCCAAGTGCACATTTGGGGTTACTTCTGGGAAATTATTAGGCTTTATGGTAAGAAGAAGAGGAATCGAAATCGACCCAGAAAAGATAAAAGCCATACAAGAGCTCCCACATCCTCAGACACAGAAGCAAGTTCGAGGATTCTTGGGAAGGTTGAATTACATAGCTCGTTTCATCTCCCAACTCACAAATAAGTGTGACCCTATATTCAGGTTGCTTAGAAAGCCCAGGGACCTAAAATGAAGAGTGCCAAGCAGCTTTAGAAAATATCAAGGAGCAACTAACTAATCCTCCAGTGTTAGTGCAACTCGTTTCAGGGAAGTCATTGTTACTTTATTTGACGGTGTTTGAAAACTCAATGGGATGCTGTTATGTGATTTTGCAATACTATAATTGATACGTAAATGGTGTAAGTATACACGTCAAACGAGTAATAAAGTGACGAGTGAGTATCGTCTCCACAGGGATTGGAGGTATTCACGGTTGTTGTAACAACAAAGATTGAACTTTTTGCAGATGACAATGCTATAGTAAAAGAGATGGTGTAAAATAATGTTGAAGCAAAACAATACAGAGAAAGATGAGATAACAATATGATAAACAAGTCCCCTTTCGTATGCGAAACTCACTACGGAATGACTGGCTGGGAATGATGGACAACCTAACTCAAGCTTCTTAACGATACTAAGGCTCTTCAGCTATCTTCTATGCTAGGCAGGATTTACTAAGAATGTTCCTAAACTATCTCTAGCCAGGAAACTGGGAGTCAGGAATGCTACAGCCATACCTATCGGTGTAAACTCTTAACACTCCCCTACCCTTCACGTACTATCCTTCTTAGCCCTTGAAACCTATCACTTATCTCTAAGGTAGGTTAGAGTCTGCCTCTCAACAGTCACTCCATTTCTTATGAGGGTTCTAAGGCTAGCTCTCTCGATTACTAACCCCAAGATAAACTTAAAGAACGACCAACTCTCGAAGGCGCTTAAGGTAGGGCCTATCTCTCAAAGCACTTACAACCCTAAGCTCTTACAACTTTAAGGAAATGAGAAATGCATAAGAAAAGCATAAAATCATGATAAACACTGAAAAAGCTATAGCATGCATTAAAAAGTACTCAAAATAAAATCAAGCATCAAACCCAAGCCACCTAAAACAGTTCGTGGCTGGGCAATATCATCCAACATATCATTGCGATAACATCACCAAATATAAAAATATGACAAGAAAATGCTATAGCGACAGAAAGAAAGGTAAACTCCCTCTCCGCCATGGACTGCCCGACTGTCTTAGGCTCACCGCCTTACTCGAGGTCGGTGAGGCCACTCCTTGGAGCTTCAACAATGGAGGCCACCAAGTTGGAGAAGATGAAGGTTAAAACTTCCCACTCCTTTTCTCTCTCTTCCGCCTCTCTTTTTGCAACACAATATACCACACTTTTCTCTAAGCTTCTCTCCGATTTATATAGTGCAGGCTTCTAGGGTTTGGTGCCCTAATGATGCCTTGATAATCCCAAGGAATATCCACCGACAACGTCTGCCACGAGGGGACAATGAGGACAATCTGCAGGTGGGTACCGGTTGCTGCACATTTCAGATCATCCTTTACTGCGTTTTCACGTGCTTCTACAGCTCACATGTATATCAAGTGCTGGATATTCTATAGCAATTCCCGACACCGGCTTTCTCTCTTGACTCCTTTCCTGCGCACCAACAAAACCAAAACCAACCTTTCGAGCAGTACCCCTTGATATGGACCAATAACCAACAAAGATAAAGATGCACCCAGAAGAAGAAAATGCAACCTAAATGCAGTCTAAATGCTATGGTATGAACTCAAGAACATGCAAATGCTATAGCAAAAAGGTATGAAAACAAGGATATTTATGCAGTTATCACACCATCAAACTTAAGCTATTGCTTGTCCTCAATCAATGAATAGAATAGAACAAAAGAACTACTATGGCAAAGATTTAACCTAGAGGATTGCTATGGCAATATTTCAGTCCTCAGAAATAACTTAGGCAGATAAATAAATATACACAACCAGAAATGAGATCCTTAAAAATATTCCTTAGGACTAAGTTATGTGCGTGTGTGCATGGATGCCTTCCTCCTATACTTAAGTTGGTGAGACAAATTTTTAAGGAAGCTCCCTAGTTATACCCTAACTATTTTCTCCAGTTTTTTTTTCAATTTTTAGACTCCCAAAGATATAGGTTTTCTGCTACGAAGGGTGTCAGCTCATCACAACTACCATTCTTAACTCTAGATGAGCAGGGAGCAAACCTCTCACCCCCGAGCTAGTAGGAAGAGTCATCCCGTGACAACTTTCATTCACTCATGTGTTATAGCAAAGCTTTATTTATTTTTTTAATTTTTTTATAACACTTCTATAGCAAAGCGGAGTGTCCTTCTACATATATGTCGTAGCATTTATTCGTTTGTTTTAGCACAGGGTCGTCTAGTTTTTTCTTTTAAGTTCTCTAGAGTTTACATATCAGAGTTTACTAGGATTCTTCCTGGAAAAAAAATTCTATCAAACTTACTTATAGAAAGAGAGGAGCTGTGTAAAATTTTTAATTTTTTTAACAACTAGATCCTAAAGTCAGTTCTACATATCTCAACTAGTTGTGTTTTTTCTAACATAGTTCAGGATTTTAAGATTTCATCGTCATACATCATAAATACATACATTGGCTGTCTCTAGACTAAACAGAAAGCCATAGTAAAAAATTTGTTCTATCCGATAATGCATATGCTAAAGCAAAATATTAACTATGAGCACTAACACCCCCAAACTTGAGAAATGCAGTGTCCATAATGCATAAACTAGTCTACACTATATACCATGAAAAATGAAAAATTGAAAAGAAAAAAGTTAGTTACCTCCTGTGTGCGGAGGCTACGTGGTCCTGCTGGTGTTGTCCACTGATGTCTCAGAGGAGTAATGGTGCGGGTCTACTACACCGTCCACACTCTCTGAGGACACTGTTTGAGCACTAGACGAGGGTCTGACACGTCCAGCAGTATGTTTGATGTGTGTTTTTGGTCTGGATGTTGTAGCATCCTTAGATCGTACTGGTGTCGGCTCAGTTGTTTGTGCTGTCGTGGTTTCCTTTTGAGGGGTTTCCTCGGGATCACTTAGTACATGCTATGGCTCAGGAAGTGGGTTTTCTAGTCGTGATGGTTTATGATTAGTTGCCTTTCTAGTGCGTTTCCTTTTCTTGGCCGGAGAGGCTACTGGGTCGGTTTCTTCTACAGTGGGTGGAATAGAATGAGTTTCTTTTTCTGGTTGGGCAGTAGGCATTTCAGATGTCTTCTTTCTCGAATTCTTCTTTTTGGCAGCAAGTTGAACGGAGCTAGGGTCACTGGGGGACATTGTGCTTGTTGTAGCAGTGGTGGGGGCTTGTAGTAACTCCATAAGGAATAATGGAAAAGAGACGTTCTGGTCCGGTAGGAGTTTGCTTAAGCAGGATTCTATTGCACTATCGCGGTGTTGGGCATACTTGAAGTATGCCCGCTGGTGTGCCTTCATCAGGCTGAGCTCAGTGCTCAATTCTTTTGTTGTTACCACCAATGCTGCCACTCGTGCTGCAGCAAAACTCTTAGCTCCTCCCTCCACTACTTGCTGAGGCATGTCTTCATTAAATCCTTGGAGTTTCGTAACGAGGGCTGGAGTCAAACCTGTCTTTCTTGAAAGAGTTGTATCTACAAGATCGTCATGAAGATGTCTTTCCTTTTACACAAGGCAGTGATCAGGTTAGGAAAAACCAGGGGACTACGGGGCCGTTTCAAACAAGCATATACCTCATCCACTATTATATTTCCTATGTCAATTTGTCTACCATGTATTATCGAGTGAATGAGAAAAAGTCAAAGAGATGTGAACGGTGGCAGTGTGTAGTGTAGGCATAAGCTTATGTCTCACAAAGTGGTTCCATACCTTTGCCTCAAGTTTGAGGCGTCCTCTCTGTAATGCCCGGGTTTTGGGCCTAGATGTTTTAGAGGTTGAATCGGGCCGGTCGAGAATGGTTCGAATTTTTAAGGGAGATTTAGGGAACACCTAGTTTGGGATGCTTTAAAAATATGGAAAATGTCTAAAAATCCCCATTTATTATATTAAAGGTTATGGTGAAAACAATTTTACAAAATGTGATTTGGAAATACTACATTTCGGTGTAGTGACCAAATTGTAGTTTTTGCAAAAGTTGACTAATGACTGTTTTGTAAATGATCGAAACTTTGAATCTTTAAGGAGCTAATTTTACCAAATTGTTTTTCATTAGATTTCTCTTTAATTTGAGAGTTTTTAATAATGTTTTAATTAAGGAATAAAAGAGAATTAAAAAAGAAAGTCTAAGTTGACTTTTTCATAACTAACTTACGTTAGTTTTCTCTCATTTCATTTTCTCTCAATTTTCACTCAGCCAAACACATTTCCTTCACCAAATAACCTTTGATTTTCATCTCTTTTGCTGAGATTTCATTCTGCTAAGGATTCCTAATCTTTACCTCATCAAAACCTTTTGTTTTTACGTTGGATTTTCAAGAAATCTTGCCCAAATTGAGGAGAAATCAGCCATTAGAGGTAAGCTTTGTCCTTCTCCTCTAACGATCAGTTCTTTACTGAAATTCTCAAGTTATCAATCCTTTGTTAATGATTTTTGAGTTGCTTTAATGTTAGAAACATGAAATTGTGGTAAAACTCAAGATTTTTGGTGAGATCTTGATGATTTTCGTAACTCTTAGTTAGACTCTGTTTTGAGGTTGATTTCTAATGTATTTTGGATGATAATTGATGTTATAAATGAGGTTTTATCAAACAAATCCCAAATAGGTTTGGATTCCTCAGTTTTACATGTTAGATTTGTGGTTTTTGGAGTGTTCTTAGTATTTTGTTGTTGCTGGAGATATAAGGACGTGTTTATGATGATTTTTGATGTTGATTGAGGTTTAGAAATGATTTGTGTTGAGTGTATAAAAGTTTTATATTTTACCCCTCATTTACCCATTGCTACTAATTTTGGTTACTTTTGTAGGTATCTGCTGCGGCAGACTCAGGGCAACAAAGGAGCAGAGGCAGATCGCAGAGCTGGAGACGTGAAGCAAATGCTGCCGTGACTACTGTCGTGGCAGCCATGACAACAGAAGTCTGAGGTGGAAAAGTGAAGTGGAGCTCGACAGATAGAGGATTTCAAGCCGGTCTGTCGTGGACCACTCCCATATTTTTCTGAGCCTTGAAACAGAATGAAGTCCAAGCCCAAAGTTCAAGGAAGAAACTCAAGGCAAGAAAAGAGGACGAATTCAAGACAACTACTCAAAAGATTTAGTCTTAATTAGAGTTTCACTTTAATTCGAAATTGTATTCTTGTCATATTAGAAAACATGAACCCAAGGCCTATATAAAGGCATGTAATTTGACCTAGGGAAGGATATCTCATTCCTTGTTGTCTTCCTCTAAACCCTTGTTGTTTCCCCTTCTTCACCATGTTCTAAACTCCCCCTAGGGCTAAGGGTTGATTCTGTAAAGTAGTTGCAAGGATTGTATTGTTTTATGAATTTTCTGTCAAGTAATAAAAGCTTCAAGTTTATTTATTCTGGTATTTCATATCTCACAAGAGTATCGAGAGAGCATTGTGAGGTTATCCATTTGTTTGATATCGGGAAAGTCAAGCATACGAACGGAGTAAATACGCGTTTTCTAGCTTATGGTTAAACCATATTGGCTTAGGGATAAGTTCAAGGTTAAGTGGCTAAAGAAGAATTCAACAACATTCGTGTTCACCCTTTGATTCACGCCGGGAGGTATCATCCAAGAAGTGTTCATCAACAGAACTTGGGCCTATGGATAGGATATGTCATAGCAGGGATTCTTGCCAAGCTTGAAGTACAGAGTTGTTGATTGTTGCCGCGACGTCAACAGACCTCTGCCGCGACAGGAACGACGACAGATAATAGAAGTTCCTCCAACAAGTGCAACACCTGCACTACTGAGCAAATCAATACCGGCCTATTCTTTAAATCTGATTTCTCTATCTTTTACTTTAGTTGTTTCTCAAGATTACTTCACCAATTCAATTCAACTATTTCTTTCTCTTGTGCAGCAAATCAAGGATAGAGTTATTTCCAGTCCCTGTGGAGACGATATCCGATACTCCAGTATCACTTTACTACTTGCGTCGTGTACACTTGCACTATTTGCGATAGGACTCTTTTACATGCAACAAGTTTTTGGCGCCACTGTCGGGGACTGGCAACATATCTTTACCTTTTTATTACTGTACTTTTCTTTTTATTTTTCTATATTTAGTGGTGTCATTTACGACGTGCTTTTCACAAGGTTTTCTACTTGCTTATGCGTAGATCTAGACAAGGTAAAGAACCTGAGTACGAACTAGACCCAGAAATCGAACGCACGTACCAACTTAGGAACCAAGCCCAACTCTTGATAGTAAGAAACAACTATCTTGAGTAGATACTAGAAGCAATGGTGAACGGAAGACAAGGCGATGGGATAAATGACCCCAACAACAATAACCAGAGAGTTATTTTTTATCCTCCCCAAGATGCTTGGAATGAACGGCCGCCGGCCGCTGCCGCACGACAGACTTGTTGAGACTACATGAACAATGACCATGTTGAACTGGAAACTACCTTGCCAGACGTGGGAGCTGAAAATTTCGAACTGAAACCTGTCATGTTCAGCATGACAAATTCCGCTGGCTGGTTTAGTGGTTTTCTACTGAGGATGCCCGAGAACATCTTAAAACGTTCCAAGAAATCTGTGGATCATTCAGACTGCCAGGAATAAATCTAGAAATACTGAGGCTCCGGTTATTTCCTCATTCATTGAGAGATAGAGCTAAAACTTGGTGGAACAAATTAACGACGGGTTCAATAAGAACTTGGGCAGATCTCTCTCGTGAATTCCTTTCTTGTTTTAATCATTCTCATTTATCTGAAAGATTGCGTAATGAGATTGCTACTTTTCAACAGGAAGATGACGAACCAATGCATGAGGCGTGGGACAGATTTACAACTCTTTTACGGAACTGTCCGATGCATGGATTCCCCGTGTGGAATCAGATTGTCAAATTCTACAATGCTGCCAATGCACACACTCGACTGAGAATAGATTCAACAGCAAATGGGCTAGTACTGGATAAGGAACCAGACGAGGCAATGACAATGTTGAAGAAGTTAGCGAAGAATAATGAGCAATTTCCTACAGCCAGGAGATGGGGCAAACGAGGAATATCTATAAAGGATTATGAAGTTGATAACTCGGTTAAATCACAGTTTGCATACCTCACAAAGATAGTCGAAGAGCTGCAACAGAACGATTCTAAGTTGTATATTCTGCAGAAGAGGTATGTGAAACATGTAGTGGGAACCACAGTTCAGAAGACTCCCCTTTACAGTTGGAAGAAGGGATGTATGTTGGGAACTATAACAAGCCGAGAAACTATGATTCCAACAATTACAATCCCAACTGGAGGAAATATCCTAAATTTTCCTGGAGCAATCCAAACAACGCACTGTATCCTCCAGTGCAGAACAACCAAAACCAAGGAATACCCAGAATTCTGTCGCGACAGCAGCAACAACAGCAGCCGGCAGCAACACCTAGTATACTGGAACAAACCTTGGCAACATTTATGTCACAGACGAGAGCATACCTGGCGAACATGGATCACTTTGTCAAGAAAACTGAATTATTCATGGATAAGACAGAAATGAGGATGACAAACCATGAGGCTACCCTAAAATCTTTGGGGACACAAATGGGTCAAGTTTCACAGTATATCAAGCCGAGGCAGAACGGAGGATTCCCTAGTATAAATTGCTTTCATGTATAACAGCGTAGTATAAATTGCTTTCACGATAGGTTTCGAAACTTACTAGTTCAAACTTAACAGTCATAATGGTTTGGTAATGTTGTAATGTTCACGATAAGCATCGAACAAGTTGTGAGTTTCCAAACGTATTCCATAACTTAAGGTATTGTTTGTTTGCGAGAAGCTAAGTTGAATATATGAGATGTTCATATTCTAGATGAAAAATGTTATTATAACATATCCATGAAATAATCAATACAGACTTTTAGAACATCACATTGCTTTTCAAATTTTTTTCTTTCAACTTCAAATTTGTCCAGCTTTTTCTCCAACCTTCTTACTTCTTTTACATTAACCAATTTCTTCAATTTCGCATTCTAAGTTTAAATTTCTTTGTTTTTAACCAATAACATTTTAACCTGATTTCTCAATTCTTCAATGTCAAACGAATTTTCATCATCGTCAACCCATTTAAGGAAATCACAATGACTCTACATAGGTCCCAGTGTACTGATCGACATTTTATATTAAGTAACGAACCAAAATCAATTTCATCAAGAACATAATTAATCTCCATCGTCTTCGTATCTTTAATTAATATGTACAATTATTTCTAACTACACCTCGTCTCAAAAGATGTCTACAGGGGATAAGATGCTCATCCAAAATATGTAAGAACCCGCCGTTTATTAGTCGTATCCTAACACGCCTTTCTTTAGAATCGACTTTTTATTTATAGAATCTAAATCTAACTGTCAAAATCAAAAATTTTAGAAAATGTGCTCATCTAAAGGTTCTAAGAACCCGCCCTTTATTAACCGTATCTTAACACTCCTTTGATTAGAATCGTCCTTTTATTTATAGCACAAAAAGGGAGAGAATATATGATAACATATTTCCCTCATACCTATGCTACACTATTTCTAAATCCTATGCCTTAAAATCTCACCAACATTAACAAACATTCTAAGTTCTTACAAGAAATTGTACATTCATTTTACAGCTCGGGCAGCCTTTGTAGATTCATAAACTGAATGGGAATCCCCTTTCGTGAAATTCAATGCCATCATTACCAGAACCACCAAATGGGAACTCACCAATGCCATCATAAAGCAGCCTACTAAACTCATCATCATCTCCATAACTTCCTGGTTGTTGGTTCTTTGGTCCATCGTCTGCATCGCTACTACTGCCTCCGTCTTCGTACGACACATTTGCATTCTTTTCGACGAGTTCTCGGAATATCGAAGATCGGAATAGCAGATCAAGTGCAGTAGGTGATGAAGATGGCGAAGAAGAAGTAGAAGACCTGTATGAGTTTAATGGGATTCTGTTTTCGGAAACCTCATGCTTTTCTGGAGATTTCAAGTAATGCTCTGTTGCTAAATAGTGGTAAAATGAAGGCTTAGATTCAGGTTCCGCCATTTCCATTAATTCATTTGCAGAAACTAGATTATTTGTTCCCGGTTTTAACCATCTGAAGTATGTGCTCAAATCGAAGTTGGTCACTGCATTTATTCCTCTATATTCAATTGCTGCAATGTCATAAGCCCGAGCAGCCTCCTCTTGGGTGCCTGCAATGTCATAAAGACTACTGTGTAAGTGTCGGATACGAATATGTTTGTGTCAAAATTCAATACCGGACACGACCGCTTCAAAAGAATCGGAATAGCAGTATATAGATATACACTTACTGTAAGTGCCAAGGTAGAGGTATTTGTTCCCAAAGACTCTCCCTATTCTTGCTTCCCATCTTCCATTGTGATGGTGCCTGCATGATTCATCCAAAGAAATCTTAGAATTTTTTTTTTTGGTGCTTCTGCTTAAAATTTGAAAATATTCATCATTTATATTATTCGAACTTGCCGAGCTCAGGTAACATAGTTAATAACCAGAGATTCTCAAGAAAAGTACCTTGCAACTCCCCTATACTTGGATACACCTCTTGAAAACCCACTGCTCTTTCTGAAACATAGAAATTCAGATTGGCATACATTACTTGGTAACAATAGCCATTAGAATTTAGACAAGTATATAAATTTGTGATTTGATTTACATATACATACATAAAGAGTTTACCTTCTTAATGAGGCCAAGTACTCTTCTTTTGTCACAGTTTGCATGATTTCAATCTCTTTTTCATAGTCTGATATCTGCAGAAATCATTAAAGGGAGCACATTACATTCATTAATGTGTCTTCAAACTAATAGGTCTTGAATCCGTGTCGTGTGTAAGTAAGTTTGATATTCAAATCTCTCTATCTGCAACCCGGAAAAAAACTAGTAGAATGTGCTAGTTACCGGGAAATTGGTAAAAGTCGATGTCCCCCAATACTTAAGTGCAGCTAAATCATATGCTCTCGCAGCAGCTTCTTCATCATCATAAGCTCCTGAAAATTTAGGAAAAAGAAAAGAACATTTGTTCATTTCCCTGTATCATAGAAAGAGATGTTTTATTTAAGAAAAATCAAACTTCACTTTCAACAGTGATCGAGATGCACTCACCAAGATAAACTGCAGGATCCCCAAGAGTCAAATCCACAGCAGGATTCAATGGAGGAACATAAAATCATACAATAAATACATAAGCATCTCTGAATCGAAAACGATGATACGGTAAACCCAAAAAAAGGAGAAGAGAAATGAAACAGAGAATGAAAGATTACCTTGTTTCCCTTTCTTCTTCTGTGTAACATTCCAAGAAAGCTTATCCCACAAGTGAGCTTCATATCTCCCAGTCCATCTATGCCTGTTCATTTTCACACCAATAAAACTTGGCCAAACTCAAAAAACCAAACGTCACCGTTACTATTTTGTGGTTTAGAAAGGTCTGGTCTCGCACCTGCTGACACCACGGAACCTCGAGCTTCTTTTCACTGTGGTAGCAGCAATGGTTTGTGGATCATTTTGTTGCTGGGGTTGAACCAGGCCTTGATTGCCATCAAAACCAACTGCAACGGAAGCTGGACTTCTTCGCCGTCTCTTGACACACCTCACGGCTTGAATCTCACCTTCGACGACGACCGAGCTTAACCGGCGCCGACGGCTTCCTAGGCATTGTTGTTCAGTAATCATCATCATTTCCATCTCTTGTCACCTTGATATTCTTTCTTCTCTCTTTTGCTGATTTTCTGTTCAACGGATGCTTGACTCTTAGGAAAGTAAAGAGTTGATGTATATATAATGTGATTATCAAATTTGGAGTTACTCGTGTTTCGTTATGGTTGTGGAAAAACTGTTTGTTTAGAACAAAACAAGTGTGTCGATGATCTCCATGAACAATGAAGACAAATTTGCAATGTCCAGACGAAATTTAGATGTCCCTGTTATGTTCACCTACCCAAATATATACTTTGAATGACTAAAACCAGTTGCAGACAAAAATAGTGGACTGATTACATGATGTTGAACAGTTAACAACCATTAAGTTATGCTTCGTTTAAGTGTTCTTTTCCAACTAAATCCAGAGGGAATTCCTTGTACTTTCCCCCAACCAGAATTAAATAATAAATTCAAGAATATTTTGCTCCTTGATTCCATAGGAAACTCAGTCGATTACAGACTCAACCCCGTGCATGGAATTTCCATGAAATGAGATACCAACAGCCAGCCAGCCAGTTCAAAACGAGACGAAAAATTATAACGGAGAATCCGAAGGCAAAAGTACTGTTGAAGAGTGTACTAATTAAGTACCGAGTTTTGTTTTCAACAGGTTGACAGCATATGATGTTTAACTCTTTCATGCAAAACAAAAGAGCTCAAAGGAATTCCCGGACAATTTCTTGTAAATATAGCCTATGCAGTTTTTTTATACATACATTTGTAATGTAATGTCATGTCTGAAATAGTTACATTAAAGTATAAACAAGTATTTTCTTTGTTTTTTACTTGGTTTTTGTTTTAGACAGCTGCTGTTCATTGGGTTTAGAGAGATGAGCTGTAAGTTATATGAACCATGGAAGAATCAATGGAATGAAGTTATGAATATCTGTTGGGGTTTGCATTTTTCATGGTTAATCAGGAGTCTAAACCTTATTGCGGTAAAAGACTTGACTTCTCTCAATATTGCTGCAGTCTGTTAATTATCATGATAAGTTAGATGATCGTTGGGAGTAAAAATTCTTTGATTCACTGATAGAAAACAAGGTTATAAACGAAACGTTCTTTGTTACTCACAATCTAAATATTGTTCCATTAATTCTGGATCAGATTTCATCCATTTTCAACTATAGTTCTCATTATACCCGGCAAACTTGACCCAAGACATGAACCGACCCGAATTTGATCTCAAACCTGAAACAAACCAAACTAAAACCGACCCAAATTTTAGTTGAATCGAAAATAGACCTAAACCGATTTTCAATCGAACCGAATGGACTCGAACCGATGTTTAACCAAACTAAATGAACCAAAACCGAAAGCAACCCAAACCGAAGGCAACCCGAAATAAAGAAAGGATATTAAAATAAATAAAGAATTACGGGATGTGAACTGTAGCACAACTCACTAAAAAGTCAAATATACAAGCTATATAAAATCATATATAGTGGGTAAAAACCTAACTCGGCCTGAAAAGCTAGCTGAAACCGATCGATCTCCTATTAATTCGACCCGAAATCAACCGAACCGGAAATCAATCGACCTGACACGATACTCGAACCGAAATCACTATAGACCCGAACTAAAATCGAACCAGGTCTGAACTGAACTTAAATCGAATATAGTGAGACCCGAAATGACCCGAACTAAATGAGTCGTTTTCCAGCTCTAGTTCTCGTCTATTTATTTATTTTTTGGGTAATTATTTGATACACTGGCAGTGAAAACTTTTAGTTTCGACAAAGGCCTTAGTTTAGGGACTCGATTTAGGGGTTTAGGTTTAGTAGTTTAAAATTTAGTGATTGTGACTAGAATTTAAAGTTTAGGGTTAAAATTTAGGGTTTATAGATTAAATCCTAAATCCTCAACATATTACCCTAAAACTTAAACCCTAACCTCTAAACCCCAAATCATAACAATAAACCTTAAATTCTAACCATTAGTCCTAAATTTTAAACATCTACGCTTAAAGCTTAAACTTTGCACCCTGAAATAAGTCCTTAAACCTTAAAATTAAAGCGATTGTAGAAACTAAATAGAGAATTATCTCGTCAAACCAAATAAAAAATACAAAAATGATAAAATTCACGCATCAAGTCCATTATCACATTCTTAAATTTTTTCGAAAATAAAAACAATCATGAGTCAATTGATTCATTTAATAATAAATTTTAGAAAAATTAGACATATAGGCCAATTTTGGTTTATTATTTAGGGGATGGGGTGGGTTGGCTGAAATTGGGGAATTAGACTAATTTCTACAGTGGCGACAGCACCTCACCACCTGCAGCCGGCGTTGCCTGGACCTCGCCTCCTCCTCCTAGCGTGGTCCTGTTGGAGGCAGGCTTCCCAGTGTGGACGGCTCAGCTCCTCATGCATGCATGACACCCTAACGTGCCTGCATGGCACATGCAGGTGAACAACACCACGTCATTTGCAAATGGCGAGGTGTTGTTCACATGCATGTGTCATGCAAGTACGTCAGGCTTTAGATTTGGGAATTTATTTTATAGATAGGGTTGGGTTTAGGGTTATAAATATGATTTTTATATAGTATGTATAGGCAAAATTGGGCATATATAATTTAGGGTTATAAATATTGTATGTCTTTTTCATATTTTATATTAAAAATATGATTTTTTTCTTCGATCATGTCCCGAAAGTAAAACTTTAGTTTTTATTTTGTAAAACTTAAGTGTTTAACTTGTTAGTATTTAAAAAAGATACTAATATCATATGTCGTATTTTAAAAGTATATATATATATATATATATATATATATATATATATATATATATATATATATGTATATATATTTCTAACATATTATTAAAATTTATATTTTTTAATAAACAAAGTAAAAAAATCATTATTCAGACCGTACCGAATATTTCGGTTAACTGAATAAACTGTTAACTGGTTGGATGGTTACGATATAGGGTCGAGATTTGAGTGACCCGAACTTACCAGTTAACCGAAATAATTTACAAATGGTTAATCGAACCCGATTTTGCACACCCTAATTTGCATGTATGTTGTACTCGCATGTTTCATGATTTTTTTAAAGTTGATAAAAATATTTTATACATTCAGTTGGTAAAAATATAGGGTCGAGATTTGAGTGACCCGAACTTACTCGCACAAATTAAAAATATTTTAATCAAACCCGATTTTGTACACCCCAAAAAGCTAATATTTTTAAGGTTGATAAAAATGTTTTTTTATCTTTTAAAAGTATAAAAGAATATACATTTGGTTGGTACAGATTTTATACATAACTTTAAAACAATAATTTTAAAATTAAGATCTCCATCGAACCCTATTTAATTTTACCCTTTAATAGCAGGTGAACAGCACCTAGCACGTACCTAGAATCCTATTTACCCTTTAATAGCCTAACGTGCCTAAACCCTATTTAATTTTACCCTATATACACTAGCCTGACATGCCTGCATGTGCCATATAGTGTTTAGGCACGTCAGGCTATTAAAAGGTAAATAGGGTTCTAGGTACGTGCTAGGTTTATTAAAGGGGGTTAACTTTTAATATTATTTTATGTGTATATATAGAGGGTTTAGGGAAGATGAGATGAGTGTGTGGTGGTTGAAAAAAAAATTAAGAGAGTTTTCGGCAATGAGGGAAGAGTTTGTGAGTTTCTGAAGAAATATTCGAAGACAGTGATTGAAGAGTTCGTAAGGGCCAGTGAAAATTAAGTAAGTGATTTTTGCCTTTTAATCTGTTTTTTTTTTAATTTCAGAGGGTTTGTATATTTTTTGTATGATTGAAGATATATTCGGATGATAATAGTATTTTTAAATTTTAATAAGAAAGCCCGAAATTTTAATGTTTTGCTTATGTTTTTTTTAATATTTACAGAAGATGAGTTCGTCAACATATTGTGACATCGAACCCACAGTTGGTCGTTGGGGCGAATCGCTTGAAGATTTCAGTGATGATGAAGAAAATATTGTTCCTGTGAGTGAAGAAGATGACGTTCAGTTACTCGATACTGATGATATTGATGTTGTTATGACAAATGTGTCTCAAGGCAATGGTATTGATGTTGAAGAAGATGTTTGGGCCACGACTGTTAGTAGGCTCGGGTTAAGAAATGAACAGCCGGTTGTTTGGGGTAATGCTGTACTGCAGCCCCAACAACCGGAACCTCCAGCCTATGAAGCTTCAGCAACCCGCATGTATGAAGTTGACTATACTACACTGCAAGATCAGGAATACAAGCTCGTGTATTTGGTTCATCATCATCTTCGAACTTTGGAGAATTAGAACTAAAGACTGAATTTGAAACAAAAGAAGTTGTGAAGCTTGCAGTTCAAGAGCACTGTCTCAAACGCCATACACCATTTTTGTTGTTGAGTCCAACAGAAGTACCTATTGTGTAAGGTGTTTTTATTGGAATAGCAACTGTCAGTGGTGGGTAAGAATTTCTTACAAGAAGAGGACTGAAATGTGGGAGGTGTCACGGTTTATTGAGCAGCACACATGTACCAATATGGCTTTATCACAGGACCATATGAATTTAAACGCTGATCTAATATGTGTTTACATCAGAACTTTGGTTGGACAGGAACCAAGAATTTCGATTGCAGTGTTAGTAGAATCTATCCGGTCTCAGCTTGGTTATGTTCCGTCTTACTACAAGGCGTGGATGGCAAAGCAAAAGGCGAAGGCACAACTCTAAGGTGATTGAGATAAATCGTATAATGAGCTACCAACTCTTTTACGAGCAATGCAACATTTCATCCCGGGGACCGTTGTAGAGTACGAGACTTTGTTAGTGTTCAACTTACAAGGCAAATTAATTTCTGGTAAAAGAGTATTTAGTAAGTTATTTTAGGAGTTCATTGCGTGCATTCAAGGGTTTCCATTCTGCAAACGCATGATTCAAGTGGATGGTACATGGCTGTATGTGAAGTACGGTCATATATTACTCGTGGCCGTTGCACAAGATGGAAACAGTAATATATTCCCAATTGTCTTTGCCATAGTTGAAAAGGAAGACGCAGATGGATGAGAATTCTTTTTGAAGCACCTACGCAATTATATTGTAAAAGAAGACGGGATTTGCATGATTTTTTATAGAGGAACTACGCTCTTATCAGTAATTGATAGACGTGGGAGTTTACGGATGCCTCCACATGCATATCCAACATATTGTATACGACATATTGCAGCGAATGCGAAGACGCGGTTCGGAAACAATCAGATCCGGAGAGAGATTTTAGGCGCAGGTAAGTTGTTATTTGTTGTTTATAAAAATTTTAATTTTTTTGAGTTCATCTTGTTTTTTATTTAACTTGTTTTTTTTATAAATAGGGTATGAACTAGTTCAACCAAAGTTCCAAGAAATGATCAGAAGGTTGAGGCGACACGATAAACATGTAATAAAATTTGTAAATAACATCCCCACGGAAAGCTGGTCACATGCCTATGATGAAGGTCGGCGTTATGGTCATATGACAACTAACCTTGCAGAGGCTATAAACTTCGTTCTTAAAGGAACACGCCATCTCCCAATTGCAAGTATTGTGTGGGAGACTTACTTTAGATTGGACAAAGTGTGGTCCGACAAAGGGCAGGATGCCAACGCCCGAATAAACAGCGGACAATATTGGTCTAAAACCCTGCATGATAAAATGATCGAACTTCAAGCTAAAGCGTCCGCTATGCGAATAAGATCATTCGACTCACATGGATGAGAATTTTCTGTGGAAGCTAAAGTCCGAGGTGAGCAAAAATATGCGAATAAGATCATTCGACTCACATGGATGAGAATTTTCTGTGGAAGCTAAAGTCCAAGGTGAGCAAAAAATGTTCACTGTCAAACTTCATCAGAAATGGTGTGATTGTGGTGCATTCCAAGCATTTAGATACCCTTGCTCTCACGCACACGCCGCCTGTTTGCATTTTCGATTCGACCCTTACGGTTTTGCGAATGACTGTTATAAACTAGAGAATATTGCAAATATACATAAAATTTAGTTTAACACGATCTCAAACCAAGACTATTGGTCGGTAGAGCCAATATACGAAGAATGGTTACCAAATCCAGTGCTTCGTAGAAAGTTGAAGGGTCGACCGAAGTCTACTCGTATTAATACGAATATGGATGATCCAGATGATAGAGATGGAGGAGTTCAAGTTAAACATTGTAGTCTTTGTAGTCAATCGGGTCATTCAAGAAACAAGTGTCTGGACAGATCAAATCTGTAACACCCGTATTTTGGGGTTAGGAGTTAACCGGGTTTATAATTCGAGTCAATAAAATTTAATTAAAACAATTCAACCTAAAATATGGTGTAATTGAGCTTTAGTAAAAAGGGAAGGACTTATGTTGTAATTTGACCCTAAAGTCTTTAAAAGCAAGACAACTTTAAAACAAAAGTTGTCATCTTCCTCCCAAAAACCTTTCCAACGTTAAAAAGGAGTAAACTCCATTTTCAAAAACCTCTCAAGCTAGTTACTATTCCATTTAATATCTTCTTCAATCCAAGGTGTTTTTCAAAGGTAATCACGTTTTCTTACTCTCCTCTTTATTCCCTATCAACCCATGGTCTTAGATTTTAAAGTTATGGAGTTTTGAAAATTAGGGTTTGTATCAAAGTTTGGGTTTTTAAGGGGTTTTTCATTTTGTTTTGATGAATTGTGTTGGGGCTTTATTTACTCATGTCAAAATACACATTATATGTTAATTTAGTTGGATTTTAATGAAAATCCGAAGTGGGTTCTTAGACCCATTTTTGAGTTGTCAAAAACACCATTTTTGGTGGGTTTTAGGTGGAAAACAAAGGGCTGATGGTTTAGGTATGATAGGAGGGTGATTTGGGACTTTTTGGAGGTCATTTGGGTGTTTGGAAATGGGTGTTTCGGCCAAGGTTTGTTGGAGTACGAATTTGAGATAATTGGGGATTTAATTTGGTTGGAAATTTTGGATGGAGTTGGTTAGAATTCAAAGGTTATGTGATTATTGAATATTAGCATTGATTTTGGTTATCGGTTGTGTTTTTGGTTGGCTAGAAGCAAGAGGGATCGTCGGAGAAGCTTTGGGACCGAATCCGGGTTCGTAGGAGGATTGCTTCGATTTGCTAAGGAAGGGCGGTGAGTGGTTTCAAACTTGATTTAAAGTTTGGTTCGAGTATGTGTAGTGTGTGTGTGTAAAGTGTGCTTGGTAGGCCACTTCTAATTAATTCAAGTTGTTAATTTAACCATTGATATCCATGAATGCTATTGTGCTTATTTAGCTATGCTCTTGTGGTTGTGGTTATTTGGTGCATGTATATATCATGATGTGTATATATGTGGTGAGCATGAGTGTGGTTGATGGTATGTGATGTGATAATGATAATTGGCACTAAAATAATTACCGGTTGTAAATGATCGATCATTAGGATTAGTGTGCACACAAATTGAGTCAAAACGTACGTGGCCTTGATGGCGTTAAGTCATCAAGGAGGAGTACGGTGATGTAATATTCCACCGGAAGCTTTTATATATATTTCTACGGGATGATGAGTGGAATCCCATCCGTAGGGCATGTGGCGATGAGTGGAATCCCGCACATGCAAGGTCCGGTGATGAGTGTAATCCCACCGAGGTAAAGTGTTGTTGAGGTTTAAATCCGCACAATTGGGGTAATTAATAGTGGCCAGTTAAACTTGTTCATGTATTGTGATATATGATTGTGGTATATGGTGTTGTTACTTGATGTTGATACTAATGTTTGAGCTTAGTAGATTATGAGAAACCATATTATGCCACTTGAAAGACTAGCTAGGTCTACTTGATTATATGCCATTGTAAGATGTATGTGAGAGTAGGATTTACATGCTTGAGCCCTGCATTGTTGATGTTTTTCGTTTTAGAGCACCCTCGCTAAGCTTATAGCTTACGCTCTCAATGTTCAACAATGCAGATCAATAGCGTGGTGTTAGCTCGAGGCAAGGCAGGAAGGGCTTTCCAAGTTTGTGGCTCAAGTACGGTTATCAATTTTGTATTAGCTAGCAATGTGGCAAGGGTTTTTGTATGAGCTTGTATGACTCATTTAAATGTTGATGTTTTGGATTGGTTATGGTTTGTAAAGCATGAGATACTATGATGAATGTTGGTGTGTGATGGCATGCTTTAGATGTTAGGTTGCCTTGTGTATGAGTGCAAACCTCTTATGATGACTTGTGCCTTTTAAGACCATTTGAGCCTTTATGTATGCACAATATTGCCTAAATTGACCTTTAATTGGAATGCTATGAATGGATGATTTGTCACATGTTTGATTGTTGCCTATGGCTTATGTATGATTGCTTAAGGGTGTGTATGTGCTTAGGAGAGTCGAGAAATGCATTTAGAGTCGTGTTTGGGGTCGTTAAGTTGGAATTTGTGGAATTGATGTGCAGGGCGTAACTGTTGAGTGGATCGCAAGATCGATATTGACCAAGAGGGGGTGAATTGGAAATTTAAAGTTTTGTGGAGGAAATTTGCAAATTAAAAATGATGGACAAGAGATTTAGAGTGGTTCAAGTTCCAAATGAACTCTACATCCACTACCTTAGCTTCACTAAGGATTTGCAACAATTCCACTAAATTGCTCTTCCCCTTTTCTAGGACAAGGAGGCAACCCTTTACAATTTCGGTTGATTTTTCTACCCAAAAATCAACCCAATCCTTACACAATTGAACAAAGAAATTATATGGCTAAAAAGGTATCTCTCAATACAAATGATAGCCCCAATACAAGCACTCAACCCAATTTGACAAAATATGAATGAAGATCAATAGTTGTTGATGTAGCTTTTGGATGTGTCTTTTATACCTCTTCATTGATTTCTAGCCGTTTGGGTGGTTGGGAACATAAATGGAGCCGTTGGAACCCTCTCTTACCACCATAAATGCACTTCTGCAGCTACCGGTATCGGTACGCGGGAAGGGGTATCGGCACCTGTCTCAGAAAAGAAAGAGCCGTTGTGTGCATTTAATAAGGGGTATCGATACGCGCGTAAGCGTATCGGTACTGGGTATCGAAACGGCAAGGGCCGTATCGATACTATTTTCTGAACTTAGCTCACTGTCCACAACCGTATCGGTACGAGGGTTTGGCGTATCGATACGGGTCAACTAACTTTTAAAGTTTGGTTACCAACCAACTGACACCAACGGTCATATTTTTAAACCGACTTAACTTTCAAAAATTATAAGGGTCGTATCGATACGAGGGTTTGCCGTATCGGTACGATATTCAAACTCTTTGAATTTTAACACAGGGCAGTATCGATACGAGGTTTTGGGGTATCGATACTTGTTCCGACAGTAACCAAGTTTGGTAAAATGGTATCGATACGCTTGGTGCTGTATCGATACGCCTGGACGATTTTAAATGGTTTTGCCTTGGAACACTTAGAAAATATTTTGAGTTTGAGTTTTATAAATCAGTTTCAAAGTGTTGGTGTTTTAAAACTTATTAAGGGACTTAAAAAAATAATTTTAAGTTTTACAAAATGATCCTTAAGGATTTAATTATATCAAAATCAAACATAGGTTTTACAATCTCCCCCTTTTTGATATAACAAAACTAAAACTTAAAATTTTTGACATTTGTGAAAAACCTTTACAAAGTTAACTCCCCCTTAATATAAGCTTGGTAACCTTTGAATAAAAATCAAAATATTTTAAAGTGTGAGCTAGTTTCTTCTCCCCCTTTTTGTTAGATCAAAAAAAAATCTTTGAGACAATTAAGTGCATAAAGAAATCAAAGGTATAATAAGCAACATAGATATTATTCATTAAAGCAACATACTTAAAATCCAAACAAAGGCAAAACAGAAATCAAAGCATAGGTTTTAATCCTAAAACAACCTTAATCCTAAGAACATAAAACATAGGTGCATAAAAATATAAAATCCTAGATGATATGAATGATATGCAAGAGGAAATATCTAAGCATCATCTTCTTCGTCTTCATCATCTTCATCATCATCTCCCAAAGGCTCATTAGTGCGCATACTATTACGCCACTCATCATGGAAAGCGGCAATGGAAATATTCAAGGAATTGTGCCCACTTTCGAGAGATGTGAGGCGATTCTCCAAACCCGTCATCCTAGTATCAAAGGTAGTTTCCATTGAAGTGAGACGAATATTCATGTCCGTACGCAACCCGGTAAATTGCTCATTGAGATAGGTCATGAGAGCATCCATATTGGGTTGTTGGACTTGAGGAGCTTGAGGAGCTTGAGCCTCTTCGAAAGCGGCGGGGGCTTCCGGTGGTAACTCGGCAACACGTATCCATTCACCATTAACATAAGAGAATTTTCCCCGAGCAAGGGATCGCTCATCAATGGGATCGGTGAGTGGAGTTGGAGTGTAATAGGAGCAATCAATATCCTTTTTAGCAAAGAAATAGCTCAAAGTCGTACCGTATGTGAAGGAGGTGACATGAGGAGTGTTACGATTTTGAACGAGGTAGACGATCTCCGCGAACATGAGTCGAGCTAGATTTGGTCGCTTGGCTTCACGGAAGCACCGAATCCAAAAATCGCCCACTTGACGGATGGTGGAATATTTTCCTCCGGAAGGACGAAACCACCACGACACCATCAAATGTAGAATTCGGTCGTGAGCATTAAGGGCGGTGACGGATCCACTAAGAACATGCCCCCTACCATGCTCATCATCGAGGCCTTCATCATCCAACTTAAAAACCTCACAAATAGACTCGACATCAAGGATTATTTTCTTTCCCATAAGATAAGAGCTAATTGCAACAACTTCCCTATTACGACTAATACATCTTGCATTAGCATAGAAAATCAAAACTAAGAGACGATAGTAAAAACCGGGAATAGAGAGAAAATTCATGAAATTTCAACGATGAAGCAAGGGGAGGTATTCAAACTTGAAACGCTCCGAATTGAGAAAAGGGATGGATATTACCCTTTCGGCACGGATCTTGTAATTCTCATATTGACGAAAGTGATTGAGACCCGAATTGCCTTCAAATGATTGCTCATAGATTGTCGAGTAGTTAGGACGAGCAATCGCTCCAAGGTTGGAAGATTCACCGGCTTGATTAGCCCTTTGTCGCTTCCTCGATGGTTCTTTTGGTGCCATGATCTAAAAGAGAAGTTAAGCAAGGGAGATTTCTTCAAAATGAGTAAAAATCAAGGTAAAAGGAATTTTAAAAGAAAATTTTTAAGAGAAATTTAAAAAAAAATTAAAAGAAAATTTCAAGAAAAAGTTTGAAGAAAAACAAAGTTTTAAAAAAAATCAAAACAGCAAAAAAAATTGGAAAAGAGAAAGAGGGTGATTACCTTGATAGAAACTTGAAGAGTTGAAGAGAACAAACACAAAGATGAAAAAGAGAGCACAAAGCCTTGCTTGATTCAAAAACTCTTTTAGGTTTGAGTTGAGATGTGAAAAATATGAAGGAGGAAGTGCCTTTTTATAGGCAAAACGGCTAGAGTTAATTAGGTTTTGAAAAATTTGAATTTGGGTAAAAGTTGAACTCATTAAAAGCTAATTAAAGCCATCAGCGCAGTCGAGTATCGATACGCCCGTTGGGGTATCGATACGGGGATAAAGATGTCTTTTTGCAAATATGCCCGTTGGAACAGTCGTATCGAAACGGATGGGTCCGTATCGAAACGACCCGTATCGATACGGGATGAATCGTATCGATACGCGTGAAGCGAAGAAAATTCTGGGAAACGAAATGAAGAACAAGTATCGATACGCGTACAATAGTATCGATATTGTATGCCCAGAATTACATATTTGGTTCAAAGAACAACCAAAGGCTCGAACTTAACATCTCCTATGAGTATGCAAATGATGTATGAGCAGTTCTAAGCATATTTTAACAGAAACATACTCCCCCTAACTATAGGCATGGAAGAAATTGGGAGTTTAAACATATAAACATGGCATTTCACAAAATCAAGCATATTTAAGCACAAAAGAGGTCCTAAAAGGTCAAGATAGGCTAGCTAGACCTAACTCTCTCCTAAGGGACCAAAAACGCTCTTTGTCTAAGGGTTTTGTAAATATATCCGCTAATTGATTCAAGGTGTCTACATACTCTATAACCACATCTTCTTTAAGGACATGATCTCTAATGAAATGATGCCTTATTTCTATGTGTTTGGTTCTAGAGTGTTGGATGGGATTTTTAGTTAAACAAATTGCACTAGTGTTGTCACATTTTAGGGGTATGGTTTTAACTTTAATTCCATAATCTAAGAGTTGTTGCTTCATCCAAAGGACTTGAGCACAACAACTCCCTAAGGATATGTACTCGGCTTCGGTGGTAGATAAGGCTACACTATTTTGTTTCTTAGAGAACCAAGATATGAGCATACTACCTAAGAATTGGCAAGTTCCCGAAGTACTTTTCCTATCAATTTTGCAACCCCCATAATCCGCATCCGAGTAAGCATGAAGGTTGAAGGTAGAGTCTCTAGGATACCAAAGACCTAAACAAGGAGTGTCTCTAAGGTATCTAAAGATTCTCTTAACGGCTATAAGGTGAGACTCTCTAGGACTAGCTTGAAACCTAGCACACAAGCAAACACTAAACAAGATATCCGGTCTACTTGCGGTAAGGTAAAGCAAAGATCCAATCATAGAACGATAAAGTTTAGAGTCAACACACTTACCTCCTTCATCTTTGTCAAGCTTTGTAGATGAGCTCATAGGAGTGGCTTGAGGCTTTGCATTCTCCAAGCAAAACTTCTTGAGCATATCCTTTATGTATTTTGCTTGGTTGATGAAGGTGCCATCCTTCTTTTTCTTGATTTGGAGTCCCAAAAAGAATGAGAGCTCCCCCATCACGCTCATCTCAAATTCACCTTGCATTAACTTAGCAAACTCTTGACAATGACATTCATTAGTAGAACCAAAAATAATATCATCAACATGAATTTGAACTACTAAGATGTCATTTTATACATTTTTATAAAAAGTGTAGTGTCCACCTTACCTTTTTCAAATCCTTTTTCAATCAAAAAATTTGAAAGCCTTTCATACCAAGCTCTAGGAGCTTGTTTTAAACCATAAAGAGCTTTGCTAAGTTTGAAAACATGATTTGGAAATTTTGAATCTTCAAAACCCGGTGGTTGTTCCACATACACTTCTTCATTTATAAAACCATTTAAAAATGCGCTTTTAACATCCATTTGAAAAAGCTTGAAATTATGATAACATGCATATGCAAGCAACATCCTAATGGCTTCCATTCTAGCTACGGGTGCATAGGTTTCATCAAAATCTATTCCCTCTTCTTGAGTGTAACCTTGAGCTACAAGTCTAGCTTTATTTCTCACAATGTTACCACTCTCATCTAGTTTGTTCCTAAAGACCCATTTAGTTCCTATTGTAGATTGATTACTAGGCCTATCAACTAATGTCCATACATTACTTCTCTCAAATTGATTTAACTCTTCTTGCATAGCCATAATCCAAAAGTTATCTTTCAATGCCTCTTTTATATATTTAGGCTCTATGCATGAGATAAATGCAACATGGTTCATTAATCTAAGAGAAGAACGAGTGGTTACCCCCTTGGATGGATCACCCAAGATTTCACCATCTTTGACATAGTTCAACTCCCTTGGGTAGCTCACTTCCTTTTCCTCAATGGCCAAGTCCTTCAAGGCTTCAAGAGGTGGATCTTGTGAGTCCTCTTCCTTTGTTGGAATCTCATCCTCCTTTGAAGTTTGACCTCCATCAAAGGCATTTATGATCCCCACATCATCATCATCACAAGAATCCTTCCTAGGAAGGAGGTTATCATCGAATACAACATGAATAGATTCTTCTACTACTAAATTTCTTTTGTTAAATACTCGATAGGCTTTAGAGGTTAAAGAGTAACCTATAAAAATGGTTTCATCACTTTTTGCATCAAATTTACCTAAGTTGTCTTTTCCATTATTTAAAACAAAACACTTGCACCCAAAAGGGTGGAAATAGCTAATGTTAGGCTTTTTGGATTTTAAAATCTCATAAGGTGTTTTCTTTAAAATTGGCCTAATCATTACTCGATTTACAATATAACAAGCGGTGTTTGTGGCTTCCGCCCAAAAATATTTAGGTAAATTGTTTTCACAAAGCATAGTTCTAGCCATTTCTTGTAAAGTTCTATTTTTCCTCTCAACTACCCCATTTTGTTGAGGAGTTCGAGGAGCCAAAAAATTATGGCTAATACCATTTTCATTTAAAAATTCTTCAAACCCTAAATTTTGAAACTCGGTTCCATGATCACTTCTAATATGTGAAATTCTAAGTTCAAGATCATTTTGGGTTAATTTTGAAAATGTGATGAATTTTTCCAAAGCCTCATCTTTAGTACTTAAAAAGAGAACCCAAGTAAATCTAGAAAAATCATCAACTAGCACAAAAGCGTAAGACTTACCACCCAAGCTCATAGTCCTAAATGGCCCAAATAAATCCATGTGAATTAATTGTAAGCATCTACTAGTAGAAACATCATTAATGGATTTAAAGGAAGACCTATGTTGTTTACCCTTTGAGCATGCATCACAAATTTTATCATTTGAAAATTTTATTTTGGGTAAACCTCTAACTAGATTTAGAGAGACTAGTTTTTCTAAAACACTTATGCTAGCATGTCCTAGCTTCCTATGCCACAACCATGCATCATTTTCATTTTGAGCAACTAAGCATGCATGAGATGTATGTATGTCATCTAAATGCACCATGTATATGTTTCCTATGCGATGACCTATGAGCATAATATTATTAGATTTAATGTCTACAATTTTGCATCCATTTTTATCAAATAAAACATTAAATCCTTTATCACACAATTGACTTATGCTCAATAAATTGTGTTTAAGACCATCGACATATAAGACATTTTCAATGAGAATGGTAGAGTGATTACCTATGGAGCCAATACCTCTAATGTGGCATTTGGAGTTGTCACCAAATGTTACTACTCCTCCACTTTTTGGCTTTAGATCCATGAATCGACTCTTGTCTCCGGTCATGTGCCTCGAGCATCCACTATCAAGGTACCATGAGTTTTGACTTTGTGCTTTGGCCTTGTAGCAATGCTCCCCCTACAAACAAAGATATTAAACTTTGGTTTTTGGTACCCAAATCATTTTGGGTCCATGAGTGTTAGCTCCCAAAACCTTGGTTCCCTTAGGAATCCAAGATGACATAGCAATGATATTATTAGATTTTACAAGTTCCTTAGGTACCCATACACTTCTAATTCTTTTAGCTCTACTATGTCTAGGGTAGCTACCTTGTTTGTAGTAGTTAGTCTTTTTCTTAGGTTGATGTGTTCTAGATGATTCTCCTACTTCAAGCTTGACACTACCAACATTTTTTAAAGACTTCTTGAGCTCATTTAGCTCACCCAACACCTTTTGGTGTTCACAATTACATTGAGACAAAAGATTATTAAGATCAACATTTTCATCTTGAAAAAATTTAAGTTCATCTTTTAATCTTAAAATCTTTTTCTCAAATTTAGAATTAGCTTGAGTAAGTGAGTCATTTTTCTCATTTAGTTCTTGAATAATCTTTTTATTCCTAATGACCGACTCCTTATACTTCTCAACTAATTCATCATATACCTCTTGCAACTCATCATATGCATCATTTAATTCTTCATATGAAAAATCTAAAGTAGATGAGTTAGAGGTTACCAAGGAGGAATCTTCCTCAAGTGCCATGAGGCAAAGGTTAGCCACTTCTTGTTCGTCATCCTCTGATGACTCCTCATCACTCCAAGTAGCAAGCTTGGCTTTGAGTCTCTTCTTGTTCTCAAAGCCCTTCTTCTTGAGTTGAGGGCACTCCGAACGGATGTGGTCGGGTTGTTTGCACTCAAAGCAAATGATAGGATCCTTTCCTTCTTCTTTGTTCTTCCCTTTGAAGTCCATCTTCCTTTGGATTTTTCTTCCCCGGTTGGACCTCATGAAGCGTGAGAATCGTTTGGCTATCATAGCCAATTCTTCAAGTTCATCCTCCTCACAAGATGAGCTCTCATCATGTTGTGAAGCTTTAGCCTTGAGAGCTATTCTCATCTTCTTCTTCTTCTCAACCTCAAGCTTCTCTACCCTTTTCTCTTCTTTCTTCTTCTCATCTTCCCTTCCTTGCTTCATGATCTCATGAGTAAGGAGAGAACCCAGAAGCTCATCAAGCTTCAATGTCTTCAAGTTCTTTGCTTCGATGATAGCGGTTCTCTTCCCATCCCAAGACTCGGGAAGTGAATAGAGTAGCTTCCGGACAAGCTTGTCTTCCGGTATGATTTCTCCAAAGCCCTTTAGACCGTTTACAATCGTGGAGAATCGATCAAACATCTTTGACACCGTCTCATCGGGCTCCATCTTGAAATTTTCATAGCTAAGATTGAGAATCCTAATCTTAGTTTCTTTAACATCATTGGTGCCTTCATAAGTGGTCTCAAGAGTTTCCCACACTTCTTTGGCACTTTCAATTGATGAGACCTTTGAGTAGATGTCCGGACCGAAAGCACAAAATAGCATGCGAAGAGCTTTATCGTTGACTTGAATCTTTTTCCTCTCCTCTTCACTCATTTCTACTTTCTTCTTCAACACCATCTTGCCTTCACCGTCTTGCTTCAATGGAATGTATGGCTCATCCTCAATGACATCCCACACAAGATAGTCATTTGACTTGATGAATAGACGCATTCTATTCTTCCAAAAAGAATAGTTATCACCGTTGAAGAAGGGATGCTTTGTGGTTGATTGTGACTCGTACATGCCAGAACCGGAGGTTGAAGCCATCTCTTGATATTTTGATGATCACACTCTTCCAAGGATCTCCTCTTGTGGTTGTTAATCCTCAAAGAGTTAAGCTCTGATACCAATTGTTGAGTGGATCGCAAGATCGATATTGACCAAGAGGGGGGTGAATTGGAAATTTAAAGTTTTGTGGTGGAAATTTGCAAATTAAAAATGATGGACAAGAGATTTAGAGTGGTTCAAGTTCCAAATGAACTCTACATCCACTACCTTAGCTTCACTAAGGATTTGCAACAATTCCACTAAATTGCTCTTCCCCTTTTCTAGGACAAGGAGGCAACCCTTTACTATTTCGGTTGATTTTTCTACCTAAAAATCAACCCAATCCTCACACAATTGAACAAAGAAATTAGATGGCTAAAAAGGTATCTCTCAATACAAATGATAGCCCCAATACAAGCACTCAACCCAATTTGACAAAATATGAATGAAGATTACAATTGGGAATTCTAGACAAATAGGAATTTTAGCACAATTGCTTGAATTCGATGAATAAGTGTTTTCTTGAAGATCAATAGTTGTTGTTGTAGCTTTTGGATGTGTCTTTTATACCTCTTCATTGATTTCTAGCCGTTTGGGTGGTTGGGAACATAAATGGAGCCGTTGGAACCCTCTCTTACCACCATAAATGCACTTCTGCAGCTACCGGTATCGGTACGCGGGAAGGGGTATCGGTACCTGTCTCAGAAAAGAAAGAGTCGTTGTGTGCATTTAATAAGGGGTATCAATACACGCGTAAGCGTATTGGTACTGGGTATCGAAACGGCAAGGGCTGTATCGATACTATTTTCTGAACTTAGCTCACTGTCCACAACCGTATCGGTACGAGGGTTTTGCGTATCGATACGGGTCAACTAACTTTTAAAGTTTGGTTACCAACCAACTGACACCAACGGTCATATTTTTAAACCGACTTAACTTTCAAAAATTATAAGGGTCGTATCGATACGAGGGTTTGCCGTATCGGTACGATATTCAAACTCTTTGAATTTTAACACAGGGCAGTATCGATACGAGGTTTTGGGGTATCGATACTTGTTCCGACAGTAACCAAGTTTGATAAAATGGTATCAATACGCTTGGTGCTGTATCGATACGCCTGGACGATTTTCAATGGTTTTGCCTTGGAACACTTAGAAAATATTTTGAGTTTGAGTTTTATAAATCAGTTTCAAAGTGTTGGTGTTTTAAAACTTATTAAGGGACTTAAAAAAAATAATTTTAAGTTTTACAAAATGATCCTTAAGGATTTAATTATATCAAAATCAAACATAGGTTTTACAGTAACGATACGCCTCAGGGACGTATCGATACGGTCTTGCCCAAAGGCCACTGATTTTGCCTGGCGTACCGATACCCTAAGGGTATCGATACCCTCCAAAGTTACTGGAATTTGGAGTTTTGAGTGAGAGTAGAGCGTACCGATACGGGGTGCACGAGTATCGGTACGGGTCTACTCTGTTGACCAAGAAGGGTTGACCGAGAAGGGCGTATCGATACGCTCAAGGGCTGTATCGATACGGTCTTCCTGGAGTTGACTCCTTGGGTTGATTGTTAAGTGTGTAAAAGTTCTATTATTTACACCCTTTTTAACCCATATTTCTACTGCATTCAAGCATTATTCATTGCATTTAGGTTAGTTTACAGCAAAACATCACAAATATATCAAAAGACACAGATTCTACTAAAAATGGCTGTTTTTGCAGGTTGCCGCCGTAGCAGACGGTAAGGGCAGACGCTGGGCAGAGAAGCAGAAGAGCTGAACTGGACAAGCAGACAAAGAGGACGATGCTGCCACGGTTGCTGCCGTGACAGCAGAGGACGACAGAAATTTTGAGGAGAAGAAGCAAAGTGGACCTCGACAGATAGAGAAAATTCAGCCCGTCTGTCGTGTGAAAACCATATATTTTTCCAAGCCCCAGATCAAAAGATATGTCAAGCCCAAAGTTCAAGGCGGGAAAATCCCAAGCAAGAAGATGACGGCTGGAAAGTAGATTCCTTGAAGATTTAGTCTTTATTAGAATCATACTTTTAATTAAATTTGTATTCTTGCTAATTTAGATAACTTGAGCCCAAAGCTTATATAAGGGCATGTATTTTAACCTAGGAAGGGAGATATCGGAGAATCAACATGCCAGGAAAAACCATTCGAGAGTTGATGTGGGAGAGTTCTTGCAATTACCGTAAAGATATGCTGCCACAACAGCAACAGGGGCAGCAACTACCGATGCCGCAGCAGCAAAATTTTTTATGGTACGATCAAAACCCGCAAAATTTTTTATACCATAACAGTTTTGCTGCAGAACCCGACATGCCCTGGCAATGTCATCATCCTCAAGAGGAGTCAAAATCCTTAGAAGACACACTGCAAGCTTTCTTGGCACTCACTCAAAAAGTGTCGGCTTCTACGAATGCAAGTATCGCCAAGATGGATGAACTCTTGAGCAGACCAGTCCTCATTCATGCCACAGATGAACCTGAAATCATAAGGCAAGGTGACGAGGATGCCTATGTGAAGGAATACCCAACATATGATGAGTCTGAGCAACAACCTGCCATGGCAATGACCGAGGAGCCGGAACGGAGCAACACCGCAACAATACTGAGTGAAATTCAAGAGAATGTCACGGCAGCAACCACATCCGAGGAAAACTCTCAACCCACTACCTCAGTTATGCCCGACTAAGATTGCACACATCCATCTCTGTCATGGCACTCGCACAACCACCTAGAAGAGCTACCCAATGACAGTTCTTCACAAATGGGATATGAACAGGTAATAAACGAACCTTTTGAATTCTTTGAAAACTCACCGATTCCATTGAAGATATTAGAGGAACCAACACCGGTGGACTAAGAATTATCAAAGTCTCTACTGATGGAGATCTACGAGTGGCCAACAGAATTTGATATAGAGAGTGATGACACTTACCAATGTCCCATTGACCTACAAAGTAACCTGATAAAGAACTGTCAAAATAACCATCTGCCGCAGCAGCAGGCACGACAACAAGGGATACATTCAACCACAACAACATTCAACGATAACAAGGTAAGTTTGTGGCCGAATGTCAATTTGATTTTTTCTAATCATATATTCATGCCCTCAGAAACATTACCAAGAAGGGAGGACTTCATGGACTACAAAGGGAAGAGAAAGAAAGGAGCCCCCACCATGAGAATAATCACCAGATGGAGGGTGCGGATGGACTTCAAGAAGTACCGGAAGCGACCCCTCAAACATCAATAGAACAGGGGGTATGTTTTGCCCATTCCAGGTCGTACAAGTCTTTCCCCATGGTGCCATCACAATCCGATCATTAAAAGACAAGCACCAATTCAAAGTCAATGGACAGCGCCTCAAGCATTATCAGGGGACTGAAGCCCCAGGAATGCAAAAGTGGTTACCTTAGGAGATGCCCCACCTGGCATCCCTAATTTAACCTAAATTTTATTTTTATTTTTATTATTTATTAGGAAATAAAGGAGCCAAGAAGAACAGGAAAAGTGACCTCAACCCACCACCCATCCATCAGCCCAACAAAGCCCAATATTGAAGCCTGTCGTTATTACTGCCGCGACAGACGCGAAAAAGACAGGCTGTCACCATGCTGTCACGATAGACGCGGAAACGTGTGACAGACGCGTGTCAGACGCGTCAGACACGCTAAAGCTCGACAACCGCCTCGTTATTCGCGCATGCCGTTACAGTTTCAACGGGCAGCAAATCCTTTTCTATAAAACCCTATTTCATTTTCATTTTCACTCACTTCTGCTTTTCTTACTTGCTCTCCATCTTTAGTTCTCATTTGCTTTCATTTACTTTTCACAACCTTTGCACTAACATGTCTTCTAGAAAAAACCTGCCGCAATGCTGCCTCTACTTCTTCATCGGCAGCAACTCCCCCACAGTCCTTTGCAACCAGAGATCTGTGGGAAGAACGAGGCTTCATTTATACTCCAAAGGCAAAGAATGTAGGCCTCATGCCTTTCATCGCTCGGAAGATTAGAGCTCTATTATGGCAATCATTTGCGGAGCAACCAGAGGAGATGAACGAGACGCTGGTGAGAGAATTTTACGCTGCCATCAGCAGCAAAACGGCGACAGCAGTGAGAGTTAGAGGGAAAGAAGTACCATTTACAGCCGAGCACATCAACTCCTTATATGGCCTCTACATAAGCCCCAATGATGATGCACACCAGCAGTTCCTCGACACCTTGGATGATGCTGCCTATGACGCTGTCATGGCAGAACTGACGGAAGATGGGACCGAATGGAATACAAGCCGAAAAAAATTCACACACGGTGAAGAGGGGGCAGCTGCTACCGGAGGCAAAACTGTGGAATGCCTTCATTAAAAAGAGGATCCTACCGTCGTCGCACCATACAACCGTTGACCAGCAAAGGTTAGCCTTAATACACTCTATTTTAAATGAGCGACCCATCAATGTGGGTAGTTATATGCGAGAGAGTATTTTGGAAAGTGCACATCGACCGTCGGGCCTCCTTTTCCTCCCCTACCTCATCACGTCCCTCTGCCGCGGTCATAACGTGCCGGAAGCCGACACTGATTTCATAGTGAAAGGACGGGGTTGGACAGAAAAGAATATCATCAGCCTCATGGAGCTGACAGTGGCAACCCCTCTCTCATCTTTCAACCCCGCTGCCGCCCCAGCTGAATCATCAGAGCAGCCAAATCCTGAACCTGCCGCCGCAGCAGCTGCTCCGACAGACCCCTCCAATCAGATCCTAGCTGCCATTCAAAGGATGGAGGACAGACAGTTGAGCCTCATGACATTCATCAAGGACTTTGCCGCATCCACGGTAAATTTTATTCAAACTACTTTAAATTTCCCTGATGTTGTTTTTCCTCACCTTCCCTGCCCACTGCTTCACTGTCCCCACCCTTGTCCACACACCTACACATGCTGAAACCCCACAAACACCATCTGCCGCCTCCATACAATCACCTGCCCTGACGGCAGCCGGCAGCACCCATGCCGAAACATCCGCTCGAGGAACAAAGCGACCAGTGCCCTCGGATGACCTTGCTGCCTTTGTTGCTGGGTTCTCTTCCTCCTCCGTCTAGGCAGACAGCGACGATGAACCCTCTATTCAGAGGAACCTATCGAAGGAATTTACACCGGTAAAGAGGCAGAAAATAATGGTAGATAAGAAAACTCTGCCAAGAGCCAACAGCAGCAGTGACAGCAGCGGCGACAGCTCTGATATTCAGGTTGTACATCAACCACCCCAGCCCGCCCCGAGAACCAGAATCCGCCGCCAAATCCGCCTCAGCAGCAGCAGCAAAGACGGCGCCTAAATTTAAGTTTCTTATCTTATTATTGTTGCCTGCCATATATATTTTGTGATGTACTGCCTTCATATGTTTTCATTTCTATTTTGTCATTTGCATTGAGGGCAATGCAACCTTCGAGTTTGGGGGTGGCAACCCTCCATATTAATGGAGTACATCTTAGTTAAATTTTGTGTCTTTTACTTAGTTATTTTTCTCAAAAAAGATGAAAATATTAAAAATTTTGGCTGAAAACTGTGAATTGAACTTACCTGTCGTGACAACTCTGTCGTGGCAGTGACTTTAGGATAGTTTTTAGGAGAAGTTTAGAGTCTTTCTATAGTTCTGAAAACTTAAACACCATTGTGACTGTTATACTGCTTAGATTTCTTCTAGCCAAACTAGAATAGGAAGCTTAGCGCTTGAATATCCCCTAGAGGTGCCTAACACTGGCTCTAGGAAAGAAGTTTAGCAAAAGAGACTCAATAGCCCTAGAGGTGCCCGAAACTGGCTCTAGGAAGTTAACTAGAGGTGCCTAAAACTGGCTCTAGTAAAACTTTAGCTTGAAAAATAGAGAAATCGAGTCAAAAACAAAAAAAATAAAGAAGCATGAAAATGTGCCTTCAAAAAGATAAACTTTGGCATAAAAATTCGAGTTAAGAGTTGAATATTCTAGTGAAACTAAGAGAGCCTTGGCATATAACTGTTCACAAGCACGCACACACTGCACGAGGACTATAGTGAGATTCCGGACAGATCCTAAATTATCCGACAGGTTGCTGCCGTCATAGGGAACGAACGACGGGTAAGGGAAAGTTCACTGTTTAAAAGCCAAAACAAAAATATTTCATTTTTCTTTTAGGTCTTAGTTGCTTGAGGGCGAGCAAAAACTTGAGTTTGGGGGTGTGTTGAGTGTGTAAAAGTTCTATTATTTACACCCTTTTAACTCATATTTCTGCTGTATTCAAGCATTATTCATTGCATTTAGGTTAGTTTACAGCAAAACATCACAAATATATCAAAAGGCACAGATTCTACTAAAAATGGTTGTTTTTGCAGGTTGCCGCCGTAGCAGACGGTAAGGGCAGGCGCTGGGCAGAGAAGCAGAAGAGCTGAACTGGACAAGCAGACAAAGAGGACGATGCTGTCACGGTTGCTGCCGTGACAGCAGAGGACGACAGCAATTTTGAGGAGAAGAAGCAAAGTGGACCTCGACAGATAGAGAAAATTCATCCCGTCTGTCGTGTGAAAACCATATATTTTTCCAAGCCCCAGATCAAAAGATATGTCAAGCCCAAAGTTCAAGGCGGGAAAATCCCAAGCAAGAAGATGACGGCTGGAAAGTAGATTCCTTGAAGATTTAGTCTTTATTAGAATCATACTTTTAATTAAATTTGTATTCTTGCTAATTTAGATAACTTGAGCCCAAAGCTTATATAAGGGCATGTATTTTAACCTAGGAAGGGAGATATCGGAGAACCGATTACCCTAGCCTCCTTCCCAAATTCTGTCATTTTCCTGCCCTCGACATGTTCTAAATTCCCCCTAGGGCCACAAGTTGATTTGTAAAGTAGTTGCAAGGGTTGTTTTGTTTTAGGAATTTTCAAGTTCAATAAAATAAACTTCAAGTTCTCTTATTTTGGTTATTAATATCTTGCAAGAGCATCGGGAGAGCATTGTGAGGTTATCTATTTATTTAGCATCGGGAGAGTTAAGTATAAGAAAGAAATAAGAGCAAGTTCTCTAGTTTATAGTTGAACTATCTCGGGCCTAGGGATAGGACGAGGTTAAGTGGCTAAAGAAGAATTCATACACATCGGTGTTCATCCTTCGATTCACGCCGAGAGGTATCATCAAGACGTGATCATCGACAGACTTGGACCTAGGGATAGGCCAAGGCACATCTGGGATTCTTGCCAAACTTGAAGTACTGAGTTGAGAGTTTGCTGCCGCGACAATCAACGGACTGCTGCCGCGACAGGTGCTGTTCGCGACGGGCGCGACGACAGAACTGGATTTCCTAAACTCTGCAATACCTGCACTACTGAGCACTTCAATACCAGCCCATTCTCTCTATCTTGATCTCTCACTCTTTTATTTATGTATTCTTTATTATTTTTCGTGACAATATCTTAAACTATTCTTTTCCCCTTGTGCATATAGCAAAGGAAAGGGTTAGCCCAGTCCCTGTGGAGACGATATCTGATACTCTAGTATCACTTTATTACTTGCGACGTGTACACTTGCACTCAATTGCGATAGACTCTTTTACATGCAACATTGACCTAGTCAGGGCGTATCGATACCCCTAGCTAGGGTACCGATACGGCCTGCCTTATAAGCTTAAAATGGACTATATATGCATGGCTGTGGTTCGAATGTGATTTTCCTTTAATGTTTTCCGCTGTTGTGAATCACTTAGGACTTAATATCCCTCTAGACAAGATTAAAAGAAAAAGAAAAAAAATATATGGTTGCTAACCGAAGGGAACCTTAACGGGTTTCACTCGGTTTTCCCCGTGTGGCCCACTCGGACCGGTCATCCGGCCAGACCGGGACGAGGGGGTTACAAAATCTTTCCAACTATCGTGCTGGACCGTCAACCTAAATGCTTTGTTTAATGTATGTCTAATTTTATGGTAATGAAAATAATTTTTTTAATCTCCTTAATTTATTTTAAGTAATATATTTTCCTTATTTAATATAATTTATTATTTGTTCTTATTTTGTATTTTGTATTTTTTCTACAATATTATTTACTATAATTTAAAATCTTAATTTGTAATTGGAATTCGAATTTAGAAATTAAATACGAAAATTAAAAAAAAACATAAATATCAAAATGCAATCGAAATTGAAAAAAATACATATAACATTAAATATCTAGGGTTCACAAATTACAAATAAATAAAAACAAAACAAAACCCTATTTCCGCCTCCTCCCCCTCCTGGTGGGTAATTCTTACCGGTGAAGAGGGCATGTTTGTGAGTACCGCGAAGCGGGTTGAACCTGTCTACGAGCTCTTGGATTAGGAGCCCGCTCATCGTCATCGAAAAATTGCTCATCCGTTATTTGCATAGTAGGTGGAGTAGCAAACATTTCTTTAGGATGAAATGATGGGCTGCTAATGGTAGTTGTTGACAACATAGATGTCATGCTACCAACACCAAAACCTTCCCCATATACAGATGATTGAGGATACTGAAACTGTGGTACGTATCCTTCATCATCATTGTAAGCCGGCTGAGAAGATGAGCTACCACCAGTTACAAAATTAAAAGGTGATTGTTGCGGAACATGACCAAATCCAAATGTTTGATGACTTTGTTGAAATGGGGTTTGTTCCGAGACATTACCAAATGATCGTTGCACCCAAAGATTACTGCTTACATGTATCAGGGGAGTTAGATCTCAACCACGAAGAAGTCCAACCTCGGTTGGTTGCTCCCGAAATTCCTTCCAAGTTTGGTTCGTCTGTTGATTGTTGAGAGTTCTGACCAAACTCGGTTGAGAGGCGAACGTGTCTTGAGCACCGTAGATCTTCAAGCCATCTATTTGCATCTTCGACAGATGCTATGAACGGTTTCCCATTTGTCAAAAACCATGAATAGTATTCTGTATTAAATTCAAAATCGTTGGCTTGAATCGGACTCAAAACTTCAGCCCACCGCGTCCATCTATCCTCCCACAATTCAATGAAATCGGCTTGCTTCACAATCCAATTCTCATTGAATCTACCTCTATGAACGATGTGAATTTGTTCATGTGGAGCTCTTGGAATAGGTTGATGGAAGTTAAACTGCCTCAACACTCTGTCAGCACAATGAAACTCAACAATAGAAAAATAGATCAAAGGCACAACCGCACCCCAGAATGCTGCACATTCAAGCACAATAGGTGGGGTAGGTAAGCCCTGACGTCATCATTCGCGTACGACTGCCAAATAAACTGTAAAACACAATTATTAATATGAATCAACTCACAATCAAATATATAATTTTTCTTTCAAAAGTAAAAACTACAATATACAAAATAAGAACAAATAATAAATTTTTTCATATTGTTTGGATTTTTAATGTCTCTCTGGTAGTGTTGTGAACCACCCCGCATTCTTCAACTTATGCCTCCATCTGCAAAGATATATTGAAATTATATTTCGAAGTCATTCGATATAAATATTATATCAATAAATATTTATATACAACTACAATCACATTATTACCTTCCAGCAAGCGTAAACTCTATATATACCGGTACAAAAAAATAGGCGTTAGATAAGGTAGCTTGTAACACGCCCAAGACTGCAGTAAGACTTGACATCCACACATATCTGAATTTTCCTTTTCACCAAGCATAACTGTCACCTTGAACATTTCATAGTACAAAAATGTCAATACTACGGACCCCCAACTATATGTAGCAGTTGTGTCCAAATTAGCCAAGAACGACAAGTATTGTGTGTGAACTATATTACCAGATATATCTGGCATCAACACACCACCAATAAGTTGCAGTATATAAGCTCGAGCTGCACACTCAAGTTCTCGATGACCATATTCATCGGTCACAATAAATTCTTGCTGCAACCATGATACTCTGAGGCGTAGACCGTCTACACAGGTCTCAGGAGGAGCTTTGCCCAGGTACTGCATGCAAAGGTCATATGTATTGTAATTATTTTGTCTAACCAAAAGTGTCTCATTTGTTGGAATACCAAGTTGTACCACAACATCCTCTAGGGTTATTGTGCATTCGCCAAATGGAAAATAAAATGTGTAAGTCTTTAGTCTCCACCGTTCAATCAATGCAGTAATCAACTCGTGGACTATCTTAAACCCACGTAAAAAGGTGGCATTATAAAAACCAACTCGCTGTAGGTAAAACACTAAACGCTGATCAAGTTCATTTATCTTCATTCCTCGACGACGTATCATATGATCTAAACCCCATAAATAATTCATTATAATTTTGAATTATAATAATTACATAGTAAATATGATATTTTAAATTACAAAACATTTACTTACTTGCTCTTCATGAATATGAGACGAAATGTGCTCATGGTCACGGTACAACAAAACTCCTTCATATACCATTATCTATTTCTACAGCTAAAAAAGAATTATCATTTGAATATATACAGAAAAAAATTGTATTAACTTCAACATTTCGAATATATACAGCTAAAAAATTAACTTTAAAAAATTAGATTAAAAAATACATGCCCTTATCAGATTAAAAATTCGAAAAATTAACTTCTTTTTATTCGAAACAATCACAACCAGGACAACTTCATCAATAATAAAAAATAAATTTCATTAGATCATCAATCACACAAAATAATATACAGACACTAATAATTAAAAAAACAACAACAAATAAATTTAAACTCAAAATTAAAAAAAGCACTTAGTGAGAAACCTAGAAAATATCAAAATAATACACCCCAACGATCCTCACCCTCTTCGAATATATCTTTAAAAAGATATACAAAAAATTCTTCACCTTCACCAAAATTTTTTCTCTTCTTCTCTTCACAAATATCACCAACTCTAAAATTTTAACTCACACCTATCTATCTTATCAACTCACACCACCTATCTATATTTACACAAATAATGTAAAAAAAGAAGAAAAAAAAAGATGCACCACGTGATTGCATGCAGTGTATGCATGCATGCAAAGTCAGCTTGCCACTCTGCACCTCGTCATCTCCTTATGGCGAGGTCCCCCATTCACGCGAACACCAGGGACGCCATGCATACCACCCTGCTTGCCCTGCTCCTCGCGCTGCTAAGCCTGCCAACCAGCCTCCACGAGCCGCGCCAATGGCTGGAAAAGTCGGTCACCAGGGACACCAGGGACCTCGCCGTTTGCACCTGGCGAGGTCCAACAACGCCATATGCACACGGCGAGTTGCTGTAGCTTTTGGCCTATTCTCCAAATTAATCCTGGAGATGGCCTATTACCTTAAATAAAAAATTTCTTTGGCCTATATGCCCAATTTTGCCATAAATTTCATCCGTTACTAACGTATAACAACAAAATTTTCTGTACTTTTTGATGTCTCTATATATGTCTCAATACTATAAAATTAAATTTTAAATCATAACTCTGTATTCTAAATCCTATATGTAAAACTCTAACTCTTAAAATTAAATCCTACAATCTAAACTCTAAAAGTAATCTTAATCTTAACCCTAAATTATATTTTTTAAGTGTTAAGGTATACATAAAAAAAGGCAAAAAAAAATTATGTCCTACAAATAATGCTTCAGGATTGGGACAAATAGTGATTGAGTCAAAATTTCAAGATTAAAGGGGTATTTTTACCTTCAAGTTCGACTCAAATTAGTAATGTTATCTTTTGAGTTTCCAGCGGAAACGCAGTCAATTAAATTCTTCTATTTGCGAATTGCAATAAATTTTCTCCTTGACTAACGGAAACCTGTGCGAGTCACCGTTAACTATGTTCAAGTCAACCCTTTGACTTAGTTGACGTGACATAGCAAAAGTGCTGATGTAGCATAGAATAAAAAATTTAAAAATTAAATTCAAAATTTAATTAAAACCCTAAAGAATTTATTTCTTCTCCACACCGTACTCATCTCTGCCTGTAAATAGAGCGAACAACACGCCGACTTACTTGAATGCGTTGAAACCCAGATGAACCAGTGAGAATCCGACGGAATTCAATCCGTTTCTTCTCCAACTTCCTCCACATGCTCCCCTACACTTTCAACAACACTTGAAATCACCAAGAAAACGAGAAATTACAGTCTTGTTCCTGATGCACAACAAGTAGAAAATACTTTAACTTTAAACAAGAACTTGTGTAAGTTGTAGTTGAATTACCCGACAGCATCATGCCCAAAAATTATCGGGAAAACTGCGAACGGTCCCTAGAGAAGAAGAAAGTGGTGATATTACATTCTTATTCTTTTTCCAAACAACATATGAAAAAAAAAAGATGGAAGTTTTATATGAAATTTGAGAAGGGAATTACAGTGGACATTTTTCAGAATGTAATGTCAGAATGACAAAGAGAAGTGCAGAAAACCTTGATCCTAATCTCCCAAGCTTTTGGTGGATAAACCTCAATATCCTCTATGACGAGTTGTTCCCCTAGATTTCTGCAAACTGCAGCTGTTTATATTAAATAAATGAACTAATCAGAGAGACAAGGTAAAGAAAAACAGAGAATCCAACACTTAGAAAAGCAAAAGAACCTTTGCATCTTATAGTTGAATATATCAAATAAATAAACAAATTTGTTGCTGTACAACATTAAGAACAAGAATTTAAAAGGGAGACAAAGAACAAAGAATTTGGGGGAAAGACAGGAGAGAAATTTTCATTTCATTTGATAAATATCCTGCAACAAAACCAAACAACTCATAAAACGACATAGCATTGTCATTGGCTATACTAAAATAAACGACACCGTTTATTCCTATAATTTTGACACATAACAATACTCCCTTCGAAGAAATTCTTGTCCACAAGGATGAGAGAACGGCTTTGTATTGTTCTTAATTTGTCTTTGAAATGATTTGACCAAACTTTGCTGAATGCTCTTTTGGCAAAAATAAAAAATGGTGCGACATCGGTGAAAAAGAGTCCCCCGGGTTCGAAAATACCTCGACTCCTAGAATCATTACATCCTTGAACCAGTCTTATACCTTTCCCAATCATCCCATAAAAAATGTTAACAACTTCTCTAGCTTGACCATTTTGTGCACACCTCATTGTCATTTTCATCCATGAACAATAGAATTATCGCCAATTACTTTAAAAACACCCCAAGCACCATCTATAGAACCCATTTTTTCATACATGTCAATCAATGCATTACCCACACAAATATGAAACACAAGATTTCAGTTCAATTATGCTTGCATCCAAACTCCCATGCTCGAGAAATCCTTCTCAAGGATTAAAGAAGACAAGCATGAAATAAAACGAATAAGAACTGATGATGAACCCATCGAGTCTTTTAAATGGTTGGACCAAATAGCAGTCATTTCCCGTTTCAACTTGATCACATTTGGCATAAGAGTTGGTGATGTGATCTTGACCAGCACCAATTTTCTTCATGACGTGCTCACATCTTTGACAAACTATCAAGCTCAATCGAAGGGAGTTTTACCTTACTTCATCCTCTATTTGCTCATTTATGCATTATGTCTTATCATATGATATAATTTATTTGCATGAATTTGCATGAGCAATTCATAGTGGCATAACATCCATTTGCATTAATAAACATGCTGCCCATTAAAGGCATGCATTTCATTTAAAGCATTTAGTTCATTAATACATGTAGTTCATTCAAAAAGCTAGTTCATTCAATAAAGCTAGTTCATTCAATAAAGCTAGTTCCTTTAATTTTTTTTGCATGACATATTTAATTATCTTTTCAATTTAGCATGAACATTTGCTTGTTTTGTGTCTAGGTGCATGAAGGGAGACGAACAGTCACAATAAATGCAAGAATTTCAGTCAGAATGTTTTCAACTTCTGGATGCGATAAAGACATGTTAGGGTCTTGAGAACACTTGGAAATTATTCCTCTATCTCTTAGCTTTCCAACGCATTTTGAATCACCTCAATCCGATATCGGGAGCTTGAGATATGATCGATTTACTGAAGACAATGCAGGCTGGAATTTTCATTACGGGAATTTTGTACAAGGATGATTTGGATGAGTTTGAGCCAAGGAAGAGTCCTTTCATCTTCATCCATGAGACATGCAATTGAAGGCTATCTTAATGCTCATATTCAAACCAATTCAAGGCTGAATTCTTATCATCTTTTCAAGGTTGTTCATATTCCACCAAGAACAATGCATTCAAATCTTATTAATTCACCTTTTTAAGGCTGAATTCATCACCTTTGGATGCTGTTCACGTTCTAGCAAGGTGACATGCATTGAAGGCTGAATTATTTCACTTAATACTACAATTTAGTGATATAAATCAGTATAGAATGGGAAGAGACACTCCAAAGTGGACAGCAAGATCATTACAATCATTCAAGGCCTCCATTCAAGTCATTTTATCTCCTAATCAAGCAAAGCAAGGTAGCCCAAGAGTCACTCCTCCTTTTGGACGAAATTGAGGCCACATTCATCTTAAAAATATCTAGATTCATCACCATTTGATCTAGAGTATTCAGCCAAAGCTTGGAGATAAGAAAGACAAAGCATTCAAGAGCATTACAATGCATTCAAGTGCATGACAAAGCATTCAAGTGCATTTGTTTTCATCTTTTGTAAACCTTTTCATATGCTGCCCAAAATACTATAAATAGGTAGCTTAGGTTCATTGTAAAGATAGATTTTGATTTTATAAAAACTCCTTTGAAAGGTTGCTTTCATTTTAGTTATTGCGAGAACTCTATCGGCTTCAAGTTGTGCTTGTAGTCTTCATCCATTCCAATTGTTTATAACGTTGGTTCCTATCTCCTTTATAGCTAGTGGGTCTCGTTCCATACTCCTACCACTTCGATTCCATACTTTTATATTGTTGGTTCCTAGCTTTCTATAGCTAACGGGTCACAATCCGTCATCCTTACATATCTATATAGTCCACGCCACCTTCACCACCTTCACCATCTTCACCATCAATTTTCCTTTCTTTCATTTTACCCCAAATCCATCACTCTTCCATAACCATCAAACAACATCTACAATCCCTTATTCCACCCTTCATTTATCATTATTATCATATTTATCCTTCTTACATCTTTATTTTGCAATTTCAGAGTTCAAGCTTTCGGGAATTAAGTTCTTACTAGAATCACGATCGGGCAACTTCGTATATGACTCGGAATCCATAACCGAGATCATATCATTTGGAATCAGAGCAAGGTTGATTCAGTAAGATAGTCGTTGTCTCTCTTCTGAAAAAAAAAAGAAAAAGAAAAGAAAAAAAGAAAAAAAGAAAAGAAAAAACAATAAAAAAAAATTAGAGAAAGTTAAAGAGGGAGGGGGCATCGTATTCTCTATTCTTCTTTAAAAAATGCTTACATCATTTTTTCTTTTGCTACTATTTTTTCATCTTTACCAACTCTCACAATTTACCTTTTTTTGTTGCCACTTTTTCTTATCCCTCCTTCCAAATTCTTTTTGCCAAGTTTTTTTTTTCAGCCGAATTCTACAAGCCATTTGCAAGCCTTGAGGAAGTTCTTAAAAGGACTTGATTGAGAGCAAGAGTGGAAAAAGGCAAGAGTGCACATCAAGGGTAAAAGCCATCCCGAGTGAAACACGAGTGTGAGTGCATTTTCTTGGAGTGGAATAGGTGAGGCTTTGTGTTTGTGAGGTTTTAATTTTTTTTTATTTTTGTTACTAATAATGTCTCAAAATTCCGTGAGAAACTCTGTTGGAGGAAGTAATAACGTTAACGTAGATGCAACTAACTCCAATCTTCAAGATATTATCCGAGAGATGGACAGGTTGTTGCAACAAAGGTTGGGGCCGATGCAAGAACGATTAGATCATTTGGAGGAAAGATCTCAACGAAGGCAATTTAGGGAAGAATTGAGAACCCTTTCAAGAAAAAGGAATGCTCCAAAGCACTATGTGGGTTCAATATCTAACTCGAGTCAAAGTCCAAGAAGGAATGACATAGTATCTCAATCAAGAGAGTACATGTCAAAAGAGAAGACTACTTCAATTAAAAGCAACTTACATCCAGATTTTAGATGCTATCGTTGCTTGGGAAAAGGACACCCACCAAGCCAATGTCCTAATCGGAGTGCCACACGATCTTATGGGAGTGAAACATCAAAATGGGGTCTAAGTTCATACAAGAAGAATTCCCCATTACCATTCCATGAAAGAGGAGGACCACCCAACGGAAGTAAGCCCATTGCCAAAACCAGCAAGGGTAAGACTACCGTCAATCCAAATCCTTCCCGTGATATACAATGTTTTAATTGTTTGGGGCATGCTCACATTGCAAGCCAATGTCCGAACCGCAACAACATGCTTCTTCGAGATGATAGAGCAGTTGAATTAGAACAAGAGGAGGTTGAGAATGAAGATGCTGCCATTGAAGAAGACGAATCCGAGCATGCCATGGAAGGAGATGTTCTTGTTGTTAAAAGGAGCCTAAGGGTGCAAACCATTGAAGAAGAACATTTTGAGGTGACAAAAACACTTGGAGATGCAACCGTTGGAGTTGAAAAAGAGATTTTATGTGAGAAAATCATTGAAGTGGTTGAAATTGAGGGCATTGAAAAGATTGAGAGAAATGATAAAAATGAGTGCGAGAGTGAAAGAAGCTTTCAAACAAAACAAGAGAGTGAAGAGAGCATTCAAGAAGAATATGATATTGAAGAGAGAATTCAAAACAAACATGAGCATGAGAGAAAAGAATGTGAGGAGAAGGAAGTTTTGATTTCTGCTAATCAATTATTTTCTTCTATTCGTTCTTTGAATTTGCAGGTTATTCCGAGAGACATAAAAGACGATTCAAGCATCATATCTTTTGAAATTCCAAAAGAAGTGTCACTTGAAATTTCAAGGAACGTATTCATTGACATTCCAAGAACACTCCATCCATTCGATGAACCTCGTGAAAGGGAAGTTTCAATGAATCTGATTCTTGAGAATGTCAAGGGTCAAATTCCATTCATGAACTTTTGCGAATCCTCTATGTTCATTCATTTTATTAATGGTGTTTCATGTTCTAACTTAGATTTATTTAGCAGAACATTGATTCATGGAATTGTTCTTGCTTGTGATCATCGATTCAAGGAAAGGAAACGAGCATTATCCAACTATTCAAGATTCCTAATGTGGAAGGGTACAAGGACTAAAGTTGGTGATATCTACCTACTTGAAAGAGTTCAAAAGGCACCACTTTTCACCAGCCAACATGACGAGTTAAGGAGTGAAAGTGGAGTTATCTTTCTTAAGCATGGTGTTGATCCAAAGGAGAAACGCAAAAGGACAAGTCCTTTCATCTATGGTCATTACGTTTCAAGCAAAGGAGGAGTCCAAAAGATGAGTCCTTTAACTGAAAGACATGATGAACCAATGGAGTTTTCCAAGAAGAACATCAAGCGTCAACCATTATCCATGAACATTGTTGGGCTTGTTTTCTTTATCTCTTTAAATTTGATTTTCTTTTCTACTAAACCAATTGTGATTGTAGAAAATGAAAGGAGGCATCAGTTTGAGAAGGAACTCCACCGGAAGATGAGAGGAGACAAAGAAGATGTTCAATTGCTTGACGTCTTGAATAGTTCCCAAGTGATTTTTCAATTCAAAGACATGAAGCGAGGACTATCCACCTACTCGAAGGACATCATTCGGAAGGGAACAAGAGGAGATGGCGCTCCACAAGACGTTATATTTGTGAAAGGTTTCAGACATTGTGAGCACAACATCCTTAAATGTTGCAAGAGAATCAACTTCAAATCAAGGGAGCAACATGGAAGCAAAGTTCACAAACGAGAAGATCTTGACCCTAGAGAATGGATACGGTGCAAGATGCAAGTGAAGAAGTTCCCTTCCCAAAGGAAATCAAAATTGTTCCCGTTCGTAGCAAGCATCGATTTGGGGACAAATCGCTTTAAAGAGGGAGGGGATGATGTGATCTTGACCAGCACCAATTTTCTTCATGACGTGCTCACATCTTTGACAAACTATCAAGCTCAATCGAAGGGAGTTTTACCTTACTTCATCCTCTATTTGCTCATTTATGCATTATGTCTTATCATATGATATAATTTATTTGCATGAATTTGCATGAGCAATTCATAGTGGCATAACATCCATTTGCATTAATAAACATGCTGCCCATTAAAGGCATGCATTTCATTTAAAGCATTTAGTTCATTAATACATGTAGTTCATTCAAAAAGCTAGTTCATTCAATAAAGCTAGTTCATTCAATAAAGCTAGTTCCTTTAATTTTTTTTGCATGGCATATTTAATTATCTTTTCAATTTAGCATGAACATTTGCTTGTTTTGTGTCTAGGTGCATGAAGGGAGACGAACAGTCACAATAAATGCAAGAATTTCAGTCAGAATGTTTTCAACTTCTGGATGCGATAAAGACATGTTAGGGTCTTGAGATCACTTGGAAATTATTCCTCTATCTCTTAGCTTTCCAACGCATTTTGAATCACCTCAATTCGATATCGGGAGCTTGAGATATGATCGATTTACTGAAGACAATGCAGGCTGGAATTTTCATTACGTGAATTTTGTACAAGGATGATTTGGATGAGTTTGAGCTAAGGAAGAGTCCTTTCATCTTCATCCATGAGACATGCAATTGAAGGCTATCTTAATGCTCATATTCAAACCAATTCAAGGCTGAATTCTTATCATCTTTTCAAGGTTGTTCATATTCCACCAAGAACAATGCATTCAAATCTTATTAATTCACCTTTTTAAGGCTGAATTCATCACCTTTGGATGCTGTTCACGTTCTAGCAAGGTGACATGCATTGAAGGCTGAATTATTTCACTTAATACTACAATTTAGTGATATAAATCAGTATAGAATGGGAAGAGACACTCCAAAGTGGACAGCAAGATCATTACAACCATTCAAGGCCTCCATTCAAGTCATTTTATCTCCTAATCAAGCAAAGCAAGGTAGCCCAAGAGTCACTCCTCCTTTTGGACGAAATTGAGGCCACATTCATCTTAAAAATATCTAGATTCATCACCATTTGATCTAGAATATTCAGCCAAAGCTTGGAGATAAGAAAGACAAAGCATTCAAGAGCATTACAATGCAATCAAGTGCATTTGTTTTCATCTTTTGTAAACCTTTTCATATGCTGCCCAAAATACTATAAATAGGTAGCTTAGGTTCATTGTAAAGATAGATTTTGATTTTATAAAAACTCCTTTGAAAGGTTGCTTTCATTTTAGTTCTTGCGAGAACTCTATCGGCTTCAAGTTGTGCTTGTAGTCTTCATCCATTCCAATTGTTTATAACGTTGGTTCCTATCTCCTTTATAGCTAGTGGGTCTCGTTCCATACTCCTACCACTTCGATTCCATACTTTTATATTGTTGGTTCCTAGCTTTCTATAGCTAACGGGTCACAATCCGTCATCCTTACATATCTATATAGTCCACGCCACCTTCACCACCTTCACCATCTTCACCATCATTCCTTTCTTTCATTTTACCCCAAATCCATCACTCTTCCATAACCATCAAACAACATCTACAATCCCTTATTCCACCCTTCATTTATCATTATTATCATATTTATCCTTCTTACATCTTTATTTTGCAATTTCAGAGTTCAAGCTTTCGGGAATTAAGTTCTTACTAGAATCACGATCGGGCAACTTCGTATATGACTCGGAATCCATAACCGAGATCATATCAGTTGGAGATGGCTTCAAGAAAGCATTCCCTCTAGTTGCTCGACTTAGGATTATTTCAAAAACCAATGATTTCCCTATTGTAATAATACCACTGTCAACATATCCTTTACCCTTCTGCTGAACTTCAATTACCTTCTGTTTAGCTGCAACACTGTTCTGAACTAAGTGAATAAACTCACCATCTTTCTGTACAAAGCTCTTATATTCTATTACTTCATTATAACATTGTTGCAAGTTCTCATGATTTGCATTCATTTCTATCAATTCAGCTTCAAGTTCCCCACGTTTCATCTTTAAATTATATGAATCAGCATCCTCACTTATTAAAGATTTGACTAAGGTTAATAAATCAACTTTCTTCATCTGTTCCTCGAAAAAACGATGCTTGTATGCCATTTTCCCACCTCTCTTGATCGGTGTAGCATATATTCTTTGGAATGAACATTCTTCAAAATTAAAGAACTCATCATGGTACTGCAGCAGATGCTCTAATTCAATTCCTTCTAACATCTAAATCTGTGAGGCTTGTCTTGTGTCTAATAGATTGCACCAATATAAATCACAGTCCAGTTGAATCCACAAAGTATTGCAGCCTGCTCCATGAATAACTTTATTTCTCTTTGAATGATCCTTGAAAATTTCTCTAAGCTGTGAACCAATATTAATCTGAAGCTTCAAAGTACCCACTATAAAACCATGGATTCTGATTAAATTTTGCATCTTGCAAGTCAATTCCTCCACCATTCTAACCTTCAACCTTGTTTCACCATCCCCCATTAATAATAGTCTAAAATCATAAGGGTCATTCACTTCAACATCTTCATGATGCCACATTGAACCTTTATCTACCATTGATAATTTATTCTCCATTAGCAGTAGCCTAAACCCATATGGATCATCACTTTCAACCAAAACAAAAGCATTAATAATCAGCAGACTTTTATCATGGTGAATTATGGACATACCTGCACCTCCCTAGCCAGGTGATAGCAATGAAATTCTGTGATTCCTGATGTCCATTGAAGTGATCCCGTCAACAAATTGGTTCACTTCTTTTGACTCCACATCCATCCCACCTCACTCGTCAATGCGTTTAATGGTACTCTTCAGCTGCGTAAATTGGCACATTTGGTGGCCTTCATCCATTTCTAAGAATCGGTGGCCAACCTTCTCATCCTCCATACGAGAATTCAACCTCACTTTCCGAAAAATATTATGTAAATCCATTCCCTTCTCATTTGGATCCTCTGAACCAACATCGGTTGGAATTTCCACCATTAGCAATGGAGTCAACGACGATGGAGAATGCAGCGCAGTGGGAAATTCTCCATTCGAATTCTCACATCTTTTCAACCTATGGTCAACAACACTCACAATCGAGTCATCTGAGCCAGTAGCAACTATTGTTAGAGTCTGAGGTTGCTGAAATTTGGATTGGATTTTTGCCAAATCCTGTTCGACAGTGGATGTCATTTGAGGTGTTATAGATAATTCGTCGAAACCTTGTTTCATGCTAGAAGAAGTTGTTGATCCTGCGTCCTTAGCAAACTGAATATCCATCCGACAACACCCACCGTAAATATTACGACCCTGAAGAGCTATTCTAGTAGATATGGCGTTCTAGCTTTCTCGAAACTGGACTTGAAAGCCAACCGATTGCTGAAGTGGAACTATCTCCTCCACCAACCCATGTGGTGAGAAAACCTGATATAAGGTTTTTGAAGTAATCGGATAGAGCATATGACTTATAGTTACCAAGAGAATTTGATTCGGCTCATCCCCTCGCCCTTGAGCATTCTGATTTGTTCTCAGAATCATTCCATCGAACACCATCAGTTCATCTGAGCTTTTCAAACGATTTTCAGATTGCAGTTTAACCAAATCTATCGTTGTTGGGGCTATGAAATCCCTCTGTGGTAGTAGCTTCAAATAGCGTTCAAGCAAAATCCGCAACTCACGGCACTCGGCCCAAAGTGAATCATCACCCATCACTGAAAATCATAAGAAAATAAAGAGAAAATAACAGAAAATCAAAGATAGAAACGCAGCAGAAGGAAGAATAAGAGAGGATTGTTTGACTCTGATGCCTTTGTTGCTGTACAAAACTAAGAACAAGAATTTAAAAGGGAGAAAAGAACAGATAGAGCAAAGGGAGACAAAGAACAGAGAATTTGGGGGAAAGACGGGAGAGAATTTTTCATTCCATTTGATCAATATCCTGCAACAAAACCAAAAACAGGGTTTTAACCCCCAAAACACATAAAACGACATAGTATTTTCACTGGCTATACTAAAATAAACGACACCGTTTATTCCTATAATTTTGGCACATAACAAATTCCATCACAAGGTAAAGAAAAACAGAGAATCCAACACCTAGAAAAGCAAAATAACCTTTGCATCTTATAGTTGTATATATCAAATAAATAAACAAATTCAGTGAAAAAACCAATTGAATCCCGCCAGATTCTCACCAGTTCATCTTGGTTCCAACGCATTCAAGCAAGCCGGTGTGTTGCTCGCTCTATGCACCGGCGGAGATGGGTACGGTGAGGAGAAGAAATAGATTCTTTAGGGTTTTAATCAAATTTAATTTAATTTTTAAGTTTTTTAATTCTATGCCATATTAGTATTTTTGCCACATCATGTGTGACATATCACGTTAACTGAGTCAAATGGTTGACTTGAACATACTTTATGGCGACTTGCGTAAAATTTAACGGTTTTCATCGGTCAATATTGATCAATGGATTAATTTGATGTAATTCGCGAACTGAAAAACTTAATTTATTATTTTTTTGCGCAAAGACCAACAATATTAATTTAAGTTGAACTCAGAAAAAAATAATTAAATACATCCTTAACTATATTTCAAATAAATACGGATACAAAGCGAGTTCAATTATAGATACTTAAAAATTGAGACAATATCAAGATTAAATAGGGATGCCGATGGAGCATAATAAAACGGTATAGATGTAAGATGTTAAATTTATTATTGTTTTATTATTAAGATGTTCGGTTGTACTTTTTCTATAATCAAACATCTCTACTCTGGAAATGTCTAGATATTGCAGTGGGAATTTTTTTTTCTACCAAATATTGTATATTTGTTTTTATTTTTTAATCTATATATTTGTTACAATAAAGGGTGAAGTCAGCAGGCTTGCATACATGATAACCTTCTCCATCAAATTGAACGCGCTTCACGCGCCAAGTTCAAATTCTCTCCCGAAGATAAACTTAGGCTTAACCTAAGGCGTTCAGTTAGCCGTTTCGACAGGTGATCAAAGGAGCGTCGGGAGCTGTTTGGGTTCGCCGGCGTTTAGGAACTCCGACGGTGACGAAACAAAGCTTTCTTTCCCTTGGATTAGTGGTTTCCCAGTGGCGTCTTCGCGGTTGGTTCGGAAGGAGGTTCTTGGTGCGGGGTGGTCTGAGTCTTGATGTCAGCGTTTGGAGTTCTCGGGTGTCGTCGTCCCCCCTCCTTCGGGAAACTTCTCCGGAGGGACGGCTCGTCGCCAGCAATGATGATGATAAACGGAAAAGATGAGGAGCTACCGCTCCAAGGTGCGTTTGCCGGAAAACCAAGAGGTGACGACCTCTGTTCCGTCCGTCGAGTCTGGATTATAGGCTGGTCCGACTGCTCCCCAAGCATCTTGGGGGCCGGTTTTGAAGAGGAAAATACGAACCAAGGTAGGCTCTTAGGACCTGTGCTCAATCTTGTTTTCTTTGCCGGAAAAGGTCCAGAACCATTGCAGATTCAACCTCTCGACCAGCTTGAGGTCTTGGTAATAGTGGAGAAGGTGGTTTGGTCCCTCATACCCGAGGCAGAGATGATGGCAACCCTATGCCCCGGTGAAGGATCTGTTTTGTCCTCACCCGTCGGAGGTAGGCCGGCAATCAAACCGGTGTCGTTTTTCGATGATTCTGGTGACGGTGACAGGTTCACAGTGACAGACCTGCCATTTTACCTGTTTAAGGAAAATGACAGAATGATGGGGACAGCTGTGTTTTATCCCATAATGTCTAATTTGGCTCCTTTTTCAGGAAATGTTGACTTTCCCTTATGTAACAGCTGGGTTTTCTCTAATTTTTCTAAGCTCATTTATGAGCTGTCCTTGCCCCATCATGTTAATTTCCGGTTTAAGCACCACATATCCTGTTTTGGTGGGATTCAATCCTCTATGTTCCTTTTTGAGCTTTATCGCATTGATTTTTTCGGATTTGGGCAAGGATTTGGTCAGTGGAGATCTGGAGATTTAAGAAAAGCAATTGCCATAAGGCTCAGATGGGATCCAGGAAGAAGGTGGACGAATGTTGGAAGAAGGTGGACGAATGATGAAACCCGGAAGGTGATGGTGTTTAATTTTAGATGGGACCCGGGCGGGACAAACTTTTCAGCGGTGATCGGTTCGATGTGCTTCAGAATTGTGGCAAATCATGTTTACCTTTTATGTATGCCAGTTTATCGTTTTATCGGTCAGACTGGGGAACCAAATCAGATAGGGTTACGTTCTTCTGCGGTTCTGGTGACAAGACCCAATCATACTTTGGATTCGGGAGCCTGCCTCCAAATGGAGCTCTCCCAGACGAACAGGAGTTACGTTTATGCCCTGTTTGATTCGAGGTGGTCTTATGGCAGGCTTTTCCTTTGCCTTGAATGGCGTCGGTTTCTTCTTGTGGGCCTGCGTGCCCCGGACTTGGCTAGGCTTTGTGCCTATGTCGTGTTGTTTTCCCTCTGCATTGCTCGACTTTGCATGGATACTGTGTCCTGCCGTCTGACTACCTTTTGGTTTATGTCTGTTGGTATCTCTTTGTTTCCTGCACTTCACGTGCATGGGGTCGGGCCCTTTCTATTTTAATCGAAGTTAGTTACCTTTTGAAAAAAAAAAGCAGGCTTGCATACCGATTTTACTATACATCCGTTTTTTTATTAAAAATGTTGAAGATACTCTGCACTGCTGCCAGCTGCCACTTGCCACTCTGTATGCTTGCATGCCTAGCTGAAGACGCGCATACAAGCTAACTTCACAGATCACAAAACATCATCGCTTTACAAAATATCAATTCTACTCTTGCTCCTATTTTGTTTACTAAATTTTAAAATTTTTAATATAATCACTCGACTTTGATATTGCTCATATTTTGTTTACTTCACCATTAAATGAATAAAAAAAATAGAGAAAAAAATAATTTTTAAAATTTTTATATAAATTTAAAACGACGTCGTTTTAATTTCGTTTTTCATGTCATAACACCGTTAACTATCTAATGGCGCAGTGACCAAAACAAGAGTAATATCAAAGTTAAGTGATGAAACTAAAAAATTTAAAGTTCAGTGATCAAAATAGAAGTGGGAAGCAAGTTCAATGGTAAAAAATATAATTTACCCTAAAAAATTGAATGAACAGAGAGGATATGCACAACCGACTCCACCTTTCACGGTAGGAAATACTATAAGTTAAAAAAAAAGTGCAGTATTTTGAAAAAATAAAACATCAAATTGTAATATCTTAGTAATTTAGCCCTCAACTCATCTACTTTTACGAATGATGAATATATTCATCTTCGCCCATGTTAGCTTAACTTCATTTCCTTTTTAATAGCAATTAAAACAAAAAAATCCAATATTCTCCACTTCTTAATTTTTATGAGGCGGTTATAAAATTTATCTAAGTTCTTTTTCATCTTCATCATTTTTTCTTACCGACGGCTGCCTTTGGCCGTTCTGCTGGTTCTGTACATAAATAAAATTCAGCTTTTTCGATGAATATTTCATTTTTAAGTTTGTTTCTTGTTTTTCTTCTACTTTGTCGGATTCTTAATCAAATATGTTTTTATGGCGGTTCTTTTGTCTACTTGGTGGCAGTTCTTTCGTCTACTTTTTAACAATTTTTGTCTATCTTCATGGCAGTAGTCTGTCTTTTGACAGTTATGTGTTCGAGTGACGAGTATCAACGAACGTTTTTCAACGAAGGATGTCATTCTATACATGTTATGATTTCCTTTTGTGGTTGTGCCGACATGCCAAGAACAAGTAGCGGAAGAAATTTTGCTATATTCAAAGAGCACTCAAGGTAAAGTTATAGTTTTTCTAGATTTTTATTTTAGAAGATTTTTTCTGGCAGTGTTAGGTTTGGTATTTTAATGTCTTTTACGCCTTTATATTTTGTTGTTTTGTTCTGCATTGTATTTCTCATGTAAAAGGTGTGATTCCTTTGTATTCTTTTCGTTGTTGAATATAATTCAATTTTAAAAAAATTCCTTTTTAATAATTATTTATAATCATTTTCAATCTTTTGAAAAGTAAAAAAACATAATTTTTTTAAACATAATTATATAAGGATAAAATAATAATTTTATAAATAGAACTACACATAATGAAACAAGCAATGACCAAAACAGTGTTAAAAATTATTGAATTTTTTTGATAAATATTAAATCTAGTCTTAATCCTACCTATAAAGTAGGGGAATGAGAGACTTTAGGGGAAGGAAGGAGTGTAGAACAGCATTATTATATAAAAATCCTTTTTAAATAGTTATTTACGAGAATGTCCCCCAGCCAATGTTATTTAGAAAAATGACTCTCAAATCGTCCACGTAAGGCGACCTCGCGTTCTGGGAAATGCGAACCATGACCTCGTGTTCTACACGTAGCGAGATACGTCCGACGTGGGCCGCCATTTCATATTTCGTAATTTAAAATTACAGAATAAGACCTCGCGTTTACCAACACGTGAGGTCCCTGAGAATTTGAATTTGTCGTGACAAATATTAAAGGGAACTCGCGTTATGCAAAAAGTGAGGTCCTCGTAATCCAGGCTGAAACACAAGGTGTATAGACATGTTCGAAGCATTTTATCATACCATTAGCTTGATAATTTTGGTAATTTTTAAGCTTAGAGACGTAGTATTGGAACTTATCTTCTATTTGAGGCTGATATTGACACGTACGAGACATTGCGCACTGTATAAAAAGCGCGTTGAAAATGGTTCGAACGATAATTTTTATCCAAGAATAAGAAGTTGAAATGGCTTGGTAGGCATGTTTGAGGTGTTTTCCTGGGTTATTATTAGAATAATATTCGTAATATTTTAGGTTAGAGGCCTAGTATTGGAACTTATCTTTCATTTGAGATTGATATTCGCACAGAACAAACATTTTAAATGGTATAAAAATGGCCCTGAAAATGATTCCAAAGCTTGTTTTGGGGCATCAATAAAAATGTATAATGCATAGAGAATTATGTTTGATTGATTTATCCAGAAAGTTGATCGTCGCATTTGCGTAATCCTTAAGCTTAGATGGGTAATATCAGATGCGTATAATTGTAATTTAAAATAAGAAGCTAAAAATTTTAGTCGTTCAGCAATTGTAATTATAAATCATGGTGCAAAAGCTAATTTTTTTGGCGTCGAAATGGTTCTAAAGCTTATTTTTGTTGATGAATCACACAATGAAATTATTAATTTGAAACAAATACATAAAATGAAGAAAATAAATTATTGGGTTAAGCCACATAGACAACTGAAATCTACCCTAAACACGCGGTCAATTGTACCCCTAAACATGCAGACAAACTAAATTACATAGGAATTGATTTACACGAGAGGTGCAATAGTTTGTCTAAGTTGTATGGCCACGGAAAGATGTGTCGTTGATGTACACAAATGGTGCCATAGATCGTCCAAGTTGTTGGAGCCCTAAATATTCGTCCATTATGTATACAGTCGAGGACTAGATTCAGGAATTTCGTGAGTACCTGATAATCATCATCATCCACGACACATATGTCTCCAACTATGTTACATGCGATGGTCTTGAACCACTCATTCCCTAATATTGCGATCTTCCGTAGTGCTTGAACCAAAACACAGAAGACACATATCGCCAATACTATTAACCAGCCAAAATAATGTAATCAGTATAAATGCAACTACTTATACCAACAAATTGCAACATTAGGGAAATAAATTTGTAAAACAATTTTTTTGATACGTGATCTATTTCCATTAGTAGCAACAATTGTATATTCTCTTCAGATCTGATACAAATTTTTCTCAAGAGAGAGAAAAAACCGGTGTGTTTGGTTGCCCTCATTTCTGCCTTATATAGGCAAACATTCACGGCCTCGAAGACTCGAAGGATTTGGTCACATTTTAAATGGACCTCGTGTTTTACAGAATGCGATGTCTGTAGAGATTCATGACGTGGTAGGAGAAGTACCACTGGACCTCGCTATATACAGAGCACGAGGTCCAATTTTTTTAATTATGATTGAAATATTAAATTCCACCGTCTATAAATAAATAAATTTTATAAGAGAAGCAACAAATAGTTTGAGTGAATTGTAGATGTAATTGTAAATAATTATTATTTAAAACTGAGAATTGTAATTGTAGATGTAATATTTAGATGTTAAGCAATTGCAATTATAACTGATCCGTGATTCTAATTAGTAGGTGTAACATGTGCGTGAAAAATGGTGTCGAAGCTTTTTTAGGCTCAGAATAACAATGTAAGTTTATTACTTTTCAAACAAATACATAAAATGAAGAAACTAGATTATGGTAGTTAGGCCACATAAAATGAAGAAAATTAATTATGGCAGTTAGGCCAATGATCCTGGTCAAAGATGTCATCATGTACATAACCGAGTTGAGGTTAGTGACATTTTCACTGATCGAATTGTACCACTAAACATGCTTTGACGATGTGCACAATCAAGGATTTAATGGTCCCCCCAAAGGTTGCAATTGCAGCCCACTCCTTTCATCAGCTGCACTGGTAGAAGCTTTGACTCCGGTTACAAGCGATGGTCTTCACCTAGCCTCCATGGTTAATGCGTAAAAATAAGTTACCCACAACCTCACCATCTGCGTTTAGAGAATTGTTAGCAGTTTAAGAAGACCACGCTTTTTCTAATATTGTGATTCGTCGTTCATCTTGAACAAAAATACGAAACACCCCTCTTACGAAATTGTCAACCCACGAATTTTAGATAAATATTCTAAAAACATGGTTTGTTGCCATTGGGGTGGTTTTCTTCGGATATGATGGTAATCAGCAACAATTTAGAAATTTTTGGGTTGATAGAAAGCAAAAGCTGGTAACTGAGTTTGTCTGTCTGGTCTAACTTCTATTTATATAGAAGTGACTCGTGTTTTGTAAAATGCGACTTCCATCGAGATTCGACGTGTTAGGACCAAAGAACGTGCAAAATTTGATGTGGCACTAGACCTCGTGTTCTACAAATAGCGAGGTCCATTTAATTTAATTTAGTATAATTTTAAACGTAATTTTGTGTAAAAAGGTTGTGGAGAATTGAAAATAATTTGGTATTGGCACATAAGAATTAACCTCTGTAACCATGTAAAATAATCACGTTTAAAATGGTTCCAAAATACTAGAAACCTTAACGAAGAGATCTTATTACTTAAGATAACATTGGTACAATAAGAAAGTACAATTAATTAATACAGGGGCCTGAGCGATTAGAACATTTGTTCTTCTGGTGTTCGGGATTCCCACATCTACTACATAGTTTTGGTTGTCTGGTTTTTTTCTCGACGTTCAACCAAATCCTTAGCACAATAAATCCGCGTTGATCGTGGACGACCCTTTTTTGCGTCGTAGCCAGCTTGGATACTCGTGTTCATAAACCTTTGATACGATTTTGAGTAAGTATACTGGGTCAACGTAATGCATGTAGCTAATCCCTACAGACGAACAAGCAACAATGGCGTGCGGACACGGGTACTTGAATGTCTGGAAAATTCCGTACTCGTAGGTTCTATCTAGCAGATTAACCATGTATAAGTTGTGATGTATGCCTTCCAATGGCCTTGAATATTCCGATACACGAAACGAATGATGATGGCGCGAGAAGCAGGTAGCACTCATCATATTTGAATACTGCGCAAAGTTTTGGAATTTATCGCGAAGTTGTAGATGGACTATGTGGCCACCTTCTACATAGTTTGTTGCTTACTTTCCCAAAGTTGCAAATAGGGTAGCCAACTATAATATTTCTCCTTGACAACGGAGGTGATAGGAAAATGTCACACCCCCTTCAGAGAAGAATTCACGGCCTGAGCTAAGTTCGTTTTCATGTGACCATATCGTTTACCATAATCATACGTTCGAAGTCGTTTTCCCCTCGGGATTGCAGCTAGGTAGTCGTAGCCGGCTTTGTTCATGAGTAGAAGTTCTTTAAATATCTCGTCAATCTCTTGCATGTAATGCGAGTTGCCTATAAAAATATGATGTAGTTAATGATGAAAAATAAATAAGAAGATATCTTAAACGAAAATGAGTAGAGTAGGACGTACTCATTCGAAGCACCATTTGACGTTCATCATCATTCTTGTACTTCTGTAAGTAGTTTGCAGCAATGTAGCGTAAACAATACTTGTGATAAATATGGGGAGGTTGCCAAGACAGGACCATACGCTCGATCGCCCATAGGAGCGCCACGCCTCTTTTAGAAATAACATATAACCCACATTCTTTTTCACGCATAACATGAGATAGGACATGCCTTTGTAAGTTCTTAAGGAAGAAAACCCAGGAATCGAGATTTTCCTTCTCGACTATTGTGAAGGCAATGTGAATGTTTTTTCTGTTGTCGTCTTGTGCAACCACCAGTAACAAATTTTGTGTGTATTTGCCGAACAACCAAGTGTCATCAATTTGAGCCACGGGCTTGCAATATTTGAATGCATTGACGTACTGCGTAAATGTTCAAAATAGCCGGTGGAATTGACACACTCCTCCTATGACATGATCATTTTGGCATGATGTCACAGTTTCTAGCTTCACAATTGTTCCTGGTATGTGTTTCTGCATTAGGTTTAGCCACGGTCGTAAGTCTCTATACGATTCCTCCCACTGGCCATACAATTTTTGTATTACTCGCCACCTTGCGTACCATGCTTTATGATACTCAACTATGTAGTTGTACTGAGATTTGGCTACAACAGTACATGTGGCAACCGTTACACGCAGATTTGCCTTCACATGTGGGATGAAGGTTTTACAGAGCACGTGCACATCCAAGTTAGGATGATCCTGACTTAGTCTGATGACGGTGCACGTATAGGGCCCCCCAAGATTTATAATCTGTCATAGTCAGTTCAACTTCTTGAAGCACGATACACGAACCCTCCAATTATATCTCTGGCTCTTGTGGGCACATTTCACAATGTAATAATTCGGTTGAGTCTTCTTCACAGTCGTCATAATTGAGTTACGTATGTTGTAGTTCTTGATGGCAGTCACAATGTTGCGTGTAAAATAGTCTATCGCAATTATAGTGCAAGTATACACGACGCAAGTAGTAAAGTGATACTAAGTATCGGATATCGTCTCCACAGGGATTGGGCTAATGACTTCACCTTATTTCACTGCACAAAGTAAAAGTAATAGTTTGAGAGAATTGTCACGAAAATTAAAGTAAAAACGTAAATAAAAGATTGAGATATCAAGATAGAGAGAATGGGCTGGTATTGAGTTGCTCAGTAGTGTAGGTATTGAATTGCTTAGGATCTCCAGTTCTGTCGTCGCACCCGTCGCCGACAGCACCTGTCGCGGCGTCTGTCCGTTAGCTGTCGCGGCAGCGAACACTAACTCCGTACTTCAAGCTTGGCAAGAATCCCTGATCTGCCTTGCCCTATCCCTAGGCACAAGTCTGTCGATGATCACGTCTTTGATGATACCTCCCGGCGTGAATCGAAGGATGAACACCGATGTGTATGAATTCTTCCTTAGCCACTTAACCTCGCCTTATCCCTAAGCACGAGATGGTTCAACTATAAACTAGAGAACGCGCTTTTACCTCTTTCGTATACTTAACTCTCCCGATGCTAAGTAAATAGATAACCTTACAATGCTCTCCCGATGCTCTTGCAAGATATTAAAACCAAGATAAAAGAACTTGAAGTTTATTTTATTGAACTTAAAAAAATCCTAAAACAAAGCAACCCTTGCAACTACTTTACAAAACAACCCGTGGCCCTAGGGGGAATTTAGAACATATCGGTGACAGGTAAACGGCAGGGTTTTGGTTTCGGTTCTGGGGTAGTCGGCTATGCCCTAGGTTTAATCTATGCCCTTTATATAAGCTTTGGGCTCAAGTTATCTAAGGTAACAAGGATTACAACTTTAATTAAAAGTAAGATTCTAATAAAGACTAAATCTCTAAGGATTCCTACTTTTCAGCCGCCTCCTTGTTTCATGGAAATTCCTCTCCTTGAGCTTTGGCTTGACATATCTTTTGATCCGGGGCTTGGAAAAATATTTGGCTTCCACACGACAGACGAGCAGATTTTTCTCTATCTATCGAGGTCCACTTCACTTTTCCTCTTCATAAATCTGCTGTCACCATGCTGTCACGACAGGTCCATGACAGGTTCGTCTTCTTCAGCTGCTTGTCCAGTTTAGCTCTCCTGCTTATCTGCCCTGCGCCTGCCTTCGACATCTACTGTGACAGATGCCTGCAAAAATAGCCATCTTTTAGTAGAATCCGTGCCTTTTATATAATTGTGATGTTTTATTAAAAACTAACCTAAATGCTATGCATTGATGCTTGAATGCAGCAGAAATATGGGTTTAAAAAGGTGTAAATGATAGAACTTTTACACACTCAACACACCCCCAAACTCAAGTTTTTGCTTGCCCTCAAGCAATGAAGACTTAAAAGAAAACTGAAAATTTTTGTGTTGGCCTTCAAACAGTGAACTGTCCCTTACCTGTCGCTCATTCTCTATGGCGGCAGCAACCTGTCGGAAGGGTTAGGATCTGTCCGGAATCTCCCTATAGCTCTCGTGCAGTGTGTGCATGCTTGTGAACAGTTATATGCTAAGACTCTTTTAGTTTCACTAGAATATTCAACTCCTTAACTTGAATTTTATGCCAAAGTTTACTTTCTTTTAGAAGGCACATTTTCATGCTTTTTCTTCTATTTTCAAGCTAAGTTTTCTAGAGCCAGTTTTGGGCACCTCTAGTTAGCTTCCTAGAGCCGGTTTCGGGCACCTCTAGGTTTTTGAATTTTCTTTTGCTAAACTTCTTTCCTAGAGCCAGTGTTAGGCACCTTTAGGGGCTATCCAAGTTCTAAGCTTCCTATTCTAGTTTGGCTAAAAGAAATCTAAGCAATATAACAGTCACAAAAGTGTTTAAGTTTTCAGAACTATAGAAAGGCTCTAAACTTTTCCATAACCTGTCCTAAAGATGCTGCCACGACAGAGCCGTCATGACAGGTAAGTTATCATCACAGTTTTAAGCCAACAGTTTAGATTTTCTTATTTTTCTGATTTTTTTTAAAGAACTTAACTAATAAGACACAACAATTAAACAAAAGATGTGCTAAAGACTCCGTTAAATATGGAGGGTTGCCACCCCCAAACTCGAGGGTTGCATTGCCCTCAATGCAAAATGACATAAAAACAAAGAAAGAAAAACATGATAAATAAAAGTACATCACAAATATATAAGGGCAGGCAGCAATAAGAGGAGTAAAAGAAATAAAAACTTAAATTTTATTTGCTGTCCTCGCTGCTGCTGCTGACGCGGATCTGATGGTAGCGTCTGCGTTGGGGAGGTGGCTGGGCAGGTTCCGGAGCAGGTTGATCAACAGGTTCATCAGCCTGTTGAGGTGCAGGTTCTTCCTCCGGTTGGGGGACAGGGTCGTCAGCAGGTTGAAGGGCAGGTGGCTCCACTAGTCGGACATCAGAACTGCTGCTGCTGTCCCAGCTGCCACTCGTGATGGCTTTGGACAACATTCTCTTGTTGGCCACATGCTTAATTCTTTTCACCCGCGTGAAGGCGCTGTCCAAGTTCCTCCGGACAAGAGGGCTGTCATCAGTGGCAGCTCGCTTGGTGCCTATAGGGGAAGTGTTCGCCGGTGGGCTGCCGGCTGTTGTCGGGGAAGGTGTGGAGGAGGCAGATTCTTCGTGGGGAGAGACAGGTGGTGTGGGAGTGGGGGAGGGGATATTGAAATAATGGGCGGGGAAGGTGGGGAAAATGACATCCGGAAAATTCAAAGTATTGGTAATGAAATTTACCGTCGCATTGGAGAAGTCGCGGATGAATGTCATCAAACCCATCTGGCGCTCCTCTATCCTCAGGATGGCAGCAAGAATGTGGGAGTTCTGATCTGCCGGAGCGGTGTTGGTGGCAGCTTCTGGGGCAGGTTCGGTAACAGGTTCATCATCAGACTCAGCAGGAGGGGCGTTTGGATCGAAGGCGTTGAGGGGCGATACGACGATGATCTCCATGAGGCTGGAGATGTTGCTGTCAGTCCAGCCGCTGCCCTTCTTGATTTTGTCTGAAGGGTCCTCCGGTACGGCAGCGCAGCGGCAGAGGGCAGTGATTGTGAAGGGCAGGCATAGTCGTGAATCTGATCGGAAGGCACAATCGAGAATGCTGTCTCGCATGTACCTGCCCACATTGATGGGCCTGTCATGCATGATAGAGTGGATGAGGGCCAACCGCTGTCTGTTGACTGTCGTATGGTGTGACGAGGGCAGGATACGCTTTTTGATAAAAGCATTCCATAATTTTGCCTCGGGGAGTAGCTCTGCCCTGTTGACGGAGTTGGGGTTCTTCTTGCTGGTGCTCCAGGTCGTGCCCTCCTCTGTCAACTCCCTCATGACAGCATCATGTCCGGCAGCATCAAGGGTGTCCCAAAACTGTTGATGAGTATCGTCAGTGGGGCCAAAGAAGAGGCCGAATACATGGTTGATGCTGCTGGCGGTGAAAGGAACTATCACTCCTCGGACGACGACAGATGTCGCCGTCTTACTCTCGATCGCCTCGTAAAATTCCCTGACCAGAGTGTCGTTAAGCTCTACCGGCTGCTCGGCAAAGTCCTCCCAAAGTTGTGCCGTAATGGCCTTCATAATGAACGGCCGGAGTCCAAAAAGAGGGGCATCTCTGTTATAGATGAAGCTCCGTTCCTCCCATAGTTCTTTGTTAGCGAACGGAGATGCTGCTGCTGAAGAAGAAGCGGCAGCAGCATTCTGGCGAGTTTGTCGTGAAGACATTTTTGGTTGCAAGGGCTGAAAAAGAAAGAAAGTAGATAAAACTAGAAGAGAATACAAGAGAGAAAAATCAGAAGTGAGGAAAAAATGAAAGGGGGAAGGGGTTTATATAGCGGTCGAGTAGCTGCCCATTTAATGCCGCAACGGCAGGCGGGAATAACGGGGCGGCAGATTGGATATTGCGTGTCTGACGCGTCTGACACGCATTAATGCATCTGTTGTGCGTCTGCCGCACGTTTCTTCGTCTGCTGTGCGTCTGTTGACAGCCTGTCAAATCCGTCTGCGCCGGCAGCCGAAACGACAGGTTACCATAAATGGGCTTTATTGGGCTGGTGGACGAGCGGTGGGCTTGGGCCACTTCTTCTTTCTCACTTGACTCCTTTATTTCCTAAAAACTGAAATTAAAAACAAAACATTATTAAAATAAATCTAATTCCTAATAAATAATAATAAATAATTAAAATAAAAATAAAAGTTAGGTTAAATTAGGGATGCCTTGTGGGGCATCACCTAAGATAACCACTTCCTGTATTCCTGGGGCTTCAGTCCCCTGATAATGCTTGAGGCGTTGTCCATTGACTTTGAATTGGTGCCCGTCCTTTAATGATTGAATTGTAATGGCACCATGGGGAAAAACTTGAACCACTTGGAACGGGCCAGACCATCTAGATTTAAGCTTTCCTGGGAAGAGTTTCAACCTAGAATTAAACAACAATACAAGCTGCCCTGGGCAGAACTGACGTGGCAGCAACTTCTTGTCATGCCACTTCTTTGTTTTCTCCTTGTATATTCTTGCGTTGTCGTAGGCCATCGTCCGTATTTCATCGATCTCATTCAAATCTAACAGCCTTTTCTGGCCTGCCTTGTCCAAGTCCATGTTTACTGCCTTAATTGCCCAATATGCTTTGTGCTCGATCTCGACAGGCAGGTGGCAGGTTTTCCCATAGATCAATCGGAATGGAGACATGCCCAATGGAGTCTTGAAAGCTGTCCTGTATGCCCATAATGCATCATTCAGAAGTAGAGACCAATCTTTCCTAGTTGGTTTAACCATCTTTTCAAGAATGTTCTTCACTTCCCTGTTGGAAATCTCAGCCTGTCCATTGGTCTGTGGGTGGTATGCTGTCGCGATCCTGTGTTTGACACCATATTTTCTCAAGGCGGCAGCAATTACCCTGTTGTCAAAATGTCTCCCTTCATCACTGATAATCGCCCTCGGGATGCCAAATCTAGAAAAGATGTTTTTGTGCAAAAACTTTTGGACCGTTTTGGCATCATTCTTTTGAGTTGCGATTGCTTCTACCCACTTGGAGACATAATCTACTGCTAGGAGGATGTAAAGATTTCCACATGAAGATGGAAAAGGTCCCATAAAATCAATCCCCCATACGTCGAAGATTTCGACTTCTAAAATATTCTGCAGTGGCATCTCGTTTCTCCTCGAGATATTACCTGTCCGCTGGCACCTGTCGCAGTTTTTGTAAAATTCCTGTGCGTCCTTATACAGTATCGGCCAGTAGAACCCTGACTGCAGCACCTTGGCAGCAGTTTTATTGCCTCCTAAGTGTCCTCCATATTGTGAAGCATGACAGTGATGGAGAATGTCTTCTTGTTCTTCTTGTGGTACACATCTCCTTATAACCTGATCTGCGCACATTTTGAAAAGAAGAGGTTCGTCCCAATAATAATGTTTAACATCATTTTGAAACCTCTTCCTGGCTTGATAAGTAAGATCAGAAGGTAATATTCCGCTAACTATAAAATTAACGAAATCAGCATACCAGGGAAGGTTAGAAGACTTACCTGCCGCCATGGCTGTCGCGACAGCTATTGCGGCAGCAAAGAGCTGCTCATCTGGGAAGGTCTCTAGTATGTGTGTCTCATCTACAGGTAGACTCTGTCCCATCTCCAACCTCGACAAGTGATCTGCCACCTGATTTTCTGTCCCTTTTTTATCTTTGATTTCAAGGTCGAACTCTTGTAATAGTAAGATCCACCGTATCAACCTAGGCTTTGCATCCTTTTTTGCAAATAAATACTTGAGGGCAGAGTGGTCGGTGTGTATTATAACCTTCGTTCCAAGTATATAAGAACGAAACTTGTCGATGGAGAACACCACAGCTAACAGCTCCTTTTCTGTGGTGGTGTAATTCACTTGGGCATCATTCAATGTTTTGCTGGCATAATATATGACATGAAACAGCCTGTCCTTGCGCTGCCCAAGTGCTGCCCCGACAGCATAGTCACTAGCATCACACATAATTTCAAACGGTTGCGTCCAGTCTGGTGGCTGTACTATGGGGGCTGTCACTAGCTTTTCCTTCAGAACCTTGAATGCTTCAGTACATTCTTCATTAAAGTCAAAGGGTCGGTTCTGCTCTAAGAGATGACATAGGGGTTTCGTGATTTTTGAGAAATTGGCGATGAATCTCCTATAAAAACCAGCATGCCCTAAAAAACTCCTGATTCCCTTGACTGTGGTTGGCGGCGGCAGCTTCTCTATGACCTCTATTTTTGCCCTGTCGACTTCTATCCCACGGCAGCTAATCTTATGGCCTAAAACTATCCCTTCATCTACCATAAAATGGCATTTTTCCCAATTAAGAACAAGATTAGCTTTTTCACATCTTTCAAGTACCTTTTGAAGGTTGCCGAGGCAGCTTTCAAAATCGTCTCCAAAGACGGAAAAATCATCCATGAAAATTTCGAGGAAGTCCTCTACCATGTCGGAGAATATTGCCATCATGCACCTTTGGAAGGTGGCAGGTGCGTTACATAGGCCGAACGGCATCCTCCTAAATGCGTATGTTCCGTAAGGGCATGTGAAGGTCGTTTTCTCTTGGTCCTCTGGTGCAATAGCGATTTGGTTATAACATGAGTAACCATCAAGAAAACAATAGTAAGGTTTACCCGCTAATCTATCAAGCATTTGATCAATAAAGGGTAAAGGAAAGTGGTCTTTTCGGGTAGCTTTGTTAAGCTTCCGATAGTCCATACAAACCCTCCAACCGGTCACAGTCCTGGTTGGGATTAACTCATTGTTTTCGTTGGTTATCACGGTCATGCCTCCTTTCTTGGGAACACATTGCACCGGGCTTACCCATTTGCTATCGGAGATGGCGTAAATAATACCAGCATCTAACCATTTAATTATTTCTTCACGCACTACCTCCTTCATTGCAAGGTTTAACCGCCGTTGGGCATCAATAGTCGGCTTATGATCTTCCTCTAGGAGGATTTTGTGCATACAGATTGCCGGACTAATGCCCTGAATGTCTGCTATAGTCCATCCTATCGCCCTTTTATGCTGCCTCAACATGTCGATCAGCTGTCGTTCCTGTTCCTGCGGCAGCTTAGCAGAGATGATTACGGGCAGTGTTTTATCACAACCAAGATAAGCATATTTGAGCTGCCCTGGCAGGGGCTTAAGTTCTAAGACAGGTGGTTCAACAGTAGATGGCTTTTTGATTAAATGGTTATCCGAAGTGTAATTCAAGGGTTCGAATAACTTACCTGGGCGATGTTCTAACCAGTCTACCTCCTCATGACCTTCAGTATCAGATGTATCGAATTCAGAGGAGTCGCTGTCGTCGGTGCTGTCGTCGTTGCTGCCGTGACAGGCTTGTAAATGGCTGTCGCAGCAGTGACCAAATTTTATATCCCGGCAGCCCGACCTGATGCAGGGTTGATCAAAGGTCACCTCAATGATGGCCTTGCATTCTTCATCCACATCAGCATGTTTCATTGCTTGGAGAACGTTCAACTTAATTTCTTGATCGTTTACGCGCATGGTGAGTTCTCCTTTTCCACATCAATCAATGATCTTCCCGTGGCTAAGAAGGGTCGCCCTAGGATGACTGGTGCGTTCTCATCTGCCTCACAATCTAAAATAAGAAAGTCAGCAGGAAAAATAAGTTTATCCACTCTTACCAAGATGTCTTCAATTTTTCCCTCGGGGTGAACGTAAGAGCGGTCGGCTAGCTGTAGGATAACTGTCGTGGGCCGTGCCTTGCCAATACCTAATTTCTGAAAAACAGATTTCGGCATTAGATTAACACTAGCACCAAGATCACATAATGCCTTACCCACAAATTTATCGCCGATTACGCAAGGTATGAGGAAGCTCCCTGGATCCTTCTTTTTCTGGGGTGGTTGTCGATGAAGAATACTCATGCAACCTTCTTGCATCCTTACCGTTTCAAATTCCCCAAGTTTAGATTTTTTAGACATGACATCCTTGAGAAATTTAGCATAACCGGGCATTTCCCTAACAGCATCTAACAATGGAATGTTAATATGAACCTGTTTAAAAATATCATAAATTTTTTTAAGTTGAGATTCATGCTTAGCTTGCTGTATTCGTTGCGGAAAAGGTGGTGGAGGACGGTAATCAGCAATGCGTCCTTCCCACTGCATGCGAATCTGAGGACGATACTCATCTTTTTTCTCCTCTGTCGCTTCTGCTGTCGTAACAGGCTCATCGGCAGCAGTCTGTTTATCACCTGTCGGGGCAGCTTCCTCGGCAGGCTTATCCAAGGCAGGTTCCTTTTCTGTTTCAGCTTCTTTTTCCGGCCCTGGTAACTTTTTCCCACTCCTAGTCGTAATCGCCTTACATTGCTCGTGTGGGGGCGGTCTAGCATTTTCAGTATTGCTAGGGAAACCTCCATTCTGCCGTGGCTTAATATGCTGCGACACCTGACCCATTTGTGTCTCTAGAGATTTCAAGGTGGCCTCATGATTTGTCATTCTCATCTTAGTTTCATCCATAAAGTCTTCCGTTTTCTTGACAAACTTATTGATGTTCTCCATATACGTACCAGTCTAAGACATAAAGGTGGCCAGAGTCTGCTCCAATATACTACTCGTGGCAGGTGGTGGCTGCTGTTGTTGCTGAGGCGGCAGGTTCTGCGGCAGGTTCTGTGGCTGCTGTCGCGTCAACAATCTAGGACCCCCCTGATTCTGATTATATGCTTGCGGATTTAGGGCATTGTTAGGGTTACTCCAGGAAAATTTGGGATCTTTCCTCCAATTAGGGTTGTAATTGTTGGAATTGTAGTTTGGCTTGTAATTTCCAACATATTTTCCTTCTTCTATATTTATAGGGCACTCATCCCTACTATGATTTCCCTCACATGTAGCACAAACTTCCTCGACTGCAAACCCTCGTACTTCCTCTTCACTCAATAAGTGTTTCATGGCTTTAGTGAGGAATGCTACCTGTGATTTCATAGTGCTGTCGGCCTCATAATCCTTGACAGCAAGTACTCGTTTACCCCCTCTTCTAGCGGTTAGAAACTGCTCCTCATTCTTAGCCAGATGTTTCAAAACTTGCAGGGCCTCGTCCGGATCTTTATCCAATAATAGTCCATTCGCTGCAGAATCAATTCGAATGCGAGTTTGTAAGTTAGCAGCATTATAAAACTTAGTTACCTGATTCCAGACGGGGAATCCATGCATTGGGCAGTTTCGAAGAAGAGTTGTGAATCTGTCCCAGGCCTCGTGCATTGGCTCGTCATCTTCCTGTTGAAAAGTAGCAATTTCATTACGTAATCGCTCAGCTAAGTGTGAAGGATTAAAACGAGACAAAAATTCACGAGTTAAATCTGCCCAAGTCATAATAGAACCCGGTGTAAGTTTATTCCACCAAGTTTTAGCTCAGTCCCTCAATGAATGAGGAAATAACCGAAGCCTCAGTATCTCCGGACTAACTCCTGGCAGTCTAAACGAACCACAGATCTCCTGGAACGTTTTGAGATGCTCCCTGGCATCTTCTGTCGCAGAACCACCAAACTGCCCGGCATTGTTGATCATAATAACATGACAGGTTTAAGCTCGAAGTTGTCAACATCAATATCCGGTAGCGTGGTCTCCAGCTCTACATGATCGTTCAGCATGTAGTCACGACATGACCGTCGTCCACCTGCCGCGGGCGGGTCACCGACAGGCGGGATTTCTTCACCGACAGGCTGATTACGGGCCATCTGCTCTAGCTGTTCTTCAAGGTATTCGTTTCGGTCTAAAAGGTGGCGAATCTGTTTCTTGAGATTAAAGGAACGTTCAATCTCCGGATCTAATTTATACTCAGGATCTTCACCTCTTTTCGATCTGCGCATAAACAGGTAAACCTTGTGAAAAGCAAGAGTTTAAAACACAAAAAAAAATTAAAGAAAAGTAAAAATAAAAACAAAAACAAAAACGAAAATAAAAACAAAAAGTGCAAGGAAAGAAAGGTGTAGTTATGTTGCCAATCCCCGGCAACGGCGCCAAAAACTTGTTGCGTGTAAAATAGTCTATCGCAATTATAGTGCAAGTATACACGACGCAAGTAGTAAAGTGATACTAAGTATCGGATATCGTCTCCACAGGGATTGGGCTAATGACTTCACCTTATTTCACTGCACAAAGTAAAAGTAATAGTTTGAGAGAATTGTCACGAAAATTAAAGTAAAAACGTAAATAAAAGATTGAGATATCAAGATAGAGAGAATGGGCTGGTATTGAGTTGCTCAGTAGTGTAGGTATTGAATTGCTTAGGATCTCCAGTTCTGTCGTCGCACCCGTCGCCGACAGCACCTGTCGCGGCGTCTGTCCGTTAGCTGTCGCGGCAGCGAACACTAACTCCGTACTTCAAGCTTGGCAAGAATCCCTGATCTGCCTTGCCCTATCCCTAGGCACAAGTCTGTCGATGATCACGTCTTTGATGATACCTCCCGGCGTGAATCGAAGGATGAACACCGATGTGTATGAATTCTTCCTTAGCCACTTAACCTCGCCTTATCCCTAAGCACGAGATGGTTCAACTATAAACTAGAGAACGCGCTTTTACCTCTTTCGTATACTTAACTCTCCCGATGCTAAGTAAATAGATAACCTTACAATGCTCTCCCGATGCTCTTGCAAGATATTAAAACCAAGATAAAAGAACTTGAAGTTTATTTTATTGAACTTAAAAAAATCCTAAAACAAAGCAACCCTTGCAACTACTTTACAAAACAACCCGTGGCCCTAGGGGGAATTTAGAACATATCGGTGACAGGTAAACGGCAGGGTTTTGGTTTCGGTTCTGGGGTAGTCGGCTATGCCCTAGGTTTAATCTATGCCCTTTATATAAGCTTTGGGCTCAAGTTATCTAAGGTAACAAGGATTACAACTTTAATTAAAAGTAAGATTCTAATAAAGACTAAATCTCTAAGGATTCCTACTTTTCAGCCGCCTCCTTGTTTCATGGAAATTCCTCTCCTTGAGCTTTGGCTTGACATATCTTTTGATCCGGGGCTTGGAAAAATATTTGGCTTCCACACGACAGACGAGCAGATTTTTCTCTATCTATCGAGGTCCACTTCACTTTTCCTCTTCATAAATCTGCTGTCACCATGCTGTCACGACAGGTCCATGACAGGTTCGTCTTCTTCAGCTGCTTGTCCAGTTTAGCTCTCCTGCTTATCTGCCCTGCGCCTGCCTTCGACATCTACTGTGACAGATGCCTGCAAAAATAGCCATCTTTCCTCAATAAGGTCATCCCAATACAAAGTTCACCATCAGCACACCGGTTGTACTGCTCAAGTTCTGGGAATTGCAAGAATTTTAGAATGTCAAAGGCTTCAATATCAATAGTTGTGAAGTGTAATGGTGGTTGGTAAATAGAAACCGGGATGACATGATATGGAACTCTTGAGTTGATCACACAATTGCAAATGGCCAAAAGGGGGTGAATTGGCGATAAAAATTTTGGTGGGAGAGAATATGGAAAATTAGAATGTGACACAAGGCAATTAGAGTGGTTCAAGTTCTCCAAACGAACTCTACACCCACTACCTTAGTTCCCACTAAGGATTTTCAACCAATCCACTACTTGAATTCTTCCCCTTTTCTTGGATGAGGAGGAAACCTTACAATTTGATAAAGCTTTCTACCCAAAGCTTAATCCACTCACTTTTACAAGAGAAGTATTTGGTAAACTCTAAAAGTTCATCTCAAAGGATGATTGTTTACCCAATTACAGTTTCACACTCCCCAAACTCACAATAAAATATTACAATTGAGAATACAAGAGTTGGGTACAAGAATTTGACTCTAAAGGTACAAAGTTTGGATTTGACTGCTTTGATGTTACTTGTAGGTTCAATAGTTGTTGCTTGTTCAATTGAGACTTGTTTTTATACCCTTGCATTGAACTCTAGCCGTTTGGGTAGTTGGGATCATCAATAGAGCCACTGGGATGCAATTCCCTGCAATAAATGCAGCTCTGCTGCCTACCGTATCGGTACAACTAGGGGGCATATTGGTATCTATATCAAAGAGGAAAGAGTCGTTGTGACTAAAAAATCGCGTAGCGATACGCTTAGAGGGCGTATCGGTACGATTTTTAAGAGGCGTATCGATACGGGATTTGCTCACTAGAATCCCAACTTTGGTTTTGATAAAAAAGTGTATCAATACGGATAGTTAGAGTATCGTTACGGTATAACGGTCATTTAAATTTTTGGATACCAACTAACTGACAAGCCAACGGTCGAAAATTAAATGCAAAGATAAGCAAATCGTATCGATACGGTTGCAATGCGTATCAGTAAGATATCATTTAAAGAGTTGCCCAAATGAATATCGTATCGATACGGGGTAATACCGTATCGGTACGCTATGGTCTATTAAAATTCCAGTGGCTAAAAATCGTATCGATACGCCTAAGAGTATTGATACGCCTGGGTGTTTTGCTTAAGTTTGGCTTGAAAATACATAAAAAGACTTAGTAGATTTTGAACCTTTAAGAGAGTTTTGTCTTGAAGTATATTTTAGTTCAAAAAGACTTGTCAATAGTGAGACTTTGAAGAGTACTTAAAAATTTATTGTTTTGCAAATTGGTCCATAAGTTTAGGTGTTATATCAAAATCAATTTTGGTTTCACAGGAACGTTGGTAGGTCGGGCATATTCTTCATTGCCTTCGACTACATCCTCTAATATGTTGTATTCCTCTACTTCTTCAGGCATGTCAAGGTCTTTTGGTTCATCGAGGAAGGGGCCTTTCTCGTCAACATCGGGACATGACTCTCTTATTGGTTCTTCCTTACAGTTTTCTAAACCCTCAAATCTAAATAGGTCTTGCTCGATGAATGCTACGACAATAGATTTAGTAGTTGATCGTCGATCACGAGACCGTTCACGAAACGTATGACCAAGATCAAGATCAAGGTTTACAAAACTAGCACAAGAATGTCTCCACACAAGTTGTTGAACATACTCCTCAATAGGGATATACATTGAATATCATCCAGATGTGAAATCGTCGAACGAATTAAATGCTTCATGGTCTTGCGCCATCATGTAGTTTTGCGATGATGACGCGCCGACACCCATACTATATGGATTGTATGTAGAATGTTTGGGCATAGAAGACGATGATGCACCAAAGTCAACATTCAGTGGCAGGTTCAAGTCAAATTCAAAACTGGCTACGGAAGAATGTCTTGGCATAGAAGATGATGATCCACCGAAGTCGTTCCATAGACTGTGTGTGGTTAATAAGTTGAAATTATTGCGCAAATTGGTTGTCGGGCTCTGAGAGTTGGCATTAGGATCGAAGTAAAAATTCATCTTCCGCCAATTTGGGTTTACGATATCATAATCGTCATCAGAAAATATTGCATACAGCTCCAAGGGTCCTCCGAGTGAATACTGCAAGTGGGCATCCAACATCAACTCCACATCACCGTTGTTAGCGACATTGAATATTGAGTACGTTACCGGTTTGTATGACGTATGTAATCGATACTTCAACGGCTCCAACCTTTTTTACATGAGCATGTGGAACATTGTTATTCACTTCCTTAATCAACTTATTATATGTTAATTTCCTCGGAACGATTTAAACATACAACGAAGCATCAATCACAAAGATAAGCATACATTGCAGAAACTTGCATTCAAGCATACATAAAGAGTCTAATTAGCCAAAAGATACATGCATCCACTACCATTGCATAACAAGGTTTACATGCTTTCAAAGCAACACATAAGCATTCGTAAAACATGGTTATAAGCCTTCAATACAAACACTTAGGCATCAACATAAACATGGTTTACAAATCCACAACGCAAAAGCATTAACAACATAAAGTCAACACATATGAGTCTAACACATGCTTCTAAAATACGTAGCATCCCCATTGCTAAACTACTGCATTATTTACTAAACCATACTTGAGCAACCACGAACGTGTTTGGATGCCCTTTCCTTGCTCCTTGCTAACTTCACACTAATGATCTGCATTGTCGAAAACGAGAGCGTAAGCTAGAAGCTTAGCGAGGGAGCTCTAAAACAAAACAACAACAATGCAGGGTTCAAAGCATGATATCCTTAAGACATTAACAAGGCATACAAATACACCAACATAGCAATAAAGCCAAACGTTACAAGAATGCATGAACATGACATCTTACCTCATGTTATGCTAAACAAGATATAACAATTATCTTCTCACAACAACCACACATGAACAAGTATATTGACAACTATTAGCTTACTCGAATATGCGGATAACTTCTGTTGAGATTTTCACCCCCAACGTACTAAACAACAATTACCTTCTGGTGGGATTACACTCATCACCATTCTCACTCATGGATGGGATTACTCTCATCACCACATGCTAACATTTTCCGGTGGAATATTACCTCACCGTACTCCTCCTTGATGACTACATGTCACCAAGGCCACGCACGAATTTGACTCTCATCCCAATCTTTTGTAACCTGGCTCTGATACCACCAAATGTAACCCCCTTGACTCGGCCTAGTTGATAGACCGAACCGAACATGTCACATGGGGAATATTGAAGTAACCCAGGAAGGTTTACCTCAATAAACGATCCTATTTTTTTTCTTTTTATCTTATCTAGACGGAAGTTAAACTCCTATGTGATCAACAAGCAGCGGATTGAAAGACAACACTAGCATCCGTAGAATAACACCGATTTCTGATTTAGGGACTATTTTGTAAATTTAGCAATTTGTAAGGGTTATTACCAAAATCGGATTACCAACCTTCAATTAAGTTCATTACATGCATCTCGGTCGAAATTCGGCTCAAATCAACTTATAGAACTCATCTAATTACACCCACAAGAAACAGGGACTAAAACACAAAGATTCAAAACACTCAAAGATTAGTTTAAACCATTTTAACGAACAACATATCAGTACCCTTAAGGAGGGTATCGATACGCCCCCGACAATCAGGCTTCTCACCAGCATCACAAGACCGTATCGGTACACTGAGGCACCGTATCGATACGCCCTCATGATTGTATCGGAACTGTAACGCCCGTTTTGGGCTTAGATGTTTCGGCGAGTCGGGTTGGGCCGGTGAAATCGGTGTCAGTTTTTCGAATTGTTAAAAGGTGGTTTAGGAAGATCGAGGTTCGAGATAGGATGAAAATATGATAAAAATTTCTAAAATCCTCTAAAATAGTGTTTAAGAGGTTGGTCAAATCAATTTTACAAAACGGGTTTTTCTAAAGTGTACATTTTGGGTAGTGAGTAAAATGTATGGATTTAAAAGTTGGAAAAATGTTTTTCAAGAAGAGTCAAAATCTTAGAATATTTAGGGAGCTACTTGGTAATTATGCCTTTTTCCCTAATTTGGCATGTTTTTAAATTTTTATAAAATAATTAAAAAGGTTTTACTTAATTAATTAAGGAAAGTAGTTAATCGGTTAAAGAAACTTTTGACGAGCTTTTCATTTCTCACTTTCACTTCAGCCAAACACTTCTCATTTTCTCTCAATTTTCTAGAAAATCTTTTCTCTCAAACCCTCTTTCGATTTCTATCCCTTCTCTATTGATTTCTTCCATTTTCCTTTAAGTTTCTTCAAGCAAATCTTGCCAAATTAGAGGAGAAGCAAGGATTGGAGGTAATTTTCGTACTATCCCTCTAATATAAGTTCTTTAATGAAATTCCAAAGATATTTGACTCTTTAATACTGATTTTGATTGAGGTTTCACTGATAGAATATTAAACTCTTGAAATTTTGATGAAAACTTGGCTTAAAATGTGATTTTCGGACTATGATTGATTTGGCTGGTTTGAAATTGTTTCTAAATGAGTTTTGAAAGGTTTTTAGTGTTGAAGTGGAGTCTTAATCATATAGATCCCGAAATTCTTGAGATCCTCAGTTTTTGAAGTGTTTTTGGGTGAGTTTTTGAGGTGTTCTTGAGGAATTCGAGTTGCTGGAGGTATAAGGATGGTTTTAGGTTGTTTTTTTATGTTGATTAATGCTTATAATATGTTGGATGTGTTGTGTAATGGATGGGTTGAGGTTTGAGGTCAATTGATTGAGTTTTCGGTTGTTTCGGATGGGTGTTTTGATGCTTTAGAGCAGGGATGGAGGATTTCTTGTGTGTGCTGGAGTTTGGATGCATTTTAATGCATTGAACCTCTATTTTGATGAGTTGAAAATAAGGGATAATATTCCGGAATCAAATGAAGTGATTTTCGAGGCTTCTGGCGGTCAATAGTTGCGTCGGCAAGCGTGGTTTCGCAAGTTGGTGAGTGGAACTCAGTTTTCCAGCGTGGAAATGTTTTAGAAAAGGTTTGGGGAACTTAGTAAGAGCTTGAAATGCTTTACCAAGTTCAGAAGTAAGTAAAGTGAAATTCTCTCTCGGATTGTGCTAGTTTTGAACCTTTGATTGCACTTGGTTTTGATTGCATCCACCTACTGTTTTAAAGCATGATTTGAATATGTGAAATGAGGTTGATGATGCTATGTGGTTTAAGGATGCACTAGGTAAATGATCCTTGTATGCATGTGTTGATGCATGAGGTTTGAAGCATGGCTTAATGCTTGATTTATGGCTTATCATGAATGCTTTGTAAAAACAGTGAGGTGTGCTTATGATATGGCTTATATTGGCAAGTGATGTTGTATAAAATGTTTTATAAATGAAATCGAATATAGTTAGCCGACTATAGGATTGAGTGCACTATAAACAAGTCGCCTTGGATGTTGAGGGGTTGTGATTGTACCGAATACTCCATCCAAGTACCCTAACGATTGAGGATTGTTTAAGGTTGCAACGGTTGAGGGTAGCTCCCGAGTATGAACCTTATGTTTTGTCTCGTCTCTCATTAGTGGATTATACATCTACCGATGAGTGGTGTTGAGGGGTTGTGATTGTACTGAATTCTCCACCACAGGTGTCACAACGATGGAGGGTCGCTCTCGTGTGTGAGACTTGTAATATTGTTAGAGTGTATGAAGGGTGTGGGACAACCCTTGGTAACCGTGTATCTGATATATGTTTTTGAGTTTGATGTTTATCACTTGTGGGCCAATATAATGAAAGGAAACATTGTGGAAAATGTTGTTAATGCATAATTTGAAAGATGCATGTTTTGGTTTAAGCTTAGCATAAAGGTGATTATGCTTGGAAGGAAATATTGTGGAAAATGTTTAAGCTTTTGGGTGCTTTTGATATCTAGGAAGCATTCCTTTAGAGCCTTATGTCACGAACTTAATTCTTCAAACTCGATCCGTGTGGCACTAGCACACTCGGCACGATGCTAGTCAGCCTTTCTCGCGCAACGCTATGGTAAAACAAAGGAGCAAGAGTGTTTACAAGGAAAGAACCTTGTATTAAGCAACGGAAGCTTACAAGAGAGAGCTTTACAAGTGTTTGAGTACACAACTCTTAGGTGATTTACAAATGAGGGAGGTAGCCCTATTTATAGGCACCAACCTTCTCAACGGACGGTTAGGATCATTTTGATCCAACGGCTACAATTTTGCCTCCTAAAATATCTAAGGGATCTAAACTATTCTAGAGATTTCTATAGGATTCTACATATATCTCTAAGGACCTAAAGTATTCTAGATAACTCCTATAGATCTACACACTTCTATAGGTTTCTAGAATGTTCTAGACATCCCTAGAGTAGTCCTGATTCTTCCATAGTCTTCCAGGATCTTCTATAACATTCTAGATCCTTCTAGAATGTTCTAGATGCTTCCAACATGTTCCAGGTTCTTCTAGAATGTTCTAGAATCTTCAAGAATCTTGTAGAGTCTTCTAGAATCTTCCAGGGCGTTCTAGGTGTCTCTAGACCTTTGGAGAGCCTCCCGGATCGTTCTAGACTTGTGTAGGACCTCCTGGAACCTTCTAGATTCATGTAGGGACGTCTTAAGAGGGTTGTGGGCCTCTCTAAACCGTTATAGATCCTTATTTGGTTCATGCTTGGCCTTAGAACGTCCAAGGCTCTTCATTTTGCCTTGGTTGGCCCGAGTGCACCTAGGGGGCACTCCTCGGTCGGTCCTGGTGCACTTTGGCGGGGCGTGACACTTAGCTTGTGAGAATGATGCTATGATGATGCTTGTACTTCGTATGTGTGGTCAATGATGTGTATTTAAGTTGTATGAATGTTAGGACACATGTCGGGATGGTTTTGGAGGGCAGAAAGTGAATTAAACCATCTTTTTGGAAAGTTGCAGGCCCATGTGTTTCAGAACACCCTTACATGTTTCGGAACAGTGGCATGTAATGGCCTTGGTGTTTCAGAACAGTGAGGCTCGTTCCGGAACATTTTGCCTCTATGAACCATTGTACTGAAATGTGTCTCTAAGGGTTTTGAAACGAAACCGCGTATCAAAACGGTCAACCATGTTTCGAAACGACCAATCCGATACGGGGCATTCTGTTCTGAAACACTTGTCCGTTGGATTTGTATTTAAATTGTCCTGAGTTTTGTTTCTTGCATTTTGGTCCCTATTTTCCTTGCATGCAATTGAATGAGTTGTAAATGTCTTTTTGAGCTGAAATTTCATTGGAAAGTAAGTAATGAACCTATTTGAAGATTGTTAACTTGAATTTGGTAAAAGCCCTTATAAATTGACAACTTTACAAAATGGTCCCTAAACCTAAATTGACTTTAATCGGAAGGTGATTGTGTTGATTTTGAACCCGCTATTTGTGTACGTACACATAGGAACCTAAGATGCATCTAGACAAGATAAAAGGAAAAAAATGGTCGTTTATTGAGGTAAACTTTCCCGGTTTACTTCAATATTCCCCGTGTGATCCGTTCAGTTCGGTCTATCAGCCAAACCGGGTCGAGGGGGTTACCTTTGGTTGTATAAAAGCTAGGTTACGAAAGGTTGCGATGATGGTAAGTTGTTGGTAAATGATTTGCGATGTGGATATGTGTTTTGGTGATATTTGCTTTGTCTGGTGAATGTTTAAGCATGCTTATGTTGAATGTGCGGTAATGCTTATGCATGATGGTTGAGATATGTATGTAGTATGCTTTGTGCTATGCTGGGGGGAAACTGGGATGCCTATTGCCTTATTACCTAGTGAAATGTTTTAAGTTGAAATCAAAGTCTTGGATCCTTGCTTGTAGCTGGCCTGAGCAATTTGTTTTGTTTGATTTGTTGTTTTATGAGTTGTTACCATGCTTTAAAAATAATAGCACAATAAACCGAGGAGAGAGTAGCGATCTGTTATGATTGATGTTGCCTTTGGGCAAGGAATATAGAAGTGTGTAAAGTCTCTTAGGGGCTAGACGCCCGATGTGCCTCGATGTAGGTACAACCTGTGTTGGTTGGGTATGTGTTGGATTGTGTGGCGCCAGGTATATAGGCGACGTTTAGAGCTTGTGAAGCTATTAATGCTGAGGTGCATCTGACTGCACTAGCTGGTGGATATTTGTGAGCTGTGGTTAGCGCCTACACAAGTCAAGTAGAAGTTGATGACCTGAATGAATAAGATTGTGGAATAAATAGAGTGTAGTGATGCCCATTGTGTAAAGATGAGTTGTATCTCGATTGTATAGAGATGTGTCTAGTTGGTGGTCAACTGTGGTTGTGGGCATAGAACCTGATGTTGTGTTCTGAGAGTTCTTTTGAACTGTGTTAAAGGAGAAGTATATGGGGGTTAGATAATTGGATGTTAAGGAATGCGAATATGTGGTTTGGGTTCAAAAATCGTAAGTTGTGGCTGAGTTAAGGTATAGATTGGTTTGTTGCGCATGTGTGCTCATAGATTGGAAGTTGATATGTAACCCCCTCGTCCAAGCCTAGCCAATAGACCGGACCGAACGGGTTACACAGGGAAAACCGAAGCGAAACCCGTGAAGGCCTCACTCTGATTAGAAACCCTATTTTTTATTTATATTTATCTTGTCTAAATGTCACAATTAATCCTAAGTGTGAAGATGACATTGAAAAAAGTGAAAACGAATACAATCCAAGTAGAGCATACAACAACTTAAAATTTACCAAGTAACTTAATTGGTCAAGTTCCATGAACACGGGGCAAAACCATCATAAAGGATACATATAGCTCAATTAGGAAGCATACAAGCCATAGGGACCAAAACGTAACGTTCAAAAACCTTCGAAGGTGACATTTAAGTGTTTTAACTGCTTGCGTTTCGAAACAAGCTTGCCCATTCCGAAACGCGAGCTCCATTTTAAAAGTGAGACCAAGCCGTTCCGAAACGGCCCCACCTTGTTCCGGAACGGAGGCTTCCAGTGACAAAACGTATCAGAACGGGTTCCAAAACGGGGGCTCACAGTGTCGAAATGTATTGAAACGGGGACTCACAGTGGCAAATCGTATTGAAACGACACCACCCCATTCCGATATGAGTACCCCTGAAGCTATCGACTGTTCCGAAACCATATAGAGCGTTTCGAAACGCCTACACATAGATTTGCCCGAAATCATACTTTGACACCTTCAACCGTCCCCAAACTTGTCCCGAATCATCAAAAACCACATAGCAACATATCATACATACATTCTAGATGAAAATGTCCTAATAATCACAACATTAGACATGCATTCAAGTAACATATTGGATTTCAAGCCCTAAGCTCACATGAACACTTAGGTTCAAAAACACTAACATGCCAAAACACTAAGCAATTCATACATGGCCTCATTAAACCTCAACATAACATAGTACCATCATTTAAAACATGCTAGAAACATAAACATAGCCAAAATATAGGAGTTTGATCATCAACTCTTTAACATAAAAATCTAGCAATCTCATTGTCTAAGTATTATTACAAACTATAAAACCATACTTGAGCCAACCAAGAACTTCGAGAAACTCTTCCTTGCTCACTTGCCTCTCAGAGCCTCTAACGATCTGCATTGCTGGAAAAGGAAAGAACGTAAGCTTAAAAGCATAGTGAGCGGAGCTCTTAAAACACAACAACAATACAGCTTTAAACCATGTTCTCAGATTTAAAGCAAAACCATTGAAGGAGGAAATATAACGAAGCACAAACATAAACAATGCATGACATGCACATGCATAACCTAAACCCGGTGGGACTACACATCAGCGTTCAAAACAACTAGTAGTTTTTCGATGGGACTACACATCACCGTACTCTTCTAGTAGTTACTACCGGTGGGACTACACATCAACGTAGCAACGACAACCATCACATGAGGCTCGGCACCAACAACGACTACACAACAACATTAAATGGAGAGTAAAAACAATCCAAAACACCACAACACACATAATCGAGAATTCCCATAATCAACCAAACAAGCGAGAGTAAATACACTTACACTCGGGTCTAGGTTAGTCTCTAAGACTCCACCCAAACCCCAAAAACCTTCATTGAACGCATTTAAAGTCTCAAAACAGTTTCCACTCACCGATAGAGCCTAACGGAAGCCGAAACACTGATCTCACACCTCTGTAGCACCCAATATCGCACCCGAATAAATATCCGCTGCTTCAAGAAAACCCAAAACAAACTATTAGGATGATAATACACTTGTAAACTAGCAACAACCCGAAAGTCTACTCCTTGCAACCAAAACGCTTTGATTCAAACTCAAATTTCATCCAAACTTCACCATTTTCGTTCTAGACAAATCCCACACTGAAACCAGTCATTTCAACCACCAAAACACAACAAAAATAATATAGAAATACTCCTCAATATCAAAGGAACCACCACCCACATTTCAACCCAAAACCAACCTAAAAACTCAACCTTTCTCAACCGAAAAATCTCATTTTTATACCTATTTCGGGTTTCCCACCATTTGCCATCTTTTTAACATTTTAAGAGACCCAAGAATGCTTAAAAACACCCTTAAACATAACATTAGAATACCCACACAAAAATCCCTCCATTTTACCATTTTCAAACTCAAAACATTTTGAAATAATCCTAAAATAATGAATTTTTAAGAAAAATCTATCTAGTGACAACTTAAGAACATTACATTAGAATATCCACACAAAAATCCCTCCATTTTACCATTTTCAAACTCAAAGCATTTTGAAATAATCTCAAAATAATAGATTTTTAAGAAAAATCTATCTAGTGACAACTTAAAGGAAGGAAAATTAAAACAATGAAATGCTTAGCTTGGAAACTTGCTTGAAAGAGGGACTGGGCAATGGAATAGTGATTTTAGCGTTTACTAGAGGTTTTGGTTGAAAGGGGTGTTTGAAGAAGATGACACTTTTGGTTTTCTTTTCAAACCTTTTTTCTTTTTTTATTCTTTTTACTCAAATCCTCATCTATAATTTTCATTAATGGCATTTTCGTAAATAAAGACAACTTTCATAAAACCTTCATTTTAATTCTAATTTTAACTCGGACTAATCCTAGATCAACACCGATAAACTCAAGGGCCCTAAATCGGGGCGTTACAACTCTACCCCACTTAAGGAATTTCGTCCCCGAAATTACCCGACGGAAAAAGATACGGAAACTATTTCTCTATGTCTTCCTTTCTCTCCCAAGTAGCCTCTTCCACCCCTCGATGTCTCCACAAAACCTTGACTAGTTCGATTGACCTCCTACACAACACTTTCTTGTCTGTAGCAAGTATCTCAACCGGCTCTTCATCATATGACAAGACAGGGTTCAACTCAATTTCTTCCACTGGTATTACGTGAGACGATTTCGACCTATACTTCCGAAGCATCGAAACATGGAACACATCATGAATCTTCTCTAACTCTATCGGCAGTCTCAATCTATAAGCAACGTGACCGATCCTCTCAACTTCCTCGTAAGGTCCAATGAATATCGGACTCAACTTACCTTTCCTACCAAACCTCATCACCTTCTTCCAAGGTGAGACTTTCAAAAACACTTTCTTTCCCACGACATACTCTATCTCCTTCCTCTTCAAGTTGGCATACAATTTCTGTCGGTCTGAAGCTGCCTTCAAGCGATCACATATCAACTTTACCTTCTCGGTGGTGCCCTTAAGCAAGTAGGGCATCGGTACAAGCTTCTGTCCGGCCTCAGCCCAACAAATAGGTGTTCTACATCTCCTACCATATAGAGCTTCTTACGGCGCCATCTGAATACTAGCCTAACAACTGTTGTTATACGCAAACTCTAATAACGATAGATGCTTCTCCAAAGAACCCTTAAAGTCGATAATACAACACCTAAACATGTCCTCCAACACCTGAATCACTCTCTCTAACTAACCATCTGACTACGGATAATACGAAGTACTGAAGTTCAACCAAGTACCTAAGGCACGATGCAAACACTCCCAAAATCTAGCTGTAAACCTCAGATCTCGGTCCGAAACAATCGATTTCGGTACCCCAATCAATCTTACTATCTCACTAATATATAGATCAACCAACTTATCTAATGTGTAGGTAGTGTGGACATGTATGAAATGAACACACTTAGTGAATCTATCGACTATCACCCACACTGAATTCTTCTTTGAAGGAGTCAACGGTAAACCCGACACAAAGCCCATGGTGATACGTCATGACCATTGAGTATCATCCTGGAAAGGCCAATGTTGTGGCCGATGCTTTGAGTAGAGAGGTTGTTGTTGAGCTGAGAGCTATGTTTGCTCGTTTGAGTATATCGTGTGATGGTGGCTTGATAGCCGAGTTACAGGTGAAACCTACCTTGATTCAGTTGATTAAAGAGAAACAATTGATGGATGATTCGTTGGTATCTCATGTTCAGTATATAGCCAATGGTAAGGCTACAAGTTTCTGCTTTAATGATAATGGGGTTCTATGTTTTAAAAGTCGGATAGTGGTGCTGGAATATGTTGAGTTGAGGTGCACTATTTTGACTGAGGCTCATAGCAGTCCTTTTTCTATGCATCTTGGTAGTACTAAGATATATCGAGGTTTGAAGGATGAGTACTACTGGGTGGGTTTGAGAAGGATGTGGCTGATTTTGTAAGCAGGTGTATGGTTTGACAACGAGTGAAGGCTCAGCATCAGTTTCCTTTTGGTTTGTTACAGCCTTTGAGGATATCGGAGTGGAAATGGGAAAGGATTACGATGGATTTCGTATATGGGTTGCTTTTGACTCCATCAAAGAACTCAATGTGGGTGATTGTGGATCATCTTACGAAATGTGCACATTTCTTGGCTGTGCATACTACATATACGTTGGATAATTTAGTTGAGTTGTATATTGCTGAGATTGTGCGTTTGTACGGTGTGCCCAAGTCTATAGTGTAGGATAGAGATCTGAGGTTTATAGCGAGATTCTGTTAATGTTTACATTAGGCATTGGGTACGCTGTTGAATTTCAGCACATCTGTAACGCCTCGATTTTGGGCCTAGATGTTTTAGAGTTTGAATCAGACCGATCGAGAACGATTCTAATCTTTAAGGGAGATTTAGGGAACACCTAGCTCGGGATGCTTTAAAAATATGGAAAAACATTTAAAATCCTCATTTATTATATGAATGATTATGGTGAAAACAATTTTACAAAATAAGGTTTGGAAATACTACATTTCGGTGTAGTAACCAAATCGCAATTTTTGCAAAAATGGAATAGTGACTGTTTTGTAAAGGATTGAAACTTTGAATCTTTAAGGAGCTAATTTTACCAAAATGTTTTTTAATCATATTTCTCTTTATTTTGGGTGATTTTATTAATGTTTTAATTAAGGGAAATAAGGATTATTAAAAAGAAAAACTATCTTTGACTTTTCATAACTACCTTACGTTAGTTTTCTCTCATTTCATTTTCTCTCAATTTCTTTTCAGCCAAACACATTTACTCCATCAATTAGCCTATGATTTTCATTCCTTTTGATGAGATTTCAGTCTCCTTTTGATTCCTAATCTCTTCCTCATCAAAACCTCTTGTTTTCACTTTGGATTTTCAAGAAAACTTGCCCAAATCAAGGAGAAATCAACCATTAGAGGCAAGCTTCGTCCTTCTCCTCTAATGATCAGTTCTTTACTGATATTCCCAAGTTATCAATCCCTTGTTAATGATTTTTGAGTTGCTTTAATGTTAGAGACATGAAATTGTGTTAAAACTCAAGATTCTTGGAGAGATCTTGATGATTTTCGTGGTTATTGGTTAGGGCCTATTTTGAGGTTGTTTTCTAATGTATTTTGGATGGTAATTGTTGATATAAATGAGATTTTATCAAACAAATCCCGAATAGGTTTGGATTCCTAAGTTTTGCATGCTAGAATTGTGATTTTTGGGGTGGTTTTGGTGTTCTATTATAGCTGGAGGTATACAAACAAGTTTATGGTGATTTTTGGTGTTGATTGATGTTTAGAAATGATTAGACATGATAGAACTTGGCTGGGCTTTGTTTTGGAAGAGTTTGGAGGTGATTTCAGTTGTTTTTAGTGGCTGAAATGAGGCTCTTAAGTAGAGCAGCGGGTTTAGATGTCTGGCTGATGACTTCAATGCATGATGATGCATTAATCCTCTGCTCTTATGTGTTATGAACATGCGAGACATCTTCGGACACCTTTGGTGTTGATTCGGGAGTGCCGGAAGCTTAGATAGCGTTTCGGCGAGCAAGCGAAACGTAATCGGTGAGTGCGAATGGTTTTAGACGTCCTTGAGGGACAAAAAAACAAGGTTTAGGGATTTAGGAAAGGTTTGAAACACCTTTCTAACTCTGGAAGTAAGTGTGACTAGTTTTGCTCTCAATTATGTGGTTGTTGCCCCAAAAATGCTTTTACATGCTCTTGCTTTGAGATAGACAAATTCCTACTATTTTTATGCATGATTTGTAGCATGAGATGATGCTTGAAGAGATTTCACGAGATAGCATGTTGCATTGTTGAGTTTTGAGATTTTGATTTAATGCAAGAATGTGTTTTGATTTTGAAATGAGATGGGAAAGATTTGAGAATTGTTGCATGAAAAACAATAGGTGAGATGATGTTTTGACATAATATATTGGCATAGAAGATGTGATACTTATCGGATATAATTGATCGATCAATAGGATGAGAGTGCACTATAAACTAAAAATTCGTACGTGCTCTTTGGATTCAATCCAAAGGGAGAGACCGATGATGGGCATTCCATCGGGTAGGACTTGGTGGAACACCCAAGCTTTTTGGCGATGAGAGATACCGCCATGAGAAACCGATGATGGGTATACCATCGGGTAGGACTTGGTCAAATACCCAAGCTTTCCAGTGATGAGAGATTCCACCGAGGTAGGACTTGACCTTGAGTCAAGCTAATCCGCATACCCGAGTAATTATAAAATGTGAAATGCCAATATAAAATATGGAAATGTATTTTGATTCACATGTACCAAATGAAGAGATGTTTTATGCTATGAGAAATGCATATGAGATTGTGATGTGAAATGCTTTTTTTTCATTTATCGTGTGTATGGCTTTGCCATGAGATTTGCATTGGTTAAAATGCATGAGATAGAATAGAGGTACATGTGGTTTCAAATGAAGATTTGCTTTGAAATGGTTTTCAAGCATGAGATAGAATGAGCATGTTGTTGAAAATGGCTTTTGAGCAAGTGTTTTGAATAATGCATTATTGTGTTGGTTCTCTTTAGAGCATGCCTCATTAAGCAAACATGCTTACGCTCTCTTTTACCAATAATGCAGATAATTGAGGTGTTTTGGGAAGCAAAAAGGTTAAGAACATCCAAGGAAGTGCAAAGCTCATGTATGGTGATGTTTTGCATACTTTAGTTTTGATATTTGGCAATGGGGCTCCAAGGTTGTATTTGGGAGATGTGTTTTGAACTCCCTAAGTTTGTGGCATGTTTGTGTTGGCTTTTGAAGGTTGTAAATGGTCTTATATGGTTTGCTTGAGGATTGAAGTTATATTTGGTTTTGTGATTAGGAAGCATGCCTTTACTTTGAATGTTCATGAGTTTGATGCCATGCTTTAGCTTGAGCTTCTCAAACATGTTCTCTAATGTCTAAACATGTTGTTGGTATGTTGTGGAATGTATTGGAGCATGTTTGATAGTGTTAAGATGTGAAAAACCAGCAATTAATGCTGTTGCAGGGTAAGGTGTATCGAAACACCCTTATCTGTTTCGAAATAGGGGCCCGAAATGGCCATAGTGTTTCGGAACGGATGAAGTTGTTTCGGAACACTTTGGATACTGGAGAGGCATGTTTCTCAAACATGTTCTCTAATGTCTAAACTTGTTGTTGGTATGTTGTGGAATGTATTGGAGCATGCTTGATAGTGCTAAGATGTGAAAAACCAGCAATTAATGCTGTTGCAGGGCAGGGTGTATCAAAACACCCTTATCTGTTTCGAAACAGGGGCCCGAAATGGCCATAGTGTTTCAGAACGGATGAAGTTGTTTTGGAACACTTTGGATACTGGAGAGGCATGTTTCGATACTGGTCATGGAACGCACCCGAGTTCCGAAACGGTCAACGTCGTTTCGATACGGGCGTTTCAGTACGAAGGTCAACGTTCTGGAATGGTTGACTGTTGGTCTGTGCATTTGAATTGTTTCATGTTTTCAAGCTTTACATTTTAGTCCTGAATGTTGTGCTTTCAATTACTCGAGCTTGGGATGTTCTTTTAAGCTAAAATTTGACAGAGAGGCATGTAATTCGACTAATTACATATTGGTAAACCTAAAATCTACAAAATCCTTATATTTTACAAAATTTACAATTTGGCCCCTAAAAGTGTAACTCGTGCAATTGAGTCCTTAAATGTTTTCCGATCGTTGTGCTTTTCTCTCCCATGTTTCTTAAGTAATCACATAGGCTTAATGTGCATCTAGAATAGTTAAAAAGGAAAAAAAACAAAGGGTCGCTAATCAAGGTTGACTTTCGAGTCGACTTTGGTTTTCCCCGTGTAATCTTCGTAGTTCGGGTCAATCGTCTAGGCCGGCCTAAGAGGGTTACAACTTCATATCTTCCTCAGTCGGATGGGCAGTCGGAACGAGTTATCCAAGTGCTTAAGGATATGTTACGATGCTGTGTGATTGATTTCCAAGGTTCTTGGGAATAGCATCTGTCGTTGGTTGAGTTTGCCTATAATAACAACTTTCAAACAAGTATTTAAATGGCACCGTATGAGGCCTTGTATGGGAGAAAGTGTAGAACGCCTCTTTGTTAGGCTAAGGCGGGGCAAAAGTTGCTTTCCTTGCCGGATATTCTCAAGGGAACAACAAAGAAGGTAAAACTCATATGTGAGCGATTGAAGGCTACAACAGATCGTCAGAAGTCTTACGCAGATTCAAAGTGTAAAGAGGTTGAGTTTGCGGTTGGTGATCACGTGTTCCTTGAGGTATTACCTTGGAAGAAGGTGTTGAGGTTCGAGCGTACGGGAAGCTTAGTCCGATGTTTATTGGACCCTATGACGTTGTAGAGCAAGTTGGTCCCGTGGCTTATCGGTTGAGGTTACCTCCCGAGTTGGAAAAGATCCATGATGTGATTGATGTATCTATGTTGCGGAGATATAGATCGGATCCTTCGCATATGATGCCAGATGAGAAAGTTGAGTTAAATCCAAATTTATCCTGTGATGAGGAACCAATGAAAGTTTTGGATACGAGTAACAAAGTTTTTCATGGCAAGACAATTAAGCTTGTGAAGTATGGTTATGACATTGAGGAGTTGAGGAGGTTGCGTGGGAAAGTAAGGTGAACAGGTTGAGTCAATTTCGTGCCTTTCTCCTTCAGGCAAAATTTCGAGGACGAAATTTCCTAAGTGGAAGAGAGTTGTAACGCCTCGATTTTGGGGTTAGATATTTCGACGAGTCGGGTTGGGCCAGTAGAACCGGTGTCGGTTGTTCGAACCGTTAAAAGGCGGTTTATGAAGATCGAGGTTCGGGATAGGATAAAACTATGATAAAAATTTCTAAAATCTTCTAAAATGGTGTTTAAGAGGTTGGTCAAATCAATTTTACAAAATTCTAAAGTGTACATTTTGGACAGTGGCCAAAATGTAAAGATATAAAAGTTGGAAAAATATGTTTTTCAAGAAGAGTCAAAATCTTAGAATCTTTAGGGAGATACTTGCCAATTATGTCTTTTCCCTAATTTGGCATGTGTTTTAAATGTTATTAAAAATTCAAAATGCTTTTAATTGGTTTAATTAAAAAGTTAGTTAATCGGTTAAAAAGTGTTTCAAGATCATTTTCTTTCCTCTCTTTGACTTCAGCCAAACACTTCTCATTTTCTCTCAATCTCTAGATTTTCTTTTCTCTCAAATCCTCTCTTGATTTCTATATTTTCTCCATTGTTTTCTTCCATTTTTCTTCAAGTTTCTTCAAGCAAATCTTGTCAAATTAATGGAGAAGCAAGGATTGGAGGTAATTTTCGTGCTATTTCTCTAATCTAAGTTCTTTAATGAAATTCCAAGGATATTTGACTCTTTAATACTGATTTTGATTGAGGTTTTGTGTTTAGTTTGATAAAGTCTTGAAATCTTCATGAAAAATTGGTTTAAATTGTGATTTTCGGACTTTGATTGGTTTGGCTGGTTTGGGATTGTTTCTAAATGATTTTTGAAAGGTTTTTGGTGTTGAAGTGGAGTTTTAATCATATAGATCCGAAATTCTTGAGATCCTTAGTTTTTGAAGTGTTTTTGGGCGAGTTTTTGAGGTGTGCTTGAGGAATTCAAGTTGCTGGAGGTATAAGGATGGTTTTAAGTTGTTTTTCGATGTTGATTAATGCTTAGAATATGTTGGATGAGTTGGGTAATGACTGGGATGAGGTTTGAGGTCAATCGATTGAGTTTTCGGTTGTTTCGGATGAGTGTTTTGATGCTTTAGAGCAGGGCTGCGGGATTTCTTGTGTGTGTTGGAGTTTTGGATGCATTTTAATGCATTGAACCTATGTTTTGATGCGTTGAAAATAGGTGATAATATTCTGGAATCAAATGAAGTGATTTTAGAGGCTTTAGACGGTCGATAGTTGCGTCGGCAAGCATGGTTTCGCAAGTTGGTGAGTGGAACTCTCTTTTCCAGCGTGTAAACGTTTTAGAAAAGGTTTGGGGAACTTAGTAAGAGCTTGAAACGCTTTACCAAGTTCGGAAGTAAGTAAAGTGAAATTCTCTCTCGGATTGTGTTAGTTTTGAACCTTTGATTGCACTTGGTTTTAATTGCATTTACCTACAATTTTAAAGCATGCTTTGAATATGTGAAATGAGGTTGATGATGCCACGTGGTTTAAGGATGCACTAGGTAAGTGATCCTTGTATGCATGTGTTGATGCATGAGGTTTGAAGCATGGTTTAATGCTTGATTTATGGCTTATCATGAATGCTTTGTAGAAACATTGAGGTTTGCTTATGATATAGATTATATTGGCATGTGATGTTGTATAAAATGTTTTATAAATGAAATCGGATATAGTTAGCCAGCTATAGGATTGAGTGCATTATAAACAAGTCGTCTTCGATGTTGAGGGGTTGTGATTGTACCGAATACTCCATCCAAGTACCCCTAACGATTGAAGATTGTTTAAGGTTTCAACAGTTGAGGGTAGCTCTCGGGTGCGAACCTTGTGTTTTGTCCCGTCTCCCGTTAGTGGATTATACATCTACCGATGAGGGGTTGTGATTGTACCGAATACTCCACCACGGGTGTCACAACAATGGAGGGTCGCTCTCGTGTTTGAGCCTTGTAATGTCGGTAGAGTGTATAAAGGGTGTGGGAAAACCCTTGGTAATCCGTGTATCCGGTGTATGTTTTTGAGATTGATGTTTATCACTTGTTGGCCAATATAATGAAAGGAAACATTGCGGAAAATGTTGTTAATGCATAATTTGAAAGATGAATGTTTTGGTTTAAGCTTAGCATAAAGGTGATTATGCTTGGAATGCTTGCTTTATGAGTAGCAATGGTTTGATTGTTGGATTTATGTGTATCATGTTACATGATGTTCATTACAATGGTTTTGAGGTTAAAGTGCATGTTTTGTCAAAAGAAGCTTGATGGTTTTGAAAAGAGTGAAAAATGGTTTTGTGCATTGATGATGTTTTCGGTTTGAGCAATCATCACTAAGCTTGTATGCTTATGCTCTCTTTGTTCATCAATGTAGTCAATTTGAGCTTTGGAGGCAGCACTTGCAAGTGGATCGGTGGAAGACTTTGATTGAAGCTAAGTTTTGGTTTTGGACTAGTGTAATAAAGGCAATGGGGGTGTCCGATGTTTTGAATGTTGTTGGTTTGGTATTTTCTAGTTTTTTTGCAAGTTTGTGATGCATTTTTGGACTTGTAATTGGCCTTTGAGTTTTGATATATGCTTGTTTCTGGATTTTATGTAACCCCCTTAGCCCGGCCTAGACGATTGACCCGAACTACAAAGATTACACGGGGAAAACTAAAGTCAACCTTGATTAACGACCTTTTTTTCTTTTTATCTTTCCTAGATGCACATTAAGCCTATGTGAATACTCAAGAATCATATGAGAGAAGGGCACATCGACCGGAAGTCATTTAGGGACTCAATTGCATGAATTACACTTTTAGGGACCAAAATGTAATTTTTAGAAATTAAAAGGACATTGCAGATTTTAAGATTACCAATATGTAATAATCATATTACTTGCCTCCCTGCCAAAATTCAGCTTAAAAGGATATTCCAAGCTCAAGAAATTGCATCCACAACATTCAGGACTAAAATGTAAAGCATGAAAACCTAAAACAATTCAAATCATCATCCAACGGTCATCTGTTTCGAAACACCAACATTCGTTCCGAAACGCCCGTATCAAAACGGTGTTGACAGTGTCGGTACTCGTGTGCGTTCCAAGACCGGTATCGAAATAGGTCTCTCCAGTAGCCAAAATGTTCCGAAACACCTTCAATCGTACTGAAACGCTATGGCCATTACAGGCCCCCGTTTCGGAACAGTTAAGGGTGTTTCGATACACCCTGCCCTGTGACTGCAGAAAATGCTGGTTTTTCATGCTTTTTCACACTCGAATCAACCCCGAGACATCTCGCAACTTGCATACAACATGGATACATATCAACACTCATCATACCGAGGCAATAGCTTAAACATAGCAACCAACACGTGAGTAGAGGCACTAAAGGCATGCTCCCTAGTTCACCAAAACCATAACAAGCTATAACATCATATAAACTTAAATCTAATCACCAAAGGCCATTTACAACTCAAGTATAGGCAAACGAATATGCTCAAAGTAAAGGGAAACATTCTCAAACATTCCGAAGTATAAATCCCACCCATTGCCTCTTATTACACTTGAGAAAAACCACATACATTGTTTAACCAAAACTCTTGGAATTCGCTTGCTCTTAGGCTGTCTTGATTGCTCAATTCTCTGCATTGATGAAACAAATGAGCGTAAGCAATAAGCTTGGTGAGGTCCGCTATAAAACCAAACATTCATCAATGCATTTTAAAACCTAAACATCGTCCTTTGAAAACATCTTCATTCCTTTAAAACATGCACTTTAGAGCACCGAAATCACTTTCAAATTCACATGCTCATAGCATCATTAATTTCAATAACAAGAACCTTTACTCATGCTTAAACCAAACATCTCATGCATTCTAGCATAATTCTCAAGCATCTCATGCTTCCACAAAACAAATGTTCTTCATTAAAACATTGAGTCACCATCATCATATTGGCTCATAAATGATCTTCAAACGTATATCATAACAAAACACATCACACTTGACACAATCGGATACGCGGATCACAAGCGTTGTCCCACACACTTCATACACACTACTGGACTACATAAGGTGGAGATAAATGGCACAATCACAACCCCTCAACACCCGTGATGGAGATAAATGGCACAATCACAACCCCTCAACACCCGTGATGGAGATAAATGGCACAATCACAACCCCTCAACACCCGTGGTGGAGTTAATGGCACAATCACAACCCCTCTACACCCATGGTGGAGTTAATGGCACAATCTCAACCCCTCAACATCACTCATCGGTAGTTGTATATCCCACTAGCGAGAGTCGGGACACAAACAAGCCTTACACATGGAAGTTACCTCAACCATTGTAATCACCTTAACCAAGCTCACACACGGGAGCATTCCTCCATCGTAGTGACGCTTAACTAAGTCCACCCACGAGAGCCTACCTCCATTGTGGTGACTCTAATTCCTCAATCGCTAGGGTACTCGGATGGAGATTACGACACAATCACAACCCCTCGACATCCAAGGCAACTTATTCACGGTGCACCCAATCCTATAACCAACTAACTATATCCGATTAAAGTAACCAAAATCCATTTACATCACTTGCCAATATAATCATTTACATCACTTTCGATTTACTTACTCTTGAGCTTAGCTAAGTGTTTCAAACTTACACTAAGCCTCGAAAACCACATTTAAACCTTTTCAAAGCTGGAAAAATCTTTTCCACTCACCGATATGCAAAGCCTTGCTCGCCGACACAAAAATTACACCTCCGAAGCCTCCAAAATCACCTTATTTGCTTCCGGATCAAGATCCCCTATTTTCACATCATCAAAACAGAGATCTAAATGCATTAAAATGCATTCTAACACCAACAACAAATCACAAACTCGTTGCCCACTCAAACTACACCAAAATACCCTTCCAAAACAACCGAAAACTCAATCGATTGCTTCCTAAACCAAGCCCAGCCAACAAACATCACTTCCAAAGCATTATCAACATTAAAACACATCAATTAAATGACCTAACTCATCCTTATACCTCCAGCAAGAAAGATTCCACCATTTCACCTCAAAATCTCACTTAAAACAACCAAGAAACTCAAGGATCTCTAGGATTTCAGGATCTATGTTATCAATACTTCATTTTAACATATAAATCAACTTAGAACTCAATTAAAATCAATACAAAACAGAGCCCAACTCATCAAGTCCAAAAATCAAGATTTCATCCACAATTCCACAAGATTTTGATCTCAAATCAAAACTATATTAAAAACTCACTCAAAAATAGTATTTAGAAGCCAAATATCTCAATACAAAACAGATCTTGAAGAATTAAGGAAGATCTCTTGAAAAAGATTTAGGAAAAGTTGAGAGTGTTTTTAGGAGGAAGAATTCTGGAAAAAGATGAGAGAAAATGATGTTTTACTGAAAAATGAGAGTGGGAAAAGTAGTTACGTAAGTGAAAATCTCATTAACTCCCTTTTCATTAATTAATTATAAAAATCCAATTAAATATCAATAAATTAAAAAACCCTTTTAAATCACATGTCATATTGAAGAAAGGTCAAATTGACTTTAAGCCCCATAAAGATTCTAAGACTTTGGCTTCCACTTTAAAAATCACATTTTTCCCAGTTTTGAAACTTTACAATTTGGTCACTACTCAAAATGTCTCACTTCCAAACTCTTTTTGTAAAATTGATTTGACCAACCTCTTAATTATATTTTTAGAGGATTTTAGCAATTTTTACCATATTTTTATCCTATCTCGATCCTTGATTTCCAAAAATCACCTTATGTGATTCGAATCGTTTCCGACCGGTCCAATCCGACGTCTAAAACATACAAGCCCAAAACCAGGGCGTTGCATTTTAGCTTTTGGTGCTTTTGACATCTAGGAAGCATGCCTTTAGAGCCTGAGCTTGTGAGAACGATGCTATGATGATGCTTGTGCTTCGTATGTGTGGTCAATAATGTGTATTTGAGTTGTATGAATGTTAGGACACATGTCGAGATGGTTTCGGAGGGCGTAAAGTGAATTAAACCAGCTTTTTGGAAAGTTGTAGGCCTAGGAGTTTCGGAACGCCCTTACCTGTAATATCGTTGGTGTTTCGGAACAGTGAGCTGCACTAGTTGGTGGACGTTTGTGAGCTGCGATTAGCGCTTACGTAATTTGAGTAGAAGTTGAACTCGGGGGTCTTCACCAGAGGTATCCATGGAGCGGATGACCTGTATGAATGAGAATATGGAATAAATGGAGTGTAGTGATGCCTATAGTGTAAAGATGAGTTGTATCTCGGTTATATAGAGATGTGCATAGTTGGTGAACAACTGTGGTTGTGGGCAAAGAACCTAATGTTGTTTTCTTAGAGTTCTTTTGAATTGTTTTAAAGGAGAAGTATCTAAGATTAAGATACCTGGGTGATGAGAAATGTGAACTTGTGGTTTGGGCTCAAAGGCATAAGTTTGCAGTCTAGTTATGACATAGATTGTTTAGTTGAGCTAGTATACTCCTAGATTGATTTTGGATGTGAGACAACGATACGATTGACTCTTTTATGGATTGGTGCATGATGTTAAGCCATATGTGTTGATTTATTGGCTACATCGTTTTCGACGTGTTGGTAACACGTGCGAGGTATTTGAGCAAAACATGGGTGTAATAGCTCGTGCGAGAGGTTCTAGCTCTAGAAAGTGAGTTGTGAACTCTAATTTTAGTGGTAGTTAGTGTAAGAATGGTCATGCTAAAAAGGTTATCGCCTGGGTTGAGGCGAGGTTGTAGTAATGTTGGACAAAGGTTATGGGGTCAGTGTGTCAATGCTTAAGTTGCGTTTGTTACCTATTATGTGTGTCGATCGTGTGACCACGTGAGCTGAATTGGCCACGTTTGATCGGTGGGGTATAGCTTTTGCGCCTGTTATTGTAAATTGCTTTGGAAGTTGTGGCTTGAACGTTCGTTTCGGAAGTGTTAGATGTGGCAGTTTGAGTAGTTAGTTTCTTCGGTGAAACTGTTGTTACAAGAAAAATGTATAGTAGATGTGCTTTATCTGTTTAGGGCCATGTGTTTCAGTTGATTTGGTGGAATTGCCTTTTATGGTTTTGATGTGATTCTTGGAACGGACTTGTTGGTTGAGCATCGAGTTGTGGTAGATTTTGATGTTAAGCGAGTTACCTTTAAACTTGCGGTAATTACGAAGTAGTAATCGTAGGCGAGAATGTGAAGTTCTTGCCCAATGCAATTTCGGCTCTTGAGGCGAGTCGGATGTTAGAGTTGGGTTGTGAAGCTTTGTTGGCGTATATGATGAATTGTAACCCCCTTGACCCGGCCTGGCCGATAGACCGAACCGAACGAATCATAGGAGGAATTTTGAAGTAAACCGGGAAATTTTACCTCAATAAACGACCTTTTTTTCCTTTATTCTTGTCTAGATGCATCTTAGGTTCCTAGGTGTTTGTACACAAGCAGCGAATAAGACATCGACACAATTACTAATTAATTAGAACCAATTAAGGATTAAGAACCATATTGTCAATTTGATAATTAACAAGGGCTTTCACCAAATTCAAGTTACCAATCTTCAATTAGGTTCATTACATACTTCCCGGTGAAATTTCAGCTCAAAAAGACATTTACAACTCATTCAATTGCATGCAAAGAAAACATGGACCAAAACTCAAGAAACATAACTCAGAAAAATTCTAATACAGATCCAACGGTCAAATGTTTCGGAACAGAATGCCCGTATCAGAACGGCCGTTTCGAAACATGGCTGATCGTTTCAATAAGCGGGTTCATTTCAAAACCCCTAGAGACATGTTTCGGTACGATGGTTCACAAAGGCAAAATGTTCCGAAACGAGCCTCATTGTTCTGAAACACCAAGGCCATTACAAGCCACTATTCCGAAACAGGTAAGGGCGTTTCAAAACGTCTGGGCCTGCAACTTTCCAAAAGCTGGTTTTAATCAGCTTTTACCCTCAAGAATCATCCCGACACATGCCCTAAAATACATACAACTTATATACACATCAATGACCACATATACGAAGCACAAGTATCATCATAGCATCATTCTCACAAGCTACATCACTAAAGGCATACTTCCTAAAAGACAAAAGCACCAAAAGGCTAAAATTCAAAGGCAAGCATATACCAAAAATGAAAGGCCATTTACAAGTCCAAAAATACATCACAAACTTGCTCAAAACAAGAAACCAACAAATCATTAATATTCAATACATCAGACTCCCCCATTGCCCTTATTACACTACTTTAAAAGCTCAACATACTTTTAGCAAAATGTCTTGGTGTGATTCCTTGACAATGCTGCCTCCAAAAGTCTAATTATCTGCATTGATGAAACAAAGAGAGCATAAGCATACAAGCTAGGGTTGCTCAAAACAACAAACATCATCAATGCACAAAACCTTTGCTACTCATTTTCTAAGCTTTCCAAGCATAAACACCATTATGCTAAGCTTAAACCAAAACGTGCATCTTTCAAAACATGCATTAACACCATTTTTCACAATCATTCATTTCATTATATTGGGTCACAAGTGATAAACAACAATCTCAAAAACATATATCAGATACACGGATTACCAAGGGTTATCCCACACCTTTCATACACTCTACCGGCATTACAAGGCTCACACACGAGAGCGACCCTCCATCGTTGTGACACCTATGGTGGAGTATTCGTTACAATCACAACCCCTCAACACCACTCATCGATAAATGTATAATCCACTAACAAGAGACGGGACAAAACACAATGTTCGCACCCCGGAGCTACCCTCAACCGTTGCAACCTTAAACAATCCTCAATCGTTACGGTACTTGGATGGAGTATTCGGTACAATCACAACCCCTCAACTTCCAAGTCGACTTGTTTATAGTGCACTCAATCCTATAGTCGACTAACTATATCCGATTTCACTTTTAAAACATTTTATTCAACATCACTTGCCAATATAACCCATAACTCATGCATAACTCACTATTTTTACAAAGCATTCGTGATAAGCCATCAACAAGCATTAAACTATGCTTAAAATCTCATGCATCAACACATGCATACGAGGACCACTTACCTAGTGCATCCTTAAACCACATGACATTATCGTACACAATTTATATTCTCAAAACATGCTTTAAAACAGTAGGTAAATGCATTTAAAATCAAGTGCAACCAAAGGCTCATAACTAGCACAACCGAAGGAGAAATTTTGATTTACTTACTTCTGAACTTAATAAAGTGTTTCAAGCTCATATTAAGCTCCCAAAACCTTTTCTAAAACGTTTCCACTCACCGACTTGTGAAACCACGCTTGTCGACGCAACTACCAATCTTCCTAAGCCTCCAAAAACACTTCGATTGCTTCCGGATTACTATCCCCAGTTTTCAACACATCAAAATAGAGGTTCAATGAATTAAAATGCATCCAAAACTCCAGCACACACAATAAAACCCGTAGCCCTGCTGTAAAGTACCAAAACACCCATATGAAACAACCGAAAACTCAATCGATTGACCTCAAACCTTAGCCCAACCATTGCCCAACTCATACAACACATTCTAAGCATTATTCAACATCCAAAAACAACCTAAACACACCTTATACCTCCAGCAACTCGAAATCGTCAAGAACACCTCAAAAACTCAACCAAAACACTTCAAAACACTAAGGATCTCAAGAATTTCAGGATCTATATGATTAAGACTCCACCTCAACGCCAAAAACTTTTCAAAACTCATTTAGAAACAATCTCAAACCAGCCATTTAAATCAAACTCTGAAAATCACCTTAAAATCTATTTTCAATCAATATTTAAAGAGTTTAACAATCTAACAACAAAACCTCAATCAAACCAGCCATTTAAATCAAACTCTGGAAATCACCTTAAAATCTATTTTCAATCAAGATTTCAAGAGTTTAACAATCTAACAACAAAATCTCAATCAAAATATCTTTGGAATCTCAATCAAAATTACCTCCAATCATTGCTTCTCCTCTAATTTGACAAGATTTGCTTGAAGAAACTTGAAGGAATATGGAAGAAATCAATGGAAAAAAGATAGAAATCAAGAGAGAGTTTGAGACAAAAGATTTTCTAGAGAATTGAGAGAAAATGAGAAGTGTTTGACTGAAGTGAAAGTGAGATATGAAAAGCTCATCAAAAGTTTCATTAACCGATTAACTACCTTCCTTAATTAATTAAGTAAAACCTTTTTAATTATTTTATAAACATTTAAAACACATGCCAAATTAGGGAAAAACATAATTTCCAAGCAGCTCCCTAAAGATTCTAAGATTTTGAGTCTTCTTGAAAAACGTATTTTTTCAACTTTCAAATCTTTACATTTTGGTCACTATCCAAAATGTACACTTTAGAAAACCCATTTTGTAAAATTGATTTGGCCAACCTCTTAAAAATCATTTTAGAGGATTTTAGGATTTTTTTATCATATTTTTATCCTATCCCGAACCTCAATCTCCTTAAACCACCTTTTAACGATTCGAACAACTGATACCGGTTCCACCGGCCTAACCCGACATTACCAAAACATCTAAGCCTAAAACCGGGGTGTTACAACTCTCCCTCGCTCACAAATGAGCTTAACCTATTATATTGTTCCCTCGAGTATATCCGGCAAGGAAAGCAACTTTTGCCCCGCCTCGGCCCAACAAAGAGGCGTTCTGTACTTTCTCTCACGCAAGACCTCATACGGTGTCGTTTGAATACTTGCCTGAAAACCGTTGTTATAGGCAAACTCAACCAACGACAGATGCTTTTCCCAAGAACCTTGGAAATCAATCACACAATATCGCAACATATCCTCAAGCATCTAGATAACTCGTTTCGACTGCCCATCCGACTGAGGATAATATAAAGTGCTGAAATTCAACTGCGTACCCAACGCCTGATGTAAAAATTCCCAAAACCTCGTTGTAAACCTTAGATCTCTATCCGACACTATAGTCTTGGGCACACCGTGAAAACACACAATCTCATCGATATACAACTCAACTAACTTATTCAATGCATACGTAGTATGCATAGCCAAGAAATGTGCACACTTTGTAAGACGATCCACAATCACCCATACAGAGTTCTTCTTCGATGGTGTCAAAGGAAACCCGGATACGAAATCCATCGTGATCCTTTCCCATTTCCACTCTGGTATCCTCAAAGGCTGTAATAAACTGGAAAGAAACTGATGCTCAGCCTTCACCCGTTAGCAAACTATACACTTTCTAACAAAATCAGCCACATCGTTTTTCAAACCCACCCAATAGTACTCATCCTTCAAGCCTCGATACATCTTAGTACTACTATGATGCATAGCAAAAGAACTTCTATGAGCCTCAGTCAAAATAATGCGCCTCAACTCAACATCTTCCGGCACCACTATCCGACTTTTGAAACATAGAAACCCATCATCATTAAAGCAAAAATCTGTAGCCTCACCATCAGCTATGTCTTGAACATGAGGTACCAATGAATCATCCATCAACTGCTTCTCCTTAATCAACTGAATCAAAGAAGGTTTCACCTGTAACTCAGCTATCAAGCCACCATCATGTGATATACTCAAAGGAGCAAACATAGCTCTCACCTAAATAGTTACCTTCCTACTCAAAGCATTGGCCACAACATTGGCCTTTCCATGATGATACTCAATGGTTAGATCGTAATCCTTATGCAACTCCAACCATCTTCGTTGCCTAAGATTCAACTTCTTCTGAGACATAAGTTACTTCAAACTCTTATGGTCGGTGTAAACCACACACCTTTCACCATAAAGGTAATGTCTCCAAATCTTCAACGCAAACACCACCACTATAAGCTCAAGATCATGCGTAGGATAGTTGTGCTCATGCACTTTCAATTGTCTGGAAGCATAAGCCACAACCTTCCCACCTTGCATCAGTACGCAACCCAAACCAACATATGATGCATCGCTATAGACCCAAAACTCATTACCCAACTCTGGTTGAATCAAGACAGGAGCTTGCGTTAAGGCTTCCTTCAACTTTTCAAAAGCTTGCTGCCTAACATCCATCCACTCAAAACGAATATTATTTTGTAACAACTTGGTCGAAAAAGCAGCAATCTTAGAAAAACCATCGACAAACCTTCGGTAGTAACCAACCAATCCAAGGAAACTACGCACTTCCGTCACTGACTTAGGTGCCTTCCAACTCATCACCGCCTCAACCTTGTATGGATCAACCCGGATACCTTCGGCTGACACCACATGTCTAAAGAAAACCACTTCTCTGAGCCAAAACTCGCACTTACTCAACTTAGCATAAAGCTGATTCTCAAACAACACTTGCATTAAAATCCTTATGTGCCTATCATGATCCTCCTCGGTACGCAAGTACACAAGAATATCATCAATAAACACCACCACGAACTCGTCCAAAAACTCATGGAACACCCTATTCATCATGTCCACGAAAGCACCTGGTGCATTTGTCAACACAAACGGCATCACCAAAAACTCATAATGAGCGTACCTCGTCCGAAAAGCTGTCTTAGGTATATCTACATCCTTAACCTTAAGCTGATAGTACGTAGACCTCAAGTCTATCTTTGAAATCATCGAAGCACCTCGAAACTGATCGAACAAATCATGGATCCTCGGCAAAGGATACTTGTTCTTAATTGTCAACTTGTTCAGTTGCTGATAATCAATGTACATACGCATGGTGCCATCCTTCTTCTTCACAAACAAGACCGATGCACCCCAAGGTGAAATACTCGGCCTTATGAACCCTCGATCAAGCAACTCTTGAAGTTGCGTCTTCAACTCCTTAGGTGCCATGTGATAAGGAGCAATGGACACTGGAGTCGTGTTCTCGTACAACTCTATACCAAACTTAACCTCCCAGTTGGGTGGCAACTCCTCCAGAAAGACACCCGGAAAATCACATACAGTTCATATGTCTTGCACACGCACTTTCTTTGTGTCAGGATTCATCACATACGCCAAGAAAGCTTCACACCCCGACTCCAACATCTTACTTGCTTCGAGAGCCGAAATTGTGTTAGACAAGAACTTCACATTCTCACCTACGATTACTACCTCGTAATCATCCCCAAGGTTTAGGATAACACGCTTAACATCAAAATCCACCAAAGCTTGGTGTTCAACCAATCAATCCATTCCAAGAATCACATAAAAACCATAAAAAGGTAATTCCATCAAATCAACATGGAATACATGACCTTGAACAGACAATAGGCATCTTTTATACAATTTCCTCGTAACCACAGTCTCACCAAAAGAACTTGTTACTTGCATTCCTACATCTAGCATCTCAACAGGAATATCAAGCAAATGCACATGCTCACTCAATATGTATAAATGCTTAGATCCAGAATCAATCAATGCTAACAAAGGCAATGATTGCAAGGTAAAGGTACCTACAATCACATCAGTGTCGTTGTGTCCCTCGCGATGTGCATACACCCTTGCGGGACCACCTCCCTCTGGTTGAACAACTACTACATGAGCTACTCCTCTCTAACCTTCCTCTCTCCTCTGAAAGTTGCCACAGCCTCTCTACTGAGCAACAATAGGTGCACGACCCTGACCACCTCCAGCTAACAGGCAACACTCTCGTCTCATATGGTCAACAGATCCACAATGCCAACATGAATTAGCTCCAGCCACAGGATCCTGCACCTCACGAGCCGCACGAGGGCAATCCCTTCTCAAGTGCTCTCGTGAACCACACGTCCAACATGTACCCTGCTCAAACCTCTGCCTGCCACCCTGAGCCGGTGCACCTCGCCCAAAGTTACCGCGCCTAGCAGCAGGATGATATCTACGGTCCCGGTTCCTCATACTCTACCCACCACTAGGGCTAGCATCAACGGCTCTCTTGCCGAAACAAGGACCACCTCCACGCGAAATCAGACCCAAGCTCTGCTCTATATCTTTGGCTCGAGTCATGAGCACATCAAAATCCGTATAATCAGTGGCTAGCATGTACGTCTTTACGTCTTGAACCAGGCCATATCAAAAACGATCGCATCGATGCCTATCACTCGGCACCAACTCCGGAGCATACTGGCTCAATCGTACGAACTAGACCTCGTACTCAACTACAGTCATACTCCCCTGAACGAGAGACATAAATTCTCTCTTCTTATCATCCATGTATCTAACTCCAAGGTATTTCCTCTTGAAAGCATACCGAAAGAACGTCCAATCTACCTCTTCCGGCTCCAAGGTCGCGGTCGCAGTCATCCACCACATATATGCATTACCTTGCAACAACGATACTGCACAACCCAGCTAACGTGCATCATTGCACCCCATCTAATCCAATATACGAATTGTACTGGTCAACCATGCCTCAGACACCTCGGGATATAATCCGTGAAACTCTACTCCTCCCAAACTCCTCAGTCGCTCCAAGGGCATTCCAACTTGCCCAGCAGTAGGAACCTGAACATGCATTCCGGCAATAGCAGCCTAGAATGCCCCAGCCATCGCCTGCACCAAAGTCGACCAATCTCCAATCCTCGGACCAGCCTGTCCTTGTTGTTCCCGCCCCCACCCTCAGGTGGTGGTGGACGAAGAGGAGGTAAGTTTCCACCAGGCATAACCTCGTTCTCCTGGCCACGCTGCCTCTCAGCAAGAGCTATCACTCTAGAACGTAACTCACGCCTCGGTCCCATTGTGCTAGTTAACATTTAAACATAAACATAAAACAAACAAATGATCAGGCCAACTCTTAACAAGGATCACAAGACTTTTAAAGCCAATTTAAAACATTTTACTAGGTAATAAGGCAATGGGCGTTCCAATTCCCCCCCCCAACATAACATAAAGCATACTACATGCATACTTCAACCATCATATGACTCAAGCATCAAGATTCAGCACAATCATCATCGTTGAACAATTCACATCCACATTCACTCATCAATTACAACATCACTAATACACAGTCAATCATAAGCATGCTTAAACATTCACCAGACAAAGAAAATACCACCAAAATACATATCCACATCGTAAAGCACTTACCAACAACTTACCATCATCCCTACCTTTCGGAACCTGGCTCTGATACCACCAAATGTAACCCCGTCGACTCAGCCTGGCTGATAGACTGAACCGAACAGATCAAATAGGGAATATTGAAGTGAACCGAGAAAGTTTACCTCAATAAACGACCTTTTTTCCTTTTATCTTGTCTAGATGCATCTTAGGTTCCTAGGTGTTCATACACAAGCAGCAGATAAGACATCGACACAATTACCAATTAATTAGAACCAATTAAGGATTAAAGACCATTTTCTAAATTACATAATTTACAAGGGCTTTCACTAAATTCAAGTTACCAAACTTCAACTAGGTTCATTACATACTTCCCAGTGAAATTTCAGCTCAAAAAGAAATTTACAATGATCAAGTGTTTCAGAACAGAATGCCCCGTATCGGAACGACCGTTTTGAAACATAGCTGACCGTTTCGATACGGGGTTCGTTTCGAAACCCCTAGAGACACGTTTTGGTATGGTGGTTCACAGAGGCAAAATGTTCTAGAAAAAGCCTTACTATTCCGAAACACCAAGGCCATTATAGGCCACTGTTCCGAAAGAGGTAAGGGCGTTCTGAAACGCCTGGGCCTGCAACTTTCCAAAAAGCTGGTTTTAATCAGTTTTTACCCTCTATAATCATCCCGACACATGCCATAACATACATACAACTTAAATACACATCAATGACCGTATATACGAAGCACAAGTATCAGCATAACATTATTCTCACACGCTACTGCACTAAAGGCATACTTCCTAAAAGACAAAAGGCTAAAATCCAAAAGCAAGCATATACCAAAACTCAAAGGCCGTTTACAAGTAAGAAAATGCATCAGAAACTTGCTCAAAACCGAAAATCAACAAATCAATAACATTCAATTAATCAGACGCCCCCATTGCCCTTATTACACTAGTTCAAAAGCTCAACATAGTTTTCACAAAATGTCTTGGTGTGATTCCTTGAAAATGCTACCTCTAAAAATCTAATTATCTGCATTGATGAAACAAAGAGAGCATAAGCATACAAGCTTAGTGAGGGTTGCTCAAAACCACAAACATCATCAATGCACAAAACAATTTTTCACTCTTTTCAAAACCAACATGCCATTCTTGATAAACCATGCACTTTTTCATCAAACTCACTGTTTTAAACATCATGCAACATGATCCAATCAAAATCAATAAACTAAACCATTGCTACTCATTTTCCAAGCTTTCCAAGCATAAACACCATTATGCTAAGCTTAAACCAAAACGTGCATCTTTCAGAACATGCATTAACACCATTTTTCACAATTATTCATTTCATTATATTGGCTCAAAAGTGATAAACAACAATCTCAAAAATATATATCGGATATACGGATTACCAAGGATTGTCCCACACCCATCATACACTCTACCGACATTACAAGGCTCACACATGAGAGCGACCCTCCATCGTTGTGACACCCGTGGTTGAGTATTCGGTACAATTACAACCCCTCAACACCACCCATCGGTAGATGTATAATCCACTAACGAGAGACGGGACAAAACACAAGGTTCACACCTGAGAGCTACCCTCAACCGTTGCAACGTTAAAAAATCCTCAATTATTAGGGTACTTGTATGGAGTATTCGGTACAATCACAACCCCTCAACATCCAAGGCGACTTGTTTATAGTGCACTCAATCCTATAGCCAGCTAACTATATCTGATTTTACTTATTAAACATTTTATGCAACATCACTTGCCAATATAACCCAGAACTCATGCATAACTCACTATTTTCACAAAGCATTCATGATAAGCCATCAACAAGCATTAAACCATGCTTAAAACCTCATGCATCAACACATGCATACAAGGACCACTTACCTAGTGCATCCTTAAACCGCATGACATCATTATACACAACTTAAAATGAATTTTTGCTCTTAGAATACTTCTCCCCCTTTTTGTTAGACCAAAAATAATAAACAAGGCTCAAAGAGAAGAAATAAGGTTAAAAGCAATAAGCAACATAATATAGATTCGTAGAATTCAAATATCCAAAACATAAAACTTAAACAATAAGGTTCAAAGCTTAATCCCAAACAAAGTAATCAAAGCATAGGTTCATAAAACATAAAGGAAATAAAGATGCAAACTTAGTCCTAATATGAGAAGCTAATATGATATGACGTGAAAATCCTAAGCCTCGTCGTTGTCGTCGTCACCATCACCATCACCATCCAAGGAATCATCATCGTTTCTAGCTTGAGAGCGACGAAAAGCCATCCATTGACCATAGAAGGTAGAGAATGACAAGTCCATAGATTGATGTTGATTCTCAAGGGAGGTGAGACGATCCTCCACGGATTGCAAGCGAGTATTTATAACACCAAGACCCGACTCCATTGTGTTGAACCCCTCGGTGAGAAAAGCCATAAGAGCTTCATTGTTAGGACCCGGAGCTTGTGGTTGAGGTTCAACTTGAGGTGGAGGGGCATCCCTATTAACTCATTTCTCATTGGCCATTGTTGTTGTAATAGAATCCGGACTTGTGGAGAGAAGCTTCACCGATCTTTTGTTACGGGGTTCCGGAGAGTCATAAGTGCAATCAAGTTCGAGCACGCCAAGTATATGGCTTAAAACAGTCCCATATGTGAAGGATTTAAGAGCATCGGTTTCACTAAGCTTCACATTGTTGACCATTTCGGAAAACATAATGATATGACCATCAAGAACAAGAACCCGGAGAAGTACCCAAGTGGCCCCATTACACGTGCACGGGGCAAGGAGTTTCAATCAGCCATGGAAAGCTTGTTTACAACAAGCCATGAACGTGAGAAAGAAGAAATAATAAGGGAGGAATGCCTTACCTTGCTCATGCATGCATTTGCATGAGAATTTAAGTATTTCAAACTTCCATTGCATTGATAAAGTGTGCTGGTCATTAAAGCATGCACTTCATTTATAGTTTTAGTTCATTTAGGGAAGTAGTTTAATTATGTATCTTAAATCATTCGTTAAACTACTTCATTCATGCATTTAGTTAAATTCAATAAAGTTAGTTCTTTAATTAAACTAGTTCATTCATTTAACTAGTTCACTCAATTAACTAACTCTTTAATTATTTCATGCATCTATTATTTTAAGTTTGAATAAATCCTTTGCGTGTGTCTAGGTTCGTGTGACGTGTGGATTAAAGAAGAGACTTTTCAACTTCAACTTGGAAACAAGTCATTGATGACCATCTTTACTCATGCAAACAAGGCAATTCAAGGCTGAATTCTTTTCATCTTTTCAAGGTTGTTCATCTTCTTAGAGTAACAAAGCATTTAAGCTTCATAATTCACCTATTCAAGGTTGAAATTATGAACCAATGAAGGCCATTCACGTTCAAGAGAAGGGACATGCAATAATCAGTATTCAAATTATGCATTCAAGGCATTTATTTATCATTTTTGAAGGCTGATCATATTCCACAAATGGGAAAGCAATGAAGGCTAGTTTAATATCATTTAATCATCAAATTAAGTGATAAAATCATCAAAGAATTCAAAGAGACAAGCTGATTTGGATGTGTGGGATGTCTACATTCATCCTATGTCCATATTCATTCTCTTTTATCCATTTGCAAGCAAAATGAAGCAGCCCAAGAGTCACCACTTCTTTTGGACGAATTTAAGGCTAAATTCATCTCAATTTAAAGCAAAATTCACCCATCAAAAGGATAAGAAAGAAACATTTCATTTATTTGTATTCAATAGCATTTAGATGAGCATTCATCTCTCTTTTGTGTGACTTTTCATATGGTGCCTAGCCACACTATAAATAGACACCTTAGGTTCATTTGTAAGGACTTTTTTTGGAGAATATAAACCTTTGAAAAATTGCTTTCATCTTATTCTTGCGAGAACTCTATCAGCTTCAAGTTGTGCTTGTAGTCTTCTATCCATTTCATTTTACTATAGCGTTGGTTCCAAGCTAGTATTTTCCTTTCCAATCTCCGTTCCTATGCATAGAATTTGACTTAATTTGATTCAAAAGCGGCAGAGTCGGGTGAAATTGCAGCAAGGCTCAACTATTCCCAAGATCCTTCGCCTCTGCTCCACAAAATAATGATTATTAGTTTATGGGAAAATCAGAATTTAATCTACCATGATATACTAAAATTACTAATATGCTTATAACATTGTTCTTTATTCAACCCTAACCTAATAATTCTCATGCTCAATCCTAAGCCTAACTATTTGTGTTCGCGTGCAAATTAAAATTTTAAAATGAATTGAATTAATAAGAAAGTAATTATATTTACAAACTAGTCGGATATAACTCGAGACTAATTTAATAATGACTAACCTGAATTTGAGGTTTTTTGGAACTAAGCATAAATGTATATAGCAATAAAAACACAATTGTAGTGGTAAGAGTATTATAAATGGACGACCTTTATATGATTGAGGAACAACAACAAGGTGCAGGGCGGAATTGTTGGGAGGGAGGTACAACCCAAGTGGATTAAGCTTGCCGTTCAAAGGGTTTCGCGAGCAAATGGTAACCTCTCCATCCACCCCTGCCTCCGCCTTCAACATCTTCTTCAAATCCTCAAACCTACTGCCTATAAATATGAAACTTCGTTCTCCGATTGTCGCATTAAAATCACCATTTTCATCAACTACCTCGTACTTGATTACCCTTCCTTCAAATGTTCCTGGTGAACATGCTGTTGGGATATCAGGCTACATGTCAAAATATAATATTCAGACCGATATGTTTTGATCCGGTTCTCAACGTACATAAATTCATTAATCAAACAAAATCCATGTTTATTAAACCTCAAGTGTAGATGCTCTAGGTCGCCTGAGTGAGATCTCTGAAGATGGACTATAATCATCCGAATTTGCATCGATATCGTTTTCATTTATCCGAGGCTGCGACGAAGACGATATCTCCACAGGGGGAGTCAAAAGACGCGGCGAAGCTTCTTGTTGCCGATGTTCTAAAACCTCAACGTTCCAAAGAATCCATTCTTGTGTCGCGGATCGTTGCGGGACATCATGCGTAATGTTACCCCTCCACGGCGGGAACTTCCCGTTGGCACGCAAATACTGACCATAACGCGTCCTTAACCTAACCTGAACTCCTTCCATAATAGGCTCCCATTCAACGGGAGATGTTAGCCGTTTCGGGAAAGTTTGCAACACCTCTTTCCCTCGCATTCCGATGAGAAACGGCATATTTGAAGCCGTCAAGTATTTTCCATGACAGCTTTTGAGACGAATATGGGCCGAGCTTGATTCGGGGAACTCCACCGTCCACCGCGCATTCATCGACGACCCATCCCGGTCTTGGCCGACGGTTTCCTGATCATCGTTGGCTACTAAGAATTTGTCATGGTGGCTACATAAACGAACAACGCTAGCTTTCTGGAAGATTTCCATGGCCACTACTCTAAATAGAAAATAAACAAAATTGCAATACGATTGATCAATATAAAAAGGGGATTTGTAAGCAAATGCTGAATTACAAAGGCTTTTTTTTAATAAAATATTCTTACCTGATCAATAATAATAGAGATTGGTTGACAGAAAAGAAATTGACGAAAGCTTGATGGGAAAAAAGTTTTATATTGTCGATGAAAAGGCCGAAATTTAAGCACCCAAATTTAAATGATTAATAGGCAAAGGAAAATCAATGTCCAAGTCCATCAATACTATTATCCGCTCATTTGTGTCTAATGTTTTAAGAAAATAGTTTCTCATGTCTCAAACGTGTGCAGTACTTTCGGTACATGTGTTTATAGGGTAATTGTTCTATACACAAGCGCTTGTGGAAATTTTTTTACACAAGCGTCCTAGTTTTAGGGGTTAGGGACTCCGTTTAGGGTTTAAAGTTTAGGGGTATAAGTGTAGTAGTTTTGAATTTAGGGATTGTTGATAGAATTTTGAGTTTAGGGTCAAAATTTAGAGTTTATAGGTTAAAACCTAAATCCCTACCCATATTACCCTAAAACTAAACCCTAACCCTAAACTTTAAATTCTAACCATAAATCCTAAATTCTAAACATGAACCCTAAATTCTAACTATTTACACTAAAACCCCTAAACTCTATAACCTAAACCCTAACCCTAAACCCTATAATTGAGGCGCTTGTGGAAACAAAAAATTTCCACCGCCAGTGTATAGGATATTAATCCGTGTTTATATAGCCTGCTATGCATTTTAAAAACCATTCAGGTGAATTCAACCAATGTTATCATTAGAAAAGTGGATGATATTTATTTTATAAAATTTGGGTTTAAATTACTTTTATCTAAAAGGTATATGTGCTTTGTTAAAAGGTTAAAAATATATATAAACAAATATTATCCCGTAAGTGCAATGTTGAAACATGTAAATTATTATTATTAGGGAAAACTACATATTTAGTACCAACTTATTCATGTGTTCTTATTTTAGTACCCACATATTTTTTTGGCAAAATAGTACCTAACATTACGTTTTTGTTCTATTTTGGTACCCGACCGTTAAAAAACAAACAACATGACTTATTTCTTATTGGTATAATTATAGTTTTAATCCCAAAACATATACACTTTTATCAATTTGGTCTAAATTGTATCAATTTAATAATAATCTTAAATATTTGAATTAGGGCCTGTTTTTGGTTGCGTTTAGCAACCTAAAAGCACTTAAAAAAAGTTTTTAGTTAAAATAGGTTGTTTTTTTTGTTGCTTTTAAAACTAGCTTTTCCACCAAAACCAAAAAGCTAGATTTTATAGATTCTTGGGTGGAAAAGCTAGTTTGAAAATATATTTTTTTACCCTTGTTATTTAATTAAAATTTATTGTTAAAATAATGTTTAAGCATACATAATTATAAAATGATATATATTTTATAATATTTATATTGAAAATAAAATTGTTTTATTTATAATTTATTTGTAATTTATTATTAATTTGTAATTGGTCTGTATATAATCTACAATGCACTTTATATTTTCAAAATAAATTTTTTATTATAATTGAAATTAATTTATTTCATATATGATAACATTAACTAATTTAAACATCACCCAAGATTATTTTTACTTTTCAATATCATGTCTAATATAGACATTTTATCTCCTCAAAATCACTTTTTGACATCAATGACAAACACTGATCAGCTTTTCAAAACTACTTTTCAACACTAACCACAAACTAAGCCTTAGTATTCTGAGCATATTGTCACGGGGCTAGGTTCTGACTCGCCAACCCGTGCAGCCTTAGTCGTCGATCTTAAGTCGAGGACTAAGTCAGCCATCGAATATCTAAGCTGAGGCGCTTAGAACTTGATGTGCGGAAGCTTTGGGAAAAAGATGGTGATGACTAGGCAAGATAAGAATAAGAGAGACAAGGGATTTTCTAAGCAAAGAGCCTCGTTATAAACTCCTCCTAAGCCTAGACGAGGAGAAAAGAGTACTCGATGCCTTCTCTTATTAATAACAAAGAAGAATGAAAGATAGAAAGCGTGGAATGTGTGGAATGATTACAATGGTGAGGGAAGGCCTCTATATATAGCCTTGGCCCCCTCGATCTAATGGCTACGAATGACTCGATCCAATGGCTATGGATGAGTCTTACAAAGAGAATCTCCTATACATGGCAACTCTATCATCCTATTACAAAGTTACCTAGGATATGTGCCCAATGACATCATGGCTTTGGTGGCATTGGCTTGTTTCCTCGATTGCAGCTTCAAGAAAGGAAGCTTTCCTCTAATAGTCTCCATGGATGATATATTTCCATGAGTGTTGGTCAAAAGATGACACCTTGGCTTAGGTCTTGGATACTTGGGCGGATTGGGCTTGGCATGGCCCGGTTCTTGTGTCCAAAACCCCATCTTTAGCATGTTGGGTGCTATGTCGGGCCCTAGAGTGTGGGCAACTCGGATGAGCATCCCCTAGGCCTCTTGGCATGCACACCGGATGCAGACTCGACCTCTTTGGCGTGCACATCGGGTGCGGGCTCGGGCTTCATGGCTTGGGCGGCATGGAGGGTGCATGGCAAGGCCCCCTCGGGTGCGTGTATTGGGCCCCCTTGGGTCCAAGTCTCGTGGGCAGCACATGGGGTGCTTGGAAAGGCCCCATGGTGCGCTGGAAGTGGCCCAGCTCGGTCCTCTTGGCTGCAGACACCACCAAGGGCGTTGTGCATGGCCCCTTGGTGTGTGGTGTTGGCAACAACTCGGGTCCCTCGATTGGGTGAAGGATTTGGTGCGCTAAAGTCGGCACCTATGGGTGCGGCTGGTCCAGTCGCGAAAGCTAGGTCCGTGTCATTCTCCCCCACTGAATCTATCGACACCCTCATCAATAGGCAATGAAGAGTCTCGGTCGTCTTGTCCTCGAACGGCCTCGGCTTCTCATCTCGTTCTCGCTTGACTAAGGGAACTCTTATGCAAATGGCAAGGCTTTCATGCCTTGGATCACGATCCGTCTCGAACGGTTGCCACTCCTTGGGAAGCTCATGATCACCCTCGGCTTTGGGATGATCCGTCCAAAGTGCAAGGCCTTTGTGCCTTGACGCTTGGCCCGTCTCGATGGTTGGTGCCTCTTTGTCTAAGGAGACACGCGCCTTGCTTTGTGCTTGGCTCGGTCCACTCCATGTGTGGATCATCTTGCATCATTCTTCGTACCACGGTTCGGGTATGCAAGCATGTTCCACTAACCTTTTTGGTGGCAACTCCACCTTGTAGGCTATCTCGCCTACTTGCTCCTTGGCTCGACTCAGTCTCTCGCTCGATCGCATTGGCAGCCTATAGACAAAACTAGAGCAAGTTAGACTTTGATTTTCATAAGAACATGACTTGCTTACCTCGGACACAAAGTCCTTGTCGGGTGGCTTCACTACGCCTTGTCGATACTCAAGGCAAGTGATGATGGCGGGGTCGTGGAATGGCTCCACTTCGGTGCTCTCTAGCACTTGACTCTCGGCATGGATGAAGGGTGGATATTCTCGGCTTGCTCCATCTACTTTGTCACTCGGTTCCTTATTATCCTTGTCGCATGGTTCGACCAGGATAGCTGCTCGCCCCATGTCTTGGTTTGGATCTTCACTCAAACTTGTAGGCATCCTACAAAAACCCAAATTACCATGGGTTAGAATGGATTCTTCAAATAAAAAATCACTTACCTTGGGCTCAAGGTCCTCGTCGGCTCGATCCACTTTGCCTTGTCGATACCCAAAGCAAATGTTGTTGCCATGGTTTGGCTCCTCATCAATGGGCTTGGGCATCACGGTGCTTTGGCTTGGTTCCATGGACTCATGCCACTCATCCATGTAATTCGACCACTCGTCGAACTCGGCTTGCAATTCTTCATAGAAGATTGATAGCTCCTCTCCATCGGCAACTTGATCCGCTTTGGATGGGTACTCCATCTCACGAACCATCTCACACTTTGGTGGTGATGTCTTTGGAAACTCCAAAGACTTCTCGTCCTCGTTCTCATGGTCCACCTTGCTCATTGGCGGACAAGTAGCATGCCTCTCCTTGTACTCTCGGCTCAAGGCATTGGCTACCTTATTCGACAGACTCGGGTTGCACTTCCAAGCGAAGTTGAACTTTGTAAGGATTTCTTGCCAACAAAACTGCTTAAGAGACAACACTCCTTGGGTTAGAAAATAATCTTTTAATTCACTATTGGTATAGATGGCAAACCTCGGCCCCATTAATTGTTGTCTCCAAGCGTGCAAGCAAAACGCAACTGCCATCATCTCTTTATCATAACTCGTGAGCCTCTTCTCGGGCTCGAATTCGAGCTCACGAATTTCATGTGCAATCAGAATTCCTTTCTCCAAGAGAATTCCTTCAATGTAGTCGGCACTTGCGAAAGTATGAACTTCAAATGCCTCCACGTCCTCGAACTCATCAAGGACTTGTCTCGTTGTCTCGGGGACTTCCATGGACTCTTACATGGCCTTGTCATTGTTGGATCTCTTTGTTTGGCCCCCACTTTCATGAGAGTTGATGCTTGGCATTGTCCCACCTTCTTCATGGTTCCACGAATTGACTTCGCTCTATGAACATGCATCATCCTCATCGTCGGATTTTGACAAGACAAGCGCATTAATTTGCTCCAAACAAGATAAACCAATAATGATTTCATATAGATCAAAAGAATCACAAGGTAATACCTTGATGTTTGTTGTGCCTTGGAAATCGCCAATTTGATGATACACATCCCTTGCGATTCCGACAACTGGCTCGTCACTGAAGTTGGTTGTCACAACTTGTTCTTTTACCTTCTCAACCTGAAGGTTTAACCGCTCGACAATTCGCTCGAATACGAGCACTTCAGATGCACTTGGATCCACTAGTGCACTTAGCATTACGTCGGGAAACACTATGTATACAAACATAGGCTCCTCTTCCTCATAGTTGCTCTCGACTTCACTTGACTACCAAGATGACCCATGCTCGATCTCATCTGCCACATCGTCTCCATAGAAAGCAGAAAGCACGTCACTTGTTGACTCGTCATCGTCGTTGGAATACTCCACGTAACTAGGCTTCTCCCACGGTTTTGTGGACTCGTTGCCCCTTGGCAACCTTTCCCTCATCAAGACTTCGCTCTTGAAGTTTGACGGCCCAACCACCATACTCACTGGTGATTCCCCGAACAAGGAAGCAAGCTTCGTGGCCTCGGTCTCATCTGGCAAGCCTTGCTCCTCGAACGCCTCTACCATATTCATTGGTAGCTCTTTGCACCTCGAATCAAGCTTCAAAGCCTCGGTCTTGTCGGGCTCGTCCTGTACCTTGGACTGCTTGGTTCTGTGCGGGCATCGGAAAGACTCGTGTGGCTCTCCACACCTCCAGCATTTTAACGGCCTCTCTCTTGGGCAATCTTTGATATGGCTGATTCTGCAAAGAGCACAAAACTTTGGCTCACTAAAACGAAAACGCAATTGTGATTTGCTCACCTCGCTTTCAAACGAGACGCCTGGTGACTCCACGTTTATCTCTATCGCAACGATCTTCCTTCTTGCTTGCGCCATCTAGACTCGTACGGAGCGAAACTCGCTCTGATACCACTTGTCACGGGGCTAGATTCTAACTCGCCAACCCGTGCGGCCTTAGTCGTCGATCTTAAGTCGAAGACTAAGTCAGCCTTCAAATATCTAAGCTGAGGCACTTAGAACTTGATGTGCGGAAGCTTTGGGGAAAAGATGGTGATGGCTAGGCAAGATAAGAATGAGAATGAGACAATGGATTTTCTAAGCAAAGAGCCTCGTTAAAAACTCCTCCTAAGCCTAGACGAGGAGAAAAGAGTACTCGATGCCTTCTCTTATTAATAACAAAGAAGAATGAAAGATAGAAAACGTGGAATATGTGGAGTGATTACAATGGTGAGGGAAGGCCTCTATTTATAGCCTTCGCCCCCTCGATCTAATGGCTACGAATGACTCGATCCAATGACATCATGGCTTTGGTGGTATTGGCTTGTTTCCTCGATTGTGACTTCAAGAAAGGAAGCTTTCCTCTAATAGTCTCCATGGATGATATCTTTCCATGAGTGTTGGTCAAAAGATGACACCTTGGCTTGGGTCTTGGATACTTGGGAGGATTGGGCTTGGCATGGCCCGGTTCTTGTGTCCAAAACCCCCTCTTTTGCACGTTGGGTGCTAAGTTGGGCCCTAGGGGTGTGGGCAACTCGGATGAGCATCCCTTAGGCCTCTTGGCCTACACATCGGGTGCAGACTCGGCCTCTTTGGCGTGCACGTCGGGTGTGGGCTTGGGCTCCATGGCTTGGGCGACATTGAGGGTGCATGGCAAGGCCTCCTCGTGTGCGGGCTCGGCCTCCTTGGTGTGCACGTCGGGTGTGGGCTCAGGCTCCATGGCTTGGGCGGCATGGAGGGTGCATGGAAAGGCCTCCTCGGTTGCGTGTATTGGGCCCCCTCGGGTCCAAGTCTCGTGGGCAGCACATGGGGTGCTTGGCAAGGCCTCATGGTGCGCTGGAAGTGGCCCAGCTCAGTTCTCTTGACTGCGGACACCACCAAGGGCGTTGTGCATGGCCCCTTGGTGCGTGGTGTTGGCAACAACTCGGGTCCCTCAGTTGGGTGAAGGACTTGGTGCGCTAAGGTCAGCACCTATGGGTGCGGCTGGTCCAGTCGCGAAAGCTAGGTCCGTGACAATATCATGTAACGATCGTTGTCCATGCCACCATATCCTTCAAAGGCAATTGACCAAACAATTTTCCTGCAGATTTCATATCCCTAATTTTCGCATATGCTACAATTAACTCTGTCCAAGAAATCAAGTCTCTTTCATGCATTTCAACAAACACCTTCCTCTCACACTCTAAAAATTCTAATTTGACATACATTTCGATCAAGCTATTTTTTACATATAAATCATAGTCAAACCCGCCAATCAAGATCGTCTGAGCATGGATTTGTCTGCCCAAATTCAAATCAAAAACTGTACTAGAAGCCTTAAAAAGAGCCGAAAATATAAAAGAAACATGCAAAGTATTCCCTTTTCTCATACTATTATATACAAAAATCGATTCCCTAACAAGCCCTTGTAAACAATATCCACGAACTAGAGCAGACCAAAGAAATGGGTTTGGATACTTAACCTGGTTAAGAACAAGCTTTGCATAACTATCCATGGGGATTTCCATTTTGGTGAGGCTTCGTACAAGTTTTGTGATAATATGGTAGCATTGTTCAAGACCTTTACCGAAAATGCGAGCATGGATTTGTTGGATTTGGGCGAGTGAAGTGCAGCCATTGAGAGCAGAAATGAGTTGGGATTCTAAAAGGTTGCGTTGGTTTTGAAGTTCAGAGAAGCGAATAAAAGGTTGGGTTCTTTGGGATGGGATTTGCTGCTGTGATCGTGGTATTTTAAGAGCTGTTTCGGGGAAAGAAGAAAAAAAATGGGAATTTACGGTTTACTTACAATAAAATGGATTATAACTATATATTTTTATTAAATTGCACGATGTTTCGATTGGGTTAATAATTAACAATAACCTTAATTGGATTGAGAATAAGAAATAAAATAAGGTTAGGGTTTCAGGGTAGAAGAAATAAAATGGAGATTTATAGTTTTAACATAAATGTGTAAGATAATTATTAATTTGATAGAGTTTGGACTAAATTAATAAAAATGTATAAGTTTTAAGGACTTAATGTGGTTAACCCAATTAAAAATAAGTCATGTCGTTATCTTCGTTTGTTTTTAACGGTCGAGTGCCAAAACAGAACCAAAACATAACGTTAGGTATCATTTTGCCAAAAAAAAGGTGGGACATTAAAATATGAACACAAAAATAGGTGAAAAATTGAATCTCTTTAGAAAGAAGATCTTTTGTCTCATTGTAGCCTGCTCCAGTCCCCTTACGAAACTTTTTTTATTGGGTTAGCCATACACTTCACATGTTTCTAGCGATTCACATGGCATCATCAAATGATACAAGTCTTAGATAAGAATCTACAACGCACTAGAACGCCCTTGTTGACGATCCTTTACTCCGACAGCATCTAGGGTTCCTCGAACAATGTGATATCTCACACCGGGTAAATCCTTAACCCTTTCCCCTCTTACTAAGACTACAGAATGTTCTTGTGAATTATGGCCAATACTAGGTATATAAGCAGTGATTTCAAACCCAGAGGTTAATCGTACTTTGGTAACTTTACGTAAGGTAGAGTTTTTTGGGGGTGATAGTGGAAAAGTTGACAGATAAGTCACCCTTACTGCCACTCTACAGAATCATACATGAGATTTTCACTAGTTATTTCTTCTTCTTCTTCTTCTTCTTCTTCTTCTTCTTCTTCTTCTTATTATTATTATTATTATTATTATTATTATTATTATTATTTTCTTCTTGTATCAAGAAATGGTTGTCAACTTATCGTACATGTCCCTTCTGCAATGCACCTGACGATGTAGAGGGAAAATAATGGCCTTTTCATTTTGGTTTATCATTTATAATTTCTTATACATATCTATATATTTAAGACAAAATCATACTGAGTTTTATAAGAAGGAAAGATAAAGTAAACCAGTAACTAAAAATTAGCATATATATACTAAACAGACGAAACTATACAAAATATATATCTAAATTATAGGATAAGTTAAAGTTTTTAGGAGGTGCGACTACCTTCGATATATTCCAGACCACAAAAACCATGAGCAGTCGTGCTACCAATCTCACATTTGTAGTTTTTGATGATCATTCGTACTAAACTAAAAATGAAAAACACAACCCGCAGTTGAGTACCGTAGTGTTGCTTTTGCTACCTCAGATATTGTTTGGCTTGAATGAACTTCATGTGTCGCCTGAAGATAAGCCTATTCTTTGGTGCGACGATACTAGTGTTATAATCGTATCTTCCAATCCGGTACTTCATTCCAACTTCAAACATGTCTAGTCGAAAATTTAGAAATGCAACTAGATTTAATATTCTAATATACATGCATTACGAAATGTCGTAATCTTGGTTATTTTGCTAGGTGATACCTACTGAAAGTATTGTGGCAGGGTTTCATGGGAGTCAAACAACTGTGTTTTCCATCTCAAAATCACTTACTGAAGTGCAACTATTGCTTGAGGTGTTCAGAAGTTATCTTAGAAGATGCAAGTGTATCTTTCTAGTATTTGTGTTCATCTATGTGTAATCGAGTTGGCTCTCTGTTGCATTCCCATTTCATTTGAATGCCAGGATTGTTAACAGAGCAACTTACCCACTGTTGAGTGTGTAAAAGTTCTATCATTTACACCTTTTTAAACCCATATTTCTGCTGCATTCAAGCATCATTGCATTACATTTATGTTAGTTTTTAATAAAACATCACAATTATATAAAAGGCACAGATTCTACTGAAAGATGGCTATTTTTGCAGGTATCTGTCACAGTGGATGTCGAAGGCAGGCGCAGGGCAGATAAGCAGGAGAGCTGAACTGGACAAGCAGCTGAAGAAGACGAACCTGTCATGGACCTGTCGTGACAGCATGATGACAGCAGATTTATGAAGAGGAAAAGTGAAGTGGACCTCGATAGATAGAGAAAAATCTGCTCGTCTATCGTGTGGAAACCGAATATTTTTCCAAGCCCCGGATCAAAAGATATGTCAAGCCAAAGCTCAAGGAGAAGAATTCCCATGAAACAAGGAGGCGGCTGAAAAGTAGGAATCCTTAGAGATTTAGTCTTTATTAGAATCTTACTTTTAATTGAAGTTGTAATCCTTGTTACCTTAGATAACTTGAGCCCAAAGCTTATATAAAGGGCATAGATTAAACCTAGGGCATAGCCGACTACCCCATAACCAAAACCAAAACCCTGCCGTTTACCTGTCACCGATATGTTCTAAATTCCCTCTAGGGCTACGGGTTGTTTTGTAAAGTAGTTGCAAGGGTTGCTTTGTTTTAGGATTTTTCAAGTTCAATAAAATAAACTTCAAGTTCTTTTATCTTGGTTTTAACATCTTGCAAGAGCATCGGGAGAGCATTGTGAGGTTATCCATTTACTTAGCATCGGGAGAGTTAAGTATACGAAAGAGATAAAAGCGCGTTCTCTAGTTTATAGTTGAACCATCTCGTGCTTAGGGATAAGGCGAGGTTAAGTGGCTAAGGAAGAATTCATACACATCGGTGTTCATCCTTCGATTCACGCCGGGAGGTATCATCAAAGACGTGATCATCGACAGACTTGTGCCTAGGGATAGGGCAAGGCAGATCAGGGATTCTTGCCAAACTTGAAGTACAGAGTTAGTGATCGCTGCCGCGACAGCTAACGGACAGACGCCGCGACAGGTGCTGTCGGCGACGGGTGCGGCGACAGAACTGGAGATCCTAAGCAATTCAATACCTGCACTACCGAGCAACTCAATACCAGCCCATTCTCTCTCTCTTGATATCTCAATCTTTTATTTGTGTTTTCCTTATTATTTTCGTGACAATTCTCTCAACTATTTCTTTTACTTCGTGCAGTGAAACAAGGTGAAGTCATTAGCCCAATCCCTGTGGAGACGATATCCGATACTTCGTATCACTTTACTACTTGCGTCGTGTATACTTGCACCACAATTGCGATAGACTATTTTACACGCAACAAGTTTTTGGCGCCGTTGCCGGGGATTGGCAACATAACTACACCTTTCTTTCTTTGCACTTTTTGTTTTTATTTTCGTTTTTGTTTTTGTTTTTATTTTTACTTTTCTTTAATTTTTCTTTTGTATTTTAAACTCTTGCTTTTCACAAGGTTTTCCTGTTTATGCGCAGATCGAAAAGAGGTGAAGATCCTGAGTATAAATTAGATCCGGAGATTGAACGTTCCTTTAATCTCAAGAAACAGATTCGCCACCTTTTAGACCGAAACGAATACCTTGAAGAACAGCTAGAGCAGATGGCCCGTAATCAGCCTGTCGGTGAAGAAATCCCGCCTGTCGGTGACCCGCCCGCGGCAGGTGGACGACGGTCATGTCGTGACTACATGCTGAACGATCATGTAGAGCTGGAGACCACGCTGCCGGATATTGATGTTAACAACTTCGAGCTTAAACCTGTCATGTTTAGTATGATCAACAACGCCGGACAGTTTAGTGGTTCTGCGACAGAAGATGCCAGGGAGCATCTCAAAACGTTCCAGGAGATCTGTGGTTCGTTTAGACTACCAGGAGTTAGTCCGGAGATACTGAGGCTTCGGTTATTCCCCCATTCATTGAGGGATAGAGCTAAAACTTGGTGGAATAAACTTACACCGGGCTCTATCATGACTTGGGCAGATTTAACTCGTGAATTTTTGTCTCGTTTTAATCCTTCACATTTAGCTGAGCGATTACGTAATGAAATTGCTACTTTTCAACAGGAAGATGACGAACCAATGCACGAGGCCTGGGACAGATTCACAACTCTTCTACGAAACTGCCCAATGCATGGATTCCCCGTCTGGAATCAGGTAACTAAGTTCTATAATGCTACTAACTTACAAACTCGCATTCGAATTGATTCTGCAGCGAATGGACTATTATTGGATAAAGATCCGGACGAGGCCCTGCAAGTTTTGAAACATCTGGCTAAGAATGAGGAGCAGTTTCCAACCGCTAGAAGAGGGGGTAAACGGGTACTTGCTGTCAAGGATTATGAGGCCGACAGCACTATGAAATCACAGGTAGCATTCCTCACTAAAGCCATGAAACACTTATTGAGTGAAGAGGAAGTACGAGGGTTTGCTGTCGAGGAAGTTTGTGCTACATGTGAGGGAAATCATAGTAGGGATGAGTGCCCTATAAATATAGAAGAAGGAAAATATGTTGGAAATTACAAGCCAAACTACAATTCCAACAATTACAACCCTAATTGGAGGAAAGACCCCAAATTTTCCTGGAGTAACCCTAACAATGCCCTAAATCCGCAAGCATATAATCAGAATCAGGGGGGTCCTAGATTGTTGACGCGACAGCAGCCGCAGCCGCAAAACCTCCCGCAGAACCTGCCGCCTCAGCAACAACAGCAGCCACCACCTGCCACGAGTAGTATATTGGAGCAGACTCTGGCCACCTTTATGTCTCAGACCGGCACGTATATGGATAACATCAATAAGTTTGTCAAGAAAACGGAAGACTTTATGGATGAAACTAAGATGAGAATGACAAACCATGAGGCCACCTTGAAATCTCTAGAGACACAAATGGGTCAGGTGTCGCAGCATATTAAGCCACGGCAGAATGGAGGATTCCCTAGCAATATTGAAAATGCTAGAACACCCCCTCATGAGCAATGTAAGGCGATTACTACTAGGAGTGGGAAAAAGTTACCAGGGCCGGAAAAAGAAGCTGAAACAGAAAAGAAACCTGCCTGGGATAAGCCTGCCGAGGAAGCTGCCCCGACAGGTAATGAACAGACTGCTGCCGATGAGCCTGTCACGACAGCAGAAGCGACAGAGGAGAAAAAAGATGAGTATCGACCTCAGATTCGCATGCAGTGGGAAGGACGCATTGCTGATTATCGTCCTCCACCACCTTTTCCGCAACGGATACAGCAAGCTAAGCATGAATCTCAACTTAAAAAGATTTATGATATTTTTAAACAGGTTCATATTAACATTCCGTTGTTAGATGCTGTTAGGGAAATGCCCGGTTATGCTAAATTTCTCAAGGATGTCATGTCTAAAAAATCTAAACTTGGGGAATTTGAAACGGTAAGGATGCAAGAAGGGTGCATGAGTATTCTTCATCGACAACCACCCCAGAAAAAGAAGGATCCAGGGAGCTTCCTCATACCTTGCGTAATCGGAGATAAATTTGTGGGTAAGGCATTATGTGATCTTGGTGCTAGTGTTAATCTAATGCCCAAATCTGTTTTTCAGAAATTAGGTATTGGCAAGGCGCGGCCCACGACAGTTACCCTACAGCTAGCCGACCGCTCTTATGTTCACCCCGAGGGAAAAATTGAAGACATCTTGGTAAGAGTGGATAAACTTATTTTTCCTGCTGACTTTCTTATTTTAGATTGTGAGGCAGATGAGAACGCACCAGTCATCCTAGGGCGACCCTTCTTAGCCACGGGAAGATCATTGATTGATGTGGAGAAAGGAGAACTCACCATGCGCGTAAACGATCAAGAAATTAAGCTGAATGTTCTCCAAGCAATGAAACATGCTGATGTGGATGAAGAATGCAAGGCCATCATTGAGGTGACCTTTGATCAACCCTGCATCAGGTCGGGCTGCCGGGATATAAAATTTGGTCACTGTTACGACAACCATTTACAAGCCTGTCACGACAGCAACGACGACAGCACCGACGACAGCGACTCCTCTGAATCCGATTCATCTGATACTGAAGGTCATGAGGAGGTAGACTGGTTAGACCATCGCCCAGGTAAGTTATTCGAACCCTTGAATTACACTTCGGATAACCATTTAATCCAAAAGCCCTCTACTGTTGAACCACCTGTCTTAGAACTAAAGCCCCTGCCAGGGCAGCTTAAATATGCTTATCTTGGTTGTGATAAAACACTGCCCGTAATCATCTCTGCTAAGCTGCCGCAGGAACAGGAACGGCAGCTGATCGACATGTTAAGGCAGCATAAAAGGGCGATAGGATGGACTATAGCAGACATTCAGGGCATTAGTCCGGCAATCTGTATGCACAAAATCCTCATAGAGGAAGATCATAAGCCGACTATTGATGCCCAACGGCGGTTAAACCTTGCAATGAAGGAGGTAGTGCGTAAAGAAATAATTAAATGGTTAGATGCTGGTATTATTTACGCCATCTCCGATAGCAAATGGGTAAGCCCGGTGCAATGTGTTCCTAAGAAAGGAGGCATGACCGTGATAACCAACGAAAACAATGAGTTAATCCCAACCAGGACTGTGACCGGTTGGAGGGTTTGTATGGACTATCGGAAGCTTAACAAAGCTACCCGAAAAGACCACTTTCCTTTACCCTTTATTGATCAAATGCTTGATAGATTAGCGGGTAAACCTTACTATTGTTTTCTTGATGGTTACTCAGGTTATAACCAAATCGCTATTGCACCAGAGGATCAAGAGAAAATGACTTTCACCTGTCCCTACGGAACATACGCATTTAGGAGGATGCCGTTTGGACTCTGTAACGCACCTGCCACCTTCCAAAGATGCATGATGGCAATATTCTCCGACATGGTAGAGGACTTCCTTGAGATCTTCATGGATGATTTCTCTGTCTTTGGAGACGATTTTGAGAGCTGCCTTGGCAACCTTCAAAAGGTACTTGAAAGATGTGAAAAAACTAATCTTGTTCTTAATTGGGAAAAATGCCATTTTATGGTAGATGAAGGGATAGTTTTAGGCCATAAGATTAGCTGCCGTGGGATAGAAGTCGACAGGGCAAAGATTGAAGTCATAGAGAAGCTGCCGCCGCCAACCATAGTCAAGGGCATTAGGAGTTTCCTAGGGCATGCTGGTTTCTATAGGAGATTTATTGCAAATTTCTCAAAAATCACGAAGCCCCTATGTCATCTCTTAGAGCAGAACCAACCCTTTGACTTTAATGAAGAATGTACTGAAGCATTCAAGGTTCTGAAGGAAAAGCTAGTGACAGCCCCCATAGTACAGCCACCAGACTGGACACAACCGTTTGAGATCATGTGTGATGCCAGTGACTATGCTGTCGGGGCAGCACTTGGGCAGCGTAAGGACAGGCTATTTCATGTCATATATTATGCCAGCAAAACATTGAATGATGCCCAAGTAAACTATACCACCACAGAAAAGGAGCTGTTAGCTGTGGTGTTCTCCATCGACAAGTTTCGTTCTTATATACTTGGGACGAAAGTAATAGTGCACACCGACCATTCTGCCCTTAAGTACTTGTTCGCAAAGAAGGATGCAAAGCCTAGGTTGATAAGATGGATCTTGCTATTACAAGAGTTCGACCTTGAAATCAAAGACAAAAAGGGGACAGAAAATCAGGTGGCAGATCACTTGTCGAGGTTGGAGTTGGGACAGAGTCTACCTGTAGATGAGACACACATACTAGAGACCTTCCCAGATGAGCAGCTCTTTGCTGCCGCAATAGCTGTCGCGATAGCCATGGCGGCAGGTAAGTCTTCTAACCTTCCCTGGTATGCTGATTTCGTTAATTTTATAGTTAGCGGAATATTATCTTCTGATCTTACTTATCAAGCCAGGAAGAGGTTTCAAAATGATGTTAAACATTATTATTGAGACGAACCTCTTCTCTTCAAAATGTGCGCAGATCAGGTTATAAGGAGATGTGTACCACAAGAAGAACAAGAAGACATTCTCCATCACTGTCATGCTTCACAATATGGAGGACACTTAGGAGGCAATAAAACTGCTGCCAAGGTGCTGCAGTCAGGGTTCTACTGGCCGACACTGTATAAGGACGCACAGGAATTTTACAAAAACTGTGACAGGTTCCAGCAGACAGGTAATATCTCGAGGAGAAACGAGATGCCACTGCAGAATATTTTAGAAGTCGAAATCTTCGACGTTTGGGGGATTGATTTTATGGGACCTTTTCCATCTTCATGTGGAAATCTTTACATCCTCCTAGCAGTAGATTATGTCTCCAAGTGGGTAGAAGCAATCGCAACTCAAAAGAATGATGCCAAAACGGTCCAAAAGTTTTTGCACAAAAACATCTTTTCTAGATTTGGCATCCCTAGAGCGATTATCAGTGATGAAGGGAGACATTTCGATAACAGGGTAATTGTTGCCGCCTTGAAGAAATATGGTGTCAAGCACAGGATAGCGACAGCATACCACCCACAGACCAATGGACAGGCTGAGATTTCCAACAGGGAAGTGAAGAACATTCTTGAAAAGATGGTTAAACCAACTAGGAAAGATTGGTCTCTACTTCTGAATGATGCATTATGGGCATACAGGACAGCTTTCAAAACTCCATTAGGCATGTCTCCATTCCGATTGATCTATGGGAAAACCTGCCACCTGCCTGTCGAGATAGAGCACAAGGCATATTGGGCAATCAAGGCAGTAAACATGGACTTAGACAAGGCAGGCCAGAAAAGGCTGTTAGATTTAAATGAGATCGATGAAATACGGACGATGGCCTACAACAACGCAAGAATATACAAGGAGAAAACAAAGAAGTGGCATGACAAGAAGTTGCTGCCACGTCAGTTCTGCCCAGGGCAGCTTGTACTGTTGTTTAATTCTAGGTTGAAACTCTTCCCAGGAAAGCTCAAATCTAGATGGTCTGGCCCGTTCCAAGTGGTTGAAGTTTTTCCCCATGGTGCCATTACAATTCAATCATTAAAAGACGGGCACCAATTCAAAGTCAATGGACAACGCCTCAAGCATTATCAGGGGACTGAAGCCCCAGGAATACAGGAAGTGGTTACCTTAGGTGATGCCCCACAAGGCATCCCTAATTTAACCTAGTTTTTATTTTTATTTTATTTTATTAGTATTATTAGGAATAAGATTTATTTTAATAATGTTTTGTTTTTAATTTCAGTTTTTAGGAAAATAAAGGAGTCAAGTGAGAAAGAAGAAGTGGCCCAAGACCACCGCCCATCCACCAGCCCAATAAAGCCCATATATGGTAACCTGTCGCTTCGGCTGCCGGCGCAGACGGATTTGACAGGCTGTCAACAGACGCACAGCAAACGAAGAAGCGTCCGGCAGACGCTCAGCAGACGCATTAATGCGTGTCAGACGCGTCAGACACGCAATATCCAATCTGCCGCCCCGTTATTCCCGCCTGCCGTTGCGGCATTAAATGGGCAGCTACTCGACCGCTATATAAACCCCTTCTCCCTTTCATTTTTCCTCACTTCTGATTTTTTCTCTCTTGTATTCTTTTCTAGTTTATCTATTTTCTTTCTTTTTCAGCCCTTGCAACCAAAAATGTCTTCACGACAAACTCGCCAGAATGCTGCTGCCGCCTCTTCTTCAGCAGCAGCATCCCCGTTTGCCAACAAGGAACTATGGGAGGAACGGAGCTTCATCTATAACAGAGATGCCCCTCTTTTTGGACTCCGGCCGTTCATTATGAAGGCCATTACGGCACAACTTTGGGAAGACTTTGCCGAGCAGCCGGCAGAGCTTAACGACACTCTGGTCAGGGAATTCTATGAGGCGATCGAAAGTAAGTCGGCGACATCTGTCGTCGTCCGAGGAGTGACAGTTCCTTTCACCGCCAGCAGCATCAACCATGTATTCGGCCTCTTCTTTGGCCCCAATGACGATGCTCATCAACAGTTTTGGGACTCCCTCGACGCTGCCGGACATGATGCTGTCATGAGGGAATTGACAGAGGAGGGCACAACCTGGAGCACCAGCAAGAAGAACCCCAACTCCGTCAACCGGGCAGAGCTGCTCCCCGAGGCAAAACTATGGAACGCTTTTATCAAAAAGCGTATCCTGCCCTCATCCCACCACACGACAGTCAACAGGCAGCGGCTGGCCCTCATCCACTCTATCATGCATGACAGGCCGATCAACGTGGGCAGGTACATGCGAGACAGCATTCTCGATTGTGCTTTCAGAACAGATTCACGACTATGCCTGCCCTTCACCATTACTGCCCTCTGCCGCTGCGCTGCCGTACCGGAGGACCCTTCAGACAAAATCAAGAAGGGCAGCGGTTGGACCGACAGCAACATCTCCAGCCTCATGGAGATTATCGTCGTATCGCCCCTCAACGCCTTCGATCCAAACGCCCCACCTGCTGAGTCTGATGATGAACCTGCCACCGAACCTGCCCCAGAAGCTGCGACCAACACCGCTCCGGCAGATCAGAACGCCCACATCTTAGCTGCCATCTTGAGGATCGAGGAGCGCCAGATGGGTTTAATGACATTCATCCGCGACTTCTCCAATGCAACGGTAAACTTCATTACCAATACTTTGAATTTTTCGGATGTCATTTTCCCCACCTTCCCCGCCCATTACTTTAATATCCCCTCCCCCACTCCCACACCACCTGTCTCTCCCCACGGAGAATCTGCCTCCTCCACACCCTCTCCGACAGCAGCCGGCAGCCCACCGGCGGACACTTCCCCTCGAGGCACCAAGCGAGCTGCCACTGACGACAGCCCTCTTGTCCGGAGGAACTTGGACAGCGCCTTCACACGGGTGAAAAGAATTAAACATGTGGCCAACAAGAGGATGCTTTCCAAAGCCATCACGAGTAACAGCTGGGACAGCAGCAGCAGTTCTGATGTCCGACTAGTGGAGCCACCTGCCCTTCAACCTGCTGACGACCCTGTCCCCCAACCGGAGGAAGAACCTGCACCTCAACAGGCTGATGAACCTGTTGACCAACCTGCTCCGGAACCTGCCCAGCCACCTCCCCAACGCAGACGCTACCATCAGATCCGCGTCAGCAGCAGCAGCGAGGACAGCGCATAAAATTTAAGTTTTTATTTCTTTTACTCCTCTTATTGCTGCCTGCCCTTATATATTGTGATGTACTTTTATTTTTCATGTTTTTCTTTATTTGTTTTAGTGTCATTTTGCATTGAGGGCAATGCAACCCTCGGGTTTGGGGGTGGCAACCCTCCATACTTAATGGAGTCTTTAGCACATCTTTTGTTTAATTGTTGTGTCTTATTAGTTAGTTATTTTCTTTTAAAAAAAAATTTCAGAAAAATCAGAAAAGTTGAACTGTTGGCTTAAAACTGTGAAGTTAACTTACCTGTCATGACGGCTCTGTCGTGGCAGCATCTGTAGGACAGGTTAAGGAAAAGTTTAGAGCCTTTCTATAGTTCTAAAAACTTAAACACTTTTGTGACTGTTATATTGCTTAGATTTCTTTTAGCCAAACTAGAATAGGAAGCTTAGAACTTGGATAGCCCCTAGAGGTGCCTAACACTGGCTCTAGGAAAAAAGATTAGCAAAAGAAAATCAAAAACCTAGAGGTGCCCGAAACCGGCTCTAGGAAGCTAACTAGAGGTGCCCAAAACTGGCTCTAGAAAATCTTAGCTTGAAAATAGAAGAAAAAGCATGAAAATGTGCCTTCTAAAAGAAAGTAAACTTTGGCATAAAATTCAAGTTAAGGAGTTGAATATTCTAGCGAAACTAAGAGAGTCTTAGCTTATAACTGTTCACAAGCATGCACACACTGCACGAGAGCTATAGGGAGATTCCGGACAGATCCTAACCCTTCCGACAGGTTGCTGCCGCCATAGAGAATGAGCGACAGGTGAGGGACAGTTCATTGTTTGAAGGCCAACACAAAAATTTTCAGTTTTCTTTTAAGTCTTCATTGCTTGAGGGCAAGCAAAAACTTGAGTTTGGGGGTGTGTTGAGTGTGTAAAAGTTCTATCATTTACACCTTTTTAAACCCATATTTCTGCTGCATTCAAGCATCATTGCATTACATTTAGGTTAGTTTTTAATAAAACATCACAATTATATAAAAGGCACAGATTCTACTGAAAGATGGCTATTTTTGCAGGTATCTGTCACAGTGGATGTCGAAGGCAGGCACAGGGCAGATAAGCAGGAGAGCTGAACTGGACAAGCAGCTGAAGAAGACGAACCTGTCATGGACCTGTCGTGACAGCATGATGACAGCAGATTTATGAAGAGGAAAAGTGAAGTGGACCTCGATAGATAGAGAAAAATCTGCTCGTCTGTCGTGTGGAAACCGAATATTTTTCCAAGCCCCGGATCAAAAGATATGTCAAGCCAAAGCTCAAGGAGAAGAATTCCCATGAAACAAGGAGGCGGCTGAAAAGTAGGAATCCTTAGAGATTTAGTCTTTATTAGAATCTTACTTTTAATTGAAGTTGTAATCCTTGTTACCTTAGATAACTTGAGCCCAAAGCTTATATAAAGGGCATAGATTAAACCTAGGGCATAGCCGACTACCCCATAACCAAAACCAAAACCCTGCCGTTTACCTGTCACCGATATGTTCTAAATTCCCCCTAGGGCTACGGGTTGTTTTGTAAAGTAGTTGCAAGGGTTGCTTTGTTTTAGGATTTTTCAAGTTCAATAAAATAAACTTCAAGTTCTTTTATCTTGGTTTTAACATCTTGCAAGAGCATCGGGAGAGCATTGTGAGGTTATCCATTTACTTAGAATCGGGAGAGTTAAGTATACGAAAGAGATAAAAGCGCGTTCTCTAGTTTATAGTTGAACCATCTCGTGCTTAGGGATAAGGCGAGGTTAAGTGGCTAAGGAAGAATTCATACACATCGGTGTTCATCCTTCGATTCACGCCGGGAGGTATCATCAAAGACGTGATCATCGACAGACTTGTGCCTAGGGATAGGGCAAGGCAGATCAGGGATTCTTGCCAAACTTGAAGTACAGAGTTAGTGATCGCTGCCGCGACAGCTAACGGACAGACGCCGCGATAGGTGCTGTCGGCGACGGGTGCGACGACAGAACTGGAGATCCTAAGCAATTCAATACCTGCACTACCGAGCAACTCAATACCAGCCCATTCTCTCTCTCTTGATATCTCAATCTTTTATTTGTGTTTTCCTTATTATTTTCGTGACAATTCTCTCAACTATTTCTTTTACTTCGTGCAGTGAAACAAGGTGAAGTCATTAGCCCAATCCCTGTGGAGACGATATCCGATACTTCGTATCACTTTACTACTTGCGTCGTGTATACTTGCACTACAATTGTGATAGACTATTTTACACGCAACACCCACCACTAAATAGAGAAATGAAAATTTTCAAATAGATTGACTTGTATTATGTCCTAGAAAGATTTGTTTGTTTTCTAGGATTCTTACAAAATAACGAATAAAATATATATTGTCGTTTTCGTCGTTTATTTAATAGTCTAAATGTGATAATAAGTTAGTATATGTTAATAGATTGTTGAGTGAACGTTGAATCGATAAATGCTAAGAGGGGGTGAATTGGATTTTTAAATTGGTTTGTAGTGAAGTGGTAAAATAGAAATTAAAGACAAAGGCACTTATAGTGGTTCAAGTTCCAAATGAACTCTACATCCACTACCTTAGCTCCCACTAAAGATTTTCCAAACAACTTCACCAGTTGATCTTCCCATTTTCAAGGCTTAGGAGGAAACCTTTACACAAATGGTCAATTTTCTACCCAAAATTGACCAAACCCTCTCACAAGTTTACAAAGAAGAATGTGGCGATTACAATGTATCTCCCAAGACTAATATTGCCGAATTACATGCGCTCAACCCAATTGAATTTGAAAAAATAGGAAATTACAAGGATTAACAATTGGGGTTTTACAAAGATAGGAATTTAAGCACTTGAGCTTGGATTTGATGTAGGATTGTTTCTCTTAGGATCAATAGTTGTTTCTGGTTGTTTTTGGATTCCTTTTTATACCTTCTCATTCAATTATAGCAGTTGGGGTTATTGTCATCATAAATATAGTCGTTGGGATGCAATCTTCCCACCATAAATGCACTTCTGCAACTACCCGTTTCGAAACACTTGTACCTGTTTCGAAACAGACCAAAATAGAAATAGTCGTTGGGGTGTAATTAAGAGACCGTATCGAAACAGACACGATAGTTTTGATACGCTAATAGCTCGTTTCGAAACGGCTTGACATCCGTTCCGAAGCAATTTGAAACCGTCAAAACCCGTATCGAAACGTGCTTAAATCGTTTCGATACACCTTAACCGTTTTGTGAAAATTAGTTATAAACTTTCAACGGTTATAAAATTTAAATCCAAGTTCAAATCTCGTTTCGAAACGTTTGAGGTCGTTTCGATACTGCCGTATTGAAACGGATCTGCCCGTTTTGTTGTCCTTTATCCGTTTTGAAACATGGGGTCCTGTTTCGATACTATCGTATCGAAACGAATTGACTTGTTCCAAAACAAATGTTAATAGTTTCAAAACATTCCGAAACGCCTAAGGGATGTTTCGAAACGGTGACTCGAAAATCACTGTTTTGGCTTGGAAAACACTTAGAAAATTTTATATAACCCTTTGGTTTTGACTTGACCACTTTGCTTAAAAGTTTTAAGGACTTAATTTTTTTATATTTTCAATTTAGTCCTTAAATCCTTTGTTATATCAAAATCAATTATTTGTTTTTACAATGTCCCCCTTTTTGATATAACAAAACCAAGTATAAATTTTTAAGTGTTTTGAAATCTTTGAAAAACTTTTAACTCCCCCTCAATTTAAGATAGGTTTTATAGTTTTGAAAAGTTGAAATTTAAAGTACTTGAAACTTAAAAACAAACATAAAAACACTAGGCTCTTAAGAATTACTTCTCCCCCCTTTTTGTTAGATCAAACATAAAATCAAGGCTAAATGAGAATAAAAGAGGCATAGAGCATAAACCAAACAACATAATAGCATTGATAGCATTAAGTTCATAAAACAAATCCAAACATAACATCAAACTCAATTCTAAAAACATGGAATCAAAGCATAGGTCTTAAAACAAACAAATAAAGATATGTGCATAAACTGAATCCTAATATGAAAAAATAACATGATATGCAATGAAACTAAGGGGCCTCATCATCACCATCGCTTTGAATGTCATCCAAGAAATCATCCTTGTCTTTATCTTAATCATTGCAAAAATGCCTCCAATCACCATAGAAGTTGGTGAAGGAGAGATCCATGGATGATTGTTGGGTTTCAAGAGTGGTAAGATGATTCTCCGTGACAAGAACACGATCCTCCAAGGATGTTATACGAGCGTTGATAGCGGCAATCCCGTAAGCTATGTTTGTGTCCATCGTGTTGAACCTCTCGTTAAAGAAGGCCATGAGAGCATCATTGTTAGTAGCCACAACGGGAGCTTGAACTTGTGGTTGAGGCTCTACTTGAGGTGCTTGAGCTCTACGATCAATTTGAATCCATTCACCAAGTGTGTAACGAAATCCGAACCTTATAAGAGAAGACTCACCAAGATTTTGCTTTTGTTGCTCTGGAAAATTGTATAAGACATCAAGGCCAATGCGAACAAAGATGTAGCTCAAAATAGTCCCATAGGTGAAGGAGGTGACGAAGTCGGATAGACGATGCCTCACAAGATGGACCATCTCGGCAAACATGATCTTCACCAATTTAGGTTGTTGTGCTTGTCAGAAACACTCGAGCCAAAAAGTGTAAACTTGTTGGATATGAGCAAATTTTCCTCTAGATGGGCGAAAGAACTGTAAAGTGTCCATAAGTTCTATATTTCATGCACACTCCATCTCATATTATTGATGTTTTTAGTACATTTTAGGCATAAATAATTCATGCGTTGCATTTTACAGTATTCTTTACTCTACCATGCTTTATATTGATTTTCTATTATTTGGTAAAGAAAAGGTATTGTTTTAGTTTAGTTTTAATTTTAGGTACTAGAAGCTGACAGAAGGAGAGATGAGCTAAGGAAATGATGCTAGGGCAGCGAACTAAGGAGCTGTACTGATGCAGTTCCAAACAGAGACAGCCGCTGCCAAGTAGCTGCCGCCGCCCTACCTGCCGCCCAAGACAACAAGATGAGAAATTGGAGAACTGGAGTGTGATCTGTAGAGCTGAAAATCATGATCTTAACGATGTTGTTCACTCAATTTTTCGATGACTATAGCAGCAGGTAGAGCAGCCGAAGGAGGAACTCGAGCTTACTTGCGTAGCAAGGCAACGTGATTAAGTTCACATTCAACTCAAAGAAGTCAGCATTTAGAGTTGCATTTAATGCAAAAAGCTACTTTGAAGACTTCTACTCCAAGAAGGACTAGACCTAGCTAATGCCTATATATACTAATTGTAATTGTACTTCAAAACAACTTAGGTTTTCCCTTAGGCATAGTTTAGGTTTTCTTGTCGCCATTATGTTCCAAAATTCTCTTTAGGTTTGGGTTATGTTGTAATTAGTATGAGAACGATTTCTTAGGATTTTAAGTTTGTTTCTGCAATAAAGCTTCAAATTTTACTTATTCCATGCGCTTCATAGTTTTCAATTAAGGTGAAAAGATTAGTTGATTACTATCCATTTGTTCGGTATCGAGAGAGTCGAACTCATGAAAGGAGTAAGTACGATCTCATCTATAGACGGTGTTGATCAATTCAGCCTAGACATAGGTTAGGGTTTAAGGCGACTAAAAGATGACAAATAAAAATTGTTGTCATTGCATGTTTCACACCGCGGCTGGTATTATCTGCAGTGGGCATCAACATCATTCTGACTTAGACATAAACAAGATCACTTTCGAATCGTTCTACAGAGCCTTGTAGTTCTACCGAGTTTGCCGTCGAGACACAAGTCTATTCCTCTATCGAGGCAGCGAGAGCGTCTCAGCAGACCAACTGCCATCCCCGCCAAGGCAGCAGAGTCTAGCAGCGCAAAGCAACTTGTCCTTTTCAACGCATTTTCACACTAAGGAGCAGCATAACCCTGACCATTCTATCAATCTCATTTCTTCCCTTTTATTCACTTGTGTTTTTATTTTATTTTCCTCAACAAACCAACTTATTTGTGCATTTAATTTTCTTGTGCAGGAACAACGAATCGAGTTAAGCTGTCAATCCCTGCGGGAGACGATATCTTTTATATTATTACTTGACATGAGTGTGCAATTTCTCTCATATTTAGAGAACACTAAAACGCTCTACAAGATTTTGGCGCCATTGACGGGGATTGGTAACAACGAAATTCGTTTTCAAATTTTTGCATCTTTAATTTTTTACATTTATTTTTTTATTTTTTATTAATTTTATTTTTAATCGAGAAATTTTTTTTACAGTTCCTTTGCTAAGTGCATGACCAGGGCAAACCCAAAAGGCAAAATTGTTTACGTTGATGACATCGAATGAAGAGCAAGAAAACTCAAAAAAGAGATCAAAACAACCCTTGGGAAAACTAAAAAAGAGAGAAAAACAGAGGAAAGCATGTAAGTAATAAACAACAACCTTGCCAGCAATGCTCATAACGATAGAGATGGGCAGCAAGACCCGCCGCCCAGAGAATAGCATCAAGTTCCACCTAGGCAACACCCTCAAAATCCGCCCAGGAAACCACAGTACATTCGAACCACCATAGATTACTTGGAACATGACTTCAGAGGGTTCGATCCGACATTGACAGAACCTAAGACAGAACTTGAGATTGAGGCAGATCACTTTGAGGTGAAGCCCGTAATGTTCAACAAGATCAACACATTAGGGCAATTTGGTGGGACTGCCATAGGAGATGCTCGACAGCACTTAAGAGGATTCCTGGACATATGCAGAGCATTCAAAATACACGGAGTCCACCAAGATGTACGGAGGCTGAGATTATTCCCTTATTCACTGAGGGATAGGGCAAAGAAGTGGTTGAACAACCAGCCAGCTAGGTCATTCAACCCATGAACAGAGCTGTGTAAAGATTTCCTAGATCTTTTCAGCCCATCCAATGTCACAGACAGATTGAAAAACGAGATCACAACCTTCCGACAAGGGGATGATGAGCCAATGTATGAAGCATGGGAGTGGTACCAACAGATGCTTAACAACTGTCCGCTCCATGGTTTTTCGGCCTTGACAAAGGTGTTAATGTTCTACAATAGGGTGAACTACTCAACCCAGATGATGATTGATGCCTCAGCCAACAGAATCATCCTTGACAGACCACAAGAGGAGGCACTGCGGATCCTAAACCAAGCCCCCAAGAACGACTATAAGTACCCAACAGCCTGCCGAGACGGCGTTAGGCGGCCAAAAGTTGTGAACGAATTGGAAGCCTCAAAATCTTTCAATGCCCACCTCGACAAGCTGACAGAGTTGGTCATGAACATGGTGAAACCCACAGAGAAAGTCTATGAGGCCAAGGTTGTAGAGCCATTCTGTGATGAGTGTGGGGGCAACCACGATTCCTCTGAATGTACTCCATCTACCAATTTCTTGGGAGGATACGAGAGGAACATCAAGCCCACCACAAATACGTACAACCATGGTTGGAAGAATCATCCAAACTTCTCTTGGAGCAATCCTAAAACTGCTACCAATCCACAACAGCAGCAAGGAGGTTATCAGCAAAACCAGTCTAGACAGCAAGCTCAACAACCACAAAACAATAATTCACTAGAAGCAACCCTTCAAAATTTTATGTTTAACCATAGTGAATTTATTGTTCGTACAGATAAGTTTTTTTGATAAAACTGAGTCATTCATGGACAGGACGGAGATGCGGATGAACAACCAGGAGGTTGTGATAAAGAACCTGAAACCCAGTTTGGGCAGTTCACTGCGAACTATAGCAGCATGACAATGGGTAGAACATCCAGCAGTTCAGAGGTAACAGCTAAGGCCACATATGAGCAGTGCAAAGCCATATCAACTAGGAGTGGGAAATAGTTGAATGAGCCCAGAGTGGAAAAGCAAGAAGAGAAACAACCAGCATAAAAAGAACTACCTGCCACGGTAGCATCCACACCAGCCACCCCGGATGTTGAGCCTGACAGCAGCCCTGAAAAGGATGATCCTCCACATATAAAGTTTCCATGCAAAGAATGTATAGAGGACATCCGCCTACCAGCACCATTCCCCCAAAGGCTAAAACAACATAAAACAAGAGCACCTGTTCAAGAAATTCTTGGATATTCTGAAGCAGATGCACATAAACACACCTCTCATAGAAGCCATTCAGAACATGCCCAACTATGCAAAATACCTCAGGGATATGGTTTGTAAGAGGGAGAGAATTGAGGAGTTTGAAACAGTTGCTGTAACAGAAGAGTGCATAGCCATGCTACATAACAAGTTTCCGCCCAAGCAAACAGATCTAGGCAGCTTTGTTATATCATGCAGAATAGGCAGCAAGCATGAAACAAAAGCCATGTGCGACTTAGGAGCCAACATAAACTTGATGCCTAAGGCAGTCTTCGACAAACTAGGAATTGGGCAAGCCAAACCTACCTCCATTATGTTGAAACTTGTTGGTCACTCATTTGTACAACCGGAGGGCAAGATCGAAGACATCCTAGTTTGAGTTGGCAACCTTATTCTTCCAGCTGATTTTCTCATCTTAGACTGTGAGGCCGATGAAAACGCCCCCATCATCCTTGGGCGACCATTTTTTGCAACGGGCATAACTCTAATAAATGTGGAACATAGGGAGCTGACCATGAGGGTAGACAATCAGAGCATCAAGTTAAATGTGTTACAACCCTCAAAAAAGGAAAAGGAAGGATGCCCTGATGCTCAGGCAGCCAAAATCAACATAGAGACAAGTCAAGGCAACATCTTTCACGACAGACCGAATGGCAGACTAAAAGACCCAGTAGCAGACCACCTTAAAGAACAGGAGGACCCCCCAGGAGGGAAAGACAAGGAACACCACCTCAAGAAGCGGTTATGTCTGGGAGATGCACCCAAATGCACTCCCAACATAACTTAATTATTTTATCTTTATTTTCTTTATTTTTATTTTTATGTTTTAGGGGTATAATTTATTTTATTACAATGTATTAGAATTATATTTTAAACTAGTTAAATTTATTTTTCACATTTTTATTTTTCAGAATTTATTTTTAGTATTTAATTATCTTTATTTTTATTTCAGGCTTTAGAAATAAAAGAGCTGGATCAAGAAGAAGGCACAACAAAGAGCCCGCCCACCATCCCGCTAAGACAGCCAAGGGCGATCCAGTGTAGACAGCTCATAACGGCTAGTTGCCCGCTAACGGCTAGCTGCCAACGACTATAGAAATAACAGGCAGAAATCTTGTAACGTGCGCGAGACAACTTGACCGTTGGACAATTAGTTGTCGCCCCGACATCTCTTGGCAACCTCTATTTAAACCTTTCTCACCTCATTCATTTACTTTACTTTCATATCCTTGCTATCTTATTCTTGCATCCTCTGCTCTCTAGCTAATTACCATCTTTTTCAAGTTTCAGTTAAATTTCAACCATCTCACACATGGCTTCAACATCAGTACCTAAACTAACCTTCCAACGCTTCTGCTATAGAGCAAATGAGAAGAGATATAAAGATCAGTTTGCCAAGCAAGAAGTTTAGGAGGAGCAAGGTTTCCACTACACAAAGCAAACAGAAGACCTTGGCTTAGAGCCTGCCTTGTTCGAGACCATCCACAACAAGGGATGGGAAATATTTGCATGGCAGCCGGAGATGGCCAACATCACTTTGGTCAGAGAGTTCTATGCCCATCATCCTTGCCCAGGTTTGCCGTTCGTCTACGTCCAAGGGGAGGCCCTGTCAAACTGAACGATGCCTTAATCAACAGCTTCTATGGCCTAGAAATGGACGACAACCCTCACGCGGAGTGAAGGCAGTCACTAACGGCTGCCGCCTACAACAGACTCAAGGCCAAGCTGTGCAAGCCAAACATGTCGTGGTTGGCAGGAAAGCATGGCGGCTCTGTCCAACCCCGCCACCTACTGCCCGAGCCTATGCTATGGATTACCTTCATCAAAAGGCGTCTGCTACCCACCTCCCACAGCTCCCCTATCGACCAACCGCGCCACACACTAATTCACAACATTATGATGAACCGGCCCATCAACGTTGGGGAGATCATATGTAAGAAAATCCACAAATGTTTCCGCAAGACGAAGGGCATGCTATACTTCCTGTCACTTATCACCGACCTTTGTACCAACTTCAATGTCCCAACCGACCCCGAGGATGAGATGCCGACTGCCAAAGAGGGGTGGACTAGGAAAGTCCACCTGCAGATGATGCAGGCCCAGGAGACAGAGCCCATCAACCCCAGCCAGCCCTCTACCGCCCAACCAGCCACACCAGTCGCCCCCAGAAGTACTGAAGCTTCCCCAACAAATGAAGTCCTCACGTTGCTGCACACCCTCATCGACAACAACAAAAGGATCAAACAACAGTAGTTGAGCTTCATGAAGTATGTGGGGGAAGTCGAAGAGGCCTTTGTGGCCTATCTCCTACAGAAATACCTAGATGACGGCACCACCTTTCCTCCCAACCACGTTGATCTTAGTCGTAGCTGCCCGCTACACCGCCTTCTGTAGATAGATGTCATCTCCGACGCACTACCCACCGTATTCTGCCACCTCCACTTCCAACATGGTGGAAGACTCCCAGAGCGGCATCAACAACATCATTCCCCCATTTGTACAGAGGTAACGGTGGCCAACACATCCTCATCAGAAGAGGTTGAGCCGCAGCTGCCAGTAACGAAAGCAACAATAGCAGAAGTAGCAGCCCCAATAGAGATTGACCCTCCGGCAGCACCAACGGAAGAAGGAACAAGGAAGAGAAAGTGACAAATCATAGCCGCCAAGCCAGAGGATGAGGAGATAGATTCAAAAGAGAGTGAAGCCTCTTCTGTCGCTCCAACTGCAAAACAGCTAGAAGAGCCTCGCCCTGCTCCCAAGAGAGTCTAGCCGCCACGAACAACAAAGGTCTCACCAGCAAAGTCTACCGCTCGGGCATCTGTTGGCCGCTGCCTTATCATCCAATCCCCCTCTTCCTCCTCGGCAGCAAATACCCAAGCCTCCTCCCAACCATCTGTTAACTTCTAGTTTATTCTTTTCTTCTCTTTACTTTATTTTTCTGTTTTTAACAATTGTATTTTTTTCTTTCTCTGTTTTATTTTTCTGTTTTTATTTTGTGAATTGAGGGCAATGCCCATCTCTAGTTTGGGGGGTTAGCACTCATCATGTTTAGACATGCTTTAGTGCATATTAGATTGCATAATGTACTTGCCTTAGAAAAATTAATTGAAAAGAAAAAAATTGTTAGAACTTGTGCCTTTGATAGGATAGCCGACTTTAAATTTTTGCATCAAGTTAAAAAGAACTTAATTTGGGGAAAAGCATGAAGTAAACTTAGGATTTTTCTATAGTTGCCAAAAATTAAAAACACTACTGTTACTTGCTTAATTTGTTAGAATTTCTGGTAAACATTGTCTGCTTAAATTATTTGTAAAATTCTAACAATGGTTGCAGGAAGCTTCCGCGGCAGGCAACAAAGAAAAACAATAGCACTGCCAAGACATGCAAAAGAAAAAGTTTATGTTGTCTATCCCTAGAGGTGCTGGAAACCGGCTCTAGGAAGAATCATGAGCGAGGACACTCTACTGCTATCAAAGTCCATGAATCTGAAAATTTTGAAGTGACAAACAAATTAGCATGAGTGAATGAAAGTCTTCAAGGGATGACTCTACTCGATGGGTTCAGGGTTTTGTAGTTTGCTCAGATCTTAATTTCATACCTAGAAGAGTAGTTGTGATTAGTTGAAGGCCTCAATGCCATGATTATTTAAATTGTGCTTGAATATGTTGTCTTTGCATCAACCTTGTATATCATGACAACATCTCTGTTTACTTAGAATGTTCTTCACATTCAGCTTGTTCACAGTTTCTGCACACACTTCACTGGTATATTATAGTTTAATTCTGAGGTAATTCATGTTATTCCCCTCTCACTAATCTAATGATAGGTGCCACGGCCTTGAGGTGTTAAACAAAGTTTAAAACATAATTTTTTTTCTTTTTCATTAGTTTAAAGGGCAAGTATGTTTAGGTTGCATTGCTTGAGGACAAGCAATAGTTCGAGTTTGGGGTGTGTAAAGTGTCCATAAGTTCTATATTTTATGCACATTCCATCTCATATTTTTGTTGTTTTTAGTACAATTTAGGAATAATTAGGTTCATGCATTGAATTTTACAGTATTCTTTACTCTCTAATTTTTTGTATTGATTTTCTGTTATTTGGTAAAGAAAATGTATTGTTTTAGTTTATTTTTAGTTTCAGGTACTAGAGGCTGGCAGAATGAGAGAGGGGCTACGGACATGATGTTGAGGCAGCGAACTAAGGAGCTGTACTGATGCAGTTCCAGATGGAGACAGCCACTACCGCCACCCTACCTGCCGCCCAAGACATCAAGATGAGAAATTGGAGAACTGGAGTGTGATCTGTAAAGCAGAAAATCCTGATCTTAACGATGTTGTCCACTCAATTTTTCGATAACTGTAGCAGCAGGCAGAGCCGCCGAATGAAGAACTCGAGCTTACTTGCGTAGCAAGGCAACATGATTAAGTCCACATTCAACTCAAAGAAGTCAGTATTTAGAGTTGCACTTAATGAAAAAGCTACTTTGAAGACGTCTACTCTAAGAAGGACTAGACCTAGCTAATGCCTATACATACTCATTGTAATTGTACTTCAAAACAACTTAGGTTTTCCTTTAGGCATAGTTTAGGATTTCTTGCCGCCATTATGTTCTAAAATTCTCTTTGGGTTTGGGTTATGTTGTAATTAGTGTGAGAACAGTTGCTTAGGATTTTAAGTTTGTTTTTGCAATAAAGCTTCAAGGTTTTCTTATTCCATGTGCTTCATAGTTTCCAATTAAGGAAAAAGATTAGTTTAACACTATCCATTTGTTCGGTATCAAGAGAGTCGAACTCACGAAAGGAGTAAGTACGATCTCATCTATAGACGATGTTGAACAATCCTGCCTAGACATAGGTTAGGGTTTAAGGCAGCTAAAAGAGGATGAATAAACATTACTGTCTTTGCACGATTCACGCTGCGACTGATATAATCTGCAGTGGGCATCAACAACATTCTAACTTAGACATAAGCGGGATCACTTTCGAATCGTTTTGACGAGCCTTGTAGTTCTACCGAGTTTGCCGCCGAGACACAAGTACCTTCCCCTGTCGAGCCAATGAGAGCGTCTCAGTAGCTCAACTACCATCCTACGTCGAGGCAGTAGAGTCTGCCAGCACAAAGCAACTTGTCCTATTCAACGCAATTTCACACTAAGCAACAGCATAACTTATTTGTGCATTTACTTTTCTTGTGCAGGAACAACGAATCGAGTTAAGCTATACAATCCCTCTAGGAGATGATATCTTTTATACTATTACTTGACAGGAGTGTGCACTTGCGCTCATATTTAGAGAACACTAAAACACTCTACAAGAACCAAGAGAAGATGAAGTGCAAGAAACGGTCATGGGCATCCAAAGTAAGAACCAATCCAGTTTGAGTTCCAAAGTGGGTTTCATCCTTAATACCCCCATCAACAAGCCCAAGGAGGTTCGCTAAGGTGGATGAATTAATGCGAAACTTCTTGCCCAAGATGTAAGATTTGATAGCAATGACTTCGGAACGATCTTCATTGCTTATAAGATTAGCATTGGAGTAGAAAAGCAAAACCATGTTTTTGTAGACAATGTCGGGAATGTTCATGAAGCTTCGAAAACTCCATTGTGTCAAAAGAGGTAGGTACTTGAAGTAGAAACGCTCAGAATCAAGGAATGTCATGTCTGCAACTCGCTTTCGTCGAACAACAGCATCTTGAAGAATTTTGAAGTGATTCCTAGCTTATTGGTTTCTAAGACTTTTGGCATATAGAAGGGTAAGGTTTGGACGAACATTGTAACCGGGGTTCGAACCTTCACCCCCTTCAATCTTTCTTTTGTTAGAATCCATTAAAAACACCTAAAAACAAAGCAAGCAATAAAATTTAAGTGTATGCATTAAATCCTAATTCGATCCAACAAGAATCCCACTAAGGTTTTTTTTAAAAAAAACCCTTTGAAAGCATGTACATAAAAATAAAATTTTGATGAAAACAAATTTGAAAACAATGTTAAAAAATACGGTTAAAATAAAATATATTCGAACAAAAAAATTTGAGATTTAAAATTTTTTTACAAGATTTTTGAAACCCATAATGTAAAACAATTATAGTATACAAAACTACAATTTATTAACATACTATTCGAACGCAATCAAAAGATAAAAAAGATAAAAAAAAATACCTCAAAGATGGGATTTTGGAGGAATTTGTGGATGAAATTGCACAAAATTGATGAAGCTTTCTTAGATTGACGTTTAGGAGTAAAAGCCCTCATGTTTTGATGAAAAACAAAGAGATTTGGAGGATTTTTATAGATAAAATTGATTTAGGGTTTTTGAGGGTTTGTGTGTTTAATTAAAAGAGACTTGTAGCATTTAAAACCCTTTAAATTTGGCTTTTTCGGATACGCGTTTCGAAACGGGAGAGATCGTTTTGAAACAGGCGTACCGAAACGTCTACGAAAGTTCTGAAACTGATTGACAGTTTCAATACAAGTTTGAATGTATCGAAGCTCAAGAGTTTGCTCGAATCGAAATGCATAGGGGCCGTTTTGATACAAATTTTAACAGAACCAAAACGTTTCAAAACAGAAGAGGTCGTTTTGAAACAACTTGGTCTATGTGTGTTCTTTAGAGGCAACTCGTATCGAAACAGGGTGACTTGTTTCGATACCAATAGCCCTAGAAGAGTTTATAAGGCACTAAAATGCCAAAAAAATTAACTTTGATTGATCCTAGATGCGTGAATGAGATGTATGAACAAGTTTAACATATTAAAACATAAACATACTCCCCCTAACTATAAGCAAGGATGCAATTAAGATAAAAAAACACATAAGCATGGGATTTAACAAGAATTCGAGCAATTTAAGCACAAATGTCCTAAAAGGTCAAGATAGGCTAATTAGACCTAACTCTCTCCTAAGAAACCAAAAACGCTCTTTATCTAGAGGTTTGGTAAAGATGTCCGCTAATTGATTTAAGGTGTCGACATACACTAAAACAACATCTTCCTTAAGGACATGATCTTTAATGAAATGATGCCTTATTTCTATGTGTGTGGTTCTAGAGTGTTGGATGGGATTTTTGGTAAGACATATGACACTAGTGTTATCACACTTAAGGGGTATGGTGCTACCTCAATTCCATAGTCTAAGAGTTGTTGTTTCATCCAAAGGACTTGAGCACAACAACTCTCTAAGGATATGTACTATGCTTCGGTGGTAGATAAAGCTACACTATTTTTTTCTTAAAGAACCAAGATATGAGCATACTACCTAAGAATTGACAAGTGCCGGAAGTACTTTTCCTATTTATCTTACAAACCCCATAATCCACATCCGAATAAGCATGAAGGTTAAAGGTTGAGTCTCTAGGATACCAAAGGCCTAAACAAGGAGTATCTCTAAGGTACCTAAAGATTCTTTTAACGGCTATAAGGTGTGACTCTCTAGGACTAGCTTAGAACCTAGCACACAAGCAAACACTAAACAATATATCCGGTCTACTTGCGGTAAGGTATAGCAAAGACCCAATTATAGAACGATAAAGCTTAGAGTCAACACACTTACCTCCTTCATCTTTGTTAAGCTTTGTAGATGAGCTCATTGGTGTAGCTTGAGGCTTTGCTTGCTCTAAGCCAAACTTCTTGAGCGTGTCTTTGATGTACTTAGCTTCATTGATGAATATGCCATCATTCATTTGTTTGATTTGGAGTCCCAAGAAGAATGAGAGCTCCCCCATCATGCTCATTTCAAATTCACCTTGCATCAACTTAGAAAAATCTTGACAAAGCAACTCATTAGTAGAACCAAAAATAATATCATCAACATAAATTTGAACTACTAAGATATCTTTGCCATTGTTTTTAATAAATAATGTTGTGTCCACCTTTCCTTTTTCAAAACCTTTTTCAACTAGAAAACTTGATAATATTTCATACCAAGCTCTAGGAGCTTGTTTTAAACCATATAAAGCTTTTGACAATTTGAAATCATGGTTTGGAAAAATGGGATCTTTAAAACCCGGTGGTTGTTCCACATACAGTTCTTTGTTTTATAAAGCCATTTAAAAACGCACTTTGATATCCATTTGAAAAAGCTTGAAATCATGATAACATGTACATGCAAGTAACATCCTAATTGCATCCATTCTAGCTACAGGTGCATAGGTTTCATCAAAATCAATTCCCTCTTCTTGAGTGTAACCTTGAGCAACAAGCCTAGCCTTGTTTCTCACTATGTTATCACTCTCATCTAGTTTGTTTTTAAAGACCCATTTAGTTCCTATAGTAGATTTGTTTCTAGGCCTATCAACTAATGTCCACACTTTACTTCTCTCAAATTGGTTTAACTCATCTAGCATGGCCATAATCCAAAAGTCATCTTTTAATGCTTCTTTAACATTCTTAGGCTCAAAGCATGAGATAAAAGCAACATTATTAAGCATTTTAAGAGAAGAACGAGTAGTTACCCCCTTCGATGGATCACCCAAGATCTCACCACCTTTGACATAGTTGTACTCCCTTTGGTAGCTCACTTCCTTTTCCTCAAGAGACATGTCTTGCAATGCTTCTAGAGGTGGTTCTTGTGCTTCTTCCTCTTTGGTTGGAGTCTAATTCACCTTTGATGATTCTCCACCATCATTGGCTTCAATGATCCCTACATCATCATCATCACAAGAATCCTTCCTCAGAAGGAGGTTATCATCGAAAAATACATGAATAGATTCATCTACAACTAAAGTTCTTTTGTTAAACACACGATAGGCTTTATAGTTTAAAGAGTAGCCTAGAAAAATAGCTTCATAACTCTTTGCATCAAATTTACCTAAGTTATCTTTTCCATTGTTAAAAACAAAACACTTGCAACCAAAAGGATGAAAATATCTAATGTTAGGCTTTTTAGATTTTAAAATCTCATAAGGAGTTTTCTTCAAAATAGGCCTAATCATTACTCGGTTTATAATATAGCAAGCAGTGTTAGTGGCTTCTACCTAAAAATACTTAGGTAAATTATTTTCACAAAGCATAGTCCTATCCATTTCTTCTAAAGTTCTATTTTTCCTCTCAACTACCCCATTGTGTTGAGGAGTGCGAGGAGCCGAAAAATTATGGCTAATCCCAATTTCATTACAAAAATCTTCAAAACCCATTGTAACGCCCCGGTTTTGGGCTTAGAAGTCTTGGGCGTTGACCGGTCGGTCAAAGTGCTGTTCGAATCGTAAGAGGTTAAATTAGGAAAGCCTAGTTCGGGTTGCATTAAAAATATGGAAAAATGTTCTAAAATCATCTTTTAATATAATTAAGTGAACTGTGAAATCAATTTTGGAAAATGGGTTTTGGAAGGGTGACATTTTGGCTAGTGACCAAAATGTAATTTTTGAAAGTTTGGTGGCTGTTTTATAAAGGGTTGAAACTTTGAATCTTTAAGGAGCTATTTACCCAAAGGGAGTTTCTCCAGATTTTTCTAAGATATTTTGAGTTATAATTCTGATTTTTAAAGTAAAACAAAAGGAGGGAAATCTCATTTAGCCATTTTCATAACTAATTCTCTATTTTCTTTCTCTCTTTTTCTCTCAACCCAAACACTCCATTTCCAGAGATTTGTTTCTGATTTTCTCACCTAAAATCCTCCTTTCAACTCTCATTTGATTCCAAATCATTGTTTCTTCAAAACCTCTTCAATTGCTACAAGTTTCATCAAGGTTTTTCATTCCAAAAAGAGGAGAAACTCAAGTTTGGAGGTAAGAACGTCCTTCTCCTCTGAACTTCAAGTTCTTTACTGAAATTCCTAAGTTTTCAATCCTAAATTGATGTTTAATTAAAGGCTTTTAAGTTGATTTATAGATCTTGGCTAATTATGCAAGATTTTGATGATTTCACATGATTTTTGGTTGATCTGTTAAATCTGTGATTTGAGAGGTGTTTTTGATGTTAAATGATCTCTAAAATGATGTGGAAATGAGTTTGGATTGATGCAATCTCGGATAGGTTGAGTTTCCTAAGTTTAGCTTGTGTTTTAAGGTAGTTTTTGAGGTGATCTTGTGGATCTGGTGTTGCTGGAGGTATAAGGATGTTGTTAGGTTGTTTTTAGATGTTATATGATGTTAATGGAAGTGTGGTTTTGCTGGTTTATGGCTGGGCTTTGTTTAGAAGTGGTTTGGATGCATTTTCGGTTGTGTTTGGTGGCCGAAAATGGAGGTTATGTGAGAGCAGCGAGTTTAGGTGCTTTCATTGAAGCAATTAATGCATGATGATTCATTAATCCTCTGCTTTAATGTGTTGAAACAGGGGAGGCATCCTTGGATCCAAGAGTTGTTGATCCGGAGGCTTGATTTGGTGCTTTGGCTTGAAGCAAAGTGGAAATCGGTGAGTGCATTTGTGAAAATGGATTTTCAGCTTTAAAACCAAGGTTTGAAGGTTTTGGGAGCTTAGTTTAAGTCTAAACAACTTTGCTAAGCTCAAGTGTAAGTTTTCGGATTTCTCTCTAAGTGGTGACCATGTTTTGGTGTGATGCAAAATGATGATTTGCATGTTTTAATTACTGTTTTGAAAGCATGTTTTAGCATGATATTTGCTGATGTTTTAAGCCATGTGTTGAAGGTAACTCTAGGTAGGAGTTCCTTGATTTTATACATTGTATAATGTGGATTTGATGCTTTGAAATGCATGATGAAAATGGCTTGGTTTAATGCTTTAAAACAGTGGATTATATGATGAAAAATATGTATATTGGCAAGTGATGTTTTGAAAAAGTGAAGGTCACTAAGGTGGTTAAAAGTCCTTGAGTGAGCCTTGTTACTTAAGAACATCAAGGTGGTTAAAAGTCCTTGGATGGTTCTTGTTGTGGACACTAAGGTGGTTAAAAGTCCTTAGGTGCTCCTTTCCATGGTGGTTAAAAGTCCATGGGGCCAAGGTGTTTAAAAGTCCTTGGGGCCAAGGTGTTTAAAAGTCCTTGGGGTGATTCAAGCATTGGACATAAAGGTGGTTAAAAGTCCTTGTGTGGTCCTCATTCATGGTGTTTAAAAGTCCATGGCCAAGGTGTTTAAAAGTCCTTGGGGCCAAGGTGTTTAAAAGTCCTTGGGGAAAGTTGTTGAACTTGTTTTAATAAATGAAATGTATCACTTGAGCCAATATGACATGTAAGGTATATTGTGAAGCATGAGATGCTTGTTTTAATGATTATGTTGAAGCATGGGATGCTTGTTTAAATGTATTTTGAAGCATGGAATTGCTTGTCTTAAAGTATGCTTTTGAGCATGTGCAAAGGTTGATTATAAGCATGTTTTGTAAATGTTTACATTGCATTATTGAATGGTTTTTAAAGAGCACTCCTCACTAAGCTTTTGCTTACGCTCTCTCGTTTTCTTAATTCAATAATGCAGAGCACTAGAGTACCTTGAAGGGCAGCAAGAAAGGGCAAGCAATCAAGTTCAAGTAAAGCTCAATGTATGAAGGTTTTATAAGTGCTTTTAGCTTTTGGGGTGATTTGGCAATGGGGGACCTATGGGTGTGTTTTTGGGAGATGTTGGAACTCCCTAAGTATGTTGAATGTTGATTTGTATTGCTGGTTTTGGATTGGATTCTTATTGCTTGGCTATGAAGGTTTATGCATGAATGGTTAGCTTAAGTAGGAAGCATGCCATTAAAATTGTGGTTTTTCTTATGTGATGGTTATATGTTGAATTGGTGATGCAATTATGGTCCTTGCATGTTGAATGACTATGTGGTATGTTTTGGTGATGTTAATTTGAAGTTTGAAGCATGTTTGATGTTGTTTTTGAGTCGATTTTAGGCAGGGGTATCGGTACTCGGGCTTGCGTATCGATACGCCTGAGCCAAATATGCTCATTTATGCCCAGGCGTATCGGTACGGTTGTGTGGGTATCGATACCGTATGAATGCCGTATCGATACACGGGATCTCGTATCGATACCGTCTCTGAAGTTTGGTTACTGCCTTCCCCGAGTATCGATACGACACCAGGCGTATCGATACCTGACCGTTAATTCGGTTGAAAGTATCTTTATATGTTTTGTTTTGTTTACGTTTTGGTCCTGAATCTTGTTTGTTCAATTGAATGAGTTTGAGAAGTCCTTTCGAGCTGAAATTTCACAGGGAAGCATGAAACCTGACTAATTTCAAGATGGTAACTTTAATTTGGACTAAGTCCTCATATTTATCAGAAATTACAATTTGGTCCCTAAAGTTGTAATTTGTTCAATTGGGTCCCTGCTTGATCTCTGATGTTTGTGATCTTTGAGTATGTTGTTTGTGTGATCACAATTAGGGATAATGTGCATCTAGATAAGTTTAAAAAGAAAAAAAAGGGTCGTTAATCAAGGTTGACTTTCGGGTTGACTTTGGTTTTCCCCGTGTGACTTTCTTAATTCGGGTCAACCGTCTAGGCCGGGTTAAGGGGGTTACATTTGGTGGTATCAGAGCTGAGTTCTCGAGTAATTGGGAATGTATGTATGCATGATTAAAGCATGGTTTGGCTTGTGTGCTTGTTGTTTGAAAGCATGTTCAGTGGTTTGAGAAGTTGATGCTTTTGAGATGTATGATGTGATGATGTATGATGAGGGTACCCATTGCCAAACAAAAGCTAAAGAAATGATGTTGATTTTGAAAGAAATTGAGCTTGAATACTTGAAATTGCTTACCTTGCTGGTCCTGACTTTGTTTATTTTTGTATTGTTATGCATGGTAAAAGTATGGCACCACGTAGAGAATTAAGGAGTAGCGTGAGAGCTACGACCCCGGAAGGGAATGTGAATGAAGAGAATACGGGTAGTGCTGTGTTACCTCCTCCTCCACCTGGTGGTGGTGGTGCGGAGAGGGAAAGAGCTGGAGCTGAGGCAGCTGGTGCTAGAGCTGCAGGACCTGAGGTTGGTCAGGGGCAAGCTATGCCTGACATGTCGATGCTGGTACAAGCTATTGCGGGTGCTTTTCGAGCAGCAGTAGCTGGAGCTCAAGGAGCTGGGCATCAGGGAGATGCTGGAGCTAGATTACCCTTAGAGCGTCTGCGCAGTCTTGGTGGGACTGAGTTTAGGGGTATGTCAGCTGAGAGGTCGGAAGCTTGGCTGGAGAGTACCAAGCGTGTCTTGGGACAGATGAGCTGCACTGATGTGCAAAAGCTGGGATGTGTGGTGTCTTTGCTGCAAGGCGATGCTTATACGTGGTGGACGACCACAATCTCTGGAATGGCTGAAGCTGACATCACTTGGACATTCTTTCAGAATGCGTTCAAGAGGAGATATCTAGGAGTGAGATATCTGGATGAGAAGAAGCGTGAATTCATGTCTCTTACCCAAGGGAGCATGAGTGTGGCTGAGTATGAAGTACAGTTCGTACGCCTCAGTCAGTATGCACCGGAGCTGATACCTGATGAGCGAGAGAGGTGCAAAAGGTTCCGTTATGGCTTGGTGACGGAAGTAAAGACCTACATGTTGGCTGCTGAGTACAATGATTTTGATGTGCTAGTGGGCCGAGCAAAGGACATTGAGATGAATCTGAGTTTGTCTGCGAAGGGTGCTGGAGCAAGTTCTGGGAAGAGAGCTGCTGAGTATAGTTCCGGTGGACGGAACAAGAGGGGACGTGATCAGAGGTTTCAGTCCTCAGCTAAGAGAGGTGGAGGTGCACCTGCTAGGGGTGGCAATGCTAGAGCTGACCCTAGTGCTTGTTGGATTTGCGGTTCACGTGGTCACTTGAAGCGTGACTGTCCTCGTGCTGGGAGGGAGGTGCAAGCTCCTGTTGCTGCAGCTGGTTATGAGTGCTGGAATTGTGGTTCTGCTGACCACTTGAGGCGAGATTGTCCGAGGATGGCTGGTGGTCAAGAGTGTGCTCCTGTTGTTGCAGCACCGCAGAGAGGTCGTGGGCGCGGCCGTGGTAATTTTCAGAGGCGAGAGGAAGGTGGTCGCGGAGTAGCTCATGTTGTAGCTATTCAGCCTGAGGGTGGAGGCCAGGCGAGAGTGTATGCTCAGCGCGAGGGAAGGAATGATGCAGATGTGATTGCAGGTACCTTTACTTTGCAATCCTTGTCATTGCTTTCTTTGATTGATTCTGGATCTACGCATTCATACATTTTGCGTGAGCATGCTGAATTGCTTGGTTTGCCTGTTGAGTCTTTGGATGTTGGTGTTAGAGTCACTAGTTCTTTTGGTGAAACTGTTGTGACTCGTAAGCTTTATAGAAGGTGTCCTTTGGTTGTTCAAGAGCATGTTTTTCATGTTGATCTTATGGAGTTGCCCTTTTATGGTTTTGATGTGATCCTTGGTATGGGTTGGCTTGCTGAGCATCATGCTGTTGTAGATTGTGAGAATAAGCGGGTTTTGCTTAAGCTTGCGGATGATTATGAAGTGGTGGTGGTTGGTGAGAATGTGAAGTTTCTTGCCAATGTTGTTTCTACCTTGGAGGCGAGCAGGATGCTGAGGCAGGGCTGTGAAGCTTATCTGGCTTTTGTGATGAATCCTTGTTCTAAGGAGTTGAGGGTGCAAGATATCAGGGTGGTGAAGGAGTTTCCTGATGTTTTTCCTGAGGAGTTGCCTGGTTTACCTCCTAATCGCGAGGTGGAGTTTGGTATTGAGCTGTATGAGAATACCACTCCTGTGTCCATTACTCCCTATAGAATGGCACCTAAGGAGTTGAAGGAGCTGAAGACGCAGTTGCAAGAGTTGCTTGATCGTGGTTTCATCCGGCCGAGTGTGTCGCCTTGGGGTGCTCCTGTCTTGTTTGTGAAGAAGAAAGATGGCACGATGAGGATGTGTATTGATTATCGTCAGCTGAATAAGTTGACTATCAAGAATCGGTATCCTTTGCCGAGGATTGATGATCTCTTTGATCAATTTCGGGGAGCTGCAGTGTTCTCTAAGATTGACTTGAGGTCAGGGTATTATCAGTTGAAGGTGAAGGATGTGGATGTGCCTAAGACAGCTTTCAGGACAAGGTATGGGCATTATGAGTTCCTTGTGATGCCGTTTGGTTTGACAAATGCTCCTGCTGCTTTCATGGACATGATGAATCGTGTTTTTCATGAATACCTGGACAAGTTCGTTGTGGTGTTCATTGATGATATCCTTGTGTACTCGCGTACTGAGGAAGAGCACGAAGAGCATTTGAGGATTGTGCTGCAAGCTTTGTTGGAGAATCAGCTTTATGCTAAGCTGAGCAAGTGTGAGTTTTGGCTTAGGGAGGTGGTGTTTCTTGGGCATGTGGTCTCAGCTGAGGGGATTCGTGTTGATCCTCAGAAGATTGAAGCGGTAATGAATTGGAAAGTTCCTAAGTCTGTTCAGGAGGTTCGTAGTTTCCTTGGTTTGGCAGGATACTACCGAAGGTTTGTGGATGGTTTCTCTAAGATTGCTGCTCCTTTGACGAAGTTGTTGCAGAAAGATGTTAGGTATGAGTGGATAGAAGCGAGACAGCAGGCTTTTGAGAAGCTGAAGATGGCTTTGACGCAAGCTCCTATCTTGATTCAGCCTGAATCAGGGAAAGAGTTTGTGGTCTACAGTGATGCATCCTATGTTGGTTTGGGGTGTGTGCTGATGCAAGAGGGTAAGGTTGTGGCTTATGCGTCGCGGCAGTTGAAGGTGCATGAGCGCAATTATCCTACGCATGATATTGAGCTGGCTGCAGTGGTTTTTGCTCTGAAGATCTGGAGGCATTATCTGTATGGTGAGAAGTGTACGGTGTACACTGATCACAAGAGTTTGAGGTATCTGATGTCTCAGAAGGAGTTGAATCTTAGGCAGCGGCGTTGGTTGGAGTTGCTCAAGGATTATGATCTGACGATAGAGTATCATCCTGGAAAGGCTAATGTTGTTGCGGATGCCTTGAGTAGGAAGGTAGCTGTTGAGCTGAGAGTTATGTTTGCTAGCTTGAGCATATTGAGGGATGGTGGTCTTGTTGCTGAGTTGCAGGTGAAACCATCGTTGGTTCAGTTGATCAAGGATAAGCAGTTGTTGGATGATTCCTTGGTATCTCATGTTCAGGACATCGCGGAGGGTAGACCTTCGGATTTCTGCTTTAATGAGGATGGAGTGTTGTGTTTTGGGAGTCGAATAGTAGTGCCTGCTGATGCTGAGTTGAGGCGTGCTATTCTGACTGAAGGTCATAGTAGTCCTTTTGCTATGCACCCTGGTAGTACTAAGATGTATCGTGATCTTCGTGATGAGTACTATTGGGTGGGTTTGAAGAAGGATGTTGCAGAGTTTGTGAGCAAGTGTTTGGTGTGTCAGCGAGTTAAGGCTGAACATCAGGTTCCTTCTGGTTTGTTGCAACCGTTGAAAATCCCTGAATGGAAGTGGGAGAGGGTTACCATGGATTTTGTATCTGGTTTACCTTTGTCTCCATCGAAGAAGAATTCTGTTTGGGTGATTGTGGATCGCTTGACGAAGTGTGCGCATTTCTTGCCTGTGCATACTACGTTTTCTTTGGATAAGCTGGCAGAGCTGTACATTGCTGAGATTGTGAGGCTGCATGGTGTGCCTAAGTCGATCGTGTCGGATAGGGATCCGAGGTTCACATCGCGTTTCTGGCAGTGTTTGCATCAAGCTCTGGGTACAAGGTTGCATTTCAGTACATCCTATCATCCTCAGTCGGATGGTCAGTCTGAGCGAGTTATTCAGATTTTGGAGGATATGTTGAGATGCTGCGTGATAGAGTTCCAAGGTTCTTGGGAGAAGCATCTGCCTTTGGTTGAGTTCGCTTATAACAACAGTTTTCAGGCAAGTATACAGATGGCACCTTATGAGGCTCTGTATGGGAGGAAGTGTAGGACTCCTCTGTGTTGGGCTGAAACTGGTCAAAAGTAGGTTTCGATGCCGGCTTTGTTGAAAGGAACCACCGAGAAGGTGAAGCTCATTTGTGAGCGGTTGAAGGCTGCTTCTGACCGGCAGAAATCTTACGCGGATTTGAAGCGTAAGGAGATAGAGTATGCGGTGGGTGATCGTGTGTTCTTGAAGGTTTCGCCTTGGAAGAAGGTGATGAGGTTTGGTCGGAAGGGTAAGCTGAGCCCTAGATACATTGGACCGTATGAGGTTGTTGAGCGTGTGGGTCCTGTTGCGTATCGGTTGAGGTTACCTCAGGAGCTGGAGAAGATTCATGATGTGTTCCATGTTTCTATGCTCCGGAAGTATAGATCTGATCCTTCGCATGTGATGCCTGTGGAGGAAGTGGTTTTGAATACGGATTTGACCTACGATGAGGAACCGGTGAAGGTTCTAGATTCAGATAGCAAGGTTCTTCGTGGCAACACCATTGAGTTGGTGAAGGTGCTGTGGAAGCATCGCGGTGTTGAGGAAGCCACGTGGGAGCGGAAGGAAGACATGCTGAAGCAGTTTCCTTATCTCTTTTCTTCAGGTAAATTTCGAGGACGAAATTTCTTAAGGGGGGAGAGTTGTAACGCCCCGGTTTTGGGCTTAGAAGTCTTGGGCGTTGACCGGTCGGTCAAAGTGCTGTTCGAATCGTAAGAGGTTAAATTAGGAAAGCCTAGTTCGGGTTGCATTAAAAATATGAAAAAATGTTCTAAAATCATCTTTTAATATAATTAAGTGAAATGTGAAATCAATTTTGGAAAATGGGTTTTGGAAGGGTGACATTTTGGCTAGTGACCAAAATGTAATTTTTGAAAGTTTGGTGGCTGTTTTATAAAGGGTTGAAACTTTGAATCTTTAAGGAGCTATTTACCCAAAGGGAGTTTCTCCAGATTTTTCTAAGATATTTTGAGATATAATTCTGATTTTTAAAGTAAAACAAAAGGAGGGAAATCTCGTTTAGCCATTTTCATAACTAATTCTCTATTTTCTTTCTCTCTTTTTCTCTCAACCCAAACACTCCATTTCCAGAGATTTGTTTCTGATTTTCTCACCTAAAATCCTCCTTTCAACTCTCATTTGATTCCAAATCATTGTTTCTTCAAAACCTCTTCAATTGCTACAAGTTTCATCAAGGTTTTTCATTCCAAAAAGAGGAGAAACTCAAGTTTGGAGGTAAGAACGTCCTTCTCCTCTGAACTTCAAGTTCTTTACTGAAATTCCTAAGTTTTCAATCCTAAATTGATGTTTAATTAAAGGCTTTTAAGTTGATTTATAGATCTTGGCTAATTATGCAAGATTTTGATGATTTCACATGATTTTCGTTTGATCTGTTAAATCTGTGATTTGAGAGGTGTTTTTGATGTTAAATGATCTCTAAAATGATGTGGAAATGAGTTTGGATTGATGCAATCTCGGATAGGTTGAGTTTCCTAAGTTTAGCTTGTGTTTTAAGGTAGTTTTTGAGGTGATCTTGTGGATCTGGTGTTGCTGGAGGTATAAGGATGTTGTTAGGTTGTTTTTAGATGTTATATGATGTTAATGGAAGTGTGGTTTTGCTGGTTTATGGCTGGGCTTTGTTTAGAAGTGGTTTGGATGCATTTTCGGTTGTGTTTGGTGGCCGAAAATGGAGGTTATGTGAGAGCAGCGAGTTTAGGTGCTTTCATTGAAGCAATTAATGCATGATGATTCATTAATCCTCTGCTTTAATGTGTTGAAACAGGGGAGGCATCCTTGGATCCAAGAGTTGTTGATCCGGAGGCTTGATTTGGTGCTTTGGCTTGAAGCAAAGTGGAAATCGGTGAGTGCATTTGTGAAAATGGATTTTCAGCTTTAAAACCAAGGTTTGAAGGTTTTGGGAGCTTAGTTTAAGTCTAAACAACTTTGCTAAGCTCAAGTGTAAGTTTTCGGATTTCTCTCTAAGTGGTGACCATGTTTTGGTGTGATGCAAAATGATGATTTGCATGTTTTAATTACTGTTTTGAAAGCATGATATTTGCTGATGTTTTAAGCCATGTGTTGAAGGTAACTCTAGGTAGGAGTTCCTTGATTTTATACATTGTATAATGTGGATTTGATGCTTTGAAATGCATGATGAAAATGGCTTGGTTTAATGCTTTAAAACAGTGGATTATATGATGAAAAATATGTATATTGGCAAGTGATGTTTTGAAAAAGTGAAGGTCACTAAGGTGGTTAAAAGTCCTTGAGTGAGCCTTGTTACTTAAGAACATCAAGGTGGTTAAAAGTCCTTGGATGGTTCTTGTTGCGGACACTAAGGTGGTTAAAAGTCCTTAGGTGCTCCTTTCCATGGTGGTTAAAAGTCCATGGGGCCAAGGTGTTTAAAAGTCCTTGGGGCCAAGGTGTTTAAAAGTCCTTGGGGTGATTCAAGCATTGGACACAAAGGTGGTTAAAAGTCCTTGTGTGGTCCTCATTCATGGTGTTTAAAAGTCCATGGCCAAGGTGTTTAAAAGTCCTTGGGGCCAAGGTGTTTAAAAGTCCTTGGGGAAAGTTGTTGAATTTGTTTTAATAAATGAAATGTATCACTTGAGCCAATATGACATGTAAGGTATATTGTGAAGCATGAGATGCTTGTTTTAATGATTATGTTGAAGCATGGGATGCTTGTTTAAATGTATTTTGAAGCATGGAATTGCTTGTCTTAAAGTATGCTTTTGAGCATGTGCAAAGGTTGATTATAAGCATGTTTTGTAAATATTTACATTGCATTATTGAATTGTTTTTAAAGAGCACTCCTCACTAAGCTTTTGCTTACGCTCTCTCGTTTTCTTAATTCAATAATGCAGAGCACTAGAGTACCTTGAAGGGCAGCAAGAAAGGGCAAGCAATCAAGTTCAATTAAAGCTCAATGTATGAAGGTTTTATAAGTGCTTTTAGCTTTTGGGGTGATTTGGCAATGGGGGACCTATGGGTGTGTTTTTGGGAGATGTTGGAACTCCCTAAGTATGTTGAATGCTGATTTGTATTGCTGGTTTTGGATTGGATTCTTATTGCTTGGCTATGAAGGTTTATGCATGAATGGTTAGCTTAAGTAGGAAGCATGCCATTAAAATTGGGGTTTTTCTTATGTGATGGTTATATGTTGAATTGGTGATGCAATTATGGTCCTTGCATGTTGAATGACTATGTGGTATGTTTTGGTGATGTTAATTTGAAGTTTGAAGCATGTTTGATGTTGTTTTTGAGTCGATTTCAGGCAGGGGTATCGGTACTCGGGCTTGCGTATCGATACGCCTGAGCCAAATATGCTCATTTCTGCCCAGGCGTATCGGTACGGTTCTGTGGGTATCGATACCGTATGAATGCCGTATCGATACACGGGATCTCGTATCGATACCGTCTCTGAAGTTTGGTTACTGCCTTCCCCGAGTATCGATACGACACCAGGCGTATCGATACCTGACCGTTAATTCGGTTGAAAGTATCTTTATATGTTTTGTTTTGTTTACGTTTTGGTCCTGAATCTTGTTTGTTCAATTGAATGAGTTTGAGAAGTCCTTTCGAGCTGAAATTTCACAGGGAAGCATGAAACCTGACTAATTTCAAGATGGTAACTTTAATTTGGACTAAGTCCTCATATTTATCAGAAATTACAATTTGGTCCCTAAAGTTGTAATTTGTTCAATTGGGTCCCTGTTTGATCTCTGATGTTTGTGATCTTTGAGTATGTTGTTTGTGTGATCACAATTAGGGATAATGTGCATCTAGATAAGTTTAAAAAGAAAAAAAAAGGGTCGTTAATCAAGGTTGACTTTCGGGTTGACTTTGGTTTTCCCCGTGTGACTTTCTTAATTCGGGTCAACCGTCTAAGCCGGGTTAAGGGGGTTACACCCATATTTTGAAATTTGGTTCTATGATCACTTCTAATATGTGAAATTTTATGTTCAAGATCATTTTGGGTTATTTTTTAAAATGTGATGAAGTTTTCTAAAGTCTCATCTTTGGTGCTTAAAAAGAGAACCCAAGTATACCTAGAGTAATCATAAACAAGCACAATTGTATATAATTTTCCACCTACTTGTAGAAACATCATTAATGGACTTGAAAGAGGCTCTATGTTGTTTACCTTTAGCATATGCATCACAAATTTTATCTAATGAGAACATGAGCTTAGGTAGGCCTCTAACTAGATTAAGAGAAACTAATTTTTCTAAAACGCTAATGCTAGCATGTCCTAGTTTTGTATGCCATAATCATGTATCATTTTCATTTTGTGCAACTAAGCATGCATGGAATGTATGAATATCATCTAGATGCACCATATAAATATTGCGTATGCGATGACCAATGAGCATTGTTTTGTTACATTTAATGTCTACTATTCTACATCCATTTACATCAAACATGGCATTAAACCCTTTATCACACAATTGACTAATGCTCAACAAATTGTGTTTTATGGAAGAGTGATTACCTATGGAGCCAATACATTCAATGTGGCCTTTGGAGTTGTCACCAAAAGTTACTACTCCTATACTTTTTGGCTTTAATTCCATGAATCGACTCTTGTCTCCGGTCATGTGCCTCGAGCATCCACTATCAAGGTATCATGAATTTTGACTTTGTGCTTTGACCTAGTAGCAATGCTCCCCCTACAAACAAAGAGTTTAAACTTTGATTTTTGGTGCCCAAATCATTTTGGGTCCATGAGTGTTAGCTCCCAAAAGCTTGGTTCCCTTAGGAATCCAAGATGAAAAGGCATTAACATTATTAGATTTTACAAGTTCCTTAGTAACCCATACACTTCTAATCTTTTTAGTCCTATAATGCCTATAGGAGCCACTTTGTTTGTAGTTCAAATTCTTTCTTTTTGTAAAGTTGGTTTTTGAAGATTCAACCTTTTCATGTTTTGAAGAATCAACACTTTTGAAAGATCTTTTTAGGTTATTCACCAATTTTTGGTGTTCATCATTACATTGAGAAAGAATGTTGTTCAAATCAATATTTTCTTGCTCAAAGAACTTTAAATCATCTTGCAAGCTTAAAAACTTTTTCTCAAAATTCGAGTTAGTTTTAGAGAGTAAATCGTTTTGAGCTTTCAAATCTGAAATGACCTTTTTGTTATTCAAAACGGACTCCTTGTATTTCTCTACTAACTCATCATATACCTCTTGTAACTCATCATATGCATCATGCAATTCATCAAATGTAAAATCATAGCAAGATGAGTTAGAGGTTGCCATAGAATCCTCTTCAAGAGACATGCAGCAAAGGTTGGCCACGTCGTGTTCCTCATCATCGGATGACTCCTCATCACTCCATGTAACAATCTTGGCTTTGAGATTCTTCTTCTTCTCAAAGCCCTTTTACTTGAGTTGAGGGCAATCAGAACGAATTTGACACGACTTCTTGCACTCAAAGCAAATGATATGATCATTTTCCTCTTCTTTGCTTTTGTTCTTGAAGTCTCTCTTTCTTTGAAATTTCCTCCCTTGGTTAGACTTCATGAACCGTGAGAATCGTTTGGCTATCATTGCCAACTTCTCGAAATCTTCCTCCTCACTAGAAGAGCTCTCCTCTTGTAGAGAGGACTTGAGAGCAACTTCTAGCTTCTTTTTTCTTATCCACCTCTTGTTTCTCTATTCTCCTTTCTTATTTCTTCTTTTCTTCTTCTCTTCCTTGTTTCATAATCTCAAGAGTAAGGAGAGAACCAACTAGCTCATCAAGCTTTAAGGTCTTCAAATTCTTAGCTTCAATGATGGCCATTCTTTTACCATCCCAAGATTCCGGGAGAGAATATAGAAGCTTCCTAACTAGCTTGTCTTCGAGAATTAGTTCACCTAATCCATTTAGACCATTAACGATGATCGAAAATCGATCAAACATCTTGAAGAAACTCTCATCGGGATCCATCTTGAAGTTCTCGTAACTCAAATTTAGAAGCCTGGTCTTCAACTCCTTAACGTCGCTAGTTCCTTCATAAGTTGTCTCAAGAGTGTCCCACACTTCTTTGGCGCTCTCAATTCAAGAAACCTTAGAATAGATGTCCGGACCAAGTGCACAAAAGATGATTTGTAATGCTTTATCGTTGACATGCATCCTTTTTCTATCCTCTTCGGTCATCTCTGATTTCACCATCGGGACAAGTCTTCTTTCATCATTTCTTTTCATCGGAATGTAAGTCTTCAACTACTTCCCAAACCATGTAGTCAGTGGATTTGATGAAGAGACACATCCTATTCTTCCAATATGGGTAGTTGTCCCCATTCAAGAAAGGTGGTTTAGTGGTGGATTGAGACTTGTAGAGATTGGAGGTTGAGGTAGATGTCATGACTTGAGTAGAAATTTGATCACACTCTTCTAGGATCTCCTCTTCTGGTTGTTAATCCTTCGAAAGTGGTACGCTCTGATAGCAATTGTTGAGTGGATCGTTGAATCGATAAATGCCAAGAGGGAGTGAATTGGATTTTTAAATTGGTTGGTAGTGAAGTGGTAAAATAAAAATTAAAGACAAAGGAACTTATAGTGGTTCAAGTTCCAAATGAACTCTACATCCACTACCTTAGCTCCCACTAAGGATTTTCCAAACAACTTCACTAGTTGATCTTCCCATTTTCTAGTCTTAAGAGGAAACCTTTACACAAATGGTCAATTTTCTACCCAAAATTGAACAAGCCCTCTAACAAGTTTACAAAGAAGAATGTGGCAATTACAATGTATCTCTAAAGACTAATATTACCCAATTACAAGAACTCAACCCAATTAAATCTGAAAAATAGGAAATTACAAGGATTGACAATTGAGGTTTTACAAAGATAGGAATTTAAGCACTTGAGCTTGGATTTGATATAGGATTGTTTCTCTTAGGATCAATAGTTGTTGCTGGTTGTTTTTGGACTCCCTTTTATACATTCTCATTCAATTCTAGCTGTTGGGGTTGTTGCAATCATAAATATAGCCATTGGGATGCAATCTTCCCACCATAAATGCATTTCTACAACTACCTGTTTCGAAGGACTTGTACCTGTTTCGAAACAGAAGGAAATAGAAATAGCCGTTGGGGTGTAATTAAGAGACCATATCGAAAAGGGCACGATAGTTTTAATATGCTAAGAGCCCGTTCCGAAATGGCTTGACATCCGTTCCAAAACAATTTGAAACTGCAAAACCCATATCGAAACGTGCTTAAATCGTTTTGATACACCTTAACCGTTTTGTGAAAAATAGTTATAAAATTGCAAGGATCATAAAATTTAAATCCAAGTTCAAATCTCCTTTCGAAACGTTTAAGGTCGTTTCGATACGGCAGTATCGAAACGGGTTTGCCCGTTCCGTTGCTCTTCATCTGTTTAGAAACATGGGTCCCTGTTTTGATAGTGTGGTATCGAAACAGGTTGACTTGTTCCGAAACAAATGTTAACAGTTTCAAAACGTTCCGAAACACTTAAAGGATGTATTGAAACGGTGACTAAAAAATCACTGTTTTGACTTTGAAAACACTAAGAATAATTTGTATAACCCTTTGGTTTTGACTTTACCACTTTGCATAAAAAAATTTAGAAGTTTTGAGGACTTAAAAATTTATTTTCTATTTTCAATTTATTCCTTAAATCCTTTGTTATATCAAAAATTTATTTTCTATTTTCAATTTAGTCCTTAAAAGTTTTGAGGACTTGACCACAATGCACACACACCATACAGACATTGTGATTGAACATGGGTCTCCTAAGATGAACATCACCAACTTTTCCACTGAGACTACTGGTTGATTAGAGCTATTATTTGCCTAAGGTGTGTTTCTTTTCGTGTTATATATTTGTGAAATGATGTTTATACTTGATTTATTATCTGAATTGTGTTTTGAGAATGCTTTGAAACATCATGCATGACATATTAAACTGTGTTTTTAAATCAAGCATTGAATTTTCGGAAATAAGAAACTCTAATTTATGATTTCCAAATCATATCATTGAGTTATAGGACCAGAATTGTGTTCGGAAAAAGCGTGGGAAACCTCCACTCTGGCAAGAGAAACCTCCACTCTAGCGAGGACAACCTCCACTCTGTATGATATCAGATAGTTGGGTATTGAGTCATGCATCGGACATCATAACATTATGATTTGAATTTATCGGATTTAAGGTGTCTTTAAGAAACTTTATCATTAAAATAAAATATGGTTTTGGTTGTGTTTGGTTGCACTTTAGAGACATACTAAGCTCTTTAGCTTACACCCCATAGTTTCTCTTTCAGATTATCAAACTCTCTTATGAGACTCGCTACTTGGAGGATCTCACTCCTTTTCAAACATCACTATTATATATCAGTATGAACTTATTAATTATTTCAGATTATTTATAATATTTGGGACACCTATGTAATTTGGACATTTGGGACTGATTTAATTTGGGATTAATTGAGTTCTTGCATTTATAATTTGGTTTTCAAATATTTTATCAACTATTAGAATATTATTTAAAATACCGAGTTTTATAATAATTCGAATATTTATAGAGTTCTACTTGTTTGATCAATTACCTTGAATTATAAATTATTTTAACCTAAAAATTGTTTCTTAAGGGACATGTTTTCAAAATCGAATTTTTAGATTCGACATATTTCTCCTGGGCTGTGTTTAGGGGATTACACCCACTCTACTGTCCCATCATGTGGCTCGCCCCTCTCCTTGAGAAGCCTCGACCCCTCTGAGCTATAAATGAAGTCCTCTAATTTTGAACTAGGGTAGTGTCAACAGTCACTTGGCAATATCTCACGAAGTGGTCGGGAGATCAACAACCATAGCATACCTTAGCATTCTCCATGGTGCCTACGCCCACACTGGCCACAAACAGGTGCACTAGACCCTCTCGTTGAAACTTCAAAACTCATTGTCGAATAGGAAGGATTAGCCTGCGATAGTTAGCGGACTCAGACCTACAGTTTGACCTCGCAAACTGACCCATATTCCTCCTAGAGTGAGATTGTGTAGGGATGAAAGTGGGGCAGGGCGAGTCAGATTTTTTACCATCCCGACCTTGACCCGAGAAATGATCACCGAGACCCGACTCCAACCTGACCCGAATATTTTTTATGTTTTATCTGCCCCAACTCCGACCCAACACGAATTTTTTTAACAAAATATTTTTTCGGCATCGAAATATATTTATTTTCTCAAAAAATTAAACAAACTATACTAACAAGTACATATAAATCACACATAACCAAAACAACAATTACAAACCCATATGAAATATACATACAAATGCAGATCTAAAAAGTTTTTATGCAACAAATAGTTATCAAATCAATATCCAAGAAAAATATTCTCAACAGATCTGATGGGTTTGTGAAGAAACCCACCTAAAAATTTTGAATGAAAATGAATACGAAATTAATAAGAAAAAAATGAGATATGAAAATGGTAAAGTAGAAGCGAAAAATACATTAAGAAGATGAGATTTTTTTATCAACTGGAGAAGATGAGAATGGGCAGAGACGACAGTAAGATCAATATAAAAACTAAACTAAAGAACAAGTATAATGACAAAAAATAAAACAATAAATGACCACCAAATCAATCACACATAAAGCTTCTCGGGCCCCTCAAAACACTTCCTAGTGGTCTTGAAAATATTAATCTTAATAAAAATAGTATAAAAAGAACAAATGTTAAAATACATAAGATATTTCTGTATTAAACTCGGGTCGATTCGGGTAAGAGATTTTTCTTCCTAAACTTGAACTCGTCCCGACCCCAACTACATTATCATTAAAGCCTAACCCAACTTGATCTGAACCCTTCCACTAGAACTTCTATGACCCTTAGTGTAACCCCCTCGACCAGGTCTGGGTGAAAGATCGAACCGAAGGGATCATACATGGAATATTGAAGTAAAATGGGAGGTTTACCTCAATAGACGACCCTATTTTTTTCATTTTATCTTGTTTAGATGCTCATTATGATCTTAAGTGTTTAACATCGCATCGAAACATTTACAACTCGATCAAACATCGATTTGGGACTCAATTGCATTCAATTACATTTTAGGGACAATTTTGTAATTTCACCAAACTACAGGGACTTCTTCATTCAGGGACTAAAACGTAAAGATTCATAACAAACAAAGATACTTTTAACTACCTTAACATCCAACCGTATCGATACCCTAGAGACAGTATCGATACGCCCACATCAAGCATATTCCCATATTTAAATTCAACAAGACCACATCGATACCCTCTAAGCCCATACTGATACCCCAAAAACCAGTAGCATAAAACCGTACCAATACACCCCCGTGTATCGATACGCCCCTTCAATTTTGTTGGTCCATATCGGTACCCATTCTACTGTACCGATACCCATGGACCTGTAATGTCATATTTTGCTAGTTTTTCACACTTTAATCCACTCTAAAGCATTCTAACAAACTTCAAACATGCATACATCATACTTTAACAACAAACCTCAATCATATATGGCAGTTTCATCATCAACACATAAAAGTAAGCATCAATCAATTCTATAGGCATGCTTCCTAAACAAAATGACCACTCAAGACCTAAAATGAAAACCAAAGCATAAACCAACAAGTAATGGTCATTTACAAGTCACTTAAGGCATCTCAAACTTGCCCCAAAATAGAGAGTTCCAAATACAATCTCCCAAACATAAAGCATTCTCCCATTGCCAATTTATTACTAACGTGTAAACGTAAAACCATACTTGAGCAAAGTGTCACTCATTGGTAATTCTCACTTGCTTCCTTGCCGCCTCAAAAGTTATTTCTCTGCATTATTGGAAAAAAGAGTGTAAGTATATAATGCCTAGTGAGGGGTGCTCAAAACAAACCAACAACAACAATGCAATTAAAAACCGTTTCTTATTTAGAAATCTCTATCTCTATCTCATCATGCTCATTCTATCTCATGCTTGAAATCATTTTCAAAGCAAAACCTCATCATTTAAACCACATGTACCGTCTATCTCATGCATTAATCAAAATGCAAAGTCTAAAAGCAAAGCCTTACATGCTTGTTTAATCAAAAGCATTTCTCAAAACATGATCTCATGTGCATCTCATTTCATAAAAGCATTTATATCAAGGTACATGTGAATCTCATCATCAATCTCATATATTGGCATTTTAGCAACATTACTCGGATATGCGGATAGCTTGACAGAATCACACATCGTGAAGTCCTACCTCGGTGGAATCTCACATCATCGGACTCTCATGGCGGCATCTCTCATCGCCAAAAAGCTTGGGTGTTTCACCAAGACCTACCGTGGTGGAATCTCTCATCACCACACTCTCACTTTGGAATGGGATTGCACAACCCCTATTGCCCGAACCAAAGAGCACGTATGAGTTTTTTATATTGTAGTGCACTTGTAACCCTCTTAGCCCGACTTAGACGCCCGACCCGAACTAAGAAGATTACACGAGAAAAACCAAAGTCAACTCGTTAAAGTCAACCTCGATTAACAACCCTTTTTTTCTAGATGCACATTATTAACCTATATGTTCAGCAAAGCGATTAGGTGAAAACGGCACATCGATCGGAGTTCGATTAGGGTTCAATTGCCTAAATTACACATTTAGGGACTAAACCGTAATTTCCAGAAAATACAGGGACTTTTCAGATTTTAAAGTTACCAATCCTTAATTAGTCATGTAACATGCCAACATGCCAAATTTCAGCTCAAACGGATCATCCAAACTCATCCAATTGAACATACAACATTCAGGGACCAAAATGTAACAATTCAGAACATAAAAAGATTCCACTAACTGAAATTAACGAACCCGTATCGATACGCCTTAACCTATATTGATACGCAAAATGGCAGTAGCTAGAGTTGGCAAAAGTGTATCGATACGCTCAAGCCCGTATCGATACGACCTTCAAACTTTTGCCTAGGCGTATCGATACGCGGGCAAATCTTATCGGTACACTCAAGATGAAAATCCTGAATTAAGCCTTAGTGTATCGATACTCTTCCCCAAGTGTAACGCCCCGGTTTTAGGCTTAGAAGTTTTGGGCGTTGACCGGTTCGGTCAAAGTGTTGTTCGAATATAAAAAGGTGAAATTAGGAAAGCCTAGTTCGGGTTGCATTTAAAATATGGAAAAATGTTCTAAAATCCTCTTTTAATATATATAAGTGAACTGTGAAATCAATTTTACAAAATGAGGTTTGGAAGGGTGACATTTTGGCTAGTGACCAAAATGTAATTTTTGAAAACTGCGTGACTGTTTTAGAAAGGATTGAAACTTTGAATCTTTAAGGAGCTATTTACCCAAAGGGAGTTTCTCCAGATTTTTTCTAAGATATTAAATGAATTATTTCTGATTTTTAAACTAAAGAAAAGTGGAGGGAAGATATTTTCCTAATTCTAACTAACTTTTCTCTCAAATCTTCTATTTTCTTTTCTCTCATTTTCTCTCAACCCAAACACCTTTTCTCCAGAGATTTTCTTCTGATTTTGTCACTTAAATCTCTCTTTTCAATTCTCTTTTGATTGCTAATCATCTCATCAACAAAACCTCACCATTTGCTAATTGATTCTTCAAGCTTTTTGGTTCTAAAAGGAGAGAAACTCAAGTTTGGAGGTAAGAACGTCCTTCTCCTCTAAACTCTCGGTTCTTTACTGAAATTCCTAAGTTCTCAATCCTTAATTGATGTTTTATAAATGGCTTTTAAGTTGTGAAATGGATCTTGGCTTTAAATGCAAGATTTGATGATTTTTGGTGGATTTTCGTATGATCTGATTGGGCTGTGTTTTAAGGTGTTAATTTGATGTTAAATGAATGTTAATTTGATTGGAAATTGAGTTTTAATTAATGCAATCCCGGATAGGTTGAATTTCCTAAGTTTAGCTTGTGATTCTTGGTTGTTTTGGGGTGATCTTGTGGATCTGTTGTTGCTGGAGCTATAAGGATGTTGTTAGGTCCTTTTTAGTTGTTAAATGTTGTTAAAGGATGTTTAGTTTTGATGGTTTTTGGCTGGGCATTGTTGAGGAGTTGTTTGGATGCATTTTCGGTGGTGTTTGGTAGCCGAAAATGGAGTGTGGATGAGAGCAGCGAGTTTAGGTGCTTTAATTGAAGCTATTAATGCATGATGATGCATTAATCCTCTGCTTTGATGTGTTTAAAACATGGGAGTCATCTTTGGATCCAAGTGGTGGTGATCCGGAAGCTTGATTTGTGCTTCGGCAAGAGGCGAAGTGGAATCGGTGAGTGAAATTGGGTTTTCAGCTTTGAAACCAATGTCTTGGGAGCTTAGTCTAAGTCTAAACAACTTTACTAAGCTCAAGTGTAAGTTTTCGGAAAAACTCTCTAGTGGTGGCCATGGTTTGGTTGTTATGCAATGTGGTTTATTGCATGATTTAAATTCTGTTTTGAAAGCATGATTTAGCATGGTTATTGCTGATTTTGTAAGCCATGTGTTGAAAGAAGCTCAAGGTAAGAGTTCCTTGTTTTTGAACATTGTTTAAATGTGGTTTGATGCTTAAAGATGCATGATGTTTATGGCTTGGTTAAATGCTTTAAAACAGTGGATTATTTGATGATAATGATGCATATTGGCAAGTGATGTTTAAGGTCACAAAGGTGGTTAAAAGTCCTTGTGTGAGCCATGTATATTTAAGAACATCAAGGTGGTTAAAAGTCCTTGGATGGTTCTTGGTTAAGATCACAAAGGTGGTTAAAAGTCCTTGTGTGGATCTTGGAAAGTTTAAGAACATCAAGGTGGTTAAAAGTCCTTGGATGGTTCTTGGTTAAGGCTCAAGGTGGTTAAAAGTCCTTGGAAAGCCTTGGTTACTTAAGAACTCCAAGGTGGTTAAAAGTCCTTGGGAGATTCTTGTTAAGGACACAAAGGTGGTTAAAAGTCCTTGTGTGGTCCTTGCCATGGTGTTTAAAAGTCCATGGGTCCATGGTGTTTAAAAGTCCATGGGGATAAGATCACAATGGTGTTTAAAAGTCCATGTGTGAATCTTATGTGAATTGTATCACTTGTTGCCAATATGACTTGTTATGAACTTGAAGCATGAGATGCTTGTTTAAAATGTTTAAGAGCATGTTTAATGTTACTTGAAGCATGAGATGCTTGTTTTAAATGTTTAAGAACATGTTATTGATGCTTGAAGCATGATTTATAAATGAGTTTTATAAATGCATTATTGAATGGTTTTAATGAGCATTCCTCACTAAGCTTTTGCTTACGCTCTCTCTCTTTTCTTAAACCAATAATGCAGAGCATTAAAGTGCATTGAGGGCAGCAAGGAAGGCAAGCAATCAAGTGGAAACTAAGCTCAAGTATGGAAAGGTTTCTTAACACTTTTAGCTTTTGGCATTTGGCAATGGGGGACCTATGTGGATGTTTTGGGAGATGTTTTGAACTCCCTAAGTTTGATTAATGTTGTTAATAATGCTGGTCTTGTATTTGGCCATTATATGTTTGGTTTGGAGATTTAATGCTTGAATGGTTGCTAAAGTAGGAAGTATGCCTTTAGATTTGGGGCTTTTCATAATTGATGCCATGTTGTTGATTGAATGATGCATGGATGTTCCTTATATGTTGAATTTCTTGCTGGTATAGTTTGGTAGCATTTGGAGCATGTATGGCAAGTCAATTGTGTGTTTTAGCAGCCATTTCTCTACATTCTGTGCAGCCCGTATCAGAACAGTGGCTACCGTTTTGGAACGGGTGCCTTGCAGCAGCCAGGCGTCCGAAACGGAAGACATCGTTCTGAAATGGAAAGCTCTCTGCCAGCCCTCGTTTCGGAACGCGTTGCGGAACGGTCCCGCGTTTCGAAACAGGTTCTCCCTGTTTCGGAACACCTGACCGTTGGGGCTGACATTGGCAGTTAAATGTTTTGAAATGTTTGCATTTTGGTCCTGAATCTTGTTTGTGCAATTGTATGAGTTTGGGATGTCCGTTTGAGCTGAAAATTTGTAGAGAAGCATGAAACTTGACTAATTACAAGTTGGTAACTTTAATTTGGGTTAAGACCTTGTAATTTACAGAATTTACAATTTGGTCCCTAAAGTTGTAAATTGTTCAATTGGGTCCCTGTTTGATCTCTGATGTTTATGATCTTTGAGTATGTTGTTTGAATGATCATAACTAGGGTTAATGTGCATCTAGACAAGTTTAAAAAAAAGGGTCGTTAATCAAGGTTGACTTTCGGGTTGACTTTGGTTTTCCCCGTGTGACTTTCTTAATTCGGGTCAACCGTCTAGGCCGGGTTAAGGGGGTTACATTTGGTGGTATCAGAGCTGAGTTCTTGAGTAATTGGGAATGAATGTGTGCATGATTGAAGTATGTATGCTATGTATGCTTGTTGAGTGAAAGCATGATGATTGGTTTGTGATTTTGATGCGATTGAGTTGTATGCTGTGATGAAGCATGTTGTGGGTACCCATTGCCAAATCAAAGCTAATGAAAAGATGTTGATTTTAAATGAAATTGAGCTTGAGTACTTGGATTGCTTACCTTGCTGGACCTGACTTTGTTTATTTGCATTGTGATTGCATGGTTAGAGTATGGCACCGCGTAGAGAGTTGAGAAGTAATGTGCGAGCTACGGCTCCGAATGAGAATGAGAATGAGGAGAATGCGGGAAGTGCGGTGTTACCTCCTCCTCCACCTGGTGGTGGTGGTGCTGAGGGTGAAAGAGCTAAAGCTGCAGCTGGTGCTGGGGTCGCTGGACCTGAAGCTGGTCAGGGGCAAGCTATGCCTGACATGACGATGTTGGTGCAAGCTATTGCTGGTGCTTTTCGAGCGGCAGTAGCTGGAGCTCAAGGAGCTGGGCATCAGGGAGATGCTGGTGTTAGACTACCTTTGGAGCGTTTGCGCAGTCTTGGTGGGACTGAGTTCAGGGGTATGTCTGCTGAGGGTTCTGAATCCTGGATGGAGAGTACCAAGAGGATCTTGGGTCAGATGGGTTGCACTGATGTGCAAAAGTTGGGGTGTGTTGTATCCTTGTTACAGGATGATGCTTATACGTGGTGGACGACCACTATAGCTGGGATGGCTGAAGCTAACATAACTTGGACATTCTTCCAGAATGTGTTCAAGAGAAGGTATCTTGGTGTGAGGTACCTGGATGAAAAGATGCGAGAGTTCATGTCTCTTATCCAGGGGAGCATGTCTGTGGCTGAGTATGAAGTGCAGTTTGTTCGACTCAGTCAGTATGCGCCTGAGTTAGTCCCTGATGAGCGGGCGAGGTGCGAAAGATTCCGTTATGGTTTAGTGACGGATGTGAAGATGTATGTGCTGGCTACCGAGTATGATGATTTTGATGTGCTGGTGGGCCGAGCCAAGGATATTGAGATGAACTTGGGTTTATCTGCTAGAGGTGCTAGAGCAAGTTCTGGTAAGCGAGCAGCTGAGTATAGTTCCGGTGGTGGACGGAACAAGAGGGGACGTGATCAGAAGTATCAGTCCTCAGCTAAGAGAGGTGGTGGTGCACCTGCTCGGGGAGGCAATGCTAGAGCTGATCCGAGTGCTTGCTGGATTTGTGGTTCACGTGGTCATATGAAGCGTGATTGTCCTCGTGCTGTGAGGGAGGTGCAAGCTCCTGTTGCGACAGCTGGTAATGGGTGCTGGAATTGTGGATCTGCGGATCACTTGAGGCGAGAGTGTCCTATGTTGGCTGGTGGCCAAGTGCGTGCTCCTGTTGTTGCTGCACCGCAGAGAGGTCGTGGGCGCGGCCGTGGTAATTTCCAGCGGAGAGAGGAAGGTGGTCGGGGAGTGGCCCATGTTGTGGCTATTCAACCTGAGGGTGGAGGTCAAGCTAGGGTGTATGCTCAGCGTGAAGGGAGGAATGACGCGGATGTGATTGCGGGTACTTTTACTTTGCAATCCTTGTCATTGCTTTCCTTGATAGATTCTGGATCTACGCATTCATACATTTTGCGTGAGCATGCTGAATTGCTTGGTTTGCCTGTTGAGTCTTTGGATGTTGGTGTTCGTGTCACTAGTTCTTTTGGTGAGACTATTGTGACTCGGAAGTTGTATAGAAGGTGTCCTTTGGTTGTTCAAGATCATGTCTTTCATGTTGACCTTATGGAGCTGCCTTTCTATGGTTTTGATGTAATCCTTGGTATGGATTGGCTTGCTGAGCATCGTACTGTTGTGGATTGTGAAAATAAGCGAGTTTCGCTTAAGCTTGCGGATGATTATGAAGTTGTTGTGGTTGGTGAGAATGTGAAGTTTCTTGCCAATGTGGTGTCTACCTTGGAGGCGAGCCGGATGCTGAGGCAAGGTTGTGAAGCTTACCTAGCTTTTGTGATGAATCCTAGCTCTAAGGAGTTGCGTGTGCAGGATATTAGAGTTGTGAAGGAGTTTCCTGGTGTGTTTCTTGAGGAGTTACCTGGTTTACCTCCTAATCGCGAGGTGGAGTTTGGAATTGAGCTGTATGAGAATACGACTCCTGTGTCCATTACCCCTTATAGAATGGCACCTAAGGAGCTGAAGGAGCTGAAGACACAGTTGCAAGAGTTGCTTGATCGGGGTTTCATTCGGCCAAGTGTGTCACCTTGGGGAGCACCGGTCTTGTTTGTGAAGAAGAAGGATGGCACTATGAGAATGTGCATTGATTACCGTCAGCTGAACAAGTTGACTATCAAGAATCGGTATCCTTTGCCGAGGATTGATGATCTCTTTGATCAATTTCAGGGAGCAGATGTGTTCTCTAAGATTGACTTGAGGTCTGGGTATTACCAGTTGAAGGTGAAGGATGTGGATGTGCCTAAGACAGCTTTCAGGACAAGGTATGGGCATTATAAGTTCCTTGTGATGCCGTTTGGTTTGACAAATGCTCCTGCTGCTTTCATGGACATGATGAACCGTGTGTTTCATGAATACCTGGACAAGTTTGTTGTGGTATTCATTGATGATATCCTCGTGTACTCGCGTACTGAGGAGGAGCATGAAGAGCATTTGAGGATTGTGTTGCAAGTTTTGTTGGAGAATCAGCTTTATGCTAAGCTGAGCAAGTGTGAATTCTGGCTTAAGGAGGTGGTGTTTCTTGGGCATGTAGTTTCTGCCGAGGGGATTCGTGTTGATCCTCAGAAGGTTGAGGCGGTGATGAATTGGAAGGTTCCTAAGTCTGTTCATGAGGTTCGTAGTTTCCTTGGTTTGGCAGGATACTACTGGAGGTTTGTGGATGGGTTTTCTAAGATTGCTGCACCTTTGACGAAGTTGTTGCAGAAAGATGTTAAGTATGAGTGGACAGAAGCGAGACAGCAGGCTTTTGAGAAGCTTAAGGCGGCTTTGACGCAAGCTCCTATCTTGGTTCAACCTGAATCAGGGAAAGAGTTTGTGGTCTACAGTTATGCGTCCTATGTTGGTTTGGGATGTGTGTTGATACAAGAGGGTAAGGTAGTGGCTTATGCATCGCGGCAGTTGAAGGTGCATGAGCGCAATTATCCTACGCATGATATTGAGCTGGCTGCGGTGGTTTTTGCTCTGAAGATTTGGAGACATTATTTGTATGGTGAGAAGTGTACTGTGTACACGGATCACAAGAGTTTGAGGTATCTAATGTCTCAGAAGGAGTTGAATCTCAGGCAGCGGCGTTGGTTGGAGTTGCTCAAGGATTATGATCTGACGATTGAGTACCATCCTGGAAAGGCTAATGTTGTAGCGGATGCCTTGAGTAGGAAGGTAGCTGTTGAGCTGAGGGCTATGTTTGCCAGTTTGAGTATTTCGCGTGACGGTGGTCTTGTGGCTGAGTTGCAAGTGAAGCCATCTATGGTTCAGTTGATCAAGGAAAAGCAGTTACTGGATGATTCCTTGGTGCCTCATGTTCAGGATATCGCGGAGGGTAGGCCTTCGGATTTCTGCTTTAATGATGATGGTGTGTTGTGTTTTGGGAGTCGAATAGTAGTGCCCAATGATGTTGAGTTGAGGCGTGCTATTCTGACTGAAGGTCATAGTAGTCCTTTTGCTATGCACCCTGGTAGTACTAAGATGCATCGTGATCTTCGTGATGAGTACTATTGGGTGGGTTTGAAATAGGATGTTGCGGAGTTTGTGAGCAAGTGTTTGGTGTGTCAGCGAGTTAAGGCTGAGCATCAGGTTCCTTCAGGGTTGTTGCAACCGTTGAGAATCCCTGAATGGAAGTGGGAAAGGGTTACCATGGATTTTGTATCTGGTTTACCTTTTTCACCATCGAAGAAGAATTCTGTGTGGGTGATTGTGGATCGCCTGACGAAGTGTGCACATTTCTTGCCTGTGCATACTACGTTTTCTTTGGATAAGCTTGCGGAGCTGTACATTGCTGAGATTGTGCGGCTGCATGGTGTGCCTAAGTCGATTGTGTCGGATAGGGATCCGAGGTTCACATCGCGTTTCTGGCAGTGTTTGCATCGAGCTTTGGGTACAAGGTTGAATTTCAGTACATCTTATCATCCTCAGTCGGATGGTCAGTCAGAGCGTGTTATCCAGATTTTGGAGGATATGTTGAGGTGTTGCATGATTGAGTTTCAGGGCTCTTGGGAGAAGCATTTGCCTTTGGTGGAGTTTGCTTATAACAATAGTTATCAGGCAAGTATTCAAATGGCACCTTATGAGGCTTTGTACGGGAGGAAGTGTAGGACTCCTCTTTGTTGGGCTGAAACGGGTCAGAAGTTGGTTTCGATGCCGGCTTTGTTGAAAGGAACCACCGAGAAGGTGAAGCTCATTTGTGAGCGTTTGAAGACAGCTTCTGATCGGCAAAAGTATTACGCGGATTTGAAGCGTAAGGAGATTGAGTATGCGGTGGGTGACCGTGTGTTTTTGAAGGTTTCGCCTTGGAAGAAGGTGATGAGGTTTGGCCGGAAGGGTAAGTTGAGCCCTAGGTACATTGGACCATATGAGGTGGTTGAGCGTGTGGGTCCTGTTGCGTACAAGTTGAGGCTACCTCAAGAGTTGGAGAAGATTCATGATGTGTTTCATGTTTCTATGCTCCGAAAGTATAGATCTGATCCTTCGCATGTGTTGCCTGTGGAGGAAGTGGAATTGAATCCGGATTTGACCTATGATGAGGAACCGGTGAAGGTTCTGGATTCAGAGAGCAAGGTTCTTCGTGGCAAGACCATTGAGTTGGTGAAGGTGTTGTGGAAGCACCGTGGTGTTGAGGAAGCCACGTGGGAGCGGAAGGATGACATGCTGAAGCAGTTTCCTTATCTCTTTCCTTCAGTTAAATTTCGGGGATGAAATTTCTTAAGGGGGGGAGAGTTGTAACGCCCCGGTTTTGGGCTTAGAAGTTTTGGGCGTTGACCGGTTCGGTCAAAGTGCTGTTCGAATATAAAAAGGTGAAATTCGGAAAGCCTAGTTCGGGTTGCATTTAAAATATGGAAAAATGTTCTAAAATCCTCTTTTAATATATATAAGTGAACTGTGAAATCAATTTTACAAAATGAGGTTTGGAAGGGTGACATTTTGGCTAGTGACCAAAATGTAATTTTTGAAAACTGCGTGACTGTTTTAGAAAGGATTGAAACTTTGAATCTTTAAGGAGCTATTTACCCAAAGGGAGTTTCTCCAGATTTTTTCTAAGATATTAAATGAATTATTTCTGATTTTTAAACTAAAGAAAAGTGGAGGGAAGATATTTTCCTAATTCTAACTAACTTTTCTCTCAAATCTTCTATTTTCTTTTCTCTCATTTTCTCTCAACCCAAACACCTTTTCTCCAGAGATTTTCTTCTGATTTTGTCACTTAAATCTCTCTTTTCAATTCTCTTTTGATTGCTAATCATCTCATCAACAAAACCTCACCATTTGCTAATTGATTCTTCAAGCTTTTTGGTTCTAAAAGGAGAGAAACTCAAGTTTGGAGGTAAGAACGTCCTTCTCCTCTAAACTCTCGGTTCTTTACTGAAATTCCTAAGTTCTCAATCCTTAATTGATGTTTTATAAATGGCTTTTAAGTTGTGAAATGGATCTTGGCTTTAAATGCAAGATTTGATAATTTTTGGTGGATTTTCGTATGATCTGATTGGGCTGTGTTTTAAGGTGTTAATTTGATGTTAAATGAATGTTAATTTGATTGGAAATTGAGTTTTAATTAATGCAATCCCGGATAGGTTGAATTTCCTAAGTTTAGCTTGTGATTCTTGGTTGTTTTGGGGTGATCTTGTGGATCTGTTGTTGCTGGAGCTATAAGGATGTTGTTAGGTCCTTTTTAGTTGTTAAATGTTGTTAAAGGATGTTTAGTTTTGATGGTTTTTGGCTGGGCATTGTTGAGGAGTTGTTTGGATGCATTTTCGGTGGTGTTTGGTAGCCGAAAATGGAGTGTGGACGAGAGCAGCGAGTTTAGGTGCTTTCATTGAAGCTATTAATGCATGATGATGCATTAATCCTCTGCTTTGATGTGTTTAAAACAGGGGAGTCATCTTTGGATCCAAGTGGTGGTGATCCGGAAGCTTGATTTGTGCTTCGGCAAGAGGCGAAGTGGAATCGGTGAGTGAAATTGGGTTTTCAGCTTTGAAACCAATGTCTTGGGAGCTTAGTCTAAGTCTAAACAACTTTACTAAGCTCAAGTGTAAGTTTTCGGAAAAACTCTCTAGTGGTGGCCATGGTTTGGTTGTTATGCAATGTGGTTTATTGCATGATTTAAATTCTGTTTTGAAAGCATGATTTAGCATGGTTATTGCTGATTTTGTAAGCCATGTGTTGAAGGAAGCTCAAGGTAAGAGTTCCTTGTTTTTGAACATTGTTTAAATGTGGTTTGATGCTTAAAGATGCATGATGTTTATGGCTTGGTTAAATGCTTTAAAACAGTGGATTATTTGATGATAATGATGCATATTGGCAAGTGATGTTTAAGATCACAAAGGTGGTTAAAAGTCCTTGTGTGAGCCATGTATATTTAAGAACATCAAGGTGGTTAAAAGTCCTTGGATGGTTCTTGGTTAAGATCACAAAGGTGGTTAAAAGTCCTTGTGTGGATCTTGGAAAGTTTAAGAACATCAAGGTGGTTAAAAGTCCTTGGATGGTTCTTGGTTAAGGCTCAAGGTGGTTAAAAGTCCTTGGAAAGCCTTGGTTACTTAAGAACTCCAAGGTGGTTAAAAGTCCTTGGGAGATTCTTGTTAAGGACACAAAGGTGGTTAAAAGTCCTTGTGTGGTCCTTGCCATGGTGTTTAAAAGTCCATGGGTCCATGGTGTTTAAAAGTCCATGGGGATAAGATCACAATGGTGTTTAAAAGTCCATGTGTGAATCTTATGTGAATTGTATCACTTGTTGCCAATATGACTTGTTATGAACTTGAAGCATGAGATGCTTGTTTAAAATGTTTAAGAGCATGTTTAATGTTACTTGAAGCATGAGATGCTTGTTTTAAATGTTTAAGAACATGTTATTGATGCTTGAAGCATGATTTATAAATGAGTTTTATAAATGCATTATTGAATGGTTTTAATGAGCATTCCTCACTAAGCTTTTGCTTACGCTCTCTCTCTTTTCTTAAACCAATAATGCAGAGCATTAAAGTGCATTGAGGGCAGCAAGGAAGGCAAGCAATCAAGTGGAAACTAAGCTCAAGTATGGAAAGGTTTCTTAACACTTTTAGCTTTTGGCATTTGGCAATGGGGGACCTATGTGGATGTTTTGGGAGATGTTTTGAACTCCCTAAGTTTGATTAATGTTGTTAATAATGCTGGTCTTGTATTTGGCCATTATATGTTTGGTTTGGAGATTTAATGCTTGAATGGTTGCTAAAGTAGGAAGTATGCCTTTAGATTTGGGGCTTTTCATAATTGATGCCATGTTGTTGATTGAATGATGCATGGATGTTCCTTATATGTTGAATTTCTTGCTGGTATAGTTTGGTAGCATTTGGAGCATGTATGGCAAGTCAATTGTGTGTTTTAGCAGCCATTTCTCTACATTCTGTGCAGGCCGTATCGGAACAGTGGCTACCGTTTCGGAACGGGTGCCTTGCAGCAGCCCAGGCGTCCGAAACGGAAGACAACGTTCCGAAACGGAAAGCTCTCTGCCAGCCCTCGTTTCGGAACGCGTTGCGGAACGGTCCCGCGTTTCGAAACAGGTTCTCCCTGTTTCGGAACACCTGACCGTTGGGGGCTGACATTGGCAGTTAAATGTTTTGAAATGTTTGCATTTTGGTCCTGAATCTTGTTTGTGCAATTGTATGAGTTTGGGATGTCCGTTTGAGCTGAAAATTTGTAGAGAAGCATGAAACTTGACTAATTACAAGTTGGTAACTTTAATTTGGGTTAAGACCTTGTAATTTACAGAATTTACAATTTGGTCCCTAAAGTTGTAAATTGTTCAATCGGGTCCCTGTTTGATCTCTGATGTTTATGATCTTTGAGTAAGTTGTTTGAATGATCATAACTAGGGTTAATGTGCATCTAGACAAGTTTAAAAAAAAGGGTCGTTAATCAAGGTTGACTTTTGGGTTGACTTTGGTTTTCCCCGTGTGACTTTCTTAATTCGGGTCAACCGTCTAGCCCGGGTTAAGGGGGTTACACCAAGTATCGATACACATACCAAATTTGCACTTCCAACGGCCATTTATACACATTTAACATCATCTAAACATGCTTAAAGCAACCTTACATGTTATAATCAATCACCCAAGCAATTAAACGCCAACCACACTCATAACATAAACTTCAAACAAGGCAATTCATGGTGAAGCATAAGCTAGTCAAGCATAGCCAAAAACACAATAAGCAAAACAATAAACCATATAGAGGCCATGGACAAAACCAAATAGGCAAACCAACACGTCTCAACTAGGAAATTCCAAAACCAAAATCTCAAACCAAGGTTCTTTCCCCATTGCCAAAATCTACTTATTTAAAATTCACCATAGCTCATACTTGAATTTGAGTGATGACTTAGGTGCTCCCACTTGCTACTTCTCGGCCCTCAAGCTTAGTTATCTGCATTGTTGGGGAAAAGGAGCGTAAGCACTCTTTCTTAGTGAGGGAAAGCTCAAAACACATCAACAATGCAGTATTTTTAAAACAACACTTGAAACCATATCATGCTCAATCTCAAACATGCTTTTAGACCAAAGCAAAACATTCTTTAACCATGTTCCACATGTATCATTAGCCTCATGCATTGTTTACAATGCAAAACTCCATTAAGCCTCACTTGCTTAATTCACATGCATAGATATACCCTATGCAACATCTCATCATCACATCACATGCATAATAATCCATTATGCATCCACAAATAATCATGATACATGGGCAACAACAACAAACATGTATATTGGTATACAACATTCCGGCATAGACTCACCCCTATCCGTTAAGATAGACTCACCTTTATCACTTTCACACACAATATCGGATACAAGGACTCCTATAGGCTCACCCTTATACTCAGTGATGGCTCACCCCATCTTAATGGCTACGACTGGAATTAGGCTCACCCCTAACCCATAGTGATAGACTCACCTCTACCACCCGCAATAGGCTCACCTCTATTACGTCACGTAGCTAGACACACGTACGATTTATAGATTATAGTGCACTCACATTCTATTGGTCGACCAACGTATCTGAATATTAAAAATAGATCAAACACTTGCCAATATACTCATAAAACCATGTTAACTCGCTGCTTTCAATGCATCACTAAACATCTTCACATATCCCAAATTAAACATGTTTTTTAAATAGCAAACCATCTTGTATTCAAACCAAACCATTCCATGGGATAAACACAAGCAATAACATGCTTAAATCCATGCATAACAGTGAGTAACAACCATTATCAAAGCATGAGCATGATAAACCATGAAGTCTATTTCAAACCGGAATATGAGAGTACAAGTATCCATACTTACTTTTGAGATTAGCTAAGCGTTTCAAGCTTACACTAACCTCCCAACACCTCGTATCCAAGCTTAAGAAAGCTTTAAAACACATCCACTCACCGATAAGCAAAACTTCACGTTCCAACGCGAATGTCACCCGTTCGAAGCCTCCAAAAATGGTTCACTTGCTTCCGGATCAAGATCTCCTATTTTTAGATCATCAAAACAAAGATCCAAATGCATTAAAATGCATTTCAACACTAGCAACTAAACACAAACTCGTTTCTCACCAAAACTACACCAACTTACCCATCCGAAACAACCGAAAACTCAATCGATTGCTTCCAAAACCAAGCCCAGCCAACATACATCACTTCCAACTATTAATCAACATCAAAACACATCTAAAAACAACCTAAACCCTTCCTTATACCTCCAGCAAGAATAACACCATCAAATCACCACAAAAACTCCACCAAAACAATCAAGAAACTCAAGGATCTCATGGATTTCAGGATCTGTCTTATCAAAACTCTTTTTCAACATAATAATCAACTTAAAACTCAATTAAAATCAATCCAAAACAGAGCTCATCAACAAAACTCCGAAAATCAAGATTTAAGCCACTATTTTGCAAGATTTTAACATTAAATCAAATCTACAATCAGAACTCAACTAAAAACAACAATTAGGATCCAAAGATCTTGGGAATTTCAATAAATAACCTAGATTAGAGGTTGAGAATGGGATTTACCTCCAATCCTTGCCTTCCTCAAAGATTGACAAGTTTTTGCTTCACAAATCTTGGAAAACATTAAGAGAATTCTTGAAAATGATTTAGAAATCAAAGAAATGGTGTTTGGGAGAAAAGAATTCTGGAGAAAGAGTTGGAAAGTGGGTTTTGTTGAAATGAAAGTTAGTTACGTAAAATGAAATCTCAAATAACCATTTCATTAATTAAAATAATTAAAAATCTAATTTAATCAATTAAAATAACTCATTTAAAACACATGTCAATTTAAGGAAGGTGTAATTGCACCAAAGTTCCACAAAGATTCTAAGATTTTTGACTCCTCTTTGAAATTTCAATTTTCCACAGTTTTAAAACTTTACATTTTGGTCTCTACCCAAAATGTATCACTTCCAAAACTTATTTTTTAAAATTGATTCAACCAACCCCTTAAACATGATTTTAGAGGATTTGAGAAAATTTTGTCATATTTTTATCATTTCCCGATCCTTGATTTCCCTAAACCACCTAATACGATTTGAATCGTTTCCGACCGGTCCGATCCGTTGTCTAAAACATTTAGGCCCAAAACCAGGGTGTTACAACACTTCACATCCTATTGGTCGACCAATTATATCCGGCAACAATATTCTCATCTCATGCCAATATACAAGATTTTAACATCATTTTACTTACTGTTTTCAGTTAATCATTGCAAAACATTCTCATCCCATTTCATTAAGCATATACAAGCATAGCATTTTCTCAACACATTCTATCTCTTCAAAACCATTATTCTATATCATGGGATCACATAAACCATCAAATCATTTCTCAAAACATGTATAAAACAGTAAGTTCATATATATCTTCAAAACATGGGCATGATCATTAAATTAATGGGATAAAAACCGAGAAACGAGAGCGAAATAACTCAAACTTACTTTCGGGCTTTGATTAGTGTTTCAAACTCAATCTAAACCCCAAAAACTTGCTTTCAAGTCTTCGACAAAACTTTAAAAACAATTTCACTCACCGACTACGCTTCGCTTGCTTTGCCGAAGCGAAATCAAGCTTTCGAAGCTTTCGAAACCTCATTGATCGTGTCCGATGCAAACTCCCATGTTTATACCACACAAAAACAGAGGATTAATTCATCTCAATGCATTAAAATCACTAGAAACCAATGTTATTTCGCTGCACTACCCAAAAACACCAAAACGCCTTTCCGAAACAACCAAAAACACCTTCGTTTACTTCCTAAACTTAACCCAGCCAAAATCTAGCACTTCGATCCAATTATAATCATCAATTAACATATAAAACCAACCTAAACAACTAGAGATCCAAACTATTCCAGAATTGTTATGATAAAACCTTTATTTCAACATCATTTAACATCTAAATCTTGATTAAAATCAATCTCAAATCACCCAACACAATACCCATTCAAAAATCTTGAAAAATCATCATTGAAAGCTAAATTTAACCATTTTCATAAATTAAAACTCAAAATATTGTTATTAAGCACATTTAGAAAGCCAAAGACTTGAGAATTTCATTAAAGAACATTGATTAGGGGAGTTAAACGAAATTTTCCTCTAACCTTTGTCTTTTCCTCCAATGACAAGATTGATGAAAGCTCTTCAAGGTAGATGATGAGAAAAACCAAGGAAACCATTTGTAAAACAAAAAGAAATGGAAAGATGAAGATCTTTTGAACTTTAGAGAGAAAATAATGTCTGCTATTTGAGAAAATGAGAGAAATGAAGTTTACGTGAAATCTCTTTTGGATGATAAAATCCCTTTTTATTTAAAAAGTCTCTTTTAAATTGCTTTTTAATAAATAAAAATCCATTTTTATTTCTTTTTAATAAATCTATTTAAAATAGTCTATTTAAGGGAAACAACTTATTAATTATATTTTAGCTCCCTAAAGATTATAAGTTTTTGCCCTATTTCAAAACAGTCCTTAAAAACATATTTTGCACATTTTACAAAATACTCACTAACCCGAAATCTCAATCTTCCAAAAGCCATTTTTCGAAATTGACTCTACCAACCCTTCATATATATTTTTATATGATTTTAGGAAATTTTCCTAAAATTTTATCATAACATGAACCCCATTTTCCTAAACTATTCCCGAGAACTCAGATCTCTAGTTTGGGTTCTATTAACCTCGAACCAATGCTAAAAACTTCTAGGCCAAAACCCAGGCGTTACAACTCCCCCCCCCCCACTTAGGAAATTTCATCCTCGAAATTTTACCTGATGGAAAAAGATCAGGGAACTATTTCTTCATGTCATCCTTCCTCTCCCACGTGGCTTCCTCAACACCACGATATCGCCACATGACCTTGACCAACTTGATGATCTTACTACGAAGAACCTTTCTATCCGAATCCAAGATCTCGACCGGTTTTTCATCATAGGAAAAATTTGGATTCAGCTCAATCTCTTCAACAATCATAACATGAGACGAATCCGATCTATATCTTCGAAGCATGGATAGATGGAAAACATCATGTATCTTCTCCAACTAAGAAGGCAACCTCAACCTATAAGCAATAGGACCGACACGCTCTAGCACCTCATATGGTCCAATAAACCTCAGACTCAACTTGCCCTTTCGACTAAACCTCATCACCTTCTTCCAAGGTGAAACCTTCAGAAACACCTTATCTCCTACATCATACTCAACCTCCTTATGCTTCAAATCCGCGTGAGACTTTTGTCGATCCGAAGCCGCTTTCAACCTTTCACTAATAAGCTTCACCTTTTCTATAGTGACCTTAAACACATTAGGCAAAAAGACCAACTGTTGCCCTGCTTCCGCCCAACATAGAGGCATTCTACACTTCCTTCTATACAAGGCTTCATAAGAAGCCATTTGAATGCTTACCTGATAACTGTTATTGTAAGCAAACTCTACCAAAGGCAACTGTTTCTCCCAAAAACTGTGGAAATCAATGATGAAACACCTTAACATGTCTTCCAACATTTGGATAACTCTCTCAGACTGACCATCCATTTGAGAATGGTACGATGTACTTAAATTCAAACGCGTACCCAACGCTTGATGTAGACACTCCCAAAACCCTGCTATGAAATGCGGATCTCGATCCAAAACGATGAATTTAGGAACTCTGTGCAACCTCACATTCTTAGAGATGTACAAATTCGCCAACGTATCCAACATATATGTAGTATACAACACCAAGAAATGTGCACACTTCGTAAAACGATCAACAATTATCCAAATGGAATTTTTCTTGGATGGTGTTAAAGGCAAACTCATCACAAAATCCATGGTGATTCTCTCTCATTTCTATTCCGGAATCTTCAAAGGTTGCAACAATTTAGAAGGAAATTGATGCTCAACTTTAACACGTTGACAAACCATGCACTTACTAACAAAATCAGCAACGTCTTTCTTCAAACCAACACAATAGTACTCATCGTTCAACCCACGACACATCTTTGTACTACAAAGATGCGTAGAAAAAGGACTATTATGTGCTTCAGTCAAAATAGTGCACCTCAATTCAACATCCTCCGACACAACCATTCGACTCTTAAAACACAAAACACCTAAACATGTGGTACCAATGAATCATCTAACAGCTGCTTCTCTTTAATCAATTCTACCAATAGGGTTTCACTTGAAACTCATCCACCAAACCACCGTCTCGTGTTATACTCAACTGAGCGAACAACGCCCTCAACTCTAGAGCCACGCTCCTACTCCAAGCATCAGCTACCACAATAACCTTCCCTGGATGGTACTCGATCGTCAAGTCATAATCTTTAAGCAACTCATGCCATCTTCGTTACCTAAGATTCAACTCTTTTTGAGACATCAAGTACTTCAAACTTTTATGGTTCGTCTACACCGTACACTTCTCACCATAAAGGTAATGCCTCCAAATTTTCAAAGCAAACACTACCACAACCAACTCGAGGTCATGCGTAGGGTAATTATGCTCGTGCACCTTCAACTGTCGAGATGCATAAGCTACTAACCTTCCTTCTTGCATTAACACACATCCCAAACCAACATAGGATGCATCACTAAAAACTAAAAACTCTTTACCCGATTCAGGTTGAATCAAGATATGATCTTGCGTCAACGCTTCCTTCAACTTCTCGAAAGCTTGATGTCTAACCTTCGTCCACTCAAACTTAACATCCTTTTGCAACAACTTGTCAAAGGAGAAGCAATCTTTGAAAAACCATCCACGAACCTATGGTTGTATCCTGCCAAACCAAGGAAACTACGCACTTCATGCACTAACTTTGGTGACTTCCAATTCATCACCGCCTCAACCTTGAGTGGATCGACTCGAATCCCTTCGGCCAACACTACATGACTAAGGAAAACAACTTCCTTAATGTAATGCCCTGTGATACGTATTCGGTTGTGTGATGACCGAATTCGTATGTGATGTTGCCCAATCGTGATTCTAGTATGAAGTTGCAAACTTGAAACTTGAGTGTGGAAGTGGTGTATATGGAATGAAGATGGTGAAAGTTGTTGTTTTAATAGGTGCTGGAATGGTTGGTGATTATGGTTTGAAAGATAAATGTAAGGGAAAAATGGATAGAAGTTGATATGGATATATGGAATAGAATCGGTGTGGAACAAGGAAGAACCAACAAGATAGTGAATGTTGACCCAAACCTTACACGTTCTTACCCTTTGTGAAATGATGGAAGAAAGTTGGATTGTGACCCTTTAGCTATAATTGAGCTAAGAACCAACAATATAATTAAATGGAAGTGATGGTGGAATGGTGGAACGTGACCCGCTAGCTAGAAAGCTAGGAACCAACGCTATAAATAGAATGGAATGAAAATGGAAAATTTGCCACAAGACTAGCTTGAAAGCCGATAAAGTTCTTAAAGAACAATGAAGAGAACACTCCCATATAATTTCATCAAAAAAAGGTCTCTTACAAAGGCAAATGAGCATCCTATTTATAGTACATGGCAGCCTAAAATTTGAATGGACAAAACAATGCATTAAGGCTCCAATTTATGACATTCAATGGTTTGTCTTCAATCCTATCAAGTGTGGCTGGCCATTTGTGTAATTTAGAATGATTTTGGACATAATAAGGCTTGAATGAAGACTTATACACGTCCAAGTGATGGATCCTTTGATATTCCCCTTGCTTGGCTCTTAAAAGTGCATGTAGATGACTTGGAATGAATCTGCCCATGTTTGCATCTAAGTGTATATGTCTCTTCCACTTCCTTTCTTTATTTCTCAACTATATTGGCTGAATAAAAGCATAATAAAGTCTTCTAAATGTTTCATCCTCCATGGAATTCAAAAAGACTCTCTCTTTAAATGGTGATAAAGATGGCATGTCTCCTTGAAGAAGATGAAAAGTCTTCAATTGTTTCCATCTTAATCCCAACGTGTAATGACACTAAAAACACATAAAATATTAATCAAAATATGATAAAAATGTTATGCAAACTTAAAGAATTAATTGAACAAGTTCAATGAATGAAATAGTTTAATTAATGAACCTACATGCTTAAATGAAACACATACATAAGTGAAGTATTTTCATAAATGAAGTGCTTGCATAAATGCAACAACAAGCATATTTATTCTTATGGAATGAATGAACTATTATGCAACTACTCATGCAAATTCTCATGCAACTACTCATGCAAATTCTTATGCAACTTATTTCAAATTTCCAACAAACTCAAAACGTTGCAAGATCTAATTGTTGCTGTCATTTCTTCATTCATTTTCCAGCATTGGCAAAGCAAACTTTCCACAGCATCTTGAATCATTTTAGCTCTTGCACGAGTCATAGGCCCTCTAGGAAATTCATTGGAATTCTTTCTGGTTGTGGTCACATCATTCCCTCCCTCTTGAAAGCGATTTGGCCCCAAATCGTCACCTGCATCATAAGGAGATAAATCAGCAACATTGAAAGTAGCACTCACATTATACTGACCGGGAAGGTCTATTTGATAAGCATTATCATTAATCCTCTTGACCACTTGGAAAGGACCATCTCCTCGAGGCATAAGTTTCGATTTGCGTTGGGCTGGAAACCTCTCTTTCCTCAAGTGCAACCAAACCCAATCTCCGGGTTCAAAAGTTATTCATTTCCTCCCTTTGTTAGCTTGCTTCTCATATTGCTTTGTTCTCCTCTCAATGTTCTCCCGCACTTGTTGGTGAAGCTTCTTCACAAATTCAGCTCTATTTTGCCCATCCTTATTTTTGAATTGATCAATAGGCAAAGGAAGCAAATCAATTGGGGTCAAAGGATTGAAACCATATACCACTTCGAATGGAGAACATTTAGTGGCGGTATGCATGGAGCGATTGTATGCAAACTCAACATGTGGCAAGTCCTCTTCCCAAGTCCTTAGATTCTTGCGTATAATTGTCCTAAGAAGCATGGACAATACACGATTGACAACTTCAGTTTGGCCATCCGTTTGTGGATGACAAGTTGTAGAAAACAACAGTTTTGTTCCAATCTTACTCCATAGTGTCCTCCAAAAGTGACTCAAGAACTTCACATCTCGATCAGACACAGTAGTTCTTGGAACTCCATGTAATCTCACAACTTCCCTAAAAAATAGATTAGCAATATGGGAAGCATCATTAGTCTTGTTGCATGGAATGAAATGAGCCATTTTTTAGAATCTATCTACTACCACAAAAATGGAATCTTTGTTATTCCTTGTGCGTGGAAGTCCTAGCACAAAATCCATGGAAATATCCTCCCATGGTGCATTTGGAATTGGTAATGGTGTGTAAAGTCCATGGGGCATGACTTTGGACTTTGCCTTCTTACATGTGATGCAATGCTCACACCACTTCTCCATGTCTCGTTTCATCTTTGGCCAATGCAAATGTTCTTGCAATATAGAGTGCGTTTTGGCCACTCCAAAGTGTCCCATTAGTCCTCCACAATGGGCCTCTTTGATAAGCGATTCTCTAATAGATCCTTGAGAGATACAAAGCTTTCCTTCCTTGAAAAGATACCCATCAGCCCTACAAAACTTCTCATATGTTCCTTTTTCACAAGCTTTGTAAATTTCACCAAAATCATAATCAGATTCATAAAGCTCTTTAATTAAGGCAAAACCTACCAATCTAGAATCTAAAAGGTTAAGAAGAGTATACCTTCTTGATAAGGCATCAGCAACAACATTTTCCTTACCCTTCTTATATTTGATAACATATGGGAATGTTTCTAGGAATTCAACCCACTTGGCATGTCTCTTATTAAGCTTGTGTTGTCCCTTCAAGTGTTTCAGCGCCTCATGATCCGTGTGGATGATAAACTCCTTAGGCCATAGATAGTGTTGCCACGTTTCTAATGCCCTTATGAGAGCATACATCTCCTTGTCATAAGTTGAATAATTTAGAGTTGTTCCACTCAATTTCTCACTGAAATATGCAATAGGACGTCCTTCTTGAGATAATACAGCTCCAACTCCTAAACCTGATGCATCACATTCAATTTCAAAAATTTTATCAAAATCAGGTAAAGATAATAAGGGTGCACCGGTTAAAAGTTGTAACCCCCTTAACCCGGCCTAGACGGTTGACCCGAATTAAGAAGTTTACACGGGGAAAACCAAAGTCAACCCGAAAGTCAACCTTGATTAACGACCCTTTTTTTTCTTTTAAAACTTATCTAAATGCATATTAACCCTAGATATGTTCATAAGATCAGCATACTCAAAAGATCACCACAATCAGCAAACATTTAGGGACTCGATTGCACAATTTATGAATTTAGGGACCAAAATGCAAATTCTGAGAATTATAAGGACTTAACCAACTTTTGAGTTACCATTATGAAATTAGTCATGTTTCATGCTTCTCTGCCAAAATTCGATTCAAACGGACATCTCAAACTCATTCAATTGCATAAACAAGATTCAGGACCAAAACACAAAGGTTTCAAAACATATAACCGTCAATTTCAGTGCCCAACGGTCGGGTGTTCCGAAATGGGGATGATCCGTTCCGAAACGTGGGACCGTTCCGAAACAAGTTCCGGAACAGGGCTTGGCAGTGGCAAAACCGTTCCGGAACAGCTCTACCCGTTTCGAAACGCCAGGGCCATTTCAGGCCCTCTGTTCCGAAACGGTAGCACCTGTTCTGAAACAGGCTGCCCAGATTGCAGATTTTTTTCTGGTTTATCATGCTTTCAACCAATCAAACATATTCCAAAGACCCTCAAATCATACACACAAGTCATTATACACTCAATGAACACATTAGCAGCAATCAAACTCAATCATGGCATCAATTAAGGAAAAACCCAATTCTATAGGCATGCATCCTATATTGAAAACCATACAAACACCAAAACACCAAACCAACCTCAAAAAGGCCATTTACATGTTCCATCATTATCAAAAGCATAAATCCAACTTAGGGAGTCCAAAACATCTCCCAAACAACATCATAGGTTCCCCATTGCCAAATGCCAAAAGCTAATAGTGTTAGGAAAACATTCACCATACATGAGCTTAGTTCTTCACTTGGATTCTTGACCCCCTTGCTGCCCTTAAGCACTTCAATGCTCTGCATTATTGGTTTAAGAAAAGAGAGAGCGTAAGCACATAGCTTAGTGAGGAATGCTCATTTAAAACATCACAATAATGCATTGATAAAACTCCTTTTCAAAACCTTTAGTTCAAACCACATTTGATCATGCACATATGTATATAAACCAAGCACTTCATGCTTCAAATCATTATCATGTCATATTGGCTCTCAAGTGATACTCATAACCATTTCCAAAACACAATCGACAATCAACAATCAACAATCGGATACGCGGATTACAAGCGTTGTCCCATACGCTTCATACACACTACCAATATCAAGGTGGAGCATGGTACAATCACAACCCCTCAACACCCGTGATGGAGACTATGGTACAATCACAACCTCTCCACATCACTCATTGGTAGTTGTATAACATCACTAACGAGATCACGGGACATACAACACAAGATCCACACATGGACTTTTAACCACCATTGTGATCTTACCATACACAAGGTCCACACATGGAATTTTAACCATCATTATGACCTTAACACAAGACCCACCCATGGACTTTTAACCACCATGGTGTCTTTAACCATCTCGTTAGTGTACTTGGATGGAGCATGGTACAATCACAACCCCTCGACATCCAAGGCGACTTTATTCACGGTGCACCCAATCCTATAGCCGGCTAACTATATCCGATTCAAGTACTTTTAAACAAACCACATCACTTGCCAATATACATCATTTAACAACATTAATCCACTGTTTTAAAGCATTTAATAAAGCCATTCGTCATCATGCATCATTATGCATCAAAACCACATTTAACAATGTACAAAACAAGGATCCCTTACCTTGAGCATCCTTCAATATATGGCTTATAAAACCAGCAATAAACATGCTAAAATATGCTTTCAAAAACAGAATTTAAACATGCAAACAAATCACATTGCATTCAACCAACTCATGGTTCATCAACAAGAGAGTTTTTCCGAAAACTTACTCTTGAGCTTAGCTAAGTTGTTTAGACTTAACTAAGCTCCCAAACCTTCAAAACATTGGTTTCAAAGCTGAAAACCAAACTTCACTCACCGATTCCGTTTCGCCACTTGCCGAAACACCAATCAAGCTTCCGGATCAACACCACAAGGATCCGAAGATGTCTCCCCTGTTTTAAACACATCAAAGCAGAGGATTAATGCATCATCATGCATTAATATCTTCAACCAAGACACCTAAACTCGCTACTCTCATCAACACTCACATTTCGGCTACCAAACACAACCGAAATCACATCCAAACATCTCTACAACACTACCCAGCCAAGATCCATCAATTCCAAACATTCTTAAACCTCAATTAACATCCAAAAAGGATCTAATCACGTCCTTATACCTCCAGCTATAGCAGATCACCAAGATCACCCTAAAAATCACCAAAAACTCAAGCAAAACTTAGGAAAATCAACCTATCCGGGATTGCATTGACTAAACCTCAATTTATCATCAATTATACATCCAATTTACATCAAAAACACATCTCAAAACAGTGCTCAATCATTTCATACGAATTTCATCAAAAATTAACCAAATCTTGCATTTTAAAGCCAAGATTAAGAACACAACTACAAAACCTTTAATAAAACACAGATCAAGGATTGAGAACTTGGTAATTTCAGTAAAGAACTGAGTATTTAGAGGAGAAGGACGTTCATACCTCTAAATGTGAGTTTCTCCCTTTTTGGAACCAAGATTCTTGAAAATCCAATAAGCAAATGCTAAGGTTTTGATGTAGAAAAGATTAGAGATCAAATGAAGATTGAAATCTCATCTTTGAATGTCAAAATCAGGGGGAAATTTGCTGGAGAAAAGTGTTTGGGTTGAGAGAAAAGTTGAGAGAAAAGAAATGGAAAATTTTGGAGAAAAGTTAGTTATGACAAAATATCTTTTTCCCTCCCTTTTACCTTTAATTTAAAACCATTAATTAATTGATTAATATTAAGAAAAATCTGGAGAAACTCTTCTTGGGTAAATAGCTCCTTAAAGATTCAAAGTTTCAATCCTTTTTAAAACAGTCACCAAGTTTTCAAAAATTACATTTTAGTCACTAACCCAAAATGTCACACTTCCAAACCTCATTTTGTAAAATTGATTTCACCATTCTCTTATATATAATAAAAGAGGATTTTAAGATATTTTTCCATATTTTTAATGCAACCCGAACTAGGCTTTCCTAAAATCACCCTTTTATATTCAAACCGCAACCCGACCGACCCGGTCCAAACCCAAAACTTCTAAGCCCAAAATTGGGGTGTTACAAAAGTTGTTTAATCAAACAAAAAGACTTCTCTTGTTCGTCTCCCCAAAAGAAGCTAGAGATCTTTTTGATAACTCCGGTCAAAGGTGCGGTTATGGTGCTGAAATTGGGAACAAATCGGCGATAGAAACTAGCAAGTCCATGAAAACTCCTCACTCGACTAATGTTAGTAGGTATCGGCCATTCCTCAATTGCTTTAATCTTTTCTTGATCAACCTCCAAACCCTTTGAACTAACAACAAAACCTAAGAACACAACTTTTTTAGTGCAAAATGTACATTTTTGTAGGTTAGCATACAACTTTTCTTTCGCAAAACATCCAATACTAACCTTAAATGTTGAGCATGATCATTCAAAGTTTGGCTATACACAAGTATGTCATCAAAATACACCACACAAAACTTACCCAAGAATGGTCGAAGTATATGATTCATTAACCTCATGAATGTACTTGGTGCATTAGTTAAGCCAAATGGCATAACCAACCACTCATACAAACCTTGCTTGGTTTTGAATGCTGTCTTCCACTCATCTCCTTCTCGCATTCTTATTTGGTGGTACCCACTCTTAAGATCAATCTTAGAAAAGATGTTAGAACCACTTAATTCATCAAGCATATCATCTAATCTAGGAATAGGATGACGATACTTTACCGTTATCTTGTTCACTGCTCGATAGTCCACACACATACGCCAAGTTCCATCCTTCTTAGGTACAAGTAAAACCGGCATGGCACATGGACTAAGGCTCTCTCTCATATAGCCTTTTTCCATTAACTCGGATACTTGTCTTTGCAACTCCTTAGTTTCTTCCGGATTGCTTCTATATGCTGGTCGATTTGGAATGATGGCTCCGAGAACGAAATCAATTTGATGCTTTATTCCTCGAATAGGTGGAAGCCCATTCGGAATCTCCTCCGGAATCAAATCTTCAAATTCCTGCAATAAAGAGACAATAAAAGATGGCAAACTAGGATCAAGATCATTAGTGTTCAAAAGATTTTCCTTGTACATGAGTACAAGTGCCCATTTCTCTGAAAGCAAACACTTTTTGATCTCTTTCTCTCTTGCAAAAAGAATGGTTTATTTTCCCTTATTTTTGTCACTCTCTTTGGATTTAAACTCTTTCTCTTTCTCTTTGGCTGTTTTGAAACTCTCTCTCAAGTGGATTTGGTCTTTATGGACTTGTTTTGGTGAAAGAGGGGCTAAAGTGATCTTTTTGGTTTGATGGGTGAAAGTGTAATGGTTGGTATAACCATCATGTATAGCCCTTTTGTCGAATTGCAACAGTCTCCCCAACAAGATATGGCTAGCGTGCATTGGTACAACATCACACAACACCTCGTCTTTGTATTTTCCAATGGAAAATGGCACAAGTACTTTCTTGGTGACTTTGAGTTCTCCCCCATCATTGAGCCATTGTAGCTTGTAAGGATGAGGATGCTTTGTTGTTGCCAATCTAAGCTTCTCTACCATCAAAGTACTAGCAACATTAGTACAACTTCCTCCATCAATAATGACAAAGCATACCTTTTCGTTTACATGGCAGCGAGTATGGAAGATGTTCTCGCGTTGATCTTCTCCTTCTATGGCTTGCACGCTTAGGCTTCTTTTCACAACAAGAATCTCACCATGTACAGCATGTTCCATCTCTTCTTCTTCTTGGATAGGAACATCATCTTCTTCCTCCTCTTGGTCAGTTTCGATCTCTCCATCTTCTCGAATGAGCATTGTGTTGCGATTTGGACATTGGCTAGCAATGTGACCTCGCCCCAAGCATTTGAAGCATTGCACATCACGAGATCGAACTGGCATAGCGGTGATCTTTCCCTTACTAGTTTCGGCAATGGGTTTGGCACTCTTTGTTGGAACGCTTCGTTCTTTGGGCGTAAAGGATGGCTTATGTTTGTAGGTACCCTGCCCCCATTTAGGAGAAGATCCTCCATAGGCACGGGTTGTGCCCTTCCTTTTGAGTTGCCTCTCGACCTTCATGGCCATATGAACCATGTCTTCGATCTCCACATAATGTTGCAACTCAACAGTGACCGCAATATTAGGATCAAGGTCGGATAGAAATCTTGCCATGGTGGCTTCTCGATCCTCATCAATGTTGGCTCGGATCATGGCTACTTCCATCTCTTTAAAGTAATCCTCAACACTACGGGTTCCTTGGGTGAGATTTTGAAGCTTGTTGAACAACTCCCTATGATAGTGAGTTGGAACGAACCTCCTACGCATAACGGCCTTCATCTCATTCCAAGTAGAAATTGGATGTTCGCCATTCCGTCTCCTGCTAGATGTTAACTGATCCCACCATATTAGTGCATAATCTGTAAATTCAATGGCTGCAAGTTTTACCTTCTTAAGCTCGGAGTAGTTGTAGCACTCAAAGATGTGCTCAACCTTTTTTCCCATGCAAGATAAGCTTCAGGATCCGTTCTTCCTTGGAAAGAAGGAATGGTTATTTTGATGTTGCTAAGATTATCATCAACTCTTGGTCGAGCTCTTTGGTACCTAGGTTCTCGACGCCTCAAACTTTGCTGGGAGGCTCGCTCATCTATGAGTTCTTCATCCACCTCTCCCTCATACTCTTCCTCGTGATCTGAATTATGCCTTCGTTGAGATCTTTCCTCCAAATGATCTAATCGTTCTTGCATCGACCCCAACCTTTGTTGCAACAACCTGCCCATCTCTCGGATAATATCTTGAAGATTGGAGTTAGTTGCATCTACGTTAACATTATTACTAGCACCAATAGTGTTTCTTACGGAATCTTGAGACATGGTTAACTAATAAACCTCACTAGCAAAAATTCTCACCGTTACACTCCAAGGAAAACAATCACACTCATGTTTCACTCGGGATGACTTTTACCCTTGATGTGCACTCTTGCCTTTTACCGCTCTTGTTCTCCTATCAAAGTCCTTACAGAACTTACTCAAGGCTTAACAAGTTTGCTTGTGGAAATTGGCTGAAAGAAAGGGTTTAGAAAAAAAAGGCTATAGGTAGAAAAGTAAAATGATTAGAAAATAACTAGGCAATAGGAAATAATAATTTTCTGAATTGAGTATTACCAACAACAACCAAACTTCCCCCTTTTTTTTCTTTTTCTTTTCTTTTCATTTTTTTTCTTTTTTTCTTTTTTTTTCTTTTTTTTTTGAAGAGAAACACTTAACTTACTGAATCAAAATAGCTCTGATGCCAAATGATACGTATCCGGTTGTGTGATGACCGAATTCGTATGTGATGTTGCCCGATCGTGATTCTAGTATGAAGTTGCAAACTTGAAACTTGAGTGTGGAAGTGATGTATATGGAATGAAGATGGTGAAAGTTGTTGTTTTAATAGGTGCTGGAATGGTTGGTGATTATGGTTTGAAAGATAAATGTAAGGGAAAATGGATAGAAGTTGATATGGATATATGGAATAGAATCAGTGTGGAACAAGGAAGAACCAACAAGATAGTGAATGTTGACCCAAACCTTACACGTTCTTACCCTTTGTGAAATGATGGAAGAAAGTTGGATTGTGACCCTTTAGCTATAATTGAGCTAAGAACCAACAATATAATTAAATGGAAGTGATGGTGGAATGGTGGAACGTGACCCGCTAGCTAGAAAGCTAGGAACCAACGCTATAAATAGAATGGAATGAAAAGGGAAAATTTGCCACAAGACTAGCTTGAAATCCGATAAAGTTCTTAAAGAACAATGAAGAGAACATTCTCATATAATTTCATCAAAAAAAAAGGTCCCTTGCAAAGGCAAATGAGCATCCTATTTATAGTACATGGCAGCCTAGAATTTGAATGGACAAAACAATGCATTAAGGCTCCAATTTATGACATTCAATGGTTTGTCTTCAATCCTATCAAGTGTGGCTGGCCATTTGTGTAATTTAGAATGATTTTGGACATAATAAGGCTTGAATGAAGACTTATACACGTCCAAGTGATGGATCCTTTGATATTCCCCTTGCTTGGCTCTTAAAAGTGCACGTAGATGACTTGGAATGAATATGCCCATGTTTGCATCTAAGTGTATGTGTCTCTTCCACTTCCTTTCTTTATTTCTCAACTTTATTGGCTGAATAAAAGCATAATAAAGTCTTCTAAATGCTTCATCCTCCATGAAATTCAAAAAGACTCTCTCTTTAAATGGTGATAAAGATGGCATGTCTCCTTGAAGAAGATGAAAAGTCTTCAATTGTTTCCATCTTAATCCCAACGTGTAATGACACTAAAAACACATAAAATATTAATCAAAATATGATAAAAATGTTATGCAAACTTAAAGAATTAATTGAACAAGTTCAATGAATGAACTAGTTTAATTAATGAACCTACATGCTTAAATGAAACACATACATAAGTGAAGTATTTTCATAAATGAAGTGCTTGCATAAATGCAACAACAAGCATATTTATTCTCATGGAATGAATGAACTATTATGCAACTACTCATGTAAATTCTTATGCAACTACTCATGCAAATTCTTATGCAACTTATTTCAACTTTCCAACAAACTCAAAACGTTGCAAGATCTAATTGTTGCTGTCATTTCTTCATTCATTTTCCAGCATTGGCAAAGCAAACTTTCCACAACATCTTGAATCATTTTAGCTCTTGCACGAGTCATAGGCCCTCTAGGAAATTCATTGGAATTCTTTCTGGTTGTGGTCACATCACCCTGGTTTTGGGCTTAGGAGTTTCGGCGATTATTTTTGAGTTGGCCAGATCTATTTTTGGAGTTCGGGTAAGCTTCGGGTGAGTTTAGGGAGAACCGCCCTTGAGTGTTCTTAAAAATGTGGAAATAATTTCTAAAATCCTTATACATTATATATATGTCGAGTGTAAAATAAATTTTGGAAAATGAGTTTCGGAATTAGGATATTTTGGTCTAGTGACTAAAATGCGAATTTTCAAAACTGTTTTAGTGATTGTTTTGTAAAAGAATCAAAACATTGAATCTTTAAGGAGCTAATTAGCCAATAATAATTTTAGAATTTTCTCTTATTTATTTAATTCCTAAAACTGATTTTAAAAAGGGTTTTATATCATTTCAAGATTTGACGTTAAAACTTCAAAAAGGCTTTTCTTCATTCTCTTTTCAATCAAACAACATTTTAGCAGCATGTTTTTAAAGGTAAAATTCTTTTTAAGTGGATTTTTAATCATCAAAGTATTTCCTTATGATTTTCTTCTAAAACCCAATTGTTTTCTCTTAGATTTCTTAAGTTTTTCTTGAAAAACAAGGGGAAACTCTACCATTAGAGGTGAGCTGCATTTTTCTCCTCTAATGTAAGTTTTTTTATTGATATTTTCATGTTATTGATTCTTTTATTGTCTTAGATTAAAGGTTTTCCAAAGATTTATGAAAAGAGTGAGAAATCAAGTTAAAAATGGTTGTTTAGTGAGTTTCGTTGTTGGATCAGGTTTTGCTGGGTTTTAGATTGTTGTGGGAAATGTTTTTGATGTTGAAATGTGTTGAGATAATGGGTTAAACAAAAGAATCTCGGATTTGGTTTAGTTGGTAAAGTTTCATATTGATATTTTTCGGTTTCTGGCTTGGATTTGTGAGAAAGCAGTAGTTGGTGGTTATTTGAGGATGGGTTAATGTTTTGGATGATATTAGATGTATTTTTGATGATAATGTTGTTGGGTTTTGGCTGGATATCGTTTAGGTTGATTTATTCGATGTTTTTGGCTTATTTCGAATATGATTTGATGGTCGATTGTTTTTAGTTGATTAGTCTCTGTTTTCCAGCAAGTTTTTGGGTTGAAATAAAGTCTAATATTCTATTTTTTAATGGTTAGAAATAGGGGTTTTGGATTGAGAATCATCAGACACGTTTTTAGGTAATCCAGAGGCTTAAATTGGTGTTTTGGCTTGTGTTTGTGGTTTGCTGGTGAGGGGAAATGCTTTTAAAGTCTTAACGTGGTTATGGACATTTTTAAATGGTTTGGATTGTGTCCGAGAGACCAATCTAAGCTCAAGTGTAGGTTTGGGTGTTTCGCCCTAGTTTTTACTTTGTTTCCGGTTGTTTTGGTTTAATATGATGATGATGCGTATGCATAGATGATTATAATAAATCCTACTATTTTCATGCGTAATAAGTTGTTTTAAATGTTGTTATTTGAAATCCCATGAGTTGATGTCATGATTTCTAGGCTATGAAATAATGTTGAGAAATGCCATGCATTAAATATGCATTGAAATGAGAAGTTTTGATCATGTTTATGCTTTGAAATTAGTGAATGATCTTGGAGGTAAATTGTATATTAGAAAGTGATGATTATGTATATATCGGATATGTTGATCGATCAATAGGATGTGGAGAGCTCTATTATACAAAATTTGCGCGTGTGGTATCTTTCGGTTTCACAATAGGGGTTATGCTATTGTGATGCGAGTGGTAGGGGTAGTGCTATCACCAACGGGCTCTGCAGGTAGTAGCATCCCGACCGAAGTAAATTCTATGCATCGGTAATGCATGTGATTTGATGTGGGTAGTGCCATCAAGGTGTCTGTATATTCGATTTGAGAGTGATAGGGGTAGTGCTATCACCTTGGGCTCTGCGGGTAGTGGCATCCCCGATCACTTGTGGCCAATATACATATGTTTAAAATGATGTAATTGGAAATAATCAATTTGGTATTTTAGCCTTTTGTTCGAATGATCTATAGTAATGAAGTGTTAAAATGTAATTAGAATGCATCTTGTGTATTTTGTCCAATTCGAATGGATGTCTGGAATATTAACAAGTATGATTGAAAATTCGGCTAAGTAATTAGATGATTGGAATGGATAAATGGATTCTTGTTTATTAATTGTTCGATTGCTATGAGCAAAATATTAATTGCCCTAAATTTATGCATTCTTGTTTCGACTTTTGCATCCGACACTCCTCGCTCCTAACACGGGCGAGGGGTGTTACAGTGAAATCGAGAGTTTGACATACTCAAAAAAAAGAAATTTTCGGCCTTTTATGTTGGTTATTCAAACAAAAGATTGCCAAAGTCCTCTGTCCACACACCAAGGGCCAAAGACTAAAGCACTACTGGGAAGAAAGTCGGAATAATGCCAAGGAGACCATTCTCCTTGCGAAAATTCAGTAACTTTTTGCCAACCGAGTATGGTCATTGTAAATAATTTAGGAGAGTTATTTTCTTTTATGTACTTAGGATATCTTAGTTTTAAATTTTTAGCTTTTTTTCCTTTTTGTTTTGAAAGGTTTATTTGATTCTTAGCACAAGAAATTTTGCAAAGAGACTTTGCCGAGTTCTGATGCCAAAACACTCAAGGATGAATCGATCACTCAATTTCCATTTGATGTTGTGGCATTACTTTTCTAGATCTATCAACTCCAAGAACTCCTCCTCTAGAAGTTTTAAAAGGTTGAGGAGGAAAACCTGGTAATCTGGCAATATATTGGGGCCATAGATCGTGCCCTAAAGGCAACTCTTGAAGCAATGTCTGCAAATCCTTTGCCACGATACCATGAGTTCCCAACCGAGCTCCATGCAACACAAGGAATGCCAGTCATCCCTCATCTTGATCATACTCCAGCCCAGCAATCAGATGCCATTGTACTAGTGTCACCTGCCCATGAAGATTTTGCCAAGTACGAGACCCTACATGTGGACGTTGTGTCTGACGATGAAGTACATGTAGATGATGCCACGACTAAAAGAAAGACTCGCTCCACTTGCCAAAATCATCCCTCAGGGGATTCCTCATCCCCTTAACTCTTTACATTCATGTTTTTCATTTTTAGCATGCATCGCATTTGTATAAATGTATTGTCATGCATTGAGGACAATGCCCACCTTAGGTTTGGGAGGTATGTTGCCTCACATTTATTGCCATGACATGCATTTTATGTTTGTCTGCATTCTGTTATTGCCATGTAGACTAGGTAGAACCATGCATACCAAACTGTTAAAAAATTGCCACAACATGATTTTTAACCTGATAATTTTGCCAACATGTTTGCTAGCATAGTTAGAATTTGCACTAATATGCCATGTCCGATGATAAAATTAGAATCTTTAGTTAGCATGAGCCAGTAGATTAGTAATGCCAGGTGCTTGACAATTGATCTTTAGTTTAGGAAATCGAAGACTTAGTTAACACGTAGTATGCATCTAGTTCCTAAAACAAACTTAGGATTCTTGAAACTAAACTCAGAATAAGAAAATATGAAATATAAAACAGAAGAAAAAAACGATGACGGGGTAAAAAGAAAGAATAAGGCAACAATGTTTTGCCAAAAGCAAGAAAAGTATAGAACTTTCCCATGCCTTAGAGATAATAAGTAGCTTAGGGCTTCGTGGGTTGCTCCCTTTTAGTTCCCAAGCCAAAAAATTTAGGGTATGAGTATGATGAGTAAGCCTAGTAATGTCTAGACTAGCATGGGTGTTCATGGAATGCTCCCTCTTACTTCTCACACCAAACAATATTACTACGCAAGCCTGAAAATATTGCCAGCAAAACCCCTTGGTGAATAAAAGAAAAAAATAATTCTGAGTTTGTGTAGTAAATTTGACTAAGGGAGTAAAAGGATACTTGATGCATATTGCCTGCACTTCATGCACACTTCATGACCTTAAAATAAAGTTATATTGCTGTACTTGAATTTTATTATCTGTTGGCATTACTGCATTGGGATATTTGAGGACAAAACTAGGGGCAGATTATGTTTGCTAGCATGTGTTGTCAATCAGGAAAATTTTGTCGAGGTGCTCGTCTTATTTTTCTATTTTCTTAATTTTAGTTACATTACTTGAGGACAAGCAATGAGCTAGGTTTGGGGGTGTGTTAACTCCTCAAAATTACTATTTTTTCATTTATACATTGTTATGCTTTTGCTTGATTTTGAGTACATATTTGTGCATTTTTAGCTTGTAGAATCATGTATTTGCATTAAGGAGTTGCGGAACGTTTCTTTTGCCAGAGTAAATGTGCATTTCATTTCTATAGTAGGCAGGTTAAGAGCAGGATAGCATTGGTAGAAGATGTACAAAAGCCGATCAGAAAGTAAGAGGACCAGAAGAGAAATGTCGAGCACCGTTGGCAAACGTAGGACGAGATTTGCCAAGGTTGGTTGGCAAAAGAATGGAGGACGATGATGTCAGCCCTAGTTAAAACCAAACCAGTTCAAATTCAAAAGAGGATAAGAAGATAACGCACCTATCTTGGTGCGTAACAAACTTTCAAAATCAAACACAATCTAGGTTTTCCATGAGTGCCTATTTAAAGAAAGCCTGACGATCAACCAATGGAATCGATCAAGGAGGTTGCACCGTCGTGAAAAAAGTAGGTAAAGGGAAGATCGTGGTTCGACCAGGCTAAGACCGAGAGCTGTCGATCCATTGAAGGGTTGCATTGAAATAATGATCCACCCATTCACTCACGACAACAAATCTGTCAAGGCGACTGTATTTTTTCCCGGTCCAAACCATGTAAACTGTTTTCCTTGCATCATAATACCCATCAAATTATCCTCATTCAAAAAATTCAAAAAAAATTCCATGTTGGTCACGCTACCACTACATCCTCGTCATTCTATCTCTGATCGGACGACTTTAAAATCCCCACAAAGACACCACGGTACATTAGACTCCTGTATAGCAGCACTTAATTGTGACCACAAGTTCTTCTATCCTTCTACTGATTATGGCGCATACAAGCATATAAACCCATAACGTCATGCCTCTACTAACCATACGCCAGTTATCATAACACCATGTTCCAAGATTTGTTTAGATTCTATCCTAAACCTGGAATTTTCCCATATCATTAGTTTACCCCCCCCCCCCCCCCGATCGGCCAATCGAGGGGGCAAAAATAAAATCAAAATTATTTGAAATCCAAATCCTACTTACCATCACTGAAGAGATGTCTTCCAATTTCGTTTCTTTTATACAAACCATCTCACCTTGGTATTGTCGTAACCAATCTTGTACAGCTTTCTTCTTTGATCTACACCCAAAACCTTGAATATTCCACGACAATACTTTCATGTTCCTGCTCTTACTATCCCTCTCTCTCCTTTTGATGAGTCATGCAATATCTTTTATGTTTGCTTCTTCGTTGCCAATGGTAACTGCAACCACAAGTTTCCCAACGTCTATTGTCTCTCGTGCTTCTTTCTGCAATGTTTTTTCCTATAAATAAAATTCTATTCGGAGAGTGATCCATTCGTCACTTTTTGAGTTTTAGATTGGTCTTTTCGTAGTCTTTCCCGTCTTCGTTTGGTCACGTTCTCTACTGTTGTAAATTGTTTTTTCGGCGGCAATGAGATGTTAAGAATTTCTGGCATGTGCCTAACTATACGTTTGGCCACTGCACCCAATGTTTCCATTGGCCCAGTTAAAAGAGATTTAACACATACATCTTGAGTTGTCAGGCTCCTTTGCATCCGAGAACCCACGTTTGCATCTGAGAACCCATCCACACCACTATCTTGGCTATCTAAAACTCATAAGTCAATACACCTCGTTACCTCAAACAATGATTGTTTTGTCTCAAATTCTATCACCTCAATTGTGTTCAGAATAATTGTTTCATGTGAGTTTAGTGCATCTCTATTCACAGTCATGTTCCTACTCAAGGGAGTCTCATCTACCCTGATCACTAATGATGTTCCTTTCGCTACAAACACAACAAATGTTTCTGTTCAGACTATGGTCCTTCCTCATCCTCACTATTCTTTCTATTCACATCTTTATTGTATTCATTGCGGATGGAAGATTCTATTTCGTGGACTCTGATTAGGTATACCTGGCCGTTGACCATAAGTTCAATTGTCTTGAAAATTCTATGTATCCTCTATGTCTCAACTAGCACCCTCCCACTTTCGAACGATTGTGGCTCAACAGTATCACTATCAATTTTTATAAACGAACCCCAAGCCTCAGCTATATATTTTTAAAGTAAATGTGGACCATGCCTGAATAAGGATCCCTCCAATGGCTAACCTAGTAAACTTGATATCAAATCGCAATGATGATGACCGTTTTAGCACACTCTCAAACTATTGTAATAGTTTATGGGATTCTAATGTTTTCGCGCGAGATTCAGTATCGCGAAACATGAATAGAATGAAAGGGCCTAGAAACACATAATAGAGAAACCATGTAGATTTACCCTGGTAAATTTGCTCGCCAATTTTGATGATTTTGAGGGTGTGATGCATCTACCGACTACACTGTATCGCAAAATATTTAGATTGCTTCCGTCTACCACCCCGACCACTCGCTTTTGTTCTGGCATCATTGGGGTCAGATCATTATGGGATGACTCCTTCTCCTTGATCAAGATCTCGGATTGAGTCTTGAAATCCCTTTTTCGTCTCTAGAACGCGTCTAGTGCATCTCTTCTTGCCATCGAGAATCAAATTCGAACACCGTAAATCTATGCCCCATTCAACTTCTCAATAACTCGAGAGGCGCCCCTCTCAGATTCTATTCTCCCAAATCCAAATTCGAATATGTCATTCGCTCTTTTGGTGGGGGATGAATATATCGGACACAATCTCATGTCGATCCCAGAATTGCCACAAGCCTTTTCAATGAATCCGTTGTGACAAGTTCCAAATAAAGAGATTTCATAGCCGCCGGCCACCACTCCTTGTTCTTCCGTGATGAGATGTCATTGCCATGTTTATGATATACCAACAAAATCAATTATTCTAATTAAAATCAAAATCAAACCATTGAACCAAATAGCATCAATTGTTTCAGTTACGTAGATTTTAATAATTTTTTTAAAAAAAACACTTATCAATAAAAAAGGTTTCTTTTCTTGGATGGAAATCCTCTGGGGTTTCTCTCGCTTGGTATTTCCTTTCATTTTTCTTTTTTCGGTTTCCTTTCTCTCTTTTTTTCCGCCTTTGCTATGACTTTTTGTGGATTTCTCCACCATTTGATGTGAGTTCTTTTTCTCCAGCATCGATTGTTGTGTTCCCTTAGATCTTCGAACGATTTCAAAAGGGGCTCGGTTTCTCTTGCTTTTGGGTTTTGACCGGGAGCTTGTTCTCGTTATTTCCAATTTTGGTTGTTGGCTTGGGTTTTTGTAGGTTTTTTGGTCCTTCTCGATAAAGGGTTCTACTTCGCTTTGCCGCCGGGGGAGATCCGTTAGCATGGCTCACCGGCTCTAATCCATCCTCTCCAGTCTATCGATCTTAGACGAATTCAGATCTCAACGCGTTGACCTAAATGGCTTTCCCTATGCATTTCTCAGTATCGACTCCATTCTTTTGTGCAACAAAAATGCCATGCACACTGGATCTCGAATTTGCTGGTCTTGTTCGTCTCGGCTTTGTGTCCCGGCTTTCCTATTATGTTTGTTGTTTTGTGTTCTTTCCTTTTTGTGCTTTGGTTTTGTCCATGCATGTTTTCTGTTGTTCTTTATTTTCCTCTGTATCTCTTTGTTTCTTTCCTCTACTTGTATCTCTTTGTTTTTATGTTATGTCAGCTTGCTGGTTCTTGTTAAAAAAAAAAACTTTTTTTTGTAACCATAGATTACTGATTAATAAAGTTGTGCTTAAGGATGAAGTAGGGATGTTAATGAACAATTATTTATTGATTATGACCCGTTTTTGTCAATTCGTTCAGTTTCTTTTTCACACTATCTATCATGTTTAGTGTCATCTTTGCCCAAGTTCCATCTTCATGTTTGACATATAATTTTCTCATAAATCATCGATGGGCTCCTAAAATTGCCTCAAATTTGATAGTCAAAGCTAAAACTATTAAGTACGAAAATGAAAAAATACGATAGTTTAGGAAGTCCAATCTTGATGATATTAAACCATATGATAAAAATTGATAACTCTTAAAATATAATGTTTTAAAGTTAAATGTTTTTGATATCGTTGTTTCGATAATAATTTAGAGGATATGGATCAAACACGTTTAAAACCATAATTTCTCCCCATTTGTGGTTTGAAGGATTATAAAAAGGAGTTAAACGAACAAGGTTTTGAAAGGGGAAAAAAAGTGATGTACATACAGGCAGAACCAAACACAATCTTGATGACGCCAGAACAGTTGAAGAAAATGGTAAAAAGGTCGAAATTCCCACCTCTGATTATGAGTATCAAATGGATATGCCAACTTGGGGAAAATGGCATTCCCATAATTAATCTCAACTTGGGAGATGAAATCATTGTTATTTTTAATTCAACGATCGAAGTTAAATATGTATGATATATTTATATTATAAGCATACGGGTTATCCTATCGATTCTATTTGTGCAATCTGCAAATTTTATTTTACTGTGTGATTGTGGTCCAGATGTACTACATTTGCGCTGTTTTGAAGGGTTTTCTTTTCCTTTTGCATGCATGAAGGACATGTAGGCTTTACCAACTTTCTACTTTGATATCAATATTTCCAATTTTAATCTCCATAATTGGAATGAGGATTATCTATATTCTTGATCAAAACTGGCACTGTGTTTTTGTTGGTTGAGTTGTAATAAAAAGGGGAATTACGTGATTTACAAACCTAAAATGCTTTTGTCCATGACCTAAAAAGCCGAAATGAATAGGCTTCTTTTCTTTTTTTCTTACAGTGGACATCACTAGTTGAGTTGGGCTGGGTTGGTAAGGGGCAAAAGTGGTCTCATCTTTTCATTTCCTGCTTAAAACACAATCATACACTTAAGTCTCTATCAACCCCCTCTATTCGTTTATTGATTGTATTTGTTAGAATCTTAGTTTTAGTGATCCAGAATTAAATCCTCTCCAAAATAAAATCGAATTTGTTAATTTATTTTTAATATTTTATTATGTGTGAATAGAAAGAGTCTAACAGGTCGGACAAAATTTGAAGTCCAATTAATTATATATATATATATATATATATATGAGAAATTATGCGGTGGAAATAAAAAATTTCTATAAATGTCTTAACTTTAGGCCTTGTTTGGCAATTAGCGGATAGTTGATAGCGGATTACATTAGCTGATAGCCGATAGCGTTAGCTGATTTGACTAGCGGATTGTATTAGCTGATTGTATAAAAGTGTTTGGTAAAATTGACTGATAGCTGATAGCTCTTTGATTATTTAAACAAGCAAAATGACATATAAGGACATGATTATATTCAATACTTGTTTGAATAATTTATCAGTTATGAATATTTTGTATCTAATAAATATTAATTAGATTTGTAAAAATTATTTTTAATATAAATTTCCTAAACATATTTGAAAGATTTATATATTAATTTATTATTTATATAATTATTAAAAAAATTATATGCACATATAAATATGTGATAATAGAAAATAGAATTAACTTACAAATACCATCATATAAATTAGTAGTAACAACAAATAAGTCGAATATTTAATATGTTGTTATTTATATTAAAAAATGTTATTATTCAGTTTAAGTTATTTGGAGATTTTTGGTAATTGTTAAGGGTAAAAGAGTCATTACAACTCTAATATCAAACCTCTAATCTCAAAAGGCTCATATTAGAAGCTTTTTCAAAATTAACTTTTTCACCTCAATCCGCTCTTTCAATCCGCTATTTACCAAACATCAATATTAGCGGATTTAACTAGTCAAACCTCTAATTATACCTCAAACCTCTAATTTTTGCCCAAACCGCTATTTACCAAACAGAGCCTTAATGTTTAGGGATCTAGCTTATGGGTTTATAATTTAGAGTTTGTTGTTAGAATTTAGGGTTTATGTATTTATAAAATTTAGGGTTTGTGGTTAAAATTTAAGATTTATGGTTTAGGGGTTAGGATAATAATGTTAAGATATAACGTAGAAATTTTTTGTTTCTACTACTAGTGCATGGTATAATTACCCTATATTTATATTCTACATAGATTGTTTTATTTTTTTCAAAAAATATTTATGTTCGACTCCTTAGTATTCAATTTATATACTATATTTGGACATATGTTTGAGGGTATGACACTTCAAATATTTATTAATTTTATTATTTTTTAGTAATATGCATGTTGATTTTATAATCAATATTGTTTGGGGTGCGAGACTGCCCCTCTCAACAATGTCTTGTCTAAGGTTTGAACTCGCGTCTTTACTTTGAGAGTGCAATATGCTTTACCAATGCACCCAACGCTTATTCATATTCGATAATATCCTTTAAAACTAAATAATATATACTAAAAAAACTAAATAATATAGGGTTCGCTAGATATGGGAAATGACAAAATTTGGCGGGGCATTGGCGCAGTGCAACATGGTATACTCTGCTCTCCCATCAATATCTCATACGGCATTACCTAACCAAGTGTGGAATGTTTGTCACGGAAACATTGGGAACTTAATTTAATAAATGTGGAATTTTTTAATATTTGTATAAACTAATAAATTGGGCTTATCAACTAGCGCAAATTCATACCGCGTTTGGGGTAAGGAATGTGAAAAACATTTTTTTGGAAGATATAAAAAAAATTAAACTCAAAATTGTTAAAGTATTTTTAAGATGTTTTGTTATTATTAAACAAAAGTTTGATCGAGTTTAAACATGAAACTTTTTAAAATTGAAATAAAATCCAATCGGAGTTCACTTTATGTCAAAGAATTACATAGATGGAACAAAACAAAACTCTGTCCTAGAAGAAAATGACCCAACAAACCAAACAAAATATCTCTTGGATTTGGTAAATAACATTAAAATCACCAAACAGCAGAGAAAAATATCTTGAAAAGTACAACAAAGATATTAAGTTGGGTGAATAGCATTGAAGAACACATGAAAATGTTAGCATCAAATCCATGTGTTTCCACCTTCAAAAACTAGTCCAACGAAAGAAGCTTGTTGACATTACTTGTTTCATCCATACGATGGCTGCTGAAACCTAAACACTATGTACAGACCTTGTACACATGATGAAGCTCTATTAGAGCTAGGCGATTTAATATTCGAATTTCACTCCTAAAGGGAGATCATAAGAACTAGTAAAGTTAAAGTTTGGATTCATAATTTTCGAAAATCGTGAGTGATGTGGCACGACATGTGTTCAAAATTTATGTACATGCAAATTAAACATATAAGTTTTTTTCCGTAGAGGTTTGGGAAAGCTTATTGCAAGCAAAGATGGATCACGTTTTTAGGTGAAAGCTAAAGAGCATGTGGTGTTGGTGCATATCGTATGGAAGCACTGAGGCAAAGGCTTTTAACATCAAGTTTAAGGGGCCACACTGTATAAATTAGGTTAAATAAAGATAAAATAAGCTAAAGCTTAGCTGTTCCTTTTCTATTTAGAGCCGGTCTCTGTTTTAAAAAAGTTTTTATCATCATTTTAGGGTTTGCCTTGGCTTAATGGTAACAGCTTTATTTTGTATATAGACATATAACACTAAACTCTAATGAGGCAGTTTTGATAATCATTTCACAACGACCATTCTAGGGTTTACTATTGAGAAATTAAATTAAAAAAAAAACTCCAAAAAACAAATAAAGATGACATTTTCGAGTATAAATATGTCCTTTAGGGTTAGGGCTTTGCTTGACACTAGACTAAAAGCTTTGCCTCTCCTAGTATAGTATTCTTAGATTTCTCTTAATCTTTCTTTCCTCCTTTTCTTGTTCCTTTTTCATTCCTCTTTTTTACTACTGATTGAGTTTCAGTTTACAAGTGTTACAAGGAAGGATTCGGGGATCAATCGCCGAAATGAGGAAGCGACAAGTGATCGTGAGAAGGGAGGAAGCACCGAGAAGCAGCGCCAATTCATCGATGACAATTAGAAGCGTGAGATACGGGGAGTGCCAAAAGAATCATGCAGCCGGCGTCGGAGGTTACGCCGTCGATGGGTGCCGGGAATTCATGGCCAGCGGAGAAGAAGGAACGGCTGCAGCCCTTACTTGTGCTGCTTGTGGCTGCCACAGGAATTTCCATAGAAGGGAAGTTGAAACTGAGGTAGCTTGTGACTGTTCTTCACCTCCTTCCAACGGAGCCTAAATATATATATATATATATATATATATATATATATATATATATATATATATATATATATATATATATTAAACCAACATATATATATATATATATATGGTTTTATTAAATAAATCACCACTCATGTTTGTATAAATGGAAGGCTTCATCATGTAATCTCTCTATATTTGATGTAATAGGTTTCCTTTAACTGCTTGCTTATGTGTGTGTGTTTCTCGAAGGAATGGATTTTTTTCCTTGGCTTGATTTTCTATGCTATGAAGAGATAAAAAGATTTGTATTATGCTGTTGATGGAGGAATTAATGGGTTTCTTCTTCTTCTTTTTTTATGATTGATGATCCATGGTTAACCTAGCTTGGCAATTTATTTAAGTTCATAAATTAGGTTATTTCAAAATAAAATCATAGAAAGTTAATTAATTGATAGGGAGAAAATTCACTTGTTTTTTAGAGGGCATCGTGCATTCAAATGCATTAGAATCTATGTCTTTTTGTAGGTTGCAACAACAACAATTTTAACTAAAACTCTTATATTAGAAAGCAATTAAGGAAGCATTTTCACATGTTCCTGATTTATGAACCCCACCATTAATTGAATGGTTAATTAGCCGATGGTAGCAAATTGGTAAGTCCGAAGTTCACTTATCAAATGAAGTGAATGAATTCCAAAGTTCCATGGCTTTACTTACCTGATATATATGTATATTAACGGGGTTTCCACACCAAACATTTAACAACATTATCTTGAGAAGGTGAGGGGAATTTTTCCTTGTATGATAATTATATTACTTTGTAATTAAGTTGAAAGACCCCACATATCTAATCACTAATGGAATATTTCCTAATGTGGTCTAATCTGCTGGTTGTTAATGATGGGAAAGTGTGTTGGTGATGTACTTAAAAGGCAATTAACCACTTGGGTTTGAACCAAAAGCTTGGCCTTTTGAGTTAAAACATCTTTATTAAATTTGTGATATCCTTGTTTTCCTTGTCTAACCCACTATGTTTGAAAAAACAAATATTTGTAATGAAAATTATGATTTCATTACTGTTGTTGAATAGTTTTCATTGATCTCAACACCAAAAGAAAAAGATTGTTAATTTCCAATGGAATTTCAAACAAAAACGACCGTCTTTAACGGAAAAATATTAAATATTTCCGTTGTAAGAATTTAGAGTTTAAATCTCTACATTTACAACATCTATATAATAATTCGAAATGGGTATAAATATACGTCCAAACTCTTTTCTGGTCATCAAAAGGATAGATATTTAGCATGTGAGGTGAGTTAGCAGATTTATTTTCTTTCTTCAAGTTAGGCATCGAGTATACGGAGGGAACAATCCTTCGGGTATACGTAGAATTCAGTCGGGTAGATGTCCATTTTGTAAAATATCTCAATCTATGCATACTCTCATCTGTTTTTTTTTTTTTGTATATATACACTTAAAAGGGAAATTAGGTTAATCAATAACTCATATTTTTCTGCAAGAATTGAAAGCTTTTCCTTGAAGACGTAGGCTTGTATTTTTCTGCTACTGATAGCCACTTACACCCACAATTACTTTAAGTCGAACAACATCTTTTACGTTTTAATAATTCAGATTTGTTGAAACTTGAAATGCTGCTATTCAACTTCGCTTAAATCTCGGTTCTTTTCGCTTATTATCAGTTAGTGTTTAGATCATAATATGTTTAATATGTTATCCTAATTAACTTGTTCTTACATGTTGATTCATGCCTGTTTCCCATTCATGTGGGATGTTTTTGTATTTATGCTTTACACTTTCTAATGAGGCCCCTTATAGTAATCTAATCCCACATTGATTGAACCTAAATTGTTTAATGTCTTATAACTTCATCTGCGGATGGTTAAAATAACAGAGAGAAAAACAAAACTCGCTCTACTTAGAAAGCCTTATAATTTTATTGCACTCAAACAAACTTTCAATCTTAGTCAAATAATTTTTTTAGCGTTTATTTGTACTTTGTACTCGAATAAACATTCAACATTCAAATAACAGGACTAAAACCCATTCATAGGTACTCTAAGAACATAATATCTTTTGCTGGGTGTTCTGGTTGACAACACAAATGACAACACTTGTAAAAGCTTTTGAACTAACAAAGTATCATTTATTATTTATCTATAATATAAATAAAACATGAGTTTGTAGAAACTTTTAAATTGACTAAAATACCTTTTATGGTTCATTATATTACTAAATTGACATAAAAATCATTTTATAAAAAATTAATGTTCATTTTATAACTTTTGTAAAATAAATAATTTGTTGTCAATTTAATAATGTTTAAAAATTCAGTAAAACATTTGTGAATTTTAACCTTTATAATATGATTGTCAAAGCAACAAATACAATATTTTTTTGACAAATAAATACAAGAAGAACATCATAAATTTGAAACAAACAAATCAAGTGCAAGTCTAGCTTTCTGTGGGTGCCTTTTCCTAGTTCCTACTGGGTTTCAGAAAGTTAACCTTTTTGGGATCTGGGTTTTTCTTTTCTGTTTTAAATTAGAATTTCGCTCACCCACACCTGTCCATGGACAGCCGGCCCACATAGGGGACAGGATTTTAGCCCATATCCAGTAATTTAAAACATGTTTTTATTTAAATTTAAGGTAAACTACATAAATGATCCCCCGACTATACTCCAGTTATTTTTTGCGTCCCTTGATTATCAAAAGTTACAAACTGGTTCCTCGACTTAAAAGAGGTAACAAATTGGTCCAACGCCGTTAAAGATTTAACGGCTGATGATGTGGCAGTTAATATAAATTGATATAATTATATAATTAGCCCTCAAGTTTTACACTTATTTTAATTTGACCTTAATTCTAAAAAATTAACCCACGTAATTTTAATAATCTATTAATTTAGTCCATCTTCTTTTCAATTTCCCCCCTCATTTAATTCTTCAATTCAATTTCACCCAAAAAAAATTAATTGCAGTTTTTGCATTATCTGTTAAACAATGTTTGACTATGTACTCTCAAAAGTCAAAACCCTTTAACATATCAGCTGATCCCTTACAATTATCCAATTATTTTTCTTTTTTATCTCCCAACAATCTCAACTCCCTATTTTATTCTAATCCCATGAAAATTAGGCTTTTATCTGGAAATTTTTCACTTTTCCAGCAATGAAGAACATAATTATCGAATGAGGGGATAAATAGAAAAAATGAACTAAATTAATAGGGAATTGAGATTGCTGGAAAAAAATTCCAGATAAAAGCCTAATTTTAGTAGCCGATCCACAGAATGGAGTTGCAGCAGTTTCAGAGGCTGTATACAAGATCAAGCCAAGTTTAATAGCCGATCTCTATGGGGATTGGATCATGCCCTTGACGAAAGAAGTTCTAGTCGAATACTTGTTGCGACGGTTGGACTAACGGAAAGCTTCAACCAAAGGTTGTTTGAACATCATCACCTTTTATCATGTTAAATTACAGAGTTTCAGTTTTCTATTCTATAGCACAGATTTCTTAGGAATTTCCTAGTAACGTTCATCTAATAGCAAGGGGCAACTTCTACTTTGTTATCCCACCATGTGAGGCTACATTCATCTTCTAATCATAACATCATCATATTATGATATTAGAGCATACATATTAAGCATCTTGCTCATATAATGACTTGGGGTGCTGCTGATTTTAAAAGGATTAGGTGTGTAGAAATTTCTTTAACTTTTACCTTGAATGTTATGTTTTAAATTTTTAATAAGAATTATATCAGTGGTTTGCTCATTAATTTTGATTATCAAGTTGAAGACTTCATTTATCTGTTTGTTTTCTTTGCGAATCATCCATTGATATAGGTGTGAGAAAAACTTACTCGAATCGAAAAAATTAAATTTTTTATTGGTCTGAGATTGGCTGATGCTGTGGCTCTAAAGAGTTCGATATAGAGTGAGAAAGGGAAAGAAAAGAGAGAGATGGCTTCATGTGTTTCACTGCATACGAGTCCTCAATCTCTTTTTTCCTTCAAACATTTTGGTAAATTTCCTTCCTCTGTCTCTTTCCTTCGTCTATTTTCTTGTTGTCATTTTATCTGTTTCTGTTGTTGGATGATTTTTCATTTTTTTATGAGGTGACATCTGAAATGGGGATTGAGGTTGCTGGAAAAGTAAAAAAATTCCAGATAAAAGCCTAATTTTCATGGGATTAGAATAAAATAGGGAATTGAGATTGTTAGAAGATAAAAAAAGAAAAATAATTGGATAATTGTATGTGATCAACTAATATGTTAAAGGGTTTTGACTTTTGAGAGTCCATAGTCAAACATTGTTTAACAGATAATGCAAAATCCGCAGTTAATTTTTTTTGAGTGAAATTGAATTGAAGAATTAAATGAGGGGAGAAATAGAAAAGAAGATTGACTAAATTAATAGATTATTAAAATTTTGTGGGTTAATTTTTTAGAATTAAAGTCAAATTAAAATAAGTGTAAAACTTGAGGGCTAATTATGTAATTATATCAATTTATATTAACTGCCACATCATCAGCCGTTAAATTTTTAATGGCATTGGACCAATTTGTTACCTTTTTTAAGTCGAGAGACCAGTTTGTAATTTTTAATAGTCAAGGGACGCAAAAGATAATTGGAGTATAGTCGGAGGATCATTTATGTAGTTTACCCTTAAATTTAATTAAAGTAGAAATATATATTACTTCATATAAGTTATATTCGTAATAAGTTATACTCTTAATAGTCGTAAAAATAGGTAATCAAGTGAGTTTCAGGTCGGGTCATGTCAAGTCAGGTTAAATCAGATATAAGTAATTACATGTTGATTTGATGTTTTGACTTTATTCGGGTCGGGTGCGGGTCAATTTCAGGTCAGGTCAAAACGATTCGGGTCTGAATCAGTTAATTGACGGGTTAATTTGGGCTCGGATGGACTTCAGGTCGGGTTCATTTCAGGTTTGTTAATTTCGGGTCGGGTTAATTTCAGGTTGGTTTCATTTCAGGTCGAGTTAATTCGTATTAATTTCGAGTTAGGTACAAATAGTCTATAGACTTTGGATTGGGTCAGTTCGAGTGAATTATTTAACGCCTTTCACGAACACGAATCATATTAAAAAATAAATATTAGGGACTGGAGTGAACAAAAATATCATCATATTTAAAATATTAGACTAAAGTACAAAAATTAGAAATAAATAAGGGTCAATTTTGGCTAAAAATAAAATATTAGGGACTAGAATATAATGAACAAAAATATAAACATATTAAGAATATTTGACTAAATTATAAAAATATAAAATAAATAAGGTTTAATTATGGTTAAAAATAAATATTTAGGAACTAACATGAACAAAATTACAAAAATATCATCATATTAAAAATATTGGACTAAATTACAAAAAAATGAATAGAGGTCAATTTTGACTAAAAATTAAATTTTAGGTACTAGAATAAACAAAAAATATTTTTGGACTAAATTACCAAAAATATAAATAAATACGAGGCAATTTTGACTAAGTATTAAATTGTAGGGACTAAACTAATCCCATAACCATAACCACAAACATTCAACTTGAAAATAAAAATTGAAGCATATACCCCTAACCCCAAACCTCAACCCCTAAATCTTACAATCACTAATAATTAAATTACAAGCCTAATCCTATAGTTCCTAAACTAAACTCATAACCCCAAACATTCAACTTAAAACATATACCTCAAACCTCAAACCCTAAACATTATAATCACTAATAATTAAAGTACAAAGCCTTATCCCTTAAACCCAGAATCCCTAAACTAAACCCATAACACTAAACATTCAACTTGAATCATATATCCCTAAACCCCAAACTTCAACCCCTAAATCTTAGAATCATTAATAATTACAATGCAAGCTTAATCCTCTAAACTCAAACCCCTAAACTTAACCCATAACCTTAAACATTTAGCTTAAAACATCATAATCCTAAACTTTAAACCATAAATCTTGCAAATACTAATAATTAAAATGTAAGCTCAATCCCCTAAATCCTGAATCCTAAATACATATGCTATAACCCCAAACATTCAACTTAAAACATATACCCCTAAACTATGAATCCCTAAACTAAGTATGCAATCACACTTAGACCTGGCAAACTTGACCCGAGACCCGAAACCTGAACCGAAACCCGATTTTGACCCGAACATGATGATCCGAAGTTGACCCGAAACCCGAAATAAACCGAACCGAACCGAAATTTTTTGTTGAACCGAAATAGACCCGAACCGATTTGACCCGAACCGAATGCTACCCGAACCGAAAGTTGAACCGAAAGCTGAACCGAATATCGACCCGATTTTAACCCGATTTTAACCCGATTTTGACCCGATTTTAACCCGAATATCTATTTTTAACAATATAATAAATAATAAAAAAGAAGTATGTTTTATTATCTTTTTATACTATATCATGGAAGAGACTGTTCCTCTTGTCAAAGTTGTGGTATAATAATATTTTATGTTATTTTACGTTTCAATATTAATTAAATAAACTAATTTTTAAATTTAGAGTTTCAATGTACTATTTTCTCTCCCAATATTTAATCTTACATTTACAAAGAAAAAAATGTCAAAAGATTGCATTAAAAGGAATGGATACATAATAGACCAATTCATAGGGGCAACCTTTAATTGCATCACTACTAGTGACTAAACTAAATTAAACTAAAACTTAAAGTTGACTAAAATGTAACATTTTAAATGCAACATGACCTAAAAAGTAATTAATCTCTAGCTTAAAAAATTGGTGGCTTATTTCCCTCCAAAATTTTGTCTTTTCTCTCTCTATTTTTTCCAATTGTCTTTTTTCTTTCCTTTTTCAATCTAGCTTAAAAAATTGGTGGTTTATTTCTCTCCAAAATTTTGTCTTTTCCCTCTCAACTTTTACCAATTGTCTTTCTCTTTTTTCTTTTTTTTTTTAATTTATTTGAGTTTCAATTTAGATTAATTTAATTGAAATTTCACATTTAGTTTTAGAATTATTTTAATTATGTCTGTGATTTATGCTTTTAGATTTTAGTTAGCTCAATTAGATCCTAAGTTTAATAAATTAATTAATTTCAGACATTATTATTATTATTATTATTATTATTATTATTATTATTATTATTATTATTATTATTATTATTATTATTATTACTACATATAATAAACTTTGATTTAATATAATTATACAAAAAATTTGATATGGATACATGAAACTTTGATTTAAATATTTAATCAAATTAAAATGCATAGATTAACAAGTTAAATCAGAATTAATCTCATACACCAATAACTCTAAACTAAACCATAAATATTAAACCTCAAACCTTTAACCCAACTCAAATCGAATTGACCCGAAAATTTAAATGTTGACCCGACCCGAAATCGACCCGAAATTGATCCGATTTTGACCCGACCTGAAAGCGACCTGAACGACCCGATTTTGACCCGAACCGAAAGCGACCGATCCGATTTTGACCCGACCCGAAAACAACCGATCCGATTTTGACCCGATCCAATACCCGAACCGAATCTGACTCATCACAGACCCGAATTAGACCCGAACCCGAACCGAACCGACCTGAACCGAATCTAAACCGATTCTAGATAGACCCGAAATGACCCGAACCGAAACGAACCGAACTGAACCCGAATCGAATGACCCGATTGCCACCTCTAATCACACTTACGTCCTCAACAACTTCTACATTTACAAGGACTTTTTTTATTTCCTAAATGGAAAAGAAATTCGTTGATGGCCTTTATGGAATAAAGAAATGCCTTGGTAAAATGATAAAATTTGAGAAAGAATTTTTGAATTGAGTGAAGGAGGTACATGAAATGTCAAAAGGTAATTAATATAATGGTGATTCTTTAAAATTGTGGACACCTTATGATCCGATTAACGTGTTGGATTCAAAATGTCCTATACCACTAAAGAAAGAAAAAGCTATGATGAATAACCTATCATGAATATTTTGTTGTTTATCTTGTTGTGACTAATATAAACGTAAATTGTAGTTTGAAGGAGCTGAAAAAATGGTTAGTGGTAAATCAATGATTGTTGGTATGGAGATGAAAAATGCGTAAGAATAGATAGTGAGGGAAAAAATGTGTATTATTATTATTAATTATTTTAAGTTGGAAGAATTTTATGCGTCAATATTTGTAATGTTTATAAATATTTTTATAGAAATTATTGAGTTTAAATGTATGTTGATTAAGTTAATTATTAATGATGTATTTGACTGTATTTTATTGATATATTTGGTTACACAAATGGAGAAGAAAATGTCAACGTTTGTTATTAATAGCTCGAGTTATAACGTCGATAGTGGTTGATAATTTGAAATAATTTTGTAACACCCTAAAACCACCTTAGTTCGAATTATAAAAAACGACAAGGATAGCGTAAATATTTTACGAATTAACCAAGATTATAATGAAATAAAATAAGCTATGTTTTAGTAAGTTACAAATGGATTAAAGTGCAACATGTAAGTTCATGTGTAAACTTAGAATAATAAAGATCAATTTGTAACTAATATATATATATATATGTATACTTCTGTGGGTAATATAGTTATGTATATATATATATATATATCAAATATATATAAGATTAATATATGATAATTAAAGAATAAAATGCTGAATTAAAATAATAGATAGTGGAATGATACTTGGTTCATAATGAACCAAGTGTCCCACCCTTAAAACTTAAGGGACACTCGGCATTAAGGGGTAAAAACACCCAATTTACATTCATCTTCTTCATCATTCTCAACCACCAAAATTTAAAAGAGAAACGAGAGAGAGTTGAGTTTTGAAGGATCTAACTTGCTGGAAAAATAAGAAGAATTGCATGCATGTTCATCTTAGACTCATGTAAGTGTTCTAGCTAAAATTCTGCTCATATTTTTGTTTGAATGTTCTTAATGAATTGATCTGTTTCTTGAATTGTTTGTGCTGTGAATTTGATTTGAGAATGATTATTGATGTGTTGATAGGTTGTAGGTTACATTAGGTTGCTTAAAATGCTAGAAAATTTACATGCATGAAGCTTGAATAATGAATATGCCCATAATTTTTAATTATAGACACCTTTCGGAAATCTGGAAAATTGAGCATGTTAGAGTCATTTCTGAAAAAAAGTGTTCTCATACAAAGTTGTAGAGGAATTTTTTTTTACATGAGATAGAGGTAATAATTGCACGAAAATGTTAAGTATAGGTCTCTGAATTGCTATTAGAAATTACTGGACTGAAACTGGATGAATCTGGAATTTGCTGGGTTAAATTGCAAAATTCGAAAAATATAAGGGTTTAAATAATGCCAATAAAATTCTGGAAATTTTTGCTTGAAACAGGGGAGTCATGAAATGAATGAAAATTAAATGGCCAAACTTGAATTAAGTCACAATGGATAAGTTAAACGCATTTAGATCACATATAGGATTAAAAAAGGATTAAATGTGACTGTTTTGTAAAAATTGATAAATTGAGGACCTGAATGCTTTGATTTTGAATATGCTAGAACTTTATTATTATGCTAATATATTTAAGTTAATATGGTTAAAATATCAGAACCAAATGAATTGTGAAACATATAATTTATATGATTTAAATCCACTAAGTTTAGCTTGAACAGATTCGATCCTGAAATTGACATGTTTTCAAATGCAAAATTGTACTGATTGAGAAATGCTAAAAATATGTGTCATACATGATTTTAATGGTGTGTTTATAATATTTCCAGAATGGTATGATATGCTTTATTTGGATTTAGGAATAAAGAGTTATGAACATATTAATGGACACTGTTCAAAACTGCCATGTTAGGGACAGCTTGTGTGTTTATTGTTGTTTGCTTGATTTGGTTTGATTTTTATGCTAAGGTTGATACTAATGGATGTTATATATGTTGTAATATGATTCAAGAGCCTATTGAGGAAGAGGAAATAGAGGATACAAGGAGTGAACAATCAAGAAGGAGAGACAAGGGCATTGTGATAAGGGACAATAAGTAGCTTGGAGTATTATGAGTGTAGTTTTGTTTAAAGTGTTAGGATTAGTATCCTAACCTTGTTATTTTTGATTATTAGATAACATGAAGAAAGAATGAAATGAACCTAATAATGGTTGGTAAATATTAAAATGCTAAGGAAGAAGGATTAAAGGAAAGACTTATGATATGTTGACTATGCTAGTTAGATAAGCTTACTTTGACCTAGATATGTTACATTGGGTTGATGATTGAATAAACCATATGAAATGAACTTATATGATGAGTTTAGCTACTGTATTTTGATGTTTACATGATGAAAATGACAATATGTGCTTGCTGATTTTTCATGTTATCATGAATTGAATGATTGCTCTGAAATAAAGATCGATATTGTTACGTGTTTGGTGAATTGTTGAATAACAAGCAATTGGTTTTGTAACACCCGTGTTTTGGGGTTAGGAGTTAGTCGGGTTTATAGTCTGAGTCAATAAAATTAAATAAAATCGATTCAACCTAAATTAAGATCTAATTGGGCTTTAGTAGAAAGGGGAGGGACTAAAGGGGTAATTTGACCCAAATGTTTTTAAAAGCAAGACAACTTTTCAAAAGTTGTCATCTTCTCTCCCCAACCCACCCTTTCCAACGTTGGATGCCCAACACCATCTTCAAACTCTCTCAAATTTCCAAGCTACTATTCCATTGGGTCTCTTCATCATTTCAAGGTGTTTTTCAAAGGTAAAAATGTTTTCTAAATCTCCTCTTCATTCCCTATCCATACATAGTCTTAGATTTCAAAAATATGAATTTTTGAAATGTTAGGGTTTTGCTAAAAGTTTGGGTTTTTATGGTGATATTCACTTTGTTTTGAAATATGAAGTTAAGTTTTATCTTAATCACCTTAAGATGTATTATATATGTTAATTTGGTTGAGTTTTATTGAAAACCCGAAATGGGTTCTTGGAGCCATTTTTGGGATGTCAAAACTTGGGTTTTTGGGAGGTTTAAGGTTGAAAACAAAGGGCTGATGGTCTAGGTATGTTAGGAGGGTGATTTGGGACCTTTTGGGGGTCATTTGGGTGATTGGAAATGGAAATTTCAGCAAGGTTTTAGGGGAGCTCGAAAATTGGTATTTTGGGGATAAATTGGTTGGAAAATTTGGATGAAGTTGGTTTGAACTCAAAGGTTATGTGTTGATTGAATGTTAGCATTGATTGTGGTTGTTGGTTGTATTTTTGGTTGGCTAGAAGCAAGAGGAGACGTCGAAGGAGCTTTGGGATCGAATCCGGGTTCGTAGGAGTTTTGCTTTGGTAGCTAAGGAAGGGCGGTGAGTGGTTTCAAACTTATTTTAAAGTTTGGTTCGAGTGTGTGTAGAGTGTGTGTGTGGAATGTGCTTGGTAGGCCATTTCTTTATTTCAAGTTGTTAATTTTAGCCATTGATTCCATTAAATGCTACTATGTTTACCTATTTATGCTCTTGTGAAATGTGGTTAAATTGGTGCATGTATATCATGAAATGTATATATGTGATTAGCATGTGATGTGGTTGATGATATGTGATGTGGTTATGAAAATTGGCACTAAATTAATTACCGGTGTAAATGATCGATCATTAGGATTAGTGTGCACACAAATTGAGTCAAAACGTACGTGACCTTGATGGAATTAAGTCATCAAGGAGGAGTACGGTGGTGTAATATTCCACCGGAAGCTTTTATATAATTCTACGAGATGATGAGTGGAATCCCATCCGTAGGGCATGTGGCGATGAGTGGAATCCCGCACATGCAAGGTCCGGTGATGAGTGTAATCCCACCGAGGTAAAGTGTTGTTGAGATTTAAATCCGCACATCCGGATAATTAAAAGTGGCCAATTGAACTTGTTCATATAATTGCGATATATGATGTTGATATATGATTGTTGATATTGATGCTTGATGCTTAGTATGATGTAAGATGCCATATTATGCCACTTGAAAGACTAGCTAGGTCTACTTGATTATTTACCAATGTATGTTGTAGGTGAGATTAGGATTTACATGCTTGAACCCTGCATTGTGGATGTTTTCGTTTTAGAGCATCCTCACTAAGCTTATAGCTTACGCTCTCAATTTCCAACAATGCAGATCATTAGCGTGGTGTTAGCTTGGAGCAAGGCAAGAAGGGCTTTCCAAGTTTTGTGGCTCAAGTACGGTTCATAATTTTGTAGTAGTTTAGCAATGTGGCAAGGGTGTTTGTATGAGCTTGTAACCCCCTTAACCCGGCCTAGACGGTTGACTCGAATTAAGAAAGTCACACGGGGAAAACCAAAGTCAACCCGAAAGTCAACCTTGATTAACGACCTTTTTTTTATTTTTAATCTTATCTAGATGCACATTAACCCTAGTGGTGATCACACAAACAACATACTCAAAGATCACAAACATCAGAGATCAAACAGGGACCCAATTGAACAAATTACAACTTTAGGGACCAAATTGTAATTTCTGATAAATTAAAGGACTTAACCCAAATTAATCTTACCAACTTGAAATTAGTCAGGTTTCATGCTTCTCTGTGAAATTTCAGCTCAAAAGGACTTCTCAAACTCATACAATTGCACAAACAAGATTCAGGACCAAAACGCAAACATTTCAAAACATATAACTGCCCATGTCAGCCCCCAACGGTCGACCGTTCCGAAACAGGTTGACCCTGTTCCGAAACACGGGCCGTTCCGAAACCAGTTCCGCAACGGGGGTCTGGCAGAGACCAAACCGTTTCGAAACGGTGCATACCGTTTCGGACCCCTGGGTTCATTCCAGGCACCCGTTCTGAAACGGTGCACACTGTTCCGAAACGCCTGCACAAAATTCAGCAAACTAGCATGCTAAAACATGCAATTGATCACTCAAACATGCTCCAAATGCTACCAAACTTTACCAGCATGCAATTCAACATATATAGGACATATTTGCATCATCAATTCATCAAAACAACATCACAAGCAAAAAGCCCCAATTCTATAGGCATGCTTCCTACACAAGCTAGCTATTCAAGCATTAACTTTTAAATCAAGCATATAAGGATCCAATCCAAAAACCAGCATTCAAATCAACATTCAACATACTTAGGGAGTTCCAAACACCTCCCAAAACATACACATTGGTCCCCCATTGCCAAATCATCCAAAAGCTAAATGTTTAACAAAAACCTTCCATACATTGAGCTCTACTTGTACTTGAACTCTTGCCCCTCTTGCTGCCCTTCAAGATACTCTAGTGCTCTGCATTATTGAATTAAGAAAACGAGAGAGCGTAAGCAAAAGCTTAGTGAGGAATGCTCTTTAAAAACCATTCAATAATGCAATTAAAAACATTTACAAAACATGCTTATAAACAACCTTTGTACATGCTCAAAAGCATATTTAAAACAAGCAATCTCATGCTTCAACATAACATTAAAACAAGCATCTCATGCTTCACAATATTCTTAACATGTCATATTGGCTCAAGTGATACATTTCATTTATTAAAACAAGTTCAACAACTTTCCCAAGGACTTTTAAACACCTTGGCCCCAAGGACTTTTAAACACCTTGGCCATGGACTTTTAAACACCATGAATGAGGACCACACAAGGACTTTTAACCACCTTTGTGTCCAATGCTTGAATCACCCCAAGGACTTTTAAACACCTTGGCCCCAAGGACTTTTAAACACCTTGGCCCCAATGGACTTTTAAACACCATGGAAAGGAGCACCTAAGGACTTTTAACCACTTTAGTGTCCGCAACAAGAACCATCCAAGGACTTTTAACCATCTTGATGTTCTTAAGTAACAAGGCTCACTCAAGGACTTTTAACCACCTTAGTGACCTTAACATTTTCAAAACATCACTTGCCAATATACATCTTTTACATCATACAATCCACTGTTTTAAAGCATTAAACCAAGCCATTTTCATCATGCATTTCAAAGCATCAAACCACATTATTTCAATGTATAAAATCAAGGAACTCCTACCTAGAGTTACCTTCAACATATGGCTTAAAACATCAGCAAATACCATGCTAAAACATGCTTTCAAAACAGTAATTAAAACATGCAAATCATCATTTTGCATCACATCAAAATCATGGCCACCACTAGAGAGAAAATCCGAAAACTTACACTTGAGCTTAGCAAAGTTGTTTAGACTTAGACTAAGCCCCCAAAACCTTGGTTTCAAAGCCGAAAACCATTTTCACTCACCGATTTCCACTTTGCTTCAAGCCAAAGCACCAAATCAAGCCTCCGGATCAACAACTCTTGGATCCAAAGATGCCTCCCCTGTTTCAACACATCAAAGCAGAGGATTAATGCATCATCATGCATTAATTGCTTCAATGAAAGCATCTAAACTCGCTGCTCTCATACAACCTCCATTTTCGGCCACCAAACACAACCGAAAATGCATCCAAACCACTTCTAAACAAAGCCCAGCCATAAACCAGCAAAACCTCACTTCCATTATCATCATAAAACATCTAAAAACAACCTATTAACAACCTTATACCTCCAACAACCTCAGATCCACAAGATCACCACAAAAACTACCTTGAAACACAAGCTAAACTTAGGAAACTCAACCTATCCGGGATTGCATCAAACAAAACTCAATTCCTTATCAATTTAGAGATCATTTAACATCAAAAACACCTCTCAAATCACAGATTACTCAGATCTAACGAAAATCATCAAAAATCATCAAAATCTTGCATAATAAGCCAAGATCCATTTCAACACTTTAAAACCTTTAATTAAACATCAATTTAGGATTGAAAACTTAGGAATTTCAGTAAAGAACTGATAGTTTAGAGGAGAAGGACGTTCTTACCTCCAAACTTGAGTTTCTCCTCTTTTTGGAATCAAAATCCTTGTTGAAACAAATAGCAATTGAAGAGGTTTTGAAGATACAATGATTAGGAATCAAATGAGAGTTGAAAGGAGGAATTTAGGTGAGAAAATCAGAAACAAATCTCTGGAAATGGAGTGTTTGGGTTGAGAGAAAAAGAGAGAAAGAAAATAGAGAAGTTAGTTATGAAATTAGCCAAATGGCTTTTCCCTCCTTTTGATATACTTTAAAATCAGAATTATAACTCAAAATATCTTAGAAAAATCTGGAGAAACTCCCTTTGGGTAAATAGCTCCTTAAAGATTCAAAGTTCCAACCCTTTATAAAACAGCCACCAAACTTGCGAAAATTACATTTTGGTCACCAGCCAAAATGTCACCCTTCCAAAACTCATTTTCCAAAATTGATTTCACAGTTCACTTAATTATATTAAAAGATGATTTTAGAACATTTTTCCATATTTTTAATGCAACCCGAATTAGGCTTTCCTAATTTAACCTCTTACGATTCGAACATCACTTTGACCGACCGGTCAACGCCCAAGACTTCTAAGCCCAAAATCGGGGCGTTACAACTCTCCCCCCTTAAGAAATTTCGTCCTCAAAATTTACCTGAAGGAAAGAGATAAGGAAACTGCTTCAGCATGTCTTCCTTCCGCTCCCACGTGGCTTCCTCAACACCGCGATGCTTCCACAACACCTTCACCAACTCAATGGTCTTGCCACGAAGAACCTTACTATCTGAATCCAGAACCTTCACCGGTTCCTCATCATAGGTCAAATCCGGATTCAAAACCACTTCCTCCACAGGCATCACATGCGAAGGATCAGATCTATACTTCCGGAGCATAGAAACATGGAACACATCATGAATCTTCTCCAGCTCCTGAGGTAACCTCAACCGATACGCAACAGGACCCACACGCTCAACAACCTCATACGGTCCAATGTATCTAGGGCTCAACTTACCCTTCCGACCAAACCTCATCACCTTCTTCCAAGGCGAAACCTTCAAGAACACACGGTCACCCACCGCATACTCTATCTCCTTACGCTTCAAATCCGCGTAAGATTTCTGCCGGTCAGAAGCAGCCTTCAACCGCTCACAAATGAGCTTCACCTTCTCGGTGGTTCCTTTCAACAAAGCCGGCATCGAAACCAACTTTTGACCAGTTTCAGCCCAACAAAGAGGAGTCCTACACTTCCTCCCATACAGAGCCTCATAAGGTGCCATCTGTATACTCGCCTGATAACTATTATTATAAGCGAACTCAACCAAAGGCAGATGCTTCTCCCAAGAACCTTGGAACTCAATCATGCAGCATCTCAACATATCCTCCAAAATCTGAATAACTCGCTCAGACTGACCATCCGACTGAGGATGATAGGATGTACTGAAATGCAACCTTGTACCCAAAGCTTGATGCAAACACTGCCAGAAACGCGATGTGAACCTCGGATCCCTATCCGACACAATCGACTTAGGCACACCATGCAGCCTCACAATCTCAGCAATGTACAGCTCTGCCAGCTTATCCAAAGAAAACGTAGTATGCACAGGCAAGAAATGCGCACACTTCGTCAGGCGATCCACAATCACCCAAACAGAATTCTTCTTTGATGGAGGCAAGGGTAAACCAGATACAAAATCCATGGTAACCATCTCCCACTTCCATTCAGGGATTTTCAACGGTTGCAACAAACCAGAAGGGACCTGATGTTCAGCCTTAACTCGCTGACACACCAAACACTTGCTCACAAACTCTGCAACATCCTTCTTCAAACCTACCCAATAGTACTCATCACGAAGATCACGATACATCTTAGTACTACCAGGGTGCATAGCAAAAGGACTACTATGACCTTCAGTCAGAATAGCACGCCTCAACTCAACATCAGCAGGCACTACTATTCGACTCCCAAAACACAACACTCCATCCTCATTAAAGCAGAAATCCGAAGGTCTACCCTCCGCGATATCCTGAACATGAGATACCAAGGAATCATCCAGCAACTGCTTATCCTTGATCAACTGAACCAACGATGGTTTCACCTGCAACTCAGCAACAAGACCACCATCCCGCGATATACTCAAGCTAGCAAACATAGCTCTCAGCTCAACAGCTACCTTCCTACTCAAGGCATCCGCAACAACATTAGCCTTTCCAGGATGATACTCAATCGTCAGATCATAATCCTTGAGCAACTCCAACCAACGCCGCTGCCTAAGATTCAACTCCTTCTGAGACATCAGATACCTCAAACTCTTGTGATCCGTGTACACAGTACACTTCTCACCATACAGATAATGCCTCCAGATCTTCAGAGCAAAAACCACAACTGCCAGCTCAATATCATGCGTAGGATAATTGCGCTCATGCACCTTCAACTGCCGCGATGCATAAGCCACAACCTTACCCTCTTGCATCAGCACACACCCCAAACCAACATAGGATGCATCACTGTAGACCACAAACTCTTTCCCTGATTCAGGCTGAACCAAGATAGGAGCTTGCGTCAAAGCCACCTTCAGCTTCTCAAAAGCCTGCTGTCTCGCTTCCGTCCACTCATACTTAACATCTTTCTGCAACAACTTCGTCAAAGGAGCAGCAATCTTGGAAAAACCATCCACAAACCTTCGGCAGTATCCTGCCAAACCAAGGAAACTACGGACCTTATGAACAGACTTAGGAACTTTCCAGTTCATCACCGCTTCAATCTTCTGAGGATCAACACGAATCCCCTCAGCTGAGACCACATGCCCAAGAAACACCACCTCCCTAAGCCAAAACTCACACTTGCTCAACTTAGCATAAAGCTGATTCTCCAACAAAGCTTGCAGCACAATCCTCAAATGCTCTTCGTGCTCCTCCTCAGTACGCGAGTACACGAGGATATCATCAATGAACACCACAACGAACTTGTCCAGGTATTCATGAAACACACGATTCATCATGTCCATGAAAGCAGCAGGAGCATTTGTCAAACCAAACGGCATCATAAGGAACTCATAATGCCCATACCTTGTCCTGAAAGCCGTCTTAGGCACATCCACATCCTTCACCTTCAACTGATAATACCCTGACCTCAAGTCAATCTTAGAGAACACAGCAGCTCCCCGAAATTGATCAAAGAGATCATCAATCCTTGGCAAAGGATACCGATTCTTGATAGTCAACTTGTTCAGCTGACGGTAATCAATACACATCCTCATAGTGCCATCTTTCTTCTTCACAAACAAGACCGGTGCTCCCCAAGGCGACACACTCGGCCGGATGAAACCACGATCAAGCAGCTCTTGCAACTGCGTCTTTAGCTCCTTCAGCTCCTTAGGTGCCATTCTATAGGGAGTAATGGACACAGGAGTTGTATTCTCATACAGCTCAATTCCAAACTCCACCTCGCGATTAGGAGGTAAACCAGGCAACTCCTCAGGAAAAACATCAGGAAACTCCTTCACAACCCTGATATCTTGCACCCTCAACTCCTTAGAACAAGGATTCATCACAAAAGCTAGATAAGCTTCACAACCTTGCCTCAGCATCCTGCTCGCCTCCAAGGTAGAAACAACATTGGCAAGAAACTTCACATTCTCACCAACCACCACCACTTCATAATCATCCGCAAGCTTAAGCGAAACCCTCTTATTCTCACAATCCACAACAGCTCGATGCTCAGCAAGCCAATCCATACCAAGGATCACATCAAAACCATAGAAGGGCAACTCCATAAGATCAACATGAAAGACATGCTCTTGAACAACCAAAGGACACCTTCTATAAAGCTTACGAGTCACAACAGTTTCACCAAAAGAACTAGTGACACGAACACCAACATCCAAAGACTCAACAGGCAAACCAAGCAATTCAGCATGCTTACGCAAAATGTATGAATGCGTAGATCCAGAATCAATCAAAGAAAGCAATGACAAGGATTGCAAAGTAAAGGTACCTGCAATCACATCTGCATCATTCCTTCCCTCGCGCTGAGCATACACTCTCGCCTGGCCTCCACCCTCAGGCTGAATAGCCACAACATGAGCTACTCCACGACCACCCTCCTCTCGTCTCTGGAAATTACCACGGCCGCGCCCACGACCTCTCTGCGGTGCAGCAACAACAGGAGCACGCTCTTGACCACCAGCCATCCTCGGACAATCTCGCCTCAAGTGGTCAGCAGAACCACAATTCCAACATTCATAACCAACTGCCGCAACAGGAGCTTGCACCTCCCTCACAGCACGAGGACAGTCACGCTTCAAATGACCACGCGAACCGCAGATCCAACAAGCACTAGGGTCAGCTCTAGCATTGCCACCCCTAGCAGGTGCACCTCCACCTCTCTTAGCTGAGGACTGATACCTCTGATCGCGTCCCCTCTTGTTCCGTCCACCTCCGGAACTATACTCAGCAGCTCTCTTCCCAGAACTTGCTCCAGCACCTTTCGCAGACAAACTCAAATTCATCTCTATGTCCTTTGCTCGGCCCACTAACACATCAAAATCATCATACTCAGTGGCCAGCACGTACATCTTTACCTCCGTTATGAGACCATAACGAAACCTCTCGCACCTCTCCCGCTCATCAGGAATCAGCTCCGGTGCATACTGACTGAGTCGCACAAACTGCACCTCATACTCAGCCACACTCATGCTCCCTTGGGTCAGAGTCATGAATTCACGCTTTTTCTCATCCAGATATCTCACTCCCAGATATCTCCTCTTGAACGCATTCTGAAAGAATGTCCAAGTGATGTCAGCTTCAGCCATTCCAGAGATTGTGGTCGTCCACCACGTATAAGCATCGCCTTGCAGCAAAGACACAACACATCCCAACTTTTGCACATCAGTGCAGCTCATCTGTCCCAAGATACGCTTGGTACTTTCTAGCCAAGCTTCCGACCTCTCAGCTGACATACCCCTAAACTCAGTCCCACCAAGACTGCGCAGACGCTCTAAGGGTAGTCTAACACCAGCATCTCCCTGATGCCCAGCTCCTTGAGCTCCAGCTACTGCTGCTCGAAAAGCACCCGCAATAGCTTGTACCAGCAACGTCATATCAGGCATAGCTTGCCCCTGACCAACCTCAGGTCCTGCAGCTCTAGCACCAGCTGCTTCAGCTCCAACTCTCCCTCCCTCAGCACCACTACCACCAGGTGGAGGAGGAGGTAACACAGCACTACCCGCATTCTCATCATTCTCATTCCCATCCGGGGTCGTAGCTCTCACGCTACTCCTTAACTCTCTACGTGGTGCCATACTTTTACCATGCATAACAATACAAATAAAACATAGTCAGGACCAGCAAGGTAAGCAATTCCAAGTATTCAAGCTCAATTTCTTTCAAAATCAACATCATTTCTTTAGCTTTTGTTTGGCAATGGGTACCCTCATCATGCATCATCACAGCATACATCTCAAAAGCATCAACATCTCAAACCACTGAACATGCTTTCATACAACAAGCTTACAAGCCAAACATACTTCAATCATGCATACAAACATTCCCAATTACTCGAGAACTCAGCTCTGATACCACCAAATGTAACCCCCTTAACCCGGCCTAGACGGTTGACCCGAATTAAGAAAGTCACACGGGGAAAACCAAAGTCAACCCGAAAGTCAACCTTGATTAACGACCCTTTTTTTATTTTTAATCTTATCTAGATGCACATTAACCCTAGTGGTGATCACACAAACAACATACTCAAAGATCACAAACATCAGAGATCAAACAGGGACCCAATTGAACAAATTACAACTTTAGGGACCAAATTGTAATTTCTGATAAATTAAAGGACTTAACCCAAATTAATCTTACCAACTTGAAATTAGTCAGGTTTCATGCTTCTCTGTGAAATTTCAGCTCAAAAGGACTTCTCAAACTCATACAATTGCACAAACAAGATTCAGGACCAAAACGCAAACATTTCAAAACATATAACTGCCCATGTCAGCCCCCAACGGTCGACCGTTCCGAAACAGGTTGACCCTGTTCCGAAACACGGGCCGTTCCGAAACCAGTTCCGCAACGGGGGTCTGGCAGAGACCAAACTGTTTCGAAACGGTGCATACCGTTTCGGACCCCTGGGTTCATTCCAGGCACCCGTTCCGAAACGGTGCACACTGTTCCGAAACGCCTGCACAAAATTCAGCAAACTAGCATACTAAAACATGCAATTGATCACTCAAACATGCTCCAAATGCTACCAAACTTTACCATCATGCAATTCAACATTTATAGGACATATTTGCATCATCAATTCATCAAAACAACATCACAAGCAAAAAGCCCCAATTCTATAGGCATGCTTCCTACATAAGCTAGCTATTCAAGCATTAACTTTTAAATCAAGCATATAAGGATCCAATCCAAAAACCAGCATTCAAATCAACATTCAACATACTTAGGGAGTTCCAAACACCTCCCAAAACATATACATTGGTCCCCTATTGCCAAATCATCTAAAAAAAATGTTTAACAAAAACCTTCCATACATTGAGCTCTACTTGTACTTGAACTCTTGCCCCTCTTGCTGCCCTTCAAGATACTCTAGTGCTCTGCATTATTGAATTAAGAAAACGAGAGAGCGTAAGCAAAAGCTTAGTGAGGAATGCTCTTTAAAAACCATTCAATAATGCAATTAAAAACATTTACAAAACATGCTTATAAACAACCTTTGTACATGCTCAAAAGCATATTTAAAACAAGCAATCTCATGCTTCAACATAACATTAAAACAAGCATCTCATGCTTCACAATATTCTTAACATGTCATATTGGCTCAAGTGATACATTTCATTTATTAAAACAAGTTCAACAACTTTCCCAAGGACTTTTAAACACCTTGGCCCCAAGGACTTTTAAACACCTTGGCCATGGACTTTTAAACACCATGAATGAGGACCACACAAGAACTTTTAACCACCTTTGTGTCCAATGCTTGAATCACCCCAAGGACTTTTAAACACCTTGGCCCCAAGGACTTTTAAACACCTTGGCCCCATGGACTTTTAAACACCATGGAAAGGAGCACCTAAGGACTTTTAACCACCTTAGTGTCCACAACAAGAACCATCCAAGGACTTTTAACCACCTTGATGTTCTTAAGTAACAAGGCTCACTCAAGGACTTTTAACCACCTTAGTGACCTTAACATTTTCAAAACATCACTTGCCAATATACATCTTTTACATCATATAATCCACTGTTTTAAAGCATTAAACCAAGCCATTTTCATCATGCATTTCAAAGCATCAAACCACATTATTTCAATGTATAAAATCAAGGAACTCCTACCTAGAGTTACCTTCAACATATGGCTTAAAACATCAGCAAATACCATGCTAAAACATGCTTTCAAAACAGTAATTAAAACATGCAAATCATCATTTTGCATCACATCAAAATCATGGCCACCACTAGAGAGAAAATCCGAAAACTTACACTTGAGCTTAGCAAAGTTGTTTAGACTTAGACTAAGCCCCCAAAACCTTGGTTTCAAAGCCGAAAACCATTTTCACTCACCGATTTCCACTTTGCTTCAAGCCAAAGCACCAAATCAAGCCTCCAGATCAACAACTCTTGGATCCAAAGATGCCTCCCCTATTTCAACACATCAAAGCAGAGGATTAATGCATCATCATGCATTAATTGCTTCAATGAAAGCATCTAAACTCGCTGCTCTCATACAACCTCCATTTTCGGCCACCAAACACAACCGAAAATGCATCCAAACCACTTCTAAACAAAGCCCAGCCATAAACCAGCAAAACCTCACTTCCATTATCATCATAAAACATCTAAAAACAACCTATTAACAACCTTATACCTCCAACAACCTCAGATCCACAAGATCACCACAAAAACTACCTTGAAACACAAGCTAAACTTAGGAAACTCAACCTATCCGGGATTGCATCAAACAAAACTCAATTCCATATCAATTTAGAGATCATTTAACATCAAAAACACCTCTCAAATCACAGATTACTCAGATCTAACGAAAATCATCAAAAATCATCAAAATCTTGCATAATAAGCCAAGATCCATTTCAACACTTTAAAACCTTTAATTAAACATCAATTTAGGATTGAAAACTTAGGAATTTCAGTAAAGAACTGATAGTTTAGAGGAGAAGGACGTTCTTACCTCCAAACTTGAGTTTCTCCTCTTTTTGGAATCAAAATCCTTGTTGAAACAAATAGCAATTGAAGAGGTTTTGAAGATACAATGATTAGGAATCAAATGAGAGTTGAAAGGAGGAATTTAGGTGAGAAAATCAGAAACAAATCTCTGGAAATGGAGTGTTTGGGTTGAGAGAAAAAGAGAGAAAGAAAATAGAGAAGTTAGTTATGAAATTAGCCAAATGGCTTTTCCCTCCTTTTGATATACTTTAAAATCAGAATTATAACTCAAAATATCTTAGAAAAATCTGGAGAAACTCCCTTTGGGTAAATAGCTCCTTAAAGATTCAAAGTTCCAACCCTTTATAAAACAGCCACCAAACTTGCGAAAATTACATTTTGGTCACCAGCCAAAATGTCACCCTTCCAAAACTCATTTTCCAAAATTGATTTCACAGTTCACTTAATTATATTAAAAGATGATTTTAGAACATTTTTCCATATTTTTAATGCAACCCGAACTAGGCTTTCCTAATTTAACCTCTTACGATTCGAACAGCACTTTGACCGACCGGTCAACGCCCAAGACTTCTAAGCCCAAAACCGGGGCGTTACAGAGCTTGTATGACTCATTTACATGTATGTTGATGTTTTGAATTGGCTTTGGTTTGTAAAGCATGATATGCCTTGATGAATGGTCGTGTGTGATGGCATGCCTTTGGGTGTTTAGGTTGCCTTGTTGATGGGTGCAAACCTCATATGCTTAACTTGTGCCTTTTTGGTCTCTTAAACTTTCATGTATGACCATATATGCTAAATTGCCCCTTTTGTGTGAATGCTATGTTTGGATGCTTTGCTACTTGTTTTGATTGTTTCCCTTGGCGGTAGATTGTTGCTTAAATGATTGTATGTGGCTTAGAGAGTCCCTGTATGCATCTAGAGTTGGAATTCTTGAGTAAAATTGGAGTATTGCAGAGCAGGCGTATCGATACGCCTAAGGCTGTATCGATACGGTCTTGCCTGCAGAGCTCAGTTTTGGCTTGGCGTATCGATACACGGGGGGCGTATCGATACCTTTTTTGTCATTGGAGTCACTAGAGATTTGGGTATCGAAACGGTCTTCGTAGCGTTGACCACGAGTAGTTGACTGGGAAGGGCGTATCGATACGCTCGAGGGCTGTATCGATACGGTCTTCCTGTGTTGACCCTGAGTGTTGACTTTGGTCAAGGCGTATCGATACCCTCAACAGGTGTATTGATACAGCCTGCTTAATTACTGAAAATGGGTTGTTTTATGAATGATGTCTTGAATGGTTGATCATTGTATTGCTCTTGTTTCCGCTGACGTGTTTCACATAGGTAATGGTAATGCATTTAGACAAGATAATTAAAAAGAAATTTTTAGGGTTGTTAACCGAGGGGGAACCTTAACGGGTTTTGCTTCGGTTTTCCCCGTGTGGCCCACTCGGACCGGTCATCCGGCCAGACCGGGACGAGGGGGTTACATTTGTTGGTATCAGAGCCTGAGGTCACCGAGACCTCGATCAGGTAAGTGAGGTAAGCTTGATGTTTTAAGTAATTGTATTGTTCGATGCATGTCTTGCCATGAAATCTTGATGTTTGACTGTTCGTATGATGTTTTGAAGCATGAATTGTTGTGTCTAGTGTAGAGTGTGTACCCATTGCTACTAATACTTAATCGAAAAAGATTTTGATAAAAGGAGTACTTGAGTACTATTGGACCCTTGCTTTGACTAACGTAATCCCTACTTGTTTGTTGTTGTAGTTATTTCCTTGCTAGCTGTACCATGAGACCACGTGGGAGGCCTAGGATGGTTCGACCGGAACCACGGGCAGCGGCTCCAGGAGTTGAGCCAGTAGTTAGGGTTGAGGCTCAAGTGGGAGAGCCTGTGGTTGGAGTTGGAGCTCCTCCACCACCTCCACCACCACCACCACCTCCTCCACCGGGAGTAGGAGGCGAGGACGGGGCCGAAGGAGAGGGACCTCAAGGAGGCCAAGGTGGCCAAGGACCGGCCGGAATAGACTTAGCTCCGTTGGTTCAGGCGATAGCCGGGGCATTTCAGGCTGCAGTAGCTGGGGGTCAGGCAGCACATCATCAGGGTGAGGGCACTGGATTGCCTTTAGAGAGACTTCAGGGCCTTGGGGCCGAAGAGTTCAGGGGGTCTACTCCAGAGAGATCAGAGTTGTGGTTTGAGAAGACTGTCCGTATCCTTGCTCAGATGGGGTGTACTGGTGAGCGCAAGTTGGGATGTGTTGAGTCTTTGCTTCAGGGTGATGCCTACACTTGGTGGGTCACCATTACTACGGGTATGGATGAGGCCGAGATCACTTGGGAGTTCTTTGAGACAGCTTTCTGTAAGAAGTATTTGGGTCCGCGATACCTCGATGAGAGGAAGAGGGAGTTTACGGCATTGCTTCAGGGGAGTATGTCCGTGACCGATTATGAGATCCGATTTGTCAAACTGAGTCAGTATGCTTCTGAGCTTGTTCCTACTGAGGTGGAACGATGTAACCGTTTCCGTTATGGGCTGAATGAAGAGATCAAGAGGTATACTCTAGCTTCAGACTACACTGATTTTGATGTCTTGGTCGTGAGGGCCAAGGACTTAGAGCATAGTTTGGGCTTGACCAAACGATATGGTGGTTCTAGTTCGGGTAAGAGGTCCAGTGACTTTGATAGAGGTGATGCCAAGAGGCATCGGGACAACAGGCATCACTATGATCATAGACGTGGTGGCGGTAACCACGATAGGGGCCACCAGGGCCAGAGAGATGGTGGGAAGTTGCCCACATGTGCTACTTGTGGGAGGAACCACACCGGTGAGGGTTGGGGAAATTTTCATTCTTGTTGGAGTTGTGGGGCTAGAGACCACATTAGGCGTGACTGTCCACATCAGGTGGGACAGGCACCAGCTCAGGCTCCTGCTAGAGCCAATGACTTTCAGAGAGGCCGCGGGCGCGGTAGAGGTAACTTCCAGCCGAGGAACGATGGTCAGAGGAACATAGCACATGTAGTTGCAGTTCAGCCGGAGGGCGGAGGTCAGGCCAGAGTTTACGCTCAGCGTGGGGATCAGCATGACACCGATGTGATCGCAGGTAACTTCTCGATACAGTCTTTGGGTTTGCTTTCTTTGATTGACTCTGGGTCTACACATTCCTACATATTGAGTGAGCATGCACGGTCTTTGAATTTTCCTTGTGAAATATTAGAGGTAGGAGTTAGTGTTACTAGTTCCTTTGGGGACATGGTAGTAGTTAGGAAGATGTACCGAAGGTGTCCGTTGATGGTTCAGGGACATGTGTTCCCAGTGGATATGATGGAGCTTCCTTTCTATGGTTTCGATGTAATTCTGGGTATGGACTGGCTCACGGAGCATAGAGCTAGGATAGACTTTGAAACTAAGCGGATTTCTTTGAGGCTCACAGATGACTATGAGATTGTAGTGGTGGGTGAGAACGTGAAGTTCTTGTCCAATGTGGTTTCAGTGTTAGAGGCTAAGAGATTAGTTGAGTTGGGGTGTGAAGTATACTTGGCATATGTGATGAACCCTAACATGAGTGAGGTTAGACCTCAGGACATCCGGACAGTATGTGACTTCCCTAGCGTGTTTCCGGAAGAGTTGCCAGGGTTACCACCGGACAGAGAGGTAGAGTTCACCATTGAGACTTATTCTGATTTAGCTCCTGTTTCGATTGCTCCGTATCGCATGGCACCGAAAGAATTGAAAGAGTTGAAGACTCAGTTGCAAGAATTTACAGATAGAGGTTTTATTCGGCCTAGTTCTTCACCTTGGGGTGCACCAGTTTTGTTTGTGAAGAAGAAAGATGGAAGCATGAGAATGTGTATAGATTACAGACAGTTGAATCAGTTGACAGTGAAGAATAAATATCCATTGCCTAGAATTGATGACTTGTTTGATCAGTTGAGAGGAGCATCAGTCTTTTCGAAGATTGATTTGAGATCGGGTTACTACCAGCTAAAGGTAAGAGAGGTTGATGTACCGAAGACGGCCTTTAGGACTAGATATGATCATTATGAGTTTTTAGTCATGCCTTTTGGGTTGACTAATGCACCGACTGCTTTTATGGACATGATGAATAGGATCTTTCATCAGTATCTAGATCAGTTTGTAGTTGTGTTTATTGATGATATTTTGGTGTACTCGCGAACTGAAGAAGACCATGACCGACACTTGAGACTAGTTTTGAAGACTTTGCTAGATCATCAGCTGTATGCGAAGCTAAGCAAGTGTGAGTTCTGGATCCGAGAGGTAGTCTTCTTAGGACATGTAGTGTCAGCCGATGGGATCAGAGTTGATCCGAAGAAGATTGAAGCCATTGTTGAGTGGAAGCAACCGAAGTCTGTAACAGAGGTACGTAGCTTCCTAGGCTTAGCCGGATACTATAGGAGATTTGTAGAGGGTTTCTCTAAGCTAGCCGCTCCCTTGACACAGTTACTTTAGAAGAGTGTTCAGTTTGAGTGGACAGATGCAAGACAAAGAGCCCTTGAGAAATTGAAAGAAGCTTTGACCCAAGCACCGATCTTGATCCAGCCAGAGTCCAGGAAGGACTATGTAGTCTACAGTGATGCTTCTTATGTAGGGCTAGGATGTGTCCTTATGCAAGACAAGAGAGTATTGGCTTATGCCTCAAGACAGTTGAAGACCCACGAGCGCAACTATCCGACCCATGACATAGAGTTAGCTGTAATTGTGTTTGCTCTGAAGATTTGGAGGCACTATTTGTACGGTGAGAAATGCACAGTGTACACAGATCACAAGAGTTTGAAATACATTATGACTCAGCGAGATTTGAATCTCAGACAGCGTAGGTGGTTAGAGTTGCTAAAAGACTATGATCTTACCATTGAGTACCATCCGGGTAAGGCCAATGTGGTGGCCGATGCATTGAGTAGGAAGATGGCCATGGACTTGAGAGCCATGTTTGCTAGATTGAGTTTGTCCGGAGATGGCGGCTTGGTAGCCGAACTACAGGTTAGACCTACTCTAGGTCAGTTGATTAGAGAGAAACAGCTCTTAGATAGATCTTTGGCACCTCACGTGCAAGATATAGCCGAGGGTAGATCTTCAGACTACAGTTTTAGTACTGATGGGGTCTTGTGTTTCAAGGATAGAATAGTTGTGCCAGAGGACAGTGACTTGAGACGTACGATCTTGACTGAAGCCCACAGTAGTCTGTTTGCTATGCATCCTGGAAGTACGAAGATGTACCGTGATTTGAAGAATGAGTACTTTTGGGTTGGCTTGAAGAGAGATGTAGCTGACTTTGCGAGTAAGTGCTTAGTGTGTCAAAGAGTAAAGGCGGAACATCAGGTTCCCTCAGGTTTGTTACAGCCGTTGAGAATTCCGGAATGGAAGTGGGAGAACATCACCATGGATTTTGTTTCGGGTTTGCCTTTGACTCCTATGAAGAAGAACTCAGTTTGGGTGATAGTAGATCGTTTTACGAAGTGTGCTCACTTCTTGGCAGTCAACACTACTTACACTTTAGATAGATTGGCCGATTTGTACATTGGTGAGATTGTTAGACTGCATGGTGTGCCGAAGTCCATTGTGTCAGATAGAGATCCGCGGTTTACTTCTCGATTTTGGGAGTGTCTGCATACAGCTTTGGGTACCCGTTTGAACTTCAGCACGTCTTATCATCCTCAATCAGATGGTCAGTCAGAGAGAGTTATTCAGATCTTAGAGGATATGTTGCGTTGTTGTATCATTGACTTTCAAGGTACTTGGGAGAAGCATTTGCCTCTAGTAGAGTTTGCGTACAATAATAGCTTCCAGTCGAGCATTCAGATGGCTCCGTATGAGGCCTTGTATGGCCGAAAGTGTAGGACTCCAGTTTGTTGGGCCGAGGTGGGACAGAAGTTGTTACCTATGCCGGATTTGCTCAAGGGGACAACCGACAAGGTAAAATTGATTTGTGATCGTTTGAAAGCTGCTTCGGATAGGCAGAAGTCCTATGCCGATTTGAAGAGGAAGGAAGTTGAGTTCTTAGTGGGTGAGAAGGTATTCTTGAAAGTGTCTCCGTGGAAGAAAGTGATGAGATTTGGCCGAAAGGGGAAGTTGAGTCCGAGGTACATAGGACCGTATGAGATTGTGAGGAGGGTTGGTCCGGTTGCTTATCAGTTGCGTTTGCCGTCCGAGCTAGAGAAGATACACGATGTATTCCATGTATCGATGCTCCGTAAGTATAGGTCCGATCCATCACATGTTATGCCTGTAGAAGAGATTGAACTGAATCCGGATTTGACTTATGAGGAAGAGCCTGTGGAAATCTTAGCTTCTGACAGTAAGGTGTTGAGGGGTAGATCGATTGAGTTAGTGAAGGTGCGGTGGCAATGTCGAGGTGTGGACGAGGCCACTTGGGAGAGAAAGGAGGATATGGAAAAGCAGTTTCCATATCTCTTTCAGTCAAGTAATTTCGGGGACGAAATTCCTTAAGTGAGAAAGAGTTGTAACACCCGTGTTTTGGGGTTAGGAGTTAGTCGGGTTTATAGTCCAAGTCAATAAAATTAAATAAAATCGATTCAACCTAAATTAAGATCTAATTGGGCTTTAGTAGAAAGGGGAGGGACTAAAGGGGTAATTTGACTCAAATGTTTTTAAAAGCAAGACAACTTTTCAAAAGTTGTCATCTTCTCTCCCCAACCCACCCTTTCCAACGTTGGATGCCCAACACCATCTTCAAACTCTCTCAAATTTCCAAGCTACTATTCCATTGGGTCTCTTCATCATTTCAAGGTGTTTTTCAAAGGTAAAAATGTTTTCTAAATCTCCTCTTCATCCCCTATCCATACATAGTCTTAGATTTCAAAAATATGAATTTTTGAAATGTTAGGGTTTTGCTAAAAGTTTGGGTTTTTATGGTGATATTCACTTTGTTTTGAAATATGAAGTTAAGTTTTATCTTAATCACCTTAAGATGTATTATATATGTTAATTTGGTTGAGTTTTATTGAAAACCCGAAATGGGTTCTTGGAGCCATTTTTGGGATGTCAAAACTTGGGTTTTTGGGAGGTTTAAGGTTGAAAACAAAGGGCTGATGGTTTAGGTATGTTAGGAGGGTGATTTGGGACCTTTTGGGGGTCATTTGGGTGATTGGAAATGGAAATTTCAGCAAGGTTTTAGGGGAGCTCGAAAATTGGTATTTTGGGGGATTAAATTGGTTGGAAAATTTGGATGAAGTTGGTTTGAACTCAAAGGTTATGTGTTGATTGAATGTTAGCATTGATTGTGGTTGTTGGTTGTGTTTTTGGTTGGATAGAAGCAAGAGGAGACGTCGAAGGAGCTTTGGGATCGAATCCGGGTTCGTAGGAGTTTTGCTTTGGTAGCTAAGGAAGGGCAGTGAGTGGTTTCAAACTTGTTTTAAAGTTTGGTTCGAGTGTGTGTAGAGTGTGTCTGTGGAATGTGCTTGGTAGGCCATTTCTTTATTTCAAGTTGTTAATTTTAGCCATTGATTCCATTAAATGCTACTATGTTTGCCTATTTATGCTCTTGTGAAATGTGGTTAAATTGGTGCATGTATATCTTGAAATGTATATATGTGATGAGCATGGGATGTGGTTGATGATATGTGACGTGGTTATGAAAATTGGCACTAAATAAATTACCAGTGTAAATGATCGATCATTAGGATTAGTGTGCACATAAATTGAGTCAAAACGTACGTGGCCTTGATGGCGTTAAGTCATCAAGGAGGAGTACGGTGAAGTAATATTCCTCCGGAAGCTTTTATATATTTCTACGAGATGATGAGTGGAATCCCATCCGTAGGGCATGTGGCGATGAGTGGAATCCCGCACATGCAAGGTCCGGTGATGAGTGTAATCCCACCAAGGTAAAGTGTTGTTGAGATTTAAATCCGCACATCCGGGTAATTAAAAGTGGCCAATTGAACTTGTTCATATAATTGCGATATATGATGTTGATATATGATTGTTGATATTGATGCTTGATGCTTAGTATGATGTAAGATGCCATATTATGCCACTTGAAAGACTAGCTAGGTCTACTTGATTATTTACCAATGTATGTTGTAGGTGAGATTAGGATTTACATGCTTGAACCCTGCATTGTGGATGTTTTCATTTTAGAGCATCCTCACTAAGCTTATAGCTTACGCTCTCAATTTCCAACAATGCAGATCATTAGCGTGTTGTTAGCTCGGAGCAAGGCAAGAAGGGCTTTCCAAGTTTTGTGGCTCAAGTACGGTTCATAATTTTGTAGTAGTTTAGCAATGTGGCAAGGGTGTTTGTATGAGCTTGTATGACTCATTTACATGTATGTTGATGTTTTGAATTGGCTTTGGTTTGTAAAGCATGATATGCCTTGATGAATGGTCGTGTGTGATGGCATGCCTTTGGGTGTTTAGGTTGCCTTCTTGATGGGTGCAAACCTCATATGCTTAACTTGTGCCTTTTTGGTCTCTTGAACTTTCATGTATGACCATATATGCTAAATTGCCCCTTTTGTGTGAATGCTATGTTTGGATGCTTTGCTACTTGTTTTGATTGTTTCCCTTGGCGGTAGATTGTTGCTTAAATGATTGTATGTGGCTTAGAGAGTCCCTGCATGCATCTAGAGTTGGAATTCTTGAGAGTTTCTACTGAAATTGGAGTATTGAGAGCAGACGTATCGATACGCCTAAGGCTGTATCGATACGGTCTTGCCTGCAGAGCTCAGTTTTGGCTTGGCGTATCGATACACGGGGGGGAGGGGGGGGTATCGATACCTTTTTTGTCACTGGAGTCACTAGAGATTTGGGTATCGAAACGGTCCTAGGTGTATCGAAACGGTCTTCGTAGCGTTGACCACGAGTAGTTGACTAGGAAGGGCGTATCGATACGCTCGAGGGCTGTATCGATACGGTCTTCCTGTGTTGACCCTGAGTGTTGACTTTGGTCAAGGCGTATCGATACCCTCAACAGGTGTATCGATACGGCCTGCTTAATTACTGAAAATGGGCTGTTTTATGAATGATGTCTTGAATGGTTGATCATTGTATTGCTCTTGTTTCCGCTGACGTGTTTCACATAGGTAATGGTAATGCATTTAGACAAGATAATTAAAAAGAAATTTTTAGGGTTGTTAACCGAGGGGTAACCTTAACGGGTTTTGCTTCGGTTTTCCTCGTGTGGCCCACTCGGACCGGTCATCCGGCCAGACCGAGACGAGGGGGTTACAGGTTTTGTTAATCATATAAGATAAGATAAGACCTTGGTTTGATTAGTGTCTATAGGTAGAAGGGCATTCCTTAGAGTCATTGAGCTCCTCTGATTATTGTTAAGGGAGGGTGGTTAGTCACCAATTTACCTTAAGGTGGTAAGTCACCTTGATGCTATGACATCCTCTGATTACATGTTACAAGTTGGTTACAAAGTATTGATACCTTTGGGTATCCAAAGTCATATGTCACACGTAGACTCGATTACCTTGTTCATTAATCATCCAAGGCAACATATTTAAAAGTTACATGACTTGAAAGATAAGTACCTAAATAATAAGTACCAATGAAATGAAATTGATATGCCTACTTGCCTTGTATATGCTAATGCTTTTAAATGATGCTTGCTGTTGTATATGATAATGTTTTGATTGATACTTGTTGTATGAATGAACATAAAAGTATGTTTTTTATGTTGCATCAATGGTTACTTGAAATGGTTACAAGATTAGCTAAGTCTACTTATGTATGATGGACTAGCTAGGTGAACTTTGATTAAAGCCTAGTTAGGTAACCTTAAAGATTGAATAATGCTCTAAAAGATAGAAATTAGTAAAGTTTAGGGCTGCCTCACTAAGTACATACCTTGTACTTATCACTCTTTTGTTCCCTTCTTCCAAAAATTTCAGGTGCTAGTCTCAAAAGCTAGTCGATTGTCTTAGAGAGCTGACCTTGAAGCTCAAGCACAAGTATGACTCTTTTGGTTATTATAGTTGGTGGCATAGATGTATATAAGTGACACATGCATATGATACATGTATTTTGGATGCTTGTCATGTAATTGCTATGTTTAAGACTTGGTTTGGTTTTGTATATATATGTAAGCATAATGTCACGGACTTATTTTCTCAAGCTCAATCCGTGCGGCACTAGCACTCCCGACACAATGCTAGTAAGCCTTACTCACGCAACGATATGGCTAAACAAGTGAGAATTTAAGAAAGAAAGCTTTATTAGCTTGGAGAAAGCTTTGTAAGAGAGAGAACTTGTAGGATTTCTGGGATGTTTTACAAATGAGCCAAACTAGCCTATTTATAGTCTCCAACCTCCTCAATGGATGGTGGAGATTTCTTTGATCCAACGGTTGTCATTTTGCCTCCCAAAATATCTAAAAGACCCATAATGTTCTAGATAACTTTATAAATGTCCCTAATTATCTAAAGTGTTCTAGAGAACTCCCCATAGTTCTACACTTATCTATACAAGTCTCTAATCATCCACAAACTTCTAGAGAGTTCCAGACATCTCTAGAGTAGTCCCGATTCTTCCATAGTCTTCCAGGATCTTCTATAACATTCTAGATCCTTCTAGAATGTTCTAGATGCTTCCAACATGTTCCAGGTTCTTCTAGAACGTTCCAGAATCTTCAAGAATCTTCTAGGGCGTTCTAGGTGTGTCTAGACCTTTGGAGAGCCTCCCGGATCGTTCTAGACATGTGTAGAACCTCATGGAACCTCCTAGATTCATGTAGGGACGTCTTAAGAGGGTTGTAGACCTCTCTAGGCCGTTCTAGATCCTTCTTTGGTTCATGCTTGGCCTTAATACGTCCAAGGCATTTCATTTTGCCTTGGTTGGCCCGAGTGCACCTAGGGGGCACTTCCTCGGTCGGTGCTGGTGCACTTTGGCGGGGCGTGACATCCTCCTCCACTTGATCTCGCGACGCCCTCGTCACGTTTCGGTTGAGTTGTCAGGGCGTTGCATGTGTGCCTCCTTCGGCTCCTAGCTTGCCTCGTCTTCATCCTCGGCTTGATAGCTCGATCTTGGGCTATCGTATCAATTTGTGCCTTGCCATCAACTTCTTTGACGAAGACAACAAGTTTCTTTCGTATTGGACATGACCTCATCACATGAGGTCCTTCACATAGGTAGCACTTCACTCTTGTGCTAGCCTTTGGCGCGGACTTAGCCTTTGCGTTGCCACGATTCCCTCTTGTGGGCTTGACCTTGGTGACGCCACCTTGCTTACCCCGTGCAAGCTTGGTCGGTGACTCGGCCTTACCTTCAGCCTTTGGAGATGATGGGTCGCCCTTGTGCTTCACGTCGAGCATTGACCCTGGCTTAAGTCCCTTGGTACCATGTCCCTTCAGAGTGGAACTTCCCTCGTTCCTATCGGTGTCCTCAACCGATCGAAGCGCTGAAATCATCTACATGGATCCCATTTGTGTACTTTCATCGCCACTGTTGGTGTCACTACCTTCTCGATGCTTGGCAAGGAGTGAACTAAGGGCTTGGCATTGTGGACATTCCTGCGTCCAGTGGTTACCATCACAAATGAAGCAACCGTTTGGTGGTGACTTCCTCGTTCCTTGGAACACCTCGGACTTATCCTTGTGCTTGCCCTTCCAAGGGGATGAGTCTCGGTGCCTTGGTGAGTGACCTTCTAGATGGCCCTCCTTGTGATAGCCCTTGTCTCCCCACCCTTTAGCATGACCGCCCTTCTCATCCCTCGGCTTTGGGGTGGTCTCCTTGTGGCTAGAGTAGTCGATAAGGCTCTCGGCCACGACAATTGCATCGGCAAGGGTTTGGACTACCCTTCGCCTTAGCTCGGTTTTGGCCCAACTTTGGAGACCGTCTATAAAGTTGAAGAACTAGTCTTTCTCAAACAGATCGGGGATCTCGAGCACCAAACTAGTGAACTTCGTCACGTAGTCGTGGATGCTACCCGACTGCTTCAACCTTCGTAGGCGAGCTCTTGCCTCATCCTCGGCATTCTCCGGATAGAATTGCCTTTTGAGCTCCCTTTTGAAATCGTTGAAGGTAGAAATGGTGCACGTACCTCTCTTGATGTCCAGACGCCTTCTCCTCCACCATAACATGGCGGTGTCGGTGAGGTAAAGTGAGGCAGTTTGAACCTTGGGTGCCTCGTCCACAATACCCATCGCGGCAAGGTATTGCTCTAAGCCATATAGGAAGTTATCGACTTCCTTAGCGTCGCGTGACCCCGAAAAGGTTTGAGGTTTGGGCACCTCGACCCTTCTAGCCTCTACGGTGGTGCTTGGCCCGGCTGCCGTAGCACGTTTACACAAGGCTAGGTTGCCTTGCAATGCCTCTAGTTGGGCATTCATGTTGACAAGTTCATGTTGGAATGACTCACGTACCTTTGTGAGCTCTCCCATGAGTGCGTTGCGTACTTCACCCATTTCCGCGCGCAGGGTTTCTTCTAGCTTGATCTTCATGGCCCTCACGGCTGTGTGGATCTCGGCATCCTCCGCCTTAAGGCCTTCAATCCGCTCTTGAAGGTCGTTCACGTGGGCACCCATGCCCGAAACGCTTTCCTCCACGCGAGTCAAGCGCGAATCAAAGCTAAAGAGTGTGTCCTTGGACTTGGCACGAGGCCTTGTCTCTGCAAGGTCAACCTTTACTTCATGCCCACCTTGGTCATGAGTGACCTCGGTCTCTGACGAGCTAGCGACTTGGTTCTTGCCTGTCTTGGCCATGCTCCCAACGATCGTAACACGCTCTGATACCAACTGTCACAGACTTATTTTCTCAAGCTCAATCCGTGCGGCACTAGCACTCCCGACACAATGCTAGTAAGCCTTACTCACGCAACGATATGGCTAAACAAGTGAGAATTTAAGAAAGAAAGCTTTATTAGCTTGGAGAAAGCTTTGCAAGAGAGAGAACTTGTAGGATTTGTGGGATGTTTTACAAATTAGCCAAACTAGCCTATTTATAGTCTCCAACCTCCTCAATGGATGGTGGAGATTTATTTGATCCAACGGTTGGCATTTTGCCTCCCAAAATATCTAAAAGACCCATAATGTTCTAGAGAACTTTATAAATGTCCCTAATTATCTAAAGTGTTCTAGTGAACTCCCCATAGTTGTACACTTATCTATACAAGTCTCTAATCATCCACAAACTTCTAGAGAGTTCCAGACATCTCTAGAGTAGTCCCGATTCTTCCATAGTCTTCCAGGATCTTCTATAACATTCTAGATCCTTCTAGAATGTTCTAGATGCTTCCAACATGTTCCAAGTTCTTCTAGAACGTTCTAGAATCTTCAAGAATCTTCTAGAATCTTCCAGGGCGTTCTAGGTGTCTCTAGACCTTTGGAGAGCGTCCCGGATCGTTCTAGACATGTGTAGGACCTCCTGGAACCTCCTAGATTCATGTAGGGACGTCTTAAGAGGGTTGTCGACCTCTCTAGGCCGTTCTAAATCCTTCTTTGGTTCATGCTTGACCTTAAAACGTCCAAGACACTTCATTTTGCCTTGGTTGGCCCGAGTGCACCTAGGGGCACTTCCTCGGTCGGTGCTGGTGCACTTTGGCGGGGCGTGACAATAAGCTTGTTTTGTAATAACTTTATGTTGGCAGGTATATAAGTGATGTTTGTTAACTTTAAGTTTGATATGATGATTGCTATGGGATTTAAAGTGTGCTTGTATGATTATGTGATCTTGGAAAATTGATTGTGTTAATGAGACATGAACTATAGGATTGTAATATGCATCTAGATGTATGATATAAAATGAAGATTAAAATGTATTGCTATGCTTAGTTAGAATGTACATATGGAATGGGCCTTGTTTATATGTATGATTCGAATAGGGTAGATTAAGAAATTGGTTTGGTAACATGATTATGTAATGGTTGTTGAATGTATAAGCATGAATAAATAATTATCTTGATGTGTTAGTACATGTATGTAATTGTTATGATTGTAACATGATCGCTTGTATGTAATAGTTAAGGTTTTTGTTAGCCCACATATATGTATGTTTACATTTTTGGTTGAATGTTAGAGTAAGCTTCCGCATGTATATGTAGTATAAATCTAAAGTATGTTTCATAAAGAAACTTGTATGTCAAGTATGTTTTGATAATTGGAATTGCTTATGTATGTCATGAATATGTATAATATGAATTCGAATAATAATACGCTGCAAATGTAACGCTCCTCGCTCGCATTCCCGGGCGAGGGGTGTTACATAAATTGGTATCAGAGCTTTAGGTTATAGATACTAAAATTTGTCCGAACATGTCATGCATCATATAGGATTACACTATGCCACCTAGGAGTCTTATATTGAATTATTTGTGACTTCACTCTCTAATACCGAACTTTCCTCTGAATTCCTTATAGAATGTCTGCTACCAACTTAGCTCGAGACGATGAGAGTCCCCAAGGATCTTCTACTAAGAACGGGGATAGCGTTGCTATGCGACCCCCGGTTGAACCTGAACAACCTCGAGAGCAACCTCGAGTACAAGTCCCTCCTCCTTTGGACAATGCGACCATCGAAACTGTTCGTCGGGAATGTTTTATCAGTGTCAAAGAAATATTCGATCACTTTGCAACGGGTGTACGAGCAGCCTCGGTTGTTGTTGCACCATCTCAAGCTCCGATCGACAAGCTCGCTTCACACCGAGCTACTCCTTTTAGTGGCCTTGATATTGAGAAACTGGAAAAAGGTGAGCAGTGGCTCGATAAAACTATCCAAATCTTGACTAAGCAACTCAAATGTTCTGATGAACATAAACTCGAGTGTGCAGTCTCCTTATTATCAGAAGACGCCTTAAGCTGGTGGGAAACCACAATCCTGACTACCCCTGCTGAGTCAGTGACTTGGGACTTCTTCGTTGATGAGTTTAAGAAGAAGTTCATTAGAGAGCAATATCTGGCCGACTGCAGAAATAAATTCCTTTACTTGAAGCAGGACAATCGGCCGATTGAACAATATGTTGTTGATTTCTGCAAATACTGCAAATACGGAGCCGCTTACATTAAGACTGAAGAAGAGAAATGTCGTAAGTTCGTCGGTGGTCTGAACGACGAGCTAAAACCGATGTTCACTGCCCTTGGTCTCACAAACTTTCAAACTCTTGTGAACCGAGCTATTTCTACTAAAGCTACGATGAGGGTCGCAGAAAAGCGAAAGAGTAGTTATCGTCCGGAAAAGGGTAAGAAAGGTGACAGTAAGTCCCGGTGGTCGAAGAGGCCGAAGCACCAGAATGAGTCATTCTCTACTTATTCACCTGTCACTCAGAATGATTATCGACCTCCGCCCTCAAACAAGATGGCAATTCCGGTGGTTTCTGTTAACATCACCGGAAAATCAGAAAGGGCACCTACTTGCAAATTCTGTAAAAAACAACACTTTGGTCAATGCCGATTTCAGTCTAATCTTTGTTTCTCCTGTGGAGGCAATGATCATTATATTCGTGACTGTCCGAAGAAGAATGACCAAACTTCTACTCGTCACTCTAATCCGAGCCCGACACTTTCTGATCGGAACAAAAGTCCGAGGCATGCTCAATCTAATAATCCGGGAAGAAGCAAGGTTGCCCAATCTAGAGCTCCTACTCATCAGGAATCCCGAGTGCCAGCTCGTGTTTATCATATCCGTGGCCGAGAGGAAGAAGAATTTCCTGATGTTATTGCGGGTACGATTGAGCTAAACCTTAAATTTGTCTATGCTTTAATAGATTCAGGGTCAACCCATTCTTTTATCACTTCCTACTTAATTGATGAACTTAAATTGCAACCCGAACATGTTCAAACTGGGTTAATTGTTTCAAACCCTATAGGGGTTAGTATGCCTATAAATTTGCTTTGTAAGGATTGTCAGATAACAATCCGAAATGTACCCTTTTCTTGTAACCTTTATGTGCTACCTAAATGGGAATTCGATTTAGTCCTAGGACTAGATTGGTTGGGAAAACATGAAGCCTGGATAGATTGCCAAAACCGTAGGCTATATTTAAGGGGTTTAGGAAAAGAATCCATTCTGTTAATAGATAAGAAACCAACCTCCATTTTTGCTGTTATGACATTATAAGATGATCCTGTGTTGAGTGGATCGCAAGATCGATATTGACCAAGAGGGGGTGAATTGGAAATTTAAAGTTTTGTGGTGGAAATTTGCAAATTAAAAATGATGGACAAGAGATTTAGAGTGGTTCAAGTTCCAAATGAACTCTTCATCCACTACCTTAGCTTCACTAAGGATTTGCAACAATTCCACTAAATTGCTCTTCCCCTTTTCTAGGACAAGGAGGCAACCTTTTACAATTTCGGTTGATTTTTCTACCCAAAAATCAACCCAATCCTCACACAAGTAAACAAAGAAATTTGATGGCTAATAAGGTATCTCTCAATACAAATGATAGCCCCAATACAAGCACTCAACCCAATTTGACAAAGTATGAATGAAGATTACAATTGGGATTTCTAGACTAATAGGAATATTGGCACAATTGCTTGGATTTGATGAATAAGTGTTTTCTTGAAGATCAATAGTTGTTGCTGTAGCTTTTGGATATGTCTTTTATACCTCTTCATTGATTTCTAGCCGTTTGGGTGGTTGGGAACATAAATGGAGCCGTTGGAACCCTCTCTTACCACCATAAATGCACTTCTGCAGCTACCGGTATCGGTACGCGGGAAGGGGTATCGGTACCTGTCTCAGAAAAGAAAGAGCCATCGTGTGCATTTAATAAGGGGTATCGATACGCACGTAAGCGTATCGGTACTGGGTATCGAAACGGCAAGGGCCGTATCGATACTATTTTCTGAACTTAGCTCACTGTCCACAACCGTATCGGTACGAGGGTTTGGCGTATCGATACGGGTCAACGAACTTTTAAAGTTTGGTTACCAACCAACTGACACCAACGGTCATATTTTTAAACCGACTTAATTTTTTAAAAATTATAAGGGTCGTATCAATACGAGGGTTTGCCGTATCGGTACAATATTCAAACTCTTTGAATTTTAACACAGGGCAGTATCGATACGAGGGTTTGGGGTATCGATACTGGTTCCGACAGTAACCAAGTTTGGTAAAATGGTATCGATACGCTTGGTGCTGTATCGATACGCCTGGACGATTTTCAATGGTTTTGCCTTGGAACACTTAGAAAATATTTTGAGTTTGAGTTTTATAAATCAGTTTCAAAGTGTTGGTGTTTTAAAACTTATTAAGAGACTTAAAAAATAATTTTAAGTTTTACAAAATGATCCTTAAGGATTTAATTATATCAAAATCAAACATAGGTTTTACAATCTCCCCCTTTTTGATATAACAAAACTAAAACTTAAAATTTTTGAAAAACCTTTATAAAGTTAACTCCCCCTTAATATAAGCTTTGTAACCTTTGAATTAAAATCAAAATATTTTAAAGTGTGAGCTAGTTTCTTCTCCCCCTTTTTGTTAGATCAAAAAATCTTTGAGACAATTAAGTGCATAAAGAAATCAAAGGTATAATAAGCAACATAGATATTATTCATTAAAGCAACATACTTAAAATCCAAACAAAGGCAAAATAGAAATCAAAGCATAGGTTTTAATCCTAAAACAACCTTAATCCTAAGAACATAAAACATAGGTGCATAAAAATATAAAATCCTAAATGATATGCATGACAAACAAGAGAAAACGTCTAAGCATCATCTTCTTCGTCTTCATCATCTTCATCATCAACTCCCAAAGGCTCATTAGTGCGCATGCTATTACGCCATTCATCATGGAAAGCGGCAATGGAAATATTCAAGGAATTGTGCCCACTTTCAAGAGATGTGAGGCGATTCTCCATACCCGTCATCCTAGTGTCAAAAGTAGTTTCCATGGAAGTGAGACGAGTATTCATGTCCGTGCGCAACCCGGTAAATTGCTCATTGAGATAGGTCATGAGAGCATCCATATTGGGTTGTTGGACTTGAGGAGCTTGAGGAGCTTGAGCTTCTTCGAAAGCGGCGGCGGCTTCCGGTGGTAACTCGGCAAGAGGTATCCATTCACCATTGAGATAAGTAAATTTTGCCCGAGCAAGAGATCACTCATCAATGGGATCGGTGAGTGGAGTTGGAATGTCATAGGAGCAATCAATATCCTTTTTAACAAAGAAATAGCTCAAAGCCGAACCGTATGTGAAGGAGGTGACATGAGGAGTGTTACGATTTTGAACGAGGTAGACGATCTCCGCGAAAATGAGTCGAGCTAGATTTGGTCGCTTGGCTTCACGGAAGCACCGAATCCAAAAATCATCCACTTGACGGATGGTGGAATATTTTCCTCCGGAAGGACGAAACCACCACGACACCATCAAATGTAGAATCCGGTCGTGAGCATTAAGGGCGGTGACGGAGCCACTAAGAACATGCCCCATACCATGCTCATCATCAAGGCCTTCATCATCCAACTTGAAAACCTCACAAATAGACTTGACATCAAGGATTATTTTCTTTCCCATAAGATAAGATCTAATTGCAACAACTTCCCCATTACGACTAATACATCTTGCATTAGCATAGAAAATCAAAACCAAGAGGCGATAGTAAAAACCGGGAATAGATATAAAATCCATGAAATTCCAACGATGAAGCAAGGGGAGGTATTCAAACTTGAAACGCTCCGAATTGAGAAAAGGAATGGATATTACCCTTTCGGCACGGATCTTGTAATTCTCATATTGACGAAAGTGATTTAGACCCGAATTGCCTTCAAAGGATTGCTCATAGATTGTCGAGTAGTTAGGACGAGCAATCGCTCCAAGGGTGGAGGATTCACCGGCTTGATTAGCCCTTGGTCGCTTCCTCGATGGTTCTTTTGGTGCCATGATCTAAAAGAGAAAATAAGCAAGGGAGATTTCTTCAATTTGAGTAAAAATCAAGGTAAAAAGAATTTAAAAGAATTTTTTTTTAAGAGAAATTTTGAAAAGAAAATTTCAAGAAAAAGTTTGAAGAAAAACAAAGTTTGTTAAAAAAAATTAAAACAAAAAAAATTGAAAAAGAGAAAGAAGGAGATTACCTTGATAGAAACTTGAAGATTTGAAGAAAACTAGCACAAAGATGAGAAAGAGAGCACAAAGCCTTGCTTGATTCAAAAACTCTTTTAGGTTTGAGTTGAGATGTGAAAAATATGAAGGAGGAAGGGCCTTTTTATAGGCAAAAACGGCTAGGGTTAATTAGGTTTTGAAAAGTTTGAATTTGGGTAAAAGTTGAATACATTAAAAGCTTAATTAATGCCATCAGCGCAGTCGAGTATCGATACGCCCGTTGGGGTATCAATACGGGGATATAGATGTCTTTTTGCAAAAATGCCCGTTGGAAAAGTCGTACCGAAACGGAGGGGTCCGTATCGAAATGACCCGTATCGATACGGGATGAATCGTATCGATACGCGTGAAGCGAAGAAAATTCTGGGAAACGAAATGAAGAACAGGTATCGATACACGTACAATAGTATCGATACTGTATGCCCAGAATTACATATTTGGTTTAAAGAACAACCAAAGGCTCGAACTTAACATCTCCTATGAGTATGCAAATGATGTATGAGCAGTTCTAAGTATATTTTAACAGAATCATACTCCCCCTAACTATAGGCATGGAAGAAATTGGGAGTTTAAACATATAAACATGGCATTTCACAAAATCAAGCATATTTAAGCACAAAAGAGGTCCTAAAAGGTCAAGATAGGCTAGCTAGACCTAACTCTCTCCTAAGGGACCAAAAACGCTCTTTGTCTAAGGGTTTTGTAAATATGTTCGCTAATTGATTCAAGGTGTCTACATACTCTATAACCACATCTTCTTTAAGGACATGATCACTAATGAAATGATGCCTTATTTCTATGTGTTTGGTTCTAGAGTGTTGGATGGGATTTTTAGTTAAACATATTGCACTAGTGTTGTCACATTTTAGGGGTATGGTTTCAACTTTAATTCCATAATCTAAGAGTTGTTGCTTCATCCAAAGGACTTGAGCACAACAACTCCCTAAGGATATGTACTCGGCTTCGGTGGTAGATAAGGCTACACTATTTTGTTTCATAGAGAACCAAGATATGAGCATACTACCTAAGAATTGGCAAGTTCCCGAAAAACTTTTCCTATCAATTTTGCAACCCCCATAATCCGCATCCGAGTAAGCATGAAGGTTGAAGGTAGAGTCTCTAGGATACCAAAGACCTAAACAAGGAGTGTCTCTAAGGTATCTAAAGATTCTCTTAACGGCTATAAGGTGAGACTCTCTAGGACTAGCTTGAAACCTAGCACACAAGCAAACACTAAACAAGATATCCGGTCTACTTGCGGTAAGGTAAAGCAAAGATCCAATCATAGAACGATAAAGCTTAGAGTCAACACACTTACCTCCTTCATCTTTGTCAAGCTTTGTAGATGAGCTCATAGGAGTGGCTTGAGGCTTTGCATTCTCCAAGCCAAACTTCTTGAGCATATCCTTTATGTATTTTGCTTGGTTGATGAAAGTGCCATCCTTCTTTTGCTTGATTTGGAGTCCCAAAAAGAATGAGAGCTCCCCCATCATGCTCATCTCAAATTCACCTTGCATTAACTTAGCAAACTCTTGACAATAACATTCATTAGTAGAACCAAAAATAATATCATCAACATAAATTTGAACTACTAAGATGTCATTTTTATACATTTTTATAAAAAGTGTAGTGTCCACCTTACCTTTTTCAAATCCTTTTTCAATCAAAAAATTTGAAAGCCTTTCATACCAAGCTCTAGGAGCTTGTTTTAAACCATAAAGAGCTTTGGTAAGTTTGAAAACATGATTTGGAAATTTTGAATCTTCAAAACCCGGTGGTTGTTCCACATACACTTCTTCATTTATAAAACCATTTAAAAATGCGCTTTTAACATCCATTTGAAAAAGCTTGAAATTATGGTAACATGTATATGCAAGCAACATCCTAATGGCTTCCATTCTAGCTACGGGTGCATAGGTTTCATCAAAATCTATTCCCTCTTCTTGAGTGTAACCTTGTGCTACAAGTCTAGCTTTATTTCTCACAATGTTACCACTCTCATCTAGTTTGTTCCTAAAGACCCATTTAGTTCCTATTGTAGATTGATTACTAGGCCTATCAACTAATGTCCATACATTACTTCTCTCAAATTGATTTAACTCTTCTTGCATAGCCATAATCCAAAAGTCATCTTTCAATGCTTCTTTTATATTTTTAGGCTCTATGCATGAGATAAATGCAACATGGTTCATTAATCTAAGAGAAGAACGAGTGGTTACCCCCTTGGATGGATCACCCAAGATTTCACCATCTTTGACATAGTTCAACTCCCTTGGGTAGCTCACTTCCTTTTCCTCAATAGCCAAGTCCTTCAAGGCTTCAAGAGGTGGATCTTGTGTGTCTTCTTCTTTTGTTAGAATCTCATCCTCCTTTGAAGTTTGACCTCCATCAAAGGCATTTATGATTCCTACATCATCATCATCACAAGAATCCTTCCTAGGAAGGAGGTTATCATCGAATACAACATGAATAGATTCTTCTACTACTAAAGTTCTTTTGTTAAATACTCGATAGGCTTTAGAGGTTAAAGAGTAACCTATAAAAATGGCTTCATCACTTTTTGCATCAAATTTACCTAAATTATCTTTTCCATTATTTAAAACAAAACACTTGCACCCAAAAGGGTGAAAATAACTAATGTTAGGCTTTTTGGATTTTAAAATCTCATAAGGTGTTTTCTTTAAAATTGGCCTAATCATTACTCAATTTACAATATAACAAGCGGTGTTTGTGGCTTCCGCCCAAAAATATTTAGGTAGATTGTTTTCACAAAGCATAGTTCTAGCCAATTCTTGTAAAGTTCTATTTTTCCTCTCAACTACCCCATTTTGTTGAGGAGTTCGAGGAGCCGAAAAATTATGGCTAATACCATTTTCATTTAAAAAATCTTCAAACCCTAAATTTTGAAACTCGGTTCCATGATCACTTCTAATATGAGAAATTTTAAGTTCAAGATCATTTTTGGTTAGTTTTGAAAATGTGATGAATTTTTCCAAAGCCTCATCTTTAGTACTTAAAAAGAGAACCCAAGTAAATCTAGAAAAATCATCAACTAGCACAAAAGCATAAGACTTACCACCCAAGCTCATAGTCCTAATTGGCCCAAATAAATCCATATGGATAAGTTGTAAACATCTACTAGTGGAAACATCATTAATGGATTTAAAGGAAGACCTATGTTGTTTACCCTTTGAGCATGCATCACAAATTTTATCATTTGAAAATTTTATTTTGGGTAAACCTCTAACTAGATTTAGAGAGACTAGTTTTTCTAAAACACTTATGCTAGCATGTCCTAGCTTCCTATGCCACAACCATGCATCATTTTCATTTTGAGCAACTAAGCATGCATGAGATGTATGTATGTCATCTAAATGCACCATGTATATGTTTCCTATGCGATGACCTATGAGCATAATATTATTAGATTTAATGTCTACAATTTTGCATCCATTTTTATCAAATAAAACATTAAATCCTTTATCACACAATTGACTTATGCTCAATAAATTGTGTTTAAGACCATCGACATATAAGACATTTTCAATGAGAATGGTAGAGTGATTACCTATGGAGCCAATACCTTTGATGTGGCCTTTGGAGTTGTCACCAAATGTTACTACTCCTCCACTTTTTGGCTTTAGATCCATGAATCGACTCTTGTCTCCGGTCATGTGCCTCGAGCATCCACTATCAAGGTACCATGAGTTTTGACTTTGTGCTTTGGCCTTGTAGCAATGCTCCCCCTACAAACAAAGATATTAAACTTTGGTTTTTGGTACCCAAATCATTTTGGGTCCATGAGTGTTAGCTCCCAAAACCTTGGTTCCCTTAGGAATCCAAGATGACATAGCAATGATATTATTAGATTTTACAAGTTCCTTAGGAACCCATACACTTCTAATTCTTTTAGCTCTACTATGTCTAGGGTAGCTACCTTGTTTGTAGTAGTTAGTCTTTTTCTTAGGTTGGTGTGTTCTAGAGGATTCTCCTACTTCATGCTTGACACTACCAACATTTTTTAAAGACTTTTTGAGCTCATTTAGCTCACCCAACACCTTTTGGTGTTCACAATTACATTGAGACAAAAGATTATTAAGATCAACATTTTCATCTTGAAAAAATTTAAGTTCATCTTTTAATCCTAAAATCTTTTTCTCAAATTTAGAATTAGCTTGAGTAAGTGAGTCATTTTTCTCTTTTAGTTCTAGAATAATCTTTTTATTCCTAATGACCGACTCCTTATACTTCTCAACTAATTCATCATATACCTCTTGTAACTCATCATATGCATCATTTAATTCTTCATATGAAAAATCTAAAGTAGATGAGTTAGAGGTTACCAAGGAGGAATCTTCCTCAAGTGCCATGAGGCAAAGATTAGCCACTTCTTGTTCGTCATCCTCCGATGACTCCTCATCACTCCAAGTAGCAAGCTTGGCTTTGAGTCTCTTCTTCTTCTCAAAGCCCTTCTTCTTGAGTTGAGGGCACTCCGAACGGATGTGGCCGGGTTGTTTGCACTCAAAGCAAATGATAGGATCCTTTCCTTCTTCTTTGTTCTTCCCTTTGAAGTCCATCTTCCTTTGGAGTTTTCTTCCCCGGTTGGACCTTATGAAGCGTGAGAACCGTTTGGCTATCATAGCCAATTCTTCAAGTTCATCCTCCTCACAAGATGAGCTCTCATCATGTTGTGAAGCTTTAGCCTTGAGAGCTATTCCCATCTTCTTCTTCTTCTCAACCTCAAGCTTCTCTACCCTTTTCTCTTCTTTCTTCTTCTCATCTTCCCTTCCTTGCTTCATGATCTCATGAGTAAGGAGAGAACCCACAAGCTCATCAAGCTTCAATGTCTTCAAGTTCTTTGCTTCGATGATAGCGGTTCTCTTCCCATCCCAAGACTCGGGAAGTGAATAGAGTAGCTTCCGGACAAGCTTGTCTTCCGGTATGATCTCTCCAAAGCCCTTTAGACCATTGACAATCGTGGAGAATCGATCAAACATCTTTGACACCGTCTCATCGGGCTCCATCTTGAAATTTTCATAGCTAAGATTGAGAATCCCAATCTTAGTTTCTTTAACATCATTGGTGCCTTCATAAGTGGTCTCAAGAGTGTCCCACACTTCCTTGGCACTTTCAATTGATGAGACCTTTGAGTAGATGTCCGGACCGAAATCACAAAATAACATGTGGAGAGCTTTATCATTTACTTGAATCTTTTTCCTCTCCTCTTCACTCATTTCTACTTTCTTTTTCAACACCATCTTGCCTTCACCGTCTTGCTTCAATGGAATGTATGGCCCATCCTCAATGACATCCCACACAAGATAGTCATTTGACTTGATGAATAGACGCATTTTATTCTTCCAAAAAGAATAGTTATCACCGTTGAAAAAGGGAGGCTTTGTGGTCGATTGTGACTCGTACATGCCGGAACCGGAGGTAGAAGTCATCTTTTGATATTTTGATGATCACACTCTTCCAAGGAACTCCTCTTGTGGTTGTTAGTCCTTAAAGAGTTAGGCTCTGATACCAATTGTTGAGTGGATCGCAAGATCGATATTGACCAAGAGGGGGGGTGAATTGGAAATTTAAAGTTTTGTGGTGGAAATTTGCAAATTAAAAATGACGGACAAGAGATTTAGAGTGGTTCAAGTTCCAAATGAACTCTACATCCACTACCTTAGCTTCACTAAGGATTTGCAACAATTCCACTAAATTGCTCTTCCCCTTTTCTAGGACAAGGAGGCAACCCTTTACAATTTCGGTTGATTTTTCTACCCAAAAATCAACCCAATCCTTACACAAGTAAACAAAGAAATTTGATGGCTAATAAGGTATCTCTCAATACAAATGATAGCCCCAATACAAGCACTCAACCCAATTTGACAAAGTATGAATGAAGATTACAATTGGGATTCTAGACTAATAGGAATTTTGGCACAATTGCTTGGATTTGATGAATAAGTGTTTTCTTGAAGATCAATAGTTGTTGTTGTAGCTTTTGGATATGTCTTTTATACCTCTTCATTGATTTCTAGCCGTTTGGGTGGTTGGGAACATAAATGGAGCAGTTGGAACCCTCTCTTACCACCATAAATGCACTTCTGCAGCTACCGGTATCGGTACGCGGGAAGGGGTATCGGTACCTGTCTCAGAAAAGAAAGAGCCGTTGTGTGCATTTAATAAGGGGTATCGATACGCACGTAAGCGTATCGGTACTGGGTATCGAAACGGCAAGGGCCGTATCGATACTATTTTCTGAACTTAGCTCACTGTCCACAACCGTATCGGTACGAGGGTTTGGCGTATCGATACGGGTCAACGAACTTTTAAAGTTTGGTTACCAACCAACTGACACCAACGGTCATATTTTTAAACCGACTTAATTTTTTAAAAATTATAGGGGTCGTATCGATACGAGGGTTTGCCGTATCGGTACGATATTCAAACTCTTTGAATTTTAACACAGGGCAGTATCGATACGAGGGTTTGGGGTATCGATACTGGTTCCGACAGTAACCAAGTTTGGTAAAATGGTATCGATACGCTTGGTGCTGTATCGATACGCCTGGACGATTTTCAATGGTTTTGCCTTGGAACACTTAGAAAATATTTTGAGTTTGAGTTTTATAAATCAGTTTCAAAGTGTTGGTGTTTTAAAACTTATTAAGGGACTTAAAAAATAATTTTAAGTTTTACAAAATGATCCTTAAGGATTTAATTATATCAAAATCAAACATAGGTTTTACATCCTGACTTCGGTTTATCTGAAATGCCGATTGTATTTGAATTTTCTAATGTCTTTCCCGAGGAACTTCCTAGTCTTCCTCCAACTCAAGAAGTTGAATTCCAGATTGAAGTTCAACCTGGAACCAATCCTGTGTCTATTGCGCCTTATCGTATGGCACCAGTTGAACTGAAAGAATTAAAGAAGCAAATCCAAGAACTCGAAGACAAAGGATTCATTCGACCCAGTAGGTCTCCCTGGGGTGCTCATGTTCTGTTCGTGAAGAAGAAGGACGATACGATGCGACTCTGTATCGATTACCGACAACTTAACAAAGTAACCATCAAGAACAAGTATCCACTACCAAGGATCGAGGATCTGTTTGATCAACTTAAACATGCAGCCGTATTCTCTAAAATTGATCTCCGGTCCGGTTACTATCAAATGAGGGTAAAAGAAGAAGATGTGCCCAAAACAGCCTTTAGAACTCGATACGGACATTACGAATTCTTAGTAATGCCGTTCGGTCTAATAAATGCCCCTGCTGCATTCGTGGATCTGATGAATCGGGTATTCAAGCCTTATATCGATAAGTTCGTTGTCGTATTCATCAACGGTATCCTTGTTTACTCCCGGAACAAGGAAAAACATGCTGATCATCTTCGAATTGTACTTCAGACACTTCGAGAACACCAACTATTCGCCAAGTTCTCTAAGTGCGAATTTTGGTTGTCCAAAATTTCCTTCCTCGGACATGTCATTTCGTCCGATGGAATCAAAGTAGACTCTAAGAAAGTACAAGCTATTCTTGATTGGAGACCTCCGAGAAATGTGAGTGAGATCCGAAGTTTTCTTGGCTTAGCCGGTTATTACCGAAGATTTGTGAAGGGATTCTCGGTGATTGCTGCACCGTTAACTAAACTTCTCCGAAAGGATGTAACCTTCGAATGGTCGGAAAAGCAGCAACGAAGCTTTGACCAACTCAAACAAGCTCTGACACATGCTCTAGTCCTTATTCAACCTGAATCAGGCAAAGAATTCGTTGTGTACAGTGATGCATCACACTCGGGCCTAGGTTGTGTTCTGATGCAAGAAGGAAACGTGATTGCATACGCCTCTCGACAACTGAAACCACACGAATTGAATTATCCTACGCATGACCTCGAGCTTGCAGCCATTGTGTTTGCACTCAAAATTTGGTGGCACTATCTGTACGGTGAAAGATGCAAGTTATTCACCGATCACAAAAGCCTGAAGTATTTACTCACTCAAAAGGATTTGAACCTTAGGCAAAGAAGATGGTTAGAGTTACTCAAAGACTACGATTTGATCATAGATTATCATCCCGGAAAAGCCAACGTCGTTGCCGACGCTCTGTGTCAAAAACCGAATCTTGGTATGTTATTTAAAACCGAGAACAATCCATTCTTATGATTTAAGCACTTGTTTGAATTCTTTCTTAATAGTTAAGGAAGAAATTCGAACTCTTCTGACCTATTAAGTAATAATTCGAAAGCCTCCTTAATCATTAAGTAAAAGTTTAGAATCATACCTTGAATTGTAAGTAACATCTCTAATTTTGTTATTCGTAGCTACCTTGGCTATCAATGCTCATTTCCGGCTATGCAAAACTCGGAATTATCTAAATGAACTTCAAGTTCAATCTACTCTGATCACCAGGATCAAAGAACTTCAACAAATTGATCTGGAACTTCAGAAAATCAATTCTAAGCTTGAGTCTAATCATGACTTCTCTGTTAAGTCGAACGGTCTCCTATACTTCAAAGATCGTATATGTGTCCCTAATAACCAAGAATTACAGGATGAAATCCTACAAGAAGCGCACCAAAGTTCTTTTTTGGTCTACCCTGGATCAGTTAAGATGTACAAGGACCTCAAGCCCTTGTATTGGTGGCCAAGAATGAAAACAACTATCAACGACTCTGTAGCAAAATGTTTGAACTGCCAACGGGTTAAAGCCGAGCACCAAGTCCCTACTGGTTTGCTCCAACCTCTCAAATTTCCGCAATGGAAATGGGAACAGATCACAATGGATTTCGTAACCGGTCTTCCTTGTTCGCCAAGAAAGTGTGACGCTATCTGGGTGATCATTGATCGTTTCACCAAGTCAGCACACTTCATTCCGGTGAGAATGAATTTCAGTCTTGAAGTCTTGGCTGAATTATATATCCGAGAAGTAATTCGTTTACATGGAGTTCCAATCTCAATAGTCTCCGATCGAGATCCCCGATTCACAGCTCGATTTTGGAAATCATTACATAAAGCTCTCGGAACAAAACTGAATCTTAGCACAGCTTTCCATCCGCAAAGCGATGGTCAATCCGAGCGAGTAATTCAAATTCTCGAAGACATGCTCAAAGCTTGTATCATTGACTTCAGAAAGAACTGGGAGAAATCGCTACCTTTGGTAGAATTCGCCTACAACAATAGCTTCCAATCTTCGATTCAAATGGCTCCTTTCGAAGCGTTGTATGGCAGAATATGTCGAACACCTCTATGTTGGTCTGAACTCGGTGATAATAAAGTTTTGGGACCACAATTGCTTCGGGAAACCGAAGAACAAGTTCAAATCATTCATTCTCGATTGAAGCAAGCTTTCGATCGCCAAAAGTCTTACGCCGATCTGAAACGTAGAGACATTCAACATAAAGTCGGATATAAAGTGTTTCTTAAAGTCTCCCCGTGGAAGAAAGTATTCCGATTTGGCAAAAGAGGCAAGCTAAGTCCTCGGTTTATCAGACCATTTGAAGTAATTGAAAGAATTGGTCCTGTAGCTTATCGACTCGTTCTTCCTCCCGAGTTCAATGAAATACACAATGTCTTCCACGTCTCAATGCTCAGAAGATATCGATCTGATCCGTCTCACGTTCTTGAGCCTGAAGAAGTTGAACTCAATCTTGATCTTTCATACGAAGAAGAGCCTGTTCAAATCCTTGATCGAGAAGTCAAAAGACTTCGAAATAAAAGTGTTCCTCTTGTCAAATTTCTTTGGAGGAATCACAACATCGAAGAAGCGACGTGGGAACTTGAGGACACAATGAAGAAGCAGTATCCTCATCTGTTCGATTCAGGTAAAATTCGAGGACGAAATTTCTTTAAGAGGGGAGGAGTTGTAACATCCTTAAACCACCTTAGTTCGAATTATAGAAAATGACAAGGATAGCGTAAATATTTTACGAATTAACTAAGATTATAATGAAATAAAATAAGCTATGTTTTAGTAAGTTACAAATGGATTAAAGTGCAACATGTAAGTTCATGTGTAAACTTAGAATAATAAAGATCAATTTGTAACTAATATATATATGTATACTTCTGTGGGTAATATAGTTATGTATATATATATATATATAACAAATATATATAAGATTAATATATGATAATTAAAGAGTAAAATGCTGAATTAAAATAATAGATAGTGGAATGATACTTGGTTCATAATGAACCAAGTGTCCCACCCTTAAAACTTAAGGGACACTCAGCATTAAGGGGTAAAAACACCCAATTTACATTCATCTTCTTCATCATTCTCAACCACCAAAATTTAAAAGAGAAACGAGAGAGAGTTGAGTTTTTAAGGATCTAACTTGCTGGAAAAATAAGAAGAATTGCATGCATGTTCATCTTAGACTCATGTAAGTGTTCTAGCTAAAATTCTGCTCATATTTTTGTTTGAATGTTCTTGATGAATTGATGTGTTTCTTGAATTGTTTGTGCGGTGGATTTGATTTGAGAATGATTATTTATGTGTTGATAGGTTGTATGTTACATTAGGTTGCTTAAAATGCTAGAAAATTTACATGCATGAAGCTTGAATAATGAATCTGCCCAGAATTTTTAATTATAGACACATTTCGGAAATCTGGAAAATTGAGCATGTTAGAGTCATTTCTGGAAAAAGTGTTCTTATACAAATTTGTAGAGGACAAAATTTACATGAGATAGAGATAATAATTGCACGAAAATGTTAAGTATAGATCTCTGAATTGCTATTAGAAGTTACTGGACTGAAACTGGATGAATCTGGAATCTGCTGGGTTAAATTGCAAAATTTGAAATATATAGGGGTTTAAATAATGCCAATAAAATTCTGGAAATTTTTGCTTGAAACAGGGGAGTCATGAAATGAATGAAAATTAAATGGCCAAACTTGAATTAAGTCACAATGGATAGGTTAAATGCATTTAGATCACATATAAGATTAAAAAAGGATTAAATGTGATTGTTTTGTGAAAATTGATAAACTGAGGACCTGAATGCTTTGATTTTGAATATGTTAGAACTTTATTATTATGCTAATACATTTAAGTTAATATGGTTAAAATATCAGTACCAAATGAATTGTGAAACATATAATTTATATGCTTTAAATCCACTAAGTTTAGCTTGGACAGATTCGATCCTGAAATTGACATGTTTTCAAATGCAAAACTGTACTGATTGGAAAATGCTAAAAATATGTGTCATACATGATTTTAATGGTGTGTTTATAAGTTTTCCAGAATGGTATGATATGCTTTATTTGGATTTAGGAATAAAGAGTTATGAACAAATTAATGGACACTGCTCAAAACTGCCATGTTAGGGACAACTTGTGTTTTTATTGTTGTTTGTTTGATTTGGTTGGATTTTTATGCTAAGGTTTATACTAATGGCTGTTATATATGTTGTAATATGATTCAAGAGCCTATTGAGGAAGAGGCAATAGAGGATACAAGGAGTGAACAATCAAGAAGGAGAGACAAGGGCATTGTGATAAGGGACAACAAGTAGCTTGGAGTATTGTGAGTGTAGTTTTGTTTAAAGTGTTAGGATTAGTATCCTAACCTTGTTATTTTTTATTATTAGATAACATAAAGAAAGCATGAAATGAACCTAATAATGGTTGGTAAAAATTAAAATGCTAAGGAAGAAGGATTAAAGGAAAGACTTATGATATGTTGACTATGCTAGTTAGATAAGCTTACTTTGGCCTAGATATGTTACATTGGGTTGATGATTGAATAAACCATATGACATGAACTTATATGATGAGTTTAGCTACTGTATTTTGATGTTTACTTGATGAAAATGACAATATGTGATTGCTGATTTTTCATGTTATCATGAATTGAATGATTGCTCTGAAATAAAGATCGATATTGTTACATGTTTGGTGAATTGTTGAATAACAAGCAATTGGTTTTGTTAATCATATAAGATAAGATAAGACCTTAGTTAGATAACCTTAAAGATTGAATAATGCTCTAAAAGATAGAAACTAGTAAAGTTTAGGGCTGCCTCACTAAGTACATACCTTGTACTTATCACTCTTATGTTCCCTTCTTCCAAAAATTTCAGGTGCTAGTCCCGAAAGCTAGTCGATTGTCTTAGAGAGCTGACCTTGAAGTCCAAGCACAAGTATGACTCTTTTCGTTATTATAGTTGGTGGCATAGATATATATAAGTGTCACATGCATATGATACATGTATTTTTGATGCTTGTCATGTAATTTCTATGTTTAAGACTTGGTTTGGTTTTGTATATATATGTAAGCATAAGCTTGTTTTGTAATAACTTTATGTTGGCAGGTATATAAGTGATGTTTGTTAACTTTAAGTTTGATATGATGATTGCTATGGGATTTAAAGTGTACTTGTATGATTATGTGATCTTGGAAAATTGATTGTGTTAACGAGACATGAACTATAGGATTGTAATATGCATCTAGATGTATGATATAAAATGAAGATTAAAATGTATTGCTATGCTTAGTTAGAATGTTCCTATGGAATGAGCCTTGTTTATATGTATGATTCAAATAGGGTAGATTAAGAAATTGGTTTGGTAACATGATTATGTAATGGTTGTTGAATGTATAAGCATGATTAAATGATTATCTTGTTGTGTTAGTACATGTATGTAATTGTTATGATTGTAACATGATCGCTTGTATGTAATAGTTAAGGTTTTTGTTAGCCCACATATATGTATGTTTACATTTTTGGTTGAATGTTAGAGTAAGCTTCCGCATGTATATGTAGTATAAATCTAAAGTATGTTTCATAAAGAAACTTGTATGTCAAGTATGTTTTGATAATTGGAATTGCTTATGTATGTCATGAATATGTATAATATGAATTCGAATAATAATACGCTGCAAATGTAACGCTCCTCGCTCGCATTCCCGGGCGAGGGGTGTTACAAATTTGAAAGTTATTGCCAACGAGGAAGAGAAGTTTGAAGAGAATGATGTTGTTCAGGTGAGTGTTGCAAATGAGATCGTGTTAGAGAAACTTCAACTCTTCATGATGGAGATACTTAAGATTAAATGCATTGTTTGTGAGAATTTGTAAACATAAATTAGAATTGAATAGACTATTGACACCCTAATGTATAAAGGAAGATTCATATGGTAAATTGAAAAGAGTTTTGGCGAAAGTAGGTGAAATTAGTGGGGAAATGAAGAAAATGAAGAGTTAAATAGGATTAATAAAAAAGAAATTCATTGATGGCCTAAATTATATGAAGAAAGGACTTGGTGGAATAAAGAAATTTGAGAAAACATTTTTGGATGTAGCGAAAGAGGACATGACTCGTGTGTTTAGTTTTGCGGTGGAATATTTAATTTTGAGTCAACGTAATTTTGTAGAATTGATTTTGCGTAAAATTGATTTTGAAGCAACACAATTTTCATTTGGATTCCATAATCATTTTTGGATGATAATAATGAAAATCACGTTCAATTGAGTATCGACTAAAAAAGATATGAATTATATTAATATAATATTAAAAATTACAAATAGTAATTACAATATATGGGTTAATAAATAAATAAAAATTAAATTAATTAAATAATTTATTTTAAACTAAACAAACTTATGAAATTAGAGTTCACTAAGAAAATAATATAATATAGATTTACGAAATCTTATATATATAATTGGATCCAAATAAAATTACAAAAAAATAAATACCAACAACTAAGTTCAAAGAAGAAAATGCAAAAACTCTTGAAATACAAATAAGTGCAGTACTAACTAAGTTTCATATGTTCTACAATTTGATCCTGAATTTCGTCTCGAACAAGATCCATCTCTGTTGATGACGCCATAGTTAATGTTTGTAGGGCGTGTAGGTGTTCCCCTTTTGTGGGAGCGCAAGTGCACACTCCTGTCAAGTTATAGTATATAAGATGTCTAATCCCACGATGATTTGACAGCTTTTCTCGTGTTTAGTTCTTGCACAAAGGTAAAGTAAAAATACAAGTGAGTGATTGGTTGAGATCGGAGAGTAAATAAAACACAAGTAAAAGAGAAGAGGTGAATCAGGTTGATAGAGCAGGCAGGGTTATGCTGCCACTTAGTATGAAAATTGCGTTGAATTAGGTATGAGTTATCCTTTGCTGCCACGATATACTGCCTCGGCGGGTACGACAGGCGGTAAACTACGACCCTGTCACGCGGCCGTAGCATGTCACTGCCACTGCAGGGGTGTGTAGTGTCTCGGCAGGTGGAATGGAAATACGTCATGGCGGCAAGTCTGACAGATACTCCAAGTTCGACAGGATAGTCGACAGTGATCCCTCCTATTTCTAGGTTAGGATGCTCGAGATTGACAAGTTGAGGACTAGTGTGGAACCAAATCAATCAACTCGGTTAGTGATCCCTTTTAGCCGTGAAACTTGTGGACTAGTGTGGAACCAAGTTAGTCACGCCTCCCGTTGTGACCGTACTTAACCCTTTCGTGCCTGACAAAAAGATTCTCTCAAACGACTAGTGTGGAAATATTTAAAGAATGATGAACAATGGATTAAGTAAACTTGAAATATTTTATTGAAGAAATAACTCAAAAACCTAAAACAACCGTTAATCACTAGTTACAACATAACCCTAACCCAATGGATATTTAGAACATGGCATCAAAGAAGAGCACAAGAAAAGTCTATAGAAAACCTAGGATGATTTAAACTAGAAGTACAATGGGTATTTATAAACTTAAGACTAGGTCAAGTCCTCCTTGAAGTAGAAGTCCTCTAAAGTAGCTTTTCTTCTTTAATGTAGCTTTAAATGCTGACTTCTTTGCTTGGAATATGGACTCTTCCTTGTTTTCCTTAGCTCGTAAGTAAGCTTGGGAATTTCACTTCGGTAGCCCTAGCTGCTGCTACAGACGTCGGAAAATCACGTGAACGGCGACGATAGTGTTGCGTGTAAAAAAAGTCCTATCACAAATAGTGCAAGTGTACACGACGTAAGTAGTAAAGTGATACTAGAGTATCAGATATCGTCTCCACAAGGACTAGTAATAACTCTATCCTTTAATTTCTACACAAGAGAAAGAAATAGTTTAATTGAATTGGTGAAGTAATCTTGAGAAACAACTAAAGTAAAAGATGAAGAAATCAGATTTAAAGAATAGGCCGATATTGAATTGCTCAGTAGTGCAGGTGCTGGACTGTTAGAGAAACTTCTATCTTCTGTCGTCATTCCTGTCGCGGTAGAGGTCTGTTGTCGTCGCGGCATCGATCAACAACTCTTTACTTCAAGCTTGGCAAGAATCCCTGTTATGACTTGTCCTATCCCTAGGCCCAAGATATGTTGATGAACACTTCTTGGATGATACCTCCCGGCGTGAATCAAAGGGTGAACACCAATGTTGTTGAATTCTTCTTTAGCCACTTAACCTTGAACTTATCCCTAAGCCAAGATGGTTTAACCATAAGCTAGAAAACACGTATTTATTCCATTTTGTATGCTTGACTCTCCCAATATCAAACAAATGGATAACCTCACAATGCTCTCCCGATAATCTTGTAAGATATGAAAAACCAGAAAAAAATAAACTTGAAGCTTTTATTTCTTGACAGAAAATTCCTAAAACAATACAATCCTTGAAACTACTTTACAGAATCAACCTTTAGCCCAAGCGGGAGTTTAGAACATGATGGAGAAGGGGAAACGACAAGGGTTTAGGGGAAGACGACTAGGAATGAGATATCCTTCCCTAGGTCGAATTACATGCCTTTATATAGGCCTTGGGTTCAAGTTTTCTAATATGGCAAGAATACAATTTAGAATTAAAGTGCAACTCTAATTAAGACTAAATCTTCTGAGTAGATGCCTTGAATTCATCATCTTTTCTTGCCTTGAGTTTCTCTCTTGATCTTTGGGCTTGGCCTTCATTCTGCCTCAGGGCTCAGAAAAATATGGGAGTGGTCCACGACAGACCGGCTTGAAATCCTCTATCTGTTGAGCTTCACTTTACTTTTCCACCTCAGCGTTCTGTCGTCATGGCTGCCACGACAATAGTCACGACAACATGTGCTTCTCGACTCTAGCTCTGCAATCCGCATCTACTCCTTTGCTGCCCTGGGTCTGCCGCAGCAGATTCTTGTATGAGTAACCAAAATCAGTAGCAACTGTGCCATTTTATCTGATTGTGATGTATATGCAAAACTCTATCCTAAATGCAATGCATTATGCTTGAATGCAACAAAAATATGGGTAAATGAGGGGTAAAATATAAAACTTTTATGCCTTCAACACACCCCAAACTGAAGTTCTTGCTTGTTCTCAAGCAAATACGACTTAACTAAAAATAAAAACATTTTGGCTTGGCTTAATTTAGTGAACTTTTCATTACCTACCACACATTCAGTATCAAGAGCAATACCTTGTCGGGTGTTTCTGGATTTATCCGGAACAATTCCATAGTTCTTGTGCAGTGTGTGCAGGCTTTGTGAACAAATATGTGCCTAGACTCCTTTAGCTTACCAGAATAGTTATGCTTACAAAGTTGAGTTTTATGCCAATTCATTTTTTCTGGAGGCAATTCTTAGGCTCATTTAGTTTTTTTCTGACCTTAGACTCGATTCCATTTTTTTGGAAGCAATTCTTAGGCTTATTTATTTTTTTCTAACTTAAGCTCAAAGAAAAATCTTCCTAAAATAATTGTAAGGCAATTTTGTGGGCAAGTGAGTCTAAAATTTTTCTTTTCTTTTGTTCCTTTCCTATAGCCAGTGTTAGGCACCTCTAGGGGCAACTCAAGTGGGTAAACCTTCCTATTCTAGTTCACTACTGAAGTCTAGATAGCATAAGAGTCACAAAGGGTGTTATAAGATCAGAACTATAGCAAGGCTCTAAATAGTTCCTAAAAACATCCTAGAGGCACTGGCACGATAGAGTATGTCGCGGCAGGTAAGTTCAGTTCAAAGACTTAAGCCAAATATTTGTTTTTATTTTTTTTGACACAAAAATAAACTTAAAAATAAACTTAAAATGAGACATAAATTAAAGACACAACTTAACAAGTTCATTAATGGAGGGATGCCCACCCCCAAACTCGAGGGTTGCATTGCCCTCAATGCATGACAATAATTAAAAATAAAAACATAAAAAACGACATCAAAAAACAAATAAGAGAGCAGCAAAGACATCAAATATATAAGAAAAGAACTTAGGTTGATGAGTTGTCGTCGCTGCTGCTGCTGACTTGGAGCTGCCGGCGAGCAGTGACTTTTAGGGCAGGGACTGGCTGGTGGCTGGGAGACGAGGAGGTCATCTTCTTCTTAGCCTCTCGAGGTGACTGGACGCGTGTCGGTGAGATGTGTGGGGGATGGTCTAGGACCTCGAGATCATCATCACTGCTGCTGCTGCCTGATCTATCGTGGAAGGGTCCTTCGATAGTCTCTTTCAGCTTTTTCCTTTTCATTGGAGGGAAGTCCTTGGAGATGTTTCGGACAACTGACGTCTCCGAGTCAGAATCTTGCCAGACAGAGGAGGAAGAGAATCCTTCAAAATATTTAGGGTCAATCTCCGATAGGGGGCCTTCCTTTTCTCTCCTCTGGAGTGGCAGATCTTCTACCGCCATCTCTGGTCCTGGCAGGTGTGGAGGCGACAGAAGGGGTTTTGGGGCTAGCAGCAGGTGTGGGTGCAGCAAAGAGGGTTTCTGGGAAAACAGGGAAGTGCTCATTGGGAAAATTTAAATCAGACTTGATAAAATTTATCGTGGCAGTAGTGAAGTCCCTTAGGAATCCCATTAGGCTGAGCTTTCGTTCTTCCATCCTTTGCAGCATCGTCAAAATCTGGCTGGAGGTGTCTGCCAGTGGTGCTGCCGTCGGCTGTTCTTGTTCTGCGGCGACAGGTTCAGGGGAGCTAGGATCTGTCGTTGGTTCTGTCGCGGCAGAGGGGTTTACATACGACAGAGGAGTGGCAGCTTTCAATTCCATAAGCCTGTAGAGATTTTGTAGTGTCCATCCTTTCCCCCGGACCTTGACATCCACGTTGATTTCTGGCACGTTGTTGCCTCGGAGGTTCGTGAACAGTCTGTCGCCGGTAGACTATAATGTTGTTCTGGCACGTTGTTGCCCACGTTGATTTGCCTCTCATTGAGAATGGAGTGGACGAGGGCTAATCTCTGCCGGTCGACAGTGGTGTTGTGAGAGGTAGGCATGAAGCGCTTCTTGACAAAATGGTTCCACAGCTTGGCTTGTGGGGTAACCTAGGTCCTCCTCACGGTCCACCAGTGCTTGGGGTCATCATTCCACTCCGTACCTTCTTCTATCACTTCTACCATGACAACGTCATAGTCTGCCGGCGACAGACTGTTCACGAACCTCCAGTGGGCGTCCTTCTTCTTGCTCACGTACAACCCATATAGCTTGTTAATGTACACCAACTCGAGAGAGATTTCTTTGCCTCGGACGGTCACTATCGTGGCATCCTTATCGGTGAAAGAAACATAGAATTCACGAATGAGGGTTACGTTCATTTCTTCGGGCTGGGCAGCAAATTTCTACCACTTGATGGCGAGGATCTTCTTGGCTATGAAACTTTCCAGCCCTAGCTTTCCCGTCGTTTGGGTATAAATGAACCCCCGTTCTTCCCACATTTCTCTCTTTTGGAAAGAACCTCAGTACCTCTCTGCTGAGTCTGTGGATGTGAACCGGTTGGGTATGCCACTGTGGCTTGGTGTTGACACTGCCGTGGCAGAGGTGGAGGCAGCACTGCGTCGGGTTGTTCTGCTAGGCACTGCAAGGAACTGTAGCAAAAGAAAAAAGAAATTTTCTAAAATCTAAAATTTGGGAAACAAGTTGAGAGAATGAAAATGAGATGAAAAATGAAATGGGAATGGGGGTTTATATAGAACGGGGTTTTTCTGCCCGTTGGGACTGTAACGGCATGCGCGAATAACGAGGCCAACTGTTACGCGGTTTCTGACGCGTCTGTCATGCGTTTTCGTGTCTGTTTCGCGTTTGTCGCGAGAACTGGTGACATGCTGTGACGACAGGCTTGTCCGTTGGGATTTTTGGGCTGTAGTGAATGCGGTGGGCTAGTTCATTCCTCCTCTTTGCTTTGCTTCCTTATTTCCTAAAAATAAATAAACAAACTAAATTAAAATCTTATTTCTTAAAAATAAATAAATAAAAAAATCTTAATTCCTAATAAATAAATAAAATAAAATAAAACTAAGTTAAATTAGGGATGCCTTGAGGGGAATCTCCTTAAGTAACTACTTCCTGCATCCTTGGGGCTTTAGTCCCCTGATAATGCTTGAGCCTCTGTCCATTGACCTTGAATTGGTACCCATCCTTCATGGATTTGATTGTAATGGCACCATGAGGGAAAACTTGGACCGCTTGGAAAGGACCAGACCACCTAGATTTAAGCTTTCCTGGGAAAAGCTTTAACCTAGAGTTGAACAACAACACCTGCTGCCCTGGGCAGAACTGTCATGGCAGCAGCTTTCTATCGCGCCACTTCTTGGTTTTGTCCTTGTAGATCTTGGCATTGTCGTAGGCCATTGCTCGAATTTTCTCAATCTCATTCAAGTTTAGTAGCCTTTTTTGTCCTGCCTTATCCCAGTCCATATTTACTGCCTTGATAGCCTAATAAGCTTTGTATTCTATCTCAACAAGTAAATGACAGGTTTTCCCATAGATGAGTCGATAGGGTGACATCCTCAATGGTGTCTTGAACGTTGTTCTGTAGGCCCAGAGTGCATCATTGAGATGTAGAGACCAATCCTTTCGAGTGGGTTTAACCATCTTCTCTAGTATGTTCCTTACTTATCTATTTGATATCTCAACCTGCCCATTGGTTTGAGGGTGGTACGCTGTTGCAATTCGGTGCTTCACTCCGTATTTTCTTAATGCAGCAACAATTACCCTATTATCGAAGTGTCTCCCCTCATTGCTAATTATCGCCCTTGGAATGCCAAACCTTGAGAAGATGTTCTTGTGAAAAAATATTTGTACAGTCTTGGCATCATTCTTTTGAGTGGCGATCGCTTCTACCCATTTTGACACATAGTCTACTGCCAATAGGATGTACAAATTCCCACAAGATGCTGGGAATGGCATCATGAAGTCGATTCCCCATACATCGAAGATTTCGACCTCCAGTATGTTCTACAATGGCATCTCGTGTCTTCTTAATATGTTCCCAGTCCGTTGGCAATTGTCACAGCTCTTGTAAAAAGCTTGTGCATCCTTGAACAGTGTGGGCCAATAGAGACCGGATTGCAGAACCTTGGCAGCAGTTTTATTTCCCCTAGGTGTCCTCCATAAAGGGAAGCATGACAGTGGTGAAGCACTGCTTTCTGTTCGTCCTGTGGTATGCATCTCTTGATAACCTGATCTGCACAGTGCTTGAAAAGAAGAGGTTCGTCCCAATAATAATGTTTTGCATCATTTTGGAACCACTTCCTTGCTTGGTAATTAGGCTCAGGAGGTAATAACCCACTTACAATGTAATTAACAATGTCAGCATACCAAGGGGATTCAGAAAGCTTACCTGCCACCATGGCTGTCGTGGTAGTGCTGGTGGCAGCAAACAACTGCTCATCTGGGAAAGGTCTCCAGTATGTTGGTCTTGTCTGTTGATTGACTCCTTCCCATCTCTAGCCTTGACAAGTGGTCTGCTACTTTGTTCTCTATTTCCTTTTTATCCTTGATGTCAATGTCAAATTCTTGCAACAGAAAAATCCAACGTATCAATCTAGGTTTTGCATCCTTTTTCGTGAACATATACTTTAGTGCTGAATGGTCTGTATGGACCACCACCTTCGTTCCAAGTATATACGGACAAAACTTGTCGATTGAAAACATCACTGCTAATAGCTCATTCTCTGTCGTGGTGTAGTTGATTTAGGCATCATTCAATGTTTTGCTGGCATAGTAAATCACATGGAAGAGCTTATCCTTCCTCTGCCCTAATGATGCCCCGACAGCGTAATCACTAGCATCACACATTATTTCAAATGGCAAACTCCAGTCTGGTGGCTGTACGATCGGGGCTGTTACCAGCTTCTCCTTCAGTATTCTGAATGCCTCAGTACATTCAGCATTAAAATCAAAGGGGCGATTTTGTTCCAATAGGTGGCAAAGGGGCTTGGTAATCTTCGAAAAAATAGCTATAAATCGTTGATAAAACCCTACATGCCCTAAGAAACTTCGAATCCCCTTGACTGTGGTGGGCGGCGACAACTTTTCAATAACCTCTATTTCGACCCTGTCCACCTCTAAGCCGCGGCAGCTCACCTTGTGACCTAGTACTATACCTTCATCCACCATGAAGTGGCATTTTTCCCAGTTCAAAACCAAGTTCGCCTCTTCCCATCTCTCAAGAACCTTCTGTAAATTGCCTAAACAATCCTTGAAGTTTTCTCCAAAGACAGAAAAGTCATCCATGAAAATCTCTAGGAAATCCTCCACCATGTCGGAGAATATTGCCATCATGCACCGTTGGAAGGTTGCTGGTGCATTGCAGAGCCCAAATGGCATTATTCGAAAGGCATAGGTGTCGTACGAGCATGTGAAGGTGGTTTTCTCTTGGTCCTCCGGTGCGATTGCTATTTGGTTATAACCTGAATAACCATCAAGAAAACAATAGTAAGGTTTCCCTGCTAATCTATCAAGGATTTGATCAATAAAGGGTAAGGGGAAGTGGTCATTCCGGGTAGCTTTATTAAGCTTCTGGCAGTCCATACAAACCCTCCAACCGGTCACAGTCCTGGTTCGAATTAGTTCATTTTCTCTTTTGGTTACTACGGTTATGCCTCCCTTTTTGGGCACGCATTGCACCGGGATCACCCACTTGCTATCTGAGATGGCGTATATGATCCTAGCATCAAGCCACTTGATAATTTCTTTCCGCACCACCTCTCTCATAGCCTCGTTCAGTCATCTCTGGGCATCAATGGTTGGCTTATGATCATCCTCTAAGAGGATTTTGTGCATGCATAACGCCAGACTGATGCCTTGGTTATCAGCTATAGTCCATCCAATGGCCATCTTATGCCGTTGTAGCATTTTGATTAGCCGCTGCTCCTGTTCCTGCGTTAACTTGGAAGAGATGATTACGGACAATGTATCATTTAAACCAAGAAAGACATATTTAAGCTGCCATGGTAAGGGTTTAAGGTCTAGAACATGTGGCTTTTCAATGGAAGGCTTTTGGATTACATGTTCATTCGAGGTATAATTTAAAGGCTCGAAGAACTTACCTGGACGTGTGCCTATCCAATTTACCTCCTCAGAACCTCAACGTCGGATGTTTCTGTGTCCGAGGAGTCACTGTCATTGTTGCTGACGTGACAGTCTTCTAGGTGGCAGTGACCAAACTGTCTGTCGTGGCAGTTCGACCTGAAGCAGGGTTGGTCAAGGACTACTTCATAGATTGCCTTGCACTCTTCTTCTGCATCAGCCTGTTTTATTGCAAGAAGAACATTGAGTTTGATTTGCTGATCATTTACTCTCATCGTCAGTTCTCCTTTCTCAACATCGATCACAGTTATGCATGTGGCTAGGAAGGGTCGCCCCAGGATGCTCGGTGCGTTTTCATCTGCTTCACAGTCTAAAACAAGAAAGTCAGCAAGAAAAATAAATTTATCAACTCTTACCAGAATATCTTCGACCTTCCATTCTGGTTGTACAAAAGAGCGGTCTGCCAGTTGCAGCATGACTGTCATGGGCCTTTCTTGTCCAATACCTAGTTTCTGAAATACAAATTTGGGCATTAGATTTATTCTAGCACCGAGATCACAAAGTGCCTTATCCACGAACTTATTGCCAATTATGCATGGTATGATGAAGCTCCCATGGTCCTTGTAACACCCCAATTTTGGGCTTAGAAGTTTAGGGTCTGAACCAGATCGATTTGATATTCGGTTCGAATATAAAAGGAGGTTTTAGGGAAAGCCTAGTTCGAGATGCTTTTAAAATATAGAAAAATATCTAAAAACTCTCTTTTAATATATATAAGAGAGTGGTGAAAACAATTTTACAAAATAAGGTTTGAAAAAGCTACATTTTGGTGTAGTGACTAAAATGCGATTTTTGAAAAGTTTAGTGGTGACTATTTTGTAAGGATTGAAACTTTGAATCTTTAAGGAGCTAATTTACCCAAAAATGTTTTCTCCAGATTTTTCCTTAATTTGAGTGATTTAATTAATGTTTTAATTAATTAAAAGAAAAGGGAAACTACTTTTTGGATTTTCATAACTACCTTTTCCTAATTTTCTCTCATTCCTTTTTCTCTCAAAATCCCATCATCCAAACACTTTTTCTCCAACAAATTTTGCATTGATCTTCACTTCAATTGATGAGATTTCTATCATCAATTAATTCCTAATCAATCTTGCATCAAATCCTTTTGATTTCTTCATTGATTTTTCAAGGAAATATGGTCAAATCAAGGAGAAATCACCATTTAGAGGTAAGATTGTTCTTCTCCTCTAAATACTCAGTTCTTTACTGAAATTCCCAAGTTGTCTATCCTTAATTTAAGTTTTATAAATGATTTTAATGTTAGAAACTTGATTTTGGTTTAAAACTCAAGATTTGGAAGAAATCTTGAAGAATTTCGTTGAGTTTGATTGGGCTCTGTTTTGAGGTGGTTCTTTAATGTATTTTGGTTATCAAATGATGTTAGAAATGAGGTTTTATCAATGCAATCCCGAATAGGTTGTATTTCCTAAGTTTTTGCTTATGAGAATGGTGGTTTTTGAGGAGTTTTTGGTGTTCTGTTATAGCTGGAGGTATAAGGACGAGTTTAGGTTTATTTTGGATGTTGATTGATGTTTAGAAATGGTTAGAAGTGATGGATCTGGGCTGGGTTAAGTTTTGGAAGAGTTTGGAGGTGTTTTCGGTTGTGTTTTGTAACGCCCCGGTTTTGGGCTCGGAAGTTTTGGGTGTTGACCGGTTCGGTCAAAGTGCTGATCGAATATATAAGAGTGAATTTAGGAAAGCCTAGTTCGGGTTGCATTAAAAATATGGAAAAATGTTCTAAAATCATCTTTTAATATATAAAAGTGAACTGTGAAATCAATTTTGGAAAATGAGGTTCGGAAGGTTGACATTTTAGGTAGTGACCAAAATGTAATTTTTGAAAGTTGCGGGACAGTTTTATAAAGGATTGAAACTTTGAATCTTTAAGGAGCTATTATTCCAAAAAGGATTTCTCCAGATTTTTCTAAGATATTTTATGACTCAAATCTGATTTTAAAGATTAAGAAAAGAGAGGGAAATCATTTTTAACCAATTTTCAACTAACTTTCTATTTTCTCTCAAATTCTCTTTTCTCTCATTTTCTCTCTACCCAAACAAGATTTCCTCAGATTTCTTTCTTTGATTTTAACATCTTAATCTCTCATTTCAATTCTCATTTGATTCCTAATCATCTCATCATCAAAACCTCTCAAATTGCAAATTGTTTCATCAAGCATTTTGGCTCTAAAATGGAGAAATTCAAGTTTGGAGGTAAGAACGTCCTTCTCCTCTAAACTATCAGTTCTTTACTGAAATTCCTAAGTTCTTAATCCTTGATTTATGTTTTATTAAAGGCTTTTCAATTGAGATCTTGATTTTTGGCTAAAATGCAAGATTTGGCGATTTTGGTGAAAATTTCGTGTGATCTGTTTAAGCAGGGTTTTGAGATGTTAAAATGATGTTAAATGAATGTTAAATTGATTAGAAGTTGAGGTTTAATCAATGCAATCTCGGATAGGTTGAATTTCCTAAGTTTGGCTTGAGTTTTTGGTTGTTTTTGGAGTGTTTTTGGTGATCTGTTATACCTGGAGGTATAAGGACGTGGTTGTGATCATTTTGCATGTTATTTGATGTATAAAAATGGTTAGAAGTTATGGATCTTGGCTGGGTTAAGTTTTGGAAGTGTTTGGAGATGATTTCGGTTGTGTTTGGTAGCCAAATTGTTAGATTTGTGATGAGCAGCGAGTTGTGTTGATGTTGCTGGTGTTTTAATGCATAAGGATGCATTAATGTTCTGTTTTTGTGTGCTTGAAACAGGGGAGGTTGATCCTTGAGCTTTGGAGGTGTTTTCGGAAGGTTTCGGAAGCTTGGAAAGCTTGTTGGCTAGGCTTGTTTGGTAATCAGTGAGTGAAGTTGGGATTTCAGCTTTTGAAACAAGGTTTGAAGGTTTTTGGGAGCTTAGTTTAAGTCTAAACAACTTTGCTAAGCTCAAGAGTAAGTGGATGAGTTTTTGCTCTTGGATTGTGTATGTTTTGGCTTTAAAAATCAAAAGTGGATGATGATTGATATGCATGTGATTTGCATGGTTAAAATCTGTTTTGTAAGCATGTTTTAGCATGGTTTAATGCTGGTTTTGAAAGTCAATTGAAAAGGATGCTCAAGGTAAGAGATCCTTGGTTTAGTGCATTGGAAATGTGGTTTTGATGCATAGTGTTGCATGTTGTTCATTGGCTTTGTATTATGCTTAAAAACAGTGAGTTGATGATGATTAATGATGATAATTGTGCCTTTTGCATATTGTTTATGCATGTGAATCATTGAGCTAATGATGTGATGGTTTTGCATTATGTGTATGCATGTGAATCATTGAGCTAATGATGTGATGGCCTTGCATTATGTTTATGCATGTGGAACATTGGATATTATGGTAAGATGGTTATGTTGGCAAGAGATGTGAATGGTTCTTGGTTCGTTGATCGGGTATAATTAGCCGGCTATAGGATTGGGTGCACCGTGAATAAAGTCGCCTTGATGGCGGAGTGGTCAAGTGTGGACCGGGTAAACTCCCCTCAAGTACTCCTAACGAGATGAGGTCAGTGGAGGGTGTGCCCACGGGAGGACCTCGGTTGCTTAAGGTCGTAGTGGAGGTTGTTGCCCACGGTAGACCTTGGTTGAGTAAAGGTTATAAGGTGGTTAAAAGTCCTTATGTGAGAACCTTGTACTTGTTAAGATCACAATGGCAATGGTTAAGTCCATGTGTGGATCTTGTGTGTGATGTCCCGGATCTCGTTAGATGATGTCTACAACTACCAATCGGTTATGCAAAGGTTGTATGGTGGTTGAAAGTCCATACGGGAAGACCTTGTGCATGTCAAGGGTGTATGGCGGTTGAAAGTCCATACATGGTAACCTTGAGGAAAAGCTAAGGTTGTATGGTGTTTAAAAGTCCATACATGGGAACCTTAGGTTGTTAAGGTCAAATGGAGGTTGTTGCCCATTTGGAAGACCTTGGATTGGGTAGTGTGTAGGAAGCGTTGGGACACGCTTGTAATCCGCGTATCCGATCGGGTTGAAAAGTGGAAAGTGATTATGGTTGATCTCTTGGAAGCCAATATAATGTTCTTGATCATGTTGAGCATGGGATTGCTTGAAATGATGCATAGTTGCATGTGAAGCATGGGATTGCTTGAAATGATGCATAGTTGCATGTGAAGCATGGGATTGCTTGAAATGATGCATAGTTGCATGTGAAGCATGGGGTTGCTTGAATTGATGCATGTTTGCATGAGAAGCATGAGATGCTTGGTAAGATGCATTGTTGCATGAGATGTGTATGATGCTAGTGAAAGCATGTTACTTGTATGTTGAACAAGTGTTGGTTATCATTTGATAAATGATGCATGAGAGCATGGATTACCTATGTTGCATTGGAGTCATGTATGACTTGTTGTTAAAGGCATGTGATGATGATGTTATGGTTTTATGTGGCCTTGATTAAATGCATGAAATGGTTTGTTTGAACTATGGTTTTAAATGGTTTCTTGCTTGATGTGGTTTCCAAGATAAAGAAAGGTATGTTGCGAATTGGAAGTGTTTTCCATGGTTTTGTTTGAGCTTGGCATATGGTGTTTATGCATGATTTGAGCTTGATGTGGAAAGAGTTTTCAAACGTGGTTTTGGAAAGCAAATCGGGTTGGTTTTAAAGTGTTTTTAAAGACCCGCTGCATTGATGGTGTTTTGGTTTTGAGCATTCCTCACTAAGCATTATGTGCTTACGCTCCTTTTTGTCCATCAATGCAGATTCTTGAGGTTTGGGCAGCAAGGAGCAAGGGATTCAAGGTGGACTCCAATGGAGATGTATGTCTCGGTGAATAGCTATAGTTAATAAGGGCAATGGGGTAGAATCTCTCGGATTGTTGTTATTGTGATCGTATGTGTTGATCATGAATGTTTAAATGCTGTTGTTAATGTTGTTGAAACATGAATTGGCTTAATTGAGGTTGAATTGGAAGGTTGGTGCTTAAATGGTTGCTTGTGTAGGAAGCATGCCTATAGAATTGGAGCTTTTCATATGTGTTGTTCATATGTTGAATTGTTGATGCAAGTATGTCCCTTTTATGTTGAATTGCATGTTGGCAAAGTTTGGTGGCTTTTGGAGCATGTTTGAATGACCAATTGTGTGTTTGAATGAGCAAAATGCAACATTCTGGGCTAGGCGTTTCGGAACAGGCAACACCGTTTCGGAACGGGTGCCCTGCATGAACCCAGGCGTCCGAAACGGGTGTCACCGTTCCGAAACGGAAGGCATTCTGCCAGACCTCCGTTGCGGAACGCGTTGCGGAACGGCCCGTGTTTCGGAACGGGCTTGGCCTGTTTCGGAACGGGTGACCGTTGGGGGCTGACATGGGCGGTTAAATGTTTCAAAATGTTTGCATTTTGGTCCTGAATCTTGTTTGTGCAATTGTATGAGTTCGGGATGTCCGTTTGAGCTGAAATTTGGCAGAGAAGCATGAAACATGATTAATTTTAAGTTGGTAACTTAAAATATGGTTAAGTCCTTAAAGTTTTCAGAAATTACAATTTGGTCCCTAAAGTTGTAATTTGTTCAATTGGGTCCCTGTTTGATCTCTGATGATTGTGATCTTTGAGCATGGTGTTTGTGTGATCACATCTAAGGTTAATGTGCATCTAGACAAGATTAAAAAGAAAAAAAAAGGGTCGTTAATCAAGGTTGACTTTCGGGTTGACTTTGGTTTTCCCCGTGTAATCTTCGTAGTTCGGGTCAACCGTCCAGGCCGGGCTACGGGGGTTACATTTGGTGGTATCAGAGCTGAGTTGCGAAGGTTGGGGAAAACGGTAAGTTGTTGTGATGTGTGTGCTTGATGTTTATCATGTTGTGTGATTGAAAGCTAGTTGAAGCATGTGTTTCTGAGTATGATGTTGATGTTTTGAGCATGTTGCTGATGTATGCAAGCATGAATTGTGATTATGAATCTTGGTTGAGAATCATATGGATATGTGTTGATGTTATGAGCTTATGCTATGCATGATGAATGTGTTTTGAGCATGTTATGTTGCTAATGTGCTGGTGCTATTGGATGTTGTTTGGTGAAAGCATGATCAAGGTATGTTGTTGATATGCTTGATGTTGTGATATTCATGTTGTGTTGGCTGTTATGTCATGTTAAGGGGAGGATTCGGGATACCCATTGCCTTATTAATATAGCTATTGTGTTATTTTGGAGTTGGAGTTTGAATCCTTGCTTAATGCTGGTCTAACAGGTTTTGTTTGTTTGTTGTGATTGTATGTTGTTGTTGTTAGTGGTGTGGCAAAGGTGATGAAAGAGTGGAGGATGAGTGAGATGGTTGCTGCCTTGGGGCAGGTTGTTAAGTCAAAGGATTCGCCCTTTTGCAAAGGTGTTTCGTCTCAGTCTTCTGTGACTGAAGTTGAGATGGTAAGGCAAGGGAAAGAAGCTGGTTCCGGGATGGAAAGTTCTTTATCTGTTGATCAGGAGGTGTTGGAAACATCTCAGGCTACGGTTGAGATAGAGTCAGTAGATGTGCTGGCTAGATGTGTGGGTTTGCCGAAGCGACATTTGTTTGATTTGGGTGCTGAGGAGTACCATGGTTCTTCCCCGGAGATGTTTGAGGCTTGGTTGGCCAATGTGGTTCTGATTTTGGATCAGGAAGGTTGTGATTGTGCCTGTAAGCTGGGGAGTGTTGTTTCTTTGATGCTGGAGGATGCTTGTGCTTGGTGGGCATCTGTGGCTGTGGCGTCACATATTCCTGATATTGATTGGGATTTCTTCGTATCGGCTTTCTATGAAAGGTATCTTGGAAGGGAATATCCAAGGGTTGAGCAAGGTGCGGGTGGTGCTGTTGGTGAGCAAGTGATTCCTGAGCAAGGAGTGGAAGCTCAGTCATCTGTGTGTGACCGTTGTAAAAGGCAACATGTTGGAAATTGTTGGGGCGCAGGTGTTTGTTGGAATTGTGGTTCCAAGTTGCATGTTAAGCGTGATTGTCCTTATGGAGTGAAGTCAGCTTTGGTGTTGGCCAAGGGATCTTTGAAAGGTCGTGAGCACGGCCGAGGCGAGGTTCAGAAGTGGTAGAAAAAGCAGAAGGTTGTGAAGAGTTTAGGGAATGAAGTTTGCTGGAAATGTGGGTCTGCTGGACACATGAAGCGTGATTGCTTGATGTTGGCGCGGAACAGCCAGGGTTTCTTATTGCAAGGAGTTGGTGGTGACCCTGGTGAGTTAGCTGGTGCTGCAGGGGTGCGACAGAAGGATGTTGGTTCCGCTAGGAAGAGAGCTCGTTCGATGAAGCTTCAGGGTGGTGTTGTGTTTTCAGGTAACCTTGTTAAGTGATCTTTGCTTTAGTTGCCTTAGTTTGGTTTCTGTTGGTTTTTCCTTGCGTAGTAAGTTTAGTCTTGTTGCTAGCATGTTTGGGGTAATGATAGTTGTGGTTTGGTAATATCTTGGGTGTGAAGAAGGCTTGGGTAAGTATCTTGTGGTTAATGGTTGTTGGTATGATGGAGTTAGATAAGTTAAAGGTGAGTAAGGAGGTTGTTCTTAGACAGATTTTGAGGATGTTATAGGAGGGTGTGAACTGGCATTCATGCACAGATAAAATCATTGATATATACTATATTATATATGTTGGTCCATGCATACATGTGGCATGACATTAGAGGTTTTGCATACATGTACATCAGGCATTGATAGGGCATGTAGGTGATCATGCATACGATGTTCACACTCGCTAATAACTAATCGAATCTGTTAGTGTTGTGGTTGGATTAAGTGGAATGATGGGTTTGTAGAGGTTGTTTGGTGCTGAGTGAGAGTGGAATGGCCTGTTGGTAGAAGGATAGTGTTTGATGCTCTGAGAGTTTAGTGGTTTGGTGGTGAAGGGTATCTGTTTGAGGTTAGTATCTGCTAAGTGGTTTGTTTAGTTTAAAGGAAGTGGTAGTTCCTTGGTGTTAAGTGAAGTTGCAGTTTGAGGTTGTGTTTCCCAAGTGCTGAGGTAGTTTAGCTTTTAAGTTGTTGTGAAGGGTTGTGTTGGTTCTTAGCAATCTTTGAAGAGTTCTGAAGCTGTTGTGTGTGTTTTGGTTCAGTAATGTTCTGGTAGTGCAAGTGTTCTGGTTGAGTTTGTAGTGAAGGGCTGTGAAAGATCGAAGGTTTTCGCTGGTTGTTTGGGTTCTTGTGAGAAATGGTTGGCTAGTTGTGGTTAAGAAAGTTTTGTTTGAAGTCTGTTGATGGTATGTGGAACGGCTGAATGTTTCAAGTTGAGGTTGTGATGTGATTTTGGTTTTTGGTGTTGGTGAGCTGTTATGGTAATGTTTTGACGGATGTGAAGGATTGTCAGCTTCGTTGAAGAGCTTGAGTAAACAGTTGATGTTTAAGGATTTCTGCTTGTTGGGAAATCTTTGGAAAAGGTTTGGGAGTTTGCAAGAGTTTTAGAGGCTGAGAGGTTGTCTAGTGGCCGAGTTGGTTTGGTTGTTGTCTTTGTGTAGACAAGTCTTGGAAGTTATGTGCTACAGTGTTGTCTGCTAAAAGAGCTGAAGTTCTTCAGGTTGATGTTGGGGTTGTGTACAGTCCGGTTATGTGGAAGGATTAAGTCGTGGTTACCTTTGAGAGTTTGGATTTGTGAACAGTGTGTGGTGGAGGTTTTGTGTGGAAAGTGATCAGTGTTGTTGGTTGGGGCTTTTGTGTTGCCTTGTGTGTTGCGTTGAGGAGTTTGTTGTTCTCTTTTCGCCGGTTGAAATTTCGAGGACGAAATTTCCTAAGGGGGGAGAGTTGTAACGCCCCAGTTTTGGGCTCGGAAGTTTTGGGTGTTGACCGGTTCGGTCAAAGTGCTGATCGAATATATAAGAGTGAATTTAGGAAAGCCTAGTTCGGGTTGCATTAAAAATATGGAAAAATGTTCTAAAATCATCTTTTAATATATAAAAGTGAACTGTGAAATCAATTTTGGAAAATGAGGTTCGGAAGGTTGACATTTTGGGTAGTGACCAAAATGTAATTTTTGAAAGTTGCGGGACAGTTTTATAAAGGATTGAAACTTTGAATCTTTAAGGAGCTATTATTCCAAAAAGGATTTCTCCAGATTTTTCTAAGATATTTTATGACTCAAATCTGATTTTAAAGATTAAGAAAAGAGAGGGAAATCATTTTTAACCAATTTTCAACTAACTTTCTATTTTCTCTCAAATTCTCTTTTCTCTCATTTTCTCTCTACCCAAACAAGATTTCCTCAGATTTCTTTCTTTGATTTTAACATCTTAATCTCTCATTTCAATTCTCATTTGATTCCTAATCATCTCATCATCAAAACCTCTCAAATTGCAAATTGTTTCATCAAGCATTTTGGCTCTAAAATGGAGAAATTCAAGTTTGGAGGTAAGAACGTCCTTCTCCTCTAAACTATCAGTTCTTTACTGAAATTCCTAAGTTCTCAATCCTTGATTTATGTTTTATTAAAGGCTTTTCAATTGAGATCTTGATTTTTGGCTAAAATGCAAGATTTGGCGATTTTGGTGAAAATTTCGTGTGATCTGTTTAAGCAGGGTTTTGAGATGTTAAAATGATGTTAAATGAATGTTAAATTGATTAGAAGTTGAGGTTTAATCAATGCAATCCCGGATAGGTTGAATTTCCTAAGTTTGGCTTGAGTTTTTGGTTGTTTTTGGAGTGTTTTTGGTGATCTGTTATACCTGGAGGTATAAGGACGTGGTTGTGATCATTTTGCATGTTATTTGATGTATAAAAATGGTTAGAAGTGATGGATCTTGGCTGGGTTAAGTTTTGGAAGTGTTTGGAGATGATTTCGGTTGTGTTTGGTAGCCAAATTGTTAGATTTGTGATGAGCAGCGAGTTGTGTTGATGTTGCTGGTGTTTTAATGCATAAGGATGCATTAATGTTCTGTTTTGGTGTGCTTGAAACAGGGGAGGTTGATCCTTGAGCTTTGGAGGTGTTTTCGGAAGGTTTCGGAAGCTTGGAAAGCTTGTTGGCTAGGCTTGTTTGGTAATCGGTGAGTGAAGTTGGGATTTCAGCTTTTGAAACAAGGTTTGAAGGGTTTTGGGAGCTTAGTTTAAGTCTAAACAACTTTGCTAAGCTCAAGAGTAAGTGGATGAGTTTTTGCTCTTGGATTGTGTATGTTTTGGCTTTAAAAATCAAAAGTGGATGATGATTGATATGCATGTGATTTGCATGGTTAAAATCTGTTTTGTAAGCATGTTTTAGCATGGTTTAATGCTGGTTTTGAAAGTCAATTGAAAAGGATGCTCAAGGTAAGAGATCCTTGGTTTAGTGCATTGAAAATGTGGTTTTGATGCATAGTGTTGCATGTTGTTCATTGGCTTTGTATTATGCTTAAAAACAGTGAGTTGATGATGATTAATGATGATAATTGTGCCTTTTGCATATTGTTTATGCATGTGAATCATTGAGCTAATGATGTGATGGTTTTGCATTATGTGTATGCATGTGAATCATTGAGCTAATGATGTGATGGCCTTGCATTATGTTTATGCATGTGGAACATTGGATATTATGGTAAGATGGTTATGTTGGCAAGAGATGTGAATGGTTCTTGGTTCGTTGATCGGGTATAATTAGCCGGCTATAGGATTGGGTGCACCGTGAATAAAGTCGCCTTGATGGCGGAGTGGTCAAGTGTGGACCGGGTAAACTCCCCTCAAGTATTCCTAACGAGATGAGGTCAGTGGAGGGTGTGCCCACGGGAGGACCTCGGTTGCTTAAGGTCGTAGTGGAGGTTGTTGCCCACGGTAGACCTTGGTTGAGTAAAGGTTATAAGGTGGTTAAAAGTCCTTATGTGAGAACCTTGTACTTGTTAAGATCACAATGGCAATGGTTAAGTCCATGTGTGGATCTTGTGTGTGATGTCCCGGATCTCGTTAGATGATGTCTACAACTACCAATCGGTTATGCAAAGGTTGTATGGTGGTTGAAAGTCCATACGGGAAGACCTTGTGCATGTCAAGGGTGTATGGCGGTTGAAAGTCCATACATGGTAACCTTGAGGAAAAGCTAAGGTTGTATGGTGTTTAAAAGTCCATACATGGGAACCTTAGGTTGTTAAGGTCAAATGGAGGTTGTTGCCCATTTGGAAGACCTTGGATTGGGTAGTGTGTAGGAAGCGTTGGGACACGCTTGTAATCCGCGTATCCGATCGGGTTGAAAAGTGGAAAGTGATTATGGTTGATCTCTTGGAAGCCAATATAATGTTCTTGATCATGTTGAGCATGGGATTGCTTGAAATGATGCATAGTTGCATGTGAAGCATGGGATTGCTTGAAATGATGCATAGTTGCATGTGAAGCATGGGATTGCTTGAAATGATGCATAGTTGCATGTGAAGCATGGGGTTGCTTGAATTGATGCATGTTTGCATGAGAAGCATGAGATGCTTGGTAAGATGCATTGTTGCATGAGATGTGTATGATGCTAGTGAAAGCATGTTACTTGTATGTTGAACAAGTGTTGGTTGTCATTTGATAAATGATGCATGAGAGCATGGATTACCTATGTTGCATTGGAGTCATGTATGACTTGTTGTTAAAGGCATGTGATGATGATGTTATGGTTTTATGTGGCCTTGATTAAATGCATGAAATGGTTTGTTTGAACTATGGTTTTAAATGGTTTCTTGCTTGATGTGGTTTCCAAGATAAAGAAAGGTATGTTGCGAATTGGAAGTGTTTTCCATGGTTTTGTTTGAGCTTGGCATATGGTGTTTATGCATGATTTGAGCTTGATGTGGAAAGAGTTTTCAAACGTGGTTTTGGAAAGCAAATCGGGTTGGTTTTAAAGTGTTTTTAAAGACCCGCTGCATTGATGGTGTTTTGGTTTTGAGCATTCCTCACTAAGCATTATGTGCTTACGCTCCTTTTTGTCCATCAATGCAGATTCTTGAGGTTTGGGCAGCAAGGAGCAAGGGATTCAAGGTGGACTCCAATGGAGATGTATGTCTCGGTGAATAGCTATAGTTAATAAGGGCAATAGGGTAGAATCTCTCGGATTGTTGTTATTGTGATCGTATGTGTTGATCATGAATGTTTAAATGCTGTTGTTAATGTTGTTGAAACATGAATTGGCTTAATTGAGGTTGAATTGGAAGGTTGGTGCTTAAATGGTTGCTTGTGTAGGAAGCATGCCTATAGAATTGGAGCTTTTCATATGTGTTGTTCATATGTTGAATTGTTGATGCAAGTATGTCCCTTTTATGTTGAATTGCATGTTGGCAAAGTTTGGTGGCTTTTGGAGCATGTTTGAATGACCAATTGTGTGTTTGAATGAGCAAAATGCAACATTCTGGGCTAGGCGTTTCGGAACAGGCAACACCGTTTCGGAACGGGTGCCCTGCATGAACCCAGGCGTCCGAAACGGGTGTCACCATTCCGAAACGGAAGGCATTCTGCCAGACCCCCGTTGCGGAACGCGTTGCGGAACGGCCCGTGTTTCGGAATGGGCTTGGCCTGTTTCGGAACGGGTGACCGTTGGGGGCTGACATGGGCGGTTAAATGTTTCAAAATGTTTGCATTTTGGTCCTGAATCTTGTTTGTGCAATTGTATGAGTTCGGGATGTCCGTTTGAGCTGAAATTTGGCAGAGAAGCATGAAACATGATTAATTTTAAGTTGGTAACTTAAAATCTGGTTAAGTCCTTAAAGTTTTCAGAAATTACAATTTGGTCCCTAAAGTTGTAATTTGTTCAATTGGGTCCCTGTTTGATCTCTGATGATTGTGATCTTTGAGCATGGTGTTTGTGTGATCACATCTAAGGTTAATGTGCATCTAGACAAGATTAAAAAGAAAAAAAAAGGGTCGTTAATCAAGGTTGACTTTCGGGTTGACTTTGGTTTTCCCCGTGTAATCTTCGTAGTTCGGGTCAACCGTCCAGGCCGGGCTACGGGGGTTACATTTGGTGGTATCAGAGCTGAGTTGCGAAGGTTGGGGAAAACGGTAAGTTGTTGTGATGTGTGTGCTTGATGTTTATCATGTTGTGTGATTGAAAGCTAGTTGAAGCATGTGTTTCTGAGTATGCTGTTGATGTTTTGAGCATGTTGCTGATGTATGCAAGCATGAATTGTGATTATGAATCTTGGTTGAGAATCATATGGATATGTGTTGATGTTATGAGCTTATGCTATGCATGATGAATGTGTTTTGAGCATGTTATGTTGCTAATGTGCTTGTGCTATTGGATGTTGTTTGGTGAAAGCATGATCAAGGTATGTTGTTGATATGCTTGATGTTGTGATATTCATGTTGTGTTGGCTGTTATGTCATGTTAAGGGGAGGATTCGGGATACCCATTGCCTTATTAATATAGCTATTGTGTTATTTTGGAGTTGGAGTTTGAATCCTTGCTTAATGCTGGTCTAACAGGTTTTGTTTGTTTGTTGTGATTGTATGTTGTTGTTGTTAGTGGTGTGGCAAAGGTGATGAAAGAGTGGAGGATGAGTGAGATGGTTGCTGCCTTGGGGCAGGTTGTTAAGTCAAAGGATTCGCCCTTTTGTAAAGGTGTTTCGTCTCAGTCTTCTGTGACTGAAGTTGAGATGGTAAGGCAAGGGAAAGAAGCTGGTTCCGGGATGGAAAGTTCTTTATCTGTTGATCAGGAGGTGTTGGAAACATCTCAGGCTACGGTTGAGATAGAGTCAGTGGATGTGCTGGCTAGATGTGTGGGTTTGCCGAAGCGGCATTTGTTTGATTTGGGTGCTGAGGAGTACCATGGTTCTTCCCCGTAGATGTTTGAGGCTTGGTTGGCCAATGTGGTTCTGATTTTGGATCAGGAAGGTTGTGATTGTGCCTGTAAGCTGGGAAGTGTTGTTTCTTTGATGCTGGAGGATGCTCGTGCTTGGTGGGCATCTGTGGCTGTGGCGTCACACATTCCTGATATTGATTGGGATTTCTTCGTATCTGCTTTCTATGAAAGGTATCTTGGAAGGGAATATCCAAGGGTTGAGCAAGGTGCGGGTGGTGCTGTTGGTGAGCAAGTGATGCCTGAGCAAGGAGTGGAAGCTCAGTCATCTGTGTGTGACCGTTGTAAAAGGCAACATGTTGGAAATTGTTGGGGCGCAGGTGTTTGTTGGAATTGTGGTTCCAAGTTGCATGTTAAGCGTGATTGTCCTTATGGAGTGAAGTCAGCTTTGGTGTTGGCCAAGGGATCTTTGAAAGGTCGTGAGCACGGCCGAGGCGAGGTTCAGAAGTGGTAGAAAAAGCAGAAGGTTGTGAAGAGTTTAGGGAATGAAGTTTGCTGGAAATGTGGGTCTGCTGGACACATGAAGCGTGATTGCTTGATGTTGGCGCGGAACAGCCAGGGTTTCTTATTGCAAGGAGTTGGTGGTGACCCTGGTGTGTTAGCTGGTGCTGCAGGGGTGCGACAGAAGGATGTTGGTTTCGCAAGGAAGAGAGCTCGTTCGATGAAGCTTCAGGGTGGTGTTGTGTTTTCAGGTAACCTTGTTAAGTGATCTTTGCTTTAGTTGCCTTAGTTTGGTTTCTGTTGGTTTTTCCTTGCGTAGTAAGTTTAGTCTTGTTGCTAGCATGTTTGGGGTAATGATAGTTGTGGTTTGGTAATATCTTGGGTGTGAAGAAGGCTTGGGTAAGTATCTTGTGGTTAATGGTTGTTGGTATGATGGAGTTAGATAAGTTAAAGGTGAGTAAGGAGGTTGTTCTTAGACAGATTTTGAGGATGTTATAGGAGGGTGTGAACTGGCATTCATGCACAGATAAAATCATTGATATATACTATATTATATATGTTGGTCCATGCATACATGTGGCATGACATTAGAGGTTTTGCATACATGTACATCAGGCATTGATAGGGCATGTAGGTGATCATGCATACGATGTTCACACTCGCTAATAACTAATCGAATCTGTTAGTGTTGTGGTTGGATTAAGTGGAATGATGGGTTTGTAGAGGTTGTTTGGTGCTGAGTGAGAGTGGAATGGCCTGTTGGTAGAAGGATAGTGTTTGATGCTCTGAGAGTTTAGTGGTTTGGTGGTGAAGGGTATCTGTTTGAGGTTAGTATCTGCTAAGTGGTTTGTTTAGTTTAAAGGAAGTGGTAGTTCCTTGGTGTTAAGTGAAGTTGCAGTTTGAGGTTGTGTTTCCCAAGTGCTGAGGTAGTTTAGCTTTTAAGTTGTTGTGAAGGGTTGTGTTGGTTCTTAGCAATCTTTGAAGAGTTCTGAAGCTGTTGTGTGTGTTTTGGTTCAGTAATGTTCTGGTAGTGCAAGTGTTCTGGTTGAGTTTGTAGTGAAGGGCTGTGAAAGATCGAAGGTTTTCGCTGGTTGTTTGGGTTCTTGTGAGAAGTGGTTGGCTAGTTGTGGTTAAGAAAGTTTTGTTTGAAGTCTGTTGATGGTATGTGGAACGGCTGAAGGTTTCAAGTTGAGGTTGTGATGTGATTTTGGTTTTTGGTGTTGGTGAGCTGTTATGGTAATGTTTTGACGGATGTGAAGGATTGTCAGCTTCGTTGAAGAGCTTGAGTAAACAGTTGATGTTTAAGGATTTCTGCTTGTTGGGAAATCTTTGGAAAAGGTTTGGGAGTTTGCAAGAGTTTTAGAGGCTGAGAGGTTGTCTAGTGGCCGAGTTGGTTTGGTTGTTGTCTTTGTGTAGACAAGTCTTGGAAGTTATGTGCTACAGTGTTGTCTGCTAAAAGAGCTGAAGTTCTTCAGGTTGATGTTGGGGTTGTGTACAGTCCGGTTATGTGGAAGGATTAAGTCGTGGTTACCTTTGAGAGTTTGGATTTGTGAACAGTGTGTGGTGGAGGTTTTGTGTGGAAAGTGATCAGTGTTGTTGGTTGGGGCTTTTGTGTTGCCTTGTGTGTTGCTTTGAGGAGTTTGTTGTTCTCTTTTCGCCGGTTGAAATTTCGAGGACGAAATTTCCTAAGGGGGGGAGAGTTGTAACGCCCCAGTTTTGGGCTCGGAAGTTTTGGGTGTTGACCGGTTCGGTCAAAGTGCTGATCGAATATATAAGAGTGAATTTAGGAAAGCCTAGTTCGGGTTGCATTAAAAATATGGAAAAATGTTCTAAAATCATCTTTTAATATATAAAAGTGAACTGTGAAATCAATTTTGGAAAATGAGGTTCGGAAGGTTGACATTTTGGGTAGTGACCAAAATGTAATTTTTGAAAGTTGCGGGACAGTTTTATAAAGGATTGAAACTTTGAATCTTTAAGGAGCTATTATTCCAAAAAGGATTTCTCCAGATTTTTCTAAGATATTTTATGACTCAAATCTGATTTTAAAGATTAAGAAAAGAGAGGGAAATCATTTTTAACCAATTTTCAACTAACTTTCTATTTTCTCTCAAATTCTCTTTTCTCTCATTTTCTCTCTACCCAAACAAGATTTCCTCAGATTTCTTTCTTTGATTTTAACATCTTAATCTCTCATTTCAATTCTCATTTGATTCCTAATCATCTCATCATCAAAACCTCTCAAATTGCAAATTGTTTCATCAAGCATTTTGGCTCTAAAATGGAGAAATTCAAGTTTGGAGGTAAGAACGTCCTTCTCCTCTAAACTATCAGTTCTTTACTGAAATTCCTAAGTTCTCAATCCTTGATTTATGTTTTATTAAAGGCTTTTCAATTGAGATCTTGATTTTTGGCTAAAATGCAAGATTTGGCGATTTTGGTGAAAATTTTGTGTGATCTGTTTAAGCAGGGTTTTGAGATGTTAAAATGATGTTAAATGAATGTTAAATTGATTATAAGTTGAGGTTTAATCAATGCAATCCCGGATAGGTTGAATTTCCTAAGTTTGGCTTGAGTTTTTGGTTGTTTTTGGAGTGTTTTTGGTGATCTGTTATACCTGGAGGTATAAGGACGTGGTTGTGATCATTTTGCATGTTATTTGATGTATAAAAATGGTTAGAAGTGATGGATCTTGGCTGGGTTAAGTTTTGGAAGTGTTTGGAGATGATTTCGGTTGTGTTTGGTAGCCAAATTGTTAGATTTGTGATGAGCAGCGAGTTGTGTTGATGTTGCTGGTGTTTTAATGCATAAGGATGCATTAATGTTCTGTTTTTGTGTGCTTGAAACAGGGGAGGTTGATCCTTGAGCTTTGGAGGTGTTTTCGGAAGGTTTCGGAAGCTTGGAAAGCTTGTTGGCTAGGCTTGTTTGGTAATCGGTGAGTGAAGTTGGGATTTCAGCTTTTGAAACAAGGTTTGAAGGTTTTTGGGAGCTTAGTTTAAGTCTAAACAACTTTGCTAAGCTCAAGAGTAAGTGGATGAGTTTTTGCTCTTGGATTGTGTATGTTTTGGCTTTAAAAATCAAAAGTGGATGATGATTGATATGCATGTGATTTGCATGGTTAAAATCTGTTTTGTAAGCATGTTTTAGCATGGTTTAATGCTGGTTTTGAAAGTCAATTGAAAAGGATGCTCAAGGTAAGAGATCCTTGGTTTAGTGCATTGAAAATGTGGTTTTGATGCATAGTGTTGCATGTTGTTCATTGGCTTTGTATTATGCTTAAAAACAGTGAGTTGATGATGATTAATGATGATAATTGTGCCTTTTGCATATTGTTTATGCATGTGAATCATTGAGCTAATGATGTGATGGTTTTGCATTATGTGTATGCATGTGAATCATTGAGCTAATGATGTGATGGCCTTGCATTATGTTTATGCATGTGGAACATTGGATATTATGGTAAGATGGTTATGTTGGCAAGAGATGTGAATGGTTCTTGGTTCGTTGATCGGGTATAATTAGCCGGCTATAGGATTGGGTGCACCGTGAATAAAGTCGCCTTGATGGCGGAGTGGTCAAGTGTGGACCGGGTAAACTCCCCTCAAGTATTCCTAACGAGATGAGGTCAGTGGAGGGTGTGCCCACGGGAGGACCTCGGTTGCTTAAGGTCGTAGTGGAGGTTGTTGCCCACGGTAGACCTTGGTTGAGTAAAGGTTATAAGGTGGTTAAAAGTCCTTATGTGAGAACCTTGTACTTGTTAAGATCACAATGGCAATGGTTAAGTCCATGTGTGGATCTTGTGTGTGATGTCCCGGATCTCGTTAGATGATGTCTACAACTACCAATCGGTTATGCAAAGGTTGTATGGTGGTTGAAAGTCCATACGGGAAGACCTTGTGCATGTCAAGGGTGTATGGCGGTTGAAAGTCCATACATGGTAACCTTGAGGAAAAGCTAAGGTTGTATGGTGTTTAAAAGTCCATACATGGGAACCTTAGGTTGTTAAGGTCAAATGGAGGTTGTTGCCCATTTGGAAGACCTTGGATTGGGTAGTGTGTAGGAAGCGTTGGGACACGCTTGTAATCCGCGTATCCGATCGGGTTGAAAAGTGGAAAGTGATTATGGTTGATCTCTTGGAAGCCAATATAATGTTCTTGATCATGTTGAGCATGGGATTGCTTGAAATGATGCATAGTTGCATGTGAAGCATGGGATTGCTTGAAATGATGCATAGTTGCATGTGAAGCATGGGATTGCTTGAAATGATGCATAGTTGCATGTGAAGCATGGGGTTGCTTGAATTGATGCATGTTTGCATGAGAAGCATGAGATGCTTGGTAAGATGCATTGTTGCATGAGATGTGTATGATGCTAGTGAAAGCATGTTACTTGTATGTTGAACAAGTGTTGGTTATCATTTGATAAATGATGCATGAGAGCATGGATTACCTATGTTGCATTGGAGTCATGTATGACTTGTTGTTAAAGGCATGTGATGATGATGTTATGGTTTTATGTGGCCTTGATTAAATGCATGAAATGGTTTGTTTGAACTATGGTTTTAAATGGTTTCTTGCTTGATGTGGTTTCCAAGATAAAGAAAGGTATGTTGCGAATTGGAAGTGTTTTCCATGGTTTTGTTTGAGCTTGGCATATGGTGTTTATGCATGATTTGAGCTTGATGTGGAAAGAGTTTTCAAACGTGGTTTTGGAAAGCAAATCGGGTTGGTTTTAAAGTGTTTTTAAAGACCCGCTGCATTGATGGTGTTTTGGTTTTGAGCATTCCTCACTAAGCATTATGTGCTTACGCTCCTTTTTGTCCATCAATGCAGATTCTTGAGGTTTGGGCAGCAAGGAGCAAGGGATTCAAGGTGGACTCCAATGGAGATGTATGTCTCGGTGAATAGCTATAGTTAATAAGGGCAATGGGGTAGAATCTCTCGGATTGTTGTTATTGTGATCGTATGTGTTGATCATGAATGTTTAAATGCTGTTGTTAATGTTGTTGAAACATGAATTGGCTTAATTGAGGTTGAATTGGAAGGTTGGTGCTTAAATGGTTGCTTGTGTAGGAAGCATGCCTATAGAATTGGGGCTTTTCATATGTGTTGTTCATATGTTGAATTGTTGATGCAAGTATGTCCCTTTTATGTTGAATTGCATGTTGGCAAAGTTTGGTGGCTTTTGGAGCATGTTTGAATGACCAATTGTGTGTTTGAATGAGCAAAATGCAACATTCTGGGCTAGGCGTTTCGGAACAGGCAACACCGTTTCGGAACGGGTGCCCTACATGAACCCAGGCGTCCGAAACGGGTGTCACCGTTCCGAAACGGAAGGCATTCTGCCAGACCCCCGTTGCGGAACGCGTTGCGGAACGGCCCGTGTTTCGGAACGGGCTTGGCCTGTTTCGGAACGGGTGACCGTTGGGGGCTGACATGGGCGGTTAAATGTTTCAAAATGTTTGCATTTTGGTCCTGAATCTTGTTTGTGCAATTGTATGAGTTCGGGATGTCCGTTTGAGCTGAAATTTTGCAGAGAATCATGAAACATGATTAATTTTAAGTTGGTAACTTAAAATCTGGTTAAGTCCTTAAAGTTTTCAGAAATTACAATTTGGTCCCTAAAGTTGTAATTTGTTCAATTGGGTCCCTATTTGATCTCTGATGATTGTGATCTTTGAGCATGGTGTTTGTGTGATCACATCTAAGGTTAATGTGCATCTAGACAAGATTAAAAAGAAAAAAAAGGGTCGTTAATCAAGGTTGACTTTCGGGTTGACTTTGGTTTTCCCCGTGTAATCTTCGTTGTTCGGGTCAACCGTCCAGGCCGGGCTACGGGGGTTACATGTTTGGTAGCCGAAATGTTGGTTTTGGGTAGAGCAGCGAGTTTAGGTGTGTTGGCTGAAGATTTCAATGCATAATGATGCATTAATCCTCTACTTTGATGTGTTTAAAACATGTGAGACATCTTCGGACACTTTTGAAGTTGATCCAGAGGCTTGATTGGCGTTTCGGCAAGCAAGCGAAACGTAATTGGTGAGTGGAGTTGGATTTCCAACTTTGAAACAATTATTTGAAGGTTTTGGGAGCTTATTTTAAGTCTAAACAACTTAGCTAAGCGCAAGAGTAAGTTTTCAGAAAAACACCCTTGGATGTGCTATGAAGTGGATTGATGCATTGGTTATAAATTGCATGTTTAAATTCTGTTTTGAAAGCATGTTTTTAGCATGGAAAATGCTGGTTTTGAAAGCCATGAGTTGAAGGATGCTCAAGGTAAGAGATCCTTGGTTTGACATGATATTATTTTGGTAATGATGCATGGAGATGCATGATGTTTAATGGCTTTGATTAATGCTTTAAAACAGTGAATTGATGATGGTATTTGATGTATATTGACAAGTGATGAATTGGTTTTAAAGTACTTGAATTGGATATAGTTAGCCGGCTATAGGATTGGGTGCACCGTGAATAAAGTCGCCTTGGATGTTGAGGGGTTGTGATTGTACCGTAAACTCCATCCAAGTACCCTAACGAGTGAGGTAAGATCACAACGGTGGTTAAAAGTCCGTGTGTGGATCTTGTGTTATGTGTCCCTTGCTCTCGTTAGTGGGATTATACAACTACCGATGAGTGATGTTGAGGGGTTGTGATTGTACCGTTAAACTCCATCACGGGTGTCGAGGGGTTGTGATTGTACCGATAAACTCCACCTTGTGTTGTTCGGTAGTGTGAATGAAGCGTGTGGGACAACGCTTGTAATCCGCGTATCCGATTGTGTTTTGTGTTGTAAATGGTTATGAATTATCACTTGGAAGCCAATATGGTATGTTGAATGTAATGAAGCATAAGATGCTTGTAAAGTATGCAAGGTTGCATGAAAAGAGATGAGCATGTGTTTAAAAAGCTTTGTTGAAAGTGTTTTCTAAAATGCATTATTGTGTTGTTTTTCCTTAGAGCATGCCTCACTAAGCAATTATGCTTACACTCTCTCTCTTGTACCAATAATGAAGATAATTGAGGTTTTTAAGGGCAACAAGGAGGCTAAGAGTGTCCAAGGGAAACCAAGCTCATGTATGGTGATATTTTCATACACTATTAGTTTTGGTAATTTGGCAATGGGAACCTAAGATGTGTTTTGGGAGATGCGTTGAACTCCCTAGGTTTTGGCATGTTTCTTTTGATGGTTTGAATTTGTAAATGGCCTTTTAATGCTTGTTTTGGAGATTGGTTGATTGATTGGTTTTGGATAATAGGAAGCATGCCTATAGACATGTGAAATTTCATGTTTGATGCTATGAATGTGTTTTGGAGTGACAAACATGCTCCATATATGTATGATGACTTGTTGGTATGGCTAGGAAGTCATTAGGTAGTGTTTGAGTGGATTTTTGTATGAAAAACCAGCAAAATCTGCAGCTTCTGGGCAAACCATATCGGAACACTCACTGGCGTTTCGAAACGGGGGCCTGTAATGGCCTTCGTGTTTCGAAACGGCTAGAGGCTGTTCCGAAACGTTTTGGCTACTAGAATGCCCTGTTTCGGAACTAGTCTCGGAACCAACCCGTGTTTCAGAACGGTCAATGCCGTTTCGAAACAGGTAACCGTTGGGCACTGATTTGAATGGTGTTGAGGTTTGCAAGCTTTACGTTTTAGTCCTGAAAGTTGTTTATGCAATTGTATGAGCTCGTGATGTCCGATTAAGATGAAACTTGACAGGGAAGCATGTAATATGACTAATTTCATATTGGTAACCTTAAAATCATTTATGACCTTCTAATTTTCAGAATTTACATTTTGGTCCCTAAACTGATAATAAGTGCAATTGAGTCCATGTTTGTTATTTGATCGCTGTTCCTTTTTCAAGTTTATTTCATGAGTGCTCACTCAGGGTTAACGTGCATCTAGACAATGTTAATAAGAAAAAAGGGTCGTTAATCAAGGTTGACTTTTGAGTTGACTTTGGTTTTCCCCGTGTAATCTTCGTAGTTCGGGTCAACCGTCTAGGTCGGGCTAAGGGGGTTACATTTGGTGGTATCAGAGCTTGGTTCTCGTGTAATTGGGAATTGTTATGAGAGTGATGTATGTGTTTTTGCATGATGGTCCTTTTAAGTGAAGGAATGTTTTATAAATTGTGATGTATGGTTGCAATTGTGATGCTATGCTATGTTGAAGCATGTTAGAGGAACCCATTGCCATATCAAAACTAATGAAAGGAATTGTTTTTGGAAAATGAGCTTGAGTACTTGGATTACTTACCTTGTTGAGCCTAATTATGTTTATTGCATTTGTGTCAGTGCATTGTTTTCTTGTAAATGAGGTCTCGTAGAGAGATGAGGATGAATACGAGAGCTATGGCTCAGAACGAGAATGAGGAAAATGCTGAGAATGTTTTGGATATACCTCCTCCCCTGGTGGTGGACCACCCAACGGTGGTGGTGCTGGAGGTGATAATGCTGGTGTTGGTGCGGGTGCTGGGGTCGCTGCACCTGAAGGTGTGCAGGGGCAAGCTGCTCCTGACATGACTGTGTTGATTCAGGCTATTGCTAGAGCCTTTCAGGCAGCAGTAGCTGGAGCTCACGGAGCTGCGCATCAAGGTGATGCTAATGTGAGATTGCCTTTGGAACGTCTTCACAGTCTGGGAGGGACTAAGTTCAGAGGTTTATCTCCCGAAGGATCTGAATCTTGGTTGGAAAGAACCAAGAGAATTTTGGGGCAAATGAACTGCAATAATGTGCAGAAGTTGGGTTGTGTGGTGTCATTGCTGCATGATGATGCGTATACATGGTGGACAACCATTGTCTCTGGGATGGAGGAAAAAGATGTGACTTGGACGTTCTTCTTGAACGCGTTCAAGCGAAAGTATCTAGGTGTGCGATACCTAGATGAGAAGAAAAGAGAATTTATGTCTCTTGTGCAAGGAAGTATGACAGTGGCTGAGTATGAGATCCAGTTTGTCCCTCTTAGTCAGTACGCACCTGAACTAATCACTGATGAGCGGGAGAGGTGTGAACGCTTTCGTTATAGTTTGGTGACGGACGTGAAGACTTTTATGCTTGCAGCTGAGTATACAGATTTTGATGTGCTGGTGAGTAGAGCGAAGGACATTGAGCAGAACTTGGGTTTGTCTTCCAGAGGTGTTAGTTCTAGCTCGGGCAAAAGAGCTGCTGATTATAGTTCCAGTGGCGGACGGAACAAGAGAGGACGGGATAAGAGGTATCAGTCTTCTGCTAGGCGTGGTAATGGAGGGCATGGTGCGCTTGTTCAGGGAGATAGGATGAGGGCTGATCAGAACACGTGCTGGACGTGTGGATCTCATGGCCATTTGAGACGAGATTGTCCTCGAACAGCGAGGGAGGTTCAGGCTCCTGTAGCAGTGACTGATAATTCATGCTGGAATTGTGGTTCGGCAGACCACATGAGGAGGGAGTGTCCTTTGTTGGCCGGTGGTGGTCAGGGACGTGCTCCTGGGGTAGTTGTACCACATAGGGGTCGTGGGCGCGGCCGTGGTAACTTCCTGCGCAGAGATGATGGTGGGAGGAATGTGGCGCATGTGGTGGCTGTTCAACCTGAGGGTTGTGGCTAGGATCGAGTGTATGCTCAGCGTGAGGGGAGAAATGATACAGATGTGATAGCAAGTACCTTTACTTTGCAATCCTTGTCATTACTTTCCTTGATTGATTCTGGATCTACACACTCATACATATTGCGTGAACATGCTCAATTGCTTGGTTTACATGTTGAGTCTTTGGATGTTGGTATGCTTGTAACTAGTTCCTTTGATGAGACCGTTGTAACACGTAAGTTGTATAGAAGATGTCCCTTGAAAGTGCAAAACCATGTTTTTCTTGTTGATCTCATGGAATTGCCATTCTATGGTTTTGATGTAATACTTGGTATGGATTGGCTTGTTGAACATCAGGCTGTAGTGGATTTTGAGAACCAGCGAGTTTCATTGAAACTTGCGGATGATTACAAAGTAGTGGTGGTTGGCGAGAATGTGAAGTTTCTTGCCAATGTGGTGTCTACGTTGGAAGCAAGCCGAATGCTGAGGCAAGGTTGTGAGGCCTACCTAGCTTTTGTGATGAATCCTAGCTCTAAGGAGTTGCGCGTTCAAGATACCAGGACTATGCGAGAATTTCTTGGAGTGTTTCCGGAGGAGTTACCTGGATTGCCTCCTAGTCGAGAGGTGGAGATTGGAATTGAGTTGTATGAAAACACAACTCTAGTGTCCATTACTCCTTACCGAATGGCACCTAAGGAGTTGAAGGAGCTGAAGACGCAACTTCAGGAGTTGGTTGATCCTGGTTTCATTCGGCCGAGTGTGTCACCTTGGAGTGCACCGGTCTTGTTAGTGAAGAAGAAGGATGACACTATGAGAATGTGCATCGATTATCGTCAACTGAACAAGTTGACTATCGAGAATCGGTATCCTTTGCTGAGGATTGATGATCTTTTTGATCAGTTTTGGAGAGCGGCTGTGTTCTCTAAGATTGACTTAAGGTCAGGTTATTACCAGCTCAAGGTGAAGGATGTGGATGTGCCAAAAACAACTTTTAGAAAGAGTTATGGGCATTATGAGTTCCTTGTGATGCCGTTTGGCTTGACGAATGCTCATGCAGCTTTTATGGACATGATGAATAGAGTGTTCCATGAATACTTGGACAAGTTTGTTGTGGTGTTCATTGATGATATCCTGGTGTATTCTCAAACTAAGGAGGAGCATGAGGGGCATTTGAGGATTGTGTTGCAGGCGTTGTTGGAGAATCAGCTTTATGCTAAGCTGAGCAAGTGCGAATTCTGGCTTAGGGAAGTTGTTTTCCTTGGTCATGTGGTTTCTGCTGAAGAGATTCGTGTTGATCCTCAGAAGATTGAGGCGGTGAGGAATTGGAAGCCTCCTAAGTCTGTTCATGAAGTTCGTAGTTTCCTTGGGTTGGCAGGATATTACCGGAGATTTGTGGATGGATTTTCGAAGATTGCTGCACCTTTAACGAATTTGTTGCAAAAGGATGTCAAGTTTGAGTGGGTAGAAGTGAGGCAACAAGCTTTTGAGAAAATTAAGGCAGCTTTGACCCAAGCTCCTATCTTGGTTCAACCTGAATTGGGAAAAGAGTTTGTGGTGTACAGTGACACATCCTATGTTGGTTTGGGGTGTGTGTTGATGCAAGAGGGTAAGGTGGTGGCTTATGCATCGCGCCAGTTAAAGGTGCATGAGCGCAATTATCCTACGCATGATATTGAGTTAGCTGCGGTGGTTTTTGCTTTGAAGATTTGGAGACATTACCTGTATGGTGAGAAGTGTACTGTGTACACGGATCAGAAAAGTTTGAAGTACCTGATGTCTCAGAAAGAGTTGAATCTTAGGCAACGACGTTGGGTGGAGTTGCTTAAAGATTACGATCTGACGATCGAGTACCATCCGGGAAAAGCTAATGTTGTAGCGGATGCCTTAAGTAGAAAGGTGGCAGTGGAGTTAAGGGCTATGTTTGCCAGCCTGAGTATTTTGCAAGATGGAGGGCTTGTGGCTGAATTGCAAGTAAAACCATCTTTGGTTCAGTTGATAAAGGATAATCAGTTGTTGGATGATTCTTTGGTGCCACATGTTCAGGATATTGCTGAGGATAGACCATCGGATTTCTGTTTTAATGATGATGGGGTTCTATGTTTTAGAAGTCGGATAGTAGTGCCGAATGATGCAGAGTTGAGGCGTACTATTCTGACTGAAGCTCATAGTAGTCCTTTTGCTATGCACCCTGGTAGTACAAAGATGTATCGTGATATGAAGGATGAGTACTATTGGGTGGGTTTGAAGAAAGATGTTGCGGAGTACGTGAGTAAGTGCATGGTTTTTCAGCGGGTTAAGGCTGAGCTTCCCTTTCCTTCAGGGTTGTTGCAACCGTTGAGGATTCCTGAGTGGAAGTGGGAAAGGATTGCCATGGACTTTGTGTCTGGTTTGCCTTTGTCGCCATCAAAGAAGAATTCGGTGTGGGTGATTGTGGATCGCCTTACGAAGTGTGCGCATTTCTTACCTGTGCATACTACGTATACCTTGGACAAGCTTGCAGAGTTGTACATTGCCGAGGTTGTGCGACTGCATGGTGTGCCAAAGTCTATAGTGTCGGATAGAGATCCGAGGTTTACATCACGTTTTTTGGAGTGTTTGCATCAAACTTTGGGTACACGGCTGAATTTCAGTACTTATTATCATCCACAGTCGGATGGACAGTCTGAGCGTGTTATCCAAGAGCTGGAAGATATGTTGAGGTGTTGTGTGATTCAGTTTCAAGGTTCTTGGGAGAAGCATTTGCCTTTGGTGGAGTTTGCTTATAACAATAGCTACTAGGCAAGTATTCTAAAAACCGATATTGGATAAAATGGAGGAGTGTTTGATCTGTTGCTTTGTAAAACACATAGGAACCTAATTTGCATCTAGAAAAGATAAAAAGAAAAAAATAGGGTCGTTTATTGAGGTAAATCGGAAGGGTTTACCTCAATATTCCCCGTGTGACCCGTTTGGTTCGGTCTATCGACTAGGCCGGGCCGAGGGGGTTACATTTGGTGGTATCAGAGTCAGGTTTTGAAAGAATGGGATAATGGTAAGTTAATGGTAAGTCAATGTGATGTAATTGTATGTATTTGGTGATGTTTGTTTTGCACGGTGTATGCCATAAGCATGTTAATGGTGATCAAATGATGGCGATGCTATGCATGTTGATTGTGATATGAGTATGAGCTGTTATATACGATGATGTTGTGGGATTAACATCACTGGTTGTAATTCACGATGATTGTAAGATATGTACATTGTATGCTTTATGCTATGCATGGGGGAAATTGGGATGCCCATTGCCTTATTACTATAGTGAAATGTTTTAAATTGAATTCGAAATCTTGGATCCTTGCTAGAAGCTGGCCTGATTTCTTGTTTTGTTTTATATACATGCCTTCATAATAATAGCACAATGGGACCGAGTAGAGAGCTACGTTCAAAATCAATTGCTCCAGATGATGAGCAAAGGTATCAGTGGGTGAGGAACAAGTGCAACACGGATAGGCTAGTCTGGTGTTGGGTTATTTGATGCCTTTGGTACATGCGATGATTGGAGCATTACAAGCTAATGTTGCTGGAGTGCAAGCACAAATACAAGCACCTGCGGGTGGGCAATTGGGTTTGCCGTTGGAATGCTTAAAAAGTCTAGGAGGCGTTGAGTATCGTGGATTGTCTCTTGAAGCATCCGAGGCTTGTATGGCTAGTACGATCCAGATTTTGGATAAGATGGGATGTAATGATGCATGCAAGTTAGGATGTGTTGTCTCGTTAATGTATGGTGATGCATACAGTTGGTGGACGACAGTGACCGCAGCCATGGAACCCAATGAGGTGGATTGGGAGTTCTTTCATACTGCATTTAAAAGGAAGTATATGTGAGTTATATACATGGTTGATAAGAAGGGTTAGATCACGTACTTGGTGAAAGGAAGCATGACGGTAGCTAAGTACGAGGTCTAGTTCGTACGTTTGAATTAGTATGCTCCAAAATTGGTGTCGAGTGATGGGCATTGATGTGATCGTTTCCGTTATGGCTTGGTATAGAAAGTGAAGACTTTTATGCTTGCATCTGATTACACCAATTTTGATGTGCTGGTGACGCGAGGCAAGGATATAGAGCAGAGTTTAGTTTGACCTCTCACGTAGGTGGTTCTAGCTCGAGTAAGAGAGTTGCGGATTCTGGTCCTAGTGGTGGACAAAACAAGAGAAATCGTGATCGCAGATATCGACCTGAGGCAAGGTGATGTAATTTTTGGCGAGGTGCGCCAGCTCAGGGTAATCGAGTGAGGTTTTAACATAATACTTGCTGGTCTTATGGATCGTGAGAGCACTTGAGGTGAGATTGTCCTCGCGTGGCTCGTGAGGCGCATGCTCCCGTGGCTAGGGCTAATTCTTGTTGGAACTGTGGATCTGCTTATCATTTGAGACGTGAGTGTCCTTTGCTAGCTGGGGGTGGTCAAGGGTAAGCACCTGTTGTTGCACCATAGATAGGTCGTGGGCGCGACCGTGGTATTTTCCAACGGAGGGAGGATGGGCAGAGAGGTATAGCTCATGTTGTTGATGTTCAACCTGTGGGTGGTGGTCTTGCGAGGTTGTATGTACATCGCAAGGGACGTAATAACAACGACGTGATTGCAGGTACATTCGCCTTGCAATCCTTGTCTTTGTTAGCTTTGATTGATTCTGAATCTACGCATTCATACATCTTGAGTGAGCATGCACATTAGCTTGATATCCTTGTTGAGATGCTAGATGTAGGAATGCAAGTAACAAGCTCTTTTGGTGAAACTATTTTTACAAGAAAATTGTATAGGAGATGTCCTTTATTTGTTCAAGGACATGTGTTCTCAGTTGATTTGATGGAGTTGCCTTTCTATGGTTTTGATGTGATTCTTTGAATGGATTGGTTGTATTAGCATAGAGCTGTAGTTGATTTTGATGTAAAACGAGTTACCATGAAACTTACTGATAACTACGAAGTAGTAATCATAAGCGAGAATGTGAAATTCTTGTCCAATACAATTTCGGCTCTTGAAGTTAGTCGGATGATGGAGTTGGGTTGCGAAGCTTTCCTAGCTTATGTGATGAAACCTGGTACAAAGGAAGTGCGAGTACAAGACATATGAACGGTATGTGAGTTTCCAGGTGTTTTTTTGAAAGAGTTGTTTCGTTTGCCACCAAACAGAGAAGTTGAGTTTGACATTGAGTTGTATGAAAATATGACTCCAGTGTCTATTGCTCCTTATCAGATGACACCTAAGGAGTTGAAGGAGTTAAAAATGCAACTTCAATAGTTTCTTGATCGAGGGTTCATAAGGCCAAGTGTTTCACCTTGGGGTGCACCGGTCTTGTTTGTAAAGAAGAAGGACGGTACAATGCATATGTGTATAGATTATCGGCAACTGAACAATTTGATGATTAAGAACAAATACCCATTGCCAAGTATTATTGATTTGTTTGGTCCGTTTCGAAGTGCTTCAGTGTTTTCGAAGATTGATTTTAGATCTGGGTATTATCATCTGAAGGTTAAAGATGTGGATGTACCCAAGACAGCTTTTCGGACAAGGTATAGCCATTATGAGTTCTTAGTTATGCCGCTTGGGTTGACAAATGCACCGGATGCATTCATGGATATGATGAATCATGTGTTCCTAAATCAATTTATGGTAGTGTTTATCGATGATATTCTTGTGTACTCGCGTACCGAGGAGGATCATGATAAGCATTTAAGGATTGTGTTGCAAGTGTTTTTGGAAAATCAGCTTTAAGATAAGCAGAGCAAGTGTGAGTTTTGGCTCAGGGAATTGGTCTTTCTCGGACATGTAGTGTCAGCCGAGGGTATTCGGGTTTACCCACACAAGATTGAGGCAGTGATGAATTGGAAAACGCCTAATTCGGTGATAGAAGTGCGTAGTTTCCTTGGTTTGGCTGGATATTATCGAAGGTTTGTTGAAGGTTTTTCTAAGATTGCTGCTCCTTTGACTAAGTTGTTGCAAAAGAATGTTCGCCTTGAATGGACGAATGTAAGGCAACAAGCTTTCGAGAAGTTGAAGGAAACTTTGATGCAAGCTCTTGTCTTGATTCAACCAGAATCAGGTAAGGAGTTTGTGGTTTATAGCGATGTGCATATGTTGGTCTAGGTTGTGTGTTGATGCAATGTAGGAAGGTTGTGGCATATGCATCTAGACAGTTGAAGGTGCATGAGCGCAACTATCCTACTCACGATCTAGAGCTTGTTGCGGTTGTGTTTGCTTTGAAGATTTGGAGACGTTACCTTTACAGTGAAAAGTGTGTGGTTTACATTGATCATAAAAGTTTGAAGTATCTTATGTCTCAAAGGGAGTTGAATCTTAGGCAACGAAGATGGTTGTAGTTGCTTAAGGATTATGATCTGACGATTGAGTATCATCCTGGAAAGGCCAATGCTGTGGATGATGCTTTGAGTAGGAAGGTAGTTGTTGAGTTGAGAGCGATGTTTTCTCGGTTGAGTATATTGCGTGATGGTGGGTTGATAGCCGAGTTGCAGGTGAAACCTTCCTTGATTTAGTTAATTAAGGATAAGTAGTTGCTTGATGATTCGTTAGTGCCACATGTTTAGGATATAGTTGATAGTATTGCGACTAATTTTTGTTTCAATGATGATGGTGTTTTATGCTTAAGAATTCAGATAAATGTGCCGGAGGATGTTGAGTTGAGGCGCACTATTTTGACTAAGGCCTATAGCAGTCCTTTTTCTATGCACCCTGGTAGTACCAAGATGTATCGTTGTTTGAAAGATGAGTACTATTGGGTGTGGTTGAAAATGGATGTTGTTGATTTCATAAGCAAGTGTATGCTTTGTCAGCGTATGAAAGCTGAGCATTAGTTTCCTTCTGGTTTGTTACAACCATTGAGGATACCAGAATGGAAGTGGGAAAGGATTACGGTGGATTTTGTGTCTGGCTTACCTTTGACGCCATCAAAGAAAAACTCTATTTGGGTGATTGTAGATCATCTTACGATGTGTGTGCATTTCTTGGCTGTACATACTATGTATACGTTGGATAAGTTAGCGAAGTTTTATAATGTTGAGATTATGTGTTTGCATGGTGTGGCAATGTCGATAGTGTCAGATAGAGATCTAAGATTTACAATGAGATTGTTGGAGTGTTTACACCAAGCATTGGGCACGCGCTTGAATTTCATCACTTCATATTATCTTCAGACGGATGGATAATCAGAGCGAGTTATCTAGGTGTTGGAGGATATGTTGAGATATTGTGTGATAGATTACCAAGGTTCTTGGGAAAAGCAGTTGCTCTTGGTGGAATTTGCCTATAATAATAGTTTCCAGCCAAGTATACAAATGGCTCCGTATGGAGCTTTGTATGGAAGAAAGTGTAGAACGCCTCTTTGTTAGGCAGAGGCGGGGAAAAAGTTGGTTTCCTTTCCGGATATGCTTAAGGGAACAACAGAGAAAGTGAAACTCATATGTGACCGGTTGAAGGCTGCTTCGAATGGTCAAAAGTCTTACACGGATTTAAAGTGTAAGGAAATTGAGTTTGCGGTTGGACATCGCGTATTCTTGAAAGTATCATCTTGGAAGAAGGTGGTGGGATTTGGACGTAAGGGTAAGCTTAGTCAGAGGTTTATTGGACCTTACGAAGTTGTGGAAGGAGTTGGTTCTGTTGCGTATCAGTTGAGGTTGCCTCCAGAGTTGGAGAAGATCTATGATGTGTTTCAAGTTTCGATGTTGCGAAAGTACAGATCGGATCCATCTCATGTGATGCCTGTTGAGGAGATTGAGTTGAATCCGGATTTATCCTATGATGAGAAACCCGTGGGGATCCTTGATCCTAGTAGCAATGTTCTTCGTGCTAAGACGATTGAACTTGTGAAGGTGTTGTGGCGACATCGAGGAGTTGAGGAGGCCACATGGGAGAGCAAGGCAGACATGTTGAAGCAGTTTCCGTACCTTTTTCCTTCAGGTAAAATTTAGAGGACGAAATTACCTAAGTGGGGGAGAGTTGTAACGCCGCGGTTTTGGGCCTAGATGTTTTAGGCATCAGTTTGGGTTAGTCGAACCTAGAGTTAGAGATTCGAGTCTTTATGAACGGTAATCATGGTTCAGGATAAGGTAAAAATATGAGTAAAATTTCTAAAATCATATAGATGAGAATGGTTAAATCAATTTTGCAAAATGGGTTTCATAGAGTGTATAATTTGGGCTGTGACCAAAATGCAAAGTTTTAAAATTGTGGGAAAGTGTGATTTTTAAGGAAGAGTCAAATTCTTAGAATCTTTAGGGAGCTTTATGGAAGTTAAGCCTTTTCTCTAATTTGGCATGTGTTTTAAATGTTTAATGAAGGATTCAAGATTTCCATATTTATTCCTCTTTCTTAAGGAAGAGATGTGGTTAATTTGTTAAACAAAAAATTGACCTAACTCTTTCATTCCTCATTTTCTCTTCAGCCAATCACTCTCTATTATCTCTCAATTTCCATATTTATTCCTCTTTCTTTTTCTCACTTGATTTCCAACTCTTTCCTTAAGATTTCTCTTGATTTTTCTCAAGTTTCTTGAAGTGAAAACTTGCCAAATTAGAAGAAAAGCAAGGATTGGAGGTAATTTCATGCTACTCCTCTAATCAACGTTCTTTAATGAAATTCCAAAGTATTTGACTCTTGATTTATGTTTTTAATTAAGGTTTTAATGATTGATTTGGTAAAAATGCTTAAATCTTGCTAAAAGATGAGAATAAATGTGATTTTCGTTTGGGAACTGTTTTGATGATTTAAGAATGATTTTAAGGTTGATTTGGATGTTAAATGATGTTACTAATGAGCTTTGATCATAAGAATCCCGAAATCTATGAGATCTCTAATTGTCTAAGTTGTTAGTTTTGGTTTTTTGGCTTGGAAGTGTGAAATATGAGTTGCATGAGGTATAAGGATCATATTAGGATGTTTTTGGATGTTACTTATGGTTAAAATAGGTTGGAATTGTTTGTTGATGGCAGGGTTATGTTTGGTGATCAATCAAATATGATTTCGGTTGTGTTGGATGGGTATTTTGGTGCCTTTGGGAAGAGATGCGGGATTTTAGTGTTTGTTGGTGGTTTAAATGAATAGAGATACATTAATCTTGTATTCATATGTGGTATAAACAGGGGAGGATTCTTCGGAAGCTTTCGGTGAAGTTCCAGGGACATCAGACGCTTGAATTTCACGTCATCAATTGAGGTTTCACAAGTCAGTGAGTGGAAATGAAATTTCTAGCTTTGAAACGTCTTAAAAGAGGATTTGGGAACTTAGTGTAAGCTTGAAACGCTTTACTAAGTGTGGAAGTAAGTAATGTGATTTTCTCCCTCGGATTGTGCTATTATGCGCTTATAGATGCACTTGTTTTTAAATGTGTTTACCTACTATTTTAAAGTATGATTTCAGTATATGATATGTTTTTGATGATGCCATATGGTTTAAGGATGCACTAGGTAAGTGATCCTTGTATGCATGTGTTTATACATGGTTTTTGAAGCATGGTTTAATGCTTGGAATATGGCTTATTGTGAGTGCTTTGGGAAAAAGTGAGGTTTTCATTAAAAGTGAATTGTATTGGCAAGTGATGTTGTGTAAAGTGTTTTGCAAATGAAATCAGATATAGTTAGCCAGCTATAAGATTGAGTGCATTATAAACAAGTCGCCTTGGATGTTGACGGTTGTGATTGTACCGAAAACTCCATCCAAGTACCCTAACGATCGAAGAATGTGTAAGGTGTTACAACGGTGGAGGGTAGCTCTCGTGTGCGAACCTTGTAAGGTGTCTCGTCTCTAGTTAGTGGTTTATACATTTACCGATGAGTGGTGTTGAGGGGTTGTGAATGTACAGAATACTCCACCACGGGTGTCACAACGGTGGAGGGTAGCAAGCATGTATGAGCCTTGAGGTGCCGATAGAGTGTATGAAGTGTTTGGGATAACACTTGGTAATCCATGTATCATATATGTTTTTTGAGAAATGGGAATGTTGTTGATCACTTGTAAGCCAATATAATTGATTAAATTGTTATGTAAATGTTTATGATGCATATTATGGAAAATGCATGTTTTATCTTAAAGTTTTGCCTATTGATGGATATGCATGAAAGGCTTTATTTAAATGTAACAATGGTTATGTCGTTGGGAAGTATTTTATACTTGTTGCATGGTATTTAACATGCTGATTTTAGTGATGAAGTGCATGGTTTTCAAAGAGGGCATGATGGTTTTCAAAAGTTTTAAAATGGTTTTAAGCAATGATGGTGTTTTTGGTTTTTGAGCATTCATCACTAAGCTTGTAAGCTTGCGCTCGCTTTCATTCATCAATGCAGATAACTATGTGTTTGGAGGCAGCAACTCGCAAAGGAATTCCAAGAAACTTCAGTTGAATGTATGTTTGGTTATGGACCAGAGTAATAAAGGCAATGGGGGTGTCCAATGTCTTGGAGTTGGTTGTTTTGGTATTCTCTGTTTTGGTATAAGTTTGGTATGGCCTCTAATTTTTAGATTATGCTTTGTTTTGAGATTTGACTTTTGGATGCTTGATTCTCATATGAAGCATGCCTATGGAATGCATTGTCGGTGATTGCCATGTTATGATGTTGTTGTTGCATTGCATATTTGATGGTTGAAGTGTATTTGACTTGTATGTATGTTTAAATGTATGTTAGACTGCTTTAGGATGGTTTAAAGTGTGTAAAACCATCATTTTGGGTAAGAGCAGACTGCAGAGTATCGATAAACTTGGTAGTGTATCGATACGACCTTCGTAAATTGGAAGGGTGTACCGATACATGGGAGCGCATCAATACATATTTTGGCTACTAGTTTTGGGTGTATCGATATGGACCTTGTATTGCTTAGTTTGAGAGTCTTTTCGTCGAGGGCGTATCGATACCCACTCGAAGGGTATCGATATGGTGGTACTTAATATAGTTAAATGGCATCTTTGAATGTTCTGAATATTTACATTTTAGTCCCTGAATATTGAGGATGCAATTAATGAGTTCGAATGATAATTTTGAGTTGATATTTGAAAGTTATGCATGCAATGATACTAATTAAAGGTTGGTAAAACAAATTTGACTTAATCCTCTGTGAATTGAGAAAATTACAAATTGGTCCAAAAAACTGAAATTGGATAAAATGGAGGAGCGTTTGAGTTGGGTTTGACCCGCTGCTTTGTAAAACACCTAGGACCTAATTTGCATCTTGAAAAGATAAAAAGAAAAAAATAGGGTCGTTTATTGAGGTAAACCCTTCCGATTTAGTTCAATATTCCCCGTGTGACCCGTTCGGTTCGGTCTACCGGCTAGGCTGGGTCGAGGGGTTTACAGAAATTTTAAACAGGACAGCTAAGAATGATTATCGATTCCCCACGGCCAGAAGGGGAGGAGTCCGCCGTCAACCCACAGTTAAAGAAATAAAGTCCCCAGACTCAATTTCATCTCAGATCGCCACCTTGACGAAGCTAGTTCTAAACTTATAGTTGCAAAGCAATCAATAGGAAGTCAAGGTAATAGATTTATTTTGCGAAAACTGTGGGGATATCCATGCTTTTTCTGAGTGCCTGCAGAACCCAAAGTCAACCTGCTATGTTGGAAGCTTCAACCGCAACAATCAGTTGTCCAACAACTACAATCAAGCTTGGAAAAAGCACCCTAACTTCTCCTAGAGCAACCCTAACAATGCCCTGAACCCGCGAAATCAGAATGCTCCAGTTGTAAAGTGATCATAAGTCTTATATTTTGTATGCATTCCATCTAATATTATTGTTGTTCTGAAGTGCATTTTAGGCATATTAGGTGCATGGATGCATTATTTACAATATTCTTTGCTTTGCCTTGTTTTTGTTGAATATCTTTAATTTGGTGAGAAAATATATTGTTATAGTTTAGTTTGCCTTACAGGTGCTGGAGACTAATGATGGAGAGAGGAGATGATGCTGAGGCAGCAAGCCAAGGAGTTGTTTTGAAGCAGTTCAACACAAAGAGAGATGTTGCCGAGTAGCTGTCGTCTTCATATATGTCGCCTAGGGCAGCAACATAGGGCATTGGTGAATTGGAGTGCAATTGGAAGAGCATAATTTTCTGAGTCCAGTGAGCCCATCCATGCAATTTACTAAAGCCAGAAACATCGGGTAGAGCCGCCAAAGGAGAAAATATCTAAGGCGGCCTAAGCTTGCTTGTGGTACAAGGATTCCAACTTCAAGTCAAAGAAGTTAGATTTAAAGGTTGCAATTTATGCAAAAGCGACTTATCATGGAGAAGACTTCTACTCCAAGTAGGACTTAATCTAGGTCATGCCCTATATATACCCGATCTTACTTTGTATTTTAGACATCTTGGCATAACTTAGTTTCTCTTGTGTTTTCTTGTCGCCACTATGTTCCAAATTCTCTAGGGTTTGGGTTGTGTTGTAAAGTAGTTGTGAGAACGGTTGTTTAGGTTTAAGTTTGTTTTTGCAATAAATTCAAGGTTTGCTTATTTCATGTTCATTATTTTCAATTGAGTTTGAAAGATCGATTGTGAGCAATCCATTTGTTTGGCATCGAGAGAGTCAAACTCACGAAAGATGTAAGCACGATCTCATCCATACCACGTTTTGATCAATCCAGCCTAGACGTGTATTATCTGCAGCGGGCATCAACAATATTCTAACTTAGACATAAGATGAATCATTCTCGAAGCATTCTGCCGAGCCTTGAAGGTCTACCGAGTTTGTCGCCGAGCCAATCAATCGTTCCACTATCGAGGCAGCAAAAGTTGTCGAAGCTCCAATATGCCATCTCCCGCCGAGGCAGCAAAGTCTGGTAATGCAATACAACTTGACCTATTCAACACAATTTCACACTACGGAGAAGCATAACCTGACCCATTCCTTCAATATGATCTCTTCTGTTAATTACTTGTGTTTATTTACTTTTCTTCTAAACGAACTGAAATTTCCTTGTACATTTAAATATTCTTTGTGAGGGAATTTATATTCGAGTTAGCTGTCCAATCCTCGTAGGAGACGATATCTTTTATATTATAACTTGACAAGAGTGTGCATTTGCGCTCATATTTAGAGAACACCCTATCGCTCTACATGTTTTTGGCAATAATAAATTTGTCTTTATTTTTCTGCACTTTTAGTTCATTGAATTTAATTTCAGTTATTATTTCTCCTTTCTATTAAAAAAATAAGAATTTTACAATTTTCTTGTCTAGTGTATGACCAGAGCCAACCCATCGACCGAAATCGTTTACATAGACAAGATTGAATGAAGAGCAAGAAAACTAAAGAAAGAAGTAAAAGAAGCCCTCGAAAAAGCTAAGGAAGAAGGAAAAGTGGAGGCAGCCATGGTTAACGGCCAAGATGACAACCCTGCTAACAATGCCTGGATCGATATTGAAGGGAAGCAAAATCTGCCACCTAGGCAACAACCCCAAATTCATCCCAAGCAGCGACAATATGTGTGAACCACCAAGGATTACTTGGAGCACGATTTCAGAGGATTTGATCCAACTGTGGCGGAGCATGAAACTGAAGCAGACCACTTCAAGCTGAAACCATGTTCAACATGATAAACACGTTAGGGCAATTTGGAGGAACTACCACAGAAGATGCTCGACAGCACTTGAGGGGATTCCTTGACATTTACAGAGCTTTTAAGATACATGGAGTCCATCAAGATGTGCTTAAGCTGAGATTATTTCCTTATTCACTGAGGGAAAGGGCAAAACAATGGCTGAATAACCAAACGGCAGGATCATTTAACACTTGGACAGAGTTGTGCAAGGACATCCTCTATCGTTTCAGCCCTTCAAATGTAACCGATAGATTAAGAAACAAAATCACTACCTTTTGCCAAGAAAATGACGAACCGATGTATGAAGCTTGTGAGAGATACCAACAAGTGCTAAACAACTTCCTGCTTCACGGTTTCCCATCATGGACTCAAGTATCGATGTTCTTTAATGGAGTAAATCAACCAACGCGAATAATGTTCGACGCTTCAGCTAATGGAATCATACTGGGTAGACCACCCGAGGAGGCACTATAATTTTGAATATAATTGCAAAGAATGACTACAAGTTCCCTACAGCTCGCTGCGTCGGCATAAGGCGACCAGCTGTTGTAAATGAAGTAGAAGCCACCAAATCTGTCACTGCCTGCCTGGATAAACTGACATAGCTGGTGATGAATATGGCAAAACCCGCTGGGAAAACTTATGAGGCTAAGGCTGTGGAGCCCTTTTGTGATGAGTGTGGTGGCAACCATGATTCGTCCGAATGCAATGAATCTACCAATTTTATGGGGACCTGTGAGAGGAACAGCAGACCCAACACCAACACATACAATTCAGGCTTGAGAAAGCACCTAAATTTCTTCTAGAGTAACCCTAACACTGCCGCCAGTCCAAACCAGCAACCAGGAGGATATCAGCAAAACCTGTCCCGACAGCAGCCTCAATGGAAACAAAATACGAACAATAATTCACTAGAATCTACTTTACATACTTTTATATTTCGTACTAGTGATTTTATTGTTCATACTAATAAATTTATTGACAAGACTGAAATACGGATGAACAACCAGGAGGCAGCAATAAAGAACCCAGAGACCCAATTCGAGCACTTTATAAATATTATAAGCAACAAGTCAATGAGTGCATCAACTAGTAACACAGAGGCCACATCAAAACGCACTTATGAGCAGTGTAAAGCAATAACTACAAGATGTGGGAAACAATTGGATGATCCCAGAGTTGAGCAGCCAAAGGAAAAGCAACCAGAACCACCACCGCAGCAGCATACGAACAACCTATTGTGGCAGCACCACAAACTGAGGCCCAGGCAGATGACGTCAGCCCTGAGATAGATGATCCTAAACCCCCACATATTAGATTTCCCTATAAGGAACATATCCAGGACATCCGTCTGCCGCCACCATTCCCCCAAAGACTTAAACAGCAAAAGCAAGAGCACCAGTTCAAGAAATTTCTAGATATAGTTAAGCATGTGCACATCAACACCCCACTCGTGGAAGCGATACAAAACATGCCGAATTATGCAAAGTATTTGGAAGACATGGTTTCCAAGAGAAGGAGAGTTGGGGAATTCGAGACGGTAGTTGTCACTAAAGAATGCATGGCAATGCTACATAACAAGGTGTCGCCCAAGAGGACAGATCCAGGCAGTTTTGTCATTCCATGTAAGATAGGCAACAACCATGATATAAGAGCTCTATGTGACCTTGGAGCTTAATCTAATGCCCAAGGCTATTTTCAACAAATTAGGAATTGGAAAAGCAAAACCAACCTCAATCATGCTCCAACTAGCTGACCATTCCTTTGTACAACCGTAAGGAAAAGTTGAAGACATACTTGTACGAGTGCGCAACTTTATTTTTCCAGCTGATTTCCTTATCTTGGACTGTGAGGCAGACGAGAACACCCCCACCATTCTTAGGCGACCATTCTTAGCCACGGTCATAACATTAATAGATGTAGAGAATGGGGAACTCATAATGAGGGTTGACAATCAGAACGTAAAGATACATGTTTTACAACCCATGAAACCAGCCAAGGAAAAAGAAGTATGCCAAGACACACATGCCTCCAAGGTCAGTATAGAAATAGAGCAAGGCAGCAGCCGACATGGCAGAAATCAGGGCAGCAACAAAGATCCTGAGGAGCAAGATGACCCACCTGGACGAAAAGCAAATCACAACCAACTCAGGAAGTGGTTATGTTTGGGAGATGCAACTCAATGCACTCCCAACATAACTTAATTTATTTTTAATATCTTTCTTTTTATTTTTATGTTTAGGATTAGATTTTAATTTATTATTTTTCAAATTTTAACTTTTCTTTATTTAGTTAATTATTTTTATTTCAGGTTTAGGAATAAATAAGTGGGACCGAGAAGAAGGCTCAACAAGGAGCCCGCCCACTATGCCGTTGAAACAGCTGAAGGCAGCCCAACGAAAAAAATGTGTAACGGCTAGAATACCGCTAATGGCTACAGTGTAAATGGCATTTAATCCCATAACACGCGCCACAAGAATCTACCCGTTGGGAATTTAATACCGCCACGACATCTCTCAAAAACCCCTATATATACCTCACTATTTCATTCATTTTCTTCAACCTACTTTCTTACAATTTTCTATTTTCTGTTTAGTTTCAAACTACAACTGTCTCACCACTATGGCATCATCACAATCAAAGCCCTCTTTGCAGCGTTTCTTCTCTGAGTTAGATCAAAAGAGGCACAAAATGCAATTCACCAACCGATCAGTATGGGAGGAGCAAGGGTTTCACTACTCGCAACAGATGAGAGACTTAGGTCTCGAGGCCGCCCTCTTTGAGAAACTACATAGCCAAGGGTGGGAGATATTTGCAAAAAAAAGCCGTAGGTGGCAAATATCACCCTCTTCCGAGATTTCTACACCAACCAACCCCGCCAGGAAATACCATTTGTCTTCGTTCGAAGGGAGGCAATAAAACTCAACGCCGCCACCATCAACAAATTTTACGGGTTGGAGATGGAGGATAATCCCCATGAGGAATGGCGACAGACATTGATAGCAGCTGATTACGATAGAATGAAAGACATGTTGCGTGAACCAAACACCTCGTGGCTGGTAAGGAAACATAGCGGGTCTGTGTAGTGTTGTCGTCTGCTGTCGGAGGCTATGCTATGGAACTCCTTCATCAAGAGACGCATGTTGCCCACCTCCCACAACTTGACAGTTGACCGACCTCGTCTCCCCGTGATCCATTCAATCAAGAACAACCGGGCGATCAACGTGGGAGACATAACATGCAAGAAGATCTACAAATGCTATCGGAAAGTTGAAGGGCAGACTCAAATTCCCCTCCCTCATCACCGAACTGTGCGCAAACATCAACAACCTCCCTTATGAATCCAAGAATGTGATGACACCATCAAGGGAGGGCTGAACTAGAAAAGTCAGGCTCCAGATGATGCATAGAAACAGAGCTGATCACACCATCTTGGCCATCAGAAGACAACACAGCTGCCCCGACAGCAAGAGACAGTACTGAGGCTGCCCAAAACCATGAGGTCATCAAGCTGCTCCACTCACTGATCGAAAGCAATAAGAGGATCAAGCACCAGCAGCTGACCTTCATTAAGTATGTGGGTGAAGTTCAAGAGGCCTTTGTGGCCCATATGTTGCAGAAGTTTCTAAATGACGACCCCTCACTGCCCAAATTTCCAGAGGATCTGGCCGCAACAGCTGAACAAAGAGAGGCTACACCCGCAAAAGCTGATGCCCACCACGCCGCCTCCAGTCGCTAGATGCCTTATCCAGCATGATACTTGTCTTACTCCGCCACCTCCTCCTCTCACATGGTGACCGACACTCTAGAGAGGCGTCAGCAACAATTCTCTCCAGCCAACACAGCGGCAATAGTGGTAGACACCTCCCCGTCCAAGGAAATTCTGGGAAGCAGATAGTAGAAACCAGGGAACCAACGGTAACAGCGGAACCATCAACAGAAAGTAGAACCAAGTATGAAAAGGAAGCATCATATAATCTCGGCCGAACCGGAGCCGGAGAATGCGGACTCAGAAATAGAACCAGTCCACGTTGAAGCTCCTTGCCCTACCCCCAAGAGAATCTAACCGCCACGCACAGAAAATATTTTACATGCCAAGCCTGCTGCCAAGACTTCTGACAGTCGTCGCCTAGTCATCCAATCATCATCTTCCTCCTCTGCCTCAGAAACTCCAGTATCTTCTCAACCATCAGACAACTTCTAGCGTTGTTTCTTTTCTTTCTTGGTTTTCTATTTTAATTATTTTTCTTGTATTTTATTTTTCTGTTTTTTTGTGCATTGAGGGCAATGCCCATCTCAAGTTTGGGGGGATTAGCACTCATTATTTAGGCATACTTAGATCATTTAGTTGCATATGTACTTGTGTTTAAATTAATCAAAAGAAATAAAAATTGTTAGAACTCGTGCCTATGATAGGATAGCCGATTATAAATTTTTTCTATAATTTCCAAAAATCAAAAACACTACTTTTACTTGCTGAATTTGATTGAATTTTTTATAAACATTGTCTACATGAATTATTTGTAAAATTATAACATGGTTGGAGAAAGTTTGCGCAGCAGACAACAAACAGAAAAAGAAAAGCACTGCCATAGTAGGAAAGAAAAAAAAGAGAAAGACGTAACCCCCTTAGCCCAGTCTAGACGGTTAACCCGAACCGAGGTTATTACACGGGGAAAATCGAAGCCAACTCGTTAAAGCCGACTCTGATTGACGACCTTTTTTTTTCTTTTTATCTTTTCTAAATGAAACTTAAGTCCTATGTGATCACCAAAGAGCATAGGAAGAAACGGCAAAGCGATTGGATTTCGTTTAAGGGTTTAATTGCACACACTAGACATTTTGGGACCAAAATGTAATTTCTCCTAATTACAAAGACTTCTCTGATTTTAAAGTTGCCTTTATTCAATTAGTCATATTTAATGCTTCTTTGTAAATTTTCATCACATTCTAACCCACCAATCACATCCAATTGCATTCATGAAGTTCAGGGACTAAAACGCAACGTTTCAAGACATTCACAAGTGAGGTTTAACCAACTTAACAACCCGTGTATCGATCCGCCTAAGGAGGGTATCGATACGCCCTCGATGGTTAAACTTCCCAGGCATGTGTCACCAGACCGTATCGGTACGCTGAGGTACCGTATCAGTACGCCCTCGTCTAGTGACTAAATAGGGTATCGATACGACCCCGTGTACTGGTACGCCCTCACAAATAAAAGCAGGCCGTATCGATACGCTCTGAGGTGTATCGATACGCTATAGTCTGCAAATGCCCAAAATGCATATTTTGAACCCCAACGACCCATCCAAACCATTCCAACATATAGTTAAACATGCTTGCACACCAATATGCATCAATACTCAGAGGTACAAGTCAAGGAAATCATCAAACATCATCAACATCAATATTTGAATTCCAAAGCATGCTCTCTATAAGCCAAAAACACCAAAAGACCATAAGCATCCCAAAAAGCAAGGTAGATCATCAAAACAAATTTAAAGGCCTATTACAAACAATGTAAACGATATAAAACTTGCACCAACAACAGGGTGTCCAAAACACATCTCCCAAAGCAAACCATTAAATCCCATTGCCAAATATCATTACTAAAGATAATGTAAAACATCACCATAGTTGAGCATAACAATATCTTTGATCCTCTTAAGCCTCTTTGCTCCCCAAAATGTCTCAATTATCTGCATTGTTGGTAAAAGGGAGCGTAAGCACAATAGCTTAGTGAGGCATTCTCTAAAAACACCAAAACAACAATGCAAGCTTTTTAAAACACTTTCTCGAAAACCATTTCAATACCATGCTCTTTCTATCTCATGCTTGAAAACCATTCCAAAGCAAATCACCATTGGAAAATCACATTTACCATCTATCTATCTATATCATGCATTCAACCAATGCAAATCTCATGGTAAAGCCACACATGCTTGACACTCAAAAGCATTTCATAAATCTCAAAATCTCATATGCATTTCTCATAGCATAAAATCATTTCAACATTGGTACATGTGAATCAAATACATTATCATATACTAGCATTTCATATTTTATCTTTACTCAAATATGCGAATCAGCTTGACATAAAGTCAAGTCCTACCCCGGTGGAATCTCACATCACCGGACTCTCATGGCGGTATCTATCTTTGCCACAAAGCTTGGGTGTTTTAACAAGACCTACCCTGATAGTATCTCTCATCATTGGATTCTCACATTGGATCAGGATGGCACTACTCCCATTGCCCGACTCCAAAGAGCACGTATGAATTTTTAGTTTATAGTGCACTTTCATCCTATTGGTCGACCAATTATATCCGATAATCATCTCATCATTTATGCCAATATATTACATTAAAAATCATCATCTCACATATTGTTTTGATGTAACATTTCTAAAATCAATATCATCCCATTTCAAAACTACAACTTATGCATTGCATTTAGTCAAAATCTCAAATCTCTTCACAATGTCATTCTATCTCATGGGATCAATATGAAACATCATTTCATGTCATAAATCATGCATAAAACAATAGGAATTTGTCTATCTCAAATCAAGATCATGTCAAAAGTATTTAGGGGCATCAACCACTTTTCGAGAGCAAATCTAAACATACTTACTTTCGGACTTAGGATGGCATTTCAAACCAATCCTAAATCCCCAAACCTTGTTTCCTTGCCCCTTAAGGACTTAGAAAACCATTTTCAGTCACCAATAATGTTTCGCTTGCTCGTTGAAATGATTTCTAGGCTTTCGGCACTTCCGGATTAACACCAAACGCGTCTGAAGATGTCTCACATGTTCATTAAACATAAGAGTAGAGGATTAATGCATCATCATGCATTAAAATCACCAGCCACTCATTCTAACTCGCTGTTCTACTCAAAACTAGCTTTTCGGCTATACGAAATAACCGAAATCACCTCAAAACTTTCTCAAATCAAAGCCCACCCAAGATCTATCAAATCTAATCCTTTCTAAACTTCAATCAACATAAAAAATCACCATAAACACAACCTTATACCTCCAGCAATAACAGAACACAAAAAACACCTCAAAAACCACAAATCTAGCATCTCAAACTTAGGAATCCAAACATATTCGGCATTTATTTGTTAAAACCTCATTCTCAACATCAAATATTATCCAAAATATATTAGAAATCAACCTCAAAACAGAGCTTAACATGGAAATACAAAAATCACCAAGATCTCATCAAGAATCTTGAATTTAACAACTATTTCATGTTTATAACATTAAAACAACTCAAAACCATCAACAAAGGATTGACAACTTGGGAATTTCAGTAAAGAACTGATCGTTAGAGGAGAAGGACGATGCTTACCTCTAATAGTTGATCTCTCTTCAATTTGGGCAAGTTTTCTTGAAATCGAAAGCAAAAATCAAAAGGATTTGTTGAAACAAAGATAGGAAATCTTTTGGAAGTTAAAATCTCAGCAAACAAAATGAAAATTGATGAGAGAAAAGTGTTTGGCTGATTGGAAATTGAGAGAAAATGAAAAGAGAAAACTATCGTGAAATTACTTATGAAAAGTCAACTTTAATTTTTCCTTTTTAATTCTCTTTTATTTATTTAATTAAATCATTATTAAAAGCTCCCAAATTAAAGAGAATTCTGATAGAAACATTTGGTAAAATTAGCTCCTTAAAGATTCAATCCTTTACAAAACAGTCACTAGTCAATTTTTGCAAAAAACTGCATTTTGGTCACTATACCAAAATGTAATATTTCCAAATCTCATTTTGTAAAAAAAAAATTCACCATAATCATTTATATAATAAATGAGGATTTTTAGGATTTTTTTCCATATTTTTAAAACATCCCGAACTAGGTGTTCCTTAAACCAACCTCAAGGGTTCGAACCGTTCCCGACCGGCCCGATTCCACATCTAAAACTTCTAGGCCCAAAACCATGGTGTTATAACTCTCCCCTAGTTAAGAAATTTCGTCCTCGAAATTTACCTAGTGGAAAAAGGTAAGGAAATTGCTTCTTCATGACATCCTTCCTTTCCCATGTGGCTTGCTCAACGCCACAATGTCTCCACAAGACTTTGACCAGCTCGATGGTCATACCTCGGAGAACCTTACTATCCGTATCCAGAATCTCAATGGGCTCCTCATCAATTGTTAAGTTTGGATTCAGCTCAACCTCTTCTACATGCATAACATGCGACAGATCCGATCTATACCTCTGAAGCATGGATACATGGAACACATTACGTATCTTTTCTAATTCTGAAGGCAGTCTCAACTTGTAAGCAACAAGACCCACACGTTCTATCACCTCATATGGCCCAATGAACCTCGGACTCAATTTGCCCTTCCGGCCAAATCTCATCACCTTATTCCATGGTGAAACTTTCAAAAACACATGTTCGCCAACTACGAACTCTATCTCCTTATGCTTCAAATCCGCGTAAGACTTTTGCCGATCTGATGCTGCCTTCAAACGCTCACAAATGAGCTTCACCTTCCCGGTGGTTCCTTTCAACAAAGCTGGCATCAAAATCAAATTTTGCCCTGTTTCAGCCCAACATAGGGGAGTCCTACACTTTCTCCCGTATAAACCCTTGTACGGTGCCATTTGAATGCTTGCTTGGTAGCTATTATTATAAGCAAACTCAACCAAAGGCAAGTGCTTCTCCAAAGATCGTTGAAACTCAATAATGCAACACCTTAACATATCCTCAAGCACTTGGATAACAAGCTATGACTGTCCATCCATCTGTAGATGATAAGAAGTACTGAAATTCAACCGTGTACCCAAGGCTTGATGCAAACATACCCAGAACCTCGATGTGAACCTTAGATCTCTATCCGATACAATAGATTTCGGCACTCCGTGCAAACACAAAATCTCTGCAATGTATAGCTCAGCTAACTTATCTATGGTATAAGTAGTATGCACATGCAAGAAATGTGCACACTTCGTAAAGCAATCCACAATCACCCAAACCGAATTCTTTTTCGACGGCGACAACGGCAAACCAGACACAAAGTCCATGGTAATCCTTTCCCACTTCCATTCTGGGATTATCAATGGCTACAACAACCCATAAGGAACTTGATGTTCAGCCTTAACCCTCTGGCAAACCATACATTTGCTAACGAACTCGACAACATCCTTCTTCAACCCCACCCAGTAGTACTCATCCTTCAAATCACGATACATTTTCGTACTACCAAGATGCAGAGCGAAAGGACTACTATGAGATTCAGTCAGAATAGTGCGCCACAACTCCACATCATTCGACACCACTATCCAACTCCCGAAACATAGAACACCATTATCATTGAAAGTGAAGTCTGAAGGCCTTCCTTTCGCAATATCCTGAACATGCGGTACAAGAGAATCATCAAGCAACTGCTTATCGTTGATTAACTGACCCAATGATGATTTCACTTGCAACTCAGTAACAAGGCCACCATCTCACGATATGCTCCAACAAGTAAACATCGCCCTCAACTCCACCGCCACTTTCCTGCTCAAAGCATCAGCCACAACATTGGCCTTTCCAGGATGATACTCGATCGTTAGGTCATCATCCTTAAGCAACTCCACCCAATGTCGTTGCTTGAGGTTCAACTCCTTTTGAGACATAAGATACTTAAAACTCTTGTGATCCGTGAACACAATACACTTCTCACCATAAAGATAATGTCTCCAAATCTTTAAGGCGAACATCACCGCCGCTAACTCAATATCATGTACGGGATAGTTATGCTCATGCACCTTCAACTGTCGCAATGCATAAGCTACCACCTTACCTTCTTGCATCAGCACACACCCTAAACCAACATAGGATGCGTCACTATACACCACAAACTCTTTTCCAAATTCAGGTTGAACCAAGATTGGAACTTGCGTCAAAGCTTCCTTTAGCTTCTCAAAAGCTTGATGTCTCGCTTCCGTCCACTCAAACTTAACATCCTTCTGCAATAACTTCTGCCAAGGAGTAGAAATCTTGGAAAATCCATCCACGAACCTCTGATAGTAACCCGCCAAACTAAGGAAACTACGAACTTCATTAACAGACCTAGGAGGCTTCCAATTCACCACCGCCTCAATCTTTTGAGGTTCAACACAAATCCCCTCGGCCGAAACCACATGACCAAGGAAAACAACTCCCTTCAACCAAACTCACATTTACTCAGCTTAGCATAAAGTTGATTCTCTAGCAACACTTGCAAAACAATCCTTAAATGTTCCTTGTGCTCCTCCTCAATACAAGAGTACACAAGGATGTCATCGATGAACACCACAACGAACTTATCCAAGAACTCATGAAACACCTTGTTCATCATATCCATGATTACAACATGAGCATTCGTCAAACCAAAAGGCATCACTAGAAATTCATAATGCCCATACCTTGTCCGAAAAGAAGTTTTTAGCATATCCACATCCTTAACCTTCAATTGATAGTACCCAGACCTTAAATCAATCTTTGAGAACACAATTGCTCCACGAAACTAATCAAAAAGATCATCAATCCTTGGCAGAGGATACTTATATGTGATAGACAACTTATTCAGCTGATGATAATCAACACACATTCTCATCGTACCATCTTTCTTCTTAACAAACAAGACCGGTGCACCCCCAAGGTGACACGCTAGGCTGAATAAAGCCTTGGTCAAGAAACTCCTGAAGTTGCATCTTCAGATCCTTAAGCTCCTTAGGTGCCATTCGATATGGAGCGAAGGACACCGGAGTTGTGTTCTCATACAACTCAATTCAAAACTCGACCTCCCGACTAGGCGGCAAACCAGGTAGCTCCTTCGGAAACACCCCAGGGAGTTCACACACGGTCATTGTATCTTGCACTCGCACCTCTTTCATGCTAGGATTCATTACAAAAGCTAAATAAGCTTCACATTCTTGACGTAATAACTGGCTCGCTTCAAGCGTCGAAACCACATTAGATAGGAACTTTACATTTTCTCCCACCACCACAACTTCATAATCATCAACAAGTTTCATCGAAACTCGCTTATTCTCAAAATCCACAACACCCGTATGCTCAACTAGCCAATCCACACCAAGGATTACATCAAATCCATAGAAAGTCAATTCCATAATATCCACCAAGAACACATGTTCTTGAACCACTAAGGGACATCTCCTATACAACTTCCTTATTATTATCATTTCACCGAAAGAACTAATCACACGCATACCAACATCCAAAGACTCAACATGCAAACCAAGCATTTGAGCATGTTCACGCAATATGTACGAGTGTGTAGATCCAAAATAAATTAGAGAAAGTAATGACAAAGACTGCAAAGTAAAGGTACCTGCAATCACATCAGTGTCATTCCTCCCTTCACGATGGGCATACACTCTGGCCTGACCACCTCCTTCAGGCTGAACAACTACTACATGTGCTACATTCCTCGCACCATCATCTCTACGCTGGAAATTGCCACGGCCACACCCACAGCCCCTCTGTGGCTCAGCTGCTCTCACCAGAGCCTGCCCCTCTCTCATCGGCTGAGGATAATCTCGTTTCACGTGCCCACGAGAACCACAATTCCAGCACGTACCAACGTTGCCCCAGCACTCTCCCATGTGCCTCATGCCATACTAATTACACTTAGGTGTACGAATGAAAGCATTCATCCCTTGCTGACCTCTTCCTGGATTACCTCCCCCGCGTCTAGCATCAACTCGAGACGTTCGATCCCTCAGCCTCTTAAAACGATCCCTTCCAGCATTAGAACCCGCAGCTCGATTCCCTGAGCTAGATCCTCCTGCTCGACTCGCCAGACCAAAGTTCAGCTCAATGTCCTTGGGTCGAGTGACCAAGACATCAAAATCAGAGTAATTCGATGGAAGCATACATGTCTTCACATCAGCCACCATCCCATATCTGAAACACTCACATCAGCACTTCATATTCTGCCATAGACATGCTACCTTGCACTAGGGATATGAATTCCCTCTTCTTTTTGTCCAAATAACCGACTCCCATATATTTCCTCTTGAACGCATTCAGGAAGAACGTCCAAGTCACCTCAGCATCTTTGAAACCAGCTATAATGGTCGTCCACCACGTATGGGCATCACAATGCAATAGGGATACGATTCACCCCAACTTCTGGACATCGTTACAAGTTCATCTGCCCAAGGATCCTCTTGGTGCTCTCCAACCAAGATTCGGAACCCTCAGGGGTCAGCCCCCTAAACTCAGTCCCTCCGAGACTGCAGAGTCGCTCTAACGAAAAACTCGCACCAGCACCATCCTGAGGTGCAACCACATGAGCACCAGCTACTGCTGCCCGAAATGCTCCAACAATATCCTGAATCAACACAGTCATATCAGGAGCAGCTTGCCCTCATGCTCCCTCGGGTTCATCAACCCCTATTCCAGCTCCAACAGCACCAGCACCGAGTGGTCCACCAGGAGGAGGAGGCGGTAGATTCTCAACACGCTCATCATTCTCATTCGTCTCATTCTCAACCGCATTACCCATATTAATTCTAAGCTCTCTACATGGCCCCATTCAAAACAATGCAACTAGCAAAATGCAATAAATCTCAATTAGGCAATATAAGGCAAGAAATCCAAGGTTCTCAAGTTCATTTTGAAAACAATTCTTTGCAATAGTCATGACATGGCAATGAGTTCCCCATTTATACCCCAAACACAGCGTAACAACACAATTTCATCTCAAACATTCAACTTGCATGCATTTCATCACATTAAAGCTCAAACATTGCACAAGTACTCAACATGCTTTCACAAAGATCATAACTACTCACATTTACACTTACCGACCACTTACCAACACCCCAATTATTCACAAACCTGGCTCTGATACCAACACATGTAACATCCTTAGCCCGGTCTAGACAGTTGACCCAAACCGAGGCGATTACACGGGGAAAACTGAAGCCAACACGTTAAAGCTGACTTCGATTGAGGACCCTCTTTTTCTTTTTATCTTTTCTAAATGCAACTTAAGTCCTATGTGATCACCAAAGAGCATAGGAAGAAACGGCACATGGATCAGATTTCGTTTAGGGGTTTAATTGCACAAACTAGACATTTAGGGACCAAAATGTAATTTTTGCAAATTACAAGGACTTCTCTGATTTTAAAGTTACCTTTATTCAATTAGTCATATTTCATGCTTCTTTGTAAATTTTCATCACATTCTAACCCACCAATCACATCCAATTGCATTCATGAAGTTCAAGGATTAAAATGCAACGTTTCAAGACATTCACAAGTGAGGTTTAACTAACTTAACGGCCCGTGTATCGATCCGCCTAAGGCGGCTATCGATACACCCTCAATGGTCAAACTTCCTAGGCATGTGTCACCAGACCGTATCGGTACGCTGGGGTACCGTATCGGTACACCCTCGTCTAGTGACTAAAGAGGGTATCGATACGACCCTGTGTACATATACGTCCTCACAAATAAAAGCAGACTGTATCGATATGCTCTGAGGTGTACCGATACGCTGTAGTCTGCAAATGCCCAAAATGCAGATTTTGAACCCCAACGACCCATCAAAACCATTCCAGCATATATTTAAACATGCTTACACGCCAATATGCATCAATACTCAGAGGTACAAGTCAAGGAAATCATCAAACATCATCAACATCAATATTTGAATTTAAAGCATGCTCTCTATAAGCCAAAAAACCAAAAGACCATAAGCATCCCAAAAAGCAAGGTAGATCATCAAAACCATATTAAAAGCCTATTACAAACCATGTAAACCATATAAAACTTGCATCAACAACACTGAGTCCAAAACACATCTCCCAAAGCAAACCATTAAATCTCATTGCCAAATATCATTACTAAAGTAAATGTAAAACATCACCATACTTGAGCTTAACAATCTCTTGGATCCTCTTAAGCCTCCTTGCTGCCCAAAATGTCTCAATTATCTGCATTGTTGGTAAAAGAGAGCGTTAGCACGATAGCTTAGTGAGGCATGCTCTAAAAATACCACCACAACAATGCAAGATTTTTAAAACACTTTCTCGAAAACCATTTCTAAACCATGTTCTTTCTATCTCATGCTTGAAAACCAATCCAAAGAAAATCACCATTCGAAAATCACATGCACCATCTATCTATCTATCTCATGCATTCAACCAATGCAAATCTCGTGGCAAAGCCACACATGCTTGACACTCTAAAGCATTTCATAAATCTCAAAATCTCATATGCATTTCTCATAGCATAAAATCATTTCAGCATTGGTGCATGTGAATCAAATACATTCTCATATATTGGCATTTCATATTTTATATTTACTCGGATATGCAGATTAGTTTGACATAAAGTCAAGTTCTACCCCGGTGGAATCTCACATCACCTGACTCTCATGGCGGTATCTCTCTTCGACACAAAGCTTTGGTTTTTCACCAAGACCTACCCCGATGGTATCTCTCATCATCAGATTCTCACTTTGGATCGGGATGGCACTACCCCCATTGCCCGACTTCAAAGAGCACGTACGAATTTTTAGTTTATAGTTCACTTTCATCCTATTGGTCGACCAATTATATTCGGTTATAATCTCATAATTTATGCCAATATATTACATTAAAAATCATCATCTCACCTACTATTTTGATGCAACATTTCTAAAATCAATCTCATCCCATTTCAAAACCACAACTCATGCATATCATATAGTCAAAATCTCAAAACTCTTCACAATGTCATTCTATCTCATGGGATCAAGATGAAACATCATTTCATGTCATATATCATGCATAAAATAGTAGGAATTTGTCTTTCTCAAATCAAGAGCATGTCAAAAGCATTTAGGGGCATCAACCACTTTTCGAGAGCAAATCTAAACATACTTACTTCCAGACTTAGGATGGCGTTTCAAACCAATCCTAAATCCCCAAACCTTGTTTCCTTGTCCCTCAAGGACTTCTAAAACCATTTGCACTCATCGATAACATTTCGCTTGCTCGCTAAAACGATTTCTTGGCTTTCGGCACTTTCGGATCAACACGAAACGCGTCCGAAGATGTCTCCCCTGTTCATTACACATAAGAGCAGAGGATTTCTTAGCTTTTGGCACTTCCGGATCATCATGCATTAAAATCACCAGCCACTCATTCTAACATGATGCTCTACTCAAAACTAGCATTTCGGCTATCCGAAATAACCAAAATCACCTCAAAACTTTCTCAAATCAAAGCCCAGCCAAGATATATTGATTCTAATACTTTCTAAACTTCAATCAACATCAAAAAGCACCATAAACATAACCTTATGCCTCCAGCAATAGCATATCACCAAAACACCTCAAAAACCACAAATCTAATATATCAAACTTAGGAATCCAAACCTATTCGGGATTTATTTGTTAAAACCTCATTCTCAACATCAAATATCATCCAAAATATATTAGAAATCAACCCCAAAATAGAGCTTAACATAGAAATACGAAAATCACCAAGATCTCATCAAGAATCTTGAATTTAACAACTATTTAATGTTTATAACATTAAAACAATTCAAAAACCACCAACAAAGGATTGATAACTTGGGAATTTCAGTAAAGAACTGGTCGTTAGAGGAGAAGCGAGAAGCTTAGCTCTAATGGTTGATCTCTCTTCAATTTGGGCAAGTTTTCTTGAAATCCAAAGTAAAAATCAAAAGGATTTGTTGAAACAAAGATAGGAAATCTTTTGGAAGTTAAAATCTTAGCAAAAAAAATGAAAATTGATGAGAGAAAAGTGTTTGACTGATTGGAAGTTAAGAGAAAATGAAAAGAAAAAATTATAGTGAAATTAGTTATGAAAAGTCAACTTTAATTTTTCCTTTTTAATTCTCTTTTATTTCTTTAATTAAATCATTATTAAAAGCTCACAAATTAAAGAGAAATCTGATAAAAACATTTGGTAAAATTAGCTCCTTAAAGGTTCAAAGTTTTAATCCTTTACAAAACAGTCACTAGTCAACTTTTGCAAGAACTGCATTTTGGTCACAATACCAAAATGTAATATTTCCAAATCTCATTTTGTAAAATTGTTTTCACCAAACTCATTTATATAATAAATGAGGACTTTTAGATATTTTTCCATATTTTTAAAACATTCAGAACTAGGTGTTCCCTAAACCAACCTCAAGGGTTCCAACCGTTCCCAACCGGCCCAATTCCACATCTAAAACTTCTAGGCCCAAAACCAGGGCGTTACAAAAGATATGTTGTTTTACCCTAGAGATGCCCGAAACAGGCTCTAAGAAGAATCATGTGCCAAGGACACTCCGCTATTATCAAAGTACATGTATCTGAATTTTTTTTAAGTGATGGACAAATTAGCATAGGTGAATGAAAGTTTTCACGAGATGACTTTACTCAATGGGTTCGGGGTTTAGTAGTTTGCTCCTATCTTAATTTCAGACCAAAAGAGTAGTTGTGATGAGCTGAAGCCCTTACTATCATGATTATAAAATGTGCTTAATTGTGCTGCCTCGGCAGCAACCTTATATTACCTTGACAACATCTTTGTTTACTTAGAATACTCTTCAGATTCAACTTGTACACAGTCTCTGCACACACTACACTAGCATTATAGTTTAATTTTGAGGCAATTCATGTTATTCTCCTTTGACTGATCTAATCTTAGGTGTTGCGGCCTTGAGGTGCTAAATCAAGTCTAAATCAAGTTTTTCTTTCGATTTATGCAAGGGCAGTTATATTTAGGATTGCATTGCTTGAGGACAAGCAATAGTTCGAGTTTAGGGGTGTGTTTGTATGCATTCAATCTCATATTATTTCTGTTCTTAAGTGCATTTTAGGCATATTAGCTGCATGTATGCATTATTTATAGTATTCTTTGCTTTGCCTTGTTTTTGTTGAATATCTTTAATTTGGTGAGAAAAGATACTCTTATAGTTTAGTTTGCATTGTAGGTGCTGGAGACTGATGATGGAGAGAGGAGTTGAGGAGTTGATGTTGAGGTAGCAAACCAAGGAGCTCTTCTGAAGCAGTTCAACATAGAGAGAGATGTTGCCGAGTAGCTGTCGTCGCCATATCTGCCGCCTAGGGCAGCAACTTAGGTAATTAGTGATTTGGATTGCGATTTGAAGAGCATAATTTTTTGAGTCCAGTGAGATCATCCATGAAATTTACTGAAGCCAAAAACGGAGGATAGAGCCGCCAAAGGAGAAAATATCTAAGGCAACCTAAGCTTACTTGCGACACAAGGAGTCCAACTTCAAGTCAAAGAAGTCAGATTTAAAGGTTGCAATTAATGCAAAAGCTACTTTATCATGGAGAAAACTTCTACTCCAAGGAAGACTTAACCTAGGCCATGCCCTGTATATACCCGATCTTACTTTGTATTTTAGAGATCTTGGCATAGCATAGCATCAAAGCTGAAAATCACGTTCTCACTCAACCAAGATTCACCGTCACGAAATCAAGCGTCTGAAGCTGTCAGATCTTCATTGGTTGGTTCCGAAACGTTCTCCTCTTTTTATACCACACAAAAACAAAGGATTAATGCATCACAATGCATTAAAAACTCCAACAAGAAAAACTATTTTATTGCCTTGCTCAAATCCACCAAAACACTCATCCGAAATAACAGAAAACATCACTGATTACTCTATAAACTCAACCCAGCAAAAATCTAACACTTACAACCATTTATAATCATCAACCAACATCCAAAATCAACCTAATTTCTTCCTTATACCTCCAGCAACTCAGATTTCACACAAACACCACAAACCCCCAAATCTAACAATCTAACAACTAGAGATCCAATCCAATTCGGGATTATTATGATAAAATCTTTATTTCAACATCATTTAACATCCAAATCATGATTAATGTCATCCTCCAATCAAGTAAAACAATAGCATTACGATAATCATAGATTTCAATCAATAATCTTCAATTTAACCAAATTTCCATGATTAATCAATCAAAACAACTTAGAAAACATATGTTAAGGATTGATAACTTGGAAATTTCAGTAAAGGACTGATCATTAGAGGAGGAGAACGAACCTTACCCCTAATGGATGAAATCTCTCTCAATTGGATGTATTTTTCTTGAGAAATCAAAGGAAAAACAATAAGGTTTTGTAACTCAAGATTAAAGAATCATTTCGAAATCAAAAACTCAATAAATCAAAAGTATTACCTCAAGTTTCTTTAAAATCAAGAGTTTTTGGCTGAAGGAAATCTTTGAGAGAAAATAGAATGAGAGAAAATGATGTAAAATGAGTTTTAATAAAATAACTAACTATCCTTTTATTAAACTCTTTTAATATTTTACTAAAACCTTTTAGAATGCTCATAATTGAGAGAAAAATCTGATAAAAACAAGTAGGTCAAATAACTCATTAAAGATTCAAATTTCCAATCCTTTTACAAAATAGTCACAAAAACAACTTCATAAAAATCGTGTTTTGGTCACTAATTCAAAACGTCCCACTTCCAAAGCCCAATTCTTAAAATTGTTTTCGCCAAAATCATTTATATAATTAATAATGATTTTTAAGCATTTTCTCAAATTTTTATCATAACTCGAACCTTGATTTCCCTGAATCACTCCTGAAAACTCAAGTCTCTAGTCTAGGTCCTACGAAACTCGTAATACTTCTAGGCCCAAAAGTGGGGCGTTACATGTCACCACTCCAGCACTCTTTGACTTGAGCTCTATGAATATACTCTTATCGTTGGTCATGTGTCTTGAGCATCCATTATCAAGGTACCAAGTGTTTTGACTTGAAGCTTTGGCCTTGTAGCAATGCTCCCCTACAAATAAAGATTAGTTTGTGATTTTTGGTACCCAAATTATTTTAGATCCATGTGAGTTAGCTCCCAAATACTTGGTTCCCTTAGGAATCCAAGAAGCAGTAGCATGAATATTATTAGAAACTACTAGTTCCTTAGGAATCCATACACTTCCAATTCTTTTACCTTTTAGGATGCCTTTGAGAGCTTCTTTGTTTGTAGCCATTAAAGTTCCTCTTCACATGGTTGGGTTTTTAAGAACTTGCGTTTTCAAAATCTTGTTTCTCAACTACAGAGAAGCCTTATGTTCATTCACCACTTTGTGGTGATCATCATGGACTTTAGAAAGAAGATTGTTTAAATTGATATTTTCATATTGAAAATATTTTAGATCATCTCGTAAAACCAAAATCTTTTTTTCAAGTTCCGAGTTGATTTTGGAAAAGGAGTCGTTTTGGGTTTTTAAATCAAAAATCATTTTCTTGTTTTTCAAAACCGATTCCTTGTACTTTTCCACTAACTCATCGTAAACCTCTTGCAACTCATCATATGCATCTTGAAGCTCATCAAAGGTGAAATCAAAAGTAGATGAGTTAGAGTTTACCTTAGGAACATCATCAATAGCCATGAGGCAAAGATTATCCACTTCGTGCTCCTCTTCATCGGATGATGATTATTCATCGCTCCAAGTAGCAACGTGGGCTTTGAACTTCTTCTTCTTATCGAAGCCCTTCTTCTTGAGTTAAGGGAAATCAGATCATATGTGCCCGACTTCTTACACTCATAACAAATGAGTTGATCATTCACCTCTCTTTAATTCTTGTTCTTGAAGTCTCTTCTTCTTTGAAATTTTCTTCCTCGGTCGGACTTCCTGAACCGAGAGAATCTCTTGGCTATCATAGCCAATTCCTCAAATTCATCCTCGCTAGAATTGATTTCCTCTTGAGAAGCCTTGAGATGAATTCTTTGCTTCTTCTTATCTACCTCTTGCTTCTTCTCTCTTCTTTTCTTCTTCCCTTCTTTGCTCCATGATCTCATGAGTAAGGAGAGATCCCACCAAATTATCGAGCTTTAACGTCTTCAAATTTTTGGCCTCGATGATTGTGGTTCTCCTCCCATCCCATGATTCGGGAAGAGAGTAAAGAAGCTTCCGGACTAGCTTGTCTTCGAGAATGATCTCATCGAAGCCCTTGAGACCATTTAATATGATGGAGAACCGATCAAAAATTTTGGAGATACTCTAATCCGGCTCCATCTTGAAGTTCTCGTAACTCAAATTAAGGATCCCAATTTTGGTCTCTTTTACATCGTTGGTGCCCTCGTAGATGGTCTCTAGTTTGTCCCACGCCTCCTTCACACTTGTGCACGATGACATCTTCGCGTACATGTCGGTTCCATGTGCACAAAAGATTATGTGTAGAGCCTTGTCATTCACTTGTAATTATCTTCTATCTTCACCCGTCATCTTCACCTTGGTCTTCAGAATGAGTCTTCTATCTTCATCTCGATCCATCTTGAAGTTCTCGTTTCATACCCACAATGATGGTCATTCACCACGTATAAGCATATCCATGCAACAAGGATACAACGCAACCCAACTTATGCACATCATTACAACCCATCTGACCAAGAATCCTTCGGGTGCTCTCAAACCAAGCTTAGAACCCTCAGGAGATAGACCTCGGAACTCAGTTCCACCCAAACTTTGTAGACACTCCAAAGATAAACCAACAATAGCACCAGGCTGCAGTGTAGCCACATGCATACCTGCCATCGCTACCAGAAAAGCCCCATCTATAGCCTAAATCAATGGTGTTATATTAGAAACAACATGCCTCTGCGCTACCTGAGGTCCAACACCCCCAGCGCCAGCTTTCGCACCAGCTCCTTTACCACCATGAGGAGGTGGAGGGAGCGACAAATTCTCAACATTCTCATTCTCAACATCACGATTACCAATCCCAAGCTCTCGTCTCGATCTCATCTCAATTAGAATGCAAATATAAAACATGAAAATGCCAAAATAAAACATATGGCCAACCAAAAGCAAGAATCCAAGGAGCTCAAGTTTCTCTTTTTTTTAAACCAAAATCCTCTTTATACTATAAGTAATATGGCAATGGGTACCCTTAATCTTTACCCCAGAAGCACATAACAACTATAAATCATGTTATCAAACACCGTGCATCACACACAAAGCAAACAACCATCGCATCATAACATAAATCATCCAAACAACAATATCACAACAACCTTACCTCCCAATCCTTTCGAAACCTAGCTCTGATACAACCAAATGTAACCCCCTTGACCCGGTTTGGGCAAAAGACCAAACCATTAGTCTAGATGCTTATCTTTAGTCTAAGTATCAATACTCGCAAAAGAACAATTAACATCTCAAACAAACGTCGATTAAGCACTCAATTGAATACAAACATGTTTTAGGGGCCATTTTGTAATTTTAGTAATTTACAGAGACATCTTCAATTTTTAAGTTACCAACCATTAGTTAGTCACATTACATGCCACATTGTCAAATTTCAGTTCAAAACAATCATTCAAGCTCATTTAATTGCATCCACAACATTTAGGGACTAAAACGTAAAGAAACATAACCATTAACAACTTGGTGTTTCGGTACACAGAGCACCAAACCGAAACGCTCGTATCTAAACAAGACCTAGGGTTTCGAAATAGGGCATGGTGTATCGGAACAAACTCATTAGGTTTGGCAACTCGGAACAAACTATTTCAGAGACCTCATTTCGATACAGCCTTCGGTGTATCGAAATACTAGACTGAAATGTCATATTTTTGCTGGTTTTTCTCACTTTTAAGCAACCATAAACATCCAAACATGCTTCAAACTTATATCAAACATATTAAAACATCAATCTTTAAACATTCCAAACATGATCAACATCATTCCATGGAAATTAGCAACATAAGTAACCTATAGGCATGCAACTTAGAAAATAAGCCAAGCAAGATACCAAAATTCATATCCAAGCATAAACCAAGTACCAAAGATCATTTAAAAGTCAACATAGGCATCACAAACTTGCCATAAAATAGGGAGTTTCAAAACATACCCTCCCAAAACTTTAAGGCATCCTCCCATTACCAATTATTACTAATAGGTAAAAGTAAAACCATACTTGAGCTATCTATCACTCCTTGGAATCCTTCTTGCCTCCTTGCTGCCCATTGTTGGAAAAAGAGAGCATAAGAAAAAAAATGCCTAGTGAGGGATGCTCAAAACCATCCAACCAACAACAATGCATTGTAAATCATTTCTAGAGTGGAAAACGCTATTTCATCATGCTCAATCTATCTCATGCTTGAAACCATTTTCAAAGCAAAAATCACAACATTAAAACCACTTGTACCATCTATCTCATGCATTAACCATAATGCAAAATCTCAAGGCAAGGCTACACATGCTTGTTTCTCATAAAGCATTTCTCAAATCATGTTCTCATATGCAAACTCAATACATAAAATCATTTATAAGCAAGGTACATGTGAATCTCATAAAATCATGACGAAGTCTCACTTCGCCAAGTCCTACCTCGATGGAATCTCACATCACCAAATTCTCATGACGGTATCTCTCATCGCCACAAGGCTTGATGGAATCTCTCATCATCAAGACCTACCATGGTTGAATCTCTCATCACCACAATCTCACTTCAGAATGGGATGGCACTACCCCTATTGCCCGAACCGAAGAGCATGTATGAATTTTGTATATTATAATGCACTTCTCATCCTATTGGTCAACCAATTATATCTGGTAATAGTAATCTCATCTCATGCCAATATACACTTTTAAACATCATTTACCTATTGTTTTTCAATGCATAAACATAAACTATTTCTCATATTTCAAAAGCAAAAACAATGCATAGCATTTTCTCAACAAACTCTATCTCTTTGAAATCATAAATCTATCTCATGGCATCACATAAATCATCAAATCATTTCTCTAAACATGCATAAAATAGTAAGTTTAATTCTATCTTCAAAACATGAGCATGATCACATAAAACAATGAGATAAAAACCAAGAAACGAGAGCAAAACATCTCATACTAACTTTTGAGCTTAGATTACCGTTTCAAGCTTAATCTAAACCCCAAAAGCTTGCTTTCAAACCTTTGAAAAGATTTAAAACCAATTACACTCACCGACAATGCCTTACTTGCTTTGCCGAAGTGTAATCAAGCATCAGGATCAACCGCAAGTCCTTCCAAAGCTAATGAAATATCATTCCCTGCTTCTAACCAAAGCAAAACAGAGAGTTAGTGCACCACATTGCATCAAAATCCCCAACAACACTATCTCGACTTCTACCCACAATTGCCAAACTATTGGCATATAAAGATAACTAAAAACATCGACAAAACCTCTTTAATTAATCTCCAACCATTACACGGTGAGATTAACATCTAAACAACCTCGATTTACCTCTAAAATCATCATCTCAACACCAAAGAATCTTTATCCAACAATAAAACACGCAAGCAGCCCATATTCTCAAAGATTTCAATCAAGAAATCAAGCAATCTAACTAGTTTCGGGTTTTCATTTCTTAAACTTATTAAATAAACATTCCAATACATAATAATCATAACTAAATCTCATTATAAACTTACAAAATCAGTTCGAACAAAGATCTATTGATTAACCCCAACAAACATCAATTAAATCCATTTTCCACAAACATGATCTCAAAACACAATAGAAAAACTCATAAAAGACCAAAAGGTTGGGCATTTTAATAAATAATTTATCATTAAAGGAGAAGAATGAAATTACCTCTAATGTTAGCTTTTTCCTTCAATTGAATAGATTTTCATGAGAAAACCAAAGATATAAGCATAAGATTGGATAGTAAATCGATTCTGAATCATTTAATATGAAGAGATAAACCAAATCCAATGTTTACCTTAAATCTTTGAAGAGGAAATCAATGTTTGGCTGAAAAGAATTTGAGAGAAAATGATAGAGAGAAAGTTAGTTACGTAAAAAAGTGTTTTTAGAAAATAAAGGTTATTTAGTCTTTTTCCAACTCTTTTTATTTATTAAAACCATCTTAAAATAAATCAATTAAGAGGAAAAAGGCTGAATTAGACCTTTGGTCAATTACTCTTTAAAGATTCAAAGTTATGGTATTTTACAATTTAGTCACTTGAAAAACAGTTTTCATAAATCGCATTTTAGTCGCCAAACATAAAATGTCTTTCTTCCAAAACTCATCTTCAAAAATTGGTTTTACCAAAACCATATAAATACATAATAATGATTTTTAACCATTTCTCCATATTTTAAATCGTTCAAAAACCATTTGTTTCAAATTATTCCTGAAACTAGTCTAACTTGCTCGAACTGATTCTAACGAACTTCCTAGCAAACCCGGCTAACTTCCAAGCCCAAAATCGGGACGTTACAACTCTCCCCCACTTAAGAAATTTTGTCATCAAAATTTACCTGGTGGAAAGAGATAAGGAAATTGTTTCTTCATGTCATCCTTCCTTTCTCACGTGGCTTCCTCTACACCATGATGTCGCCACAAGACCTTGACCAACTCAATGGTCTTACCACGAAGAACTTTGTTGTTCGAATCCAAGATCTCAACCAGTTCCTCATCATAGGTCAAATCTAGATTTAACTCAATCTCCTCAACAAGCATAACATAAGATGGATCCGGCCTACACCTCCAAAGCATGGATACATGGAATGTAATGCCCCAAAACATAGCCTAGTAAATTTAATACAAAATAAATTAGAAACAATTGTGCAAACATTAATCTAATGTGATCAATTGAATGTTTAAGACCTAATTGAATATAAACCAATCTTGTTTATAAGTGACTTAATTGTAATAATTAGAAATAAAGAAGAATGCATGTAAGGATTTAAGTGGAATTATTAGTGGGCTATGTGTCCATCTCTCACCTTGTTGGGTGGCTTTGACGGCACTAATAACACAAGTTAGTGGAGGATGATTCAATCACCTTTCTCATTCATTTTGTGTCAGTCGAAATCAAAGGGGAAAATTAGAGAGAGAAAAGAGAGCTAAGAACCAGCCATTGTTGAGGCATAGGAGAGGTTGAAATTGAATTCAATTACTCATGTAATTCATGTTATCAATTTAAGTAACTTCTAGTCACCTTGATCGAGTATGATTGCTTGTATTTATGCTTGAATCCATGATGATTTGCTGGTTGATTTTGCATATTTAATTGTTGTAGTTGTTGGAAATTGAAGTTAAACTTGATGCTAGAATGAAATCTTAATAAAAATTGCTATTAGAACTTGATTAGAGGTTGGCCGATTGTGATACACGTATCAAAGAAGCATGCATGTTAAGTGTTGTATGAATATGAGAATAACTTGAAAAAATAATCATTTCTGGAAAATTGATGTAGAAAGAAATGGTTGAAAATAATGTTTACTGTTGGATTGAGGTCTTGGATGATTGAAATTGTTGTTGTATTGCTGGAAAAATTAGTTAGAACCAAAACTGGTCACCTAGGAAGTTAAACGGCAAAATTGGACTGTTTTGTGATAATTGCGAAATTACAGTACCTAAATGAACAAAATGAGGGCTGGAAATAAATCTTAAGTAACAGGGGAGTAAAAATGGATAACTTGCTGGATTATAAATTGAGATGGGTTGGTAAATGAAATTGTATATTAAAACTATGAATTTGTTAAGATAAGATGCTAAAAGAACTTGTATATGAACTTAGGACTAAACTGGAAGCATGATAGATTGAAGGACTGTTTGGTCAGTTTTGAGGGTGAAAAAGGACTAAAATGAACAAGATAAAAACATGGGAAAAACAATGGAAAAATTAGGTTATAAGGGCTAATTTGAGTTATAAGAATTAATAGGATAACTAACTTGTAAAAAATTAGGCTAAAGTGTAAACTGGGTAGAATAGGTAGTGTAAATTGATCTATCTTAAACTTAAAAATTTATTGATGTACAGAGGATAAAATTATGATTCATATTATGGTTGGAAAGATAATTGAATTACCTTTCTAACGGTATTAACTAATTGAAATTCTAATGTGTAGATTAAAATTTATAAGCAGCTTAGTGAAAGGTCTGCAATCTGCCAGAGGTAGAAAAACAAATTTGTATTATCAAACAAATGTGTTTGATTATATGTGATTGCTTTAGAGAATTAAGTATGAAAATAGTAGTAAACTTATTTAGAGTAAATTTTTGGTGTATTAGAGTGATAAAGTCTGTTTTGGTGTCTTAAAACAGAATTGAAATTGCTTGAAAATGGTGAGGTGAATGTGCATGCTTAATGCCTTGTTTGGTTGAATGAGTGGATACTTAGTGCATTGCTTGAATTGTTGATTTTGATTGCCTTGCATTGAATTGTGACTAGATCATGGGGTAGATATTGTTGAAGAGGAAGCTGTTGGACAAGCTAACAAGAAACTTAAAGGGATTATCATTCGAGACCAGAATTAGCTCACAGTTTAGTGAGTGTAGCTAACTTAGGGTTAAGACTGAGGACTTAACCAACCAGAGCATGTATATCTTTCTTATGTGATGCAATTGCCATGTAACATGACTTAATTGTTGTTGGTAAACTAAATGGGAAGAATGGCTAAAGGAAAAATGAATAAATACTAGCTAGTTCTTGCATGTTAAACGTATATTATGTTACTTGAACAAGTAAATAGAATCATAAACAAGAAATCATGTAATTCGAATACTCCTTGGATCCCTTGAGGGATCAATACTTGCTAATATGTTACTGGAACTTGGAAAGTATGCTTGATTACGATCTATGAAATGGCCTAAGGACTGCCTTCATCATGTTAAATACCATTTATGTAACACTTGAAAAGCTTGATTTTGGGAGCTAAGGCTCAATGGCCTAAGGTCTATCTTAACTTTGTGATTGGGTTAGACTACGGTCCTGGGCTAAGGCCCCTATTTGGTGACAGTAGGAGGGATGTTTGTATTGGTCATTAACGATAGTAAGAGGGATTGATCAGGTACTATATGTACCATATTGTGGCGATCGTTGGTTGGTGAATCGATTACATATGCTATACTATGTACCAAGGCCTACACTTGAATAATTATTCTTGAATGATACAAGTAAATGAAGTATATATGTTAAAAGATTGTAAACTTGAAATATAGTCTTTGTAAGCTTGAGTATGTGACATTGATTAGTTACTTGAAATTTAAGAAAGATGGTAATTAAACATGATGTTTAAGAATCACCTTTGTTAGGTATATTCATCAAAATTGCTTGAGATATGATTGCATGTTATGCTTTTGTCATTCATGCTATTCGAATGGTGCATTCTATGTACATGAGATATGTGACTTGTTTTGAGTTGCTTGGTGTTAAAACAAATCAATGATCCATGAAAATTAAGAAATGATAGTGAATGTATGTTAAACAAACCATGGTATAGACCACTAACCCATTCAAGCATTAAACTTGATTGGCTTGTAATACTTGAACTAGCTAGGTCTTTCTTAAGATAAAATACACTTGAAACTAATGAAAGAATACTTGTCTAGTCTTGCTACCTCAAAGTACCTTGTGTACTTATCACTCATTATTTCCATTTCTTCACAAATCACAAGTTAAGAATTCCCTCTTGAAGCTATCTTGTGGAAGGCAAAGCAAGCAAATTCTAGCTACATGTATGGTACACGCTCTTTTGTAATCTCCTAGAATGATGGCCTAGTTTGTATATAGTTTAATTAAGGCATGCATTGGTACAGTTTAAAGTGTGTATAAGATAAATTTTTTGAGTTTTATGGTTTGTAATCATGGTTATATACTATGGAGCTAAAATTTTTCTCGTTTAAGAGATGGAAATATTCTTAATCATGAAACAATGGTTACATGATATGATAATGTGTATGTTTTGGCGATGGTATGCTTGGTTGGAGATCTCTTAGCCGAATGATACGTATGAGTGTAAGCATGGTAAAATTTTGTTGAATGTTCATGATTTCTTGTAATCAAATAGAATGGTTAGGTATTAAAAGCTGCCTTGATTGAATATGTTAAGCATATAGTTAGGGAGTAAATCGAATAGCAAGACCATATATCTAGATTTAGTTGAACATGTTAAGAAGTGCTTAATCTTGCTTGGTTATAGTATGCACATGAATGATAAAATAGATAGCTTGATCATGCTAGAGTATTCGAATGCAAGCATGGGAATAAATGAATATGTTATCTGGGTATAAAAGGAATGTAAATGAATCAAAATAAATTTGTTGGGCTGCCTAGTTATTCGAATGGCATGTTACATGTCTAGACTTAGATTGAATCATGTTGAAAGTAAACGAATTGATCTCGTTTGCCTTGTTGATCGCTTGTTATGTAAATACGTAAGTAAATTTGAAGAGTATTGACTCCTTGAATAATTCTTAGCGAAATAGATTTTAAGTAGAAGTATTGTATGTTTGAATGCTATTAATGTTGCTTATTAGGCAAGTAATGCATCCTTTAGGAATGAGCTGTAAAAGTTTTAAATTTCCTCGTTTTTTCTTGATTGTTTTACACTCCTTGACCGATTTACTATTAAACCAGGGGAGGGGTGTTACATGGAAAACATCATGTATCTTCTTTAACTCGGACACAACCTTAACTTATAAGCAACAGGTCCAACACGCTCAAGCACTTCGTACAGCCCAACAAACCTCGGACTCAACTTGCCTTTTTGGCCAAACCTGATCACCTTTTTCCAAGGTGAAACCTTCAAAAACACCTTATCACCTACGTCATACTCAATTTCTCTACGCTTCAGATTTGCGTAAGACTTTTGTCGATCCGAAGCTGCTTTCACCCGCTCACTAATATGCTTCACTTTTTTCATTGTGCTCTGTAACACATTAGGGAAAGAGACAAACTTCTGTCGCGTTTCCGCCAAACATAGAGGCGTTCTACACTTCCTTCCATACAAAGCCTCATAAGGAGCCATTTGAATGCTCGCTTGATAACTATTATTGTAAGCAAACTCCACCAAAGGTAATTATTTATCCCAAGAACCTTGGAAATCAATGATGCAACACCTCAACATATCCTCCAACACTTGGATAACCCGTTCAGACTAACCGTTTGTCTGCGGATGATACAAAGTACTGAAACTCAGCTGCGTACCCAACGCTCAATGTAAACACTCTCAGAACCTTGCTGTGAAACGCGGATCTTGATCTGAAACAATGGACTTAGGCACCCCATGTAACCTCACAATCTTATAGATGTACAAATCTGCTAACTTGTCCAACGTATACGTAATATGCACCGCTAGGAAATGTGCGCACTTCATAAAACGATCAACAATCACCCAAATTGAGTTCTTCTTGGACGGTGTCAAAGGAAACCCCGTCACAAAATCCATGGTGATCCTCTCCCATTTCCATTCTCTAATCCTCAACGGTTGCAAGAATCCAGAAGGAAATTGATGCTCAGCTTTAACACGCTGACAAACCATGAACTTAAAATCAAAATCAGCAACATCCTTCTTTAAGCCAACCCAATAGTACTCATCTTTCAACCCATGATACATCTTCGTACTACTAGGATGCATGGCAAATGGACTACTATGCGCCTCAGCGAAAATAGTGCACCTCAACTCAGCAACCTCCGGCACAACTATTCGACTCTTAAAATACAAAAGACCATCATCATTGAAACAAAAGTTCGTTGGATTACTTTTCACAATGTCCTAAACTTGCAGTACCAACGAATCATCCAACAACTGCTTCTCCTTAATCAACTATACCAACGAATGTTTCACTTCTAAGATAGCCACCAAACCAACATCCCACGACATACTCAACCGAGCAAACATCTCCCTCAACTCTACAGCCACCTTCCTACTCAAGTCGTCGGCTACAACATTAGCCTTCTTTGGATGGTACTCAATCGTCAAGTCATAATCCTTAAGCAACTCCAACCACCGTCGTTGCCTAAGATTTAACTCTATTTGTGTCATCAAGTACTTCAAACTTTTATAGTCGGTGTAAACCATACACTTTTCATCGTAAAAGGTAACGCCTTGCAATTTTCAAGGCAAATACCACCGCAACTAACTCGATATCATGCACAGGGTAATTACACTCATGCATTTTTAACTATCGAGATGCATAAGCTACCACCCTACCTTCCTGCATCAACACACATCTCAGCCCAACATAGGACGCATCACTATAAACCACAAACTCTTTACCCAATTCGAATTGAATCAGGATAGGAGCTCGTGTCAACGCTTTCTTTAACTTCTCGAGAGCTTGTTACCTAACTTATGTCCATTCGAACTTAACATACTTTTGTAACAATTTTTTCAAAGAAGCAACAATTCTTGAAAACCCATCCACCAACCTACGATAGTATCCCACCAACTTAGGCGACTTCCAATTCATCACTGCCTTAACCTTTTGGGGATCGACTCGAATCCCTTCAACCGACGCCACATGTCTAAGGAAAACAACCTCCCTAAGCCAAAATTCGCATTTGCTCAACTTGGCATACAACCAATTTTCCAATAACGCTTGCAACACAATCTACAAGTGTCGATCGTGATCTTCCTTGGTACGTGAATACACGAGAATATAACCCCATCGACCTGACCTAGTCGCAAGACCGAATCAAGAGAGTCACACATGGATAACTGGAGAAAAATTCGAGAATTTCCTTCTGATTAACAACCCTACATTTAAAATGTACCCTGTCTAAATGCAATTTAATGGTCCTATGGTGTTCAGGGTTATAGTGGAAGAACAATGTCTCAATCGAATACCAATCGGATGTCCAATTGGAGCCAAACAGTCACGAAGGACCATTTTACAAAACCACACCAAATAGGGGCAATAAGGTAATTTAAACCTTACAAAATAGTTTCTTAGTTAAGTTTCAAGCACACGAGGCAAAACCAACATCAACGAGACATATAAACTCACTTAGGAAGCATACAAGCATTAGGGACCAAAACGTAACATTTGGAAACTTTCAAAGATGCCTTTTAACCACTTAACTACTTGTGTTTCGAAACAGGGGTTGCGCGTTTCGAAATGCGGTCTCCTTTCAAAAAGCAAAATTAGGTTGTTCCGAAACGGATCCTCTTGGTTTCAAAACGGGAGTCTCAAGAAGCAAAACGTACCGACACGGTACCACTCCCGTTCCGATGTGGGTGCCTCAAAAGCCTGGCCTTCCCAAAACCATACTAGATGTTCCGAAACGCCTGGGCACAGATTGGCCCGAAAATGTATTTTGGCTTCTGCAAACATTCCCAAACTTACCCTGAAATATCGCAAACCACATGGCAACATGTTAAGCAAACATTCTAGAGGAAAAAAAAATTAAAGCATGTTTCAAACATGCACACACTCAAACATGGATCTCAAACATGAAAGCTCAAAAATGACACTTTTAACTCAAACACCAACAAGTCCAAAACATAAGGCATTTAACCAAAGGCCAAAACAAGTCTCAACATAGCATGGATTCAACATTTAAAACATGTAGCAACATGGTTAAACACATGGGAGTTTATAACCATCTATCTAACCACAAAAAGAAGTATTCCCATTGCTAAATCATTATTACAACTTAAAATCCATACTTGAGCTTAAGCTATGATCACCGGAGCCTTTCCCTTACCTTCATTTGCTTCCCGAATCACTAACGATCTGTATTGTTGGAAAGGAGCGCGTAAGCATAAAAGCTTAGTGAGTGGTGCACACAACCACAACCACAACAACAACAATGCAGTTAACAAAACCATTTATAAATTGGAAACAAAACCACAACCATGAAAATCCACCAACATGATTATCAACAATCTAACATATGATAGGAATCTTACATCAAGCAATGCAACAACATATAACTGTAACAGCCCAAAAATCGGTCTAGTCGGAATTGGATTCCGATGATCGTAGTATTGATAATAAAATATCGAAATACCAACTCTTTGTTATAGATTATATTGTTATAGGACTCTAATTGAGCTAAGTCCTTAATGGGTTTGCCTTGAATAATGCCTAATAAGATAATTTTGAGCTGGGCGTTTCGATATGGTTAGACTCGTACCGAAACAACCTAGGTAAGGTGTTTCGAAACATGTAGAGGGTGTTCTGAAATGGTATAACTGAATTAACTAACTTCTTGACTTATGTATGACCGTTTCGATACAACTTCAGGTGTTTCAAAACGAGTCCCCTGTTTCGAATATATTGAAGGAAAAATTGAGAGGAAATGATAAGGTGATGACTCACCTGCTTAGTGGTTGCCCTTCTCACGTGAATATGATCAGGAGAAATGACTATAGGTCACCTATGTGTTAAATTTGGAAGAGGATAAAGAAAAGATGGAAATTATATTATTTTCTTAAGCTTTCCCTTTGTTAAGGGAAACCTTTTCATTGGTTGCAAAGGAGGTGGGGAAGTAATAGAGGTTAAAATAAATATAGGAAATTGATAAAGATCTCATCTTTTGTTTGAGCTTCACCGAAACTAAATTTCATTCTTTGTCTTGAAGAGACAAGCATTGGATTTAGCGAACCCTTGCTAGGAGGAAATCTTTTTATTGGCTAAGTGGGAGGTGGAGTAATGAGTATGCTTTGGCTCTTTATAAAAGGAAAGCTCTCATCTCTGTTTTAAGTTTCAACGAGCCAAATACCCATCTTTTGATCAAGATACTAAGCAAGCACCTCCATTGTCATCTTCTCCACCAAGCTCAAGCATACACCTCTCTATTTGTGAACTATAAACTTAGGCTTTCCTTGATTTAAGAACACCAAGTTATAGCTATCGATCTAGTAAGTGAAAGCCTTAAGTTAATCATTGATTCTCTTGATTATTAGATAATCAATTTCAAGCTTAAAGATAAGCTTTGTCTATAGCTAATGGCTATTCAAGTATCGATATTTTTATATTGATCCTAATGACTCCTCATTTCTTTTCCTAGCTCAAGAAGTGGAAAAGATTAGTCCATTGCCTCCATCGAAAGCTAGAGATAAGGGTATCGCCATCCGAGAGCCTTAAGAGCTTCAGATTGTCAAGGTGAGTGTAGCCGGAGTCTCAAGAGTGGCTAGGTGCCATCTCAAATCATTGTTTATTGATTTACTAACCATTGATTTCAAGGGCTTCACATGAAGAATTATTGTAAGACATGTTGGTATGTTTTGGTAAGTATTGCATCGATTTATTGTCCATGGTATTGTTATCATTGTCATGGAAATCATTGAAGCATTGACATGTGAGAATAATTGACATGAATTATTGTTATTGCTTATTGACATGGAAATCATGATTGTTGAATTATTGATATGATACTATTGCTAATGAATTATTGATATTGATATTGATTTGGAACTATTGTTAATGAATCATGGATATTGAACTATTGATTATTGGGCCTTGGATTCGAAGTATTGATACAATTGGCATGTCATAGAATTCATGAGCTCATTGTTATGGGTGGACTACGGTCCTAAGGCTACGTCCTATATTGATTTGGCGAGGTGGAGGGATGTATTGTGTATTGGTCTTATTGGTGATGTCGGAGGGAATGACCATTTATTGATTTGGTGAGGAGGTGAAATTCGTGTATCCATATACCATGAATCGATCCAAGGGAACTGTTGATTAATGATATTGATTTGCTATGAAATCATGATATTGACATTGATGACATGATATTATGCTTTGTTATGAATAAGAAACATGCTATGTTATTGCATAATTAGTATTATGATCATCGTTGGAGCATGTTACATGACATATTATGTTCATTCATTGTTTATGACTACCTCACTAGGCAAAGTATGCCTAATGCATTCCATTGCATCCATTTCAGGTTAGAAAAGTTTTGGAGTCGAGATCGGAGAAGTTGAAGCGTTGCACAAATAACAATCAAGTTCTAAGTAATGTATATTGACCCCTTTGAACTCCTAGATGGTGGCAAGGTCTATGTATAAGTCTATTAAGTCTCTTTTGATGTGCTTATGTTATGGTGAAGTGTTATATGTGTGGTATGTTTAAGATGAGTCTCCTATGTAGCATGAAATGGCCCTAAATGCATGTTTTGGCACTAAAAGGTAAATACTGGGTAAATGCATTCATATGACTCTAAAATTTGACATGCTAGTATGATTTATGTTTATAATGATGTGTGAAAAGTTTCACTACATTTGGACATTTCTTGATAACGTAAAATGAGTAAAAACCAACAAGAATCTGTCATTACAGGTCAGGCCGTAGCGAAACGGGTGATGGCATTTCGATACGAGTAAGCATAATTGAGCCTAAGAGTCGTGGCGTATCGAAACAGTTTGGAGTCGTTCCGAAACATTTTGTCTCTGGAATTTCTTGTTTCGATACGAGTTCAAGCTTATCGAAACTGGTTAAAGTCAAAGGCAGTCAACCCATACCGATACAAGACTAGCCCGTATCGATACGGTCATAAGGGAAAAGTTAACATGGTTGACCATCATACACCCGTATCGAAACGGTCTTGAACGTTTCGATACAAGATTAGGTAAAGCGGTTAAAAAGCTTAATATAAAAGATTGCACTGTTTATAGTTTAGTCCCTGAGATTAAAATGATTAAATTGGATGACTAAATGATCGCTGTTATGTATGAAATTTTGTAGATTGATCAATGTTGTATTGAATTTCATTGTAGTATTGTCTAATGCATTGATGGACCTTTAACTTGTCAGTTTCACATGTTGTTACAATAACAACAAGGGATGACTCCCAACATCTACCAAGATAACTTTCAAACTTCCAACACAAGAGTATAATGGCAATTATGATTACACTACTTAGATACGCATATTGGATTCGATGGCATCTCACATCACTGAATCTATTAGAACAACAAGACTCACAATGGCATCTTACATCACCGAGGTCTAACAATAAAGCTTCTGGTGGCATCTTACATAACCGTACTCCTCCATAATGGCATCTTACATCACTAGGGCCACAAGCGAATTTTACAAGTGCACTCTAATCATATGGTCGACCAATTATACCCGGTAAGACCCTCATCTTTGCCAATACTCAACATCATATAAGCCATCATAACAAAATACACTCATTAGTCAAGTATACACATTCATCTCATCTCATATCAATAATGCATAACAAGATTTAAAAATAGAATTCTGAAAAAGTAAAATGTAAACATTAAATAGTTACTCTTGAGCTTAGGTTGGCCTTTTAAGCTCAACCCAAACTCTCAAAAACATTTCCACTCACTGGTAGAACCCAAACGATAGTCGAAACACCGATTCAAGCATCCGAACTACCCGATATTGCGTCCAAAGAACCCAAACTTGTTTCCCTTGTTTCTAGCAAATTCAAAAACGATACATTAGACCCAAATCAAGCCCCCAAACTTGCAACACCATAGAAACTCATCATTTATCATCAAAACCAAATCGATTCACACTTGCAAACACTTGGAAACACCATCAAAACGACCCAAACTAACTAGCACCCAAAACCTAACAAATTTACCATCAAAACTACTTCTTTCAACATCCAAAACACTTACCCAATGTCTAGAAACCATCAGCCCAAGGTTCCTCACAAGAACAACCCAAAAACCCACATTTTAACTCCAAAAACCCCTCATTTTTACTAGTTTCGGGTTTCCTTACATTTAGCCACTATCTCAACATTTTTATAACACCAAAACAAGATTAAAAACACTCTTAAACATGGCATCAAACTACCCAAACGAAAATCCCTTCATTTTCCTCTTTTTCAAACTCAAAACATTTTGGGACAAATTTAAACAATGGGTTTTAAGGAAAATTCCACCAACAATAAGCTTAAGGAAGGAAAAATCAAAACAAAAGAGAAATTACCTTCAAAACTTGTGTGGGTGAGGTGCTTGCTCCAATTGAATAGTAATAATGGTGTTTTTAGCAAAAGTAACGTGAAAAGTGTTGGTGAAGAAGATGATGGTATTTTGAATAAAACCTCTTTTTTTAAAAGTTCCAAAATTCCCCTTTTGCCCTTATTCATTAAAATCCTTTTACTGCTCATTAAAAACGTTTTCTCCCAACTAATTTAACCCGAACCGGTTTAATCAAACCCGCTTATCTCCCTGGCCCTAAACCCGGGGCGTTACAACTCTCCCCCACTTAAGGAATTTCGTCCTTGAAATTTACCTGATGGAAAGAGGTACGTAAATTGCTCTTCCATGTCTACTTTTCTCTCCCAAGTGGCTTCCTCCACACCCTGATGTCTCCACAAAACCTTGACTAACTCAATGGTCCTCCCACGCAAAACATTACTATCCGTAGCAAGAATCTTGACTGGTTCTTCATTATACGATAAATCGAGATTCAATTCAATCTCTTCAACTGGCATAACATGAGACGGATATGATTTATACTTTCGGAGCATTGAAACATGAAACGCATCATGAATCTTCTCAAGCTTGGATGGCAATCTCAACCTATATGCAACCGGACCAATCCTCTCAACCACCTCGTAAGGACCAATGAATCTCGGATTTAACTTCCCTTTTCTACCAAACCTCATTACCTTCTTCCACGGGGAAACCTTCAAGAAGACTTTGTCGCCAATAGCACACACAATCTCCTTTCTCTTCAAATCAGCATACGATTTCTATTTGCCTGAGGCTACCTTCAAGCGATCACAAATCAATTTTACCTTCTCGGTAGTGCCCTTAAGCAAGTTTGGCATAGGTACAAGCTTCTGTCTAGCCTCGGCCCAACAAACAGGTGTTCTAAATTTCCTACCATGCAGAGCTTCATACGGTGCCATCTGAATACTAGCCTGATAATTGTTATTGTACGTGAACTCTATAAGTGGTGGATGTTTCTCCCGAGAACCCTAAAAGTTGATGATGCAACACCTCAACATGTCCTCTAACACCTGAATAACTCTCTCCGACTGACCATCTGACTGTGGGTGATACGGAGTACTAAAGTTCAACCAAGTTACCAAGGCACGATGCAAACACTCCCAAAATATAGCTGTAAACCTTGGATCTCTATCAGACACAATCGACTTCGGTACACCATGTAGCCTCACAATCTCACTGATATAAAACTCGACCAACCTATCTAAGGTGTAAGTAGTATGAACATGTATGAAATGAGTACACTTAGTGAATATGTCAACTATTACCCATACTAAATTCTTTTTCGAAGGAGTCAATGGTAAACCTGACACAAATTGTCGCGGCAGCGATCACACAACTTTGTACTTCAAGCTTGGCAAGAATCCCTGTTGTGCCTTGGCCTATCCCTAGGTCCAAGTCTGTCGATGAACACGTCTTTGATGATACCTCCCAGCGTGAATCGAAGGATGAACACCGATGTTGTTGAATTCTTCATTATCCACTTAACCTCGTCCTATCCCTAGGTCCGAGATAGTTCAACCATAAACTGGAGAACCCGTACTTATTTATTTCGTATACTTAACTCTCCCGATATTAAGTAAATGTATAATCTCACAATGCTCTCCCGATACTCTTGCAAGATGTTGACAACCAGAATAAGCAAACTTGAAGTCTATTTTATTGAACAGAAAAAATCCTAAAACAAATGCAATCCTTGCAACTACTTTACAGAATCAACCTTTAGCCCTAAGGGAAGTTTAGAACATGATGAGAAGGGGAAACGACTAGGGTTTAGGGGAAGACGGCTAGAGAGTAAGATATCCTTCCCTAGGTCGAATTACATGCCTTTATGTAGGCCTTAGGGTTCAAGTTTTCTAATATGGTAAGAATACAAGTTTAAATTAAAGTACAACTCTATTAAAGACTAAATCTTCAGAGTAGATGTCTTTAATTCGTCCTCTTTCCTTGCATGAAGTTTCTTCCTTAAACTTTGGGCATGGCCTTCATTCTGATCTAGGGCTCAGAAAAATATAAGAGTGCTCCACGACAGACCGGTTTAATTTCCTCTTTCTGTCAAGCTCCACTTCACTTCTTTCCTTCACCATTGCTGTCGTCATTGGATGCCACGGCAACGGCCATGGTAGCATCCTTCTTCTCGTCTACAGTCCTGTGTTCCAGTTCCACTTCTCCACCGCCATGCATCTGCTACAGCAGCTACCTGCAAAAGGAACCAATTTCTGTAGCAACTGTGCCATTTAATATAATTGTGATGTATGAATGAAATCTATCCTAAATGCAATGAATTATGCTTGAATGCAGCAGAAATATGGGTTAAATAGGGGGTAAAATATAGAACTTTTACAAACTCAACACACCCCCAAACTCAAGTTTTTGCTTGCCCTCAAGCAAATATTACCTAACTTAAAATGAAATATTTTTTCTTTGGCTTAAATCAGTGAACTCTATATTACCTACCACTTGTATTCTATCAAGAGTAGTACATTGTCGGGCATTTCTGGATTCATTCGGAACCATGCTATAATTCTTGTGAAGTGTGTGTGGGTTTTGTGAACACTTATGCATCTAGACTGCCTTAGTATACCAGAATAGTTATGTCTAGAAACATGAGGTTATGCCATTTCAATTTTTTCTGGATGCAATTCTTAGGCTCCTTTAGTTTTTTCTGACTCTTTATATAAGGCTTTAACGTCAAATAGGTGCCCAAACTATACCCTTTTTTCCAGTTAGGTGCCTAACGTTTGTTTCGGGCCACCTAGGTGCCTAACGTTTCATTCCGTAACCCATTTAAGGTTTTAGCCGTGACGGACGTTAAAATTCTCCGTTAAATGACACGTGGCATGTTTTTAGATTTTCTGATATTAAAAATTATAAAAAAATAAAATAAAATAATTAAAAATAAAAATAAAAATAACCTTCTTCTTCCCCCATCCCCCATCCCCCCCCACCCCCCCACACAGCTTTACAACTTCCGTTAAAAGGATTTGCAGGAAGCCATTGAAGCTTCACCTAAAGACTAGCCTTGGAAGCCGGTCCAATCTGAAAAAAATTATTGTAATTTCCTCTCATATACAATGATCTAAAATGCAAATTTTAGTGGTGCCCCTTCAACTCTCTTTGCATCTCTTGTTTCTCTGTGTTACATAAAATCGTTTTCTTTAAATTTTTCTGCAATTTCTTACTACTATAGCCGAATTTAAATTTTTCTGCAATTTCAGTGGTGCCCCTTCAATTTCTTACATAAAAACTCCTGCAAACGAGACCTTTGCATTTGATTCTCAGCCCATCACTTCGGCGGGGGGGGGGGGGGGGGAGAGACAGTATGATGGGGGAAGAAGAAGGATGAAGTTGTAAAGCTGGGGGGAGGGGGAAGAGAGAGACGGTATGATGGGGGAAGAAGAAGGATGAAGTTGTAAAGCTGGGGGGGAGAGAGAGACGGTATGATGGGGGAAGAAGAAGGATGAAGTTGTAAAGCTGGGGGGGGAGAGAGACGGTATGATGGGGGAAGAAGAAGGATGAAGTTGTATAGCTGTGTGTGGGGGGTGGGGGGGGATGGGGGATGGGGGAAGAAGAAGGTTATTTTTATTTTTAATTATTTTATTTTATTTTATTTATAATTTTTAATATCAGAAAATCTAAAAACATGCCACGTGTCATTTAACGAAGAATTTTAACGTCCGTCATGGCTAAAACCTTAAATGGGTTACGGAATGAAACGTTAGGCACCTAGGTGGCCCGAAACAAACGTTAGGCACCTAACTGGAAAAAAGGGTATAGTTTGGGCACCTATTTGACGTTAAAGCCTTTATATAATTGCATCTTTTCTGGAGGCAATTCTTAGGCTCCTTTTGTTTTTTTCTAACTTAGCTCAAAAGAAATCTCCTAAAATAAGTGCAAGGCAGTTTTGCAAGCTATTGATTCTGAATATTTCTTTCTTTCTTTCTTGTTTTCCTAGATCCAATGATAGGCACCTCTAGGGGTAGTTTCAAGCGGGTAACATTCCTATTCTAGTGTACTAAAGTAATCTAAAAAACATAAGAGTCACAAAGAGTGTTTTACAGGGTAGAATCATAGCAAGGCTCTAAACAGATCCTAAAATTTCCTAAAGGCACTGTCACGACAGCATATGTCGTGGCAGGTAAATGAAGTTCAAAGACTTAAGCCAAATTTTCGTTTTTTTATTTTTTTGAGCAAAAATAAACTACACACTTAGACACAATTTCTAAACATAAAGATACTTCATTAATGGAGGAATGCCACCCCCAAACTCAATGGTTGCATTGCTCTCAATGCAAGATGACAAAATGAAGAAAAGAAAATAAAAACAACATCACAATTATAACATAATAGCAGACAACAAAGATAAGATAAAAAAACATAAATTTTAAGTGTTGTCGTCTCTGCTGCTGCTGCTGTTGATCTGTATCTGTCGGTGGGCAGTTACTTACATCGTCGGTGCCGACAGATGGCTTATAAGAGGCAGAGGCGGTCTTTTTCTTGGCTTCCCTCGAAGGCTGGATGCGAGTATGTGAGATTTGGGGTGGTTTCTCCAGCACTTAAATCTCCTCGGAAGAGCTGCTGCTGCTGCTGCTGCTGGCAGGCTTCCTTTGGCCGAATAGTCTGTCTCTGGTATTGGATTTCTGCCGCTTCATCTGGGTGAATTATTTGGACAGGTTCCTCTTAACAGAGAACTCGCCATTGGATTCCTCCCAAATTGAGGAAGAGGAAAAACCAGCCATAAGCTCATCAAGGTCGGACATGGGCTCTTTTCTCCTCTAGCAGAGGCTGTGGTATTGTGGCTGCCACCTGCAGTTGTCGTGGCCAGGGTTGGAGTGGACGCAGCAGAAGGTGTTCTCGGTGTGGCAGCAGGGGTAGGGGTATGCGCAGGGGTTGTGGCAGCAAAATAGTGATCGGGGAAAGCAGGAAACAATACATCTGGAAAATTTAAATTGCTTTTAATGAAATGTACCATTGCTGTTGTGAAATCCCAGATAAAGCTCATAAGACCTAGCTGTCGTTCCTCCATTTTCTACAGGGTAGCCAAGATTTAGGTGGAGGAGTCTGCTCTGGGAGCTGCTGCGGTGGGCTGCCTCTGTTCTGTGGCGGCAGGCTCTGTCTGGGTGGGCTCTGTCGGCTCACCTGCCGCGGCAGACGGGTTGAAGCTGGAGATTGGAGTTGCGACTTTCAGCTCCATCAAACTGAGTATGTTCTCTTCGTCCATCTTTTTCCCCGAACTTTCAGATCTTCCACTATCTCAGGGACATTGTGGCCACTACAGAGTGCTGTGATGAGGTAGGGGAAGACAAGGGGTCCTGATGGCCGCATTGCACTATCCAAAATCCCTTCCCGAATATATTTACCAACATTAATAGGCCTCTCGTTTAAAATTGAGTGAACGAGAGCTAACCTTGGTTGATCCACTGTGTTGTTGTGTGAGGAGGGCATAATCCTCTTTTTCACGAATGCGTTCCACAGCTTGGCTTCGGGGGTGAGTTCAACTCGTTTCACCGTCCTTGGGTGTTTGGGGTCTGTATTCCATTAGGTTCCTTCCTCGGTGAGTTCTGCCATGATAACATCAAAATCTGCTGCCTCCAGGCTCACCACGAACCTCTTATGCCCATCTTCCTTTCTGCCGACATAGAGTCCGTAAAGGGTGTTAATATATTCAGGCTCCAGAGGGACTTCCTTACCACGAACTGTCGCTGCTGTCGCATCTCTACTGTCGACGACAGCATAGAAAGGAGGTGTAGTAGCTGCTCTGATCTTACGGGCTATAAATGGTTTGAGCCCAAGATTCTCCGTTCGTTTGTTGTAGATGAACCCTTTCTCCTCCCACATATCCCTTTTTTGAAAGGAGGTGTAGTAGCGGTCATTGGACTCTTCGTTGGAAAATCGGTTTGGGATTCTGTCGTGGCTGGGAGTGGCTGCTGTTGTAGCAGAGGTTGAGGCAGCACTCTTTCTAGTGTTTCTAGTACTCATAGTTGCAAGAGACTGTAGAAAAATGAAAGCAAATGAAAATCTAGAGAGGAAGCAAGTAGAGAGAGTAAAAGTGAAGTGAAAAAATGAATAGTAAAACGAGGTTTATATAGATGAAGAGTTTGCTGCCCGTTGGAGCTGTAACGGCAGGCGCGAATAACAGGGACAACTGTTACGCAGTTTGTGACGCGTCTGTCATGCGTTTTCGTGTCTGTTACGCGTTTGCGTGTCTGCCGCGATAGCGTGTTGATAGGCTGGATTTTCCGCGTCTGTTGCGGCAGCTGTAACGAGATGCTCCTAATTTGGGCTTTTTGGGCTGATGGTGAGATGGTAGGCTGAGTTCACTTCTTCTCCTCTCCTTGTCTCCTTTATTTCCTAAAAATAATTAAAATAAAAACTTAGTTCCTAAAAATAAAATAATTCTAATTTCCTAATAAATAAATATATGTATATATATAAGTAAATAATAATAAAAATTAAATTAAGTTAAATTAAGGATGCCAGGAGGGGCATCTCCTAAATTAACCACTTCCTGCATTCTTGGGGCTTCAGTCCCCTGATAATGCTTCAATCTCTGTCCGTTGACTTTAAATTGGTGCCCGTATTTTAAGGATTTGATCGTGATGGAACCATAAGGAAAAACTTATACCACTTGAAACGGGTCGGACCATCTAGATTTCAACTTTCCTGGGAAGAGTTTCAACCTAGAGTTGAATAACAATACAAGCTGCCCTGGGTAGAACTGTCATGGCAGCAGCTTCTTGTCATGCCAATTCTTTGTCCTGTCCTTGTAAATCCTTGCGTTGTCATAGGCCATTGCTCGAATTTCTTCAATCTCATTCCAGACAAGTAACCTTTTCTGTCCTGCCTTTACCAAGTCCATGTTCACGGCCTTGATGGCCCAGTATGCTCTGTGCTCTATCTCAACAGGTAGATGGCATGTTTTTCCATAAATCAGCTGGTAGGGTGACATTCCCAATGGAGTTTTAAATGATGTTCTTTAGGCCCATAGTGCATCATTGAGGTGTAGAGATCAGTCCTTTCGAGTTGGTTTAACCATCTTTTCAAGAATATTCTTTACCTCTCTGTTGGATATTTCGACCTGTCCATTGGTCTGAGGGTGGTAAGTTGTTGCAATCTGATGTTTGACACCATATTTCTTTAAAGCAGCAGCTATAACCCTATTGTCAAAATGGCTCCCTTCATCACTGATAATCGCCTTTGGGATGCGAAATCTAGAAAAAAAATACTCTTGTGTAGAAATCTCTGAATGGTCTTGGCATCATTTTTCTGCATGGCGATTGCTTCAACCCATTTGGACACGTAGTCCACTGCAAGGAGGATATAAAGATTCCCACATGATGCTGGGAATGGTCCCATGAAATCAATCCCCCAAACGTCGAAGATTTCTACTTCAAGGATGTTTTGCAGGGGCATCTCGTGTCTTTTTGAGATGTGTCTAGTCCGTTGACACTTGTCACAGCTTTTGTAGAATGCTTGGGCATCCTTGAATAGTGAGGGCCAATAAAAACCAGACTGCAAAACCTTGGCAGCAGTTTTGTTACCACCCAATTGTTCTGCATATTGTGAAGCATGGCAGTGATGAAGCACAACTTCCTGCTCATCCTGTGGTACACACCTCCTGATAATCTAATCTGTACAGTTTTTGAAAAGAAGTGGTTCGTCCCAAAAACAATGCTTAACATCATTTTGGAACCTCTTCCTAGCTTGATATTTAAGGTCGAGAGGAAATATTTAACGAAATCAGCATACCAGGGGAGTTCAGAAAACTTACCTGCCCCCATGGCTATCGCGGCAATGCTTGTGGCAGCGAACAGCTGCTCGTCAGGGAAGGTCTCCAATATGTGTGTCTCGTCTGTTGGGAGACTCTTTCCCTTCTCTAATATTTACAAGTGATCTACAACTTGGTTCTCTGTCCCCTTTTTATCCTTGATTTGTATGTCGAACTCTTGCAGCAGTAGAATCCAACGAATCAGTCTGGGCTTTGCGTTATTTTTAGCAAACATATATTTCAGGGCATAGTGGTCTATGTGGACGACCACTTTCGTTCTAAGTATGTAGGATCGGAACTTGTCAATTGAAAACACCACTGCTAACAATTCCTTCTCTGTTGTGGTGTAGTTTAATTGGGCATCGTTGAGTGTTTTGCTAGCGTAGTAAATTACATGGAATAGCTTGTCCTTCCTATGCCCAAGTGCTGCCCCTACAGCATAATGTCACGGTCTGTTTGCGTGGTAGGCAAGACCGTGACGAGATGCTTGTTGGTCGTGCTTAAGTCGGGATGCGGGATAGCATTAAGGGTGTAGTACGTGCCGTACAGCCGTTCAGTCCTGGGGACGGGCGTGCTGGTTAGGCACCACACTGGTCGGGAGCTATCCCCGCTTCCTTGATGAGCCCAAGGGAGGGTGAAACCAGTAAGCATCAAGCGGATAAGGCTGAGCCCCGGGCTGGTAAGAGCCCTGGGTTGCCGCACAGGGGCTATGTCCCTGCGCCAAGACTTTGACCCCGTGACAGATGGTATCAGAGCAGGTCTGTGTGCTAGCTGTAAGCTTACCAAGCGCTCCATGTGATGCGCGTAGCAAGTCAAGTGGACGAGCGTGTGTCTCGCACCCGAGTGAAGTGGTGTTCGCGAGTGTGACCTCTATAAAGAGACTGAGACGAGGTAGGGTAGGCAGGAAGCTACAGCGAAAGTTCGCCAAGCACTCGTAGAACCTCGGTGATGAGGGTGAGCAGGCAGGGAATTGCACACTAGATCTGGGTTAGTTCCCCATAGGAGTGGGAACGAGTTTTCTCCCCATGCACGAGGGCGTGCATGAATTGAGTGGGGGAGATTGTCACGGTCCGTTTGCGTGATAGGCAAGACCGTGACGAGATGCTTGCTGGTCGTGCTTAAGTCGGGATGCGGGATAGCATTAAGGGTGTAGTACGTGCCGTATAGTCGTTCAGTCCTGGGGACGGGCGTGCTGGTTAGGCACCACACTGGTCGGGAGCTGTCCCCGCTTCCCTGATGAGCCCAAGGGAGGGCGAAACCAGTAAGAATCGAGCGGATAAGGCTGAGCCCCGGGCTGGTAAGAGCCCTGGGTTTCCGCACGGGGGCTATGTCCCTGCGCCAAGACTCTGACCCCGTGACAATAATCACTGACATCACACATAATCTCGAATGGCAACTTCCAGTCCGGTGGCTGTACAATTGGGGCTGTTACTAGTTTCTCTTTCAAAATTCTAAATGCCTCGGTACATTCAGTATTGAAGTCGAAGGGACGATTCTGCTCTAGTAGGTGGTATAGAGGCTTGGTGATCTTCGAAAATTTGGCTATAAACCTTCGATAGAACCCAGCATGCCCTAAAAAACTTTGAATTCCCTTGACTGTGGTGGGTGACGACAGTTTTTCAATTACCTCAATTTTGGCTCTGTCGACTTCTATGTCGCGGCAGCTTACCTTATGGCCTAGGACTATTCCTTCATCTACCATGAAGTGACACTTCTCCCAGTTTAATACCAGGTTCGCTTTCTCGCATCTCTCGAACACTTTCTGTAGGTTTCCTAAGTAGCTTTAAAAATTGTCTCCAAAGACAGAGAAATCGTCCATGAATATCTCCAGGAAATCCTCCACCATGTAGGAGAATATCGCCATCATACACCTCTGAAAAGTTGCTGGTGCGTTGCAAAGTCCAAATGGCATCCTCCGAAAAGCGTAAGTACCGTATGGGCAAGTGAAATTCGTTTTCTCTTGATCCTCCGGTGCGATGGCTATTTGGTTATAACCTGAGTAACCATCAAGAAAACAGTATTAAGGCTTTCCAGATAATCTATCAAGCATTTGATCAATAAAAGGTAGGGTAAAGTGGTCCTTCCGGGTAGCTTTGTTAAGCTTTTGGTAGTCCATACAAACCCTCCAACCTATCACAGTCCTGGATGGCATTAACTCGTTTTCTTTGTTGGCCACCACGATTATTCCTCCCTTCTTAGGAACGCACTGCATCCGGCTCACCCACTTACTATCCGAGATGTCATAAATTATCCCAGCATCTAGCCATTTGAGAATTTCTTTTCGGACCACTTCTCGCATAGCATCATTCAAACGTCTCTGGGCATCAATGGTCGGCTTATGATCATCCTCTAAGAGAATTTTATGCATGCATAGTGCCAGACTGATGCCTTGGATATCAACTATTGTCTATCCAATAGCCTTTTTGTGCTAGTGCAACATCCTTATCAGATGTTGTTCCTGTTCCTGCATCAACTTGGAAGAGATGATTACGGGCAACGTATCATTTAATCCAAGAAAAACATATTTGAGCTGCCCTGGCAGGGGCTTAAGATCTAGAACAGGTGGTTCTACAGTTGATGGCTTTTGGATGATATGTTCATTCGAGGTGTAGTTTAAGGGCTCAAATAACTTACCCGGACGATTGCCTCTCCAGTTTACCTCCTCATGACCTTCAGTGTCAGATATGTCAGAATTTGAGGAGTTGCTGTCGTCGTCGCTGCCGTGACAGTCTTCTAAATGCCTGCTGGGGCAGTGGCCAAATTTGATGTCATGGCAGCCTGACCTGATGCAGTGTTGGTCAAGGATAACTTCAGTGATAACCTTGCATTCTTCTTCTGCATCAGCGTGCTTTATTGCTTGGAGAACATTCAGCTTGATCTCTTGATCATTCACTCTCATAGTGAGTTCTCCCTTTTCTACATCAATCAATGATCTTCCTGTGGCTAAGAATGGCCGCCCCAGGATGATTGGTGCATTCTCATCTGCTTCACAATCTAAAACAAGAAAGTCAGCAGGAAAAATAAATTTATCCACTCTTACCAGAATATCTTCAATCTTCCCTTCTGGTTGCATGTAAGAGCGGTCTGCCAGCTGCAGCATAACTGTCGTGGGTCGTGCTCGTCCAATATCTAATTTCTGAAATACAGATTTTGGCATTAAATTAATACTAGCTCCTAGATCACAAAGTGCCTTACCCACGAATTTATCACCGATTATGCACGGTATTATGAAGCTCCCAGGATCCTTCTTTTTCTGGGGTGGATGCTTGTGCAAAATAGTCATGCATCCTTCTGTCAGTTTTATTGTCTCAAATTCCTCATGTCTGGATTTCTTCGACATAGCATCCTTGAGAAATTTGGCATAACCAGGCATCTCCTTGGCAGCATCTAACAGCGGAATATTGATGTGGACCTGCTTAAAAATATCATGGATCTTTTTAAGCTGGAACTCCTATTTCTGCTTTTGTAGCCGCTGTGGAAAAGGAGGTGGAGGACGATAATCTTCAATATGTCCTTCCCATTTCATTCGGATCTGAGGAGGCTTAGGTTCTTCATCCTTCTCCTATGTCACTTCTGTTGTCGTGACATGTGTTTCCGCAGTAGGATGTTTATCGTCTGTCGGGGCAGTGTACTCGGCAGCCGATTCTAGGGATGGTTCCTTAACTGGTTCAACTTTCTTCTACGATCCTGGTAATTGCTTCCCACTCCTAGTTGTGATAGCTTTGCACTGCTCATGTGTGGGTTGTCTAGCGACCTCAGTATCGCTAGGGAATCCTCCATTCTGCCTTGGCTTAATATGCTGGGAAACCTGACCTATCTGTGTCTCTAGAGATTTCAGAGTAGCTTCATGGTTAGTCATCCGCATCTCTATTTTATCCATGAACGACTCAGTCTTCTTGACGAAGTGATTCATGTTTTCAATGTAAGTTCCTGTCTGAGACATAAATGTGGCCAAAGTCTGCTCCAGTATACTAGGTGTGGCTGTTGGTGGCTGTTGTGCCTGCTGTTGCAGTTGCTGCCGAGTCAGAATTCTAGGTGCCCCACGATTTTGAGTGTTCTGTGCTGGAGGGTTCAGGGCATTGTTAGGGTTGCTCTAAGAGAATTTTGGGTCTTTCCGCCAATTGGGATTGTAATTGTTGGGATTGTAGTTTTTCTTGTTATAGTTTCCAACATGCATCCCTTCCTCTAGCTGTAGCGGGCAGTCTTCCGAACTATGATTCCACTGCAAGTTTCACATACCTCTTCTGCAGAGTAGACATGTTTTGAATCCTTCTTCAGCAAGTTTTCTACTGCCTTTATGAGATATGCAACTTGTGTCTTTAAGGAATTATCTGCTTCGTAATCCTTCACAGCTAGTACTCGTTTACCTCTCCTCGATGTGGGGAATTGTTCTTCATTCTTTGAAAAATTCTTTAATACTACCATGGCATCATCTGGATCTTTATCTAACTACAACCCATTGGCTGCTGAATTGATTCTCATGCGAGTCTGTAGGTTGGCAGCATTGTAGAATTTGATTACTTGATTCCAAACAGGGAATCCGTTCATCGAGCAATTCCTCAGAAGAGTAGTAAACCTGTCCCATGCCTCGTGCATTGGCTCGTCGTCTTCTTGTTGAAAAGTAGCAATTTCGTTACGTAATCGCTCAGATAAATGGGAAGGGTTAAAACGAGACAAAAATTCACTAGTTAAATCTGCCCAAGTTCGTATTGAACCCGGCGTTAGTTTGTTCCACCAAGTTTTAGCTCTGTCCCTCAATGAATGAGGAAATAACTGAAGCCTCGGTATCTCTGGATTTACTCCTGGTAGTCTAAACGAACCACAGATTTCTTGGAACGTTTTTAGATGTTCCCCAGCATCCTTTGTAGCAGCACCACTAAATTGGCCAGCAGAATTAATCATGCTGAACATGACAGGTTTCAGCTCGAAATTTTCAGCTTCCACGTCTGGCAGGGTGGTCTCTAGTTCCACGTGATCATTGATCATGTAATCTCAGCATGACCGGCGTGCGGCCCTAGCAGTAGTAGGATCGGCAGGCTGTCCATTTCCTCCATCTCCGATAGGATCTTCAGGACCTTGGGGATTCCCTTGGTTGTTCCTCCTGTCTTCGTGTCTTCCATTCACCATTGCTTCTTTATGTTCCTCCAAGTACTCGTTCCTTTCTACTAGGAGGCGGACTCGTTTCGTGAGGTTGCATGTTCGTTCAATTTCAGGATCTAATTTGTGTTCAGGTTCTTTGCCTCGTTGAGATCTGCGCATAAGAAAACAAAAGACCTTGTGAAAAGCACAGGGTGAACAATCCAAGTAAAAACAGAAAAATTAAAAAAATGTGCAGTAAAAGTAGGGTAAAGATATGTTGCCAGTCCCCAGCAACGGCGCCAAAAACTTGTTGCGTGTAAAAGAGTCTATCGCAATAGAGTGCAAGTGTACACGACGCAAGTAGTAAAGTGATACTCGAGGTATCGGATGTCGAATCCACAGGGACTGGAAATAGCCTTAACCTTGAATTGCTTCACAAAGAAAAAATAATTTTAATTGTTTTTGAGGGAATAATAAAGAGTACTAGAGATAAAAGAGTACAGAAATCAGGATAGAGAGAATGGGCCGGTATTGATTTGCACAGTAGTGTAGGTTGTTGCGTGTAAAATAGTCTATCGCAATGTAGTGCAAGTGTACACGACGCAAGTAGTAAAGTGATACGTAGGTATCGAATATCGTCTCCACAGGGATTGGGCTAATAGCTTTAACCTTGGATTGCTGCACAAGAGGGAAAAGAAAGAGTTTAATTGTTTGTCACGAAATAATAAAGAAGACTGAAAATAAAAGAGGAAAATATTCAGAGTAAAGAGTAGGCCGGTATAGATTTGCTCCGTAGTGCAGGTGTTTGCATTGTCTAGGACTTCTCTGTTCTGTCGTAGCGCCTGTCTTGGCAGCACCTGCTGCGGCAGCGGTCTATTGTTGTCGCGGCAGCAAACACACAACTCAGTACTTCAAGTTTGGAAAGAATCCATGTTGTGCCTTGGCCTATCCCTAGGTCCAAGTCTGTTGATGAACACGTCTTTGATGATACCTCCCGGCGCGAATCGAAGGATGAACACCGATTTGTTGAATTATTCCTTAGCCACTTAACCTCGTCCTATCCCTAGGTCCGAGATGGTTCAACCATAAACTGGAGAACCCGTACTTATTCCTTTCGTATACTTAACTCTCCCGATATTAAGTAAATGTATAATCTCACAATGCTCTCCGATACTCTTGCAAGATGTTGAAAACCAGATTAAGCAAACTTGAAGTTTATTTTATTGAACGTAAAAAATCCTAAAACAATGCAATCCTTGCAACTACTTTATAGAATCAACCCTTAGCCCTAGAGGAAATTTAGAACATGATGAGAAGGGGGAAACAACTAGGGTTTAGGGGAAGACGGCTAAAGAGTAAGCTATCCTTCCCTAGGTCGAATTACATGCCTTTATATAGGCCTTGGGTTCAAGTTTTCTAATATGGAACAAATACAAGTTTAAATTAAAGTATAACTCTATTAAAGACTAAATCTTCAGAGTAGATGACTTTAATTCGTCCTCTCTTCTTGCATGGAGTTTCTTCCTTGAATTTTGGGCTTGGCCTTCATTCTGATCTAGGGCTCGAAAAAATATATGAGTGCTCCATGACAGACCGGCTTAGTTTCCTCTTTCTATCGAGTTCCAAATCACTTCTTCCATTCACCATTGATGTCGTCATTAGCTGCCACAGCAGCAACCATGGCAGCATCCTTTTTCTCGTCTGCAGTCCTGTGTTCCAGCTCTGCTTCTCCACTGCCCTGCATCTGCTACAACAGCTACCTGCAAAAGTAACCAATTTCAGTAGAAAAAGTGTCATTTAATATAATTGTGATGTATGAATGAAATCTATCCTAAATGCAATGGATTATGCTTGAATGCAGGAGAAATATGGGTTAAATAGGGGGTAAAATATAGAACTTTTACACACTCAACGCACCCCCAAACTCAAGTTTTTGCTTGCCCTCAAGCAAATATTACCTAACTTAAAAATAATAATTTTTTTCTTTGGCTTAAATCAGTGAACTCTACATTACCTACCACTTGTATTCTATCAAGAGTAGTAATTTGTCGGGCATTTCTAGATTCATTCGGAACCATGCTATAATTCTTGTGAAGTGTGTGAAGGTTTTGTGAACACTAATGCATCTAGACTACCTTAGTATACCATAATAGTTATATCTACAAACTTGAGGTTATGCCATTTCAATTTTTTATGGAGGCAATTCTTAGACTCCTTTAGTTTTTTCTGACTCTTTATTTAACTTTCCTATTCCAGTGATAGGCACCTCTAGGGGCAGTTTCAAGCGGGTAAACATTCCTATTCCAGTGTACTAAAGTAATATAGAAAGCATAAGAGTTCCAAAGAGTGTTTTACACGGTAGAATCATAGCAAGGCTTTAAACAGATCTTAAAATTTCCTAAAGGCACTGTCACAACAACATAGGTCGTGGCAGGTAAGTGAAGTTCAAAGACTTAAGCCAAATTTTTTTCATTTTTTTAGCAAAAATAAACTAAACATTAGACAAAATTTCTAAACATAAAGACACTTCATTAATGGAGGGATGTCACCCCCAAACTCAAGGGTTGCATTGCCCTCAATGCATGATGACAAAATGATAAAAAGAAAATAAAAACAACATCACAATTATAACAAAATAACAGACAACAAAGATAAGATAAAAAATTAAATTTTAAACGCTGTCGTCGCTGTTGCTACTGTTGATCTGTATCTATCGGCAGGCAGTGACTTTCCGCGCTATAAAATCGTCGAGGTCTGACAGGGGCGCTTTTCTCTTTTCACCCCCGGCGGATGCTGTGGCGGTGTGGCTGCCACCTGCAGCTGTCGTGGCTGGGTTTGAGTGGACGCGACAGACGGTGTTCTTGGTGTGGTAGCATGGGTAGGGGTATGGGCAGAGGTGGGGGTAGGGGTAGGGGCAGCAAAATAATGATCGGGGAAAGCAGGAAACAGTACATCTGGAAAATTTAAATTGCTTTTAATGAAATGTATCGTTGCTGTTGTGAAGTCTCGAATATAGCTCATCAGGCACAGCTGACGTTCCTCCATTTTCTGCAGGGTGGCAAGGATTTGGGTGGAGGAGTCGGCTGGGGGAGCTGTTGATGTGGGCTGCCTCTATTTTGTTGCGGCATGTTCTGTTTGAGTGTGCTCTGTTGGCTCACCTGCCACGACAGAAGGGTTGAAGCTGGAGATCGGTGTTGCGGCTTTCAGCTCCATCAATCTAAGGATTTTTCTTTCCGTCCATCCTTTTCCCTGGATTTTCAGATCCTCAACAATTTCTGGGACATTATGGCCACGGCAGAGTACTGTTATGAGGTAGGGGAAGACAAGGGGTCCCGATGGCCGCATTGCACAATCCAAAATCCCTTCTCGAATGTATCGACCAACATTAATAGGTTCTATCGTTTAAAATTGAATGGACGAGAGCTAACCTTGGTTGATCCACCGTGTTGTTGTGTAGGGAGGGCATAATCCTCTTTTTTACGAATGTGTTCCACAGCTTGACTTCGGGGTGAGTTCGGCTCGTTTCACCGTCTTTGAGTGTTTGGGGTCGGTATTCCATTGGGTTCCTTCCTCGGTGAGTTTTGCCATGACAGCATCATAATCTGCTGCCTCCAGGCTCTCCACGAATCTCTGATGCTCATCTTCCCTTCTGCCGACGTAGAGTCCATAAAGGGTGTTAATGTACTCTGGCTCAAAGGGGACTTCCTTCCCACAAACTGTCACTACTGTCGCGTCTCTATTGTCGATGACAGCATAAAATTCTCTGACCAGGGTGACGTTCATCTCTTCAGGTTACTCAGAGAACATCTGCTAATGTAGAGCTCTGGTCTTACGGGCTATAAATGGTTTGAGCCCGAGATTCTCCGTTCGTTTGCTGTAGATGAACCCTTTCTCCTCCCACATATCTCTGCCCTGGAAGGAGCTGGGAGTGGCTGTTGCTGGGGCAGAGCTTGAGTCAGCACTACGTCTGATGTTTCTTGTACTCATGGTTGCAAGGGACTGTAGAAAAATGAAAGCAAATGAAAATCTAGAGAGGAAGCAAGTAGAGAGAGTAAAAGTGAAGTGAAAAATGAATAGTAAAGCGGGGTTTATATAGAAGAAGAGTTTGCTGCCCGTTAGAGCTATAACGGCAGGCGCGAATAACGGGGACAGCTGCTATGCAGTTTCTGACGTGTCTGTCACGTGTTCCCGTGTCTGTTGTGCGTCTGTTACGCGTTTGCGTGTCTGCCGCGACAGCGTGTTGACAGGCTGGATTTTTCGCGTCTGTCGCAACAACTGTAAGGACAGGCTCCTATTTTGGGCTTTTGGGGCTGATGGTGAGATGGTGGGCTGAGTTCACTTCTTCTCTTCTCCTTGTCTCCTTTATTTCCTAAAAATAATAAAAATAAAAACTTAGTTCCAAAAAATAAAATAATTCTAATTTCCTAATATATATATATATAGTAAAAATAAAATTAAGTTAAATTAGGGATGCCAGGAGGGGCATCTCCTAAAGTAACCACTTCTTGCATTCTTGGGGCTTCAGTCCCCTGATAATGCTTCAATCTCTGTCCGTTGACTTTAAATTGGTGCTCGTCTTTTAAGGATTTGATCGTGATGGCACAATGAGGAAAAACTTGCACCACTTGAAACGGGCCGAACCATCTAGATTTCAACTTTCCTGGGAAAAGTTTCAACCTAGAGTTGAATAACAACACAAGATGCCCTAGGTAGAACTGTCGTGGCAGCAGTTTCATGTCATGCCACTTCTTTGTCTTGTCCTTGTAAATCCTTGCGTTGTCATAGGCCATTACTCGAATTTATTCAATCTCATTCAAGTCAAGTAGCCTTTTCTGTCCTGCCTTTTCCAACTCCATATTCACTGCCTTGATGGCCCAGTATGCTCTGTTCTCAATCTCAACAGGTAAATGGCATGTTTTTCCATAAATCAGTCGGTAGGGTGACATTCCTAATGGAGTTTTAAACGTTGTTCTGTAGGCCCAGAGTGCATCATTGGGGTGTAGAGACCAGTCATTTCGAGTTGGTTTAACCATCTTTTCAAGAATGTTCTTTACCTCTCTGTTGGATATTTCGGCATGTCCATTGGTCTTAGGGTGGTAAGCTGTTGCGATCCGATGTTTGACACCATATTTCTTTAAGGCAGCAGCTATTACCCTATTATCAAAATGCCTCCCTTCATCACTGATGATCGCCTTAGGGATGCCAAATCTGGAAAAAATGTTCTTATGCAAAAACCTCTTAACAGTCTAGGCATCGTTTTTCAGTGTGGCGATCTCTTCTACCCATTTGGACACATAGTCCACTGCCAGGAGGATATATAAATTCCCACATGATGCTGGGAACAGTCCCATGAAATCAATCCCCCAAACGTCAAAGATTTCGACTTCAAGAATGTTTTGCAGCGGCATCTCATGTCTTCTTGAGATATTTCCAGCCCGTTGACATTTATCACAGCTTTTATAAAATGCTTGCGCATCCTTGAACAGTGAAGGCCAATAAAAACCAGACTGCAAAACCTTGGCGGTAGTTTTGTTACCACCCAAGTGTCCTTCATATGGTGAAGCATGACAGTGGTGAAGCACAGCTTCCTGTTCATCCTGTGGTACACACCTCCTGATGATCTGATCTGCACACATTTTGAAAAGAAGAGGTTTGTCCCAATAATAATGCTTAACATCATTTTGGAACCTCTTCCTAGCTTGATAGTTAAGGTCATGAGGAAATATTCCGCTAACTAAATAATTAACGAAATTAGCATACCAGGGGAGTTTAGAAAACTTACCTGCCGCCATGGTTGTCACTGCAGTGCTTGTGGTAGCGAACAGCTGCTTGTCAGGGAAGGTCTCCAGTGTGTGTGTCTCGTCTGTTGGGAGACTCTTTCCCTTCTCTAATCTTGACAAGTGATCTGCAACTTGGTTCTGAGTTCCCTTTTTATCCTTGATTTCTATGTCGAACTCTTGCAGTAGCAGAATCCAACGAATCAATCTGGGCTTTGCGTCTTTCTTAGCAAACAGATATTTCAGTGTAGAGTGGTCTATGTGGACCACCACTTTCGTTCCAAGTATGTAGGATCGGAACTTGTCAATTGAAAACACCACAACCAACAATTCCTTCTTTGTTGTGGTGTAGTTTACTTGGGCGTCGTTCATTGTTTTGCTGGCATAATATATAACATGGAAGAGCTTGTCCTTCCTCTGCCCAAGTGATGTCCCAACAGCATAGTCACTAGCATCACACATAATCTCGAATGGCAACTTCTAGTCCGATGGCTGTACAATTGGAGCTGTTACTAGTTTCTCTTTTAGAATTTTGAATGCCTCGGTACATACAGTGTTGAAGTCGAAGGAACAATTCTGCTATAAAAGGTGGCACAATGGTTTGGTGATCTTCGAAAAATTGGCTATAAACCTTCGATAGAACCCAGCATGCCCTAAGAAACTCTGAATTCCCTTGACTGTGGTGGGTGGTGGCAGCTTTTCAATTACCTCGATCTTGGCTCTGTCATCTTCTATGCTTCGGCAGCTTACCTTATGGCCTAGGACTATTCCTTCATCCACCATGTAGTGACATTTCTCCTAGTTTAATACCAATTTTGCTTTCTCGCATCTTTCAAGCACTTTCTGCAGGTTGCCTAACCAGCTTTCAAAATTGTCTCCAAAGACAGAGAAATCATCTATGAATATCTCCAAGAAATCATCCACCATATCGGAGAATATAGCCATCATACACCTCTGAAAAGTTGCTGGTGCGTTGCAAAGTCCAAATGGCATCCTTCGAAAAGCGTAAGTATTGTATGGGCAAGTGAAAGTTGTTTTCTCTTGATCCTCCAGTGCGATGGCTATTTGGTTATAACCTGAGTAACCATCAAGAAAACAGTAATAAGGTTTTCCTGCAAATCTATCAAGCATTTGATCAATAAAAGGTAAGGGAAAGTGGTCCTTCCGGGTAGCTTTGTTAAGCTTCCGGTAGTCCATACAAACCCTCCAACCGGTCACAGTCCTGGTTGGGATTAACTCGTTTTCTTCATTGGTCACCACGGTTATTCCTCCCTTCTTAGGAACGCACTGCACCGAGCTCACCTACTTACTATCCGAGATGGCATAAATTATCCCAGCATCTAGCCATTTGATAATTTCTTTTCGGACCACTTCTCGCATAGCATCATTCAAACGTCTCTGGGCATCAATGGTCGGCTTGTGATCATCCTCTAAGAGGATTTTATGCATGCATAGTGCCAGACTGATGCCTTGGATATCAGCTATCGTCCATCCAATAGCCTTTTTGTGCTGCTGTAGCAGCCCTATCAGCTGTTGTTCTTGTTCCTGGATCAACTTGGAAGAGATTATTACCTGCAACGTATCATTTAATCCAAGAAAAATATATTTGAGCTGCCCTAGAAAGGGCTTAAGATCTAGAACAGGTGGCTCTACAGTTGATGGCTTTTTGATGATATGTTCATTCGAGGTATAGTTTAAAGGCTCGAATAACTTACCTGGACGATTGCCTATCCAGTTTACCTCCTCATGAACTTTAGTGTCAGATATGTCAGAATCTGAGGAGCTGTTGTCGTCGGCACTGCCGTGACAGTCTTCTAGATGGCTACTGGGGCAGTGGCCAAATTTGATGTCATGGTAGTCCGACCAGATGCAGGGTTGGTCAAGGATAACTTCAGTGTTAGCCTTGCATTCTTCTTCTGCATCAGCGTGTTTTATTGCTTGGAGAACATTCAGCTTGATCTCTTTATCATTCACTCTCATAGTGAGTTCTCCCTTTTCTACATCAATCAATGATCTTCCTGTGGCTAAAAAGGGTGGCCCCATGATGATTGGTGCATTCTCATCTTCTTCACAATCTAAAACAAGAAAGTCAACAGGAAAAATAAATTTATCCACTCTTACCAGAATATCTTCAATTTTCCTTTCCGGTTGCACGTAAGAGCGGTCTGCCAGCTGTAGCATAACTATTGTGGGTCAGGCTCGTCCAATACCTAGTTTCTGGAATACATATTTTGGCATTAAATTAATACTAGTACATAGATCACAAAGTGCCTTACCCACAAATTTATCTTCAATTATGCACGGTATTATGAAGCTCCCAGGATCCTTCTTTTTCTGGGGTGGATGCTTGTGTAGAATAGTCATGCATCCTTCTGTCAGTTTTATCGTCTCAAATTCCCCAAGTCTGGATTTCTTCGACATAGCATCCTTGAGAAATTTGGCATTACCAGGCATCTCCTTGACAGCATCTAACAGCGGAATATTGATGTGGACCTGCTTAAAAATATCATGGATCTTTTTAAGTTGGAACTCCTGTTTATGCTTTTGTAGCCGCTGTGGGAAATGAGGTGGAGGACGATAATCTTCAATGCGTCCTTCCCATTTCATTCGGATCTGAGGAGGCTTAGGTTCTTCATCCTTCTCCTCTGTCCCTTCTGCTGTCGTGACAGGTGCATCGGCAACAAGCTATTTATCGTCTGACGGGGCAGTGTTCTCGGCAGTCGATTCTAGGGTTGGTTTCTTAACTGGTTCAGCTTTCTTCTCTGGCCCTGGTAATTGCTTCCCACTCCTAGTTGTGATAGCTTTGCACTGCTAATGTGTGGGTTGTCTAGCGACCTCAGTATCGCTAGGGAATCCTCCATTCTGCCTCGGCTTAATATGATGGGAAACTTGACCTTTTGATGCTTGATTTGGTGTTTTGTTGGTTGTTTGGTTTTGGATATTAGGATGCATGCCTATAGACTTGTGAAATTCCATGTTAGATTATATGAATGTGTTTTGAAGTTGCAAACATGTATCTTATATGTATGATGACTTGTTGGCATGGTTAGGAAGTCATTAGGGTGTGTTTGAATGGTTTAATGGAAGAAAAACCAGCAATTTCTGCAACTTCTGGGCAAACCGTATCGGAACGGGCACTAGCGTTTCGAAACGGGGGCCTGTAATGGCCTTCGTGTTTCGGAACGGCTGGAGGCCGTTCCGAAACGATTTGGCCACTGGAAGGCCATGTTTCGGAACTAGTCTCGAAACGAACCCGTGTTTCGGAACGGTCAACACAGTTTCGAAACAGGTGACCGTTGGGCACTGATTTGAATGGTGTTGATGTTTGCAAGCTTTACGTTTTAGTCCCGAAAATTGTAATTGCAATTGTATGAGTTCGAGAAGTCCAATTAAGGTGAATGTTGACAGAGAAGCATGTAACGTGACTAATTAAATATTGGTAACCTTAAAATCAGTTAAGACCTTCTAATTTCCATAATTTACATTTTGGTCCCTAATAGTTGAATATTGGGCAATTGAGTCCCTTATTGAAATCTGATTGTTGTGTCTTACACGTACATGTTTCTTAAGTGTTCGCTTACGGTTAACGTGCATCTAGACAAGATTTAAAAAGAAAAAAAAGGTCGTTAATCAAGGTTGACTTTCTTCTCCCCAAGCCTCCTCCTATTTAAAGAAGGCCAAGCCACCAAATTGAAATTGTGGAGTATTGAGAGTTTGAGAGGCTTAGCATGTTCTAGTTCTTTTCTTGGGCTAGGGTTATTTTGTTTAGTAGTTGTGGGAAAACAATTGTATTTTGTTTAAGTTTTTAATACAACTTAGTTCAAGGTTTGCTTATTCTTGGCATTGATTTTATTCTTGTAATCTCATCGAGAGAGAGTTTTTGAGGTTATCTATTTGTCTGGCATTGAGAGAGTTAGACTCACGAAACGAATAAGCATGGTTTTCATCCCGAACGGTAGAAGCTAACTCGGCTTAGAGATAAGTTAAAGTTTCAACAGCTAAAAGAAACTTGAGATTGGTTGGTGTTTAACTTTGGTTTACGCCGACAGGTATTATCAAGGCTCATTCATCAGCACGGTTTCAACCTTAGACATAAGGAAGAGCTATCGAAGGATGCTTTGTCGAACCTTGACATCATTGTCGACAAGCAAGAGATTGCCAAGGAAGTACATCTTATTGCCGCGGCAGGAACGATGGACACTGTCGAGACAGTTTGGAGTTCGTTGCATTCAAGAACCGAGACAAGATCAATTGGATTCCACACTACGACGCAACTTAATCCGGCCTACTCTTCTCTCTTATTCGACCTATCTATCTTGTATTTTTATTGTTCTTTAGTTTATTAGTTAGATAAAACTCTTTCTATCACTTATTTGTGTTTTTATTTTCTACAGTGTAGTAACTTAAGCAAGTGGCCCAAAGCCCAATCCATGTGGAGACGATACTCAATACTTATCACTTTATTACTTGCGACGTGTATACTCGCACAATTGTTGGGAACTTATCATACGCATCAAGTTTTTGCCGCAATTGTCAGGGATTGGCAATTGGTGTTAGTTGTTTTTGTTATTGCATTTTTACTTATTAGTTTTTCTAACTTTTTTTTGTTTGTTTTATTCGGAAAAAAATCAGGTGCGCTACAAAGTAAGGGACATCAACATGTCGAGAATAACCATTCGAGAGTTAATGTGGGGGCATAGGAATTACTCCAATGAAGACTTTCTTTACCTATGCCCACCAAGAAAAGCCCAAACCGTGGAAATCTCATGCGTTAATTGTGGAGAACATCATGTGTTTGAAAACTACCCTCACCTTTTTAGTGCACATGACTACATGGAGAACCATAGATGGAACGAGCAGCAAAATCCTTCATGGTATGATCAAAAAGCTCAAAAAAATTTACCATAACAATTTTGCCGCAGGCAACAGATGTCGTAGCAACAGATGTCGCAGCAGCATACATGCCTTGGCAATGTAGTGCCTTGGCAGCAGACATGCCTTGGCAATGTAGTCCTTATCAACAGCAGAGTGTCACGGCAAAAGATATGTCATGGCAATGTAGGCCTCGTCATGAGCTATTAAATTCCATGGATGCGTGTATTGCCATGATGGATGTACTCGTGAGGGAGGTGGAAGATCGATTGAAGAGATCCACATATGCCACGGGTAATAAACACCAACAATCCATTCCTAGGGATACTAAAGTCCCAAGGTAAAAGGAGAAGGAGCAAGGCAAAGAGAGCTCCCCGATGTGTGGGGAACAATTAGAACCTCCAAGACGAGAGGATGCTAATGAGAAAGAATGCCCAACACATGATGAGCCTGGGCAACAAATTTCCTCGACAATGGTTGAGGAGCCTAAACAGAGCAATGCTGCAACGACACTTAGTGAGGTTGAGAAAAGTATTGAGAATGCCGCAGCAACCTCTGCCGAGGCGGCAACCACTGCCTCGACAAAACCTGACGCCACTGCCTCGGTAATGCTCGACAAAGATTGCTTCACTTGTAACGCCCCGGTTTTGGGCTCGGAAGTTTTGGGTGTTGACCGGTTCGGTCAAAGTGCTGATCGAATATATAAGAGTGAATTTAGGAAAGCCTAGTTCGGGTTGCATTAAAAATATGGAAAAATGTTCTAAAATCATATTTTAATATATATAAGTGAACTGTGAAATCAATTTTGGAAAATGAGGTTCGGAAGGTTGACATTTTGGCTAGTGACCAAAATGTAATTTTTGAAAGTTGCGGGACAGTTTTATAAAGGATTGAAACTTTGAATCTTTAAGGAGCTATTATTCCAAAAAGGATTTCTCCAGATTTTTCTAAGATATTTTAAGTCTAAAATCTGATTTTAAAGATTAAGAAAAGAGAGGGAAATCATTTTTTTAACCAATTTTCAACTAACTTTCTATTTTCTCTCAAATTCTCTTTTCTCTCATTTTCTCTCAACCCAAACAAGATTTCCTCAGATTTCTTTCTTTGATTTTAACATCTTAATCTCTCATTTCAATTCTCATTTGATTCCTAATCATCTCATCATCAAAACCTCTCAAATTGCAAATTGTTTCATCAAGCATTTTGGCTCTAAAATGGAGAAATTCAAGTTTGGAGGTAAGAACGTCCTTCTCCTCTAAACTATCAGTTCTTTACTGAAATTCCTAAGTTCTCAATCCTTGATTTATGTTTTATTAAAGGCTTTTCAATTGAGATCTTGATTTTTGGCTAAAATGCAAGATTTGGTTATTTTGGTGAAAATTTCGTGTGATCTGTTTAAGCAGGGTTTTGAGGTGTTAAATTGATGTTAAATGAATGCTAAAATGATTAGAAGTTGAGGTTTAATATATGCAATCCCGGATAGGTTGAATTTCCTAAGTTTGGCTTGAGTTTTTGGTTGTTTTTGGAGTGTTTTTGGTGATCTGTTATACCTGGAGGTATAAGGACGTGGTTGTGATCATTTTGCATGTTATTTGATGTATAAAAATGGTTAGAAGTGATGGATCTTGGCTGGGTTAAGTTTTGGAAGTGTTTGGAGATGATTTCGGTTGTGTTTGGTAGCCAAATTGCTAGTTTTGTGATGAGCAGCGAGTTGTGTTGATGTTGCTGGTGTTTTAATGCATATGGATGCATTAATGTTCTGTTTTTATGTGCTTGAAACAGGGGAGGTTGATCCTTGAGCTTTGGAGGTGTTTTCGGAAGGTTTCGGAAGCTTGGAAAGCTTGTTGGCTAGCTTTGTTTGGTAATCGGTGAGTGAAGTTGGGATTTCAGCTTTTGAAACATGGTTTGAAGGTTTTTGGGAGCTTAGTTTAAGTCTAAACAACTTTGCTAAGCTCAAGAGTAAGTGGATGGGTTTTTGCTCTTGGATTGTGTATGTTTTGGCTTTAAAAATCAAAAGTGGTTGATGATTGATATGCATGTGATTTGCATGGTTAAATTCTGTTTTGTAAGCATGTTTTAGCATGGTTTAATGCTGGTTTTGAAAGTCAATTGAAAAGGATGCTCAAGGTAAGAGATCCTTGGTTTAGTGCATTGAAAATGTGGTTTTGATGCATAGTGTTGTATGTGGTTCATTGGCTTTGTATGATGCTTAAAAACAGTGAGTTGATGATGATTGATGATGATAATTGTTACCTTTTGCATATTGTTTATGCATGTGAATCATTGAGCTAATGATGTGATGGCTTTGCATTATGTGTATGCATGTGAATCATTGAGCTAATGATGTGATGGCCTTGCATTATGTTTATGCATGTGGAACATTGGATATTATGGTAAGATGGTTATGTTGGCAAGAGATGGGAATGGTTCTTGGTTCGTTGATCGGGTATAATTAGCCGGCTATAGGATTGGGTGCACCGTGAATAAAGTCGCCTTGATGGCGGAGTGGTCAAGTGTGGACCGGGTAAACTCCCCTCAAGTATTCCTAACGAGATGAGGTCAGTGGAGGGTGTGCCCACGGGAGGACCTCGGTTGCTTAAGGTCGTAGTGGAGGTTGTTGCCCACGGTAGACCTTGGTTGAGTAAAGGTTATAAGGTGGTAAAAGTCCTTATGTGAGAACCTTGTACTTGTTAAGATCACAATGGCAATGGTTAAGTCCATGTGTGGATCTTGTGTGTGATGTCCCGGATCTCGTTAGATGATGTCTACAACTACCAATCGGTTATGCAAAGGTTGTATGGTGGTTGAAAGTCCATACGGGAAGACCTTGTGCATGTCAAGGGTGTATGGCGGTTGAAAGTCCATACATGGTAACCTTGAGGAAAAGCTAAGGTTGTATGGTGTTTAAAAGTCCATACATGGGAACCTTAGGAGATTGAGGTCAGTGGAGGTTGATGCCCACGGGAAGACCTTGGATTGGGTAGTGTGTAGGAAGCGTTGGGACACGCTTGTAATCCGCGTATCCGATCGGGTTGTAAGTTGGAAAGTGATTATGGTTGATCTCTTGGAAGCCAATATAATGTTCTTGATCATGTTGAGCATGGGATTGCTTGAAATGATGCATAGTTGCATGTGAAGCATGAGATTGCTTGAAATGATGCATGGTTGCATGTGAAGCGTGAGATGCTTGGTAAGATGCATTGTTGCATGAGATGTGTATGATGCTAGTGAAAGCATGTTACTTGTATGTTGAACAAGTGTTGGTTATCATTTGATAAATGATGCATGTGAGCATGGATTACCTATGTTGCATTGGAGTCATGTATGACTTGTTGTTAAAGGCATGTGAATATGATGTTATGGTTTTATGATGCCTTGGTTAAATGCATGTGAAAGAATATTTGAACTATGGTTTTAAATGGTTTCTTGCTTGATGTGGTTTCCAAGTTAAAGAAGGTATGTTGTGGAAAGGATGTGTTTTCCATGGTTTTGTTTAAGCTTGGCATATGGTGTTTATGCATGTTTTGAGCTTGATGTTGAAAAGAGTTTTCGAACAAGGTTTTGGAAAGCAAATCGGGTTGGTTTTAAAGACCCGCTGCATTGATGGTGTTTTGGTTTTGAGCATTCCTCACTAAGCATTATGTGCTTACGCTCCTTTTTGTCCATCAATGCAGATTCTTGAAGTTTGGGCAGCAAGGAGCAAGGGATTCAAGGTGGACTCCAATGGAGATGTATGTCTCGGTGAATAGCTATAGTTAATAAGGGCAATGGGGTAGAATCTCTCGGATTGTTGTTATTGTGATCGTATGTGTTGATCATGAATGTTTAAATACTGTTGTTAATGTTGTTGAAACATGAATTGGTTTAATTGAGGTTGCTTTGAAAGGTTTGTGCTTAAATGGTTGCTTGTGTAGGAAGCATGCCTATAGTTTTGGGGCTTTCCTTATATGTTGAGTATATGTTGAATTGTTGATGCAAGTATGTCTCTTTTATGTTAAATTGCATGTTGGCAAAGTTTGGTGGCTTTTGGAGCATGTTTGAATGATCAATTGTGTGTTTAAATGAGCAAAATGAAACATTCTGGGCTAAGTGTTTCGGAACAGGTAACACCGTTTCGGAACGGGTGCCCTGCATGAACCCAGGCGTCCGAAACGGGTGCCACCGTTCCGAAACGGAATGTATTCTGCCCGACCCCCGTTGCGGAACGCGTTGCGGAACGGCCCGTGTTTCGGAACGGGCTTGGCCTGTTTCGGAACGGGTGACCGTTGGGGGCTGACATGGGCGGTTAAATGTTTCAAAATGTTTGCATTTTGGTCCTGAATCTTGTTTGTGCAATTGTATGAGTTCGGGATGTCCGTTTGAGCTGAAATTTGGCAGAGAAGCATGAAACATGATTAATTTCAAGATGGTAACTTTAATTTGGGTTAAGTCCCTTAATTTATCAGAATTTACAATTTGGTCCCTAAAGTTGTAATTTGTTCAATTGGGTCCCTGTTTGATCTCTGATGTTTGTGATCTTTGAGCATGGTGTTTGTGTGATCACATCTAAGGTTAATGTGCATCTAGATAAGATTAAAAAGAAAAAAAAAGGGTCGTTAATCAAGGTTGACTTTCGGGTTGACTTTGGTTTTCCCCGTGTAATCTTCGTAGTTCGGGCCAACCGTCCAGGCCGGGCTACGGGGGTTACATTTGGTGGTATCAGAGCTGAGTTGCGAAGGTTGGGGAAAACGGTAAGTTGTTGTGGTAAGTGTGCTTGATGTTTACCTTGTTATATGGTTGAGAGCTGGTTGAAGCATGTGTTTCTGAGTATGCTGTTGATGTTTTGAGCATGTTGCTGATGTATGCAAGCATGATTTGTGGTTATGAATCTTGGTTGAGATCATGTGGATATGTGTTGATGTTATGAGCTGATGCTATGCATGATGAATGTGTTTTGAGCATGTTATGTTGCTAATGTGCTGGTGCTGTTGGATGTTGTTTGGTGTAAGCATGATCAAGGTATGTTGTTGATATGCTTGATGTTGTGATATCCATGTTGTGTGTTGGCTGTTATGTCATGTAAAGGGGAGGATTCGGGATACCCATTGCCTTATTAATATAGCTATTGTGTTATTTTGGAGTTGGAGATTGAATCCTTGCTTAATGCTGGTCTAACTGGTTTTGTTTGTTTGTTGTGATTGTGTGTTGTTGTTGTTAGTGGTATGGCAAAGATGATGAAAGAGTGGAGGTTGAGTGAGATGGTGGCTGCCTTGGGGCAGGTTGTTAAGTCAAAGGATTCACCCTTTTGTAAAGGTGTTTTGTCTCAGTCTTCTGTGACTGAAGTTGAGATGGTAAGGCAAGGGAAGGAAGCTGGTTCCGGGATGGAAAGTTCTTTGTCTGTTGTTCAGGAGGTGTTGGGAACATCTCAGGCTACGGTTGAGGTAGAATCAATGGATGTGCTGGCTAGATGTGTGGGTTTGCCGAAGCAGCGTTTGTTTGATTTGGGTGCTGAGGAGTACCATGGTTCTTCCCCGGAGATGTTTGAGGCTTGGTTGGCCAATGTAGTTCTGATTTTGGATCAGGAAGGTTGTGATTATGCCTGTAAGCTGGGGAGTGTTGTTTCTCTGATGCTGGAGGATGCTTGTGCTTGGTGGACATTTGTGGCTGTGGCGTCACATATCTTTGATATTGATTGGGATTTCTTTGTATCTGCTTTCTATGAAAGGTATCTTGGAAGGGAATTTCCAAGGGTTGAGCAAGGTGCGGCTAATGCTGCTGGTGAGCAAGTGTTTCTTGAGCAAGGAGTGGAAGCTCAGTCATCTGTTTGTGACCGTTGTAAAAGGCAACATGTTGGAAATTGTTGGGACACAAGTGTTTGCTGGAGATGTGGTTCTAAGTTGCATGTTAAGCGTGATTGTCCATATGGAGTGAAGTCAGCTTTGATGTTGGCTAAAGGATCTTTGAAAGGTCGTGAGCACGGCCGAGGCGAGGTTCAGAAGTGGCAGAAAAAGCAGAAGGTTGTGAAGAGTTTGGGAAATGAAGTTTGCTGGAAGTGTGGGTCTGCTGGACACATGAAGCGTGATTGCTTGATGTTGGCGCGGAACAGCCAAGGTTCTTTACCGCAAGGAGTTGGTGGTGACCCTGGTGTGTTGGCTGGTGCTGCAGTGGTGCGACAGAAGGGTGAGGGTTCCGCAAGGAAGAGAGCTCGTTCGATGAAGCTTCAGGGTGGTGTTATGTTTTCAGGTAACCTTGTTAAGTGATCATTGCTTTAGTTGCTTAGTTTGGTTTCTGTTGGTTTTTCCTTGCGTGGTAAGTTTAGTCTTGTTGCTAGCATGTTTGGGGTAGTGGTAGTTGTGGTTTGGTAATATCTTGGGTGTGAAGAAGGCTTGGGTAAGTATCTTGTGGTTAATGGTTGTTGGTATGATGGAGTTAGATAAGTTGAAGGTGAGTAAGGAGGTTGTTCTTAGACAGATTTGAGGATGTTATTGGAGGGTGTGAATTGGCATTCATGCACAGTTAAAATCATGGATATATACTATATTATATATGTTGGTCCATGCATACGTGTGGCATGACATTAGAGGTTTTGCATACATGTACATCAGGCATTGATAGGGCATGTAGGTGATCATGCATACGATGTTCACGCTCGCTAATAACTAATCGAATCTGTTAGTGTTGTGGTTGGATTAGGTGGGATGATGGTTTTTAGAGGTTGTTGGTGCTGAGTGGGAGTTAGAAGTGCTGGAGTTTGTCAAACTAGTTGCTTGTGATGGTGAGAGTGGAATGGCTTGTTGGTAAAAGGATAGTGTTTGATGCTCTGAGAGTTTAGTGGTTTGGTGGTGAAGGGTATCTGTTTGAGGTTAGTATTTGCTAAGTGGTTTGTTTAGCTAAAGGGAGTGGTAGTTCCTTGGTGCTAAGTGAAGTTGCAGTTTGAGGTTGTGTTTCCCAAGTGCTGAGGTAGTTTAGCTTTTAAGTTGTTGTGAAAGGGTTGTGTTTGTTCTTGGCAACCTTTGAAGAGTTCTGAAGCTGTTATGTGTGTTTTGGTTCAGTGATGTTCTGGTAGTGCAAGTGTTCTGGTTGAGTTTGTAGTGAGGGGCTGTGAAAGATCGAAGGTTTTCGCTGGTTGTTTGGGTTCTTGTGAGAAGTGGTTGGCTAGTTGTGGTTAAGAAAGTTCTGTTTGAAGTCTGTTGATAGTATGTGGAATGGCTGAAGGTTTCAAGTTGGGGCTGTGATGTAATTTTTGGTATTTGGGTGAATAGTCCTGGTGAGCTGATATAGTAATGTTTTGGCAGATGTGAAGGATTGTCAGCTTTGTTGAAGAGTTTGTGTAAACAGTTGATGTTTAAGGATTTCTGCTTGTTGGGAAAATCTTTGGAAAAGGTTTGGGAATCGCAAGAGTTTTAGAGGTTGAGAGGTTGCCTAGTGGCTGAGTTGGTTTGGTTGTTGTCTTTGTATAGACAAGTCTTGGGAGTTATGTGCTACAGTGTTGCCTGCTGTAAGAGCTAAAGTTTTCAAGTTGATGTTGGGATTGTGTATAATCTGGTTGTTTGGTAGGTTGAATCGTGGTTATCTTTGTGAGTTTGGATTTGTGAACAATGTATGGTGGAGGTTTTGCGTGGAAGGTGATCAGTGGTGTTGGTTAAGGCTTTTGTGTTGCCTTGTGTGTTGCTTGAGAAGGTTGTTGTTCTCTTTTCGCCGGTTGAAATTTCGAGGACGAAATTTCCTAAGGGGGGAGAGTTGTAACGCCCCGGTTTTGGGCTCGGAAGTTTTGGGTGTTGACCGGTTCGGTCAAAGTGCTGATCGAATATATAAGAGTGAATTTAGGAAAGCCTAGTTCGGGTTGCATTAAAAATATGGAAAAATGTTCTAAAATCATATTTTAATATATATAAGTGAACTGTAAAATCAATTTTGGAAAATGAGGTTCGGAAGGTTGACATTTTGGCTAGTGACCAAAATGTAATTTTTGAAAGTTGCGGGACAGTTTTATAAAGGATTGAAACTTTGAATCTTTAAGGAGCTATTATTCCAAAAAGGATTTCTCCAGATTTTTCTAAGATATTTTAAGTCTAAAATCTGATTTTAAAGATTAAGAAAAGAGAGGGAAATCATTTTTTTAACCAATTTTCAACTAACTTTCTATTTTCTCTCAAATTCTCTTTTCTCTCATTTTCTCTCAACCCAAACAAGATTTCCTCAGATTTCTTTCTTTGATTTTAACATCTTAATCTCTCATTTCAATTCTCATTTGATTCCTAATCATCTCATCATCAAAACCTCTCAAATTGCAAATTGTTTCATCAAGCATTTTGGCTCTAAAATGGAGAAATTCAAGTTTGGAGGTAAGAACGTCCTTCTCCTCTAAACTATCAGTTCTTTACTGAAATTCCTAAGTTCTCAATCCTTGATTTATGTTTTATTAAAGGCTTTTCAATTGAGATCTTGATTTTTGGCTAAAATGCAAGATTTGGTGATTTTGGTGAAAATTTCGTGTGATCTGTTTAAGCAGGGTTTTGAGGTGTTAAATTGATGTTAAATGAATGCTAAAATGATTAGAAGTTGAGGTTTAATCAATGCAATCCCGGATAGGTTGAATTTCCTAAGTTTGGCTTGAGTTTTTGGTTGTTTTTGGAGTGTTTTTGGTGATCTGTTATACCTGGAGGTATAAGGACGTGGTTGTGATCATTTTGCATGTTATTTGATGTATAAAAATGGTTAGAAGTGATGGATCTTGGCTGGGTTAAGTTTTGGAAGTGTTTAGAGATGATTTCGGTTGTGTTTGGTAGCCAAATTGCTAGTTTTGTGATGAGCAGCGAGTTGTGTTGATGTTGCTGGTGTTTTAATGCATATGGATGCATTAATGTTCTGTTTTTATGTGCTTGAAACAGGGGAGGTTGATCCTTGAGCTTTGGAGGTGTTTTCGGAAGGTTTCGGAAGCTTGGAAAGCTTGTTGGCTAGCTTTGTTTGGTAATCGGTGAGTGAAGTTGGGATTTCAGCTTTTGAAACATGGTTTGAAGGTTTTTGGGAGCTTAGTTTAAGTCTAAACAACTTTGCTAAGCTCAAGAGTAAGTGGATGGGTTTTTGCTCTTGGATTGTGTATGTTTTGGCTTTAAAAATCAAAAGTGGTTGATGATTGATATGCATGTGATTTGCATGGTTAAATTCTGTTTTGTAAGCATGTTTTAGCATGGTTTAATGCTGGTTTTGAAAGTCAATTGAAAAGGATGCTCAAGGTAAGAGATCCTTGGTTTAGTGCATTGAAAATGTGGTTTTGATGCATAGTGTTGTATGTGGTTCATTGGCTTTGTATGATGCTTAAAAACAGTGAGTTGATGATGATTGATGATGATAATTGTTACCTTTTGCATATTGTTTATGCATGTGAATCATTGAGCTAATGATGTGATGGCTTTGCATTATGTGTATGCATGTGAATCATTGAGCTAATGATGTGATGGCCTTGCATTATGTTTATGCATGTGGAACATTGGATATTATGGTAAGATGGTTATGTTGGCAAGAGATGGGAATGGTTCTTGGTTCGTTGATCGGGTATAATTAGCCGGCTATAGGATTGGGTGCACCGTGAATAAAGTCGCCTTGATGGCGGAGTGGTCAAGTGTGGACCGGGTAAACTCCCCTCAAGTATTCCTAACGAGATGAGGTCAGTGGAGGGTGTGCCCACGGGAGGACCTCGGTTGCTTAAGGTCGTAGTGGAGGTTGTTGCCCACGGTAGACCTTGGTTGAGTAAAGGTTATAAGGTGGTAAAAGTCCTTATGTGAGAACCTTGTACTTGTTAAGATCACAATGGCAATGGTTAAGTCCATGTGTGGATCTTGTGTGTGATGTCCCGGATCTCGTTAGATGATGTCTACAACTACCAATCGGTTATGCAAAGGTTGTATGGTGGTTGAAAGTCCATACGGGAAGACCTTGTGCATGTCAAGGGTGTATGGCGGTTGAAAGTCCATACATGGTAACCTTGAGGAAAAGCTAAGGTTGTATGGTGTTTAAAAGTCCATACATGGGAACCTTAGGAGATTGAGGTCAGTGGAGGTTGATGCCCACGGGAAGACCTTGGATTGGGTAGTGTGTAGGAAGCGTTGGGACACGCTTGTAATCCGCGTATCCGATCGGGTTGTAAGTTGGAAAGTGATTATGGTTGATCTCTTGGAAGCCAATATAATGTTCTTGATCATGTTGAGCATGGGATTGCTTGAAATGATGCATAGTTGCATGTGAAGCATGAGATTGCTTGAAATGATGCATGGTTGCATGTGAAGCGTGAGATGCTTGGTAAGATGCATTGTTGCATGAGATGTGTATGATGCTAGTGAAAGCATGTTACTTGTATGTTGAACAAGTGTTGGTTATCATTTGATAAATGATGCATGTGAGCATGGATTACCTATGTTGCATTGGAGTCATGTATGACTTGTTGTTAAAGGCATGTGAATATGATGTTATGGTTTTATGATGCCTTGGTTAAATGCATGTGAAAGAATATTTGAACTATGGTTTTAAATGGTTTCTTGCTTGATGTGGTTTCCAAGTTAAAGAAGGTATGTTGTGGAAAGGATGTGTTTTCCATGGTTTTGTTTAAGCTTGGCATATGGTGTTTATGCATGTTTTGAGCTTGATGTTGAAAAGAGTTTTCGAACAAGGTTTTGGAAAGCAAATCGGGTTGGTTTTAAAGACCCGCTGCATTGATGGTGTTTTGGTTTTGAGCATTCCTCACTAAGCATTATGTGCTTACGCTCCTTTTTGTCCATCAATGCAGATTCTTGAAGTTTGGGCAGCAAGGAGCAAGGGATTCAAGGTGGACTCCAATGGAGATGTATGTCTCGGTGAATAGCTATAGTTAATAAGGGCAATGGGGTAGAATCTCTCGGATTGTTGTTATTGTGATCGTATGTGTTGATCTTGAATGTTTAAATACTGTTGTTAATGTTGTTGAAACATGAATTGGTTTAATTGAGGTTGCTTTGAAAGGTTTGTGCTTAAATGGTTGCTTGTGTAGGAAGCATGCCTATAGTTTTGGGGCTTTCCTTATATGTTGAGTATATGTTGAATTGTTGATGCAAGTATGTCTCTTTTATGTTAAATTGCATGTTGGCAAAGTTTGGTGGCTTTTGGAGCATGTTTGAATGATCAATTGTGTGTTTAAATGAGCAAAATGCAACATTCTAGGCCTAGTGTTTCGGAACAGGTAACACCGTTTCGGAACGGGTGCCCTGCATGAACCCAGGCGTCCGAAACGGGTGCCACCGTTCCGAAACGGAATGTATTCTGCCCGACCCCCGTTGCGGAACGGCTCGTGTTTCGGAACGGGCTTGGCCTGTTTCGGAACGGGTGACCGTTGGGGGCTGACATGGGCGGTTAAATGTTTCAAAATGTTTGCATTTTGGTCCTGAATCTTGTTTGTGCAATTGTATGAGTTCGGGATGTCCGTTTGAGCTGAAATTTGGCAGAGAAGCATGAAACATGATTAATTTCAAGATGGTAACTTTAATTTGGGTTAAGTCCCTTAATTTATCAGAATTTACAATTTGGTCCCTAAAGTTGTAATTTGTTCAATTGGGTCCCTGTTTGATCTCTGATGTTTGTGATCTTTGAGCATGGTGTTTGTGTGATCACATCTAAGGTTAATGTGCATCTAGATAAGATTAAAAAGAAAAAAAAGGGTCGTTAATCAAGGTTGACTTTCGGGTTGACTTTGGTTTTCCCCGTGTAATCTTCGTAGTTCGGGTCAACCGTCCAGGCCGGGCTACGGGGGTTACATCACTAATGGAATATGAGCAGGTAATGGTTGAACCTTTTGGATTCTTTAAAAACTCACATCTTCCATTGCAGGTATTCTTTGAGGAACCAACATTGGTAGAATTCAAGCCATCAAAATCTCTACTGATGGAGATGTTCTAGGGGCCTAAAGAAAATGGGGTTTGGATCCACAAAGCTTTTCATAAAATTGGGTTTTCCCCTGACTTATATCGAATTATGGCAGAAGATTGCCACGGCAATTGGTTGCCAAAGCAATTGCCACTACAACGAAGGCTACATCCAACCATAACATATTTCGACGAGAATGAGGTAAGTAAATGGTTGGATATTGATATAATTTTCCTAATAATATATTCATGCCTTCAGAAAAAGTCGCAAGGTGGAACATATACATGGACTACAATGGAACACGAAAGAAAGATACATCCACCATGGTAACGCAAAAGGGAGTAGCTGCGAACACATTGGCCCAACTCTTTTTGGGAAATATTGTCACTCGGTGGAGGGTGCGGATGGACTATAAGAAGTATCGAAAATGACCCTTCTCAAGCTTTCTCATATATGTGTATAATTAGTTTTCAGGTTTTCTTTATTTTCCACATCAAGAAACAAAACCACCATGGTCATGAACCTCAAAACCATGGCAAGCCTGAGCTCACCCAAAGAAGCAAACATCTGCCCCAAAACCATTGCAAAAACGGATGAGACGGCGCATGCCTCGGCAATACCCGATGCCTCGGAAACCACTAAAGCGCATGCCTCGGCAGGACCTGTTGCCCCAGTAATGCCTACTGCTCATGCCCAGGTAACAACGCATGCCAATATATATGATGGATATGTTACAAGCCAACTCCCCCAACGCGCACACAACCATTGAGAGCCACCAAACGAGTCAAGCATATGGCAACGAGGAGACTGATCATTCGAAGCAATGACTCATCCGAGTCTCAACCACTCTAGTTTTCTTCTCTTTTGCCTTTATTTTCTTCCCTTAATTTTTGTGCATATATTTCCTATTTTATATATTGTGATTAAGACATTGAGGGAAATGTTTATCTTGAGTTTGGGGGTGTAGGTTTCACTGCCAAGGCACAGCCATACCGCGGCATTATAATATAAAAATGCAGTTTTGTTTAATAATTGTCAAAAAAAAAATTACTGCATGCATTGCCTTAACCGAATGAAGCTTATGCCTCGGCAATACTCTTTATCAATTGCCTTAGTTTAATTTTAATGAAATCTTCTTTCTTGTCAATAGATCTATCTCTCCTTACCATTGTTTTAAACTATTTAGAGCCTTTAATTCTAGGATGCATAAGGAAGATAACTTAGGAAAATGCTATTAGAACTTTTGAGAGTTTTATGACTTGAATGATTTAAGGAGTTCTAAGACACTTAGAGTATTCACTTGCTTAGATAAAAATTGGGTAAAAATATTATAAGTTAGAGCTACCTATAACCAGCTCTAGCTTAGAGAAAAGAAAGATACTAGAGGTGCCAAAAATTGGCTCTAGTTTAGACTTTAGATCACTAGAGGTGCTCGAAATTGACTCTAGTTGATTAGTTTGTTAAAAGCACTAGAGGTGCCCGAAACTTGCTCTAGTTAAAAAAATTCAACATTCCAAGGAAAAGTAAGATAGTTACTTAAGTGTACTTTGAACCCATATAACCATCTTGTTCATAATTTACTCATTATTTCTTATAGCTTGATCCTAGGGGATTCCTAAGGCATCCGAAGCATTAAGAGCCAAGAATAGTCATGGCCATTGTTTGGAGAGAAGAAGGAAAAGTAAGACAAAGGAGAAGGTTTATGAAAACTAAGGTTTGACAATTGATGGTTTGCATTGCTTGAAGACAAGTAATAGTTCGAGTTTGGGGGTGTGATAAGTGTCTAAAAGTTCTATATTTTCACCCTTTACATGGCAATTAATGCTCAAACTACACCCAACTGAGCTGCATTATGGCCCTTTATGCATTAATTACATTGTTTCTATCCTTGATCCTTACATTTGATTTATTTAATGAAAAAGGTATTGTTTTGATGCATTTTGGTGCTTGTGCAGATTTACTCACTGCTCCGGCAGGTGATGCCGCTTAGGCAATGAAGAAAATGGAGGTTGGTGTAGAACGAGCTTTCAACGAGCCCATATCAAGCTAGCCAAAGATGACAGTTTCTACTAAAGGAAGCTGGACCATGAAGATAAAGCCTTGCGGAACAGAACTAAATGCCAAGACATTGTACAACTAAACTTGTCGGCGGGCAAAATATGCAAAGTGGTAGTCGATTTGAAGAGCATAAAACGCTGAATTTTTCTACATACTTTACATGGAAATCGGAGTTTGGGAAGACGAAAAAAGCAGGGAAGGAAGGTTAAAGATGGAATTCGGTAAAAGTTTATAAAGTTCATTAAATTAAATAGATTCACCTCTTTAATAAAGACAAGTCCAGCTCCAACTTAACTTCCTATCCAAGAAAGACTTTGCCCCAAGCCTCCTCCTATTTAGAGAAGGCCAAGCCACCAAATTGAAATTGTCGAGTATTGAGAGTTTGAGGCTTAGCATGTTCTAGTTCTTTTCTTATGCTAGGATTATTTTGTTTAGTACTTGTGTGAAAACAATTGTAATTGTTTAGGTTTTTGTTAATGCAAATAAAGTTCAAGGTTTGCTTATTCTTGGCATTGAATTCATTCTTGCAAACTCATCGAGAGAGAGTATTGTGAGGTTAACTATTTGTCTAATATCGAGAGAGTTGGACTCACGAAACGAATAAGCATGGTTTTCATCCCGAACGGTGGAAGCTAACTCAACTTAGAGATAAGTTAGAGTTTCAACGGCTAAAAGAAGCATGAGATTGGTTGGTGTTTAACTTTGGTTTACACCGAGAGGTATTATCAAGGTCCATTCATCAGCACGATTTCGACCTTAGAGATAAGGAAGAGCTATGGAATGATGCTTTGACGAACCTTGACATCACTGCCGACCAGCAAGAGATTGTCGAGGCAGCACATCTTATTATCGCGGTAGGAACTAAGGACACTGCCGAGACAATTTAGTGTTCGTTGCATTCAAGAACCGGGACAAGATCAATTGGATTCCACACTACGATGCAACTTAATCCGGCCTACTCTTCTCTCTTATTCGACCTATCTATCTTTTTTTTTATTTTTCTTTAGTTTATTAGTTAGATAAAACCCTTCTTTGTCATCTGCACTCCAATTTTGCCTTCTTTGTTGTGGCAAAAACGGTCTGTCTTCAACAATGTCCCAAAGACAGTAGTCTTTTCCCTTGATGAAGTACATCATCATATTCTTCCAATAGGTATAATGCTCACCGTTGAAGAATGGTGGCTTGTCGATTGATTGCGTCATTTATCACCGGTTGATTGTTTGTTGATCGAGCTTGTCGAATCTTCTCAATAGGATGTTAATCCCTCTCAATTGAGCCTCGCTCTGATACCAATTGTTAGGCTCGATATCCTTCAACTGAATTGCTTGCCAAGTGTGGAAAAGATTGATTTTTGGGTGTTTTTGGTGGAAGCAAAATACAGACAAATAGACAAAGCATTTATAGTGGATCAAACTTCTAACAAGCTCTACATCCACTTCCTTAGCTCCCACTAAGGATTTTCAAACCAATTTCTCTAGAAATTCTTCCTCTTTTCAAGGCTTAGGAGGAAACCTTTACAACCTAGACTCACTCACAAAGTCTAGCAACCAAATGTCACAAACTAAGCTTTGGGAACACTCTCAAACAAGAGAAAATCTAGAAAACTGGAAATCCCTCTAAAAGGTATGTGTTTGCACTAATAAGCCTTCACCCAAAACCTAATACACTTGAGAGTACATTGACAATTAAGCTCAACAAGTGTAGTCTATACAAAGAGTGGGAATTTAAGCACTAAGATACGTTTGACATCATAATGTTGTTGACTTGTGGATCATTAGTCTTCTATAGATGCTTGGATGTCCCTTTTAAACTCCCAAATGAGCTTTTAGTCGTTGGAGACCGTTGGGGTTTAATAAGAGCCATTGGGACCTTTATTTCTCATAATAAATGCAGTTCTGGGGTTAACCATATCGATACACGGGTAGCCATATCGATACAGGTTCTTCAAGAACTAGTTGTTATGCTTTTTTCAGCTGATGTGTATTGTAAAGTGTCCATAAGTCCTATATTTCATGCACATTCCAACTCTTATTATTACTGTTTTTAAAAACATTTTAGACATAAGTAGGTGCATGTATAGCATTTTACAATATTTCGTTGTTCTGCCTTGCTTCTATGAATTATCATTTATTTGGTGAACAAGAGATAATGTTTTCGTGTATTCTTGTATGTAGGTACTAACTGCTGAAAGAGGGGACCGAGGAGCGGAGGACACGCGCCCTGTAAAGCAAAAACTACTGAATCTATCACCGATATATGTAGCAGCGGCCATGGCTATCGAAGCGAAATTCTCAATCTTACTTGCGGACTAAGGCAAACAAGATAGAGTCTATATTCCACGCAAAGAATTCGGCATTTAAAGCCATATTAAAGATGGAAAGCTACTTTCGAGGACTTCTACTTTAAGGAGAACTTAAACTAGTATTGAGTCTATAAATACCAATTGTACTCCTAGTTCAAATCATCCTAGGTTTTCTATAGACTTTTCTTGTGTTCTTTACTGCTGCCATGTTCTAAACTCCATTTGGGTTAGGGTTATGTTGTAACTAGTGTGAAACGGTTGTTTTAGGTTTTGAATTATTTTTTAATAAAATATTCTGAGTTTACTTAATCCATTGTTCTTCATTCTTTCAATCATTCTACACTAGTCGTTTGAGAGAATCCATTTGTCGGGCACGAAAGTGCAAGGCTCACGAAAGGGTTAAGTACGGTCACAATGTGTTGAGGCTTGACTAACTTGGTTCCACACCAGTCTACAAGTTTTAGCGACTAAAAGGGATTATCAACCGAGACGACTAGCCTGTGTTAGGTTGACACTGAGATTTCTAGGTATTGCCTACGTCACGCTAGCTCTCTAGCATCCTAACCTAGAAATAGAAGGGATCATTGTCGACTATCCTGTCGAACTTGGAGTATCTGCCAGACTTATCGTCAGGACTTCTTTCCATTCCACATGTCGAGATAGTACACCCCTGCAGTGGCAGTGACCTGCGGCGGCCGCGTGACAGGATCGTAGTTTGCCGCCCGCCATACCCGCCGAGGCAGCATATCGTGGTAGCAGAAAATAACTCATACATTTTACAACGCAGTTTTCACACTAAGTGGCAGCATAACCCTGCATGCTCTATCAACCTGATTGTCTTCTTTTGTACTTGTGTTTTCGTTTACTTTCTATCCAAACCAACCATTCACTTGTTTTTTACTTTACCTTTTGTACGAAAAAAATGAGACAAGATGTCCAATCCTCGTGGGATTCGACATCTTTTATTGTAACCCCTTTAGCCCGGCCTAGACGGTTGACCCGAACTACGAAGATTACACGAGGAAAATCAAAGTCAACCCGAAAGTCAACCTTGATTAACGACCCTTTTTTCTTTTTAATCTTGTCTAGATACAAGTTAACCATAGGTGAACACTCAAGAAACATATATGAGTAAGGCACAGCGATCGGATTTCAGAAAGGGACTCAATTGCACAATATACAAATTTTAGGGACCAAAACATAATTTCTGTAAATTAGAAGGTTGTAACTGATTTTAAAGTTACCAATATGAAATTAGTCATATTTCATGCTTCTCTATCAAAATTCAACTTATTTGGACATCTCAAACTCAAGCAATTGCAACATCAACATTTGGGACTAAAATGTAAAGCTTGCAAACTACAGCACCATTCAAATCAGTGCCCAACGGTCACCTGTTTCGAAACGATCACCTGCTGTATCGGAACGAGGACCGAAACGGCGTTGACCGTTCCGAAACGCGGGTTGGTTCCGAGACTGGTTCCGAAACATGGCCTTCTAGTAGCTAAAACGTTTCGGAACGCCCCTTAGCGTTTCGAAACACGAAGGCAATTTCAGGCCCCCGTTTCGAAACACTAGAGGGTGTTTCAATACAGTCTGCCCAGAAACTACAGATTTTGCTGGTTTTTCATACATAAATCCATTCAAACTCATCCTAATGACTTTCCAAACATACCAACAAGTCATCATACATAAAAGGTGCAAGATTAGAACTCCTTAACACATTCATAGCATCAAACATGATATTTCACATGTCTAGAGGCATGCTTCCTATTATCCAAAGCCAAGTAAACAAACAAACTTCAAAACAAGCATTAAAAGGCCATTTACAATCCAAATCAACCAAGATAAACATGCCACAACCACAAGGAGTTTAATACATCTCCCAAAAACAAAGTTTAGATCCCCATTACCATATTACCAAAACTAATAGTGTATGAAAACATCACCATACATGAGCTTGGTTTCCCTTGGACACTCTTAGCTTCCTTGTTGCCCTTAAACACTTCAATTATCTGCATTATTGGTAAAAGAGAGAGCGTAAGCATAAATGCTTAGTGAGGCATGCTCTAAAAAAACCAACACAATAATGCATTTTTAGGAAACACTTTCAACAAAGCTTTTAAACACATGCTCATCTCTTTTCATGCAACCTTGGATACTTTACAAGCATCTCATGCTTCATTACATTCAATACATTATATTGGCTTTCAAGTGATAGTTCATAACCATTTACAAACGCAAAACAAAATCGGATACGTGGATTACAAGTGTTGTCCCACACGCTTCATACACACTACCGGCTTAACAAGGTGGAGTTTATCGGTACAATCACAACCCCTCAACACCCGTGATAGAGTTTAACGGTACAATCACAACCCCTCAACATCACTCATCGGTAGTTGTATAATTCCACTAACGAGAGTAAGGGACACATAACACAAGATCCACACACGGACTTTCAACCACCATTGTGATCTTACCTCACTCGTTAGGGTACTTGGATGGAGTTTACGGTACAATCACAACCCCTCAACATCCAAGGCGGCTTTACTTACGGTGCACCCAAACCTATAGCCGGCTAACTATATTCGATTCAAGTACTTTAAAACCATTTCATCACTTGCCAATATACATCAAATACCATCATCAATTCACTGTTTTAAAGCATTAATCAAAGCCATTAAACATCATGCATCTCCATGCATCATTACCAATTTAATATCATGCCAAAACAAGGATCTCTTACCTTGAGCATCCTTCAACTCATGGCTTTCAAAATCAGCATTAACCATGCTAAAACATGCTTTCAAAATAGTAAATAAACATGCAATTTATAACAAAAGCATCAAACCGCATCTTAGCACTTCCAAGGGAGTTTTTTCCGAAAACTTACTCTTGAGCTTAGCTAAGTTGTTTAGACTTAAACTAAGCTCCCAAAACCTCCAAATAATCGTTTCAAAGCTGGAAAACCATCTCCACTCACCAATTACGTTTCGCTTGCTTGTCGAAATTCCAATTAAGCTTCCAAATCAACTTCAAAGGTGTCCGAAGATGTATCCCCTGTTTTAGACACATCAAAGCAGAGGATTAATGCATCATCATGCATTGAAATCTTCAGCCAACACACCTAAACTCGCTGCTCTACCTAAAACCAACATTTCGTCTACCAAACACAACCGAAATCACCTCCAAACTCTTTCAAAACTTTACCCAGCCAAGATCCATCACTTCTAATCATTTCTAAACATCAATTAACATCCAAAATAAACCTAAACTCGTCCTTATACCTCCAGCTATAACAGAACACCAAAAACACCTCAAAAACCACCATTTTCTTGAGTAAAAACTTAGGAAACACAACCTATTCGGGATTGCATTGATAAAACCTCATTTCTAACATCATTTAATATCCAAAATACATTAAATAACCACCTCAAAACAAAGCCCAATCAATATCAACAAAATTCTTCAAGATCTCTTCCAAAATCTTTAGTTTTAAGAAAAAATCAAGTCTCTAACATTAAAACCATTTATAAAAGTTAAATTAAAGATTGACAACTTGGGAATTTCAGTAAAGAACTGAGTATTTGGAGGAGAAGAACAATCTTACCTCTAAATGGTGATTCCTCCTTGATTTGGGCAAAATTCCATGAAAAATCAATGTGGAAATCAAAAGGTTTTGTTGCTAGATTGATTATGAAACAATGGGTGATAGAAATCTCATCAAATGAGGTGAAGATCAAAGTGATTTGTGTTGGAGAAAATGTGTTTGGATGATGGGATTTTGAGAGAAAAAGAAATGAGAGAAAATTTGGAAAAGGTAGTTATGAGAATCTAAAAGTAGTTTCCATCTTTATTTCATTTAATTAAAACAATAATGAAATCACCCAAATTAAGGAAAAATCTGGAGAAAAATATTTTGGGTAATTAGCTCCTTAAAGATTCAAAGTTTCAATCCTTTTCAAAATAGTCACCATAAAATTTTTCAAAAATCGCATTTTGGTCACTACTCCGAAATGTAGTATTTCCAAACCTTATTTTGTAAAATTGATTTTACTACTCTCTTATATATATTAAAAGAGGATTTTTAGATATTTTTCCATATTTTTAAAGCATTCCGAACTAGGCTTTCTCTAAAACCTCCTTTTATATTCGAACCGTTTCTCAAACCGGTCCGACCAAACCCTAAACTTCTAAGCCCAAAATTGGGGTGTTACAACTCTCCCCCCTTAAGAAATTTCATCCTCGAAATTTACCTGGAGGAAAAAGGTAAGGAAACTGCTTCTTCATGTCATCCTTCCTTTCCCACGTGGCTTCCTCAACACCACGATGCTTCCACAACACCTTAACCAATTCAATGGTCTTGCCTCGAAGAACTTTACTGTCCGAATCTAGAATTTCAACCGGCTCTTCATCATAGGTCAAGTCTGGATTCAACTCCACTTCCTCCACATGCATAACCTGCGAAAGATCCGATCTATACCTCCGAAGCATAGAGACATGAAACACATCATGTATCTTTTCCAACTCTTGCGGCAACCTCATCTTGTAAGCAACAAGACCCACACGTTCAATCACCTCGTATGGTCCAATATACCTAGGGCTCAACTTACCCTTTCGGCCAAACCTCATCACCTTCTTCCAAGGCGAAACCTTCAAAAACACACAGTCACCCACCACAAACTCAATCCCCTTACGCTTCAAATCCGCGTAAGACTTCTTTCGATCAGAAGCTACCTTCAACCGCTCACAAATGAGCTTCACCTTCTCGGTGGTTCCTTTCAACAAAGCCAGCATCGAGACCAACTTCTGACCCGTTTCAGCCCAGCAAAGAGGAGTTCTACACTTCCTCCCATACTAGGCTTCATAAGGTGCCATTTGAATACTTGCCTGATAGCTATTGTTATAAGCAAACTCCACAAAAGGCAAATGCTTCTCCCATGAACCTTGAAACTCAATCACACAGCACCTCAACATATCTTCCAGCACTTGGATAACACGCTCAGATTGTCCATCTGACTGTGGATGATAAGAAGTACTGAAATTTAACCGTGTACCCAAAGCTTGATGAAAACACTCCCAAAAACGCCATGTAAACCTCTGATCTCTATCTGACACTATAGATTTTGGCACACCATGCAGTCGCACAATCTCAACAATGTACAGCTCTGCAAGCTTATCCAAGGTATACGTGGTATGCACAGGTAAGAAATGCGCACACTTCGCAAGGCGATCCACATTCACCCACACCGAATTCTTCTTCGATGGTGACAAAGGCAAACCAGACACAAAGTCCATGGTAATCCTTTCCCACTTCCACTCAGGAATCCTCAACGGTTGCAACAACCCTAAAGGAAACTTATGCTCAGCCTTAACCCGCTGACAAACCATGCACTTACTTATGTACTCTGCAACATCTTTCTTCAATCCCACCCAATAGTACTCATCCTTCAGATCACGATACATCTTTGTACTACCAGGGTGCATAGCAAAAGGACTACTATGAGCTTCAGTCAGAATAGTACGCCTCAACTCCACATCATTCGGCACTACTATCCGACTACCAAAACATAGAACTCCATCATCATTAAAACAGAAATCCGATGGTCTATCCTCAGCAATATCTTGAACATGTGGTACCAAAGAATCATCCAATAACTGCTTATCCTTTATCAACTGAACCAAAGATGGTTTCACTTGCAATTCAGCCACAAGACCCCCATCTTGCGGAATACTCAGGCTGGCAAACATAGCCCTTAGCTCCACCGCCACCTTCCTACTCAAGGCATCTGCTACAACATTAGCTTTTCCCGGATGGTACTCGATCGTCAAGTCATAATCTTTTAGCAACTCCACCCAACGTCGTTGCCTAAGATTCAACTCTTTCTAAGACATCAGATACTTCAAACTCTTGTGATCCGTGTACACAGTACACTTCTCACCAAACAGATAATGTCTCTAAATCTTCAAAGCAAAAACTACCGCAGCTAACTCAATATCATGCGTAGGATAATTGCGCTCATGCACCTTCAACTGGCGCGATGCATAAGCCACCACCTTACCCTCTTGCATTAGCACACACCCCAACCCAACATAAGATACGTCACTATACACCACAAACTCTTTCCCTGATTCAGGTTGAACCAAGATAGGATCTTGTGTCAAAGCTGCCTTAAGCTTCTCAAAAGCCTGCTACCTTGCTTCTGTCCACTCATACTTGACATCCTTTTGCAATAACTTCGTCAAAGGGGCAGCAATCTTTGAAAACCCATCCACAAACCTCCGGTAATATCCTGCCAACCCAAGGAAACTACGGACTTCATGAACAGACTTAGGAGGCTTCCAATTCGTCACCGCTTCAATCTTCTGAGGATCAACACGAATCCCCTCAGTAGAAACCACATGACCAAGGAAAACAAGTTCCCTAAGCCAGAATTCACACTTGCTCAACTTAGCATAAAGCTGATTCTCTAACAGCGCTTGCAACACAATCCTCAAATGCCCCTCATGCTCCTCCTCAGTACCAAAATACACAAGAATATCATCAATGAACACCACAACAAACTTGTCCAAGTATTCATGGAACACTCTATTCATCATGTCCATAAAAGCTGCAGGAGCATTCGTCAAGCCAAACGGCATTACAAGGAACTCATAATGCCCATACCTCGTCCTAAAGGTTGTTTTTGGCACATCCACATCTTTAACCATAAGCTGGTAGTAACCTGACCTTAAGTCAATCTTGGAAAACACAGCCGCTCCCCGAAATTGATCAAAAAGATCATCAATCCTCGGCAAAGGATATCGATTCTTGATAGTCAACTTGTTCAGTTGACGATAATCGATGCACATTCTCATAGTGCCATCCTTCTTCTTCACAAACAAGACCGGTGCACCCCAAGGTGACACACTCGGCCGAATGAAACCACGATCAAGCAACTCCTGAAGTTGCGTCTTCAACTCTTTCAACTCCTTTGGTGTCATTCGATAGGGAGCAATGGACACTGGAGTTGTCTTTTCATACAGCTCAATTCCAAACTCCACCTCTCGACTAGGCGGTAATCTAGGTAACTCCTCCGGAAACACTCCAGAAAACTCACAAACAGTTTTGATATCTTGAACGCGCACCTCCTTCGAACTTGGATTCATCACAAAGGCTAGATAAGCCCCACAACCTTGCCTCAGCATTCGACTTGCTTCCAACGTGGACACCACATTGGCAAGAAACTTCACATTCTCACCAACCACCACTACCTCATAATCATCCGCAAGTTTCAACGGAACTCGCTTTTTCTCAAAATCCACTACAGCTCGATGTTCAACAAGCCAATCCATACCAAGGATTACATCAAAACCATAGAATTGCAATTCCATGAGGTCAACAAGTAAAACATGGTTTTGCACTTTCAAGGGACATCTTCTATACAACTTCCGTGTTACGACTGTCTCACCAAAGGAACTAGTCACACGCATACCAACATCCAAAGACTCAACAGGTAAACCAAGCATTTGAGCATGTTCACGCAATATGTATGAGTGTGTAGATCCAGAATCAATCAAGGAAAGTAATGACAAGGATTGCAAAGTAAAGGTACATGCGATCACATCCGTATCATTCCTCCCCTCACGCTGAGCATACACTCGAGCCTGGCCACCACCCTCAGGTTGAACAGCCACCACATGCGCCACATTCCTCCCACCATCATCTCTGCGCTGGAAGTTACCAAGGTCGCGCCCACGACCTCTCTGTGGTGCAACTACCCCAGGAGCAAGTCCCTAACCACCACCGGCCAACAAAGGACACTCCCTCCTCATGTGATCTGCCGAACCACAATTCCAGCATGAATTACCTGTCACTGTAACAGGAGCCTGAACCTCCCTCGTTCCTCGAGGACAATCTCGCCTCAAATGACAACGAGATCCACACGTCCAGCACGTGTTCTGATCAGCCCTCATCCTATCTCCCTGAACAGGTGCACCATGTCCCCCATTACCACGCCTAGCAGAAGACTGATACCTCTTATCTCGTCCTCTTTTATTCCGTCCACCACCAGAACTATGATCAGCAGCTCTTTTTCTCGATCTAGAACTAACGCCTCTGGAAGACAAACCCAAGTTCTGCTCGATGTCCTTCGTTCTACTCACAAGCACATCAAAATCTGTATACTCAGCCGCAAGCATAAAAGTCTTCACGTTCGTTACCAATCCATAACGGAAACGCTCACACCTCTCCCGCTCATCAGGGATTAGCTCAGGTGCATACTGACTAAGGCGGACAAACTGAATCTCATACTTGGCTACCGTCATGCTTCCTTGCACAAGAGAAATAAATCCTCTTTTCTTCTCATCTAGGTATTGCACACCCAGATACTTCCGCTTGAACGCATTCAAGAAGAACGTCCAAGTCACGTCATTGTCCTCCATTCCAGAGACATTTGTTGTCCACCACGTATAAGAATCATCATGCAGCAATGACACCACACAACCCAACTTCTACACATTATTGCATGTAACCCCCTTAACCCGGCCTAGACGGTTGACCCGAATTAAGAAAGTCACACGGGGAAAACCAAAGTCAACCCGAAAGTCAACCTTGATTAACGACCCTTTTTTTCTTTTTAATCTTATCTAGATGCACATTAACCCTAATTGTGATCACACAAACAACATACTCAAAGATCACAAACATCGGAGATCAAACAGGGACCCAATTGAACAAATTACAACTTTAAACTTCAATTAAACATCACCAAATCATACCACATAATCAATCAACATGCAGGAACCATAATTGCATCACCCATTCAACATATAACCATCACATATGAAAAACCCCAATTTTAATGGCATGCTTCCTACTTAAGCTAACCATTCATGCATAAACCTTCATAGCCAAGCGATAAGAATCCAAACCAAAAACCAACAATTCAAATCAACATTCAACATACTTAGGGAGTTCCAACATCTCCCAAAAACACACTCATAGGTCCCCCATTGCCAAATCACCCCAAAAGCTAAAAGTACTTATAAAACCTTCATACATTGAGCTTTACTTGAACTTGATTGCTTGCCCTCTCTTGCTGCCCCTCAAGGTACTCTAATGCTCTGCATTATTGAATTAAGAAAACGAGAGAGCGTAAGCAAAAGCTTAGTGAGGCATGCTCTTTTAAAACAATTCAATAATGCAATTAAAACCATTTACAAAACATGCTTACATTCAACCTTTGCACATGCTCAAAAGCACACTTAAAACAAGCCATCTCATGCTTTAACATTTCATTAAAAACAAGCATCTCATGCTTCAATATAAACATTAAAACAAGCATCTCATGCTTCACAATATTCATAACGTGTCATATTGGCTCAAGTGATACATTTCATTTATTAAAACAAGTTCACAACTTTCCCCAAGGACTTTTAAACACCTTGGCCCCAAGGACTTTTAAACACCTTGGCCATGGACTTTTAAACACCATGAATGAGGACCACACAAGGACTTTTAACCACCTTTGTGTCCAATGCTTGAATTACCCCAAGGACTTTTAAACACCTTGGCCCCAAGGACTTTTAAACACCTTGATGTTCTTAAGTAACAAGGCTCACTCAAGGACTTTTAACCACCTTAGTGACCTTCACTTTTACAAAACATCACTTGCCAATATACATCTTATACATCATATAATCCACTGTTTTAAAGCATTAAACCAAGCCATTTACAACATGCATTTCAAAGCATTAAACCACATCATTACAATGTATTAAATCAAGGAACTCCTACCTAGAGTTACCTTCACCACATGGCTTAAAACATCAGCAATTATCATGCTAAAACATGCTTTCAAAACAGTAATTAAAACATGCAAATCATCATCTTGCATTACATCAAAGTCATGGCCACCACTAGAGAGTAAATCCGAAAACTTACACTTGAGCTTAGCAAAGTTGTTTAGACTTAAACTAAGCTCCCAAAACCTTCAACCCTTGGTTTTAAAGCTGAAAATCCATTTTCACAAATGCACTCACCAATTTCCACTTTGCTTCAAGCCAAAGCACCAAATCAAGCCTCCGGATCAACAACTCTTGGATCCAAGGATGCCTCCCCTGTTTCAACACATCAAAGCAGAGGATTAATGCATCATCATGCATTAATTGCTTCAATGAAAGCACCTAAACTCGCTGCTCTCATTCAACCTCCATTTTCGGCCACTAAACACAACCGAAAATGCATCCAAAACACTTCCAAACAAAGCCCAGCCATAAACCAGCAAAACCTCACTTCCATTAACATCAAAGAACATCTAAAAACAATCTAACAACATCCTTATACCTCCAGCAACATCAGATCACCAAGATCACCTCAAAAACTACCTTGAAACACAAGCTAAACTTAGGAAACTCAACCTATCCGGGATTGCATCAATCAAAACTCATTTCCTTATCAATTTAGAGATCATTTAACATCAAAAACACCTCTCAAATCACAGATCTAACAGATCTAACGAAAATCATGTGAAATCATCAAAATCTTGCATAAATAGCCAAGATCCATAAATCAACTTAAAAGCCTTTAATAAAACATCAATTTAGGATTGGAAACTTAGGAATTTCAGTAAAGAACTTAAAGTTCAGAGGAGAAGGACGTTCTTACCTCCAAACTTGAGTTTCTCCTCTTTTTGGAATGAAAATCCTTGATGAAACTTGTAGCAATTGAAGTGGTTTTGAAGAAACAATGATTAGGGATCAAATGAGAGTTGAAAGGAGGAATTTAGGTGAGAAAATCAGAAACAAAACTCTGGAAATGGAGTGTTTGGGTTGAGAGAAAAAGAGAGAAAGAAAATAGAAAAGTTTGTTATGAAATTAGCCAAAATGAGATTTCCCTCCTTTTTGATATCTTTAAAAATCAGAATTATAACTCAAAATATCTTAGAAAAATCTGGAGAAACTCCCTTTGGGTAAATAGCTCCTTAAAGATTCAAAGTTTCAACCCTTTATAAAATAGCCACCAAACTTTCAAAAATTACATTTTGGTCACTAGCCAAAATGTCACCCTTCCAAAACTCATTTTCCAAAATTGATTTCACAGTTCACTTAATTATATTAAAAGATGATTTTAGAACATTTTTCCATATTTTTAATGCAACCCGAACTAGGCTTTCCTAATTTAACCTCTTACGATTCGAACAGCACTTTGACCGACCGGTCAACGCCCAAGACTTCTAAGCCCAAAACCGGGGCGTTACATTGCAGTTCATTTGCCCCAAAATCCTCTTGGTGCTTTCAAAACAAGATTCAGATCCTTCAGGAGATAAACCTCTGAACTTAGCCCCTTCCAGACTGCGAAGACGTTCCAAAGGTAATCTCACATTAGTATCACCCTGATGCGCAGCTCCGTGAGCTCCAGCTACTGCTGCCTGAAAGGCTCCAGCAATAGCCTGAATCAACACACTCATGTCAGGAGCAGCTTGCCCCTGCACACCTTCAGGTCCAGCGACCCCAGCACCAGCACCAGCACCAGCATTACCACCCCCAACACCACCACCACCGGGTGGTCCACCACCAGGGGAGGGGGTAAATCCACAACATTCTCCTCATTCTCATTCTGAGCCATAGCTCTTGTATTCATTCTCATTTCTCTACGCGGCCCCATTTACAAGAAAACAATGCACTGACACAAATGCAATAAACATAATTAGGCTCAACAAGGTAAGTAATCCAAGTACTCAAGCTATTTTTCGAAAACAATTCCTTTCATTAGTTTTGATACGGCAATGGGATCCCCTAACACATTCCAACATAGCATATCATCACAATGGAAACCATGCATCACTATTCATACAACATTCTTTCAACCAAAAGGCTTATCATGCAAATACGCATACATCATCCACACAACAAATCCCAAAGATACGAGAACTAAGCTCTGATACCACCAAATGTAACCCCCTTAGCCCGGCCTAGACGGTTGACCCGAACTACGAAGATTACACGAGGAAAATCAAAGTCAACCCAAAAGTCAACCTTGATTAACGACCCTTTTTTCTTGTTAATCTTGTCTAGATACATTTTAACCCTAGGTGAACACTCAAGAAACATATATGAGTAAGGCACAGCGATCGAATTTCAGAAAGGGACTCAATTGCACAATATACAAATTTTAGGGAGCAAAACGTAATTTCTGTAAATTAGAAGGTCGTAACTGATTTTAAAGTTACCAATATGAAATTAGTCACATTTCATGCTTCTCTGTCAAAATTCAACTTATTTGGACATCTCAAACTCAAGCAATTGCAACATCAACATTTGGGACTAAAATGTAAAGCTTGCAAACTATAGCACCATTCAAATCAGTGCCCAACGGTCACCTGTTTCAAAACGATCACCTGTTGTATCGGAACGAGGACCGAAACGGCGTTGACCGTTCCGAAACGTAGGTTGGTTTCGAGACTGGTTCCGAAACATGGCCTTCCAGTAGCCAAAACGTTTCGGAACGCCCCTTAGCATTTCGAAACACAAAGGCCATTTCAGGCCCCCGTTTCGAAACACTAGAGGGTGTTTCGATACGGTATGCCCATAAACTGCAGATTTTGCTGGTTTTTCATACATAAATCCATTCAAACTCATCCTAATGACTTTCCAAACATACCAACAAGTTATCAAACATAAAAGGTGCAAGATTAGAACTCCTAAACACGTTCATAGCATCAAACATGATATTTCACATGTCTAGAGGCATGCTTCCTATTATCCAAAACCATGTAAACAAACAAACTTCAAAACAAGCATTAAAAGGCCATTTACAATCCAAATCAACCAAGATAAACATGCCACAACCACAGGGAGTTTAATACATCTCCCAAAACAAAGTTTAGATCCCCATTACCATATTACCAAAACTAATAGTGTATGAAAACATCGCCATACATGAGCTTGGTTTCCCTTGGACACTCTTAGCTTCCTTGTTGCCCTTAAACACTTCAATTATCTGTATTATTGGTAAAAGAGAGAGCGTAAGCATAAATGCTTAGTGAGGCATGCTCTAAAAAAACCAACACAATAATGCATTTTTAGGAAACACTTTCAACAAAGCTTTTAAACACATGCTCATCTCTTTTCATGCAACCTTTCATACTTTACAAGCATCTCATGTTTCATTACATTCAATACATTATATTGGCTTTCAAGTGATAGTTCATAACCATTTACAAACACAACACACAATCGGATACACGGATTACAAGCGTTGTCCCACGCGCTTCATACACACTACCGGATTAACAAGGTGGAGTTTATCGGTACAATCACAACCCCTCAACACTCGTGATGGAGTTTAACGGTACAATCACAACCCCTCAACATCACTCATCGGTAGTTGTATAATTCCACTAACGAGAGAAAGGGACACATAACACAAGATCCACACACGGACTTTCAACCACCATTGTGATCTTACCTCACTCGTTAGGGTACTTGGATGGAGTTTACGGTACAATCACAACCCCTCAACATCCAAGGTGACTTTACTTACGGTGCACCCAAATCTATAGCAGGCTAACTCTATCCGATTCAAGTACTTTAAAACCATTTCATCACTTGCCAATATACATCAAATACCATCATCAATTCACTGTTTTAAAGCATTAATCAAAGCAATTAAACATCATGCATCTCCATGCATCATTACCAATTTAATATCATGCCAAAACAAGGATCTCTTACCCTTAGCATCCTTCAACTCATGGCATTCAAAACCAACATTAACCATGCTAAAACATGCTTTCAAAACAGTAAATAAACATGCAATTTAAAACAAATACATCAAACCACATCTTAGGACTTCCAAGGGAGTTTTTCCGAAAACTTACTCTTGAGCGTAGCTAAGTTGTTTAGACTTAAACTAAGCTCCCAAAACCTCCAAATAATCGTTTCAAAGCTGGAAAACCATCTCCACTCACCAATTATGTTTCGTTTGCTTACCGAAACGCCAATTAAGCTTCCAAATGAACTTCAAAGGTGTCCGAAGATGTCTCCCCTGTTTTAGACACATCAAAGCAGAGGATTAATGCATCATCATGCATTGAAATCTTCAGCCAACACACCTAAACTCGCTGCTCTACCTAAAACCAACATTTCGGCTACCAAACACAACCTAAATCACCTCCAAACTCTTTCAAAACTTTACACAGCCAAGATCCATCACTTCTAATCATTTCTAAACATAAATTAACATCCAAAATAAACCTAAACTCGTCCTTATACCTCCAGCTATAACAGAACACCAAAAACACCTCAAAAACCACCATTTTCTTGAGTAAAACTTAGGAAACACAACCTATTCGGGATTGCATTGATAAAACCTCATTTCTAACATCATTTAATATCCAAAATACATTAAAGAACCACCTCAAAACATAGCCCAATCAATATCAACGAAATTCTTCAAGATCTCTTCCAAAATCTTTAGTTTTAAGCAAAAATCAAGTCTCTAACATTAAAACCATTTATAAAACTTAAATTAAGGATTGACAACTTGGGAATTTTAGTAAAGAACTGAGTATTTATAGGAGAAGAACAATCTTACCTCTAAATGGTGATTCCTCCTTGATTTGGGCAAAATTCCATGAAAAATCAATGTGGAAATCAAAAGGTTTTGTTGCTAGATTGATTATGAAACAATGAGTGATGGAAATCTCATCAAATGAGGTGAAGATCAAAGTGATTTGTGCTGGAGAAAATGTGTTTGGATGATGGGATTTTGAGAGAAAAAGAAATGAGAGAAAATTTTGGAAAAGGTAGTTATGAGAATCTAAAAGTAGTTTCCATCTTTATTTCATTTAATTAAAACATTAATTAAATCACCCAAATTAAGGAAAAATCTGGAGAAAAACATTTTGGGTAATTAGCTCCTTAAAGATTCAAAGTTTTAATCCTTTACAAAACAGTCACCACTAAACTTTTCAAAAATCGCATTTTGGTCACTACTCTGAAATGTAGTATTTCCAAACCTTATTTTGTAAAATTGATTTCACTACTCTCTTATATGTATTAAAAGAAGATTTTTATATATTTTTCCATATTTTTAAATCATCCCGAACTAGGCTTTCCCTAAAACCTCCTTTTATATTCGAACCGTTTCTCAGACCGGTCCGACCAAACCCTAAACTTCTAAGCCCAAAATTGGGGTGTTACATTTATACTATAACTTGGCAGGAGTGTGCACTTGCACTCTCAAAAAAGGGAACACCTACACGCCCTACAAATTTTTGGCGTCGTTGTCGGGGATTGGTAACAGTGAATTTCATTTTTCAATTTCTGCACCTTTTATTTACTTTTTATTTTATTTTTATTTTTAATCGAAAAAAAAAAAATTATTGTGTCCTTTGCAAGTGCATGACCAGGGCCAACCCTAAGGGAAACCTTATCATTTACGACGATCTCGAGCGCGAAACGAGAAGGATTAAAAAGGAGCTCATGGAAATTTTAAAGAACAGATGAGTCAAAGGAAAAGCATAGGAAGAAACCATGGTAAACGATGACCCCCCCAAATGATGCCATGAATGGCAGGGGCGGGCAGCATGATTTGCCGCCCAGAGGACCACAAGAACAACAGAGGCAAGACCCCCTTGATCTACTCATGCCGCAACAGGTGCAGACAACTAGAAATTACCTGGAACATGACTTCCAAAGGTTTGAGCCAATAGTGACAGAACCAGAGATAGGGGTGGACCATTTTGAGCTAAACCCCGTCATGTTCAACATGCTAAATACACTAGGGCACTTCGGAGGGACTGCCATAGAAGATTCTCGGTAGCATCTACGAGGTTCCCTGGATATTTACCGAGCATTCAAGATACATGGGGTTCACCATGATGTACTACGGCTGAGGCTATTTCCCTATTCACTGAGGGATATGGCGAAACAGTGGCTAAATAACCAGCCAGCCGGATCTTTTAATACATGGACGGAGCTCGGCAAAGACTTTCTAGACCGTTTCAGCCCGTCCAATGTCACTGATAGGCTGCGGAATGAGGCATGGGAGCGGTATCAAAAAATGATGAATAATTATCCGCTTCACGGTCTACCGGCTTGGACTCAAGTATCTATATTTTACAATGGGGTTAACTACCCAACGCGAATGATGATAGATGCCTCGGTCAACGAGGTCATCCTAGATAGACCTCCAGAGGAAGCATTGCGACTGCTGAACATAGCCGCTAAAAACGATTACAACTACCCGACAGCTCGCCGAGGTGGCATAAGGCGGCCAACAATTGCAAATGAGATAGAAGCCTCAGATTTCGTAAATGCCCGCCTCGACACTCTGACGGAGCTGGTGATGAAGATGGTGCAATCCCTTGGGAAGGTCCATGAAGTAAAAGTTGTTGAGCCATTCTATGGTGAATGAGGAGCGACCACGATTCCTCTTCCTGCACTCCAACTGCAAACTATATGAGAGGATACGAGAGGAATAGCAGGCCCACCCAGAACACCTATAATCATGGCTGGAGGAACCATCCCAACTTTTCCTGGAGCAACCCAAAGACAGTTGCCAACCCACAATAGCTCCAGGGAGGCTAACATCAGAACCAGTCCCGACAGCAGACTCAGCATCCACAACACAACAATTCACTAGAAGCTACTCTGCAAACTTTTATGAAACAAACTAGTGAATTTATTGCTCATACAACTAAATTTATGAAAAAACTAAGTCTTTTATGGACAGGACCGAGATGAAGATGAACAACCAGGAGGCTGCCATAAAGAACCTGGAGACCCAGTTTGGGTAGTTCACTGAAATCTACAACAGCTGGACTATGGGTGCATCATCTAGCAGCTCACAAGCAGCCGCCAAACCCACTTACGAGCATTGCAAGGCTATATCAACAAGAAGTGGGAAGCAGTAAGATGGACCTAGGATGGTAGAACAGCCAGAAGTGCCACCAGACTAGACAAGCAAGCCTGCCACAACAGCACCAACACTTGTCGTTCCAGCAGCAACAATAGCCGCCCCAGTAGCAGAACATGACAGTGGCTCTGAAAATGATGATCCTCCCTGGAATAAGCCCCAAAGCAAGAAGCACATAGAGGACATTCGTCTGCCAGCACCGTTCCCCAAAAGCTCAAGCAACAGCCACAGGAGAACCAGTTCAGAAAGTTCCTAGATATTCTGAAACAGGTGCATATCAATATACCTCTGGTATAATCCATACAAAGCATGCCAAACTATGCTAAGCATCTCAGGGACATGGTTTCTAAGAAGAAGAGGATAGGGAAATTCGAGACAGTGGCTATCACTAAAGAGTGTATGGCTCTGTTGCATAACAAGCTGCCGCCTAAGCAGACAGATCCAGGCAGCTTTGTTATACCATGCAGACTAAACAGCACACACAAGACCAGGGCTCTATGTGACTTGGGAGTCAGCATAAACCTGATGCAAAAGGCCGTCTTCAACAAACTAGGTATTGGACCTGCCAAACCGACCTCTGTAATGCTTAAACTTGTTGATCACTCATTTGTGCAACCAGAGGGAAAGATCGAAGATATCCTGCTTAAGGTGGGCAACCTGATCCTCCCCGCTGACTTCCTCATCTTAGATTGTGAGGCCGACGAGAAAGCCCCTATCATTCTTGGGCGACCCTTCTTGGCCATGGGCAGAACGCTTATAGATGTCGAACTCAGAGAGCTGACAATGAGGGTGGAGGACCAAAGCATAAGGATGAATGTGCTACAACCCTCAGAGGAAGGAAAAGGACGCCCAGATGCAAGAGCTGCCAAGATCAGTGTAGAAACAGGCCAAGTCAGCAGCTGCCGCGACAGGCCTAGGGGCAGACTTAAGGACCCCATAACACAGCATCTGAAAGAACAAGAGGATCCCCCAGGAGGCAAGAAAAAGCCAAACCACCTCAGGAAGTGGTTATGTCAGGGAGATGCACCAAAATGCACTCCCAACATAACTTAAATTTTTATTTTATTTTCTTTTATTTTTATTTTTATGCATTAGGATTAGAATTTATGTTATTTTAGGATTAGATTAATTTTCATTTTCAAGAAATTATTTAATTATTTTTATTTCTATTTTAGGTTTAAGAATAAAAGAGCAAGATTAGGAAGGAGACCCAGCAAGAAGCTGCCCACCATTCTGTCGAGACAGCCGCCAGCGTAGCAACGCATAACGGCTAGTTGACCTTCAATGGCTAGCTGCCAACAGCTCCGAAATTAACAGGCAGAAAAATCTGTGACGTGCGCTAGAAAATCGGACTATTGAGCATTTAATGCCGCCCCGGCACTTTTCGGCAGCCCCTATATAAACACCTCTCACAAACTTCATTTTACTTTACTTTCACATTTTAGCTATCTTCTATTTGTTTCCCCTGCTCTCTCACAACTTTTATTTCTAGTTTCAGTTAAGTACAACCTTTCACATGGCCTCAACATCAACCCAAAAAACCCATCTATAAGAAGTTTTGCGTCAAGGAGGACGAAGAGAGATACAGAGAAAAATTCTCCAAGCAGGCAGTATGGGAAGAACAAGGCTTCCATTACACGCGACAAACGGGAGACCGTGGTCTAAAGCTCGCCTTGTTCCGAACCATCCACCACAAGGGATGGGAGATTTTTACTCAGCAGCCCAAGATAGCGAACATCACTATCCTCAGGGAATTCTACTCCCATCAGCCCAGCCCGGAGAAACCATTCGTCTACGTCCGCGAGGAGTCAGTCAAACTCAACACTACTGTCATCAACAGCTACTACGGCCTCGATATGAACGACAACCCTCACGAGGATTGGAGGCAGTCATTGACGGCTATCAACTATGAGGAAATTAAGGCTAAACTGTGCAAGCCCAACACACCATGGCTGGGGGGCAAACATGTGGGATCTGTCCAGCGCCGCCACCTGTTGCCTGAAGCTATGTTATGGAACATATTTGTAAAAAGGCATCTGTTGCCCACATCCCACAATTCAACAGTTGATTGGCCGCGCCTCGCCTTAATTCATAGTATCCTGATGAACCGGCCGATCAATGTAGGGGAAATTATTTGCATAGAAATCTACAACTGCTTCAAGAAAAAGAAGGGCAGGTTGTACTTCCCATCCCTCATCACAGGTCTCTACATCAACTTTCGAGTCCTGGCAGAAGCCACAGATGAGCTTACAACTGCCAAAGAGGGCTGGACCAAAAAGGTCTGCATTCAGATGATGCATGATGCGGAAAAAGAGCCAGTAACACCGAGCCAGCCTTCAGCCACACAATTCGAAACTCCAGTCGCCCACAGTAGTACTGACACTGCCCCAGACAAAGAAGTCCTCCCTCTACTGCACACACTTCTAGAAAGCACAAAACAGATAGAGCAGCAGCAGTTGGCCTTCATGAATTATGTAGGGGAGGCCCAAGAAGCCCTTGTGACCTATTTTCTGCAGAAATTTCCCGGTGATGTGCCCACCATGCTACCCTATCTTGAGGAACTTGCTACAGCAGCCCGAGCAAAAAGAACTCCACCAGCCACCGCTGCTAGCCAAACTGACTGTCAGGTACCCTCTCCTACACATTCTTCGACCTACTCAGCTGCCACCCCATCCAACACAGTGGCAGACTCCCCTAAGAGGCACCAGCAGAATCTCTCCCCTGCCTGCACAGCAAACACAGTGGCAGACACCTTCTCATCAAAAAAGATCGAGCAGCCACCGCAGGAACCAGAAACAGCAATGGTTGCAGCAACAGCAGCCATCCCAATGGCATTCATCCCTCCGGCAGCACCCATAGAGGAAGAAACTAGGAAGAGGAAGCGGCACATAATAGTCGAAGAGCCTGTTGTTGCGTGTAAAAGAGTCTATTGCAATTGTAGTGCAAGTGTACACGACGCAAGTAGTAAAGTGATACGAAGTATCGGATATCGTCTCCACAGGGATTGGGCTAATGACTTCACCTTAATTCACTGCACGAAAGTAAAATAAATATTGAGAAGATTGTCACGAGGATAATAAAGTAAAACGTAAATAAAAGAGTAGAAATATCAAGATAGAGAGAATGGGCTGGTATTGAATTGCTCAGTAGTGCAGGTATTGAAGAGTTTAGGAAATCCAGTTCTGTCGTCGCGCCCGTCGCCGACAGCACCTGTCGTGGCGGCTGTCCGTTAGCTGTCGCGGCAGCGAACACACCAACTCCGTACTTCAAGTTTGGCAAGAATCCCAGATCTGCCTTGGCCTATCCCTAGGTCCAAGTCTGTCGATGATCACGTCTTTGATGATACCTCCCAGCGTGAATCGAAGGATGAACACCGATGTGTATGAATTCTTCCTTAGCCACTTAACCTCGCCCTATCCCTAGGCACGAGATGGTTCAACTATAAACTAGAGAACGCGCTCTTATCTCTTTCGTATACTTAACTCTCTCGATGCTAAGTAAATAGATAACCTCACAATGCTCTCCCGATGCTCTTGCAAGATATTAAAACCGAAATAAGAGAACTTGAAGTTTATTTTATTGAACTTGGAAAATCCTAAAACAAAACAACCCTTGCAACTACTTTACAAAACAACCCGTGGCCCTAGGGGGTTTTTAGAACATGTCGACGACGGGTAAACGGCGGAGGGGTTTAGGTTATCGGTTATGGGGTATGATGCCTCCTAGGTTAAATCTATGCCCTTATATAAGCTTTAGGCCCAAGTATTCTAAGTTAACAAGGATTACAACTTTAATTAAAAGTAAGATTCTAATAAAGACTTAATCTCCAAGAGTCCTACTTTGCAGCCGCCATCCTTGTTTCTAGGGATTTCTTCTCCTTGAGCTTTGGCTTGACATATCTTTCGATCCGGGGCTTGGAAAAATATCTGGCTTTCACACGACAGACGAGCAGATTTTTCTCTATCTATCGAGGTCCACTTTACTTTTCCTCTTCATAAGGCTGCTGTCACCTTGCTGTCATGAAAGATCCATGGCAGCTTCGTCCTTGTCGTCTGCTTGTCCAGTTCAGCTCTTCTGCTTCTCTGCCCTGCGCCTGCCTTCTTTGTCAACTATGGCAGCAACCTGCAAAATCAGCCATCTTTTAGTAGAATTCGTGCCTTTAGTGTATTTGTGATGTTTTATTGTAAACTGACCTAAATGCAATGCAATGATGCTTGAATGCAGCAGAAATATGGGTTAACAAGGGTGTAAATAATAGAACTTTTACACACTCAACACACCCCCAAACTCAAGTTTTTGCTTGCCCTCAAGCAATTAAGACCTAAAAGAAAAATGAATATTTTTTTGTTGTGTTGGCTTTCAAACAGTGAACTGTCCCTTACCCGTCGCTCATTCTCTGTGACGGCAGTAACCTGTCGGAAGGTTTTAGGATCTGTCCGGAATCTCCTTATAGCTCTCGTGCAGTGTGTGCATGCTTGTGAACAGTTATACGCTAAGACTCTCTTAGTTTCACTAGAATATTATACTTTAGCTTGTTTAGAGTTTTTCTTACGAGACTGATTTCTTTCTTTCCTTTACTAGAGCCAGAATAAGGCACCTCTAGTTGATTTCTTTCTAATTTCTTCTCATTTTTACTAGAGCCAGTATTTCAGGCACCTCTAGTTAACTGTCTAGAGCCGGTGATAGGCACCTCTAGAAGTTTTTCTCTGGTTATCTGCCTAGAGCCAGTGTTGGGCACCTCTAGGTTTCCTGAGAGTCTAGTCTCTTTTCTACTCTAAGAGCTAAGTTTTCTATTCTAGTTTGGCTAAAAGAAGTCTAAGCAATATAACAGTCACAGTGGTGTTTAAATTTTCAGAACTATAGAAAGGCTCTAAACTTCTCCTTAAACTGTCCTAAAGATGCTGCCACGACAGAGCTGTCATGACAGGTAAGCTAACTTCACAGTTTTAAGCCAACAGTTTTATATTTTCTGATTTTTTTAAGAGAACTTAATTAAAAAGAAGACACAACAATTAATTAAAGATGTACTATGACTCCATTAAAATGGAGGGTGCCACCCCCAAACTCGAGGGTTGCAATGCCCTCAATGCAAAATGACAGATAAAATGAAGGTAGGTACATCACAAAATAAAGATAAAGCAGGCAGCAAGAAAAGAAAAATTAAAGACTTAAATTTTAATCGGTCCTCGCTGCTGCTGCTGACACGGATCTGACGGCAGCGTCTAGGCTGTGGGGGAGGTTGGGCAGGTTGCTCCACGAGCTGGATGTCTGAGCTGCTGCCGCTATCCCAAGTGCTGCTGGTGGTGGTGCTGGCCTTGGGCATTAGCTTTCTGTCTGCCACGTGTTTCTGCCTCTTGACAGGCGTAAACTCCCTCTCCAAATTCCTCCTAATCAGAGGTTCCTCCTCGCTGTCGGTTGTGGCTGGCCGCTTCGTTCCACGTGCGGGGCTGTCGGCCGAAGGACTCGCAGCTGCCGTCGGGGCAGGTGATAGGGTGGAAGCGGTGGAATGGGTATGTGGGGAGGCAGGTGGTGTAGGTGTGTGGACAGGGGTGGGGATATGGAAATAGTGGTCTGGAAAAGTGGGGAAAACAACATCGGGATAATTTAAAGTATTGGTAATGAAATTTACCATGGAAGTTGTGAAATCCCGAATGAATGTCATCAGCCCCATCTGTCTGTCTTCCACCCGTTGTATGGCGGCAAGGATTTGGGCGGATTGGTCGGTCTGGGCTGCTGCGGCGGCAGGTTCAGTGGCAGGTTCCTCGTCTGAATCTGCTGGGGAGGCAGCTGGGTTGATGGGTGTTGCGACGATGAGCTCCATGAGGCTGGTAATGTTGTTATCTGTCCAGCCTCGTCCTTGGACCAGTTTATCGGTTGATGCCTCGGGGACAGCAGCGCAGCGGCAGAGTGACGTAATCATGAACGGTAAGCAGAGGCGGGAGGTGGTTCGAAAAGTGCAATCCAAGATGCTTTCCCGCATATAGTGGCCCACGTTGATAGGCCGGTCGTGCATGATCGAGTGAATGAGAGCGAGCCGCTGCTGGTTCACCGTCGTGTGATGGGAGGACGGCATGATACGCTTCTTGATGAAAGTGTTCCATAGCTTGGCTTCTGGGAGCAGCTGCCCCCTCTTGACGGAGTTGGGGTTTTTCTTGCTAGTAGTCCACTCCGTCCGCTCTTCTGTCACCTCCCCCATAACAGCACCGTAGGCGGCAGAGTCGAGGGTGTCCAAGAAGTGCTGATTGGCGTCGTCGTTGGGACCAAAGTAGAGGCCGTACATGTGGTTGATGCTATCGGCTGTGAATGGTACCTCTACCCCTCGGACTATTACAGATGTTGCCGTCTTGCTGTCGATGGCAGCATAGAACTCCCTCACTAATGTATCGTTTAACTCTGCCGGTTGTTCAGCGAATTGCTCCCATAGTTGAGCTCTTATAGCCTTGGCAATGAATGGTCGGAGCCCCATGTTTGGTGCCTTGCGGATGTAGATGAAACCCCTTTCTTCCCATAATTCCTTGTTTGCGAAGGGCGATGCTGCTGCTGATGAGGAGGCTGAGGCAGCACTGCGGCGAGTCTGTCTAGAAGACATATTAGTTGCAAGGGTTTGAAAGTAAAGAAAGCAAAGAAAAAACAGAAAATAGAAAAAAAAACATTATTCGAATAAAAATAAACCTTAATACCTAATAAATAAACAAAAAATAATAAAAATAAATAAAAATAAAAATTAGGTTAAATTAGGGATGCCTTGTGGGGCATCTCCTAAAGTAACCACTTCCTGTATTCCTGGGGCTTCAGTCCCCTGATAATGCTTGAGGCGATGTCCGTTGACTTTGAATTGGTGCCCGTCTTTTAATGATCGGATAGTGATGGCACCATGGGGAAAAACTTGTACCACTTGGAACGGGCCGGACCATCTAGATTTTAGCTTCCCTGGGAAGAGTTTCAGTCTAGAATTGAACAACAACACAAGCTGCCCTGGGCAGAACTGTCGTGGCAGCAACTTCTTGTCATGCCACTTCTTAGTTTTCTCCTTGTATATTCTTGCATTGACGTAGGACATTGTCCGTATTTCATCGATCTCGTTCAAATCTAACAGCCTTTTCTGGCCTGCCTTGTCCAAGTCCATATTCACTGCCTTGATTGCCCAGTATGCCCTGTGCTCTATCTCGACAGGCAGATGACAGGTTTTCCCATAAATCAAACGGTATGGAGACATGCCCAATGGAGTCTTAAAAGCTGTCCTATATGCCCATAATGCATCATTAAGGAGTAAAGACCAATCTTTCCTAGTTGGCTTAACCATCTTCTCAAGAATGTTCTTCACTTCTCTATTGGATATCTCAGCCTGTCCATTGGTCTGTGGGTGGTATGCTGTCGCGATCCTGTGTTTGACACCATATTTCTTCAAGGCGGCAGCAATAACCCTATTGTCAAAATGTCTCCCTTCATCACTGATAATCGCCTTAGGAATGCCAAATCTAGAAAAATGTTTTTGTGTAAAAACTTTTGGACCGTCTTGGCATCATTTTTTTGAGTGGCGATAGCTTCTACCCACTTGGAGACATAGTCCACTGCTAGGAGGATGTAAAGATTCCCACATGAAGATGGAAAGGGTCCCATAAAATCGATCCCCCAAACGTCGAAGATCTCGACTTCTAGGATGTTCTGCAGTGGCATCTCGTTTCTCCTCGAGATGTTACCTGTCCGCTGGCACCTGTCACAGTTCTTGTAGAAGTCCTGTCCATCTTTGTACAGTGTCGGCCAGTAGAACCCTGACTGCAGCACCTTGGCAGCAGTTTTGTTGCCTCCTAAGTGTCCTCCATATTGTGAAGCATGACAGTGATGGAGAATGTCTTTTTGCTCTTCTTGTGGTACGCATCTCCTTATAACCTGATCTGCACACATTTTGAAAAGGAGAGGTTCGTCCCAATAAAAATGCTTAACATCATTTTGGAACCTCTTCCTGGCTTGATAATTAAGATCAGAAGGAAGTATTCCGCTAACTATAAAATTAACGAAATCAGCATACCAGGGGAGTTCAGAAGACTTACCTGCCGCCATGGCTGTCGCGGCAGCGATTGCGGCAGCAAAGAGCTGCTCATCTGGGAAGGTCTCCAGTATGTGTGTCTCATCTATTGGCAGACTCTGTCCCGTCTCCAACCTTGACAAGTGGTCAGCCACCTGATTTTCTGTCCCCTTTTTGTCCTTGATCTCAAGGTCGAATTCTTGTAGTAGCAAGATCCACCGTATCAATCTAGGTTTGGCATCCTTCTTTGTGAACAAATACTTAAGGGCAGAATGGTCTGTGTGTACTATTACTTTCGTCCCAAGTATGTAAGAACGAAACTTGTCAATGGAGAACACCACAGCTAACACCTCCTTTTCTGTGGTGGTGTAGTTCACTTGGGCGTCATTTAATGTCTTGCTGGCATAATATATGACATGAAACAGCTTATCTCTGCGCTGCCCAAGTGCTGCCCCGACAGCATAGTCACTAGCATCACACATAATTTCAAATGTCTGCGTCCAGTCTGGTGGCTGTACTATGGAGGCTGTTACTAGTTTTTCCTTCAGAACCTTGAATGCTTCAGTACATTCATCATTAAAGTCAAAGGGTCGGTTCTGCTCCAAGAGATGGCATAGGGGCTTCGTGATTTTTGAGAAGTTAGCAATAAATCTCTGATAAAACCCAGCATGCCCTAAAAAACTCCTAACGCCCTTGACTGTGGTCGGCGGCGGCAGCTTCTCGATCACTTCTATTTTTGCCCTGTCGACTTCTATCCCACGGCTGCTAATCTTATGGCCAAGGACTATCCCCTCATCCACCATAAAGTGGCATTTTTCCCAATTTAAGACCAAGTTTGCTTTTTCACATCTTTCAAGTACCTTTTGTAAATTACCTAAACAACTCTCAAAATCATCTCCAAAGACGGAAAAATCATCCATAAAAATCTCAAGGAAGTCCTCCACCATGTCGGAGAATATGGCCATCATGCACCTTTGGAAGGTGGCGGGTGCATTACATAATTCGAATGGCATTCTCCTAAATGCGTACGTTCCATAGGGGCATGTGAAAGTCGTCTTTTCTTGATCCTCCGGTGCTATAGCAATTTGATTGTAACCTGAGTTACCTGATTCCAGACGGGAAATCCATGCATTGGGCAGTTTGTAGAAGAGTTGTAAATCTGTCCCAGGCCTCGTGCATTGGCTCGTCATCTTCCTGTTGAAAAGTAGCAATTTCATTACGTAATCGCTCAGCTAAATGTGAAGGATTAAAACGAGACAAAAATTCACGAGTTAAATCTGCCCAAGTCATAATAGAACCCGGTGTAAGTTTATTCCACCAAGTTTTAGCTCTGTCCCTCAATGAATGGGGAAATAACCGAAGCCTCAGTATCTCCGGACTAACTCCTGGTAGTCTAAACGAACCACAGATCTCCTGGAACGTTTTGAGATGCTCCCTAGCATCTTCTGTCGCAGAACCACTAAACTGCCCGGCGTTGTTGATCATACTAAACATGACAGGTTTAAGCTCGAAGTTGTCAACATCAATATCCGGCAGCGTGGTCTCCAGCTCTACATGATCATTCAGCATGTAGTCACGACATGACCGTCGTCCACCTGCCGCGGGCGGGTCACCGACAGGCGGGATTTCTTCACCGATAGGCTGATTACGGGCCATCTGCTCTAGCTCTTTCTCAAGATATTCTTTTCGGTCTAAGAGGTGGCGAATTTGTTTCTTGAGATTAAAGGAACGTTCGATCTCCGGATCTAATTTATACTCAGGATCTTCACCTCTTTTCGATCTGCGCATAAACAGAAAAACCTTGTGAAAAGCAAGAGTTAAAAACGAAAAAGAAAAATTAAAGAAAAATAAAAACAAAAACAAGAACGAAAATAAAAACAAAAAGTGCAAGGAAAGAAAGGTGTAGTTATGTTGCCAATCCCCGGCAACGGCGCCAAAAACTTGTTGCGTGTAAAATAGTCTATCGCAATTATAGTGCAAGTATACACGACGCAAGTAGTAAAGTGATACGAAGTATCGGATATTGTCTCCACAGGGATTGGGCTAATGACTTCACCTTATTTCACTGCACAAAGTAAAAGAAATAGTTTGAGAGTTGTCACGAATAATAATGTAAAAACGCAAATAAAAGGAATTGAGATATCAAGATAGAGAGAATGGGCTGGTATTGAGTTGCTCGGTAGTGCAGGTATTGAATTGCTTAGGATCTCCAGTTCTGTCGTCGCACCCGTCGCCGACAGCACCTGTCGCGGCGTCTGTCCGTTAGCTGTCGCGGCAGCGAACACTAACTCCGTACTTCAAGCTTGGCAAGAATCCCAGATCTGCCTTGCCCTATCCCTAGGCACAAGTCTGTCGGCGATCACGTCTTTGATGATACCTCCCGGCGTGAATCGAAGGATGAACACCGATGTGTATGAATTCTTCTTTAGCCACTTAACCTCGCCCTATCCCTAGGCACGAGATGGTTCAACTATAAACTAGAGAACGCGCTCTTATCTCTTTCGTATACTTAACTCTCCCGATGCTAAGTAAATGGATAACCTCACAATGCTCTCCCGATGCTCTTGCAAGATATTAAAACCAAGATAAAAGAACTTGAAGTTTATTTTATTGAACTTGAAAAAATCCTAAAACAAAGCAACCCTTGCAACTACTTTACAAAACAACCCGTAGCCCTAGGGGAATTTAGAACATATCGGTGACAGGTAAACGGCAGGGTTTTGTTTCGGTTATGGGGTAGTTGGTTATGCCCTAGGTTTAATCTATGCCTTTTATATAAGCTTTGGGCTCAAGTTATCTAAGGTAACAAGGATTACAACTTTAATTAAAAGTAAGATTCTAATAAAGACTTAATCTCTAAGGATTCCTACTTTTCAGCCGCCTCCTTGTTTCATGGAAATTCTTCTCCTTGAGCTTTGGCTTGACATATCTTTTGATCCGGGGCTTGGAAAAATATTCGGCTCCACACGACAGACGAGCAGATTTTTCTCTATCTATCGAGGTCCACTTCACTTTTCCTCTTCATAAATCTGCTGTCACCATGCTGTCACGACAGGTCCATGACAGGTTCGTCTTCTTCAGCTGCTTGTCCAGTTAGCTCTCCTGCTTATCTGCCCTGCGCCTGCCTTCGACATCTACTGTGACAGATACCTGCAAAAATATCCATCTTTCAGTAGAATCCGTGCCTTTTATATAATTGTGATGTTTTATTAAAAACTAACCTAAATGCAATGCAATGATGCTTGAATGCAGCAGAAATATGGGTTTAAAAAGGTGTAAATGATAGAACTTTTACACACTCAACACACCCCCAAACTCAAGTTTCTGCTTGCCCTCAAGCAATGAAGGCTTAAAAGAAAACTGAAAATTTTTGTGTTGGCCTTCAAACAGTGAACTGTCCGTTACCTGTCGCTCATTCTCTATGGCAGCAGCAACCTGTCGGAAAGGTTAGGATCTGTCTGGAATCTTCCTATAGTTCTCGTGCAGTGTGTGCATGCTTGTGAACAGTTATATGCTAAGACCCTCTTAGTTTTACTAGAATATTCAACTCCTTAACTCGAATTTTATGCCAAAGTTTACTTTCTTTTAGAAGGCACATTTTCATGCTTCTTTTTTTTCTATTTTCAAGCTAAGTTTTTCTAGAGCCAGTTTCGGGCACCTCTAGCTAGCTTCCTAGAGCCGGTTTCGGGCACCTCTAGGTTTTTTATTTTCTTTTGCTAAACTTCTTTCCTAGAGCCAGTGTTAGGCACCTCTAGGAGCTATCCAAGTTCTAAGCTTCCTATTCTAGTTTGGCTAAAAGAAATCTAAGCAATATAACAGTCACAAAAGTGTTTAAGTTTTCAGAACTATAGAAAGGCTCTAAACTTTTCCTTAACCTGTCCTAAAGATGCTGCCACGACAGAGCCGTCATGACAGGTTAGTTAACTTCACAGTTTTAAGCCAACAGTTTAAATTTTCTTTTTTTTTTAAAGATAAAAGAAAATAAATAACTAATAAGACACAACAATTAATCAAAAGATGTGCTAAGGACTCCATTAAATATGGAGGGTTGCCACCCCCAAACTCGAGGGTTGCATTGCCCTCAATGCAAAATGACACAAAAACAAACAAAGAAAAACACGATAAATAAAAGTACATCACAAATATATAAGGGCAGGCAGCAATAAGAGGAGTAAAAGAAATAAAAACTTAAATTTTATTCGCTGTCCTCGCTGCTGCTGCTGACGCGGATCTGATGGCGGCGTCTGCGTTGGGGAGGTGGCTGGGCAGGTTCCGGAGCAGGTTGATCAACATGTTCATCAGCCTGTTGAGGTGCAGGTTCTTCCTCCGGTTGGGGGACAGAGTCGTCAGCAGGTTGAAGGAAAGGTGGCTCCACTAGTCGGATATCAGAACTGCTGCTGCTGTCCCAGCTGCCACTCGTTATGGCTTTGGACAGCCTTCTCTTGTTGGCCACATGCTTAATACGTTTTACCCGTGTGAAGGCGCTGTCCAAATTCCTTCGGACAAGAGGGCTGTCATCAGTGGCAGCTCGCTTGGTGCCTCGAGGGGAGGTGTCTGCCGGTGGGCTGCCGGCTGCTGTCGGGGAAGGTGTGGAGGAGGTAGATTCTCCGTGGGGAGAGACAGGTGGTGTGGGAGTGGGGGAGGGGATATTGAAATAATGGGCGGGGAAGGTGGGGAAAATGACATCCGGAAAATTCAAAATATTGGTAATGAAATTTACCGTTGCATTGGAGAAGTCACGGATGAAAGTCATCAAACCCATCTAGCGCTCCTCTATCCTCAAGATGGCAGCAAGGATGTGGGCGTTCTGATCTGCCGGAGCGGTGTTGGTGGCAGCTTCTGGGGCAGGTTCGGTGGCAGGTTCATCATCAGACTCAGCAGGAGGGGCGTTTGGATCGAATGCGTTGAGGGGCGATACGACGATGATCTCCATGAGGCTGGAGATGTTGCTGTCTGTCCAGCCGCTGCCCTTCTTGATTTTGTCTGAAGGGTCCTCCGGTACGGCAGCGCAGCGGCAGAGGGCAATGATGGTGAAGGGCAGGCAGAGTCGTGAATCTGATCGGAAGGCACAATCGAGAATGCTGTCCCGCATGTACCTGCCCACATTGATGGGCCTGTCATGCATGATAGAGTGGATGAGGGCCAACCGCTGTCTGTTGACTGTCGTATGGTGGGACGAGGGCAGGATACGCTTTTTGATAAAAGCATTCCAGAGTTTTGCCTCGGGGAGTAGCTCTGCCCTATTGACGGAGTTGGGGTTCTTCTTGCTGGTGCTCCAGGTCGTGCCCGCCTCTGTCAACTCCCTCATGACAGCATCTTGTCCGGCAGCGTCGAGGGTGTCCCAAAATTGTTGATGAGCATCGTCATTGGGGCCAAAGAAGAGGCCGAATACATGGTTGATGCTGCTGGCGGTGAAAGGAACTGTCACTCCTCGGACGATGACAGATGTCGCCGTCTTACTTTCGATCGCCGCATAAAATTCCCTGACCAGAGTGTCGTTAAGCTCTGCCGGCTGCTCGGCAAAGTCCTCCCAAAGTTGTGCTGCTATGGCCTTCATAATAAACGGCCGGAGTCCAAAAAGAGGGGCATCTCTGTTATAGATGAAGCTCTGTTCCTCCCATAGTTCCTTGTTAGCGAACGGAGATGCTGCTGCTGAAGAAGAAGCGGCAGCAGCATTCTGACGGGTTTGTCGTGAAGACATTTTTGGTTGCAAGGGCTGAAAAAAAGAAAGAAAGTAGATAAAACTAGAAGGGAATAACAAGAGAGAAAATCAGAAGTGATGAAAAATGAAAAGGGGAAGGGGTTTATATAGCGGTCGAGTAGAAGCCATTTAATGCCGCAACGGCAGGCGGGAATAACGGGGCGGCAGATTGGATATTGCGTGTCTGACGCGTCTGACACGCATTAATGCGTCTGTTGTGCGTCTGCCGCACGCTTCTTCGTCTGCTGTGCGTCTGTTGACAGCCTGTCAAATCCGTCTACGCCGGCAGCCGAAACGACAGGTTACCATAAATGGGCTTTATTGGGCTGGTGGATGAGCGGTGGGCTTGGGCCACTTCTTCTTTCTCACTTGACTCCTTTATTTCCTAAAAACTGAAATTAAAAACAAAACATTATTAAAATAAATCTAATTCCTAATAAATAATAATAATAAAATAAAATAAAAATAAAAACTAGGTTAAATTAGGGATGCCTTGTGGGGCATCACCTAAGGTAACCACTTCCTGTATTCCTGGGGCTTCAGTCCCCTGATAATGCTTGAGGCGTTGTCCATTGACTTTGAATTGGTGCCCGTCCTTTAATGATTGAATTGTAATGGCACCATGGGGGAAAACTTGAATTACTTGAAACGGACCAGACCATCTAGATTTAAGCTTCCCTGGGAAGAGTTTCAATCTAGAATTAAACAACAATACAAGCTGCCCTGGGCAGAACTGTCGTGGCAGCAACTTTTTGTCATGCCACTTCTTTGTTTTCTCTTTGTATATTCTTGCGTTGTCGTAGGCCATCGTCCGTATTTCATCGATCTCATTCAAATCTAACAGCCTTTTCTGGCCTGCCTTGTCCAAGTCCATATTTACTGCCTTGATTGCCCAATATGCCTTGTGCTCTATCTCGACAGGCAGGTGGCAGGTTTTCCCATAGATCAATCGGAATGGAGACATGCCCAATGGAGTTTTGAAAGCTGTCCTGTATGCCCATAGTGCATCATTCAGAAGTAGAGACCAATCTTTCCTAGTTGGTTTAACCATCTTTTCAAGAATGTTCTTCACTTCCCTGTTGGAAATCTCAGCCTGTCCATTGGTCTGTGGGTGGTATGCTGTCGCGATCCTGTGCTTGACACCATATTTCTTCAAGGCGGCAGTAATTACCCTGTTATCGAAATGTCTCCCTTCATCACTGATAATTGCTCTAGGGATGCCAAATCTAGAAAAGATGTTTTTGTGCAAAAACTTTTGGACCGTTTTGGCATCATTCTTTTGAGTTGCGATTGCTTCTACCCACTTGGAGACATAATCTACTGCTAGTAGGATGTAAAGATTTCCACACGAAGATGGAAAAGGTCCCATAAAATCAATCCCCCAAACGTCGAAGATTTCGACTTCTAAAATATTCTGCAGTGGCATCTCGTTTCTCCTCGAGATATTACCTGTCCGCTGGCACCTGTCACAGTTTTTGTAAAATTCCTGTGCGTCCTTATACAGTGTCGGCCAGTAGAACCCTGACTGCAGCACCTTGGCAGCAGTTTTATTGCCTCCTAAGTGTCCTCCATATTGTGAAGCATGACAGTGGTGGAGAATGTCTTCTTGTTCTTCTTGTGGTACACATCTCCTTATAACCTGATCTGCGCACATTTTGAAAAGAAGAGGTTCGTCCCAATAATAATGTTTAACATCATTTTGAAACCTCTTCCTGGCTTGATAAGTAAGATCAAAAGGTAATATTCCGCTAACTATAAAATTAACGAAATCAGCATACCAGGGAAAGTTAGAAGACTTACCTGCCGCCATGGCTGTCGCGACAGCTATTGCGGCAGCAAAGAGCTGCTCATCTGGGAAGGTCTCTAGTATGTGTGTCTCATCTACAGGTAGACTCTGTCCCATCTCCAACCTCGACAAGTGATCTGCCACCTGATTTTCTGTCCCCTTTTTGTCTTTGATTTCAAGGTCGAACTCTTGTAATAGCAAGATCCATCGTATCAACCTAGGCTTTGCATCCTTCTTTGCGAACAAGTACTTATGGGCAGAATGATCGGTGTGCACTATTACCTTCGTTCCAAGTATATAAGAACGAAACTTGTCGATGGAGAATACCACAGCTAACAGCTCCTTTTCTGTGGTGGTATAATTTACTTGGGCATCATTCAATGTTTTGCTGGCATAATATATGACATGAAACAGCCTGTCCTTGCGCTGCCCAAGTGCTGCCCCGACAGCATAGTCACTAGCATCACACATAATTTCAAACGGTTGCGTCCAGTCTGGTGGATGTACTATGGGGGCTGTCACTAGTTTTTCCTTCAGAACCTTGAATGCTTCAGTACATTCTTCATTAAAGTCAAAGGGTCGGTTCTGCTCTAAGAGATGACATAGGGGCTTCGTGATTTTTGAGAAATTTGCAATAAATCTCCTATAAAAACCGGCATGCCCTAAAAAACTCCTAATGCCCTTGACTGTGGTTGGCGGCGGCAGCTTCTCTATGACTTCAATCTTTGCCCTGTCGACCTCTATCCCACGGCAGCTAATCTTATGGCCTAAAACTATCCCTTCATCTACCATAAAATGGCATTTTTCCCAATTAAGAACAAGATTAGCTTTTTCACATCTTTCAAGTACCTTTTTAAGGTTGCCGAGGCAGCTCTCAAAATCGTCTCCAAAGACGGAAAAATCATCCATGAAGATTTCGAGGAAGTCCTCTACCATGTCGGAGAATATTGCCATCATGCACCTTTGGAAGGTGGCAGGTGCGTTACATAGGCCGAACGGCATCCTCCTAAATGCGTATGTTCCGTAAGGGCATGTGAAGGTCGTTTTCTCTTGGTCCTCCGGTGCAATAGCAATTTGATTATATCCTGAATAACCATCAAGAAAACAATAGTAAGGTTTACCCGCTAATCTATCAAGCATTTGATCAATAAAGGGTAAAGGAAAGTGGTCTTTTCGGGTAGCTTTGTTAAGCTTCCGATAGTCCATACAAACCCTCCAACCGGTCACAGTCCTGGTTGGGATTAACTCATTGTTTTCGTTGGTTATCACGGTCATGCCTCCTTTCTTGGGAACACATTGCACCGGGCTTACCCATTTGCTATCGGAGATGGCGTAAATAATACCAGCATCTAACCATTTAATTATTTCTTTACGCACTACCTCCTTCATTGCAAGGTTTAGCCGCCTTTGGGCATCAATAGTCGGCTTATGATCTTCCTCCAGGAGGATTTTGTGCATACAGATTGCCGGACTAATGCCCTGAATGTCTGCTATCGTCCATCCTATCGCCCTTTTATGCTGCCTCAACATGTCGATCAGCTGTCGTTCCTGTTCCTGCGGCAGCTTAGCAGAGATGATTACGGGCAGTGTGTTATCACAACCAAGATAAGCATATTTAAGCTGCCCTGGCAGGGGCTTAAGTTCTAGGACAGGTGGTTCAACAGTAGATGGCTTTTGGATTAAATGGTTATCCGAAGTGTAATTCAAGGGTTCGAATAACTTACCTGGACGATGGTCTAACCAGTCCACCTCCTCATGACCTTCAGTATCAGATGTATTGGATTCAGAGGAGTCACTGTCGTCGGTGCTGTCGTCGTCACTGTCATGACAGGCTTGTAGATGGCTGTCGCAGCAGTGACCAAATTTTATATCACGGCAGCCCGACCTGATGCAGGGTTGATCAAAGGTCACCTCAATGATGGCCTTGCATTCCTCATCCACATCAGCATGTTTCATTGCTTGGAGAACATTCAACTTAATTTCTTGATCGTTCACGCGCATGGTGAGTTCTCCTTTTTCCACATCAATCAATGATCTGCCCGTAGCTAAGAAGGGTCGCCCAAGGATGACTGGTGCGTTCTCATCTGCCTCACAGTCTAAAATAAGAAAGTCAGCAGGAAATATAAGCTTATCCACTCTTACCAAAATGTCTTCAATTTTTCACTCGGGGTGAACGTAAGAGCGGTCGGCTAGCTGTAGGGTAACTGTCGTGGGCCGCGCCTTGCCAATACCTAGTTTCTGAAAAACAGATTTGGGCATTAGATCAACACTAGCACCAAGATCACATAATGCCTTACCCACAAATCTGTCACCAATTACGCAAGGTATGATGAAGCTCCCTGGATCCTTCTTTTTCTGGGGTGGTTGCCGATGAAGTATACTCATGCAACCTTCTTGCATCCTTACCGTTTCAAATTCCCCAAGTTTAGATTTTTTAGACATGACATCCTTGAGAAATTTAGCATAACCGGGCATCTCCCTAACAGCATCTAACAACGGAATGTTAATATGAACCTGTTTAAAAATATCATAAATCTTTTTAAGTTGAGATTCATGCTTAGCTTGCTGTATCCGTTGAGGAAAAGGTGGTGGAGGACGGTAATCAGTGATGCGTCCTTCCCACTGCATGCGAATCTGAGGACGATACTCATCTTTTTTCTCCTCTGTCGCTTCTGCTGTCGTGACAGGCTCATCGGCAGCAGTCTGTTTGTCACCTGTCGGGGCAGCTTCCTCGGCAGGTTTATCCAAGGCAGGTTCCTTTTCTGTTTCAGCTTCTTTGTCCGGCCCTGGTAACTTTTTCCCACTACTAGTAGTAATTGCCTTACATTGCTCATGTGGGGGCGGTCTAGCATTTTCAGTATTGCTAGGGAAACCTCCATTCTGCCTCGGTTTAATATGCTGCGACACCTGACCCATTTGTGTCTCTAGAGATTTCAAGGTGGCCTCATGGTTTGTCATTCTCATCTTAGTTTCATCCATAAAGTCTTCCGTTTTCTTGACAAACTTATTGATGTTCTCCATATACGTACCAGTCTGAGACATAAAGGTGGCCAGAGTCTGCTCCAATACACTACTCGTGGCAGGTGGTGGCTGTTGTTGTTGCTGAGGCGGCAGGTTCTGCGGCAGGTTCTGCGGCTGCGGCTACTGTCGCGTCAACAATCTAGGACCCCCCTGATTCTGATTATATGCTTGCGGATTTAGGGCATTGTTAGGGTTACTCCAGGAAAATTTGGGATCTTTCCTCCAATTAGGGTTGTAATTGTTGGAATTGTAGTTCGGCTTGTAATTTCCAACATATTTTCCTTCTTCTATAATTATGGGGCATTCATCCCTACTATGATTTCCCTCACAAGTAGCACAAACTTCCTCGACAGCAAATCCTTGTAATTCATCATCATTCAATAATTTTTTCATTGCTTTAGTAAGGAATGCTACCTGTGATTTCATAGTGTTGTCGGCCTCATAGTCCTTGATAGCAAGTACCCGTTTACCTCCTCTTCTAGTGGTTGGAAACTGCTCCTCATTCTTAGCCAGATGTTTCAAAACTTGCAGGGCCTCATCCGGATCTTTATCCAATAATAGTCCATTTGCTGCAGAATCAATTCGAATGCGAGTTTGTAAGTTAGCAGCATTATAGAACTTAGTTACCTGATTCCAGACGGGAAATCCATGCATTGGGCAGTTTCGTAGAAGAGTTGTAAATCTGTCCCAGGCCTCGTGCATTGGCTCGTCATCTTCCTGTTGAAAAGTAGCAATTTCATTACGTAATCGCTCAGCTAAATGTGAAGGATTAAAACGAGACAAAAATTCACGAGTTAAATCTGCCCAAGTCATAATAGAACCCGGTGTAAGTTTATTCCACCAAGTTTTAGCTCTGTCCCTCAATGAATGGGGAAATAACCGAAGCCTCAGTATCTCCGGACTAACTCCTGGTAGTCTAAACGAACCACAGATCTCCTGGAACGTTTTGAGATGCTCCCTAGCATCTTCTGTCGCAGAACCACTAAACTGCCCGGCGTTGTTGATCATACTAAACATGACAGGTTTAAGCTCGAAGTTGTCAACATCAATATCCGGCAGCGTGGTCTCCAGCTCTACATGATCATTCAGCATGTAGTCACGACATGACCGTCGTCCACCTGCCGCGGGCGGGTCACCGACAGGCGGGATTTCTTCACCGATAGGCTGATTACGGGCCATCTGCTCTAGCTCTTTCTCAAGATATTCTTTTCGGTCTAAGAGGTGGCGAATTTGTTTCTTGAGATTAAAGGAACGTTCGATCTCCGGATCTAATTTATACTCAGGATCTTCACCTCTTTTCGATCTGCGCATAAACAGAAAAACCTTGTGAAAAGCAAGAGTTAAAAACGCAAAAGAAAAATTAAAGAAAAATAAAAACAAAAACAAGAACGAAAATAAAAACAAAAAGTGCAAGGAAAGAAAGGTGTAGTTATGTTGCCAATCCCCGGCAACGGCGCCAAAAACTTGTTGCGTGTAAAATAGTCTATCGCAATTATAGTGCAAGTATACACGACGCAAGTAGTAAAGTGATACGAAGTATCGGATATCGTCTCCACAGGGATTGGGCTAATGACTTCACCTTATTTCACTGCACAAAGTAAAAGAAATAGTTTGAGAGTTGTCACGAATAATAATGTAAAAAACGCAAATAAAAGGAATTGAGAATGGGCTGGTATTGAGTTGCTCGGTAGTGCAGGTATTGAATTGCTTAGGATCTCCAGTTCTGTCGTCGCACCCGTCGCCGACAGCACCTGTCGCGGCGTCTGTCCGTTAGCTGTCGCGGCAGCGAACACTAACTCCGTACTTCAAGCTTGGCAAGAATCCCAGATCTGCCTTGCCCTATCCCTAGGCACAAGTCTGTCGGCGATCACGTCTTTGATGATACCTCCCGGCGTGAATCGAAGGATGAACACCGATGTGTATGAATTCTTCTTTAGCCACTTAACCTCGCCCTATCCCTAGGCACGAGATGGTTCAACTATAAACTAGAGAACGCGCTCTTATCTCTTTCATATACTTAACTCTCCCGATGCTAAGTAAATGGATAACCTCACAATGCTCTCCCGATGCTCTTGCAAGATATTAAAACCAAGATAAAAGAACTTGAAGTTTATTTTATTGAACTTGAAAAAATCCTAAAACAAAGCAACCCTTGCAACTACTTTACAAAACAACCCGTAGCCCTAGGGGGAATTTAGAACATATCGGTGACAGGTAAACGGCAGGGTTTTGTTTCGGTTATGGGGTAGTTGGTTATGCCCTAGGTTTAATCTATGCCCTTTATATAAGCTTTGGGCTCAAGTTATCTAAGGTAACAAGGATTACAACTTTAATTAAAAGTAAGATTCTAATAAAGACTTAATCTCTAAGGATTCCTACTTTTCAGCCGCCTCCTTGTTTCATGAAAATTCTTCTCCTTGAGCTTTGGCTTGACATATCTTTTGATCCGGGGCTTGGAAAAATATTTGGCTTCCACACGACAGACGAGCAGATTTTTCTCTATCTATCGAGGTCCACTTCACTTTTCCTCTTCATAAATCTGCTGTCACCATGCTGTCACGACAGGTCCATGACAGGTTCGTCTTCTTCAGCTGCTTGTCCAGTTAGCTCTCCTGCTTATCTGCCCTGCGCCTGCCTTCGACATCTACTGTGACAGATACCTGCAAAAATATCCATCTTTCAGTAGAATCCGTGCCTTTTATATAATTGTGATGTTTTATTAAAAACTAACCTCAATGCAATGCAATGATGCTTGAATGCAGCAGAAATATGGGTTTAAAAAGGTGTAAATGATAGAACTTTTACACACTCAACAATTGGTGCATTTTCATCTGCTTCACAATCTAAAACAAGAAAGTCAGCAGGGAAAATAAACTTATCCACTCTTACCAAAATATCTTCGATTTTTCCCTTTGGATGAACGTAAGAGCGGTCTGCCAGCTGCAGAGTTACTGTCGTGGGCCGCGCCTTCCCAATACCTAATTTCTGAAAAACAGACTTTGGCATTAGATTAACACTAGCACCAAGATCACAAAGTGCCTTACCCACGAATTTATTTCCGATTACGCAAGGTATGATGAAGCTCCCCGGATCCTTCTTTTTCTGGGGTGGCTGCCGATGAAGAATGCTCATGCAACCTTCTATCATCTTTACCGTTTCAAACTCCCCAAGTTTAGATTTTTTTTACATAACATCCTTGAGAAATTTAGCATAACTGGGCATCTCCCTAACGGCATCTAACAATGGAATATTAATATGAACCTGCTTAAAAATATCATAAATCTTTTTAAGTTGAGATTCATGCTTAGCTTGTTGTATCCGTTGAGGGAAGGGTGGTGGGGGACGGTAATCAGCAATGCGTCCTTCCCACTGCATGCGAATCTGAGGACGATAATCATCTTTTTTCTCCTCTGTCGCTTCTGCTGTCGTGATAGGTTCATCGGCAGTAGTCTGTTTATCACCTGTCGGGGCAGCTTCCTCGGCAGGTTTATCTAAGGCAGGTTCCTTTACTATTTCAGCTTCTTTTTCCGGCCCTGGTAGTTTCTTCCCACTCCTAGTAGTAATCGCCTTACACTGCTCATGTGTGGGTGGTCTAGCATTTTCAGTATTGCTAGGAAATCCTCCATTCTGCCTTGGCTTAATATGTTGCGACACCTGACCCATTTGTGTCTCCAGAGATTTCAAAGTAGCTTCATGATTTGTCATCCTCATCTCCGTCTTATCCATGAAATTCTCTGTCTTCTTGACAAACTGATTCATATTCTCAATATAAGTACCGGTTTGAGACATAAAAGTGGCCAGAGTCTGTTCCAGTATACTACTCGTGGCAGCTGGTGGCTGTTGTTGCTGCGGTGGCGGCAGATTCTGCGGCAGCTGCTGTCGCGTCAGCAGTCTAGGACCTCCCTGATTCTGATTATGTGCTTGAGGATTCAGGGCATTGTTGGGATTACTCCATGAAAACTTAGGATCCTTCCTCCAATTGGGATTATAGTTGCTGGAATTATAATTTGGCTTGTAGTTTCCAACATATTTTCCCTCTTCTACATTTATTGGGCACTCATCCCTACTATGATTTCCCTCACAGATATCGCATACTTCCTCAACAGCAAATCCTTGAAAACCATCATCATTCAATAACCTTTTCATTGCTTTAGTAAGGAATGCTACCTGTGATTTCATCGTGCTGTCGGCTTCGTAGTCCTTGACAGCAAGTACCCGTTTACCCCCTCTTCTTGTAGTCGGAAACTGCTCCTCATTCTTGGCCAGATTTTTCAAAACTTGCAAAGCCTCGTCCGGATCCTTATCCAATAGTAACCCATTTGCTGCAGAATCAATTCGGATGCGAGTTTGTAGGTTGGCAGCATTATAGAACTTTGTAACCTGATTCTAGACGGGGAATCCATGCATTGGGCAGTTTCGAAGAAGAGTAGTAAATCTGTCCCAGGCCTCGTGCATCGGCTCGTCATCTTCCTGTTGAAAAGTAGCAATTTCATTACGTAATCGCTCAGATAAATGCGAAGGATTAAAATGAGATAAGAATTCACGAGATAAATCTGCCCAAGTTACGATTGAACCCGGTGTTAGTTTATTCCACCAAGTTTTAGCTCTGTCCCTCAATGAATGAGGAAATAACCGAAGCCTCAGTATCTCCGGACTAACTCCTGGTAGTCTAAACGAACCACAGATCTCCTGGAATGTCTTGAGATGCTCTCTAGCATCCTCTGTCGCAGCACCACTAAACTGCCCGGCATTGTTGATCATACTAAACATGACAGGCTTAAGCTCGAAGTTATCAACATCAATATCTGGCAGCGTGGTCTCCAGCTCTACATGATCGTTCAGCATGTAGTCACGACATGACCGTCGTCCAGTTGCTGCAGGCGGGTCACCGACAGGCGGGTTAAGATCACCAAGGGGTGGTATGCCACCGCCAGCAGGTTGGTTATGGCCCATTTTCTCTAGCTGTTCCTCGAGGTATTCGTTTCTGTCTAAAAGTCGGCGAAGTTGTTTCTTGAGATTGAAGGAACGTTCAACTTCCAGATCTAATGGATACTCAGGATCTTCACCTCTTTTCGATCTGCGCAATAACAAGAAAACCTCGTGAAAAGCGAGAGTTGAAAGCACAAAAGAAAAATTAAAGAAAAATAAAAATAAAAATAAAAATAAAAATAAAAATAAAAACGAAAAGTGCAATAAAAGAAAGGTGTAGTTATGTTGCCAATCCCCGGCAGCGGCACCAAAAACTTGTTGCGTGTAAAAGAGTCTATCGCAATTGTAGTGCAAGTGTACACGACGCAAGTAGTAAAGTGATACGAAGTATCGGATATCGTCTCCACAGGGATTGGGCTAATGAATCACCTTAATTCACTGCACGAAAGTAAAAGAAATATTGAGAAGATTGTCACGAGGATAATAAAGTAAAACGTAAATAAAAGAGTAGAAATATCAAGATAGAGAGAATGGGCTGGTATTGAATTGCTCAGTAGTGCAGGTATTGAAGAGTTTAGGAAATCTAGTTCTGTCGCCGCGCCCGTCGCCGACAGCACCTGTCGTGGCGACTGTCCGTTAGCTGTCGCGGAAGCGAACACACCAACTCCGTACTTCAAGTTTGGCAAGAATCCCAGATCTGCCTTGGCCTATCCCTAGGTCCAAGTCTGTCGATGATCACGTCTTTGATGATACCTCCCGGCGTGAACCGAAGGATGAACACCGATGTGTATGAATTCTTCCTTAGCCACTTAACCTCGCCCTATCCCTAGGCACGAGATGGTTCAACTATAAACTAGAGAACGCGCTCTTATCTCTTTCGTATACTTAACTCTCCCGATGCTAAGTAAATAGATAACCTCACAATGCTCTCCCGATGCTCTTGCAAGATATTAAAACCGAAATAAGAGAACTTGAAGTTTATTTTATTGAACTTGGAAAATCCTAAAACAAAACAACCCTTGCAACTACTTTACAAAACAACCCGTGGCCCTAGGGGGTTTTTAGAACATATCGACGACGGGTAAACGGCGGAGGGGTTTAGGTTATCGGTTATGGGGTATGATGCCTCCTAGGTTAAATCTATGCCCTTATATAAGCTTTGGGCCCAAGTATTCTAAGTTAACAAGGATTACAACTTTAATTAAAAGTAAGATTCTAATAAAGACTTAATCTCCAAGAGTCCTACTTTGCAGCCGCCATCCTTGTTTCTAGGGATTTCTTCTCCTTGAGCTTTGGCTTGACATATCTTTCGATCCGGGGCTTGGAAAAATATCTGGCTTTCACACGACAAACGAGCAGATTTTTCTCTATCTATCGAGGTCCACTTTACTTTTCCTCTTCATAAGGTTGCTGTCACCTTGCTGTCACGACAGATCCATGGCAACTTCGTCCTTGTCGTATGCTTGTCCAGTTCAGCTCTTCTGCTTCTCTGCCCTGCGCCTGCCTTCTTTGTCAACTATGGCAGCAACCTGCAAAATCAGCCATCTTTTAGTAGAATCCGTGCCTTTAGTATATTTGTGATTTTATTGTAAACTGACCTAAATGCAATGCAATGATGCTTGAATGCAGCAGAAATATGGGTTAACAAGGGTGTAAATAATAGAACTTTTACACACTCAACACACCCCCAAACTCAAGTTTTTGCTTGCCCTCAAGCAATTAAGACCTAAAAGAAAAATGAATATTTTTTTGTTGTGTTGGCTTTCAAACAATGAATTGTCCCTTACCTGTCGCTCATTCTCTGTGACGGCAGCAACCTGTCGGAAGGTTTTAGGATCTGTCCGGAATCTCCTTATAGCTCTCGTGGAGTGTGTGCATGCTTGTGAACAGTTATACGCTAAGACTCTCTTAGTTTCACTAGAATATTATACTTTAGCTTGTTTAGAGTTTTTCTTACGAGACTGATTTCTTTCTTTCCTTTACTAGAGCCAGAATAAGGCACATCTAGTTGATTTCTTTCTAATTTCTTCTCATTTTTACTAGAGCCAATATTTCAGGCACCTCTAGTTAACTGTCTAGAGCCGGTGATAGGCACCTCTAGAAGTTTTTCTCTGGTTATCTGCCTAGAGCCAGTGTTGGGCACCTCTAGGTTTCCTGAGAGTCTAGTCTCTTTTCTACTCTAAGAGCTAAGATTTCTATTCTAGTTTGGCTAAAAGAAGTCTAAGCAATATAACAGTCACAATGGTGTTTAAATTTTCAGAACTATAGAAAGGCTCTAAACTTCTCCTTAAACTGTCCTAAAGATGCTGCCACAACAGAGCTGTCATGACAGGTAAGCTAACTTCACAGTTTTAAGCCAACAGTTTTATATTTTCTGATTTTTTTAAGAGAACTTAATTAAAAAGAAGACACAACAATTAATTAAAGATGTACTATGACTCCATTAAAATGGAGGGTGCCACCCCCAAACTCGAGGGTTGGAATGCCCTCAATGCAAAATGACAGATAAAATGAAGGCAGGTACATCACAAAATAAAGATAAAACAGGCAGCAAGAAAAGAAAAATTAAAGACTTAAATTTTAATCGTTGTCCTCGCTGCTGCTGCTGACACGGATCTGACGGCGGCGTCTGGGTTGTGGGGGAGGTTGGGCAGGTTCCTCCTGTAACGCCCCGGTTTTGGGCTTGGAAGTCTTGGGCGTTGACCGGTTGGTCAAAGTGTTGTTCGAATCGTAAGAGGTTAAATTAGGAAAGCCTAGTTCGGGTTGCATTAAAAATATGGAAAAATGTTCTAAAATCATCTTTTATTATATTTAAGTGAACTGTGAAATCAATTTTGGAAAATGAGTTTCGGAAGTGTGACATTTTGGCTAGTGACCAAAATGTAATTTTTGAAAGTTTGGTGGCTATTTTATAAAGGGTTGAAACTTTGAATCTTTAAGGAGCTATTTACCCAAAGGGAGTTTCTCCAGATTTTTCTAAGATATTTTAACCCATAATTCTGATTTTAAAAGAATCAAAAGGAGGGAAAAATCTATTTTGGCCATTTTCTCTTTTAACTACCTATTTTCTTCCTATCTTTTTCTCTCAACCCAAACACTCAATTTCCAGAGATTTCATTCTGATTTTCTCACCTAAAAACCTTCTTTCAACTCTCAATTGATTGCAAATCATTGTGTCTTCAAAACCTCTTCAATTGCTTCAAGTTTCATCAAGCTTTTCTATTCCAAAAAGAGGAGAAACTCAAGTTTGGAGGTAAGAACGTCCTTCTCCTCTGAACTTCAAGTTCTTTAATGAAATTCCTAAAGTTTTCAATCCTAATTTGATAATTGATTAAAGGTTTTAAGGTTGATTTGTGGATCTTGGCTAATTATGCAAGATTTTGATGATTTCACTTGATTTTCGTTTGATCTGTTAAATCTGTGTTTTGAGAAGTGTTTTTGATGTTAAATGATCATTAAATTGATGTGGAAATGAGTCTTGATTGATGCAATCCCGGATAGGTTGGGTTTCCTAATTTTAGCTTGTGTTTTAAGGTAGCTTTTGTGGTGATCTTGTGGATCTGGTGTTGCTGGAGGTATAAGGATGTTTATAGGTTGTTTTTAGATGTGTTTTGATGTTAATGGAAGTGAGGTTTTGCTGGTTTGTGGCTGGGCTTTGTTTAGAAGTGTTTCGGATGCATTTTCGGTTGTGTTTGGTGGCCGAAAATGGAGGTTTAGTGAGAGCAGCGAGTTTAGATGCTTTCATTGAAGCAATTAATGCATGATGATGCATTAATCCTCTGCTTTAATGTGTTGAAACAGGGGAGGCATCCTTGGATCCAAGAGTTGTTGATCCGGAGGCTTGTTTTGGTGCTTTGGCTTGAAGCGAAGTGGTAATCGGTGAGTGAAAACGGATTTTCAGCTTTTTAACCAAGGGTTGAAGGTTTTGGGAGCTTAGTTTAAGTCTGAACAACTTTGCTAAGCTCAAGCGTAAGTTTTCGGATTACTCTCTTTAGGTGGTGGCCATGTTTTGATGAAATGTGAAATGATGATTTTGCATGATTTGTTACTGTTTTGGAAAGCATGTTTTAGCATGTTAATTGCTGATGTTTTAGCATGATTTATGCTGATGATTAAAGCCATGTGTTGAAGGTAACTCTAGGTAGGAGTACATTGTTTTTATGCATTGTTAAATGATGATTTAATACTTTGAAATGCATGATGGAATGGCTTGGTTTAAATGCTTTAAAACAGTGGATTATATGATGTATAAAGTGTGTATTGGCAAGTGATGGTTTGTAAAAGTGAAGGTCACTAAGGTGGTTAAAAGTCCTTGAGTGAGCCTTGTTATCTAAGATCATCAAGGTGGTTAAAAGTCCTTGGATGAATCTTGTTGCGGACTCTAAGGTGGTTAAAAGTCCTTAGGTGCTCCTTCCATGGTGGTTAAAAGTCCATGGGGCCAAGGTGTTTAAAAGTCCTTGGGGCCAAGGTGTTTAAAAGTCCTTGGGGTAATTCAAGCTACGGACACAAAGGTGGTTAAAAGTCCTTGTGTGGTCCTTTCATGGTGTTTAAAAGTCCATGGCCAAGGTGTTTAAAAGTCCTTGGGGTCCAAGGTGTTTAAAAGTCCTTGGGGAAAGTTGTTGAACTTGATTTCATAAATGAAATGTATCACTTGAGCCAATATGACATGTATAGTACATGAGATGCATGAGATGCATGATTTAATGTTTATGTTGAAGCATGAGATGCTTGTTTAAATGAAATGTGGAAGCATGATATTGCTTGATTTAAAGTATGCTTTGAGCATGTGTAAAGGTTGTTTTATAAGCATGTTTTACAAATGGTTTTAATTGCATTATTGAATGATTTTTATAGAGCACTCCTCACTAAGCTTTGGCTTACGCTCTCTCGTTTTCTTGATTCAATAATGCAGAGCATTAGAGTGCATTGAGGGCAGCAAGAGGAGGCAAGCAAACAAGTACAAGTAAAGCTCAATGTATGAAAGTTTTATAAGTGTTTTAGCTTTTGTATGTTTTGGCAATGGGGGACCAATATGTATATGTGTTTTGGGAGGTGTTAAGACTCCCTAAGTATGTTGAATGTTAATGTTGTTGCTGGTTTTTGGATAGAACCATATATGCTTGTTTTGCAAGTTGATGCTTGAGTAGATAGCTTGTGTTGGAAGCATGACCATTGATTTAGGGCTTTTTGCATGTGATGTTATTATGTTGAATTGATGATGCTCTTATGTCTTAAATATGTTTAATTGCATGCTGGTAAAGTTTGGTGGTGTTTGGAGCATGTTTGAATGTCCAATTGCATGATCTAGTATGCTTGTTTGCTGATTTTCGTGCAGGCGTTTCGGAACAGGGGTGTACCGTTTCGGAACGGGTGCCTTGCACGAACCCAGGCGTCCGAAACGGTATGCACCGTTTCGAAACGGTTTAGCCTCTGCCGAGGCCATGTTCCGGAACCTGTTTCGGAACGGCCCGTGTTTCGGAACAGGGCTAGTCTGTTTCGGAACGGTCGACCGTTAGGGGGCTGACATGGTAGTTATATGTTTTGAAATGTTTGCGTTTTGGTCCTAAATCTTGTATGATCAATTGCATGAGCTGTGGATGTCCTTTTGAGCTGAAATTTCACAGAGAAGCATGAAACATGACTAATTTCAAGATGGTAACTTTAATTTGGGTTAAGTCCCTTAATTTATCAGAATTTACAATTTGGTCCCTAAAGTTGTAATTTGTTCAATTGGGTCCCTGTTTGATCTCTGATGTTTGTGATCTTTTGACATGTTGTTTGTATGATCACACTTAAGGTTAATGTGCATCTAGACAAGACTAAAAAGAAAAAAAAGGGTCGTTAATCAAGGTTGACTTTCGGGTTGACTTTGGTTTTCCCCGTGTAATCTTCGTAGTTCGGGTCAACCGTCTAGACCGGGCTACGGGGGTTACATTTGGTGGTATCAGAGCTGAGTTCTCGAGTAATTGGGAATGTGTGTATGCATGATTGAAGCATGGTTTGGTTGGTATGCTTGTTGAGTGAAAGCATGTTCAGTGATTTGTGATGATGATGTGTATGTGATGCATGTTGTGATGATGCATGATGAGGGTACCCATTGCCAAACAAAAGCTAAAGAGATAGTGTTGTTTTTGAAGGAAATTGAGCTTGAATACTTGGAATTTGCTTACCTTGCTGGTCCTGACTTGTTTTATTTTGTATTGTTATGCATGGTAATAGTATGGCACCACGTAGAGAGTTACGGAGTAGCGCGAGAGCTACGACCCCGGAAGGGAATGTGAACGATGAGCACACTGGTAGTGCTGTGATACCTCCTCCTCCACCTGGTGGTGGTGGTGCGGAGAGGGAAAGAGCTGGAGCTGAGGCAGCTGGTGCTGGAGCTGCAGGGCCTGAGGTTGGTCAGGGGCAAGCGATGCCTGACATGTCTGTTCTGGTACAAGCTATTGCGGGTGCGTTTCGAGCAGCAGTAGCTGGAGCTCAAGGAGCTGGGCATCAAGGAGATGCTGGTGCTAGACTACCCTTGGAACGTTTGCGCAGTCTTGGTGGGACTGAGTTTAGGGGTATGTCGGCTGAGAGGTCTGAAGCATGGTTGGAGAGTACCAAGCGTGTCTTGGGACAGATGAGTTGCACTGATGTGCAAAAGCTGGGATGTGTGGTGTCACTGCTGCAAGGTGATGCTTATACGTGGTGGACGACCACAATCTCTGGGATGGCTGATGCTGATGTTACTTGGACGTTCTTTCAGCGTGCGTTTAAGAGGAGATATCTGGGAGTTAGATATCTGGATGAGAAGAAGCGTGAATTCATGTCTCTTACCCAAGGGAGCATGAGTGTGGCTGAGTATGAGGTACAGTTTGTACGCCTTAGCCAGTATGCACCGGAACTGATACCTGATGAGCGCGAGAGGTGCGAAAGGTTCCGTTATGGCTTGGTGACGGAAGTTAAGACCTATATGTTGGCTGCGGAGTATAATGATTTCGATGTGTTGGTTAGTCGATCCAAGGACATTGAGATGAACCTGAGTTTGTCTGCTAAGGGTGCTGGAGCTAGTTCTGGGAAGAGAACTGCAGAGTATAGTTCCGGTGGTCGGAACAAGAGAGGGTGTGATCAGAGGTTTCAGTCTTCGTCTAAGAGAGGTGGAGGTGCACCTGCTAGGGGTGGCAATGCTAGAGCTGACCCTAGTGCTTGCTGGATTTGTGGTTCCCGTGGTCACTTGAAGCGTGATTGTCCTCGTGCTGGGAGGGAGGTGCAAGCTCCTGTGATGGCAGCTGGTTATGAGTGCTGGAACTGTGGTTCTGCTGACCATTTGAGACGTGATTGTCCGAGGATGGCTGGTGGTCAAGAGCGTGCTCCTGCTGTTGCAGTACCGCAGAGAGGTCGTGGGCGCGGCCGTGGTAATTTCCAGAGGCGAGAGGAAGGTGGACGCGGTGTAGCTCATGTTGTGGCTATTCAACCTGAGGGTGGAGGCCAAGCGAGGGTGTATGCTCAGCGCGAAGGAAGGAATGATGCTGATGTGATTGCAGGTACCTTTACTTTGCAATCCTTGTCATTGCTTTCTTTGATTGATTCTGGATCTACGCATTCATACATTCTTCGTGAGCATGCTGAGTTGCTTGGTTTGCCTGTTGAGTCTTTGGATGTTGGTGTTAGAGTCACTAGTTCTTTTGGTGAAACTGTTGTGACTCGTAAGCTTTATAGAAGGTGTCCTTTGGTTGTTCAAGAGCATGTCTTTCATGTTGATCTTATGGAGTTGCCCTTTTATGGTTTTGATGTGATCCTTGGTATGGATTGGCTTGATGAGCATCGTGCTGTTGTGGATTGTGAGAATAAGCGGGTTTCGCTTAAGCTTGGGGATGATTATGAAGTGGTGGTGGTTGGTGAGAATGTGAAGTTTCTTGCCAATGTTGTTTCTACCTTGGAGGCGAGCAGGATGCTGAGGCAAGGTTGTGAAGCTTTTCTAGCTTTTGTGATGAATCCTAGTTCGAAGGAGCTGAGGGTGCAGGATATCAGGGTTGTGAAGGAGTTTCCTGATGTTTTTCCTGAGGAGTTGCCTGGTTTACCTCCTAACCGCGAGGTGGAGTTTGGTATTGAGCTGTATGAGAATACCACTCCTGTGTCCATTACTCCCTATAGAATGGCACCTAAAGAGCTGAAGGAGCTGAAGACGCAGTTGCAAGAGTTGCTTGATCGTGGTTTCATCCGGCCGAGTGTTTCGCCTTGGGGTGCTCCTGTCTTGTTTGTGAAGAAGAAAGATGGCACGATGAGGATGTGCATTGATTACCGTCAGCTGAACAAGTTGACTATCAAGAATCGGTATCCTTTGCCGAGGATTGATGATCTCTTTGATCAATTTCGGGGAGCTGCTGTGTTCTCTAAGATTGACTTGAGGTCAGGGTATTATCAGTTGAAGGTGAAGGATGTGGATGTGCCTAAGACAGCTTTCAGGACAAGGTATGGGCATTATGAGTTCCTTGTGATGCCGTTTGGTCTGACAAATGCTCCTGTTGCTTTCATGGACATGATGAATCGTGTTTTTCATGAATACCTGGATAAGTTTGTTGTGGTGTTCATTGATGATATCCTTGTGTACTCGCGTACTGAGGAAGAGCACGAAGAGCATTTGAGGATTGTGTTGCAAGCTTTGTTGGAGAATCAGCTTTATGCTAAGTTGAGCAAGTGTGAGTTCTGGCTTAGAGAAGTGGTTTTTCTTGGACATGTGGTCTCAGCTGAGGGGAATCGTGTTGATCCTCAGAAGATTGAAGCAGTGATGAACTGGAAAGTTCCTAAGTCTGTTCAGGAGGTTCGTAGTTTCCTTGGTTTGGCAGGATACTACCGAAGGTTTGTGGATGGTTTTTCCAAGATTGCTGCTCCTTTGACGAAGTTGCTGCAGAAAGATGTTAAGTATGAGTGGACAGAAGCGAGGCAGCAAGCCTTTGAGAAGCTGAAGATGGCTTTGACGCAAGCTCCTATCTTGATTCAGCCTGAATCAGGGAAAGAGTTTGTAGTCTACAGTGATGCATCCTATGTTGGTTTGGGGTGTGTGCTGATGCAAGAGGGTAAGGTTGTGGCTTATGCGTCGCGGCAGTTGAAGGTGCATGAGCGCAATTATCCTACGCATGATATTGAGTTGGCTGCAGTGGTTTTTGCTCTGAAGATCTGGAGGCATTATCTGTATGGTGAGAAGTGTACTGTGTACACGGATCACAAGAGTTTGAGGTATCTGATGTCTCAGAAGGAGTTGAATCTCAGGCAGCAACGTTGGTTGGAGTTGCTCAAGGATTATGATCTGACGATTGAGTATCATCCTGGAAAGGCCAATGTTGTTGCGGATGCTTTGAGTAGAAAGGTAGCTGTTGAGCTGAGAGCTATGTTTGCTAGCTTGAGCATATCGCAGGATGGTGGTCTTGTTGCTGAGTTGCAAGTGAAACCTTCGTTGGTTCAGTTGATCAAGGATAAGCAGTTGTTGGATGATTCCTTGGTGTCTCATGTTCAGGATATCGCGGAGGGTAAGCCTTCGGATTTCTGCTTTAACGAAGATGGAGTGTTGTGTTTTGGTAGTCGGATAGTAGTGCCTGCAGATGCTGAGTTGAGGCGTGCTATTCTAGCTGAAGGTCATAGTAGTCCTTTTGCTATGCATCCTGGTAGTACAAAGATGTATCGTGATCTTCGTGATGAGTATTATCGGGTAGGCTTGAAGAAGGATGTGGCGGAGTTCGTAAGCAAGTGTTTGGTGTGTCAGCGCGTTAAGGCTGAACATCAGGTTCCTTCCGGTTTGTTGCAACCGTTGAAAATCCCTGAATGGAAGTGGGAGAGGGTTACCATGGATTTTGTATCTGGTTTGCCTTTGTCTCCGTCGAAGAAGAATTCTGTTTGGGTGATTGTGGATCGCCTGACGAAGTGTGCGCATTTCTTGCCTGTGCATACTACGTTTTCTTTGGATAAGCTGGCAGAGCTGTACATTGCTGAGGTTGTGAGGTTGCATGGTGTGCCTAAGTCGATCGTGTCGGATAGGGATCCGAGGTTCACATCGCGTTTTTGGCAGTGTTTGCATCAAGCTTTGGGTACAAGGTTGCATTTCAGTACATCCTATCATCCTCAGTCGGATGGCCAGTCTGAACGAGTTATTCAGATTTTGGAGGATATGTTGAGATGCTGCGTGATAGAGTTTCAAGGTTCTTGGGAGAAGCATCTGCCTTTGGTTGAGTTCGCTTATAACAACAGTTTTCAGGCGAGTATACAGATGGCACCTTATGAGGCTCTGTATGGGAGGAGGTGTAGGACTCCTCTGTGTTGGGCTGAAACTGGTCAAAAGTTGGTTTCGATGCCTGCTTTGTTGAAAGGGACTACCGAGAAGGTGAAGCTCATTTGTGAGCGGTTGAAGGCTGCTTCTGATCGGCAGAAGTCTTACGCAGATTTGAAGCGTAAGGAGATAGAGTTTGCGGTGGGTGATCGCGTGTTCTTGAAGGTTTCGCCTTGGAAGAAGGTGATGAGGTTTGGTCGGAAGGGTAAGCTGAGCCCTAGATACATTGGACCGTATGAGGTTGTTGAGCGTGTGGGTCCTGTTGCGTATCGGTTGAGGTTACCCCAGGAGCTGGAGAAGATTCATGATGTGTTCCATGTTTCTATGCTCCGGAGGTATCGATCTGATCCTTCGCATGTGTTGTCTGTGGAGGAAGTGGAATTGAATCCGGATTTGACCTATGATGAGGAACCGGTGAAGGTTCTGGATTCAGATAGCAAAGTTCTTCGTGGCAAGACCATTGAGTTGGTGAAGGTGCTGTGGAAGCATCGCGGTGTTGAGGAAGCCACGTGGGAGCGGAAGGAAGATATGCTGAAGCAGTTTCCTTATCTCTTTCCTTCAGGTAAATTTCGAGGACGAAATTTCTTAAGGGGGGGAGAGTTGTAACGCCCCGGTTTTGGGCTTGGAAGTCTTGGGCGTTGACCGGTTGGTCAAAGTGCTGTTCGAATCGTAAGAGGTTAAATTAGGAAAGCCTAGTTCGGGTTGCATTAAAAATATGGAAAAATGTTCTAAAATCATCTTTTATTATATTTAAGTGAACTGTGAAATCAATTTTGGAAAATGAGTTTCGGAAGTGTGACATTTTGGCTAGTGACCAAAATGTAATTTTTGAAAGTTTGGTGGCTATTTTATAAAGGGTTGAAACTTTGAATCTTTAAGGAGCTATTTACCCAAAGGGAGTTTCTCCAGATTTTTCTAAGATATTTTAACCCATAATTCTGATTTTAAAAGAATCAAAAGGAGGGAAAAATCTATTTTGGCCATTTTCTCTTTTAACTACCTATTTTCTTCCTATCTTTTTCTCTCAACCCAAACACTCAATTTCCAGAGATTTCATTCTGATTTTCTCACCTAAAAACCTTCTTTCAACTCTCAATTGATTGCAAATCATTGTGTCTTCAAAACCTCTTCAATTGCTTCAAGTTTCATCAAGCTTTTCTATTCCAAAAAGAGGAGAAACTCAAGTTTGGAGGTAAGAACGTCCTTCTCCTCTGAACTTCAAGTTCTTTAATGAAATTCCTAAAGTTTTCAATCCTAATTTGATAATTGATTAAAGGTTTTAAGGTTGATTTGTGGATCTTGGCTAATTATGCAAGATTTTGATGATTTCACTTGATTTTCGTTTGATCTGTTAAATCTGTGTTTTGAGAAGTGTTTTTGATGTTAAATGATCATTAAATTGATGTGGAAATGAGTCTTGATTGATGCAATCCCGGATAGGTTGGGTTTCCTAATTTTAGCTTGTGTTTTAAGGTAGCTTTTGTGGTGATCTTGTGGATCTGGTGTTGCTGGAGGTATAAGGATGTTTATAGGTTGTTTTTAGATGTGTTTTGATGTTAATGGAAGTGAGGTTTTGCTGGTTTGTGGCTGGGCTTTGTTTAGAAGTGTTTCGGATGCATTTTCGGTTGTGTTTGGTGGCCGAAAATGGAGGTTTAGTGAGAGCAGCGAGTTTAGATGCTTTCATTGAAGCAATTAATGCATGATGATGCATTAATCCTCTGCTTTAATGTGTTGAAACAGGGGAGGCATCCTTGGATCCAAGAGTTGTTGATCCGGAGGCTTGTTTTGGTGCTTTGGCTTGAAGCGAAGTGGTAATCGGTGAGTGAAAACGGATTTTCAGCTTTTTAACCAAGGGTTGAAGGTTTTGGGAGCTTAGTTTAAGTCTGAACAACTTTGCTAAGCTCAAGCGTAAGTTTTCGGATTACTCTCTTTAGGTGGTGGCCATGTTTTGATGAAATGTGAAATGATGATTTTGCATGATTTGTTACTGTTTTGGAAAGCATGTTTTAGCATGTTAATTGCTGATGTTTTAGCATGATTTATGCTGATGATTAAAGCCATGTGTTGAAGGTAACTCTAGGTAGGAGTACATTGTTTTTATGCATTGTTAAATGATGATTTAATACTTTGAAATGCATGATGGAATGGCTTGGTTTAAATGCTTTAAAACAGTGGATTATATGATGTATAAAGTGTGTATTGGCAAGTGATGGTTTGTAAAAGTGAAGGTCACTAAGGTGGTTAAAAGTCCTTGAGTGAGCCTTGTTATCTAAGATCATCAAGGTGGTTAAAAGTCCTTGGATGAATCTTGTTGCGGACTCTAAGGTGGTTAAAAGTCCTTAGGTGCTCCTTCCATGGTGGTTAAAAGTCCATGGGGCCAAGGTGTTTAAAAGTCCTTGGGGCCAAGGTGTTTAAAAGTCCTTGGGGTAATTCAAGCTACGGACACAAAGGTGGTTAAAAGTCCTTGTGTGGTCCTTTCATGGTGTTTAAAAGTCCATGGCCAAGGTGTTTAAAAGTCCTTGGGGTCCAAGGTGTTTAAAAGTCCTTGGGGAAAGTTGTTGAACTTGATTTCATAAATGAAATGTATCACTTGAGCCAATATGACATGTATAGTACATGAGATGCATGAGATGCATGATTTAATGTTTATGTTGAAGCATGAGATGCTTGTTTAAATGAAATGTGGAAGCATGATATTGCTTGATTTAAAGTATGCTTTGAGCATGTGTAAAGGTTGTTTTATAAGCATGTTTTACAAATGGTTTTAATTGTATTATTGAATGGTTTTTATAGAGCACTCCTCACTAAGCTTTGGCTTACGCTCTCTCGTTTTCTTGATTCAATAATGCAGAGCATTAGAGTGCATTGAGGGCAGCAAGAGGAGGCAAGCAAACAAGTACAAGTAAAGCTCAATGTATGAAAGTTTTATAAGTGTTTTAGCTTTTGTATGTTTTGGCAATGGGGGACCAATATGTATATGTGTTTTGGGAGGTGTTAAGACTCCCTAAGTATGTTGAATGTTAATGTTGTTGCTGGTTTTTGGATAGAACCATATATGCTTGTTTTGCAAGTTGATGCTTGAGTAGATAGCTTGTGTTGGAAGCATGACCATTGATTTAGGGCTTTTTGCATGTGATGTTATTATGTTGAATTGATGATGCTCTTATGTCTTAAATATGTTTAATTGCATGCTGGTAAAGTTTGGTGGTGTTTGGAGCATGTTTGAATGTCCAATTGCATGATCTAGTATGCTTGTTTGCTGATTTTCGTGCAGGCGTTTCGGAACAGGGGTGTACCGTTTCGGAACGGGTGCCTTGCACGAACCCAGGCGTCCGAAACGGTATGCACCGTTTCGAAACGGTTTAGCCTCTGCCGAGGCCATGTTCCGGAACCTGTTTCGAAACGGCCCGTGTTTCGGAACAGGGCTAGCCTGTTTCGGAACGGTCGACCGTTAGGGGGCTGACATGGTAGTTATATGTTTTGAAATGTTTGCGTTTTGGTCCTGAATCTTGTATGATCAATTGCATGAGCTGTGGATGTCCTTTTGAGCTGAAATTTCACAGAGAAGCATGAAACATGACTAATTTCAAGATGGTAACTTTAATTTGGGTTAAGTCCCTTAATTTATCAGAATTTACAATTTGGTCCCTAAAGTTGTAATTTGTTCAATTGGGTCCCTGTTTGATCTCTGATGTTTGTGATCTTTTGACATGTTGTTTGTATGATCACACTTAAGGTTAATGTGCATCTAGACAAGACTAAAAAGAAAAAAAAGGGTCGTTAATCAAGGTTGACTTTCGGGTTGACTTTGGTTTTCCCCGTGTAATCTTCGTAGTTCGGGTCAACCGTCTAGACCGGGCTACGGGGGTTACAGCTCCACGAGCTGGATGTCTGAGCTGCTGCCGCTATCCCAAGTGTTGCTGGTGGTGGTGCTGGCCTTGGGCATTAGCTTTCTGTCTGCCACGTGTTTCTGCCTCTTGACAGGCGTAAACTCCCTCTCCAAATTCCTCCTAATCAGAGGTTCCTCCTCGCTGTCGGCTGTGGCTGGCCGCTTCGTTCCACGTGCGGGGCTGTCGGCCGGAGGACTCGTAGCTGTCATCGGGGCAGGTGATGGGGTGGAAGCGGTGGAATGGGTATGTGGGGAGGCAGGTGGTGTAGGTGTGTGTACAGGGGTGGGGATATGGAAATAGTGGTCTTGAAAAGTGGGGAAAACAACATCGGGATAATTTAAAGTATTGGTAATGAAATTTACCGTGGAAGTTGTGAAATCCCGGATGAATGTCATCAGCCCCATCTGTCTGTCTTCCACCCGTTGTATGGCGGCAAGGATTTGGGAGGATTGGTCGGTCTGGGCTGCTGCGGCGGCAGGTTCAGTGGCAGGTTCCTCGTCTGAATCTGCTGAGGAGGTAGCTGGGTTGAAGGAGTTGATGGGTGTTGCGACGATGAGCTCCATGAGGCTGGTAATGTTGTTATCTGTCCAGCCTCGTCCTTGGACCAGTTTATCGGTTGATGCCTCGGGGACAGCAGCGCAGCGGCAGAGTGACGTAATCATGAACGGTAAGCAGAGGCGGGAGGTGGTTCGAAAAGTGCAATCCAAGACGCTTTCCCGCATATAGCGGCCCACGTTGATAGGCCGGTCGTGCATGATCGAGTGAATGAGAGCGAGCCGCTGCTGGTTCACCGTCGTGTGATGGGAGGACGGCAGGATACGCTTCTTGATGAAAGCGTTCCATAGCTTGGTTCTGGGAGCAGCTGCCCCCTCTTGACGGAGTTGGGGTTTTTCTTGCTAGTAGTCCACTCCGTCCCTTCTTATGTCACCTCCGCCATAACAGCACCGTAGGCGGCAGAGTCGAGGGTGTCCAAGAAGTGCTGATGGGCGTCGTCGTTGGGACCAAAGTAGAGGCCGTACATGTGGTTGATGCTATCGGTTGTGAATGGTACCTCTACCCCTCGGACTATTACAGATGTTGTCGTCTTGCTGTCGATGGCAGCATAGAACTCCCTCACTAATGTATCGTTTAACTCTGCCGGTTGTTCAGCGAATTGCTCCCATAGTTGAGCTCTTATAGCCTTGGCAATGAATGGTCGGAGCCCCATGTTTGGTGCCTTGCGGATGTAGATGAAACCCCTTTCTTCCCATAATTCCTTGTTTGCGAAGGGCGATGCTGCTGCTGATGAGGAGGCTGAGGCAGCACTGCGGCGGGTCTGTCTAGAAGACATATTAGTTGCAAGGGTTTGAAAGTAAAGAAAGCAAAGAAAAAACAGAAAATAGAAAGAAAAAAAATATTATTCGAATAAAAATAAACCTTAATACCTAATAAATAAACAATAAATAATAAAAATAAATAAAAATAAAAATTAGGTTAAATTAGGGATGCCTTGTGGGGCATCTCCTAAAGTAACCACTTCCTGTATTCCTGGTGCTTCAGTCCCCTGATAATGCTTGAGGTGCTGTCCGTTGACTTTGAATTGGTGCCCGTCTTTTAATGATCGGATAGTGATGGCACCATGGGGAAAAACTTGTACCACTTGGAACGGGCCAGACCATCTAGATTTTAGCTTCCCTGGGAAGAGTTTCAGTCTAGATCTGAACAACAACACAAGTTGCCCTGGGCAGAACTGTCGTGGCAGCAACTTCTTGTCATGCCACTTCTTAGTTTTCTCCTTGTATATTCTTGCATTGACGTAGGACATTGTCCGTATTTCATCGATCTCGTTCAAATCTAACAGCCTTTTCTGGCCTGCCTTGTCCAAGTCCATATTCACTGCCTTGATTGCCCAGTATGCCCTGTGCTCTATCTCGACAAGCAGATGACAGGTTTTCCCATAAATCAAACGGTATGGAGACATGCCCAATGGAGTCTTAAAAGCTGTCCTATATGCCCATAATGCATCATTAAGGAGTAAAGACCAATTTTTCCTAGTTGGCTTAACCATCTTCTCAAGAATGTTCTTCACTTCTCTACTGGATATCTCAGCCTGTCCATTGGTCTGTGGGTGGTATGCTGTCGCGATCCTGTGTTTGACACCATATTTCTTCAAGGCGGCAGCAATAACCCTATTGTCAAAATGTCTCCCTTCATCACTGATAATCGCCTTAGGTGTAATATCCCAAAAATTAGCCTAGAAGAATTAGAGGTTTAATTTAATTATTAAGTAAATTATTAGATTAAATTCCTTAATATTCGAATTGAAAATTGGTACTTATGGATCAATTTAAAATGTGAGCAAATGTGTAGGTAGAATTCGGTTAAATTACTTAGTGACCAATCCGAATAAGGATGGAAACTAAATGCTTGCATGCTAAAATGAAAGTATAAGGATTTCTACTAATTATAAGATGGAATCATAGTGTAATTAGAGATTTTATACATGAGTTGTAGGAATAATAAAGGGTTAATTTGAGAGATTAGTTGGAGACATGACCCCTTTGTCATATCCCAATTAATGTGTTCCCTCCCCACTTTCTCATTTCCTTAGCCGGCCACCCTCAACCAAACCACTATTCCACTTTGTTTCTTTCACACACATAAACACAACATAGAAAGCTAGAGAAAAGGTTGAAGGCTCGGTGAGGAAGAAGAAGCTTGCATGTTGGTGTTAGTCCATTAGAAAATTCAAGGAAAAATTATAAGTAAGTAGCCCTTTCTCTATAGTTTCCGAGTATGTAAAAATTCTTGGAAAATCAGTGGCCTTAATGTGTTTAGAAAATCATAAACATAATGTTTAAAAGTGTGGTTGCTGAAAATTTAGAGATTCATAAGAATCATAAGAGGTTAAGGGCATGCATGTAAGGTATGTGGCAGAATTGGTAGATTACATGACATGCACTTTTGAAAAATCATAGAATAAGATATGATAGGAATCTGGGTCTGAAATTTTGATATGGTCCACTTTTAAATGTGTAGAATCATAGAAAAATGATAAACTAAGATCTTATAGGCTGTGGTAAAATCTGGAAAAGGATATTGTAATAGCATACAAAACTGTCCAGCCTACTCGAGCTGGACAGTGGACTTTGAAAATCCGTAGAAAATAATTTACTGGGCGGTTTGATCTGAAATTTTGATATGATAAAATTGGATGTGTAATCTGAAATTAGAAACAAACGGCATCTGATTTGGAGTTGTATACAAGGAGAACGAAGGGTGTCAATCTAGGTGGTCAGAAATGAACAAATTGGAAAAAATGGGAAAATTGGAATTGGAATCGGTAGAATTGGCCAAATTGAAGCTCATAAAGCATTATTAAGTCAAGTCTTATATTGAAGGATATTAAATTTAGTAAAATTGAAGGTCAATTTGAAGGTTTTAAGAGTTAATTAAAAGAATTAGAGTATTCGGAAACTAGTCGAATTGGATTAAAATAATTCAGGGACTGTTTTGAATAAATTGAGAAATTCAGTATTAAATTGCACGAATTGCATTCTGAAAATGTGTTCTTTGTTTGTATTGAGTGCATTAGATCTTAGAAGTGAAAGGGTAGAAGAAGAGGCTACTCCGGGATCGACTACGGATCGGGCAAAAGGCGTACGGATTACGAACTAGCTCGGCGAATTGTGAGTGAAACGAACCTTAGAGTTGGAATTAGAGTTCCAACTACTTAATCTGATTTTTGATTATGATAAGCATGAAATTGACTAATTAAATATTCGATTTTAGTAAGGGAAGAAGGAAATAAAGGAAATTGGATTTTGGTGCTATGTTATGTGATTTTGAAATGTATGAGATTAAATTGACTTGGTATTTGATATGATTGACTTTGGAATTGATCTCCTGCCTATTGTGCTGCTTATATGAATTTAGAAATTCTGATTTTGGTTGCTATGATGTTTAAGTAAGTGTGGATACCATGACATTGAGTTATGATTATGATTATATGATGACTATCCTAAGTATGATTAAGTCGTTGTGTTCAATTGTGTATTGAGCTATGTATTGTAAATCTGATTTATGTGATATGAGCATGGGATTATATGCGAATTGATTTGAAGTATGCAATTTGAGCATGTATAATTGCCATATGAACGTGCATATTCGCATGTTATTTGGAAATTGAACTATATGTAATTAATCGAAAGGATTAATTGAGATCTTTTGAAATTCGATTGATTTTATGTCTGATTAAATTAAAGACTTAAATGCAAGCCCTTGGTGTGTACAGTCTGTTTAGGTAGTACGGCTAGCCTAGAGTCTGAGCTCAATAAGAAAATCGGTACGTTAGTGTACTCGATATTGTGGTACGTAAGTGTACCTACTTGTTTAATGTCTGCGGACATTATAATATGTCATATGTGATACGAATTGGTACGTGGTACCTTAACATGGTGAATTTGATTCACAACCTCAGTTATACGTGACTTGCTTACCTATCAAACTATACTATCCAAGGCATTGCAATTTGATTAATCGAACGATTAAAGAATTGAAATCTGAAATTTGAAGGAAATTAATTATAGAAGCATTCGAATGACATGCTAAATTTTGTGATTTTGCTATGCTTGATATGCTTTGAAAATTGATTGTGATAATATGATACTTAGAAGTTAATTTAGGTTTCATGGCTTGTATGTGTAATTGACTTATGAAAGATGTAATTTTGTGACATGTGTCGAATGGAAATTACTTGAATTCTTTGCAATTATGATCGAATGATTGATATATGATATGGATAATGTTGTGGCCTATTTTACTTAGTTCATTCGATTGGAATTTACTTGATTTCTTTGTGTACATGTTCGAATGGTTGATGCTTGATTATTGATAATGTTGTTGCTTATCTTGCTTGGCTCATTCGAATGAATTAATGTGCAAAGTGAAATTAAAGTTGTTTGATCACAATGTTAATTGGAAACCGGATAGAATAGGGTTTCCTCACTAAGTACAAAATGTACTTACCACTCGAACCCTCCTGCCTTCCCCTAAATTTCAGGTTCTAACATCGTCAACCTCAACCCGAGACTTTACCGTACTCAGATTAAGTATGATTTTCCCTATCTTTGTCATACTCATGGTGGGTGGCTTAGCGTTTGGCATGTTAGTGCAGTTCGGTTTGTTGGTCATGTTTATGAACTATTATTTCGGTTCCACATAGACTTTTAACATGTTTCCCTATATTTTGTTATGTAAGTAAGGGGTAAATGTTGGGGTATAGATAGCCCATATATATGTTAGGGCTTGATTCTTTTTGTTGATAGTCACGTTTTGTATAGGAAACCATTAGGTTAGCCGTTTGATACCCCGGTTATTTTGTAAAGGGAAACGAAGACTATGAATTGTATGAACTAAGTATGATGTTTTAAATATATATATATATATATATGAAGTATGTTTCGGCTATGTAAGATATGTATGGTTTTAATTTAAGTTAGTTGTAATTATTGAACTTAGAAACTTAAAGGAATGGTTCCCATGTATATGTCGATACATGTTGCTAATGGTAAATATAATTAGAATAGATTTTGGATTTTTGGATGTTGGCCGAATGGTATAGGCTAGTCTAAATGAAAATAAGATAGTCTATGATTGAGAATGTTTGTATATGGTATTCGATGTGTATTGTTTGTGTATTAAATAGATATGAATACATGTTGTGTTCGAAAGTGTTATTGATAAAAAAAAATGTTACACGAATTTGTAATAAGTTAACCCCTTCCGCTGTGCCTTCTAATACGAATCTGTTTATGTTAATATAACGCTCCTTGCCCCTAATCCGGGTGAGGGGTGTTATATTAGGAATGCCAAATCTAGAAAAAATGTTTTTGTGTAAAAACTTTTGGACCGTCTTGGCATCATTCTTTTGAGTGGCGATAGCTTCTACCCACTTGGAGACATAGTCCACTGCTAGGAGGATGTAAAGATTCCCACATGAAGATGGAAAGGGTCCCATAAAATCGATCCCCCAAACGTCGAAGATCTCGACTTCTAGGATGTTCTGCAGTGGCATCTCGTTTCTCCTCAAGATGTTACCTGTCCGCTGGCACCTGTCACAGTTCTTGTAGAAGTCCTGTGCATCTTTGTACAGTGTCGGCCAGTAGAACCCTGACTGCAGCACCTTGGCAGCAGTTTTGTTGCCTCCTAAGTGTCCTCCATATTGTGAAGCATGACAGTGATGGAGAATGTCTTTTTGCTCTTCTTGTGGTACGCATCTCCTTATAATCTGATCTGCACACATTTTGAAAAGGAGAGGTTCGTCCCAATAATATTGCTTAACATCATTTTGGAACCTCTTCCTGGCTTGATAATTAAGATCAGAAGGAAGTATTCCGCTAACTATAAAATTAACGAAATCAGCATACCAGGGGAGTTCAGAAGACTTACCTGCCGCCATGGCTGTCGCGACAGCGATTGCGGCAGCAAAGAGCTGCTCATCTGGGAAGGTCTCCAGTATGTGTGTCTCATCTATTGGCAGACTCTGTCCCGTCTCCAACCTTGACAAGTGGTCAGCCACCTGATTTTCTGTCCCCTTTTTGCCCTTGATCTCAAGGTCGAATTCTTGTAGTAGCAAGATCCACCGTATCAATCTAGGTTTGGCATCCTTCTTTGTGAACAAATACTTAAGGGCAGAATGGTCTGTGTGTACTATTACTTTCGTCCCAAGTATGTAAGAACGAAACTTGTCAATGGAGAACACCACAGCTAACAGCTCCTTTTCTGTGGTGGTATAGTTCACTTGGGCGTCATTTAATGTCTTGCTGGCATAATATATGACATGAAACAGCTTATCTCTGCGCTGCCCAAGTGCTGCCCCGACAGCATAGTCACTAGCATCACACATAATTTCAAATGGCTGCGTCCAGTCTGGTGGCTGTACTATGGGGGCTGTTACTAGTTTTTCCTTCAGAACCTTGAATGCTTCAGTACATTCATCATTAAAGTCAAAGGGCCGGTTCTGCTCCAAGAGATGGCATAGGGGCTTCGTGATTTTTGAGAAGTTAGCAATAAATCTCCGATAAAACCCAGCATGCCCTAAAAAACTCCTAACGCCCTTGACTGTGGTCGGCGGCGGCAGCTTCTCGATCACTTCTATTTTTGCCCTGTCGACTTCTATCCCACGGCTGCTAATCTTATGGCCAAGGACTATCCCCTCATCCACCATAAAGTGGCATTTTTCCCAATTTAAGACCAAGTTTGCTTTTTCACATCTTTCAAGTACCTTTTGTAAATTGCCTAAACAACTCTCAAAATCATCTCCAAAGACGGAAAAATCATCCATAAAAATCTCAAGGAAGTCCTCCACCATGTCGGAGAATATGGCCATCATGCACCTTTGGAAGGTGGCGGGTGCATTACATAATCCGAATGGCATTCTCCTAAATGCGTACGTTCCATAGGGGCATGTGAAAGTCGTCGTTTCTTGATCCTCCGGTGCGATAGCAATTTGATTGTAACCTGAGTAACCATCAAGAAAACAATAGTAAGGTTTACCCGCTAATCTATCAAGCATTTGATCAATAAAGGGTAAAGGAAAGTGGTCCTTTCGGGTAGCTTTATTAAGCTTCCGATAGTCCATACAAACCCTCCAACCGGTCACAGTCCTGGTTGGGATTAACTCATTGTTCTCATTGGTCACCACGGTCATTCCTCCTTTCTTGGGAACGCATTGCACCGGGCTCACCCATTTGCTGTCGGAGATGGCGTAAATAATACCAGCATCTAACCATTTGATTATCTCCTTACGCACTACCTCCTTCATCGCATGGTTAAGCCGCCTTTGGGCATCTATAGTCGGCTTATGATCTTCCTCTAGAAGAATTTTGTGCATGCATAACGCCGGACTAATGCCTTGAATGTCAGCGATCGTCCATCCAATTGTCTTTTTGTGCTGCCTTAGCATGTCGATTAGCTGTTGTTCCTGTTCCTGCGGCAGCTTAGAAGAGATGATTACGGGCAACGTATCATTTGAACCAAGAAAAGCATATTTAAGCTGCCCTGGCAGGGGCTTCAGTTCTAAGGCAGGTGGTTCAACAATAGATGGCTTTTGGATTAAATGGTTATCCGAAGTATAATTCAAAGGTTCGAATAACTTACCTGGACGATTGCCCATCCAGTTCACCTCCTCCTGATCTTCAGTATCAGATGAATCGGATTCAGAGGAGTTGCTATCGTCGTTGCTGTCGTGACAGTCCTCTAGGTGGCTGCCGCGGCAGTGACCAAATTTAATATCGTGACAGCCCGACCTGATGCAGGGTTGATCAAGGGTAACATCAGTGATAGCCTTGCATTCCTCGTCCACATCAGCGTGTTTCATCGCTTGGAGAACATTCAACTTAATCTCTTGATCGTTTACTCGCATGGTGAGTTCTCTTTTCTCCACATCAATCAGTGATCTTCCCGTGGCTAAGAAGGGTCGCCCAAGGATGATTGGTGCATTTTCATCTGCTTCACAATCTAAAACAAGAAAGTCAGCAGGGAAAATAAACTTATCCACTCTTACCAAAATATCTTCGATTTTTCCCTTTGGATGAACGTAAGAGCGGTCTGCCAGCTGCAGAGTTACTGTCGTGGGCCGCGCCTTCCCAATACCTAATTTCTGAAAAACAGACTTTGGCATTAGATTAACACTAGCACCAAGATCACAAAGTGCCTTACCCACGAATTTATTTCCGATTACGCAAGGTATGATGAAGCTCCCCGGATCCTTCTTTTTCTGGGGTGGCTGCCGATGAAGAATGCTCATGCAACCTTCTGTCATCTTTACCGTTTCAAACTCCCCAAGTTTAGATTTTTTTGACATAACATCCTTGAGAAATTTAGCATAACCGGGCATCTCCCTAACGGCATCTAACAATGGAATATTAATGTGAACCTGCTTAAAAATATCATAAATCTTTTTAAGTTGAGATTCATGCTTAGCTTGTTGTAACCGTTGAGGGAAGGGTGGTGGGGGACGGTAATCAGCAATGCGTCCTTCCCACTGCATGCGAATCTGAGGACGATAATCATCTTTTTTCTCCTCTGTCGCTTCTGCTGTCGTGACAGGTTCATCGGCAGCAGTCTGTTTATCACCTGTCGGGGCAACTTCCTCGGCAGGTTTATCTAAGGCAGGTTCCTTTACTATTTCAGCTTCTTTTTCCGGACCTGGTAGTTTCTTCCCACTCCTAGTAGTAATCGCCTTACACTGCTCATGTGTGGGTGGTCTAGCATTTTCAGTATTGCTAGGAAATCCTCCATTCTGCCTTGGCTTAATGTGTTGCGACACCTGACCCATTTGTGTCTCCAGAGATTTCAAAGTAGCTTCATGATTTGTCATCCTCATCTCCGTCTTATCCATGAAATTCTCTGTCTTCTTGACAAACTGATTCATATTCTCAATATAAGTACCGGTTTGAGACATAAAAGTGGCCAGAGTCTGTTTCAGTATACTACTCGTGGCAGCTGGTGGCTGTTGTTGCTGCGGCGGCGGCAGATTCTGCGGCAGCTGCTGTCGCGTCAGCAGTCTAGGACCTCCCTGATTCTGATTATGTGCTTGAGGATTCAGGGCATTGTTGGGATTACTCCATGAAAACTTAGGATCCTTCCTCCAATTGGGATTATAGTAGTAAATCTGTCCCAGGCCTCGTGCATCGGCTCGTCATCTTCCTATTGAAAAGTAGCAATTTCATTACGTAATCGCTTAGATAAATGCGAAGGATTAAAACGAGATAAGAATTCACGAGATAAATCTGCCCAAGTTACGATTGAACCCGGTGTTAGTTTATTCCACCAAGTTTTAGCTCTGTCCCTCAATGAATGTGGAAATAACCGAAGCCTCAGTATCTCCGGACTAACTCCTGGTAGTCTAAACGAACCACAGATCTCCTGGAATGTCTTGAGATGCTCTCTAGCATCCTCTGTCGCAGCACCACTAAACTGCCTGGCATTGTTGATCATACTAAACATGACAGGCTTAAGCTCGAAGTTATCAACATCAATATCTGGCAGCGTGGTCTCCAGCTCTACATGATCGTTCAGCATGTAGTCACGACATGACCGTCGTCCAGCTGCTGCAGGCGGGTCACCGACAGGCGGGTTAAGATCGCCAAGGGGTGGTATGCCACCGCCAGCAGGTTGGTTATGGCCCATTTTCTCTAGCTGTTCCTCGAGGTATTCGTTTCTGTCTAAAAGTCGGCGAAGTTGTTTCTTGAGATTGAAGGAACGTTCAACTTCCGGATCTAATGGATACTCAGGATCTTCACCTCTTTTCGATCTGCGCATAAACAAGAAAACCTCGTGAAAAGCGAGAGTTGAAAGCACAAAAGAAAAATTAAAGAAAAATAAAAATAAAAATAAAAATAAAAATAAAAATAAAAATAAAAACAAAAATAAAAATAAAAACGAAAAGTGCAATAAAAGAAAGGTGTAGTTATGTTGCCAATCCCCGGCAGCGGCACCAAAAACTTGTTGCGTGTAAAAGAGTCTATCGCAATTGTAGTGCAAGTGTACACGACGCAAGTAGTAAAGTGATACGAAGTATCGGATATCGTCTCCACAGGGATTGGGCTAATGACTTCACCTTAATTCACTGCACGAAAGTAAAAGAAATATTGAGAATATTGTCACGAGGATAATAAAGTAAAACGTAAATAAAAGAGTAGAAATATCAAGATAGAGAGAATGGGCTGGTATTGAATTGCTCAGTAGTGCAGGTATTGAAGAGTTTAGGAAATCCAGTTCTGTCGTCGCGCCCGTCGCCGACAGCACCTGTCGTGACGGCTGTCCATTAGCTGTCGCGGCAGCGAACACACCAACTCCGTACTTCAAGTTTGGCAAGAATCCCAGATCTGCCTTGGCCTATCCCTAGGTCCAATTCTGTCGATGATCACGTCTTTGATGATACCTCCCGGCGTGAATCGAAGGATGAACACCGATGTGTATGAATTCTTCCTTAGCCACTTAACCTCGCCCTATCCCTAGGCACGAGATGGTTCAACAATAAACTAGAGAACGCGCTCTTATCTCTTTCGTATACTTAACTCTCCCGATGCTAAGTAAATAGATAATCTCACAATGCTCTCCTAATGCTCTTGCAAGATATTAAAACCGAAATAAGAGAACTTGAAGTTTATTTTATTGAACTTGGAAAATCCTAAAACAAAACAACCCTTGCAACTACTTTACAAAACAACCTGTGGCCCTAGGGGGTTTTTAGAACATGTCGACGACGGGTAAACGGCGGAGGGGTTTAGGTTATCGGTTATGGGGTATGATGCCTCCTAGGTTAAATCTATGCCCTTATATAAGCTTTGGGCTCAAGTATTCTAAGTTAACAAGGATTACAACTTTAATTAAAAGTAAGATTCTAATAAAGACTTAATCTCCAAGAGTCCTACTTTGCAGCCGCCATCCTTGTTTCTAGGGATTTCTTCTCCTTGAGCTTTGGCTTGACATATCTTTCGATCCGGGGCTTGGAAAAATATTTGGCTTTCACACGACAGACAAGCAGATTTTTCTCTATCTATCGAGGTCCACTTTACTTTTCCTCTTCATAAGGCTGCTGTCACCTTGCTGTCACGACAGATCCATGGCAGCTTCGTCCTTGTCGTCTGCTTGTCCAGTTCAGCTCTTCTGCTTCTCTGCTCTGCGCCTGCCTTCTTTGTCAACTATGGCAGCAACCTGCAAAATCAGCCATCTTTTAGTAGAATCTGTGCCTTTAGTGTATTTGTGATGTTTTATTGTAAACTGACCTAAATGCAATGCAATGATGCTTGAATGCAGCAGAAATATGGGTTAACAAGGGTGTAAATAATAGAACTTTTACACACTCAACACCTGTGGACTTCGAGACAGAGTCAGACGAGGAAGATGCACCTCCAGATGCTTCTCTTGCCAAACCGCAAGAAGAGCCACAACATACGCCAAAAAGAGTCCAGCCACCACGGAAAGCAAAATTCTCACCTACTAGAACAGCCGCCAAAGCATTTGTCGGCTGCCGCTTCGTCATCCACACTTATTCCTCCTCTTCAGCTGACAATAATCCAGCCTCCTCTCACCCCTCAGCAATCTTTTACTTTATTTTCTTTTCCTTTCTTTTATTTTTATTTCTATTTATTTTTATCCTTAACTTGTATTTTTCTTGTAGTTTGTATTTTTTCTGTTTTGTGCACTGAGGAAATGCCCATCTCGAGTTTGGGGGATAGCTCTCGCATCATATTTTAGGCATCTTTAGTTGCATGTAGGTTGCATTGTACTTGCCTTAGTAATAATCGGAATAGAAAAGTTTTCTATGACTTGTGCCTATGATAGGATAGCCGACTGAATTATTTTCGCACCTAATAAAAATTGAACTTAATCTTGGGAAAAAGTATGAAATATGACTTAGAAAATTTTTCTTTATGCCTGAAAATGTTAAACATCTCTGTTACTTGCTAAATGTGTTACAATATTTGATGAATATCGCATTTTATTTTTAGAATTCTTTGCAAAATTCTAACGATGATTACAGGTAGCCGCTGAGGCAGGCAAAAGAAACAGCAAAATGCAAAGTATTACCGCGGCAACAGATCGAAAACAAGGAACAGTGTTGTTTACCCTAGAGGTGCCCGCAACAGGCTCTAGGAAGAATCATGTGCGAGGACACTTCGCTGCTATCAAAGTCTATGAATCTGAAAGCCTTAAAGTGACGGACAAATTAGCATGAGTGAATGAAAGCCTTCACAGGATGACTCTACTCCAAGGGTTCGGGGTTTTGTAGTTTGCTCCTATCTCAACGTTAGACCTGGAAGAGTAGTTGTGATAAACTGAAGCCCTCACTGCCATGATTAAAAATATTGTGCTTAAATTGTGCTGCCTCGCAGCAACCTTTACATCACAACTACAGCTTTGTTTAATATTTTGCGTATTCAGCTCGTTTACATATATGCACACACCACAAAGGCATGAGAAATTTAAATTCTGAGTTCTTTTTCTGCTTATTTCCCTTCACTAACTTAATATAGGTGCCACAGCCTTGAGGTAGAAAATTGAGTTAAAAGCTAATTTTTCTTTATGATTATTATTAGAGTAAGTATTTTAGGTTGCATTGCTTGAGAACAAGTAATAGTTCGAGTTTGGGGGTATGTAAAGTGTCCATAAGTCCTATATTTCATGCACATTTTAACTCTTATTAATACTGTTTTTAAGCACATTTTAGGCATAAGTAGGTGCATGCATAGCATTTTACAGTATTTCGTTGCTCTGCCTTGCTTCTATGAATTATCATTTATTTGGTGAACAAAAGATACAGTTTTAGTGTATTCTTGTATGTAGGTACTAACTGCTAAAGGAGGGGACCAAGGAGTGGAGGACACAGTGTTGAGGAGCAAACCTAGGAGTTGTACTGAAGCAGTTCCAACTACAAGTTGCTGCCGAATACCTGCTGAGTAGAGTTGCCGCCGACCTTGCTTCCCTCGGAAGCTGACTATGGGAGTTGTAAGAACCGGAGCGCAATTTGTAGAGCAAAAACTCATGAATCTATCATCGGCGTTCATGTGTTTTTTCGACATCTGTAGCAGCGGCCATGGCTGCCGAAGCGAAATTCTCAAGCTTACTTGTGGACTAAGGCAAACGAGATAGAGTCCATATTCCACGCAAAGAAGTCGCATTTAAAGCCATATTAAAGATGGAAAGCTACTTTCGAGGACTTCTACTTTCAAGAGGACTTAACCTAGTCTTGAGTCTATAAATACCCATTCTACTCCTAGTTCAAATCATCCTAGGTTTTCTATAGATTTTTCTTGTGTTCTTTACTGCCGCCATGTTTTAAACTCCATTTGGGTTGGGGTTATGTTGTAACTATTGTGAAACGGTTGTCTTAGGTTTTGAATTATTTTTCAATAAAATATTCCGAGTTTACTTAATCCATTGTTCTTCATTCTTTCAATCATTCTACACCAGTCGTTTAAGAGAATCCATTTGTCGGGCACGAAAGTGCAAGGCTCGCGAAAGGGTTAAGTACGGTCACAACGTGCTGAGGCGTGACTAACTTGGTTCCACACCAGTCCACAAGTTTCAACAGCTAAAAGGGATTACCAACCGAGACGACTAGCCTGTGTTAGGTTGACACTGAGATTGCTAGGTATTGCCTACGTCACGCTAGCTCTCGAGCATCCTAACCTAGAAATAAGAGGGATCACCGTCGACTATCCTGCCAAACTTGGAGTATCTGCCAGACTTGCCACCAGGACTTCTTTCCATTCCACCTACTGAGACAGTACACCCCTGCAGTGGCAGTGACCTGCTGCGGCCGCGTGACAGGGTCGTAGTTTGCCGCTCACCATACCCGCCGAGGGAGCATATCGTTGCAGCACAAAATAACTCATACCTTTTACAACGCATTTTTCACACTAAGTGGCAGCATAACCTTACATGCTCTATCAACCTGATTACCTTCTTTAGTACTTGTGTTTTCGTTTACTTTCTATCCAAACCAACCATTCACTTGTGTTTTACTTTACCTTGTGCAGGAACTACGAAACGAGACAAGCTATCCAATCCTCGTGGGATTCGACATCTTTTATAATATAACTTGGCAGGAGTGTGCACTTGCTCTCTCACAAAAAGGGAACATCTACACGCTCTACACGTATCAATACGCGTTGGAGTGTATCGGTACGGCCTGCATTTCAAATAGTCGCTGGGAAAATGATCGTTAAGTGTATCGGTACACGATACAACCGTATTGGTACGGATACTAGCCGTTAGGGGGTTAAAACAACCGTATCGAAACGCCACATAGCGTATCGATACAGGTCCTCTCCGTATCGGTACGGCCAAGCCGTATTGGTACAGGTTTTGGCTACTGGAATTTTCATGTAGCTGAAACCCTAAAGCGTATCGATACGGGGTATATCGTATCAGTACGGTGGCTTGAAAAACAAAGGTTTGGTTATTTTAAAGACATTTTAAATCATTTCAAAGCCTTGTAAAGTTCATCAAACATGTTTTCAAGTTGTTTGGACTTATCAACATTTTGAAACCTTTTAAATTTAGTCCTAAACATTTTTTCTATTATTATATCAAAACAAATATCTTAAAAATCTCCCCTAAAGCTCCTCAACCACTAGTCTAACTTAATTTTTGCCTATCCATATTTTCTAACAAATGACGCATAAGCTTCTTTGTTAGGATCGGCAGTACACCCCATGGCGCAGCGAAAAAATAATCTGACGATCTCACCAGGGATCTATGTACGAAAAAACAAATTCAGGAGGAAAGGATGCGTGATTTACCTTGGGTTCCTGAAAAAACAAGTTGGCAGTGCAGTCACGATTAGTTCGAATCTCAAGCCTCCACTAAAAAGTTTCAGCCTCTACTCAGTTCACTCGGTCGATATAGAGAAAATTTTCTTTTCTCAAAATTTGTTCTTGAGAATATCTCGTCTAAAAGAGAGAGACGGATGCTAGAGCACACTTCTCCTTTTATATCCAGTTACCCTAACCCTTAGGATAATTTAATCCAAATTTTATATCTATTAAAAGAATTAATAATCATAGTTACATTCTTTTAATATTTATTTAACAAATATAGGGTAATTAAAATTACACACACACATATATATATATATATATATATTAACTTTAATTGTATACTTCATCCATGTACAATAAAATTGTACAATTATAACTCGTTTGATATTTGCTCGATTCAATCCTTGGGTGTGACCCTGTAGGTTCCCGTAACATTAGTAGTAATTATTAAAACCATTCTAATATTACAAACAACGAGTGACATCTAGCAATGTATCATGGTCATCTAAGTTACAAGAAGTCATGATTCGGCATAACATCTCCGTGACTAACTTCTTTATATATTATATCCTTGTGTCCTTTATATCTAGAATAGGCACAAGTCTTGAAACAGTCACACTTTTATAGTTCATCTAATATTTCTTAATATCTAGAGTATAGTACAATAAACGAACAATTTATGATATCTCATATCAACTTGTTCGAGCATGGTCATGCATTTCTAGTCTCACTCAATCAAGTGGCATGTGATATAACTCTTATTATGTAGGAGGGACAAATCATATCTTGATCATTCACACCCCATTACATATATCGTGATATGTTCAACATCAGTCTCTATAGTGAGACCAATTAAGAAGCATGTTTAACTATATCAAAACATACGACAATATATGTCAAGATAGTAATGATCTCAAGTTTAAGGATCATACATGTAGTCACCACCATGAGCAATATTGTGACCGTCACATAATAATCCAAGACATATGCTCATAGCGGGTCAATCCAATATGTCGTTCTCTAACAACGTACTCATATATCGATTTTGACATCTCTATGTCAATGACAACTCGTTGTCATCAATCAACTATATGTTAGCCTTGAACGTATTATTATTGTCCATGCTCATAATAATACTCAAGCTAAGGATCTTTTAATAACAATCATATTATTATATGAACTTCATTATCTTTCAATTTATTTAAGACACAGAAGTATAACCGAAAAAAATAATGGCAATGCCCTTTTATTCAATAAACACGATCAAAAAAGTATATCAGTATAATCATTTCATAATTGATCTTTGGGCATACTCTAACATTCGGCATTTTCATAAACTCTGCTCTCTCATACATCCTCTTTTATTTATTGAGACTTGGGCCACCACAAGCACCATGAATCTTTGTGAATTGGAAAAAAATTGCTAATCATCTGGTCTGGAAATGTAAACCATCCTTTCTCATCTTGTCATCTTTGGAGAACAATGAATCTGCACCTGGAAAAAAATGCTAATTCATGGGCATTAGATTTTTCTTGAAATCTCTTCAATGCAATATATTTGTTTCAAGTTCTTTCACCGACAAACCATTGCTGAATTGTTATTGTAATTCAAATTTGAATTGTCAATATGAGATGAGGGTTTAGAGTGTTGCATCTGGTTTGACCCTTTCTTTTGGTTCTGTCAAGTTCAGTGTACTGACAGAAAAAAAAAAATAGAGAAAAGGTTATCTACAGCGTGATCTTGTTTTTCATCTTTCTAGTGTGCACATAACTTCCACTTTATGGAATATAAAATTAATTAAAAACTAGAGTAAATTTATTCAATTAGGTTTTGATACGTGTCGTCATCTCATTGCTTGATTAATTTTATTTAATTAAATTAAAATTAAAAATAAATTGATATAATAAGTAAATAATAAGGACCAAATGTGTAATTATATAAATTCTCATTAACCGTCAAGTCACCCTCTCCGTTAGATTTTAATAGATGGTGGTCGAAATAGGAACAATTTAAAAATCTAGTGGTCTAATTAACAAGCTTTCTTAATTGGGTGATCCAAATAGAAACAACCCTATAATTTGGTGGCCAGCAGTGTAGTTTATCCTTAAAAAATTAACGGCTGAGTTGACGTGACTTTTTAATTTTGACATTATTTTCTCACTCCTAATTATTAAATCACGTGTTATTTTTAATAATTTTATTCAACCAAATGACACCGTTTGGTTGGTTGAACAAAACCAAAAAAAGGAAAAGCATGAATCTTGTGTGAGGTGAGATTCAAACTCAAAACTCCTTGTACGGGTCAATGGGCTAAGTCTAGAACCTAACATATTTCCCCCCAAAACATATATTTAACTTAATCTAAGTCAGTATCTTAAAACTAAGTAAAATTGTTTCCTTAAAAAATTAAACTTGGGACTTTTTAAATAAGGATCGCATAATTAGTCATTAAATCATGTAAGTAATTTGAGTAAATTTTATCAAAATTAATATTTAAATTATGCAATGTAACCACCAAAACTATTTATATAACTATTTAATTTTTAAAATATTAAAGCGTTATAAAAATTAACTTTGTAATATTTATTTAACATAGAATATAAATTTCAAATTATTTTAAAAATAATTATTTAGATAGGGGAATAGATGGCTCAGATTAACTCCTTACTCTCTTTTTTTCAAGTGATAATCTTCACGTATTTACTATTAATCTCATTCATTTGTTCCACTTATCCAACGGTCTAAAAAACGTGTAAAACTTGTGTAAATGGATCTTATCTCATATAAAAATATAAATGCTTATTCTAATACACTATTAGACTTAGTCATCTGTTGTTTTTCCAAGTTCCAGACAAAATGTATTACATCGATAAATAATTGAAATGAGTGTTATTTTGCTGATTAATTTAACAAAATGACATATATGGGTAAAAAGCCCAACTTGGCGACCTTAATCATAAAAGCTATTAATGGGAACATGGTAATACAATCTTTTCAATTTCCTTGACGAATTGCCTGTTCAGGCACTTTATGGCTCTCACATATTCATGTAAACATTTTTGGAGCTCACATCATGGTCGTGTGAATCACCTTCCACTAAATTAACATTATTATGTTGATGTGCATCTCCACCATAACCCTACCAGCTTCGAGAGATAAAGCTGCAAAACATCATCCATCAAAAATCGTTGTTTAGGTTCATAGAGTCGAAATATCAAGTGTGCCTCTAACTTCAAATCTTGACTCCGTTCTTAGTTATTGTAATTTAGGGGGTTTTAATCTCAATTTTAATTTTGAAATTTTACCATCTATCCTTGAAGAAGCCACAACGACACTTTTTTATGAAATGTGGTTCATATTATTTTTTTTATAAATCTTAATTCTAATCCTAATCTTATTTAGAGAAAGGAGGAAATAGGGAGTAGGGACTCTAAGGAAGAGAGAGGGGTGTTCATAGTGGGAACCTATGACCTAAAAGAGTACGAGGGAACAAAGATGTGCAACTTGGCCAACCATAAAACTGTAGAATTTGTTTATAATAGACTACCCATTATGTATATATATATATATATATATATATATATATATATATATATATATATATATATATATATATATATATATATACTAAAGTTTGAAATTTTAAAGTATGATTTTGTGGGAATTTTTACCCAAATATTATCTTTAAAAAAATTATTCCTAAAATAGGGAACCTGAGAGATTATTTCCCAAACTAGGGATGTTCACTGTGTAAAAAGTGAAAATCCAGTGAACATCTATGTCTTACCACCCGACTTTGAACAGTAAAAATTCTTTCAGAGTAATGTTTAAAGTCGGATTAACCACCCCCTTTTCAAATAGATCATGATGCCACATGACATGCATTTGGGATGCCTGGCATTGTTCAAAGTCGGGTTGCCCTCCTCCGTCTTTGAACAGTGCTTCAAAGTGGGGGTTCAGCCTTTGCAGGCATGGCAAGACAGGTCACGTTTTTTTATATATAGGGTTGCATGCATGCATGAGTAGGTGCAGGGAAATTAGTATAATAGGATTGCAGTAATGTGAAATAATAGTGGTGTAGGTGCAAGTGTAGGGTAGTAAAATAATTTTTAATTGTTATAATAATTTTAAATTATGTAGGGGTAGTGTAATTTTTTTATTTGAAATCTGTTAGTAAATATTAATTTTTGTGTAGGGGTATTATAGGGAAACATTCAAGTTGTTTTTTTAAATAGGTTGTGTTAGTGTTGAAGAAAGTAATTTGATAGAAAACACTTTTGTAAAAATTTGAGTAAAGAGGGAGAAGAAGAAGAAGAAAGTTGCAGGAAAAAAATTGAAAGTTGTTTTGAAATATTGATTTTTTTTATCTGTATAATTTTAATGTTGTTTGAAAATTAATTGTTATGCTAGAACAATGAATGTTTTATTTCTATTTAGGATTATAGTAGTGTGAAAAAATCGTAATGAGTATTTTTGAGAAAATAGTATACATAATTTTTAAAGTGTATTTGAAAATATATTTGAAATACTTCCGTAAATAAGTAGTATGTTCTAAAATTATGGGTTGTTATTTATTTATAGTTTAAAATTAGTGTTTTTGTTTAGGATTATTATTAAAATGTTTTATTTTGAGCATGCAGAGAAAATGAGCAACAACAGCTTTGTTGTGATTGTCCATTACAATGGAGAAATGGTAAAATCTGATGTTGGTATCATATTTAAATCTGAGAGCCCTACGAAGATGATAATTAACAAATAAATCACACTTCGAGTATTGAAAGAGGTGATATCGGAGAAAGTTGGAGCATAGATTCATAGTTTGCGGTACCAATTGATAACATGTTCGAATCTAGTCATATATTTCGCAATTGCTCTCGAAGATAATGAAGATGTGGGAATAATGATCGCAGAGCATGAGTCTATGGGAATTCAAAATGTCGAGTTATTTACTAAGATCCATGATATTCTCGGCCCCTCTAGAAACGCAACTGGAGAATCTAGTCAAATGGGTTTCGGTAACGAATTTGATATGTCCGAAGGCAATTTTGTTGCAATGTTGGCAACTAGGACATCTAGTGGATTTCATGAAGGTGGGCTGTCAACACATGCAACATCATACGGGCCGACTGTTGATGCTAATATTGCGAACCTACGTGGTCAATGGGGAGAATCACTGGAAGATTCCAGTGAAGATGAAGATATTGGGGATCCTGATTTGTTCCCAGATAACGTTGGTGAAGTCCCTGATTTCTGTGTTGGAGAATTTGTTCCGACCGGGGGTGACATTACATTATACGAAGCTCCTGCTCATATGAACTTGGTGGATTTCGATGCGATGAGGGCACCGCAATTTCTACATATGCCCCAACTAACTTCGAGTCATAATGGTGAATTGTTTGAGGGGCTGGAATTTTAGGCAAATGATGAAGCTATATTGGCAATTAAAGAGGATAGCATCAGACATCATATAGATTATGCGGTTGCAGAATCCAACATGAGAACTTTCCTTGCGAAGTGTGAGAAATATGGAGAAGGGTGCAACTGGAAGATTCGTGTAACGAAGCGTAAGAAGACAGATCGTTGGTAGATCACAAAGTACAACGGCAATCACACATGTTTACGAAAATCCATCGACCAAAAGTACACCAAATTGGACTCAAGTGTAATAAGCCATCACGTGATGAATTTCGTCGAAGCAAATACAAGGGGTCTAGTTTCAACGATTCAAGCGACCGTTGCACAACTATTTGAATATCAAATACAATACAAGAAGGGGTGGCGTGCAAGGGATAAGGCATTGCATTCAGTGTACGGTGATTACGACAGATCGTCTAATGAGCTACCAGCGTTATTGATGGCAATGACACAGTTCATCCCAAGCCCCATAGTGAGGTATAAAACAAATGATGCGTGTGACCGACAAGGGCAATTGCTTCAAGGGTATAAAATTTTCCATCGACTATTCTGGGCTTTCAAGCCATACATTGACGGCTTTCTGTATTGTAAGCGTATGATCCAAGTCGATGGAATGTGGCTTTACGGGAAATACTCTCACATACTGCTGGTTGTCGTTACGCAAGATGGTGAGAGCAATGTCATTTTGATTGCATTCACAATTGTTGGGGGAGACTACTGAAGCTTGGGATTTCCTTTTGACTAATTTGCATGAGCATGTGGTCTGAGAAGACGGGGTTTGTATTATCTTTGATCGAGGGACGGGTATCAAAACATCAATTAATCGAGAGGGAAGTCGTTGGACATCTCCCATGCATACCCTACATACTGTGTTCGCCACATCAGAAAGAATAGCTATGAAAAGTTCAAAAATTAATACCTTCGCAATGAGATTTTGAGCATGGGTAAGTGTCATTCTTTCAAATTCTATTATATATGCGTATGCAGAGATGTGTGTTGGGTTTATAGCACGCTCAAATCGATCACCGAAACCGTCAATGATGGTTTTATTTGTTTAGTGGTTGAATTTGCTAAAATCGAAATAAAGGTAGACAAGTGACACTGTAACGCCCGAATTTGGGGCTCGGGAGATAGTCGGGTTTGGTGAAGCCGGTTTGGGTTAAGCGAATTTTGGAAAAAAATAAATGATCAAATCCTAAAGCTTTTGAAGAAACATGAGGTTTTTGGTAAAATGGGTAACAAAAAAAAGGTTTTGGAGATGGATTTTTTAAATTGAAATAAAATAATAAAATTAAAAAAAAAAACCTTTCTTCTCCCTTTTCCATTCCTTTTCACGTCAAAATTTCCTTAAGCCAAACAACTTCTCATTTTCACCAAACTTCACCATCTTGGAAGATTTTAGGAGGTAAGATAACTTGGTTTTACTCTTCTCTACTTTCTAATCTTGGTTTTGACATTTCCTAAGGTTTTGAAGATTTCTCAAGTTTCTTCATTTTTGGGTAAAATGAGTTTTGAAGGGGTTTAGGCAAATGTTGATAAAAAATTGTTTTGGGGTGAGTTGTAAACCATATTTGGGGTGTAAAATGGTGTTAAAACAATGGGTTTATCATGAAATCTCGAAATTCAGAAGATGGGTAATCTTTAGGTAATGAATATTTGGGTTTTTGGCTTGAAAATGCTGGGGAAGGACTTCTAATGGTTGGGTGGTGTTGGTTGATGTTTTTGGAAGTATTTGAGCATGTTTTGAATGTTAGATTGAAGGAGTTATGGTTGATTTATGGTTAGAGTAGGAATGAGGATAGTTTTGGTTAGTTTCGGATAAAAATAGAAAACTTGTCGGATTTTGATGGGATTGTTTTCAGTGGGTTTGGTTGTTGAAAAGTGTATTAATTCTTTGTATTGATTTGGGTAAAAGCAGCGGATAAGGATTTGAGTTCTTCTGACGCTACACCGGGAGTTGAGGAAGCTTGAAGGCGGACCGTTAGCTTGTTTTGGTATTGAGCTGGTGAGTGGTAACGTTTTGAAGCTTTAAAATAGTTCAAAGAGATTTTCTTGGGGTTTGGGTGGAGCTTTAGGGGCCAACCTAAACCCAAGTGTAAGCTTGTCTAATTTTGCCTTGTTTCGTTGATTGATGGTGTATGCGTGTTATACGTGTTGTTGTGTAAAATACAGATTGCGTTTACTTCCTTTTTAATGATTGTTATGTTGTCGTAGTTTTGGTCAAAGCCTCACGTGATGATTAGTGAGAAGTGTGTTGTTGAATACGGTGATATGTAGTCCCACCGAAATTGACTAGTAGATGAGTACGGTGATGTGTATTCCCACCGAAAATATGCTAGTTGTTGTGAACGGATGTGTAATCCCACCGAGAATGGTGTGCATGTGCAAAGCCTGACATCTACGTTCGGTGCACTATTCAAAGACGGAGGGAGGGCAGCCCGTCTTTGAACAGTGCCAGGTAGCCCCATCATTCGCCATGTGGCATTGTTGTCTCTTTGAAAATAGGAGGGTTTATAATCCGACTTTGAACAATACCAATATGAGAAATTTACTGTTCTAAGTCGGATAGTGTTCCTTGGTTCTTCAAAAAGTGAATAATAATATTTACTAGATTGAGAAATAAAATTCCATGTTCACTATTTTTGGAATAAAAAATTCCAAATGTAATATTAGACTAAAAATTCCGATTTTGTGATAACGTAGCTATGTCGTTTGAGCATTTGTTTAGGTCATTTTAGACACTTAGTGAAGTATAGAGTGCAGGTCTGACACGTGCAGGTCGTAGGCCTATTAAAAATGATACAAATTAATGTTTAGATAGTGATGGCAACGGGGGCGGTTTTTTAGCCGCCCTGTCTTGACCTGAAATTTAAAATATCCTACTCGATTTGATCCACCTCGATTATAATATATTGTATTCTCAGTTCTCACTCTGATATAATAAAAAGTATGATTCGACTTCAACTCTACTATGATGTTTTAATAAAAAATTCGGCTAAATTTGACCCGTTCTGAAAAAAATAATAAAAATATTAAATAACATATAAAAATATAATATATATATATATATATATATATCAGGGCAGGTTGGAAAATTTTCACCCTAAACCCAAACTCGCCATGCCCCGATTTTATTTTTTTATAACTCGACCTGCTCTGAACTCGATTTTTTAATTAAAAAACTCGCCCTTATCGGGTCGAGACCCAACAAGGACTAGTTATTTTGCCACCCTATGTTTAGCCCATGTCATAAATTAAAATTTCAATTTAAGCACCCTTAATTAAACGAAAATTTTGTATTTTTTCATCCTAAAAATTAATTATCAACTTAAATAAATTTGACCTCCAATATTTATAAATTTTTGTTACTCCTAGTCTAAAATTGTTGGTTTCACCCCTGCACGTGTGGATGGAAAAGAAACTAACCGGCTTGCCTTTCAAAACTTATATGTTTATATTATATTTGCAACAAATTAATATATTTAAAATGTTATAAATTATATGCTCGTCCCCTTGTGTCCTGGTGGCAAAGGTAGATGTTTATCATTCCTTGGGACCCGGGTTCGAGCACCAGTTATGCCATGCTGTGTGTGCCGTCTTTGTAAAGACTAAGAAAGTTGAACAGATGCTACCCTTGCATCGCACCAGCATATTCAAAAAAAAAATGTTATAAATTATATAAGTGTCTTAGTGTTATTTTGATGTCATTTATTATAAATATCAATGGTTACATTATTTTTTTAGGATTTTGTTATTGATTGCCCTTAAAACTACATAGATTCCATCTATTAATGTTTATTATATTTTTTAACACAATCTAATATAATGTTAATTACATTCCAAAAATTTGTGCTCTATTAATTTAATCTTTTCAATATAATTAAACATTAAACAATGAAACCTAAACCCTTAATGTTAAAACTACAAACCATAAACCATAACAAACTCTACCTTAAACCCTAAATCATAAAGCACAAACCCAAATAATAAACCGTAAATTCTAAACTTTAAAACTTTAAAACTCTAAAACCATAAAATTCTAAAACTCTAAACCCTAAAAGCATTGAAGATTGAAATTTTATTGACAAATTTTTTATGTTTCAAATTTATTATAATATTTTATGTGCTAACAATTGATTATGTAGATTGACATGTTCGTTTATATGTATCATGTTTATATTATTTTTTATAGGCTTAAATAAATAAAAAATCATCCCTTGAACTATGATATTTGTTTGTTTTTAGTCCTTAAAGTATTTTTTGGTCAAATTTTTTATAGAAATATAGGCCTCCTTAAAAATCTCCTTTATACCAAAATTAAACCGAAGTCCAACTCTAAATAGCTAAAGAAGGAAAAAAATGCTAGAAAATTTATTCATTACGAAATAAGAGTTTTACACTATCGTTACTGTATCCATAAAACAAAATTAAATTTAACATAATTACCCAAACTATTTGTTCTTTACTTTAAGTACCTAAATTATTATTTTTGGTCACATTAAGTACCTAAATTATTTTTTTATCAAAATAAATACCTAAACTATGCTATTTTTTGGTTTTTAGTCCATAAACTATCTCTTGGTCAAACAATCTTTGTGATGTGTCAACATAATATTGGCAGGAATAATTTTTTTGACTTAGATAACTACCATACTTAAATGACAAAAAATAATAATTTAGTTAGTTTTTTAGACCAAAAATAGTTTAAAGGCTTAAAAAGCAAACAAATAATATAGTTTAAGGACTGATTTTTCATTTAAGCTTTTTGTATATAGTGTGTGTTTACATATTTAATTTAGAAAGTAATTTATTTTTATGTAGATTTTAATATATCATTACAATCTTTTGTGTATGTTTTATTATTAGTGTCATCATATGCCTTAATTATTTTTTAATTTTGTATTATATCATCTTTTGTGCATATTTTATTTTTTTTATTTTTTATTATAACATCTTATGCTTTACATATTTATTTTTTATTGAAATTTAATTCATTTGTTTTATAAAACACGATCATATTAGAAAAATTAAAAAATTAATTAAATAAATCAGAAAAATAAAAATACAAATAAATATCATCAAAATTAGCACAATAATAAAATATATCAATAATTAATACATTGACAATTGACTTTAATTAAAAAAATTGGTATAATTTTTACTTAAGAGAGAGAAAATTTATTCATACTCGATATTGAACCCAAAACCAAAAACTTTTAACAGTATATGCTTATAGTTAATTGAAAGAAAATGTATGATGCTGAAAAAGAGATGATAAACTAGGCAATTTTGGGCCAAAACCCCTTTTTTAATAAATATATATGTTTTTGGCTCTCTCCCACTTTCATTTGGGAAAATGACCCCCAAACTTGCCACGTCGGTTAACCTCGCGTTCTGTGGGAAACGAGGTTTGATATCGCGTTCTGCATAACGCAAGTTCAATCTACGTGACCTCGTTGTTTGGGTTAACGGTTTTACAGAATATCGTGTTATGCAGAACGCGAGGTTTTCGAGAATTTGAAAGGGCGGCTGAATATATCGCGCAGACCTCACGTTCTGCAGGACGCGAGTTCTATGCAATCCTAGGCTGAAGAACTAGGAAAAACAAGCGTGGGTAGGCTTGTTCGAGCCCAATTTCGGGCGTGTAAATCATATATTTTTAGCGAACATCGAGTTTGGGATCGTAGTACTGGAAATTGTCTATCGTATGACACCAACACGGTTAATTTCCGTCCATTCTACACTGGTTTAAAATGGCTTCCAAAACCCTATGCTATCATCCTTTTTTGAATGAAGTTGCCTTTGAACAAATGTCGATAAGCATGTTCGAGCAGAATTTAATACGTATAAATTGTAAATTTTTAGCTAACATCGAGTTTGGGGTCGTAGTACTGGAAATTCTCTATCGTATGACACCAACACGGTTAATTTCCGTCCATTCTACACTGACTTAAAGTCGCTTCGAAAACGCTATCATAACATATTTTTTTGAATGATTGAAAATATAAGATGACCTACTGTATAAATCGAATTAGACTGACTTTATTGATTCGGTTGTTATGGGCGAACTCGCATAAACAAATTACAAATTATTAATTAAGACGAGGGGCTGAGCGATTAGGATACGTAGGCTTTGTGTGTCCAGGATTTAGGCATACACTACAATGCTTCTTTTGTCTGGTTTTTTCTCGATGTTCGACTATATCCTCGGCACAGTGTATTCTTATAGACCGTGGACGTCCTTTGGCTCTTAGTAGTGCTGGATTTGGGCGTATGGTCGGTTCAGTATCCACGGCATTCGGATCAACCTCATTTCTGATTGGAGGAAACTTTTTTTTCGTAAACCTTAAACACCGTTTTGAGTAAGTATATCGGATCAACCAGATGCATGTATTGTATCCGTTGGTTTGTGCAAGCAGCAATGGCGTGTGCGCACGAGTATTTGAATGTTTGAAAAATTCCACACTCGCAGGTTCTTGTCCTCAGATCTACCATGTACGCGTTGTGCTGAATGCCTTCCAACCGCCTGGAAAATTCTGAAACACGAAACTTGTGTCCTTCTCGCGAGAAGAGAGTTGTAGTCATCTGTCTTGATTGGCCCAATTGAGTATGCAGTTTTGTGCGGAAATCCGGATGGACTATGTGTCCACCTGTCATGTACTCAGTTGCTTGCCTTCCCAAGGTTGCAAATAGGGTAGCCAAACGATAATAGGTCGCTTTGACAATGGAAGTGATAGGCAACTGTCGCACTCCCTTCAGTGATAGTTCACTGCCTCAGCCAAGTTCGTTGTCATGTGACCATAGCGTTTACCCTCGTCATACGATCGAAGCCATTTTTTCCTCGGGATTTTTTCAAGGTATTCTGCGCATGTTTGTTTCTCGCTCTCAGTTCCTCGAGCACCTCATCCACCTCTTGTTTGTAGTGCGAGTTGCCTACGAGATGACAGTTGAATAGTTATGGGCGAACAACACATGCAAAAAGGTCATAAATGAAAGCGAGCAACAAGTAATATAGTAAATGAAAATGACATAAATGACGTACCCATTGTGAGCACCATTTCACGTTCATCACGGTTCTTGAATTGCTGCAGGTAGTTTGCGGCTATGTGCCACAAGCAAAAACGGTGGTAAATGTATGGAGGCTTCCAATAGTCACCCAAATGTTCTAGCGCCCACAACAGCGATGTGCCTCCGTTAGAAATAACACATACCCCTCCTTCCCTTGATCGTATTACAGGATCAAGGACATATTTTCGTAGGTTCCGAAGGAAGAACATCCAAGACTCCAAATCCTCCTTCTGGACGATTGTGAATGCAACCGGAATGCATTTTCGATTGTCGTCTTGTGCAATAGCTAGAAGTAGGGTCTGTGTATATCTTCTGTACAACTATGTGTCGTCGATTTGGACCATCGGTTTGCAGTGCTTGAATGCGTTGATGCACTGGGGAAAGTCCAAAATAACCGGTGGAATTGACAAACACCTCAAACGACACGATCAATTTTGTATGCCGGAACCGTATCAAGTTTGACAACCATTCTGGGGATGTGTTTTTGCAGGAGATTCAGCCACGGGGTCAACTCTTTGTAAGATTCCTCCCACCGGCCAAACATTTCTTGTTTGGCCCGCCTCCTTGCATACCATGCTTTGTAATATTCAGGACGGTAGTCGGTGACAGTGTGAGCTACATCCTAACATGTGGGGATCGACACTGTGGGATTTGCTTTCACCAGTGGCATAAAGATGTCGGCGAGGTACTTTGCATCAAGGTTCTTGTGATCCTGGCTGAGGCTAGCAACGGTGCATGTATGAGGCCCTTCAAGTTTTGTTATTCTCCAACGGTCGTCTGCCTTCTTCAATTGTTATATACGGGTTTTCCATTTACAACCGTGATCCTTTTGGGTGCAGTGCGCCTTGTAGTATTTGGCTTGGGTTTTCTTCACCGTCGTCTCAACAGCCTGACGAAGGTTGTACTGTTTAACTGCCGCCACCGCAATTTCCTTTGTCAAGAATGTTGATGAGTATTTATTTTGGTTGTGTTTTTGGTTCTTATTTTGATTAAATATAAGTTTAAGGGACTTAATTGGGCTGTTTTATGATGTTTTCATACAGGAGACGTGATGCTGGAAATAAGCTAAAATTCTACAGAAAATGCTGGAGTCATGAGCAGATTCATGGGCATGAACCAGGGCATGAATGCTTAATGGGCGCCACGTCAGTGTCTTCTAGAAGATGACGTCAACAGCAGTGATAGCTTATCAGGCCACTTATCAGATAGCTTATCACCGGATTTTTTAAATTTTAAATTTTAAACTTTGGATAATTATTTTGTTTAATTTTAATTATCATTTTAGGTTTTACCTAGGTTATTTTGAAACACTATAAATACCCCTCTTTGGGGTAAGTATTGTCATCATTCAATTACATCATTTCTTCTTCTCTTGGAAATTCTTCTCTTTTTAGTTTTTCTTAAAGTTCTTGTCTTTTAATTATTTCCTAAATGTCGAGCATGATTAATTTGATAACCATGCTCGGCTAGAACTTTTTAAGCCGAAGGCTTTTTGCAATGACGCGTTCTCAAGGCGAGGTTTGAAACTATGCTTCAAACATTTTGAAAACTTCTTCTCAATTTCTTCATATTTATTTTCTATATCAAAATGATTTTTTTAAAACCCAAAGATTGGCTTTGGAGAAAAATAATTGTTTTGATCTATCAAGTGGGAGGGAGGATCGGTTATTGAAACAAATCCAACTTCCAGGGAACACACTTAGTAAAAAGATTACTAAGGGAAATTGAGATCGAATCGTTTTTATAGAAATGACTTTTCGAGTTGGTTACGAGCTTAATTAATTTGTTTTCTCAAACATTGGGCTGGTTTAGACAAATTATCAAAACTGAAACCAAAAATTGATTTTGGAAATTCAGTTTACGAGCAAAAACTCAAGGATTGACCTTGAAGTAATTTTTCCAACAAGTTTTTCGAAATAAAAATCTTTACCAAGGAACCAGGTAGAACAAGTCAACGCGGAAGCCCGAGGCTGATAATCTTATATTTACTTTAAACTCTTTTAAAATCTTCCTTTTACTCTCTTAAACAATTACATTTCATTGCAACAAACCCCCACCTAAATCACCTCAACATAGCTCCATCAACAACTCTTGGTTCAGAAACTATAAAAGTACGACAAGGAAAGTTCTAAGTCCCTGTGGGTTCGACTCCTACTTCCCTATCTACACTTAATTTAATTCCTTTATTTATTTTATTATTTGGAAGAAGGAAATTATTCTTGACACGTTACGACGCGTGTCATGTCATACCAATTCTCAGTTCACCATCAGAACGGTTGAGTCTGCCGTCTATTGTGTGGTCATGCGAAAAATCAGGGACGTCCATGGCATCCATATCAACCGTTGTGAAGTGGGATGGTGGCTGGAACATAGAAAGTGGTGTTGCGTCTACAGGAAAATTGGTGGCTACCGGCTGTTCATCGAAATATGGTGGTGGAACGGTATCGTCTTCCGGTGGAACTGTCAAGTCTTCTGGTTCATCATAGAATGGCCCCAGCTCGTCTCTGTCGGGCTTGGGTTCTCTAATCGGTTCTTCGTCAGAAGCATCCTCCAAGAACTGGAATAGTAGAGCTTCGTCGATCACTACCCTTGGAGGCGAGGATGGGGTTGACGATCGTGAGACCTCTCACGAGATCGCTCACGAACCGCATTTCCAAGACCAAAATCAAGATCACCATAAGAAGAATGTCTCCCCATAGATGGTTGAACGTACTCCGTGCTAGGGACATACGTTGAGTGTCATCCATATGAGGAATCATGGTCATGCATAGCGTAAGAAGACGACACTCCCTCCCCTCCAAAAGAAGAATGTCTCCCCATAGATGGTTGACCGTAGTCCGTGCCAGGGACATATGTTGAGTGTCGGCCATATGATGCTTCATGGTCGTGCGCAACGTAAGTAGACGACGTTCCCTCCCCTCCAAAACTACATGGATTATATGGATTGTACGATGCATTTGTTGGTGTATCGAATTCATTGTTTGGGGGTTGGTTCAGGTTGAACCCGATACTAGCTACGCACGAATGTCTTGGCACAGCAGATGACGATGCACCAAACTCGTTGTCTTGGCATAGTAGGTTAAAATCATGTTGTAGACTTGTGGTCGGGCTATCAACATTGGCATTCGGATCGAAGTCGAAATTTGCCCGACCCCAGCTTGGTATTTCGATAGCAGGATTATACTCCGAGAATGATGCATACAGCTCTAGGCCCCCCAATGAATAATCGAAATGGGTAGCCAGCATCATCTCCACATCAGCAGTTTCCGCAATGCTGTATACAGAGTACGTTAAAGGGGCTATAGATGTTGGCAGCCGATACTTCACGTCGGACAAACGGTGGTTTTCGAAATGCGGGACATTGGTCTCCAGTTCCTTAACCAACTTCTTGAACGATAATCTCCTCGGAATCTTTAGCGTTACTAGATCTTCACAATGAAAAACGACGCCGAGTTCGAGATCGTTGAATATCTTCCCATCGTAGTAAACTAGAGTAGTGAGTCCTCCTCGTCTCGTCATTTGAGTATTTTGTCAAAGACTTGTGAATTTTTAATACTTGAAAATTTTGAGGACTTGTTTTGGCAATTCAAACATATATTTACGGTTTATGGTTCTGCTTCATATAAGGAGACACTTATGGCTTATTATTGACACAGGAAATCCCGGAGAATCTGGGTGTGTAAGGGAAATTATTGTACCGAGAGGCAGGCTTTAGAAAATCGTGTTCTACACAACGCGATAAGCATGACCTCATGTTCTGTACAACACGAGTTCTTTTGAATATCGCGTTCTACAAAACACGAGGTCTCTTTTATTTCTATTGTCGCAGTGATTCTGTTAGAAGTAATAATAATCGTATTGTGTGCTCGTTGTATGTTTGTATAATTGAGTACATGTTTGAATAATTGAGAAAATTGTAGTCTAGTAATGTAATTGAATACTACAAGTGCTACATAACGCGAGGTCCCTTTATATATATTGAGACATAGATTCTGTCAGAATTAATAAAACTCGTACTGTGTACTCATTTTCTGTTTGAATAATTGAGACAATTGTAGTCTAGTAATCTAATGAATACTACAAGTTCTACATAACGCGAGGTCCCTTGAACATTAATAAAAGATGAAAAAGACGTTATATAACATAATTGGACGATGATTTCAGAAGTTTATGGTTAATCCGAATCATCGTAGTCAGTGGACACGTCTGAACTTAAGTTTAATTCTTCGATCAGCTGTTGTTTTCTTTGTCTGTACATAAAAAGCTGCAGCTCGTCGGCAACTGCATCAACATCCGGTGAAGACGGAGCGTGTTCATTGTTCGGAGCAGGTTGTCCAGGTGCAAACGTACTACCTTCGTCGGCGTTGACCTCATCAAACTTAACATTTAAATCGACGTATTTAGCTCCAACGGAATTGAGCTGGTCATACATGTTACGAACGTTTGTTTCGTTCGTAAGCTTCATAACGTAGTGCGTTTCGTTTGCTGACGGTGTTGAGATTCGACATTCCAAGGAAGAAATTTGTTTGTCAGTGCGTTTACTAATCTCGCTTGTTGTCAACTGTATTAAATCTTTGAGTGACATTTTGCTGGTGATTGTTGATTCAAAATAAGTATCGAGAAAATAAAATGTTGCCTGAAATTTTGCCATAAAGGGAGCAAAGATTGGGTGTTTAGGGAGAAATTGAAATGAGTAAATGATGGTGGAATTCGTGGGTATTTATAGTAAAGGAAAAACACCACATAAGTAAATTTAACTCGAATGAAAACTTTAATTCGCATTTCATTTAACAAAACTTTCAACTTTCAACAAGTATTCTTTAATAAGTAAATTGAGACAAGTCGATACAATATCTACAAAAAGTCGAAACAGTATATGCAAAAAGTCTGGTGGGCAAATGTAATCGGCACTGGCTTCTTTCACTCTGGTCGATCTGAATCCGCCCTTGCTTCTTTCACTCTGGACTTCAGAAAAGAATCCCCAAGAGTCTGCTAGATGGTTAGGGGAAGCGGCGAATTTCACAAAATATTCCCCAAGAGTCTCTAGAAAATTTTTACTGGAAACTCTCTAGGCACTTCTTGGCGAAAAATGACAGACGACCACACGCTCTCGAATATTGCGATATGTCGGTAAGTATTCTTCAATCAACGTATCATGTAGGGTCTCAACCCAACTGAACACAAAATCATGACAGAACTCCAACTATCATGAACGAACAAAATCATCATAAAAATTACAACTTCAAAAACCCAACAAAACACGAAATCATGAAAAACTTTCACTTGTTATGAAAATCCATATGCATGGAAATATATAGATCAAACTCGCTTTCTGAATGAAGCGATATTAGAAACCACAGTGAACTCACGTTCTGTATAACGCGAGTTCCTCCAGACCACGCGTTCTATAGAACACGAGGTCCCTTTTGTTCAGAGTTAATAATACTCATACTGTATACACATGTTATGTTTGAATAATTGAAACCATGTTTGAATATTTCAGACAATTGGAGACTACTAAGTCATGTAACGCTAGCTTCCAACATTAGTTCCGTTCGAGTCATTTAAGGCGTTTACTAACCTAGCTTGATCTCAACTGTAACAAATCTTTAAGTGACATTTTCTATGTTATTGTTGGGTGTTTTCGGGAGAAACATGAATGAGTAAATGATGGTGGAATTGATCGATATTTATAGTAAAAGAAAAACACCACATAAGTAAATTTAATTCAAATGAAACATTTAATTCGCATTTCATTTAACAAAACTTTCAACAAGTCTTCCTATAGGTAATTCGAAGGACAAACTTTCATTCAACAAAACTTTCAACAAGTATTCCTTAGCAAAAAGTCCCGAGTGAAAGAAGCGGAGTGTGATAATCATATTTCTTCTGAAATGGTAGTAGCTTTGATCCATATGAGCAAATGTAATCGACACCGGCCGCATTCGCAAAATAGGGTTGCTTCGGCAGTATGGTCGTTCTAAATCCGCCCTCGGTTCTTTAACTCTGGACTTTTTGTAGATTGTGCAGGCAAGCTGCGTACTTTAGAAAAGCGTCCCCAAGAAGTGCCTCGAAAGTTTAACTGCAAACTTTCGAGGCACTTCTTCGCGGTAAATGGCAACCGCCCACAAGCTCCTGAATATTGCGATATGTCGGTACGTATTCTTCAATCAACGTATCATGTAGGGGTTTGTACCCAGCGGGACACAAATCTTTAAGTGAACTCCAACTATCATAAAAGAACAAAAAATACATAAAAACTTCAACTGCAAAAAACGCAGCATAACACGAAATCATATTCAACTGCAAAAAACTTCACTGGTTACAAAATCCAATCGGCGTGCAAATATATAGACCAACCTCGCTTTATTCACAAAACGATTTTCAGTGACCTCGCTTTCTGTACAACGCGAGGCTTAAAAGACCTCGCGTCCTACAGAACGCGAGTTTGCCACGTCAGCATACTCACATCCATATATAAATAGCAAACTCTTGGGGAGGCAAGGACCACTCACCGATCAATTAATAAAATTTTCGATCGCAACTAGTAATAGCAACATATCGCGTATTTGGGAAGTTTTTTTTTTCAAACTAATTTCCCGACTATTGTGATATGTTATTATTTTTAGTTGCGTATATATGTCACCATATCCACGTCAGCAATTTTCGATCGCAGCTAGTAATAGCAACATATCGCGTATTTGGGAAGTTTTTTTTCAAACTAATTTCCCGACTATTACGATATGTTGTTATTTGTAGTTGCGTATATACGTCATCATATCCACGTCAGCAATTTTCAATCACAGCTAGTAATAGCAACATATCGCGTATTTGGGAAGTTTTTTTTCAAACTAATTTCCCGACTATTGCGATATGTTGTTATTTGTAGTTGCGTATATACGTCACCGTATCCACGTCAACAATTTTCGATCGCAGCTAGTAATAGCAACATATCACATATTTGGGAAGTTTTTTTTTTCAAACTAATTTCCCGACTATTGCGATATGTTATTATTTGTAGTTGCGTATATACGTCACCATATCCACGTCATCAATTTTTGATCGCAGCTAGTAATAGCAACATATCGCGTATTTGGGAAGTTTTTTTCAAACTAATTTCCCGACTATTGCGGTATGTTGTTATTTGTAGTTGCGTATATACGTCACCATATCCACGTCAGCAATTTTCGATTGCAGCTACTAATGGTAACATATCGCGTATTTGGGAAATTTTTTTCAAACGAATTTCCCGAATATTACGATATGTTGTTATTTGTAGTTGCGTATATACGTTCCCTTGAGTATATTATGCCTAATAATAATAATAATAATAATAATAATAATAATAATAATAATAATAATAATAATATAATAATAATAATAATAATAATAATAATAATAATAATAATAATAATAATAATAATAATAATAATAATAATAATAATAATAGTAAATATATAATAATAATAATAATAATAATAATATTAATATTAATAATAAATATATATTTAATATGTTATTAAATGACTTTCCCGCCTTGGAAGTCATCTTTTAAAAAACCCCACGACCTCGCGTCCTGAAGAATGCGAGGTCTTTGGAAACTTGCGTTCTACAGGACGCGAGGTCACTTCTGCCCGTTCAGTTCACGCGTCTGTTCCGTGACGCGCCTTTTCAATGAACCTCGCGTCATGTGAAACGTGAGGTATATGGATATCTCGTTTTCCAGAACGCGAGGTTCATTTACATCGCATCCCAAAGGACGCGAGCTCTTCTATAAATTGGTGACCCTATCCCCTATATCAACCACAGAACGCGAGTTCTTTAGTTTTTTTACAACAAATTATCCTTATTTTACATTCGATATAATGGAGAGCTTACTACGCAACGAGGCGAATCACTGCTGTCACTATTGGAGAACAAATCCAGAGGTATTACTTTTTTCTTTTTTTTTAATTTTTTTAATTTTACATGCATTTTGCTAATTATTTTATTTTTTATTTTTTTTTATTTTTGAAGGAATACGAACGTCGGTTAAAATGTTACCTTAACCGTATCTACAACCAACCAGTTCTTGCTGTTATGACGTGGATTGATCGCACTGGTTTTGGCCACGTAGTAAGGATCATATGGGGTGAAGTGTAACTCATCGTTGATTAGCGTGTTAATAGAACGATGGAGGCCAGAGACGTACACGTTTCATCTCCCGATTGGCGAGGCAACAATAACGCTGGAGGATGTTGCCTACCATCTAGGATTGCGTACAGATGGCAACATTATTACGGGTGTCGCGTTGGGGCATTGGCCAACTGTATTTGCTGAACAAATAGAAGTGATGCCCCTAGAGGATGTGTGGGACGGTGGGAAAATAGAATTATCTTATTTGGAGGCTGAATTTGCAAACCCTCCCCCAATGCGGATGGAGTTACACTTCAGGTATTTTTTTTTGATTTTTTCACTATTTTATATATTTTTAATATATTTCATTTATTTAAAAATTAGGATGCCTTTATTAATTATTTAGGATGCTTTTATTAAATTTAGGATGAAGTTACAAATATTTATTTGAAAATTAGGATGCCTTTATTAAATATTTAGGATGCCTTTATTAAATATTTAGGATGCTTTTATTAAATTTAGGATGAAGTTACAAATATTTATTTAAAAATTAGGATGTCTTTATTAAATATTTAGGATACCTTTATTAAATTTAGGATGAAGTTACAATTTTTTTAAAAATTAGGATGTCTTTATTAAATATTTATTTTCACAGCGGTTTGCGCGTGCCCACATCTTGCGCATTATCGGTGGGATATTAATGCCAGACAAATCCCGCACCAAGGTGCACGTGATGTGGCTTCTTCATCTTACAAATTTCGATGAATCTAGAGGAAAATGTTGGGGAGCAGCTGTCTTGATGTTTCTTTATAGAGAGCTTTGCAGAAACGTGGACGCATCTAGATCAGCGATGGGAGGATGCTGTTTACTCCTTCAGTCTTGGGCTTGGTTTCGGATGCCTTTTTTAAGCCCATGGCGTAGACAGCCCGCCGCCTATACATTTCTGCTTCTACGGAGGTACTACGTAATCTATTATATTTTTTCCGTTTTTAAATTATTTTATTAAACAAATTGTTTTTTTTTTCATTACTGATAGGTGGAGCGAAACACTGACCCACCACGGCCTGCCGAAGAACCAAAAAGAATACAAGCTTGTTTTGGATAAGTTGAGGCACGACCAGGTAATTCGAAAATTAATTTGAATTTTTTCATACTAGTTTTTCCAATAATATTTCATATAACCGTTAGAAACGTTTTCATTTTTTTTAGTTCATGTGGAGGCCCTACGCTTCAGAGGATATTCAGCAGATTACTCCACCCGAGATTCTGCGTGAGCAACAAGTAAGGATTTCCGTAGTACCGCTGATCAACTACGAAATTCTCGTGTGGCATGCTACGGATAGGGTTCTTCGACAGTTCGGGTACGTCAAAAATATTCCACTCCTGACTCCACAAAATATGGACCAATTCCACCATCTGACGCGCCAGAGGAAGACGGAGGTTGACTGGTCCTTTTACCACACTGACTGGATAGCATTTTGGGATAATCGATTTGCCCGCCGCCCACCCCTTCTCCGACCCATTATGGAAGGGGCGATTCGGCGATTTCAATTACTTTTAGTGGTATGGGGTCAATAGGAAGTAGCATATCCTTACTGAGGGCGAGCACGAGCTTCCCCAGCCTCCCCAAAACCGCCCACGCGCCACACGTCGAGCGAGCCAGAGCCAGAGCCAGAGCCAGTCGAGGCAGCGCGGTCCAAGACCACGACATGACACTGCAGGGGCCTCATCTTCTGGCACAACATTTCATACTTTTAGCGGCCCTTCGAGTTTCCAGCAGATGAGGCCTCCACCCGAGTTCGGCTTCTCCGATGCCTACCGTCCCCATATGCCGACGAGTGACCTTCCGCTTATCGATATTCCACCGTTGGCATCTCAGTATGACTTTAGCATTGTGGAGAAAACGCCGCCGGGTAGCTTGTTTTACTCCTCGCCTGGGCCTAGTAGAGGTTCGCGTATCGCAGACGATGGTGACGATGATGGGGACCAGGGCCCAACACATGATGTTCGGAGGTATCCAGATCGTGATCGCCGTCCACCCGACTGCGGAACGGGTGGACATAGGCATCATTAGTCTTTTTTATAATTGATATGTACTTATGTTTCTAATATTTTTATTCCAGATATTTGTTTTTTATAATGCCGTATTTTAATTTTGTTTATCTATTATAATTAAACTTTAAAATGTTTATTTAATTTCAGTTTTTAATTAATTTTATGCGATTACTAAATCGAAATTCTCAATTGTTCATCAAAGGCAACTTCATTCAAAAAATGATGATAGCATAGGGTTTTGGAAGCCATTTTAAACCAGTGTAGAATGGACGGAAATTAACCGTGTTGGTGTCATACGATAGACAATTTCCAGTACTACGACCCTAAACTCGATGTTCGCTAAAAATATACGATTTACACGCCCGAAATTGGCCTCGAACAAGCCTATCCACGCTTGTTTTTCCTATACCCTAAACCCAGGTTTGCACAGAACTCGCGTCCTGCAGAACGCGAGGTCTGCGCGATATATTCAGCTGCCCTTTCAAATTCTCGGGAACCTCGCGTTCTGCAAAACGTGATATTCTGTAAAACCGTTAACCCAAACAACGAGGCCACGTAGACTGAACTCGCGTTATGCAGAGCGCGATATCAAATCTCGCTTCCTACAGAACGCGAGGTTAACCGACGTGGCAAGTTTAGGGGTAATTTTCCCAAATAAAAAGGGGAGGGAGCCAAAAACCTATATATTTATTTAAAAGGGGTTTTGCCCCAAATCTCCCGATAAACTAAGGGAATTGGGATGTTAGAGGGATTTGTTAAATGATTCATATGACTCCTCTTTCGCCAGTTTCATGGTCCCCACCGTTAAAGGGATTTGTTAAAGTATGTTGCAATACATCTTTTGACAGTGGATAAAAAAATAAGAATTGTTGCTGTCATTCGAGATTGCTCGAGGCGTATTGTTGGAGTGACAAATAAATTTGTCTTCTTTTTAGCAGAGGCTTTTGTATGTCGATTGAGAGTTTGTTATTGCTTTGCGTCAATATTTCACTAATGTTATTGTTGAGTCGGACAATTTAAGTCTTGTTAATAGACTTACTCGAAATGATCAATTTTGGTGAGAGAGTGCTACCATTGAACACGATTTTCTTTATCTGATTAAAAATTTTGTTTATTGTTCTTTTTTCTTCACTCGTAAAGAATGTAATCGAGTTGCGGACTGGGTGGTAAGATTCACTCGTCTCCACTGTTGTCCTGAGAAATAGATGGATGTTCATCCTACTTCTCCAAGTGTTCTGATATAATTTCCTTTGTGTCTTAATGAAATTTCCTCTTTGATAAAAAAAAGAAAAGGAATTGGGATGTGATAAAACATGCATCCAGGGTCCAACCACTGTCTATCCGCCACGTTAGCAAGTTAACCAAATTCCACAGAACCCTAAATCTAACCTAGTTAAAAAGGAAAACCAACTCATAAAAAATCCAAAAAACGACAACGAAACTCGCGTACTTAACCAGTTCCATTTTAAGGTATCGCTGAAAGGGAGCTTTTCGCATTTCGGACTTCGGAGAAGTCGCGGAAGGAAAGGGAGAAAAAAAAAACTTCGTTTTTGGTAAAAGAAACAAATGGCGGTCTCATCATCTTCATTTACTCCTAGGGTTTTTAATGCTTATCCTTCATTTGACTGCCGTCCGGATCCCGACTTCTCTGGTGCGCCGATCGGGGACAAGCCTCGTGTTGCGTCCAACCGAAGGGTGACGGCGTCGTCGCTTTATGCCGGAGGTATCGGTAGCCGTGGTTTGTCGTCCCTGATCTTTCGTTTCCCGCCGAATTTCGTGCGCCAGCTCAGCATCAAGGCTCGCCGCAACTGTAGCAATATCGGTGTTGCGCAAATCGTCGCTGCTTCGTGGTCGAATGGCCCCGCCTCTGATGCCCCCTCCCCGACGGCGGCTGCTTCTGCTCAGACAGCTGCAGCCGACGTCACCGTCACTGTCAATGATGACGTGACGGGTGTAGAAGGTTGTAATGACAACGTTAGTGTACAGATTGGAGGTTCAGATAATTCTACGGCAGCGTTTTTGAGCTCTGATGGGAGCATCGCTGTTCATGCTGGTAATTGAATTAATCATTTTTTATTTCACCGAAATTTAAAATTTATTTAGTTTATTTATGTTTTTTTAAAGTAAGGAGAATAAGAGAAAGCGATATATGAGGCTCAAATTAGATTCATGTATTTGAGATAATTAGTAATTTAATAATTACAATAATTTGTGTATGTTACTAAATATTTAAGATTCATTTTTTATCTTGATTTGATCATGGAATTATTAATTATTTATTTCCAGTTTCCTCTTATTTTCTCTCATTGGATCCTTACATTTTGGGGCTAATAAGTATCTAAATAGATTTTACTTCTATATCCTTTTTTTTGCAGGTGAAAGATTAGGTCGCGGTATTGTTACCGATGCAATTACCACTCCAGTGGTTAATACTTCTGCTTACTTCTTTAAGAAAACTCAGGAGCTTATTGACTTCAAGGTATAATAATAGCATTAATATCTGTTTTCATGGCGTTTATTGTTTGTTTTGTTCAATTAGTTTACTAGTTACTGTTTCTATTTTAATAACTTTCTTGGTTCACAATGCAAGTAGCCATTGTCATGGTCAGAGTACCATGGGTTTAAATTTACCAAAATGCAATGCAAACAGACTCTTTTTGCTTATTCAGTTAATGCATAATCTAGAGATGAAAGGTCAAGTTCTTAGAAGCATTTGATGTATATAAATTCCAGTGGATTAATGTTTTATGTGATCTTGCTGCAGGAGAAACGCCATAAAAGTTTTGAATATGGGCGGTATGGAAATCCAACCACAGTTGTTGCAGAGGAGAAGATAAGGTTTGGCTGCCTCTTTTTATCATCTTTTTATTGTACTTTTTGGCAGTTCAAATGGAGTTGAAACACTCATGAGGTGGTCTTCCTTTGGTTCAGTGCACTTGAGGGGGCTGAATCGACCCTGATTATGGCATCTGGTATGTGTGCTAGCACAGTCATGCTTATGGCATTAGTCCCTGCTGGGGGTCATATGGTGACAACAACAGATTGCTACCGGAAAACTAGGATATTCATTGAGAACTTTCTGCCTAAAATGGGAATCTCGGTATGGCTTCAATTTTGTTCTTGTTTCTTTTCTGTCATTCCATTGTTTTTTAAGGATCTTGGTGAGTAAAATGCCAGGTTTTTGTACCATTCTTGTTTTATAGAAGGCAGTGATGTTGAAATTGCGTCTACCAATTTATATATATATATATATATATATATATATATATATAATTTTTTAAACATTACAACAATACCAGAAGTTACAATCATGATCAATCATTACATCCATATATTACCAAATAACTAACTGAATTATCCAACTACCAAAACAGAATACATCTAGACGGTTATATTATAAATACCAAACCCACTCTTTGTGGCACATGAACTTGGGACCTCAAAGTTCCCAATGTCTCCTTGCCATCCCAGGCATCATCAGTAGCTTCTACCAAAAGAGTGATGTACATGGTGTAATTTTATAGTAAAAGTTATATACACAGGAATTCCGTAATTGGATTTTTGATATACATGAGAACATTGAGAAGTGCAATAAGAACATAATGTTGTATGCAGTAAACCAACAATATTAATGCTTGACTTGTTGGAATATCTAATTGAGTTTTGGCTATCATCAATATGCAGGTTACTGTTATTGACCCCGCAGATGTGGATGGCCTGGAGGCTGCACTCAACAAGAACAAAGTCAGTGGGATAGAAAGTGGTTCCCTTGTTTTCTAGATTTGTCTTTTATGTTAGCTTTGAAAATGATAGCTCATCCTGAATTGAGAGTGGATTATGGTTCCGTGCAGGTTTCTCTTTTATTTACCGAGTCTCCCACAAATCCTTTCCTCAGATGTGTTGACATAGTAAAAGTTTCAAAACTGTGTCACAGCAAAGGAGCACTTGTCTGCATTGATGGTACCTTCGCTACACCTCTTAACCAGAAGGCCCTGTCCCTTGGTGCTGATCTTGTTTTGCACTCTGCAACAAAATTCATTGGGGGGCACAATGATGTAAGTGCTTGCTCTTGTTAATTTAGTCAGTTTGAAATCCATTCTTGCTGTCAGTTATCATTAATTCAATCAATAAATAAGTGTAATTCTTCATTTCACAGGTTCTTGCTGGTTGCATAAGTGGTTCAGAGAAGTTGGTTACTGAAATTCGTACTTTGCATCATGTTTTGGGTGGTACTCTCAACCCGGTGAGGTGTCCTTACCTGAATCTTGATCAAGTAGTTTCAGTGTCTGTCATGTTTTTGCCAAACCTACATGCTTTGTAATTATATTCTGTGGAGAGTGCTGGATCTAAAGGTGGTAGGTTGGGCTTCTTGTCTAAGAAGAATGTTTTGTGCTATTTTAAGGATGATGCTTTAATGACTTTCACCTTATTCTTCTAAGTTTTGTGCCCTAGTAGTTTCCATTATTTGTTTCAAGGTTCACAAAGTAATATATTTTTTGCTACCTATAAACAGAATGCCGCATACCTAATCATCAGAGGCATGAAGACGCTGCATCTTCGTGTACAGCAACAAAATTCAACAGCATTAAGGATGGCCGGAGTTTTAGAGGCACATCCTAGGGTATGTATTGCTGTGACATTCCCTTTCTCGATTCTTGTTTATGTACATTCCATTTAATGCAACCCAAATTAAGAACCACAAACGGGCAAAAATTCTATAGAAACTGAAGTCGATTTTTTAAAAAAGTGAAGATGAGCATGTGAAGCAAGTTGGTACACTTTCAATGATTGTTTCCAACTTTTAGTGCAATCTTATGCATGTTTAAATTTTCTGGAATGATTTGGTATACTTTCAATAGATGTGACAGTGCAGTTGCATCTGGTTCCCAGCGGGAATATGCCTCATCTATTGGATGGATGTTGTTTTTGCATTGCATAACTGGTTGAATGACCACCTAGCTTTTGGTAGTGGTGTATTTTATAACCATGTATTTATCCGATTTATCATTTATGACCATTTCAATTTGGAATAATTTTCTATTCTCTTGGCTTATTAAATATCAATGGCAGGTGAGACGTGTGTATTATCCAGGCTTGCCAAGTCATCCAGAACATGAAATTGCCGAGAAGCAAATGACTGGATTTGGTGGTGTGGTCAGTTTTGAGGTTTGTTTTCTTAACCTTGTACCTTGGAAATTCATCTTTAATATCTTTTTACTTCCATTTGGTATTATTCATGCAAAAATTGTTTGAAGTTGATGTCTTCTAAACCATTCAGGTGGACGGAGATTTGATGACCACCATCAAATTTGTTGATGCATTGAAGATTCCATACATTGCTCCATCCTTTGGTGGCTGTGAGAGCATTGTCGATCAGCCGGCTATAATGTCCTATTGGTATAGCACAATTTCTGTTTTATGTATAGATCCGTACTGCTTGAGTTTATATCCCTCTTGGTAGGCAATAGCTTAACTGTTTATGAACTCATGAAACACGGAGAGACTGCAATGGACTCAATATTTAATGCATTATAAGCTTAGTGCAGATTGATGTCATTTTATGTTCCTATTAAATAGGATTGTTGAGACTTTGGACATGGATGGAGATCAGTATTGTCCTTGTGTTTTCTTTTACATTATGCATATGTCGTTGTTTGATGGTTAATAATTTTGTGCTTTGTGAAACAGGGATCTCAGCCAAGCCGAGAGGCGCAAGTACGGGATTGAGGATAACTTGGTTCGATTCAGCTTCGGAGTTGAAGACTTTGAAGATTTGAAGGCAGATGTAGTGCAGGCACTGGGTAGCATATAATGGTGCACATATCCCCTTCTTTATGGGTTTAGGTTTAGTTGTTTCAATTCGGCGTTGAGGTTTCCTGGGGTGTTTCAGTTTGGGAAGCCCCATTAATAATTTGGAACATTGTTGTTGTAATCCCATCAACGGGGGATTGATTTTCTATATTATGAATGTTTGTGTCCGAGGGGATTAAGCAAAACAGAAACAGAAAGAAGCTTAAGCAGGAGTTTGAGTTGCGGGTTTTGGCCATTTGAATATCAGGTACTGTCCTTCGAAAGGAAAAGAAAAGACAAAAAAAGGGAGAGAAACAAAGAAAGAATCAGTTACTGTTAGATGTAGTATATGATAATAAAAAAGTAAGATGAAAAATAAAGGGTTATATTTTGATATACAAACTGTGTAAAAGAAATTTATACAACTTTTTTATAAAATTTAAAATTTAAAATTTAAATCTTAGCACCCAAAATTTAAATTTTAAACTATAAATTTTAAATATAAACATTAAATTTTACACCCTAACCTAAAACTCAAAGTATTTTCCAAAAATTAAATATATTATAAGTATTAAAAGTTTTAAAATATTAATATAATTATTCAGTATTAATATCACATAGTATAATCACTCATTTTTATCCGGTTTTTATAGTATTATTATTATTTAGTATTATAATTGTTAATCTAAAAAAAATCTTTTAAATAAATAAAAATTCATTTAAATTATACGTCCAAGTCCATTACAAGTTTTAACCAAATAATAATAATAAGGCTCGTTTAGCCTTAGGCCCAATTTTATTAACCTAATTAAACCTAAATTTGACTTTCCCCTTTTGTTATGCGCAGCCGACATATGACCATTGTGGATAATCTAATCCAACAGTCCAGATCGAAAGGAGAGAGCCTCTTCAGCTACTTCACGCGCGCGTGGAACACACGCCTAACGCTTCATCCTCTTCACGCGCCCACGCGCTACGTGGCCTCACCGATTACTGCCACGTCATCTCTCAGATTGCATCTCGGTCGTCCATTTCAGGTGATATCTCAACTGTTGGATAAAAAATGATCAACGGTCCAGATTAGATTTCCGATCTCTAGAGCCTATTTGCCTCCCTTCGTCGATGACTGCCACGTGGCAATATCAACGACAGCCTGTCCCCTGAAGTCTACGTGTCCTCTCCTCCGGTGATCACGTTGCTGCCAATCTAAGCCTAAGAAATCATTGGATCTATCTCTATGTAATTGGATGTATAAAACAGTGTAAAAATATATTTTTTATTCAGTTTTAGATTATCAATCAGAAAAGAAATTTGGGGATTATGGATATCGCTATTGCTTCCGATCATGCTCCCATTATCTTGTTGAGTAAGGGGCTATCCAGGAAATACAAGAAGGAGTTCAAATTCGAAAACAAATGGCTCCTAGAAAAAGATTGCCCCCAATAATCTCGGATGGCTGGCAAGTGTCTTTTGTGGAAAACTCCGCGTTTAACTTTGGGAGGAAAATTCGAAACACCAGAAGAGCTCTCATTAAATGGAGCAAAACGAAGGCAAAGTTGAAAGGGGAAAAGAAGAGGATATTGATAACCAGGATCAAACAACTTCAGGGGAGGAAACTTATTAGGCCTGAGTTGGAAGAGCTTAAGTAGATGAAGCAGGAACTAGACTCGGAATGGGAGAAAGAGGAGAGGTACTGGCATCAACAATCTAGAGTCAACTGGCTAAAATGGGGAGATAAGAACACTAAATTTTTCCACGCAACTACCATCCAACATCGGAGAACCAATTCCATTATCAGATTAAAAAGGGACGATGGAGTTTGGATGAAGGAACTTGCAGATATCGCAAGTCATTTGCAGCAACATTTCCAAAGTTTGTTCTCCAAAGATTACTCTATTGGTTTCCAAAATATCAGGGAGTACATTCCCCACTTAGTGACCGAGAAGATGAACTCTGAGCTTCGTAAAGCAGTGACTGAGGAAGAGATTAAAAAGGCAGTCTTCGAGATGGGAGCGAATAAGGCACCTGGGCCTAATGGCTTTCCTGGAAGTTTCTACCAGAATTTCTGGGAAACGATCAAAGGTGATGTCATTGGGTTGGTTTCCTATTTCTTCAGCGAGGGATCTTTGGACTACGGGTTAAACAAAATTAATATTGTCCTTATCCCAAAGAAACCCAATCCTTTGGAAGTCTCCCATTTTAGACCGATCAGCCTGTGCAATTTCTCGCTTAAAGTCATTACTAAGATCCTTGCTACGAGGTTGAAAAAATTCCTGCCGGATATCATCCCGCACCATCAATCAGCTTTTGTACAAGGCAGATCGATCCACGATAACATCCTTCTCGCAAATGAGGCCTTTCATGCAATCAAACGGGCAAAAATGGGAAAGAAGGGAATCATGGCCCTGAAAATTGATCCGGAGAAAGCTTACGATAAAGTGGATTGGGATCTTCTTCGCTTGGTTATGACTAGGCTGGGTTTCTGTGACTGGTGGGTGACTAGAGTTATGGAATGTGTCTCATCCATCTTCTTCTCCCTGGTCCTAAATGGGGAGAAATTTGGAGAGTTTGCTGCAGGAAGAGGCTTAAGACAAGAAGATCTGTTGTCCCCTTTCTTATTCACCTTCGTCTCTAGTATCCTGTCGTGGATTGTGGAAAAGGAGGTTGAGATGAACAAATTTGAAAGACTTAGAATTAAAAGACGGTGTCCAATCTTAAGTCATTTACTATTTGCTGATGATTGCCTAATGTTCTCTGGGCCAATTTTGAAAATTGTGAAGCTGTCCTTCGAATCCTTAATCTCTTCCAGCGGTCTACAGGCCAGTCGGTCAACTTTCAGAAATCCTCGATTGGATTTTCCCCTAATATTAGTGAAAATCAAAGGCTTCATCTTTCTAATGTGTTGGGATTCAGAACAATGGAGGAGGATGGTAAATATCTGGTCCTACCTTCCTTTTGGGGAAGAAGTAAAAAAGAAGTTTTGTCTTTCATCAAGGAACGAGTTCAGAATAGACTCAAGGGATGAAGAGCTAAACTTTTGAATCAGGCCGGAAAGCAAGTCCTAATCAAGGCCGTCGCTCAAGCAATTTCAACTTATGTGATGCAATGCTTTCTTTTACCAGTTACCTTTTGTGATGAGCTTAGCTCGCTAGTGGCTAAGTTTTGGTGGAACAACTGTGGAACAAAGGAGAAAAGCATTCATTGGATCAACTGGAAAGATCTTTTTCGTCCGAAAGAACATAGGGGTCTGGGTTTCCGGAATCTCAGAACTTTCAACAGAGCTCTTATAACGAAAGCTGCTTGGAAATTGATTAAAAACCCAGATTCTCTTTTAGCTCGAACTCTCCGAGGCATCTATTACCCAAATGGAAACATTCTTGAAACACCCAAATCTTCTAACCCCTTATGGGCTTGGGCAGGAATAAGAGAGGGGGTCGAAGTTATAAAAGATGGATCATTATGGCGAGTGGGAAACGACATAAGTATATCAACATGGAATGATAATTTGATCCCAAATTTACAGAAGTTCAGGATTTTCACTCAGCCACCTCCCAATAGTCCCTCTCCCTCGGTTTGCCAGCTTATGAATTCGGATCAAAGATCTTGGGATAAACCCAAACTTGAGAGCCTCTTTTCACCGGTTGAAGCAGAAACGATCCTGTCTATCCCAATAGGAGGACCAGAAGTCAAGGATATCCTTATATGGGCGGGGACGAAGAATGGGGATTATTCGGCTAAGTCGGGGTATCGATTCATTGATGCGCTTCCCATATCGCTTCAGGAACCTTCCTCTAGAAATTCCCCGAGAGACAATAAAGCATTATGGAAATCTATCTGGAACTTGAAGGTCCCGTTTAAAATCTGCTCCTTTCTGTGGAGAATATGCCACAATATTGTGCCAACCAAAAGTACTCTTTCGGCTCGCTTTCACGGTAGGTTCCAGGACTCGGAATCTTGCCCCAGGTGCGGAGAGCAGAAGGAATCCATATAACATCTTTTCTTCTTCTGCCCGTTTGCACAAGCGGTCTGGAAAGCTTCAGGCTTTAATTATTCACCTTCCATGATGGGTTTCCCGGGTTTTCCTAATTGGTGGGCTAGGGTTTATGATTTCCGCAAATTCGGGAACTTTGAAGAAGGTAGCGCTCTCATTGCTTTTCTCCTCTGGGCTATCTGGAAGTCGAGGAATGCTTGGGTTTTTGAAGGAAGGAAAGATCTTCCGTGGGACGTATGGTTGCGTGCTGAACGGGACTTTACGGAATTCTCCCTGGCCTCACAAGACAATTCTACGGTAAAGCCTCATATTCCTAGGGAACTAAGATCCTGGTCTCCTCCCCCTCCCAATGTGGTCAAGATCAATTATGATGTTGCCTTCGATTCCCTAACAGGAAAGGCTTCAGTAGCGGCTATTGCTCGCGATAGCTCGGGATCTTTTCTACAAGGTTTAACAGCACCTGCAAATGCTCCATCGGTAGCAGTAGTAGAAGCTCTTGCCATCAGGCTCAGCATCTCTCTGGCTTTCAGGAATGGTTTTTCGAATATTATAATTGAGGCGGACTGCCAAGCTGTTATCGGTAGGCTCAGTTCAGGTTCTCTCTCGGATTGGGAATCCTCGGCAGTAGAAGAGGACATTAGAGCCCAAACAAAATCTTTTGATTCCTGTACCTTTTCTTTTGTTCCCCGAACATGTAATCAGGCTACGGATTGCCTAGCTAAACTTGCTAGAAACCTTCTGTGTCAAACCCCTTGCAGACCGTTTATACCCCCTTCTTTGAGGGCGGTTTTGTGATTTGGTTTTAATGAGAATCATCCTTTTGAACAAAAAAAAATCAAAAAAATTTTTTTAGAAGGTATTCCTTTTTCTTTCTATTTCTCTTGCATTATCATAAACATCAACAAGTAGTAAAGGGTTTACCTTTAAGTCGTTCAGACATCTCGTCGTCCGGTGACAAGTCTCTCGGCCTCCTCTTAAGGCTTACATGGTGAATCGGACGGTTGGATTTTAAGAAGATGGACATTGTTTTTAAAAAAATGGATTAGGGGTTCGATTTTGAAAACCGAGGTTAGATCCGGTTAGGGTGGTGGTAAAAGAGGTGGTTTTGATATGGTTTTTTGGTGTTCGATTTTAAACCCCTCCGTCCCTTATAATTCATCTCTGCAGTCCTTTTTCAAAGATTTTCAATCTGGTCACCATACCTTCTATTTCTTATAATTTTCGATTTGGCCCTTGTATTTCGTTTTTGTTCAGTTTAGCCCTTTTTTATTTGTCATTTATGCCATGTAATTCTGCATCTCATGCATTTATCCCTATTTTATGCTTTATTTTCTCTTAAAATATTAAATGTCATGTTTTTTTTGCTTTAATCTGCCCCGTTTTCTTGCTTTTTCCTTATTGTTATTTTTTTTTTCTTTTTGACAAATTATTGCCATTTAATTTGATCATTGTTGCCTCTTTTCCTTTTTATGCGTTTATGATTATTTCCTTTTTTTATGGTATGTTACTTCCCGTTTTATTTTTGAGTTATTATTGCCTTTTTATGTTTACTGTTTATATAGTAAATATAGGTATATGTAATACATGTATATACATTCGTGTGGTTTTAAAGGTATGTAATTTATTCCTTTTTTTGGAATTTTTTATATACATATATGTTTAATTCCCTTACAACTGTATTCCTATAAGTATTTTATACCATCTTTAGCTTGTCTTCATTTAATTAGTATTCTTTAATTAAATGTTTTCGAATCAAATCTTTTTAAATGATTAAATTTCCTTTTTAAATTTGTTTTCTTTTACAGTATACTATATATTTTATATATATGGTATTATTATACATATATATAGCCGCATGATATATTATTTATATAATTATGTTTTCATTCTATGAGTCATATTATATACCCTTTTTTCTTCTTACGTAATATATATGTATACAGTCCAAACTCCTGAACTAACAACATATTGTGAAGAAATGCAAAAAAAAAAGTTATCATGCTCCAAAGACTAAATTAATATCAACCTGCAAGAAAAATACTAGTGGCTCTCCACTACCAAAATTTCTTTAACTTTAGTGGTTTTCTCAATCTTTTTGATCGGTGATCGATAATCAATTTTAATATTGGTTGTCGACCATAAGATCTATTAGTATTTTTTTTAATAAAAAAAATTCTCTGTCCTTGTGACATGCTTTTTTTTCTCTGTCCTTGTGACATGTCTTTGTTTTTGTTTTGTGGTTTGATTCATCTGTTTTTGTGGCATGTTTCAGCATACCTAGTGATCGATTGTTGTTCGCACAGAGGTTCAATCGGCGCTAGTTTCTGATTTATGTTTTTGTCGGTGGTCACTCGGAAAGTTATATCCTCACTCGGTTGATGGTTGTTTGCCGATGAAATCAGTCCTGGGTAGTGGTACTTTTTGCTTGATAGCTTGGATCGCGCACCACTTATTCCTTCTTTATGCGTCTCATTTGGACAAAGACAAGGAGATTTAAGAGGCTGCTAAATTTTGTTGGTAGACTTATCTCCATAGAAATTTTTATTTTTCTTTGTTTTTGGGTTGTAACGATTTTTTGGTTGTTTAATTCAAATATTCTTATTCTTGAATGCATTGTAATTATAATTTTTCTATGAATTTAATAAAAAATTAGTCGCTTCTATAAAAAAATGTATAATATATAGTATGATATGTTATCTTGTAATATTCATGTTTATTTTTATTCATGCATATATGTGGTATATAACTTTAGGCCTTATTGTTCCGGTATTGTGGTAGGAGTGTCATTCCAAGTCCCTGGGTGTCATTTCTTTTGGTACCGTGAATACCGGGACATTTTATTATGTATACATGTATTTTTAGGGAATAGACTTTAAATTAAATCAAATTTTACTTTTTTCTTAATAAGTACGATATGAACCCTTAGGTACAAATTTTTGGGCGTTGTGGGGTGCTAAAATCTTCCCCACATGTAACAGACTCCCGAACCCGTTTAAATCTCTGGTTTTATTTTTCGGTGTCCGATCTACCTTTTTTAAAATGATCGGTGGCGACTCCAAATCTTCTTTTAAAAACACGAGCTTTTCCAAAATTCCCCCATTCAATCAAAATTTTAAAAAAGTGGGATACAATGGATTTTTTAGTCGCTACAGCTAGTACTAAAAATATTAATATTTTTACACTATAAAACATTTATTCTAAACATTTATAAAATTTAATTCGTATGTTTAGTATTAAAATATTAATATAAAGCATATTTGATTAAATATTTAAAAATCAATTGGTAATATTAATTTATATAATTTAAATAATATTAAATAATAATTTTATTATAATAACAATTACTTTAATTATATTAGTAATTTATTTTTGGCTTAATGGCTTCATTGGCCCCTAAAGTATACACTTTTTATCGAGTTGGTCCCTAAAGAATTTTTCGGGACGTTTTGCCACCTAAACTTTAAATCACGATCTTAGTTGCGTCCTACCCTTAACTTCAGTTAAAAAACATTTCACAGACCAATCATCGTAACACCCTGACCCGAATGTAACAATTTGGGCCTCAAGCCCAAACAAAAATAATAAAAATTTTCAAACCGTGTTTAGCTCGAACAAGTTATTTTCTAAAGCGTTTAGATCCATTAATTGAAATATAGATAAATAATTTAAATCATTTACAAAGGAGCTCCACTTAAAATCAAAACATTTAAACGTTTGACTTGAATAATATAATTTCAAAAGTAAGAATTACAGACTCGACCATGTAAGGTCCTATAAATACATAGCCCACTAAACACAAGTATCGTACTCTGGAGATCACCACACGCTGGAACCCCAAACTGATAGTGCTCATCGATCCAACGATTAACCTATGCATGGAAACAACGATTCCAAGCGCTGAGCTTACAAAGCTCAGTGGTACACATATACTCTACTATACTTCATGATAATCACAAACATAAGAATGCAAGCTAGTATGAACAATAAGGAGAGATAAATAAACATGTGGCATTACCACTAGTCGTCTAAACACATGCTTTCAACACAACAATCATCATACATGGCCCATAAGGCCCAACCATACTCGAGATCCCACCGGATCCTCCGAGCAATACACACAATGTCATCACCACAAACCTAGAGTGAGGCCCGATGTCACACAGCGTCGGGAACGTACACTCTAAGTGAGGCCCAGTGTCACAAATCCTCGAGAACGTACACTCATGCTCGGAATCTCACATCGAGCATCAATACTCAGAATCTCACATCGAGTATCATCGAATGAGGTCCAGTGTCACACAACGTCGGAAACGTACATTCGGCATATCTAACATAGTGTTGCAACACTCTTTCACTAGGTATCCAGATCCCATCAATCAACGACGACTCAACCACACATAGGTGCCCATACTTGGCACGTCACAACACACGATCCACTAAGGATTCATATGGTATACTATTACAACAAGTCAACTAACATTTACCAAGTTATTACTCATTATCGAAATGTACGTTAATCATCTTCATTAATCATTTCTTTTAGTTCTTATTATCTCATTTGTAACACCCCAAAAATTACGCCCAAATTGTAAATCCTAGATTTGGAAAACCCCTAATTTAGAAACCTAATTTTAAAATCCCAAAATTCAAAACCCTAATTATTTGGGAATTTTAATTCAAGAACCCTAAATTTTTTGAATGGACTAAATAAGAATTTTTATGAAACTTAGAAGTTAATATGAAATTTCTTAAAAGTTTAAGGACTGACTCCATAAATAACCCTTTATCAAATTGAATTTCAATTTGATTTGTGATCTCATCTTTTTTTAGTCGTTTATTATTATTATTATTATTATTATTATTATTATTATTATTATTATTATTATTATTATTATTATTATTATTATTATTATTATATAGTTCTTTAATTTTAAATGGAATTCTAATCCACTCCTCCACTCGTCTTCTTTTAATTATTTTATTTATTTTTATTCTTTTCTATCCTATATCACTTTCATTATTTTACCTTAATTAGATTTACTCTCCCTATATATATACACACATAGTTCAAATAAGATCACTCCAAGAACCCTACTTTTTTATATAGTTTCATGCCGCCAAAATCCCTTATTGATTTGTTAAATTCCTATGTAATAATCTCTACCGCTCCATACCCCTTCTTGTTCGTTAATCCCTTCAACACCAAGTTTAGTCCGGTACCGATATAGTTGGATCCTATACTTCTGATCATGAAAAATCATATCATTCTATAGGTTGAGTATAACTTGGCTAAGGTGTGTTTCTTCCGGTACTATAAATAAATGATTTTTATATGTGTTCTCTTTCCGTGCTACATACTTTGATTTTTTGATAGCGATTTTACACTTGAATGATTTTCGGCTATGTCATGATTTTACGTTATGTTTTCTGTGCACATTATTTTCAGACTATGAATAAATTGTGTTTTAAAGTGAATGAACTATGAATCCCTAATTTATTATCGGATTGTGTTGCGACTGTGAAAACTGTGATATCTTTTTATTGTGTTATCATGGGTTGAGATTGTACGGAGGAAGTTAGTGGTTTATACCATTTGTGTTGGCGACTATGTAGCGAGAGGTTATGGGGAACCTACTCTTTTTGGTGACTATGCAGTATGGGTGCATTGCTTTGTGTTTTCATAAAACCGTGTTTAAACGTGCTTTGTGTCTTTTAAATATTTTTGTGAAAATTTATTGTTGTGGAACTGAGTTTGTGATTGCCTGCACTTTAGAGACACACCGAGCTTAATAGCTGACTCCCCCTTAGTTCCTATTTCAGATTCTCAGACATAGGCTTTTGGTACTTGGAGGACCACAATTTATCAGATTTATTTCAGTTTTCAGTATGGACATTTCGGATTTACAAAATTATTTTATTTTAGTTATTATTTTGGGATTTATATAATTTCGGTTACTTATACATTTATTTGGGATTTTTAAATGTTTTAGCATGCATGAGAATTTTTATTTGGATATTTGAATAATTTATTTTATGATGCTTTTATTTGTACGGTCGCGTTTTTTTAAAATGGAACTTATTGTGAAACGACACCGTTTTCAATAAATAACCTAATTTTTTGTTTTTGTTTTATAAAATATTTAAACCTAAAATTTATTACTTGAGGGAAAAGTTTTCAACGGTGACTTCCTAAATTCAGCCTTTTCTTCTAGGTCGGGTTTAGGGGTTACATCATTAGTGTCTCATGTCAATTTCTCTTTTTTACTGGCATTATTAATTATTCAATTCGGTGGGTACCAGTACTCACACGCATACTGATACCATTATAGCATACTGGAAATCATTGATTTCCACAAATATCGGTACGGCCAAGGGTCGTACCAAAGGCTTATTCACGGGTTTGCACCCATTCCTTGAATTACGGTTTAATAACACTTTATTCGATCCACAAAGCTTATGAAAATCATTAGGGTTTGTTTTGTAACACCCGAGTTTAGGGGTCCGGTGAAAATAATGTTTTAATATTATTCGGGTTCGGTTTTATAATTTAAATAAATTAAATAATGGTTCAGGTTTTGTTTGCAAATAAAACAAAGGTGTTGGACCCAATTTTTAAACCCAAGCCCAATAGCCATTTCATTAATGGCAGTTTCGTAAATATGTGGTCTTGTGAAAATAAAAACCCTTTTAATTTCAAACACCCAAAAATTTGTGTCATCTTCTACCTCCCAAACACAATCCAACGTGAAACCCCCTCCCACCATTGAAGCTTCTATTTCATCTCCTCCATCCTTCATCCTTGATGATTTTTAAAAGGTAATGGTACTTTTGAGCTGTCCTCACCTTCTTCTTTCTCTCCATGTATTTAGTTTTTCATAAAACTCATTGTTTCATGTTTTGAGTTTATGAACTTTTAAGTTAAAAATCCCAACTTTGTTGTCCAATGTTGAAGCTTTTAAATTCTTATTATTATATGAGTTATTTGTAGCCCGGATGGTCCAACATATATCATTTTTACTTGGTTTTATTAAGAAATTCGTATTTGGGTTTTGGAGGGGTTTTAGGAGGGTTTAGAAGTGAGTTTTAGGGCAGCTTTACGTTGGAAAATGAGGGCTGATGGTTGTATGATAGTTAGGAGTTGTTTTGGAAGCTATTAGGTGTGTTAAAAGAGCTGGAATCAATGGTTTTCGGCTGTGCTAAAGGGCTGCTCGGGAATGGCTTTTTGGGGTTGTTCTTAGTTCGAAGAACAAGTGTTAGATGTTTGAATTGTATTCCGGGTTTGCTATATTGTTTTGTGGACTGATTTGAGGTTAATTTACTTGTGTTGGGGCGATTAGAAGCAAGGATTTGCATTGGTAAAGCTTTGGGATCGAATCCGAAAGTGAGGAGGCTTGAGTCGGCTTTGCTTGATTTGCTTAAAGAAATGAGGTGAGTGGTTAATGTTTTAATTTGATTTTCTAAGGTTGGTTCAAGCACGTGAATGTGGGAATGTTTTCAAGTATCGTTTTGGTTCAAAGTTGATTTTGAAAGAGTTTGGTTTGGCTTGAAAAGTCAATTTTAAATTCAAGAGTAAGTTGGTGTGAATTGCCCCTTTAATTTCCTCCTTTTTCCATTTGTTTTCATTACTTGTGGTGATGTTTTGTTAAGCATGAAATTTAAATAATTTGGGAAGAAGTATGATTTCTTAATATTATATCGTTGACCATGTATGATGGTAATGATGTTGATGTTGATATGCCTTGTAAAATGTGGGTAAGTTGGTGCAGGTTGTGCACGAAAATGGTGAGTAAGACCATTTGTGATTGGTAAGATTGTAAGTAGTAAGTGATGCCTAATTGTGGGTTTTGTTACAACTTGTTTTGGTTGTGCATGGTATACTAAGTACATCTCGCATGATAGTGATTGTATGTTGTGTTGCATGGTTGGTGTCGAACCTCACGTGATGGTTGTCGTTGCTCCGGTGATGTGTAGTCCCACCGGTAGCGAGTGGTATAAGACTCCGGTGATGTGTAGTCCCGCCGGTAGTGACTAGTAGAAGAGTACTTTGATGTGTACTCCCATTGGAAAACTACTAGTCGATACGGTGATGTGTAGTCCCACCGTGTGTGTTTTGGTTATGCTTGTGCATACCATGTGTGCTCATGTTGTATCTCACTATATCATTCTCTTTTATGGTCTTGCTTTAATCTAGGATTATGTCCTCATGCATACCATGAAGTGTAATGCCATGTTAAATGCCTATATTGTTGAATTGTGGTTGAACTTGCATGTTAGTAAGAGGATTAGGTAGTTGAATGGATCTTTTGTGTTGGCCTTTATTTAAAGAAAGCTTTGAACCCTGCATTGTCGTAGTTATGTTTTTGAGCTCCGCTCACTAAGCTTTATGCTTACGCTCTCCTTTTTCCGACAATGCAGATCTTTAGCTTGGAGTTAGCAAGGAGCAAGGAAAGGGCGTCCAAGCGTGTGGTAATTGCTCAAGTATGGTTTATTAAAAATGTAGTAGTTTAGCAATGGGAAATGCTACGTGTTTTAGGAGCTTGTATCTAGACTCCTTTGTGTTGGCCACATGTTGTTAATGCCTTATGTTGATGTTTTGGATTGATTATGGTTTATAATGCATGAATGCTATGATGAATGTTTGTGTATGGTGGCATGCCTTTAGATGTTTAGGTTGCCTTGTTATGGTGCAAACCTCTTTTGTGTCATCTTGTGCCTTCCAAGGTCTTTGAGCCCATGTGTGACCTTATATGATAAATTGCCTTTTGGAATGCTATGTATGGATGCTTAGTTTGTGTTTGAATGCTTAAGATGCTTGAATGATTTGTGCATCACCTTGTGTTGATTAGTGTCCTTTGGCTCCTTGTGAAAGCATGCTTTTATGGTTGGTTCGCCTTAGGATTGATGCTAGTGTGTTGGTTGAAGTTTTAGAGGGATTTAAGGGCCTCCTTGTGCCTTAAATCAGCTCAAACCTGCAAGTTCGTAGCAGGGGTATCGATACGGTTGGTACGGTATCGATACCACCTTCTTGTTTCAGGCCTCGTGTATCGATACACTTGAGGGGTGTATCGATACCATTTTGGTCACTGGAGCTACAGTCCATTTCGGTATCGATACCGGCCTCTGGTGTATCGATACCGTCATCTTAGCGTTGACCGTGGGAAGTCAACCGTTGGGGAGGGTATCGATACACTCCTTGGGTGTATCGATACGGTCTCTACGGGTTGACTTTGACCAGATGACCTAGTCAAGAGGGTATCGATACACCCCTTAAGTGTATCGATACCGCCTGCAGTCAAAGCTTAAACCTAGTCAAGGGGTATCGATACACCCCTTAAGGGTATCGATACCGCCTATAGTTAAATCTTAAAATTGGGCTGTAAGATGTTGGGCTGAGTTCGTTTGTTTGCCTCGTGAATGTTGTTCCGCTGTATGATCACATAGGATTAAATACTCATCTAGACAAGATTTAAAATGAAAAAAATAGGGTTGCTAACCGAGGGGGAATCCTCAAGGGGTTTTCACTCGGTTTTCCCCGTGTAGCTCACTCGGACCGGTCATCCGGCCAGACCGGGACGAGGGGGTTACATTTAGTGGTATCAGAGCCTGAGGTTTTCGAGACCTCGGGTAGGTAAGTAAGGTAAGTTTGATGTGTTATGTTGTTGTTATGTCTCGGTGAATGTTTTGCCATGTATGCTTAATGTTTGCTTGTTAGTACGGTGTTTGAAAGCATGTGTTGCTATGATGGTTGTGTTGAAGCGTAGTGTCGAGTTCCCATTGCTACTATTACTTATTTGAAAGGATTTTTGTAAAGTAATATACTTGAGCACCTTGGACCCTTGCTCTTGCTAACCCTAAATATCCTTGTTTGTGTGTTTTGTTTATTATTGTATTGTTGTCTTTGGTAAGTTTGAGGCCGAGGCGTGGGCCTAGAGCTAGTAATCGTGAATCTGAGGTTTTAGAGGATGTGAACGATGAGAGAGTACGTCGCTTTAGTTCAAGGCAGTATGACCGTACCAGAGTTTGGAGTGCAGTTTGGTTGTTTGGGTCAACAGGCACATGAGTTGGTTTCTGTTGAGGGAAAACAATGTGACCGATCTTGACATGAGATGGTAAGAGAAGTGACGAACTAAGAGTTGGCTTTGGAATGATGTCGATGTTGTAGCAAGTAATTCCTCGATACAGTCATTGGGCTTGTTTTCTGATTAATTCTGGATCTACGCGTCCGTGTATTTTGAGTGAGTTTGCGAAGCTGTTGAATTCCACCTTGTGAGGTACTAGAGGTAGGTGTTAGTGTTACTAGCTCCTTCGGGGATACAGTCGTGGTCAGAAAAATGTACAAGGGATGTCCGTTGATGGTTCAGTGGCACGTGTTTTCAGTTGATGCGATGGAATTACTTCTTACGATTTGATGTGAAACTATGCATGGATTAGCTTGTAGAACATAGAGTTAGGGTAGACTTTGAGACAATGGGAGTTTTCTTAAAGCTTACGGATGACTATGAGATTGTAATGGTAGGTGGGAATGTGGATTTCGTATCGAATGTTGATCCAGCTTTAGAGGTCAAAGATTGATTGAGTTAGTTGACAGACTTGCCTAGCCAATGTGATGGATTTGATTTTGAATGAGGATTAGACCGCAGAATGTTAGAATAGTTTGTGTTTTCCTAAAAGTGTTTGGAAGAATTTCCCGGTTTGTCTCCTATTAGAGAAGAAGAGTTTGTTTTTGAGATCGTCTTCGAGTTCGCTCCTGTTTTGATTGCTCTATATCTTGTGATTTCCGAAGGAATTGAGAATGTTGAAGAACCAACTTTGAGATTTGTTAGACCTTAGACTCGTTAAGCCTAGTACGTCATCTTAGAGTATGACTGTACAATTTGTGAAGAAGAAAGAGTGACAGTACGAGAATGTGTTTAGAATTCAGACAGTTGAAACAAGTGACAGTGAATAATTAGTATCCGTTTCCGAGTGTCAGTGATTTGTTGGCCAGTTAGTGTGTGCTTCAGTCTATTTGAAGATTGATTTGAGATCCGATTATTACCAGTTGAAAGTGAGAGAAGTTGAAGTATTGAAGACAGCTTTCGGGGCAGATGTGATCACTTTGGGTTTTGAGTTATGCCGTTTTGATTGACTAGTGTGTTAGTTACTTTCATAGAGATGTTGAGCAGGATGTTTTCCTAAGTCCTTGATTAGTTTGTAGTAGCTCTCTTAGATGATACGTGAGTATATTCACGTACCGAAGAAGACCACGACAAGCCTTGAAGTTAGGGTTGTAGATCCTTTTAGAGAATCAGTTGTATGCCAAGTTGAGCAAACGTAAACCCCAAGTTAATGAAGATGTCATCCTAGGACATGTATATTAGCCGAGCGTATTAGAGTAAATCCCAAGTAGTCAGAAGAAGATGTGAGTTGGAAGAAATTGAAGACTGTGACATGAATCTATAGTTCCTAGGTCTAGCATTGCTACTATCGAAGGTTTGTAAATGATCCTTTGAAGATAGCTGCTTCTTGACAGATTGTTACAGAAGAATGTTCAGTTTGTGTGGTTAGATGCGAGACAATGAGCCCTTGAGAAACTTAAAGAAACCTTGATGAAGGCTTCGACCTTGATCCAGCCAATGTCAGAGAAAGAATTTGTGAACCATAGTGATGTGTTACATGTAGAGTTAGGCTGTGTGCTTATGCAAGACGGAGGATTGTGGCCTGTTCATCAAGATAGTTGAAAGACCGCGAGAAGAGTTATCCGATATGAGACATAGAGTTAATTACAGTTGTATTTGCTTCGAAGACTTAGAGACAAAGCTTGTATAGTAAGAAATGCACAGTGTGTATGTACATATCATCAGAACTTGAATTGTTAGACAACTTAGGAAGGGTTGAAACTTGAACATCTTGAGTTGTTAGGATTGCTTGAAGACCGTAATCTTGAGATTGAGTACCATCCGAAAATGATCAACGTAGTAACCGATGCTTCGAGTTATATTATTGCTAGATTAGTAATGGAGTTACGAGTTGTATTTGTCGGATTCAGTTTACCGGATGATAGTGGTTTCGTGGCCGGGTTTCATGTTAAACCTACATTGAGTCAGGATGCTTGAAGAGAAACAGTTGCAAGAAAGGTTCTTGGCACCTCACGTGCAAGGCATATCAGAAAGAAAACCTTCAGAGTACAGTTCAGAGATGATAGAATTTGTATTGTTAGAGACAGAATTGTTGTACCGATTGACATAGTGTTTTGAGACGTATTGTGTTGGCCGAAGCATACGACAGTTCATGGGTATTGCATCAGAATAGTATGAAGACGTATTGTGGGTTGAAGATGAGTACTTCTGGATTGAGTTGATGAATGATGTGGTTCAGTATGAGAGTAAGTGTATAGTTTGTCAGTGTGTCAGGACCGAGCATCAGTTTTCTTCTAGTTAGTTACATTGTGGGAGATTCGTATTGGAAGTGGGTAATAGATTCGAGAGATCTTGTGTCTGATCCGCCTTCGATTTCCTTAGTGAGAACTTAGTTGAGTAATCAATGTTAGTTGCACTGTATGTGGTCCTTTACACACGTTCACGTTACTTGTACCGTGGGTAAGATGGCGGAGCTGTGCCTCAGCAAGAGTGCGAGTTGTACAGTGTCTTGCATTCGATAGTGGTAAATAGAGGTTTGAGATTTCTGCTAGATTTTTGAAGACACCTGCATAGTGTTTGGTTGTATGTTGAGGTCTGATGATCAGTCAGAGAAGGTTATGGGTTGGGGAATCAAACAGTGTTGTATGAGATTGTGAATCGGGCTAGTCCTGTTGTTTATCTATTGCAGTTACCACCAGGGTCAGAAAGGGGTTTGTGATGTGTCCTGTGTATCCATGATTCAGAAGTGTGAGCCAGTTTTGTTCCGTGTAATGTTGTTGAAGAGATTGAGTTGAGTTTGAAATGGTCACGCATTGAAGGACCCGTTGAGATCTTGACATCAGATAGCTAACGTTGTGTGGTGAGTCTACCGAGTGGTGGGTATGTTGTGGTGAGAGAAAGTGTGGAGGAGCATGTTTCAGTGACTCTTCCTGTTCGATAAATTTCGAGGACGAAATTTCCATAAGTAGGGGAGAGTTGTAACACCTGGGTTTAGGGGTCGGGTGAAAATAATGTTTTAATATTATTCGGGTTCGGTTTTATAATTTAAATAAATTAAATAATGGTTCAGGTTTTGTTTGCAAATAAAACAAAGGTGTTGGACCCAATTTTTAAACCCAAGCCCAATAGCCATTTCATTAATGGCATTTTCGTAAATATGTGGTCTTGTGAAAATAAAAACCCTTTTAATTTCAAACACCCAAAAATTTGTGTCATCTTCTACCTCCCAAACACAATCCAACGTGAAACCCCCTCCCACCATTGAAGCTTCTATTTCATCTCCTCCATCCTTCATCCTTAATGATTTTTAAAAGGTAATGGTACTTTTGAGCTGTCCTCACCTTCTTCTTTCTCTCCATGTATTTAGTTTTTCATAAAACTCATTGCTTCATGTTTTGAGTTTTTGAACTTTTAAGTTAAAAATCCCAACTTTGTTGTCCAATGTTGAAGCTTTTAAATTCTTATTATTATATGAGTTATTTGTAGCCCGAATGGTCCAACATATATCATTTTTACTTGGTTTTATTAAGAAATTCGTATTTGGGTTTTGGAGGGGTTTTAGAAGGGTTTAGAAGTGAGTTTTAGGACAGCTTTATGTTGGAAAATGAGGGCTGATGGTTGTATGACAGTTAGGAGTTGTTTTGGAAGCTATTAGGTGTGTTAAAAGAGCTGGAATCAATGGTTTTCGGCTGTGCTAAAGGGCTGCTCGGGAATGGCTTTTTGCGGTTGTTCTTAGCTCGAAGAACAAGTGTTAGATGTTTGAATTGTATTCCGGGTTTGCTATATTGTTTTGTGGACTGATTTGAGGTTAATTTACTTGTGTTGGGGCGATTAGAAGCAAGGATTTGCATTGGTAAAGCTTTGGGATCGAATCCGAAAGTGAGGAGGCTTGAGTCGGCTTTGCTTGATTTGCTTAAAGAAATGAGGTGAGTGGTTAATGTTTTAATTTGATTTTCTAAGGTTGGTTCAAGCACGTGAATGTGGGAATGTTTTCAAGTATCGTTTTGGTTCTAAGTTAATTTTGAAAGAGTTTGGTTTGGGCTTGAAAAGTCAATTTTAAATTCAAGAGTAAGTTGGTGTGAATTGCCTCTTTAATTTCCTCCTTTTTCCATTTGTTTTCATTACTTGTGGTGATGTTTTGTTAAGCATGAAATTTAAATAATTTGGAAAGAAGTATGATTTCTTAATATTATATCGTTGACCATGTATGATGATAATGATGTTGATGTTGATGTTGATATGCCTTGTAAGATGTGGGTAAGTTGGTGTAGTGTTGGGATGTGTGGAGCTCGATTCGATCAACCAATTTTGCTCACCAAGTGGTGGAGAGGTGGATATTTGGGTGGAAGGGTTAAGGAAGCTAAAATGAAGATTGACACAAAGATTTATAGTGGTTCGGCCTTCTAACAAGCACCTATATCCACTACCTTAGCTCCCCACTAAGGATTTCTCAATCAATCCACTAATTGATTCGTCCCCTTTTCTAGGATTAGGAGGAAACCCTTACAACCGATCAAGCTTCTACCCAAAGCCTTGATCAAAACCCTCTTTACAAAGAGATAAATAAAAGCAAACTTAAACCCTCTAATAGGTGTTTGTTTGCACAATGAAGCACTCACCCAAAACCTAAAACACTTGAGCAAATTTGACAATTTTGGCTCACTAGTGTTTGTCTATACAAGAAATGACACTGTAACGCCCCGGTTTTGGGCTCAGAAGTTTTGGCGTTGACCGGTTCGGTCAAAGTGCTGATCGAATATATAAGAGTGAATTTAGGAAAGCCTAGTTCGGGTTGCATTAAAAATGTGGAAAAATATTCTAAAATCATATTTTAATATTTAAAGGTGAACTGTGAAATCAATTTTGGAAAATGAGGTTCGGAAGGTTGACATTTTGGCTAGTGACCAAAATGTAATTTTTGAAAGTTGCGGAACAGTTTTATAAAGGATTGAAACTTTGAATCTTTAAGGAGCTATTATTCCAAAAAGGATTTCTCCAGATTTTTCTAAGATATTTTAAGTCTAAATTCTGATTTTAAAGGTTATGAAAAGGAGGGAAATCATTTTAACCAATTTCCAACTAATTTTCTATTTTCTCTCAAATTCTCTTTTCTCTCATTTTCTCTCTACCCAAACAAGATTCTCCAGATTTCTTTCTCTGATTTTGACATCTACATCTCTCATTTCAACTCTCATTTGATTCCTAATCATCTCATCAACAAAACCTCTCAATTTACAAGTTGATTCATCAAGCATTTTGGCTCTAAAATGGAGAAATTCAAGTTTGGAGGTAAGAACGTCCTTCTCCTCTAAACTATCAGTTCTTTACTGAAATTCCTAAGTTCTCAATCCTTGATTCATGTTTTATTAAAGGCTTTTCAATTGAGATCTTGATTTTTGGCTAAAATGCAAGATTTGGTGATTTTGGTGAAATTTTCGTGTGATCTGTTTAAGCAGGGTTTTGAGGTGTTAAATTGATGTTAAATGAATGCTAAAATGATTAGAAGTTGAGGTTTAATCAATGCAATCCCGGATAGGTTGAATTTCCTAAGTTTGGCTTGAGTTTTTGGTTGTTTTTGGAGTGTTTTTGGTGATCTGTTATACCTGGAGGTATAAGGACGTGGTTGTGATCATTTTGCATGTTATTTGATGTATAAAAATGGTTAGAAGTGATGGATCTTGGCTGGGTTAAGTTTTGGAAGTGTTTGGAGATGATTTCGGTTGTGTTTGGTAGCCAAATTGCTAGTTTTGTGATGAGCAGCGAGTTGTGTTGATGTTGCTGGTGTTTTAATGCATATGGATGCATTAATGTTCTGTTTTTATGTGCTTGAAACAGGGGAGGTTGATCCTTGAGCTTTGGAGGTGTTTTCGGAAGGTTTCTGAAGCTTGGAAAGCTTGTTGGCTAGGCTTGTTTGGTAATCGGTGAGTGAAGTTGGGATTTCAGCTTTTGAAACAAGGTTTGAAGGTTTTTGGGAGCTTAGTTTAAGTCTAAACAACTTTGCTAAGCTCAAGAGTAAGTGAAGAGGTTTTTGCTTTTGGATTGTGTATGATTTGGTTTTAAAATCAATTGTGGTTGATGATTGATGTGCATGTGTTATTGCATGGTTTAATTCTGTTTTGTAAGCATGTTTTAGCATGGTTTAATGCTGGTTTTGAAAGTCAATTGAAAAGGATGCTCAAGGTAAGAGATCCTTGGTTATGATTATGGAAATTGTGATTTTGATGCATAGTGATGCATGTTGTGCATTGGCTTTGTATGATGCTTAAAAACAGTGAGTTGATGATGATTAATGATGATAATTGTACCTTTTGCATATTGTTTATGCATGTGAATCATTGAGCTAATGATGTGGTGGTTTTGCATTATGTGTATGCATGTGAATCATTGAGCTAATGATGTGATGACCTTGCATTGTGTTTATGAATGTGGAACATTGGATATTATGGTAAGATGGTTATGTTGGCAAGAGATGTGAATGGTTCTTGGTTCGTTGATCGGGTATAATTAGCCGGCTATAGGATTGGGTGCACCGTGAATAAAGTCGCCTTGATGGCGGAGTGGTCAAGTGTGGACCGGGTAAACTCCCCTCAAGTATTCCTAACGAGATGAGGTCAGTGGAGGGTGTGCCCACGGGAGGACCTCGGTTGCTTAAGGTCGTAGTGGAGGTTGTTGCCCACGGTAGACCTTGGTTAAGTAAAGGTTATAAGGTGGTTAAAAGTCCTTATGTGAGAACCTTGTACTTGTTAAGATCACAATGGCAATGGTTAAGTCCATGTGTGGATCTTGTGTGTGATGTCCCGGATCTCGTTAGATGATGTCTACAACTACCAATCGGTTATGCAAAGGTTGTATGGTGGTTGAAAGTCCATACGGAAAAGACCTTGTGCATGTCAAGGGTGTATGGCGGTTGAAAGTCCATACATGGTAACCTTGAGGAAAAGCTAAGGTTGTATGGTGTTTAAAAGTCCATACATGGGAACCTTAGGTTGTTAAGGTCAAATGGAGGTTGTTGCCCATTTGGAAGACCTTGGATTGGGTAGTGTGTAGGAAGCGTTGGGACACGCTTGTAATCCGCGTATCCGATCGAATCGATAAGTTGGAAAGTGAATGTGGTTGATCTCTTGGAAGCCAATGTAATGTTCTTGATCATGTGAAGCATGGGATTGCTTGAAATGATGCATGGTTGCATGTGAAGCATGGGATTGCTTGAAATGATGCATGGTTGCATGTGAAGCATGAGATGCTTGAATTAATGCATGTTTGCATGAGAAGCATGAGATGTTTGGTAAGATGCATTGTTGCATGAGATGTGTAAATGCTAGTGGAAGCATGTTACTTGTATGTTGAACAAGTGTTGGTTATCATTTGATAAATGATGCATGTGAGCATGGATTACCTATGTTGCATTGAAGTCATGTATGACTTGTTGTTAAAGGCATGTGAATACGATGTTATGGTTTTATAGTGCATTGTTTAAATGCATGAAATGGTTTGATTGAATTATGGTTTTAAGTGGTTTCTTGCTTGATGTGGTTTCCAAGTTTAAGAAAGGTATGTTGCTAAAGGGAAGTGTTTTCCATGGTTTTGTTTAAGCTTGGCATATGGTGTTTATGCATGTTTTGAGCTTGATGTTGAAAAGAGTTTTCGAACATGGTTTTGGAAAGCAAATCGGGTTGGTTTTAAAGTGTTTTAAAGACCCGCTGCATTGATGGTGTTTTGGTTTTGAGCATTCCTCACTAAGCATTATGTGCTTACGCTCCTTTTTGTCCATCAATGCAGATTCTTGAAGTGTTGGGCAGCAAGGAGCAAGGGATTCAAGGTGGACTCCAATGGAGATGTATGTCTCGGTGAATAGCTATAGTTAATAAGGGCAATGGGGTAGAATCTCTCGGATTGTTGTTATTGTGATCGTATGTGTTGATCAAGAATGTTTAAGTACTGTTGTTAATGATGTTGAATCATGAATTGGTTTGATTGTGTTTGAATTGAAAGGTTTGTGCTTAAATGGTTGCTTGAGTAGGAAGCATGCCTATAGAATTGGGGCTTTTCATATGTGTTGATCATATGTTGAATTGTTGATGCAAGTATGTCTCTTTTATGTTGAATTGCATGTTGGCAAAGTTTGGTGGCTTTTGGAGCATGTTTGAATGATCAATTGTGTGTTTGAGTGAGCAAAATGCAACATTCTGGGCTAGGTGTTTCGGAACAGGCAACACCGTTTCGGAACGGGTGCCCTGCATAAACCCAGGCGTCCGAAACGGGTGTCACCGTTCCGAAACGGAAGGCATTCTGCCAGACCCCCGTTGCGGAACGCGTTGCGGAACGGCCCGTGTTTCGGAACGGCCTTGGCCTGTTTCGGAACGGGTGACCGTTGGGGGCTGACATGGGCGGTTAAATATTTCAAAATGTTTGCATTTTGGTCCTGAATCTTGTTTGTGCAATTGTATGAGTTCGGGATGTCCGTTTGAGTTGAAATTTGGCAGAGAAGCATGAAACATGATTAATTTCAAGTCGGTAACTTAAAATCTGGTTAAGTCCTTAAAGTTTTCAGAAATTACAATTTGGTCCCTAAAGTTGTAATTTGTTCAATTGGGTCCCTGTTTGATCTCTGATGTTTGTGATCTTTGAGCATGGTGTTTGTGTGATCACACGTAAGGTTAATGTGCATCTAGACAAGTTTAAAAAGAAAAAAAAAGGGTCGTTAATCAAGGTTGACTTTCGGGTTGACTTTGGTTTTCCCCGTGTAATCTTTGTAGTTCGGGTCAACCGTCCAGGCCGGGCTACGGGGGTTACATTTGGTGGTATCAGAGCTGAGTTGCGAAGGTTGGGGAAAACGGTAAGTTGTTGTGGTAAGTGTGCTTGATGTTTACCTTGTTGTATGGTTGAAAGCTGGTTGAAGCATGTGTTTCCGTATATGCTGTTGATGTTTTGAGCATGTTGCTGGTGTATGCAAGCATGATTTGTGGTTATGAATCTTGGTTGAAATCATATGGATATGTGTGGATGTTATGAGCTGATGCTATGCATGATGAATGTGTTTTGAGCATGTTATGTTGCTAATGTGCTAGTGCTGTTGGATGTTGTTTGGTGTAAGCATGATCAAGGTATGTTATTGATATGCTTGATGTTGTGATGCTCATGTTGTGTTGGCTGTTATGTCATGTAAAGGGGGAGGATTCGGGATACCCATTGCCTTATTAATATAGCTATTGTGTTATTTTGGAGTTGGAGTTGAATCCTTGCTTAATGCTGGTCTAACAGGTTTTGTTTGTTGTTGTGATTGTGTGTTGTTTGTTGTTAGTGGTATGGCAAAGATGATGAAAGAATGGAGGATGAGTGAAATGGTTGCTGCCTTGGGGCAGGTTGTTAAGTCAAAGGATTCACCCTTTTGTAAAGGTGTTTTGTCTCAGTCTTCTGTGACTGAAGTTGAGATGGTAAGGCAAGGGAAGGAAGCTGGTTCCGGGATGGAAAGTTCTTTACCTGTTGTTCAGGAGGTGTTGGGAACATCTCAGGCTATGGTTGAGGTGGGATCAGTGGATGTGCTGGCTAAATGTGTGGGTTTGCCGAAACAGTATTTGTTTGATTTGGGTGCTTTGGAGTACCATGGTTCTTCCCCGGAGATGTTTGAGGTCTGGTTGGCCAATGTAGTTCTGATTTTGGATCAGGAAGGCTGTGATTATGCCTGTAAGCTGGGGAGTGTTGTTTCTCTGATGCTGGAGGATGTTTGTTCTTGGTGGACATCTGTGGCTGTGGCGTCACATACCCTTGATATTGATTGGGATTTCTTTGTATCTGCTTTCTATGAAAGGTATCTTGGAAGGGAATTTCCAAGGGTTGAGCAAGGTGTGGCTAATGCTGTTGGTGAGCAAGTGTTGCTTGAGCAAGGAGTGGAAGCTCAGTCGTCTGTGTGTGACCGTTGTAAAAGACAACATGTTGGAAATTGTTGGGGTGCAGGTGTTTGTTGGAATTGTGGTTCCAAGTTGCATGTTAAGCGTGATTGTCCTCTTGGAGTGAAGTCAGCTTTGATGTTGGCAAAAGGATCTCAGAAAGGTCGTGGGCGCGACCAAGGCGAGGTTCAGAGGTGGCGTAAAAAGCAGAAAGTTGTGAAGAGTTTGGAAGATGAAGTTTGCTGGAAGTGTGGGTCTGCTGGACACATGAAGCGTGATTGCTTGATGTTGGCGCGGAACAGTCAAGGTTTCTTATCGCAAGGAGTTGGTGGTGACCCAGGAGTGTTTGTTGGTGCTGCAAGGGTGCAACCGAAGGATGTTGGTTCCGCAAGGAAGAGAGCTCGTTCGATGAAGCTTCAGGGTGGTGTTATGTTTTCAGGTAACCTTGTTAAGTGATCTTTGCTTTAGTTGCTTAGTTTGGTTTCTGTTGGTTTTTCCTTGCGTGGTAAGTTTGGTCTTGTTGCTAGCATGTTTAGGGTAATGATAGTTGTGGTTTGGTGATATCTTGTGGTTAATGGTTGTTGGTATGATGGAGTTAGATAAGTTAAAGATGAGTAAGGAGGTTGTTCTTAGACAGATTTTGAGGATGTTATTGGAGGGTGTGAACTGGCATTCATGCACAGTTAAATCATTGATATATACTATATTATATAAGTTGGTCCATGCATACATGTGGCATAACATTAGAGGTTTTTGCATACATGTACATCAGACATTGATAGGGCATGTAGGTGATCATGCATACGATGTTCACGCTCGCTAATGACTAATCGAATCTGTTAGTGTTGTGGTTGGATTAAGTGTGATGATGGGTTTGTAGAGGTTGTTTGGTGCTGAGTGGGAGTTGGAAGTGCTGGAGTTTGTTATCTAGTTGTTTGTGATGGTGAGAGTGGAATGGCTTGTTGGTAGAAGAAAAGTGATTGTTGCTCTGAGAGTTTAGTGGTTTGGTGATGAAGGGTATCTGTTTGAGGTTAGTATCAGCTAAGTGGTTTGTTTAGCTGAAAGGAAGTAGTTGTTCCTTGGTGCTAAGTGTTGTTGTAGCTTGGTGATTGAGTTTCCGAGTGCTGAAATGGTTTAGCTTTTAAGTTGCTGTGAAGGGTTGTGTTTGTTCTTGGCAATCTTTGAAGAGTTCTGAAGCTGTTGTGTGTGTTTTGGTTCAGTGATGTTCTGGTAATGCAGGTGTTCTGGTTGAGTATGTAGTGAAAGGGCTGTGAAAGATCGAAGGTTTTTGTTGGTTGTTTGGGTTCTTGTGAGCAGTGGTTGGCTAGTTGTGGTTAAGAAAGTTCTGTTTGAAGTCTGTTGATGGTATGTGAAATGGCTGAAGGTTTCAAGTTGGGGTTGTGATGTAATTTTTGGTTTTTGTGTGAATAGTGCTGGTGAGCTGTTGTGGTAATGTAGTTGACAGATGTGAGGGATTGTCAGCTTCGTTAGAGAGTTTGTGTGAACAGTTGATGTTTAAGGATTTCTGCTTGTTGGGAAAATCTTTGGAAAAGGTTTGGGAATCGCAAGAGTTTTAGAGGCTGAGAGGTTGCCTAGTGGCTGAGTTGGTTTGGTTGTTGTCTTTGTGTAGACAAGTTCTGGAAGATGTGTATTACAGTGTTGTTTGCTGTAAGAGCTGAAGTTCCTCAGGTTGACGTTGGGTTTGTGTATTGTCTGGTTGTGTGGAAGGTTAAGTCGTGGTTACCTTTGAGAGTTTGGATTTGTGAACAGTGTATGGTGGAGGTTTTGTGTGGAATGTGATCAGTGGTGTTGGTTAAGGCTTTTGTGTTGCCTTGTGTGTTGCTTGAGAAGGTTTTGTTGTTCTCTTTTCGCCGGTTGAAATTTCGAGGACGAAATTTCCTAAGGGGGGGAGAGTTGTAACGCCCCGGTTTTGGGCTCAGAAGTTTTGGCGTTGACCGGTTCGGTCAAAGTGCTGATCGAATATATAAGAGTGAATTTAGGAAAGCCTAGTTCGGGTTGCATTAAAAATGTGGAAAAATATTCTAAAATCATATTTTAATATTTAAAGGTGAACTGTGAAATCAATTTTGGAAAATGAGGTTCGGAAGGTTGACATTTTGGCTAGTGACCAAAATGTAATTTTTGAAAGTTGCGGGACAGTTTTATAAAGGATTGAAACTTTGAATCTTTAAGGAGCTATTATTCCAAAAAGGATTTCTCCAGATTTTTCTAAGATATTTTAAGTCTAAATTCTGATTTTAAAGGTTATGAAAAGGAGGGAAATCATTTTAACCAATTTCCAACTAATTTTCTATTTTCTCTCAAATTCTCTTTTCTCTCATTTTCTCTCTACCCAAACAAGATTCTCCAGATTTCTTTCTCTGATTTTGACATCTACATCTCTCATTTCAACTCTCATTTGATTCCTAATCATCTCATCAACAAAACCTCTCAATTTACAAGTTGATTCATCAAGCATTTTGGCTCTAAAATGGAGAAATTCAAGTTTGGAGGTAAGAACGTCCTTCTCCTCTAAACTATCAGTTCTTTACTGAAATTCCTAAGTTCTCAATCCTTGATTCATGTTTTATTAAAGGCTTTTCAATTGAGATCTTGATTTTTGGCTAAAATGCAAGATTTGGTGATTTTGGTGAAATTTTCGTGTGATCTGTTTAAGCAGGGTTTTGAGGTGTTAAATTGATGTTAAATGAATGCTAAAATGATTAGAAGTTGAGGTTTAATCAATGCAATCCCGGATAGGTTGAATTTCCTAAGTTTGGCTTGAGTTTTTGGTTGTTTTTGGAGTGTTTTTGGTGATCTGTTATACCTGGAGGTATAAGGACGTGGTTGTGATCATTTTGCATGTTATTTGATGTATAAAAATGGTTAGAAGTGATGGATCTTGGCTGGGTTAAGTTTTGGAAGTGTTTGGAGATGATTTCGGTTGTGTTTGGTAGCCAAATTGCTAGTTTTGTGATGAGCAGCGAGTTGTGTTGATGTTGCTGGTGTTTTAATGCATATGGATGCATTAATGTTCTGTTTTTATGTGCTTGAAACAGGGGAGGTTGATCCTTGAGCTTTGGAGGTGTTTTCGGAAGGTTTCTGAAGCTTGGAAAGCTTGTTGGCTAGGCTTGTTTGGTAATCGGTGAGTGAAGTTGGGATTTCAGCTTTTGAAACAAGGTTTGAAGGTTTTTGGGAGCTTAGTTTAAGTCTAAACAACTTTGCTAAGCTCAAGAGTAAGTGAAGAGGTTTTTGCTTTTGGATTGTGTATGATTTGGTTTTAAAATCAATTGTGGTTGATGATTGATGTGCATGTGTTATTGCATGGTTTAATTCTGTTTTGTAAGCATGTTTTAGCATGGTTTAATGCTGGTTTTGAAAGTCAATTGAAAAGGATGCTCAAGGTAAGAGATCCTTGGTTATGATTATGGAAATTGTGATTTTGATGCATAGTGATGCATGTTGTTCATTGGCTTTGTATGATGCTTAAAAACAGTGAGTTGATGATGATTAATGATGATAATTGTACCTTTTGCATATTGTTTATGCATGTGAATCATTGAGCTAATGATGTGGTGGTTTTGCATTATGTGTATGCATGTGAATCATTGAGCTAATGATGTGATGACCTTGCATTGTGTTTATGAATGTGGAACATTGGATATTATGGTAAGATGGTTATGTTGGCAAGAGATGTGAATGGTTCTTGGTTCGTTGATCGGGTATAATTAGCCGGCTATAGGATTGGGTGCACCGTGAATAAAGTCGCCTTGATGGCGGAGTGGTCAAGTGTGGACCGGGTAAACTCCCCTCAAGTATTCCTAACGAGATGAGGTCAGTGGAGGGTGTGCCCACGGGAGGACCTCGGTTGCTTAAGGTCGTAGTGGAGGTTGTTGCCCACGGTAGACCTTGGTTAAGTAAAGGTTATAAGGTGGTTAAAAGTCCTTATGTGAGAACCTTGTACTTGTTAAGATCACAATGGCAATGGTTAAGTCCATGTGTGGATCTTGTGTGTGATGTCCCGGATCTCGTTAGATGATGTCTACAACTACCAATCGGTTATGCAAAGGTTGTATGGTGGTTGAAAGTCCATACGGAAAAGACCTTGTGCATGTCAAGGGTGTATGGCGGTTGAAAGTCCATACATGGTAACCTTGAGGAAAAGCTAAGGTTGTATGGTGTTTAAAAGTCCATACATGGGAACCTTAGGTTGTTAAGGTCAAATGGAGGTTGTTGCCCATTTGGAAGACCTTGGATTGGGTAGTGTGTAGGAAGCGTTGGGACACGCTTGTAATCCGCGTATCCGATCGAATCGATAAGTTGGAAAGTGAATGTGGTTGATCTCTTGGAAGCCAATGTAATGTTCTTGATCATGTGAAGCATGGGATTGCTTGAAATGATGCATGGTTGCATGTGAAGCATGGGATTGCTTGAAATGATGCATGGTTGCATGTGAAGCATGAGATGCTTGAATTAATGCATGTTTGCATGAGAAGCATGAGATGTTTGGTAAGATGCATTGTTGCATGAGATGTGTAAATGCTAGTGGAAGCATGTTACTTGTATGTTGAACAAGTGTTGGTTATCATTTGATAAATGATGCATGTGAGCATGGATTACCTATGTTGCATTGAAGTCATGTATGACTTGTTGTTAAAGGCATGTGAATACGATGTTATGGTTTTATAGTGCATTGTTTAAATGCATGAAATGGTTTGATTGAATTATGGTTTTAAGTGGTTTCTTGCTTGATGTGGTTTCCAAGTTTAAGAAAGGTATGTTGCTAAAGGGAAGTGTTTTCCATGGTTTTGTTTAAGCTTGGCATATGGTGTTTATGCATGTTTTGAGCTTGATGTTGAAAAGAGTTTTCGAACATGGTTTTGGAAAGCAAATCGGGTTGGTTTTAAAGTGTTTTAAAGACCCGCTGCATTGATGGTGTTTTGGTTTTGAGCATTCCTCACTAAGCATTATGTGCTTACGCTCCTTTTTGTCCATCAATGCAGATTCTTGAAGTGTTGGGCAGCAAGGAGCAAGGGATTCAAGGTGGACTCCAATGGAGATGTATGTCTCGGTGAATAGCTATAGTTAATAAGGGCAATGGGGTAGAATCTCTCGGATTGTTGTTATTGTGATCGTATGTGTTGATCAAGAATGTTTAAGTACTGTTGTTAATGATGTTGAATCATGAATTGGTTTGATTGTGTTTGAATTGAAAGGTTTGTGCTTAAATGGTTGCTTGAGTAGGAAGCATGCCTATAGAATTGGGGCTTTTCATATGTGTTGATCATATGTTGAATTGTTGATGCAAGTATGTCTCTTTTATGTTGAATTGCATGTTGGCAAAGTTTGGTGGCTTTTGGAGCATGTTTGAATGATCAATTGTGTGTTTGAGTGAGCAAAATGCAACATTCTGGGCTAGGTGTTTCGGAACAGGCAACACCGTTTCGGAACGGGTGCCCTGCATAAACCTAGGCGTCCGAAACGGGTGTCACCGTTCCGAAACGGAAGGCATTCTGCCAGACCCCCGTTGCGGAACGCGTTGCGGAACGGCCCGTGTTTCGGAACGGCCTTGGCCTGTTTCGGAACGGGTGACCGTTGGGGGCTGACATGGGCGGTTAAATGTTTCAAAATGTTTGCATTTTGGTCCTGAATCTTGTTTGTGCAATTGTATGAGTTCGGGATGTCCGTTTGAGTTGAAATTTGGCAGAGAAGCATGAAACATGATTAATTTCAAGTCGGTAACTTAAAATCTGGTTAAGTCCTTAAAGTTTTCAGAAATTACAATTTGGTCCCTAAAGTTGTAATTTGTTCAATTGGGTCCCTGTTTGATCTCTGATGTTTGTGATCTTTGAGCATGGTGTTTGTGTGATCACACGTAAGGTTAATGTGCATCTAGACAAGTTTAAAAAGAAAAAAAAAGGGTCGTTAATCAAGGTTGACTTTCGGGTTGACTTTGGTTTTCCCCGTGTAATCTTCGTAGTTCGGGTCAACCGTCCAGGCCGGGCTACGGGGGTTACAGACACTTTAAGCACTAAGACAATTTCTTGATCATTTGTTGATTGACAATTGAAGCATTAGTCTTCTCTTGATGCATGGAGGTCCCTTTTATACTCCCAAATGAGTTTATAGCCGTTTAGGACCGTTGGGGTTGAAATAGAGTCGTTGGAGCCTTTAATTCCCTCCATAAATGCAGTTCTGCAGCTCCCCGTTTCGAAACGCTCGAAGCCGTTTCGAAACACCCTCAATATAGAAAGAGCCGTTGCAGTCTGTCAGGGTACCCGTTTCGGAACACACCCTTGCCGTTTCGGAACGCGTATCGGAATGCCCTTAGCCCGTATCGAAACGACCTGCATTTAAAAGTTAGTTAGGAAAGAGCCGTTGGGGTTTATGACCGTTGTGGTCAGTGCCACATGGGCGTATCGAAACGGCCTAGCCCGTTTCGAAACGCTGGGCAAAAATCAAGTCCAGGGAAAGCCCGTTTCGAAACGAGTTTCGAAACGAAAACGCTACTGGAGCCTCCTGTTTCGAAACGCCCTAAGGTGTTTCGAAACACCTGGACAGGTTTGAGAAATTTGGCTTTGAAACACATATTAAACCAATTTGAAAACATCCCTAAACATATATTTGGACTTGGGAAATGTTTTAAATACTTTTTAAACAGTCCAAAACATTTTTCAATTATTATATCAAAACATTAGTTCTACAATCTCCCCCTTTTTGATATAATAAAACTCTCTTGAAAAATTGTTTGGGATTCTCCCCCTTTAACTTTAAAAATGTGAATAAGAGACTTAAAAATTTTAATTCAAATAAAGCTCCCCCTTATTCATTTGAAAATTCAATTTTTCAAACCATTTCTCCCCCTTTTTGTTATATCAAAAAGATTTAAAACATTAAGTTCAAAAATAACAATAGAGGTAAAAATTTGACAAAAGTAAGAATTTGGTTTTAAAATGGCTCCCCCTTACTCAAGGCATCATTGAAATGTTAGTCCAACATATATGATCATCTAGTTGAATTAAATAAAAAATAAGACAAATAAAATTAAGACAACTAGAAATTTTACCCACACTTGAACCCAAGGGAGGATGTGAAGCCTTCCTTCTTCAAGTGTTCTTCCTTGTGTGCATGGAGCTCCCCCTCAATGTTTGACTTGTTGAACATCTCCATCACACCTACAATAGACAATCAAGTAACTTTTGGTATCCAAATTGCTTTGGATCCATAAACGTTAGTTGCACAAAATTTAGTCCCCTTAGGAATCCATTTTTCAATTTCATCCTTTTTAGTTGAAGTGGTTAGTCCTTTTGGGACCCAAACACTTCTAAAACATTTTCCATTCACAAATCTAGGGGCACTAGATTGTCTAACATAAAAATTTGATTTTCCAAAATTGTTTTTCTTTTCAAGCTCTTTGGAAATCAAATCTTTTTCTACTTGAACATTTTGAAGCAATTTTTGTAAATCAAGACATTTTAATTCAAATTCTTCAAGTTTTGCTTCAAGTTCAAGTTTGGTTTTAGAAAGCAAATCATTTTGAATTTTTAACTTTGAAATCAATTTATTGTTTTTCAAAATGTGGCTTTTAAAATCTAAAACCAAATCATCATAGGCATCTTGTAATTCATCAAAAGTGTAAGAGCATGAAGTAGATGAATTAGAAGTTACCCTTGAATCTTCTTCGATGGCCATAAGGCAAAGGTTGGCTTGTTCATCGTCGGTGGAGTCCTCATCACTCCAAGTAGCCACATGTGCCTTCTTTTTATGGCTTGAAGTGTTAGCCCTCTCCTTTCTTTTAGGTTCTCGTTCAAGCTCTCTCAAGGCTTTCTTCATGAATGGGGCACACTTCTTGAAGAGATGAACTATCTCTTCATCTTCCTCCTCCCCTTCACTTGAGTAGACATGATGGCAAGTGGAGGATTTGAGAGCCATGGCACTAGCATTGATGCCAAGCCCTTTGATTTTCTTCTCTCCCATAGCTCTTATTTCTTCCCTCTTCTTCTCATTCTCCTTGTTCTTCTTCATGATTTGATGAGTAAGAAGTGACCCCATTAGTTCATCAAGCTTCAAAGTCTTCAAATTTTTGGCTTCGATGATGGCGGTCCTCTTTGAGTCCCAAGACTCGGGAAGTGAGTAGATGAGCTTTCGAACAAGCTTTTCTTCCGGGATGGCTTCTCCAAAACCTTTAAGACCGTTGGTGATGGTGGAGAATCTATCAAACATCTTCTCGATGTTCTCTTCCGGATCCATTTTAAAGTTCTCATACTTCAAGGTTAGGAGCCCAATCTTGGTCTCCTTGACTTCATTTGTCCCCTCGTATGTGACTTCAAGCTTGTCCCATACCTCCTTGGCACTCTCACAAGAAGACATCTTCTCATAGATGGATGGACCAAATGCACAAAATAGAATGTGCAAGGCTTTGCAATTAAGCTCCATCTTCTTGCGATCGTCGGCACTCCACTCCGCTTTACTTCTTTGAGGCACGAACGAACCATCTTCAACTACATCCCATAGCTTGTAATCTCTTGACTTGATGAAGAACTTCATCTTTGTCTTCCAATGGGCATAGTGAGCTCCGTCAAAGAAAGGCGGTTTGTCGATTGATTGTGCCATTGAGCCGGTTGATGAAAAAGTGATCGAGCTTTCCGGATCTTCTCAATAGGATGTGAATCCCCTTCGATTGAGCCAAGCTCTGATACCAATTGTTGGGATGTGTGGAGCTCGATTCGATCAACCAATTTTGCTCACCAAGTGGTGGAGAGGTGGATATTTGGGTGGAAGGGTTAAGGAAGCTAAAATGAAGATTGACACAAAGATTTATAGTGGTTCGGCCTTCTAACAAGCACCTACATCCACTACCTTAGCTCCCCACTAAGGATTTCTCAATCAATCCACTAATTGATTCGTCCCCTTTTCTAGGATTAGGAGGAAACCCTTACAACCGATCAAGCTTATACCCAAAGCCTTGATCAAAACCCTCTTTACAAAGAGATAAATAAAAGCAAACTTAAACCCTCTAATAGGTGTTTGTTTGCACAATGAAGCACTCACCCAAAACCTAAAACATTTGAGCAAATTTGACAATTTTGGCTCACTAGTGTTTGTCTATACAAGAAATGACACTTTAAGCACTAAGACAATTTCTTGATCATTTGTTGATTGACAATTGAAGCATTAGTCTTCTCTTGATGCTTGGAGGTCCCTTTTATACTCCCAAATGAGTTTATAGCCGTTTAGGACCGTTGGGGTTGAAATAGAGTCGTTGGAGCCTTTAATTCCCTCCATAAATGCAGTTCTGCAGCTCCCCGTTTCGAAACGCTCGAAGCCGTTTCGAAACACCCTCAATATAGAAAGAGCCGTTGCAGTCTGTCAGGGTACCCGTTTCGGAACACACCCTTGCCATTTCGGAACGCGTATCGGAACGCGTATCGGAACGCCCTTAGCCCGTATCGAAACGACCTGCATTTAAAAGTTAGTTGGGAAAGAGCCGTTGGGGTTTATGACCGTTGTGGTCAGTGCCACGTGGGCGTATCGAAACGGCCTAGCCCGTTTCGAAACGCTGGGCAAAAATCAAGTCCAGGGAAAGCCCGTTTCGAAACGAGTTTCGAAACGAAAACGCTACTGGAGCCTCCTGTTTCGAAACGCCCTAAGGTGTTTCGAAACACCTGGACAGGTTTGAGAAATTTGGCTTTGAAACACATATTAAACCAATTTGAAAACATCCCTAAACATATATTTGGACTTGGGAAATGTTTTAAATACTTTTTAAACAGTCCAAAACATTTTTCAATTATTATATCAAAACATTAGTTCTACATGCAAGTTGTGCACGAAAATGGTGAGTAAGACCATTTGTGATTGGTAAGATTGTAAGTAGTAAGTGATGCCTAATTGTGGGTTTTGTTACAACTTGTTTTGGTTGTGCATGGTATAGTGAGTACATGTCGCATGATAGTGATTGTATGTTGTGTTGCATGGTTGGTGTCGAACCTCACGTGATGGTTGTCGTTGCTCCGGTGATGTGTAGTCCCGCCGGTAGCGAGTGGTATAAGACTCCGGTGATGTGTAGTCCTGCCGGTAGTGACTAGTAGAAGAGTACTTTGATGTGTAGTCCCATTGGAAAACTACTAGTCGATACGGTGATGTGTAGTCCCACCGTGTGTGTTTTGGTTATGCTTGTGCATACCATGTGTGCTCATGTTGTATCTCACTATATCATTCTCTTTTATGGTCTTGCTTTAATCTAGGATTATGTCCTCATGCATACCATGAAGTGTAATGCCATGTTAAATGCCTATATTGTTGAATTGTGGTTGAACTTGCATGTTAGTAAGAGGATTAGGTAGTTGAATGGATCTTTTGTGTTGGCCTTTATTTAAAGAAAGCTTTGAACCCTGCATTGTCGTAGTTATGTTTTTGAGCTCCGCTCACTAAGCTTTTGGAATGCTATGTATGGATGCTTAGTTTGTGTTTGAATGCTTAAGATGCTTGAATGATTTGTGCATCACCTTGTGTTGATTAGTGTCCTTTGGCTCCTTGTGAAAGCATGCTTTTATGGTTGGTTTGCCTTAGGATTGATGCTAGTGTGTTGGTTGAAGTTTTAGAGGGATTTAAGGGCCTCCTTGTGCCTTAAATCAGCTCAAACCTGCAAGTTCGTAGCAGGGGTATCGATACGGTTGGTACGGTATCGATACCACCTTCTTGTTTCAGGCCTCGTGTATCGATACACTTGAGGGGTGTATCGATACCATTTTGGTCACTGGAGCTACTGTCCATTTCGGTATCGATACCGGCCTCTGGTGTATCGATACCGTCATCTTAGCGTTGACCGTGGGAAGTCAATCGTTGGGGAGGGTATCGATACACTCCTTGGGTGTATCGATACAGTCTCTACGGGTTGACTTTGACCAGATGACCTAGTCAAGGGGGTATCGATACACCCCTTAAGTGTATCGATACCGCCTGCAGTCAAAGCTTAAACCTAGTCAAGGGGTATCGATACACCCCTTAAGGGTATCGATACCGCCTGTAGTTAAATCTTAAAATTGGGCTGTAAGATGTTGGGCTGAGTTCGTTTGTTTGCCTCGTGAATGTTGTTCCGCTGTATGATCACATAGGATTAAATACTCATCTAGACAAGATTTAAAATGAAAAAAATAGGGTTGCTAACCGAGGGGGAATCCTCAAGGGGTTTTCACTCAGTTTTCCCCGTGTAGCTCACTCGGACCGGTCATCCGGCCAGACCGGGACGAGGGGGTTACATTTAGTGGTATCAGAGCCTGAGGTTTTAGAGACCTCGGGTAGGTAAGTGAGGTAAGTTTGATGTGTTATGTTGTTGTTATGTCTTGGTGAATGTTTTGCCATGTATGCTTAATGTTTGCTTGTTAGTACGGTGTTTGAAAGCATGTGTTGCTATGATGGTTGTGTTGAAGCGTAGTGTCGAGTTCCCATTGCTACTATTACTTATTTGAAAGGATTTTTGTAAAGTAATATACTTGAGCACCTTGGACCCTTGCTCTTGCTAACCCTAAATATCCTTGTTTGTGTGTTTTGTTTATTATTGTATTGTTGTCTTTGGTAAGTTTGAGGCCGAGGCGTGGGCCTAGAGCTAGTAATCGTGAATCTGAGGTTTTAGAGGATGTGAACGATGAGAGAGTACGTCGCTTTAGTTCAAGGCAGTATGACCGTACCAGAGTTTGGAGTGCAGTTTGGTTGTTTGGGTCAACAGGCACATGAGTTGGTTTCTGTTGGGGGAAAACAATGTGACCGATCTTGACATGAGATGGTAAGAGAAGTGACGAACTAAGAGTTGGTTTCTGTTGAGGGAAAACAATGTGACCGATCTCAGAATTCCAGTGAGCTTTGTGCGTATCGATACACCCCCGAGTATTGGTACCCCTCGCCAATTCTGTGTCCCAAAGTGTAGGACCGTATCTTTACGGCCCTTAGGCGTACCGATACGCCCTGCACTGCATGACACCAAATTGCAGCAAAACAACCCGAAACGCAACTCTAAATGCATTTTGAGACTTCCCTAGCCACATACAAGCATCCATACAACAACTAGCATCCAAGAACTAACATGAAGAACGATTTACATGATCAACAAGGCATTACATCAAGGCATTCACATAAAAGATAGATATTGCATATAAAGGCATGCTAAAAGCTCAAAAAGCCAAATGGCACATGTCTTCACATAGGTTTGCATGCTCAACCAAAAGCAACATAAACATCTAAGGCATGACCTCTCATCAGAAGCATTCAACCAACACATAACATGGTTACAAATCCAAGCAAAACATTAACAACATTCAACATCTATGAGTCATACAACACTCATACAATCACATAGTAGCCCCATTGCTAAACTACTACTTTATTTACTAAACCATACTTGAGCAACTACAAAGCTTGCAATGTCTCTTCGCCTTGCACCTTGCTAACACCACGCTACTGATCTGCATTATCGAAAATGAGAGCGTAAGCTAGAAGCTTAGTGAGGATGCTCTAAAACCAAAACAACGACAATGCAGGGTTCAAGCATATAATCCTTAACAACACACAAACATTCATAAGCATCAGCATAGCAAACTAGCTAGCAACACAAGAGTCAATAATATGGCATCTTACTTCATATTAAGCTCAACATGATAAAGAAAATATCTCAACATAGTAACCACAAGAGCAAGTACATTGGCCACTATTAGTTTACTCGGATATGCAGATTTACTCTCAACAACAACATTACCTCGGTGGGATTACACTCATCACCGGACCTTGCATGGATGGGATTCCACTCATCATCACATGCCCTACGGATGAGATTCAACTCATCATCACGTATAATATAAACAATTTCTGGTGGAATATTACATCACCGTACTCCTCCTTGATGACTTAACGCCACCAAGGCCACGCGCGAATTTGACTCAACCGTGTGCATACTAATCCTAATGATCGATCATTTATACCCGGTAAGTTAACTAGTGCCAATTACTTTTAAACCACCTCACAACAACCATCATTTATAGCACACATCCATTATCACACATATCAATGTATACTCATACATACACAATTCATGCTTCACAAGAATAGAATAAGCATAAACATTTTAAGCTTGTAAACACACAAGAAGTTAAACTACCAAATTTAACTTCTACCATGGAATGGCCTACCAAGCTCATTCCAATACCTCCACTACACACACTTGAACCAATTTAAACAAGTTTGAAGTTTCACTCACCACCCTTCCTCAGCAAACCAAGCAAAGCTAGTCAAGCCTCGACAATTTCTGGATTCGATCTCGATCCTTCCCCGACGTTTCCATTTGCTTTTAACCAAACAAAAGACAAGTATTACTCAACCGAATCAATGCTAAACCCAGCCACAAGCCCAACTCACAATCACAAGCCAAAACTTCACAATTTCAAACCTAAACTAACCATAAAACTCACATTTTCGTACTTCCCAAATACCCAGCTGAAATCCACCATTTCCAACACCCAAATGACATATAAAGGCTTCCAAAACACCTTCCTAACAACCCTATACCATCAGCCCTTCAACCCAACACAAAAACACACCAAAAATTCAAGTTTTGACACTTTGAAAAATGCTCAAAAGACCCACTTCGGGATTTTCCCAAAATCCTTCCATTTTAAGATATTAGGTGTATTTAAGTGAGATTAACTCAAAACCTAACTCAACCAACCAAAAACAAGTTGAAAACCCATTAAAAATCCATACTTTCATCAAACTTGAAAAACTTGGAAATTTAAAAAAGATGATGGTTTTGAAATCTAAAACCATGGAAATGATTGGGATGATGAGGAGAGTTCAAAAATGAAATTACCTTCGAAAAAGCTCTTGAATTGATGGAGAAAATGGATGGAATAGTAGATTGGGGTTTTGGGAGGGGTTTGGGGTTTTTCCAACGTGAAAATGGGGAATAAGGAAGAAGACTGCAAGAATTAAATCGGTTTTGACGACTCGAACCAAACACACACGCCAAACTCCCAACCCCAAAACACGAGTGTTACAACTCTCTCCCACTTAAGGAATTTCATCTCCGAAATTACCTAACTGAAAGAGATAGGGAAATTGCCTTTCCATATCCTCCTTCCTCTCCCAAGTGGCCTCGTCCACCCCTCGACGTTGCCACTGCACCTTTACTAACTCAATTGATCTACCCCGCAACACCTTACTGTCAGAAGCTAAAATCTCAACTGGTTCTTCTTCATAAGTCAAATCCGGATTCAATTCAATCTCTTCTACAGACATAACATGTGATGGATCTGACCTATACTTACGGAGCATCGAAACATGAAACACATCGTGTATCTTCTCTAGCTCGGATGGCAAACGCAACTGATAAGCAACTGGGCCAACCCTCTTCACAATCTCATACGGTCCTATGTACCTCGGACTCAACTTCCCTTTTCGGCCAAATCTCATTACTTTCTTCCACAGAGACACTTTTAGAAACATCTTCTCACCCACTGAAAAGTCAACTTCCTTCCTCTTCAAGTCGGCATAGGACTTCTACCTATCCGAAGCTGCCCTTAAGCGAACGCAAATCAATTTCACTTTATCGGTCGTCCCTTTAAGAAAATCTGGCATAGGTAACAACTTCTGTTCCATGTCAGCCCAACAAACTGGAGTTCTACACTTCCTACCATACATGGCCTCATACGGAGCCATATGAATGCTCGACTGAAAGCTGTTATTGTAAGCAAACTCAACTAGAGGCAAGTGCTTCTCCCACGTACCCTGGAAATCAATGATACAACAACGCAACATATCCTCTAAAATCTGTATAACCCTCTCTGACTGACCATCGGTCTGAGGATGATAAGACGTGCTGAAATTCAAACGGGTACCCAAAGCTGTATGCAGACACTCCCAAGATCGAGCTGTAAACCTCGGATCTCTATCGGACACAATAGACTTCGACACACCATGTAGTCTAACAATCTCACCAATGTACAGATCGGCCAATCTATCTAATGTATAAGTCGTATTGACTGCCAAGAAGTGAGCACACTTCGTGAAACAGTCTACTATAACCCAAATTGAGTTCTTCTTCGTAGGAGTCAAAGGCAAGCCCGAAACAAAATCCATGGTGATATTCTCCCATTTCCATACTGGAATTCTCAACGGTTGCAACAAACCTGAGGGAACCTAGTGTTCCGCCTTCACTCTCTGACATACCATACACTTACTCACGAAGTCGGCTACATCTCTTTTCAAACCAACCCAAAAGTACTCATTCTTCAAATCTCGGTACATCTTCGTACTTCCAGGATGCATAGCAAACAGACTACTGTGCGCTTCAGTCAAGATCGTATGTCTCAAGTCACTGTCTTCTGGCACAACTATCCTATTTCTGAAACACAAGACCCCATCGGTACTGAAGCTGTAATCTGAAGATCTACCCTTAGCTATGTCTTGCACGTGAGGTGCCAAAGATCTATCTAAGAGTTGTTTCTCCCTAATCAACTGACCTAGAGTAGGTTTAACCTGAAGCTCGGCCACCAAGCCACCATCTCCGGACAAGCTCAATCTAGCAAACATGGCTCTCAAATCTACAGCTACCTTTCTACTCAAAGCATCGACCACTACATTGGCCTTACCCGGATGGTACTCAATCGTAAGATCATAGTCTTTTGGCAACTCTAACCACCTATGATGTCTGAGATTCAAATCTCGCTGAGTCATGATGCACTTCAAACTCTTGTGATCTGTGTACACTGTGCACTTCTCACCGTACAAATAATGTCTCCAAATCTTCAGAGCAAATACAACTGCAGCTAACTCTATGTCGTGGGTCGGATAGTTACACTCGTGAGTCTTCAACTGTCTTGAGGCATAAGCCACTACCCTCTTGTCTTGCATGAGAACACAACCTAGGCCTACATAGGAAGCATCACTAAACTACATATTCTTTTCCAGACTCTGGCTGAATCAAGATCGGTGCTTTGGTCAAAGCTTCTTTCAACTTCTCAAAGGCTCTCTATCTTGCATCTGACCACTCAAACTGAACACTCTTCTAAAGCAACTGTGTCAATAGAGCTGCTAACTTCGAGAAATCTTCTACGAATCTTCTATAATATCCAGCTAAGCCTAGAAAGCTACAAATCTCTGTTACTGACTTCAGTTGCTTCCACTCAACAATGGCCTCTATCTTCTTCAGATCCACTCTAATTCCATCGGCTGACACTACGTGCCCTATGTAACCCCCTCGTCCCGGTCTGGACGACTGACCGGTCTGAGTAGGCTACACGGGGAAAACCGAAGCGAAACCCGTTAAGGCTCCCCTTCGGTTAGCAACCCTATTTTTTTCTTTATCTTTTCTAGATGCCTTTATTAAATCCTATGTGTTAGGACACACAGCGAACAAACACGGATACAAAACCCACAAGACATGCAATTAAACAACCCAATTTTCCTTTTTAAGCAGGCCGCGTCGATACACCTACAGAGGGTATCGATACGCCTTGACCAAAGTCAACCCTTGCAGTCAACTTAGGGAAGACCGTATCGATACAACCCTTGAGCGTATCGATACGCCCCTCTCAGTCAGCATTTCGAGGTCAACGAGATGGAACCGTACCGATACGCCTCAACCCCGTATCGATAAGCCCTAAACTCACCAACTCCTCAGAAATCCAGTGAGCAAAAACTGTATTGATACACCCCCGTGTATCGATACGCCCAGCCAAAACTGAGGCCTGCAATCATGACCGTATCGATACGACCCTTAGGCGTATCGATACGCCCTGCACTGGAAGTCTCCAAAATCAGCAAAAACAACACAAGACTCGAACCTAGATGCGAATCAAGACCTCCCTAGACACATCCAAGCATTCATACCACCTCTATTAACCAAAATCTAATCATACAAGGCACCCAACATGGACGAACATCATTCAACCAAGGAATTCACGGAATCATTCAAAAGAAGGCATACATAGCATACATGAGTTTCATGCCTTAGCAAACAAACATAAAACATTCATATAAAGCAATCTAAACATGATTTTACAAGCCAAGCATGACATCCAAAAGCCAAAGCAACACAAGCATCCAAAAGACATGTCTATAAGCCTCCCAACAAACACTTAGGCATCAACATAACATGGTTTACAAATCCATCAACATAAGGCATTAACAACATAAAGCAAACACAAAGGAGTCTAGATACACGCTCCTAAAACACGTAGCATTTCCCATTGCTAAACTACTACATTATTTAATAAACCATACTTGAGCAAACTACCACACGCTTGGACGCCCTTTTCTTGCTCCTTGCTAGCTCCAAGCTAAAGATCTGCATTGTCAGAAAAAGGAGAGCGTAAGCATAAAGCTTAGTGAGCGGAGCTCAAAAACATAACAACGACAATGCAGGGTTCAAAGCTTTCTTTAAAATAAAGGTCAACACATACAATTCATCCAACGACCAAACCTTCTACTGACATACAAGTCCAATCAAAAGACCAATATAAATATTTATCATGGCATCACACTTCTTGTATGCATAAAGGCATGATCCTAAATTAAAGCAAAACCATAAAAAGAGAACGATATAGTGAGACACAACATGAATAATACATGGCATGCACGAGCATAACCAAAACACACACGGTGGGACTACGCATCACCGTTTCGACTAGTAGTTTTCCAATGGGACTACACATCAAAGTACTCTTCTACTAGTCACTACGGCGGGACTACACATCACCGGAGCAACGACAACCATCACGTGAGGTTCGACACCAACCATGCAACACGATATACAATCACCATCATGCGACATGTACTCACTATATCATGCACAACCAAAACAAGTTGTAACAAAATCCACAACTAGGCACCAACTTACTACTCACAATCTTACCAATCTCAAATGGTCTTACTCACCATTTCCGTGCACAACCTGCACCAACTTACACACATCTTACAAGGCATATCAACCACACCATATATACCATCACACATGACCAACGACATAATAATAAGCAACATGCTTCCTCCCAAAGTATTGGAATTTCATGCATAACAATTTATCACCACATGTAATGAAAACAAACGGTAAAAGGGAAAATTAAAGAGGCGATTCACATCCACTTACTCTTTGAGTTTAAATTACTTTTTAAGCCCAATCCAAACCCCTTTCAAAATCATTTTGAACCAAAACAATACTTGAAAACATTTTCACATCCACATGCTTGAACCAACCTTTGAAAATCAAGTTAAAACATTAACCACTCACCTTCACTTCCAAGCTAAATCACCAAGCAAGCAATCACCTTCAAGCTTCCGGATTCACTATCGAGGCTTCACCAACACAAGCTCTTGCCTCTAAACAACCTCAACACAATCCAAACAACTTCAAATCAGCCAAAGTATCAAAGTAGCTAACCCGGAATACAATTCAAACATCAAACCCAACATTTCAAGCCATGAACAACCCCCAAAATTACCAAACCCGAGCAGCCCTTAAACCTCTACCAAAACTCATGATTTCAACACTTTCAACACTTCCAAATGCTTTCAAAACAGCCCCAACTATTACCCTAACATTAACCCTCAAATTCCAACATAGAACACACCCAAAACTCAACTAAAAACCCTCATAAAACCCCACCAAAACCCAAATTCGGGAATCATTGTAAAATTCTTTAAAAATCACATATGTCGGACCTTAAGGGTTATAAACAACTCATTCAACAATAATAAATCAATAGCTTAGGTTAAAGACCATAAAGTTTACATTTTTAATCCCAAAACTCAAAACCTCCAAAACCAAAACCATGAGCTTTTTGAAAAATAAAGATACTAGCTTGAAGAGGAAGATGAGGACAAGTCAAAAACAAAGTTACCTTTCAAAGCACCAAAAATGAAGATGCAAGGTGATGGAATAGTGACTTGGTGTAGAGAGAGCTTCTATGTCGTTAAAAATGAAATGGGCAGTGAAAAAGATGAAGACAAGGCTTATTTTAACATAAATGGGGTTTTAAATGAAAGTTGGTTTATTTACAGTTTTGCCATTAATGAATGGCTATTTCCTCTTTTCTTTAAAAACCATCCAAATTGAATTTCATTTCAATTTAGTCCAACAATAAAATGTTTGTTTTTGAAACCCGAGGCCCAAAAGATTATTTTGATTATAAATCCAAGCCCAAAATAGTACTAAAATATTATTTTCACCCGACCCCAAAACCTGAGTGTTACAACTCTCCCCCACTTAAGGAAATTTCGTCCCCGAAATTTATCGGACAGGAAGAGTCACTGAAACTGCTCCTCCACACTTCCTTTTTCTTCTCACCACAACATACTCACCAACTCGGTAGACTTACCACACAACATTAGCTATCTGATGCTAAGATCTCAACGGTTCCATCAAGGCATGTCAATTTAGAACTCAACTCAATCTCTTCAACAACATAGCACAGGACAAACCTGACTCACACTTCCGAATCATAGATATATAGAACACATCACAAACCTCTTTCTAACTCTGGTGGTAGCCGCAACAAATAAACAACAGGACTAGCTCGATTCTCAATCTCATACAACACTGTTTGAATACTTGACCCATAACTTTCTTTGACTGATCATCTGACTTCAATAGGTAACCGAACACTATGCAGACGTCTTCAAAAATCTAGTTGAAATCTCAAATCTCTATTACCCACTTTCATTACGAATCTCCTACGGATGTAGCAAACTAGAAGAAAACTGATGCTTGGTCTTGACACGCTGGCAAACTACACACTTACTCTCATACTGAACAACATCATTCATCAACTTAATCCAGAAGTACTCGTCTTCACCCCACAATACGTCTTCATACAACTCAGATGCAATACAAATGAACTGCCTTGTGGTTCGACCAAAACAATACGTCTCAAAACACTATGTCAATCGACGCAACTTTTCTGTCTCTAAAATTCAAAACTCCATCATCCCTAAAACTGCATTCTAAAGGTCTTCCTTCCACTAATTCTTGCACGTGAGGTGCCAAGAACATGTCTTGCAACTGTTTCTCTTTAAGTATCTGACTCAATGTAGGCTCAACCCGAAACTCGACCACAAAACCACTATCATTTGATAAACTGAATCTGGCAAACACAGCTCGCAACTCGGCTACTAATCTAACAACAAATATAACTCGGAACATCGGTCACTACGTAGACTCTCTTCGGATAGTACTTAATCTTGAGATCATAGTCTTCAAGCTGTTCTAACACTTTATGCTATTCAAGTTTCAACCCTTCCTAAGTCGTCTAATTTTTGAAGTTCTGATGATAAGTGTATACACTGTGCATTTCTTACTATACAAGCTTTGTCTTTAAGTCTTCAAAGCAAATACAACTGAAATTAACTCTAAGTCTAGTGTCGGATAATTCTCTTCAAGGCCGTTCAACTATCTCGATGAATAGGCCACAATCTTCTGTCTTGCATAAGCACACAACCTAACCCTACATGTAACGCATCACTATGGTTCACAAATTCTTTCTCTATCATCGGCGGGACCAAGGTCGAAGCTTCCTTCAAAGTTTCTCTTGGTTTCTCAAAGGCTCATTGTCTCGCATCTGACCATACAACCGAACATTCTTTCGTAACAATCTGTCAAAGAAGTAGTTGTCTTCAAAAGATCATTTATAAACCTCCGATAGTAACAACGCAAGACCCAGGAACTATAGATACATGTCACAGTCTTCAATTTCTTACAACTCACATCTCTTTCTGCCTACTTGGGATTTGCTCTAATATACTCGACTGATCTACATGACCTAGGGGAACACCTTCCTTGACTCGGGGTTCACGTTTGCTCAACTTGGAATACAACTAATTTTCTAATAGAGTCTACATCACTAACTCCAAAGCTTGTCATGATCTTCTTCGGTACGTGAATATACCCATGTATCATTTAAGAGAATTACTACAAACTGATCAAGAAACTTAGGAAAATATTCTGCTCAACATCTCTATAAAAGTAACTAACACACAAGTCAAACAAAGCGGCATAACTCAAAACTCAAAGTGATCACATCTGCCCCGAAAGCTGTCTTCGGTACATCAACCTCTCTCACTTTCAACTGATAGTAATCGGATCTCAAATTAATCTTGAAAAGACTGAAGCACCCCTCAACTGATCAACAAACCACTGATGCTCGGAAAAAGGACACTAATTGTTCACTGTCAACTGTTTCAACTACCTGAAATCTAAACACATTCTCGTATTGTCATCTCTCTTCTTCACAATTTCCACTGTTGTACTCTAAGATGACGTACTAGGCCTAATCAATCTAAGGTCTAACAAATCTCGAAGTTGATTCTTCAACACTCTCAATTCTTTCAGAAACCATAGGATACAGAGCAATAAAAATAGGAGGAAACTCGGAGACGATATCAATAACAAACTCTTCTTCGCTATCAAGAGACAAACCAGATAATTCTTGCTAACACTTTTAGGAAAACACAAACTATTCTAACATTCTGCGGTCTAATCCTCATTCAAAAGTCAAATCCATCACATTTGCTAGGCAAGCCTGTCAACCAAACTCAATCAACTTTTGACCTCTAAAGCTGGATCAACATTCGATACGGAATCCACATTCCCGCCTACCATTACAATCTCATAGTCATCCACAAGCTTTAAGAAAGCTCTCATTGTCTCAAAGTCTACCCTAACTCTATGTTCTAGAAGCCACTCCATGCCCCGTATCACATCAAAATCGTAATAAGGCGGTTCTCTCACATCTACTGGAGACACGTGACCCTTAACCCTTAACGAGCATCCATTGTAC